>OY728125.1:592815336-594220763 GCA_963277665.1 Viscum album | reverse complement strand
GAACTCGTAATTATTTTTGAAAATACCTCATCAGGGATGCTAGTTTAGTGATGAAATACAGTCTCTTTCATAAATTTACAAACATAATAACCACAGTCCTTTCCATTTGTTTGTTTTGGACACTACAAAAACATCGAAAACAATAAGTAATTTGTTTTGATATGTGTTTGGATAGTGAAATGTTATTATATATACCTGGATACTTTTCCAGTTATAGATCTTGTAGGATTGCTCATCCTTATGCCTTGGATTCATTCCATGCATTAGATGATATTGATGCACCACCCTATCATAACATAATCCTCATTAAAAGATAACATAAATTATATAACTAGATGTTTAGTTTTAAAATGTTGGATCTAGTGTATTACAAATTAACAAATTCCATCACGCGTGGTCGGTTTGTTGGATATCCATGCATTGAATCCAGAAAATAAATATTTGGAGTATCCAAATTGAATGCAATCAGCATCCAATGTTCCCTAAAAATAAAAAAAAGAATAAGTAAATAAAGAAATGAAAATATAGTTGATATGATTAAATTATATAGTTTTACCCCTGCATTGTTGGTATTAAAAAGTGTCTATCATCCGTAATTTTGTTTTCAAACGATTTGAATAGGGATGACATTATTGCAGCCTCTTTATCAGAATCTAATTCTTCTTTTGAAGAGGTGGTGTGAGGAATAACGAGTCCAAATTTTTTTTCATGGGGAAACCCCTTCAATTGTTTTTCATATATACGCCCGCGAAAAATATAAAATGTATTTAGTCATAATTATCAGAGTATATCAGCTTTTGTAAAATCAAATCATGAAAACATATCTCATGTATACATTTACAACTGAGGTGCCTAGCCATTCATACTTGAGGATTTCATTTACATTTTCATCACTAATGAAATCTGATGTTTCCTCTCCATACATATTTTTTTCAAAATAAATTGTGTGAGCATTGCTATCTATCAACTTTGTATCCACATGAGTCTGCAATGATATTAACTGTGGATATAGAACGGGCGGGGTGAAGGTGATCTCAGTAGACCGTTTCAATCGGTTGGTTAATCCTTGAGATAGTTTTGAGATGATATTTTGTTTCACCCCCTTCTCTTTGTCGTTCTGTAATAACATTCATCGGTTCAGACCTTTTTTCATTAAATTTTAAAGGTCCAGCTTGAAAAATAACTTGGAAATGGATACCTCCTTGTCAACATGTTTTTTTACAAGAACTGATGTCCATGTGATGAATGTTCCAACAACTTGTTCAACCGTATGAATGTCTTCATCGTCATTTGGAACAGGTATCTCGGAACTCAGCTCATTAGCTATGTTAATTGACACTATGAAATGATTTTTTGGAAGCTGTCAGTTGTGTAGCATGTCGTTCTGTGTATTGAACACCATAGCCCTCGCTACAAGGCGATAGGTGGGAGTTTCTAGATATAAATCACAGTCATTTTCACCCTGTAAAATATTAGTACATGAAAGGTATCAGTGTCTATGTGAATCACATTTCATAGAAATAATTATTAAAACATTGATTACCTCAGCTAAGTCAGATTTTTTAGGGGAATGACTTGCCTCAAAGCTGGTGGGGGTGGGGCAGGATCGTCACGCATGGGTTGTTGTTGAGTTGTTTCTTCTCTTTGCCTCTCCCCCATCAATGTTTCTATCACCTCTCTCTGGTATTTTAATTCTTCTTGGAAAATAGATAAATTTTCTTGCAGCTTTTCCATTTTTTCATTTTCATCCTCTGCTTGTTTTTGTTTTTGAAAATATGTTCGGGGTGTCACCCCAAAACCCGCACCTCTGACGCGGCCATACTGGTCTGGCCGCTTCAAGGCTGCTGAAAGTATGTCTGCATCTGGTGCAGGTGTTATTGATTCATGTGACTATGTCAGATAGAAAATATAGAAAAATAAGTAGTCATTGTAATGTAATAGAGATTTAAAACAAATCAAATTTATATTATGTCATACTTACACATGTTTCCCACACTTTTTGTGTGTTTTTATCTATCAGTATCCCCTCTTTATTTAGACGAGCCTTCTTCCATAGAACATGGCGTGGGATGGATTTGGATTTCAATTTCGATTCATCAATCTGCATATAAATAGAGAAACATTGTTATGGTGTTATTTTATGTCACATATAAGTAGTACGGTAGATTTAAAAGACGTACCAATTTTTTCTCAAGTGAAGCATACCCCATCCTTGCTTTATGGTAAGGGTACGCTGGTTCTGCTGTGCGTTTTTTATTTTCAGCACTCAGTTGCTGTTTCATAAATAAAAAACTGTCAATCAAAGTGATGAATACAAGGAACGTCAAACAACATATTACCCCACACAATGTACCTGAAAAGTCTTCTCCCCATGATGGTTGATAAACAAATCCCATGCTCCTTGGCATATTAAGTGTGCATAAAGAGGAGGTGGGTGCGACTTGATTTTCCCTTCTGCATCTTTAAGATAATATTTTGTTAAAATTGTGCAGAAAACTCTATGAATCCTTCCTGTAACTCTTAATACATATTCCTTATGTGATGAATATACTATAAATTCACTCTGCAATGGATGATGAAGAGTAATTCAATGTTTTGGTATTTTATTTTAATAAATTAAAAAAAATGATATCATAATGTTACCATAATCTCTTCCCACATTAGTGTCTTAAGACCAGTGACAACATGGTGCCACGACTGTACATCAATCGGCATGCGTTGCTGAGTGATGATTCCAATGTAGCTACTAAAGATGTATTTTTTGGGGTTAACATGTTGGCCTCACTTATTCCATCCCACCTCAAATTTGATTCCTTTTTCTTTTGCCTTAAGGATTTTGGCTAACATTGTCAAACTAAGGTGCTCTTGTTTTTTTTGCGCTTTCAAGGTTTCATTTCCTACCATTTCCTCATAAGTATCATCAATATCTTTCTCTGGAGCACTAGCATCAACAATGGGACCAGCATCAATAGGTTGAGAAACCTGTTGTTGCTCTTCACTAGGACCAACAACAACAGGTTGAGAAACTTGTTATTGCTCTGCACTGGGACCACCGACAACTGGTTGAGAAACCTGTTGTTGCTCTGCATTAGACCACTAGAAGGTGGTTGAGAGACCTTTTGTGCCTCAGGATTGGGCACATCAGTAGGTTCAGAAGTCATTATCTGCAGAAGTGGTTTAACATTTAATTTAGATTACATAAAAGCAGCAGCAGACAGATAATAACATAATATAACACAATGTATATTACAATAAACAAATAACCTGATTATTGTACTCTCTTTTTTTTCTTTAAAGGCTGAAGAGATTTGACTCCTCTATCGACTATGTAAATCCCTTCATTGTGGTCTCCTATAACATAAAAAACTCCGTCTACATTGGGAACGCTGCGAAATGATTGTGAAGTCCCTATAAAAGGGTCATCCTCCATTAAACTTTCATCCGACCCTTCAGTTTTTTTTGGTCGATAACAGAACAATTGACCAATTTCGGTTTGTGGGGTCTGGAACATAAAATACTTGTACTGCCTGTGATGCCATTATAAATGGTTCATCTTTCTCCCCTTCCTTACTGAAATCAACTTTCACGAATCCTAATTCATCTATTTTAACAACACTCCTATTATCAAACCACTTGCATTGAAAAATAGGCACTTTGAATTTCGTATAATCCAACTCCCATATTCATTTGATGATGCCAAAGTATGAAATATTCGCATAAATTGGATTTTTTTCCTTAGCATTGGAAACATGCATCACCTCAGCCACAAGTGTAACCCCACTATTCTGCATGGTACTGTATTCATCATGTTCATTAGTATAGAATGTATAACCATTAACTAAATAAGAATTGTAAGATAATACATACACACTTTCTCCTCCGGCTAGCCATCGAAGTCGTTCTAAAATTGAGTCTGGATTTTTATCTAACTGCTTCAAAATATGGTCCTAAAACCATCCTATAAACTATCGATTATGTGTATCTGATATCCATTTTTTAGCCCTAGATGGATTCAAATGCCTAAGAATTTCTTTGTGGGTTTGAACATATGGGTCAACGTCGAAATTGTTATGAAAAACGTAAAGGTGAGCCTGCTCCCGATCTATAATATTGATTGTGACAACCTCTCTTACAGAAATTCCTTCACCCTCAAGTCGCTCAGTGTGACAAGATTTCGGTAGACCAACATTTTCCACACCAGACAGGTATTCGGTACAAAATTCAATGGCTTCTTCAACAATATATTGCTCCACAATACAACCCTCTAGCCGACTTCGATTTTTGACATACCCTTTCAAAATCTTCATATACCGTTCAATGGGGTACATCCATATATAATGTACAGGACCACATAGTCGAATCTATCTCACCAAATGAACCATCAAATGAACCATCATATCGAAAAATGTCAGCAGGAAGAACATTTCCAATCCACATAATATGACGGAAATTTCTCTTTCCATAGTTGGCAATTTCACTGGGTCTATAACTTTGCTGCATATAGCTTTGAAGAAGAAATAGATCTTTGTTAATGTATGGTGAACATTCTTGGAAAAAATTCAACATAAAGCTATAGGAATTAGTTCTTGCATCAAAACATGGTAGTCATGTGATTTCAGACCCTTTAATTTTAAATCGCTCATTGACACGATGTTCTTGATATTTTATGAATACCCCTCTAGAACCTTTGCGTCATTTAAGAAGTTGAAAAACTGATATCTCTTCTGCCTGGAAAGAGTGTAAGCAGTAGGAGGAAGAAATGTTCGTTTTTCACCCTTCACTGGTGCCAACTCTTCTCGTATTCCCATCTCAACCATGTACAATCAAGCCTTAATTCTATCCTTCATTTTTCCGGGTGCATTTAGCAACGTGCCGATGACACTATCACATAAATTTTTTCAATATGCATAACATCAAGAAAATGTCTGACATACAGACAATTCCAGTATGGTAATTCAAAAAAATCTGATCTCCTTTTCCAACCAGTTTTCATAAGGTTTTTCGAAAACAGTTTACCAAAAGTAGTGTCCAAATCTTTTACATTCTCAAACAATTGATCACCTGTTAGTGGAGACGGTTTTGTACGTTCTTCTAAACTTCCGTTGAATGATGTCATCCAAGATCGGTACTTATGCCGTCGGGGTAGAAATCTGCGATTTCCTAAAAACAAGGTTTTCGATGAATGTTTCAACCTAATTGCTTGTGTACTTTATTCGCAAATGAGACACCCTTGAGTTACTTTAATGTTATATCCTGAAAAATTTCCATAAGAAGGAAAGTCATTTATCGTCCTGTACAACATGGCTTTCAAAGTGAAATATTCTTTTTTGTAAGAATCATACAACGTAACACCTGAATCCCACAATATTTTCAAATCTTCGATCAATGGATCCAAATAAACATCAATATCATTACCCGATTGTTTTTGTCCTGATATAAGCATAGATAACATGATGTATTTTCGTTTCATGCATAACCATGGTGGTAAGTTATAATTTACCAACATAACCGGCCATGTACTGTGATTGCTGCTTTGAAAACCAAAAGGATTCACCCCATCTGTAGATAATGCCAGACGAAGGTTTCTCGGCTCGTTTCCAAATTCAGGATACTCGTGATCAATTCTCTTCCACTGAGGAGAGTCTGCCGGGTGACGTAGTTTCCCATCTTTAATTCTTGTATCTTCATGCCATTTCAATTTTCCTGCAGTCTCCTCACTTCCATATAGGCACCTAAACCTTGGAATGATTGGAAAGTACCATACAACTTTCATAGGACTAGAATCATCTTTCTTGTATCAAGAAGCACCACACTTTGGGAATTCTTTAAGTGATTTGTGGTCCTTGCGAAACAATATACAGTCATTCGGGCAGACATGTATTCTTTCAGAGATCATACCCATCAATCGTAGCATTCGTTTGACATCGTATGTTCATCTTGGGAGTTCATTATCTTCTGGGAGCATTTCATTCAGGAGAGAAAGTAGTTATGTAAAACTGGCGTCACTCCACCTGTTGCTTGCTTTCAAATTATACAGATTCAGTACGGATGACAATGCTATATATTTAGTGCAACTAGAATACAATGTCGTTTTTTCACAACTCTTTAACTTCTCAAACAATTTTGGGAAATCACGAAGTTCATCTTCAACTGTCATTGTCATTTCCTCAATACAATCTTCATCATCATTCACATCTGTAATCACACCCTCCATAAAATCACCTTCATTGTTCACACTTGTAATCATATCAGATCTTCCATAAAACGTCGTGTTATCCGATACACTACCTACATTCATTTTTTCCCCATGTTTATTCCAACATGTATAACTTTGATCTATTCCGTGACAGATCAGGTGTTCTTCCAACTCCTCTGGACTAATTTTTCTTGAATAACAACAGTGTAAACACAGACAAAGGATTTGAGAAGGGTCACATGCATGATCTCCTACAAACTTGATAAACTCTTTCACGCCATCTTTATACTCTTTTGTCAACCGATTGACATTCATCCATTATTTATTCATATTCATCGTCTTTATGGGTTCGATCTTGAACTTTCCTAGTATTATGTTTTAATTAATCAAGTAGCATTGTTTGGGTTTTATAAAAAAAATCATGGTACAAATGCCTCTATAATGAAATAGAGGAACCTAACCCAAAACATGTGAAAGTACTTGAACTCTATCTATATACGGGGGACTGTGCCCTGTCTTTTTTATATCTCCATGGAGTACCTAAAACCTATACACGAAGGACTCTTCACCGAAACATGGGGGAGTACCATACACTATATTTTCTCCAAACATCTCAATTTTCACTTGTCAACTCTCATGCAGAGTGAAGATAATTAAAATATCCAAACCACATCGTGTGAAATTTCCAATGAATGAGGGAATCATAATATTGTGATCTGCATGAGAAGATATTTATAATGGGCTACTCATACATGAAATATTATCATCTAAGTGAAAAATAAATATTAATAATGAAATTAACATAGAACACAATTTGTTCAATGGATACACAATGTGTAGGTTTCTCAGTCAAGGTTGGTTGTATACTACTATTTCTAAACTCATGTGAAATCCATATACATGGTGTGTCCAGTAGGTTGAACATCGTCTATGGATAAGATACCTGATTTAATCTGACATATATCAAATTAATTCCAAGTTAGTATTACAAATACTACATGATGCTTTTGAAAATACATGACATATATAACAACTTGAGCTAAATGCGTGTACTTTAGATACAAAATGAGTCACTTCACTAGCTATGCATCACATTTTTGTTGAATACATGGTGTGTAGTCCTTACATGACCACTAGGGGTGTATGGTCTATACACATCAAGTTTCTATGGTATCTATACATGATGTGAGTGAAGTAAAACACATATCATATGGTTCTACCATCATTTCATGGCATGTACATGGTTTCATGATGATGTATATGTCTTGGAGATACATTTTGTGTGACCTACGTTCACATGACATGTAACATTTAAAATAAAACTTATTCCAAGTTTGAGTCAGAAGATGAGTCATGTGGTGTAAATTTTGGAGATAACTGTTGTTTGGAATTAAAATATATATGAAATCCATGTATGGTGAATCATGTTCCATTTAACAAGACTACATACCATGTATTTTAAAAATATATAGAATCTGAAAAACATCATCTTCACACCATAAAGTGTCTCATAGAGTCCTGTAGAAGTGGTTTTTTAGGATTCAGTGGAATTGCACTAGTAACAAAGTGGTGGTGCCATTGAAATGGGTAAAGTTTGGATTGATATTCAATGGTGGAAGAACTACAACATGGAAAAAATGGAATATAAATCATGCCAACAACCGCAACACCATACAAAAAAACAATCATGCTCACAATCGTAACACCATACAAACCAAAAAATCACAATTTTAGATTTTACAAAGAATCTCGTATTCAATTTTGTTTGTTAATTTAGGAGTTATCACAGAAGTTTTATCATCCTGGGGAATTCATTCATAAGTAAAGTATACATAAATTACCAATTTTTATATTCAAATGTTCAATAAGAACCAACCAACATGCAATTCATTTAGTGTGCAAACAAGGACCACCAACGACCACGATTTTCAGCGGGGCATTTAACCCATACATTTCACATTATAACCATCAATATCAAATATTAATAACATGAAAACAAGAGGAAACCAATGAGTAACAGGAGGAAACTCACCACGAAGGTGTCTTTAAGCACACGTCAGAGGTGCGTTCGTGGCAGAGGAGAGGCACACAACAGAGGAGATTTCCAACTGAAAAGAAAACATAAAATAGGGGAAACTCATGAGAATAAAATAATCTAAAACCGAGTACACCATTTACCACATCCCACAAACCCCAAGAACCCACTAAAACCGAAATCAACCCACACCATGGTTAAACACACCTTAAGATAACAAGAAATTATAGAACCCACCTTCGATAGAACGAGTTCAACAGACTTTTTAAAATATAAAAGATGAACATACAATGGGTAAGAATTGACCAAAAGGTCCTCCTTAATAGGTATAATCCCCAAGTTTATTCTAGATAGAATATCCCAAATGAATAAGCCCTGATCAATCCTCTGTTATCACACCTTTCACGACACATACATCCTAATCGCATGACTTTAAACTTTATGGTACAATCTTTTCAACACAACACGTGGTATCTAGTGAGTAGGATCATATCCCTATTCAAACTCAATGAGCCTACCCGTACATCTTGAAAAAAATTAGGGGAAACACACATATTTCCAATGGGACACCCCTGGTACTCTTTTTCAATCTTAACATCACACCATGCCAAAACTCACCACACAATCACTAGTTACCCAACATTATTCAAAAACCAAAGGAATATACCCATGATTCATTACCCTAAACCCATCCATATAGATTCAATAATGATGGTCACATGAAAACCATTCTATAAATCAATAGGGTTAAGAATCCAAATGATCATGCCCCTCAACCCAGTCATAACACCAAAACTCAAGAATAGAGTGTGCTTCCCTTATACAAATCCAAGGCATGACCATTCCTTTGTCATAAACTTGATAACACCTAATATGCATCAATACCTCATGTCAAAGAATCTACCCTTGATTTATGTATCTAAGGTATTCATAACACCAAGATAACCCCACTCATTAGTCTCCCCCAACCACCAAAACTCACTAACTCACTACCATCCTAAGTCACATGCTAACAACCACTGGGATCTCACACAAACCCCTTACATCAGTTCTTACACAATCCTTTGCCCATGGGTGCCACTCTTATCCCATCCTCAAAACACACATCATTTAGTGAACCAAACCAACCACTTACTATAGGTTCTCACACACCCGCTATCTAAAACAACCTACAATACAAGGGTCTCACCACTTGGTCTCTCATTCTTGCCCCAACTACTCATACATCGGTTCAACTCACTTATAAAAAAACTATAAGTCATCATAATCATTCAAGGATCATCATTTATCATTTATATTAACCCAAGATAAGGAAAAATTCTCCTACACTGACCAGCGGTGGTGGAGGCAGCGGCGGCAGAGGCAGCATCGGTCGCGGTGGAGGAGGAAAACCCAACGGCGGCGGCGGCAGCGGCGGTCGCGGCAGAGGAGAAAAACCCAATGGCGGAGGAGGCAGCGGCGGAGGAGAAAAACCCAACAACAGCGGTGGAGGAGGAGGACGACGGGGAGGAGGAGGATGAGGAGGAGGAGGAGGAGGAAGAGGACGCGGAAGAGGAGGAGAACGAGGAGGAGAGGTCGCGGCGGAAGAGGGGCCTGGTTCAGCTTCCGCGAAAGCTTTACCGCGTGCGAGAGAGGAGGTCCTGTTAAGGTTATTAAATTAGAAACTACTGGAACCTTTATCAGCGCTCGTTGAAAGCACTGATAAAGGTATGTTTTATCAGCGCTAAAATAAAAGCGCTGATAAAACATAAATTTATCAGCACTTTTTCAGCACTGATAAATTTATGTTTTATCAGCACTTTTATTTTAGCACTGATATATATTATAATTTTATATAAATTTAGAATAAAAAATTTTATCAGCACTAAAATAAATGCTGATAAAGGCATACCCCTTTATCAGCACTTTATGTTTAGCGCTGATAAAGGGCAGCACTTCCCTTTCCCTGTTTTGTGGTAGTGACTTATCTAATTTATGATTTCATATAAACTTGTTCATTCCTCAGGTTATTGATGAAATGATTTATTATGGTCTATGTGGATTACATGAATTAATTTATATGAAGGGTGCATCCTAATAGCGCTTCAATGCATTGAGTAAAGAACTAATATCTAGAGATGACATGTTTTACAATACCAAGGTGAATAACCTTTGTAATTTTGATTCATGACACCCTAATGATAAACCTTGGTGATATGATTATGAATGTATCATTTTTATATTATAGCCACATTTCCTTGTTATGATTTATGTTCTTTCTATTATGATATGACTCATGTTCATATAATCATTCCTTATTGATATGCCTCATTTTCACATGCTTATTATCTCATTTCATTATTGCAAACATGGCCTTTAAAAGCGCTAGAAAAGTCAATTTACAGTGCTAAAAAAGTGATGATAAAGACCCCTTTTATCAAAACTGATAAAAGTTAAAAAAACATTAAAAAAAATAAAAAAATATTTCTACAATTCAGAGAGGGGATTCAATAGCCCCCACCCTAGCCCGCACGCCCAAGCCACCCCCAGCCTTTAAAAATGCTTAGCCTCATTTCCACCCACGCGCACGCCCTGCCTCCCCCTAGATTCGAACCTTGAACCTCTTGCCTGCACGCCTAAACCTTTACCACTACACCATATTTCTTTGTTATCTATTTAATAATATATCTACTTATTTATATATATATATATAGTTATATTTACTCGTATATTAATATATATTTATATTAACATATATATTTATATTAATATATATATATATATAGTTATATCAATGTATATATATATATATATCTGTATATTAACATATATAGTTATATTTATATATTTATACATATATTAATATATATTTATATCTATTTATATATATATATTTATATTTTTTATTCGTATATTTATTCATATATTAATATATATTTATAAGATCAGTTTTGAATGCATTTATAAAATATGTTTTTTATGTGTGTTTATAAATAAATAAATACATATATACAACACACACACACATATTATATGTGTATCTATAAGTATAATTATGAATATTTATATATATTTTCAAATATTCTATATTAATATGTATATACATATGTTTAAAATATATAAATAATATATATCAGTTTGTCAATACAAACGCACACAAATATATATTTATATATACACACATACACAATATATAGGTATATAAGTATTCATATATTTGTATTTTAAATAAAATAGATATTAGTTTTTTATTTAGATAAGACTTATATATTGGGAAATATATTTTATAAGTAAACATGTTTAATTATTTGTTTATAAAATTAAATTTTTATGTGTGAATATGTAAAAAATATGTATATATTGTTATATATTTGATTATAAATAACAGTACATTATAAACAATGATAAAATTTAAAATCCATAATATGAATATGAATGTAATACATTGAAATAAATTCATTCCCCACTGAAAAAGGGAAAAAAGACCCCTTTAAATGAGGCTGAAATTCCATCGAATGTTAAAAAATTCAGATATCCGAACTAAAAACTCAGTTTTGGAGGCCTTCTGGGCCTTTTTTGGCCTCGAAAAATGCAGCAGAAGGTTCCCTTTAATGATTAGTGCGTAGAGTTCGTCGTAAGATTCGATTTGATATGCTATAGAGATCAAATGGACACCCAGATCAAAAGTTATGGTTGTTTGAAGTTTGAGTTATGTTTTCAACTTATTTTAGATCTTTTTTTTTTGATTTTTTGTGTCTTAAAATTGTTATTAAATGATTATTAGTTGATGATAATTAGAAAATTACTAATTAATAATTTTTTAAGATATTTTATAAGTCATTTTCACTGTATATCTTATATATTAAGTGCAAATGTTTATTTATACTTATCTAAAACATATTTAGAAAACATATATTGTATTTATATGAATATCAATATACTTATATATTTATATATCAATATATTATTTTTTTATGAAATATATATATTTTTTTGAAATATAAATTTTATCAACGCTAGGAAAAAATGATGGTAAACCCCCCTTTATCAGCGCTACTAAAAAAAGCGCTGATAAAGGGACCCCTTTAACAGCGCTAAAAAAAGCGCTGATAAAGGGGGTTCCTTTATGAGCATTTTTTTAGCACTGATAAAGACACCCCCTTTATCGGTGCTTTTTTTTAGCGCTGTTAAAGGGTGGTGCTGTAGAAACCTAGTTTTGTGGTAGTTTTTATTTATTCCCTTACTGGGCTTTATGATCACCCTTTCTTTGATGTATGTCCTTAGGATGAATCTATAAATAATCCTTTCAATTGTATTAAAATAATGTTCATGTTTTTTTATTATGTTATTAATTTCCAAGACACCAAACCTCAAAAGATCCTTTATATTTTTAAATGTTGTATCACCCAATGAAAGGTTTATGAAATAAAAAGATGACCATCTATAGTTGGTATCAAAGGATGGTTTAGTTATTTGTGAAAATTAGGACTATAAAAAACCCTAGTATGAACCCTAGGGATAAGTTTAAATATAAGAAAACATCCTAGAATTTTGGTGAAGTATTAAGTAAGTGGTTTCCAAGAAAATAAATCCCTATCTGAATACTACAATTGAATGTGGCTCTGACACAGTTGTACTTAGGGGTAATAACCTCGAAAAAGGTGCATTGAGCTAGACTCGATTATCACCTGGTGTATGACAATGGGCCTTGCTGCACACATGGTATGACACTCCCAAGAGATTTTATTTGGTTAATACTATGATTGTACAAACCATTATGAAGGATATAAAGATAATTTAAAACTTTTATTAAGATTAAAGTATATAATCCTTGTAATATCTTGATATTTTAAAAGGAAAGACTGTGTTTGGTTGTATACAAGATACACAACATTGAACTTAAACGAACAACAAAATATTATTATTTAAATGTGACCATTATAAACTTTCCGTTAAATTGGTGGGTATGGATAAGAATAAATTATTTATAAAATAAATATAAAGTTCATAATCAATATAAATTTATTGGTAAATTCTTTTAAAATAATCACTCAATTTTTAGTAAAGTCATTTTATTCTTCAAAAATGATTTTTATTGTTTTTTGTGAGAAAATAATATAATTAATTTATATAACCTTTAGAAAGTTTAATTAATAAAATAAACTTAATTTTTTAAATCATAATTTCAAAATTATCTTAAGATTAATTTTTTTTATAATTTTCTGAAATGTTTGATTTTTCAATGAATAATGAAAAATATTGTTTTTTATTGAAAACTGTATTCTCTTTTAAAGTATTTATAAAGTTAAATTCTATTTTTATTTAGTTTTAAAATTTAATTAGTTTATTTAATTTAAAATAATCCAATTATGGTTTTTCAATTAATTTTATAATCTAATTTACTATAAAAATATTTTATATTTAAAAAGAATATTTTTCTGAAAAATAGTTTTTCATCGTGTTTTTCTGGTTTAATTTTAAATTAAATTCTATTAGTTCTATGATTTTAATTTTTGAAAAATGGATTCTATATTTGGAATCAGTGTGTCCATGTTTGGTAAATAGGTACCTTTTATTTTTGGTCAATATGAATAACCATGCTAGTAATTTTTGTTACCATGATAAAAAGGTAAATTAGGTAATTAAAGTTTAAAATAAAATGACAAGGATTATAAAATGAGCCTAAAACTTACCTTAATTTTATTGGATGAGTTCATTTCTTCCATACTTATCAAATATTTGGTTATATGGCCTTTTTTTGTTATTTGAATGTGATTATAACATTTATAATATTTTATTTAAAGAAAAGTAAAAAATGACACATTCTTATTTTTAATAACTATAATAATTTTAACATAGGGTCAAACATGAGATATTTTTGGTTATAAATAATATTTTGAGATATAAAAGATTTATATTCATCATGGTAATTTATTTTTAATTTTTATTGAAGAAATAATTACCTTAAAAACTTACACAACATTGATGTAGTAATTATTCAATTAATAAAAAAAATAAAATAAATGATATTAAAAATATTAAAAATAATATAATTTGTGAGAAATAATGAGATCTAATAATTTTATAGAAAAAATTAAATTTTAGGGATTTATTAATTTATTTGGTTTGAATTTTCCTTCTTATCTTGATATTATTAAAGTTAAAGTAATGAGCAGCTCTGAAAATTGATATTAATGATATGTTATAGTAAATAATAGTTTATTAAATGATATAAAATTATTTAAAATATTATATTTGGAAAATTTATTATGATATGATTTATAACATCAACCATGGTATATTTATGGGTTTTTTTTGTCTATTTATAGTAACTATATTGACCCTCAAAGAGTAAAAATCATTGTTATCACGGTAAGTGTGAAAAAGGTTAATGAGGGGTTAAAACAAAAAGATAATGGTAAAAATGTAATAAAAACTTGTCTAATTTTTTTTGGATGATATTATTTTGATCCATAATCATTCTATATTCAAAATAAATCAGTTTTAATCCATTTGGATTTGAAAATTAATTAATATTAATTTAATATTTTGAGAAATTTCGAGAGTGCCCCTCCCCTCTCTTATAAAAGGGCACATCTTCTTCTCAATACTACACAATAAAAAACCCATTTTGTTCATCCAAAAACTTCCCAAATCTCTTAATAGAACCCCAAACCTCATTCTAGGGGCCTTATGTTGGGTAGAATACCAATATTAGAGGTCTTAATGTGTTAAGAAAAAGTGATTTTCCAAAGAAGAGGTATAATTTTTATCAGCATTGTATTATTTTTATTTCTTATTCCACATCATTAAAATATTATTCAACCATTATGAAATAATATCATCATTGTACTAAATATATTTTTATGTTATTTTGTTAATGTTAAAACCCATATGCATCTCCTCTTCTATCAAATGGGAAACAAAACCATCGTTTGTGCGTATGGAGGACTACCACCTCGCAAACCGATGCAATTCACATTCCATCACCATCGCTCAAGACTGGTTATAATGATATAATATATGTTTATATATGATATTCATGACATATTTATCATTATTAAAAGATAATATATTATTTTCCTTATTATATTTCCATTCACTGAAAACGATAACATCGTTCGTGCGCACGTGTGGACTATCACCTCAACGAAGCGATGTGATTCATTTTTCATCACCACATTACATGGATGATATATATAAGTATATTTAAAGGTGTAATATTATATTTATGATATTATTATCATTATGAAAATATAAAACACTTCTTAATTTCGTTCCATAATGATCATTGAAAAATGGAAACATTACTCATGCGTATTTATGACCAATCGTCTTCATGATTGTAACATAGTTCATTTTTCATAACCATATTTAATGGTTAGATTTAAAAGTATAATTTATGTATAAAAGTGATAATTATCTCATTATTATTATTCCATATATGGTAGAGTAATGACCACTTTGACCATAGTCAACATACCCAAGTCATTTTGGACTTATGAACTGAATATCATCAAAACATCCAACATGAACTTAATGATTAAGTAATTGGTATAACATGGAAATAAGTGAGATAAAAGGAATAATAAACTTGAAAAAGGTTCTAAAGTAAGTAAATAATTAACACATGTTCATTATTTAGGAAGATAAAGAATATACGTGATAAGTCAGACTCAAGATAAGAGACTTTCTTTAAAAACATAAACTTTTAAAGTTTCCCTTAAAAATCTCCTTTTTTTCCATATACATATGATTTTTTTTTCTAAAAAATATTTAAAGTAGGTTTTTACTATCCTCGTATGATTTTTTGAAGTCATTTTTACCTATGTTTAACTTTTTTACAAAATGGTTTGAAAGGAATATTTTTTTCGTTTTCCAAATGAGGTACTTTGTAACGTTTCTAACAAAAGTATAAAATGAATGTTTTTTTAACTTATACGAAATGAATAGATTTTCCAGAAATCATGACTAATATTTGGTTTGAAGCTTCTTTTACATGTTTATGTGGTTATTTTCAAAGATAATTCTTTATTTTATAACGGTGCAGTTTTTTTAAAATAAGTAAGGTTATTTCCCTCAAGAATGTTTTTAATGTACTTAAAAGAACAACCCTCTTTCACTTTTTCTGGGTATTTTGGTATTGAAAATATTTTATTTTAAAAATAAAATGATATTTTGATATCTGATGGAAAAGGGAAAGCCTAAAATGTTTTATTCATGATATGATACTTGAACATTATATAAAAAACATGTGAGTTTGATATAACTTATACAATGTGTTGAGCCCCATTATATCTCATGGGTGAGCTATATATAGCTTATATTAAGGGTTGATTCCCATTATAGCTCATGAAAAATGGGTGATCCCGATAGAGCTTATACGAAGGGTGAGCCCCATTATAGCTCTCCAATGAATTGGATAATGATTATGTTCTCCAGAGAATCATATTGGAGGTTAGACAAATAGTTTTTATAATTATAAGGGTTTTATTAATATGATTATCTAAGTTTCCAAAAAGGGTTTTTATTTTATTTCTATGAGTTTTAAAGGTTTTCTTTGAGAAAAAAGTGTGTATGATTTTCATATGGAAATTTTTTATTTCATACACTCAAAGAACTTTGAATATAAAGGTAAATATTACACGAGTTTTCATATTTTTTACTAGACTAATAGATTTATTCTTTTTTATTTCCCTTATTGAGATTTTTGTAACTATCCCATGTTTTTAAAATGTTTTTCTCAAGGTTTAAGTATGAGTAAAAGAAAAGAAGAATTCAAATTGAAATTCATGAAGAATTATCATAAAATGAAATCATATTTTATTTTAAAAGTTTTACATTATGGAAAAAATGGATACTAATCGAAAGTGTCCACTTTGTGATATATGGTTTTGTTATTTATGAGTTATGAACTAATTATATAAAACTCTAAACCTAAAAGATCTCTGGGAAAATAAGATGAAATATAGTCCGAATTCACTTGATTTTATAATGTTTAAGGATAAGTACTTACAGTTGGTATCAGAGTAGAGTGTAGATAAATTTATAATTTAGGATGTTATTTGAGCATAAGTTACAAGTATTCTATAAAAAATGGTTAGTATGTTAGAGAAAATTATAGTTATTTTGGATAAATCAATAGAATAGAAGATAACATAGTTAAGTATATCTTATTGTTTATCCTCCTCATAAGATGGTTTATTATGATTTTATTGATATAATCACACTAAATTTTTTGGTTTTAGTAAATAGATGGATCTAAAAGAAACCAAAGTAACAATGGATGTGATGGAAAATGTAGTGGTTGTCTGAATGAGAAACCAAAAAGAATGGGAGTTATAGTGATAACTATTATGGTTATTCTTAACCAGCTATCAGGAGTAATGATTAACAACTTGAACCTAGGTGAGTTTCCTAATGTATCAAATAGAAGAGAAATGAGGCCCTATGGAAGTTCATGTGATAATGATCATAAAGGTAAATATATTCAATGACCTATTTGTTAATAATATGGAAAGAATCACCTAGGAAAATGTCTTAAAATAATGAGAAAATGATTTATATATGGTAAAGGAGGTCATAAAGAAACAATATTCCAAGGAAAAAGGAAGCATTTAGTTAAATCCATGAAGGGGAAATAAGTTCTTCTTGAGGTAGAAATTTAATGTTTTAAATATGAGGAGAATGATAATTATTCAAATCGATGTCCTAAGGGAAAGACTCATGAATGGGATCAGCAAGACTGTACATATAACTATTTATAAATATGTAATACCATTATAATTGAATATGAGGAAACCAAAAATGACATATTAAAGGTATGAATAATTTCTTGTCTTATGCTTTGACATTTTTGAATCATAGGACATGATTCATATTTTTATTTATAGGAAAGAAGTATTAAGGAATATGATAGAAAATCATGGTTAGGGAATTATAAAGAACATTTAATGATTAAGGTGTATACATTCAAGAGTTATGACGTAGTGTTAAATTTAATGATGATCATAAGTTTAAAAGCATTAATACTTTTTGATTATGGGAATAATTTGTGAGATTTTTATTAAGTTTTTTTAGATGTTAGAGGTATATATAACCCTTGAGTTTATCATGTAAAAATGTTATTTAAGGATGAATGATATTTTTATTTCATGAAAATAAGTTTAAATATATGGATAAACTTTAGGATGCGTCACCTACCATTGACCTACATGATGTATTGGTCAGTATTACATTGTTTTTATCTATTTAAACAATCCTACAGGCATAAGTCAAGTTCATTTTGGGAATATATTTTTTATCGTATAGATAATCATGAGATTAGAAATATATTTAGTGATCAAGTGGTTAAATCTATTTAGGAAGAAAGTGACTATAATTTTGGGGTGCATTATAATATTAAGGTAAAAATAATACAATGAAATTTTATTTGAGAAATAAAGGTTGAATTATCTTTTGGAAGCATATATGATTTTATTATGGCTTATAGTGATTCCAATTATTTATGGAAATGACTAGCATATCTTAGAGATTATGTGATTTGGGAAATTTCATTTTTGGTATGAGAAATTAAGAGTGATTGATGTTATTTTGGAAGATAAATATTAAATTTATCTTGGAATATTGAGATCAAATATTTATTATTTTTGGGTTTCAATCTGAGTCTGGAATATTTTTGAGGAATTTTAAGGATAGTTATTTTTTTTTGAATTATCTATGTTAAACTTTGGGTATTGCAGTTAAATTTTGAAGATTAAAATAGTTTTTGTTTATATGAAGGTGTATTATTTTTGGGAATTATCTTACCTTATGCTAACCATTTTGGTTTTGGTTAATTCCTAAAGACAAGATGAATAGTTTTTTTATTATTTTATAGATTTTTTGATCCATAGAAGTTGATTCTAGTGCTTCTAGCATGAAAAAATCCATCTTGAATACTCATAATTTGAAGAAAAATATGAGATTGTGGTGATAATAGATTAAAGGATGAAATTTTACTTATTAAGTAAGTATATTTCTTTATGTTCTTAGTTTAGGTAGTAAAATAATTCCTCAACTTTAGGAAAATTATTTTGAAATAAAAATATTATCTGTTTACTTTTCTTACTAAGAAATCAACGACCATTTAATCTATAATAGATTTATGATTTTTTGATGGTTAACTTTTTATGTCCATCTTCTCTATCACTCCCTATCAGTCCTTAGAAGTTATTTTTTTCTTCCACATCCATATTTTTACTTCCCAATTATGTTCTCATACTTGGAAACCTACTATGTGTTATTCCATATTCCTTTTTTACTTCCCTTTATCTATTTTCAAGAGGAAGTTTTATTGACCCTTTTTATGATGTGAGTTTTCAACAAAGGTATTTTGAAAATTCAAACCATGGTTACTGAATCCAAGTTCAAATTGTGAGGACACAATTTCTTAAAGGGGGGATGTAATATCCTCATGTTTTAGAAGGAAAGACCATGATCAGTAGCATACATGATAGACAACAATAAGCTTAAATGAACAATGAAATATTATTATTTAAATATAAACGTTATAATATAACCATTAAATTGATGGGTATGAATAAAAATAACTAATTTATGAAATAAATATAAATTTAATAATCAATATAAATGTATTATTAAATTATTTTAACATAATACAGTTGATCGAATTTATGATATTTAGTTAATAAAATAGTTGGTCATTATTATTGTTGGTTATGTAGATGCATTTAAGTGATAATTGGAATTAATTAATGATATAATCAAAATTGTATTATTTTTGGAGACCATAAACATATTATATTAAAAATATGTTTTATGATACATGTATAAGTTTAAATAAAAGTTATTTTTTCATGAAATAATATTATTAAACACTTTTTAAATGATAATATATTTTAAAGAAGTCCTAAGTAATTTTTATAACGGTCAGAATGTTTATTATGCTATAAAAATAGTTAATTTTCATTAAATAATGATCTTTATTTGAAAGATAAAATTATCATATTTAGAGTAGTATTTTGATAAAATACATTTCATTTTTGGACTTAGCACATCAAAATTATCTTAGGGTTATTTTTTTGATAATTTTATGACAAAGTTGATTTTTTTGGAGAAAACGTGAAAATTAATCTTTATGAGAATTGTGATTTTATGGCATCATTATTATTTCAGAATGATTAAAATTTTTATAAATTTTTTTGTTTAATAAAAATTTAATTTAATAAGTATAAAAATAAATTTTAATTTATAAATTTATACTTTACTTTTTCAACCAAAAATTGGATCTTTGAAATAAAATTTATTTTTTGGTTTGTGTGCATTAAATGGGTTGTATGGAAGGTAAGTTTTGGTTTTGGAAGGTATTGAAGATACAACCACACTCTCTCGCTCATTAATAGTTCAAAAAATTGGTTGCGATTCATTTCAACCACAAGTGGTTAACTTATATAATAAAATAACCAATATTTAATCCTTTAAAAACCACCCTCATCAAGTATAAATACCACTCATTACCCTTTCCTCTCCACTAAAAATTCATAATACATAAATTTATGGTCATTTTACCTCCAAAATATTCCCTCCAAGGTTCTATCAAGGTCTCAAGGTGTCATCATCTAGTTTTATGAAGAAAATATTCAAGGTAAGAGAATTCTCCTCTTCTTATTTTTCATTCATGTAACTACTTTAAGTCTTATTAATGTCAAAACTTATTTCTTTTCATGAATTTTTTATCTTACCATTACTTTAAAAATGGCATTTTATCAATGGGATATCTCCATTATCATTCATTATTCCTTTTCAATCATCCACGTTGTATACCATTATGCTGCCAAAATCATTTCATGAAATATTCTCTTTTTAATGAAATATTATTATATTATGAATACCCAAAAATATTCCTTAACCATGTAAATTCACCTATATGTATTTTTTTACTGATTTTAGGATTTACATGTATGAAACCCACATTCCCTTTTCATGGGTTAAAAAATGATGTAATGTTCAAGTCTTTAATCACTTATGTACTAGATGATTTTTTATGAAACCCATCCATTATTCTCCTTGGGTTATTGATGAAATAATTTATTATGATCAATGTGACTCACATGAATTAATACATATAAAGGGTGAACCCTGATAGTTCTCCAATGCATTGGGTAAATAATTAATCTTTAGAGATGACATGTTTTATGATACTATGGTGAATAACCTTGCTAATTATGATTTATGACACCTTAGTGATATTATTATAAATGTATAATTTTTATGTTTTAGCTAAATTTGCATGTTATGATTCATGTTCTTTATATTATGATATTCCTCATGTTTATATGATCATTCCTTATTGATATGCCACATTTTCACACGCTAAGTATCTCTTTTGTTTATTCACTTACTAGGATTTATGCTCACCTACTTTGATGCATGTACCTAGGATACAAGATTGAGTGAAAGAAACTTAGGATGATCCTATGAAGAATCCTTTCAAGTGGATTAGAAAAATGTTTATTTTTTTATTACATTATTAATTTCCAAGACACTAAACATCAAAAGATCATCTGTATTGTTAAATTTTGTATCATGTAATGAAAGGTTTATGAAATTAAAAGGCAGATTTCCATACCAACATCACAAAATAAGTTTCTTGGGATACCAATTTTACAATTTTTAATTTGTATGTTAAACTTTAAATTTCCCAGTATCACACCTATGAACTATACAAAAATCAAATTGAAAAACATTTGGAGTAGAACACCGTTTATAGGGCTGAAATGGTCATATGTGGTTCAATAATCTAGAGTCTTGAAATGATTTGGTAATATAATTGAAGGTAAAATTCAATATTTGAGGAATTTTGTTTCTTATAAAGAGAGGGTCATTGTATTAGAACACATGGATTTCCTCTAGCCAACAAGATTAACTATCATAAATAAAATATGGGAAATTAAATAAAGAATACATTCTTTCGACTAAAAGACATTTTTAAATTTGCAAGAATGGGGGAAATTTGAATTATTTGAAAGATAATTTAGTTGTATATAATCATGGTATTCGGAGGGTACTAAAGTAACCAAACCATACCATATTGATATCAAATCCTATTAGTTATACATTTATTTATCCAATATCACATCATGGTAGTCATCATCATGACCATAATTTATTTTCTGTTTATTTTTTTTTTTACTTTTTTGCTTCTTATTTCTACCCCTAACTGATTTTTTTCATCTAGGTTAGGCCTATTTACTTAATGTGTATTTTTTACTTTATAGTTTTTAATTAAATTGATTCATTAAATTGATTGTATTTTATCTACATTAATTCCATGAAATTTCCATGAAATATTCCTTGATTATTTATTTTCCTTATTATGAATTTTACTCACTTAGGAATTCTAGACTTTGAGCTCATCCATGTGTTTTCTTGGCTTTCTCTTATAGAATTTATCCGATCATCATATCCTTTATGGTCTTCTTTCTAGTCATCAATCATTTTGATCAGATGACTATTGGTTCACCCTTTGTGTTTATTGATTGTTCTTGTTTACTCTCACATTATATAAATATATAAGTTTGTGTTGGGAAACCTATTACAATTCTCCATGTGTTTTTTGTGTTGTTTTGTGGTTGGTTCATTCAAATTTCCTATTTAATCACCACCATCCATGTGTTAATCCCACCCTTTTCACCTCTAACCCATCACTTTACCTCCCTTCAATGATTACCTCAACCCTTAGGGGTTTCAAGAGGTGATTATTTGATCTAGATCATTTTGAAAGAGAAGTTCAATTTAGAGCTTGGTTTGTTGAGAGAGAAACTAAGTAGGAGATCTGGAGGATCCTGATTTGAGACTTCACTTTCATTTTGTGTTTGGTGCTCCAATCCTCACTACTTGACCCATATGTAGTGCTTTGGTGGGGATTAGAAGATCTTTTTTAGATCCTTGGAGTAGGTCAATTACCTTACATGAAGTTGAATCAAAGGATTCATATCCATCATCTTCAAATGTATCTAGGTCGTGGTATTGAGACAAGAAATATTGAAAAGTTTTTTTTTGTTTCTTGGTTATTTTCCATGTTTTCTAATATATCTTTAAGCTTGGTGTTTTTAGTGTGTCTTTATATAGGAAGGAAGAATTTTATCTTCTCATGATAGATTTTATCCTTATTGTAACATCCTCAATTTTAAAGGTATGTAATTTTGGTCATTTTGATGGTTTAACTTGGGTCTGTGATGTGTTGGAAGTTTATTGGTGGCTTAAATAGGGTTTTGAGAATTTTTAGGTGCACCATAGGCAGTACCACCTCATGGTGTAGAACATTTTATGTTTTTAACCCACCTGTGTGGAATGGGTAGGACCACCACGCCCATGGATGGGCGTGGTCTAGGGCATGTAACACTATGAGTCCTCCTATGATCCATGGAAAGAGTGGCTTCACCATGCTATGGTGGAAGGCATGGTGAGTCCAAAACAGGAATGGTTTTGGCATGATTATATGGAGGGTTTCCTGAGCTTGGTGTGATCTAGGCCACCACAATCATGGTGGGAATCACCGCACCATGGTGATGGTTATTTCAGAATTTGAAGTAGTGGATTCAGTCGCTAATCTTTGTAGGAAAGTTACACCTCTCAATGAAGACACATACGATCATCAAGAGGATATTTTTAATGTGTTATTAACCCATTATTTCTTCTATTAATTTATTTCCTTCCACCTATTTATAGTTTCTCCAAACCATACAATTTTAGGGAAGGGTTTTAGACATTCGTCCTCCTTTGGATAATTACCTAGGGAGATACCTTCCTTCTCAGGATATTCTTGTTGATCTAGGATCATGAGGGATGATGATTCAGACTAATATAGGGTAATGTTTTGTGATTTTATCCATATCCTCTCTTATGTGTGTGATTCTAGATTGATCCATCAACTTCCTTGAGATCAACATTGAATCTATAGGATTGGAAGCCATCCCTTTGAATGGATCTTGATCTTCCATTGATGATGGTTTTTTTGGGTAATTTGATTTGATTATAAACCTATGTCACTATATATGTATTTAATCTTGTTCTAGGATCTCTTTTGTTATGAATTGGTATCAGTTATAGGGATCCTTGTCATGTAGGTTTGATCCGGTCGATGAGTGGGCATGATTTGGGTGTTGGCACTTTGATAAATATCATCTATTGGCATCAACGTGATTAAGGTAGGAAGTTCTTTACCATTTATAACCCTTGTATAAAGTTGTTTCCTTGATATTGATCACATGTGTGTTCATGTGTAGCCCATGAGACCCATTCTTGATAATTATTGCATGTGTGTGTGTGTTTGGATATTGGGACTCATTCTTGATATGCTATGTTTGTTCCTATGTGTTTTATTCCATGTTGTGTGTAAATATATGACCTATGGAGGTTTTTATTCTAGTTGCAAGTGAAAGTTGGATCATTGTGGCTTGGTTAGACCTTAGAGGGGGAGCATGTGTGAAATGCGATGATAAAGATGATGGTCTGAGACATAGATCAAGGGTGCAATGACCTTGAGGCCTGACCTATAGTAGTGGTGGGGTATAATGACCTTATGGCCCAACCTGAGGTAAAGATGGGGTACGATGGCCTTAAGGCCTACACTATGATAAATATGGGGCTATAAGGCCTTGTGGACAAACTTGAGACTTATTGATATTGTGGCTACTCAAGTATATATGTGTTTTCCTTATGGCTAACCCATGATCACATATTCCATTATGATTATTCTTCTGACATGGAGCTGAAGAGGGTGTGACTAGGGTTCATGGAATCTTGGTTTGTACATGACTGCTCGACACATGATTGATTTTTGTTTGCTTATACATTTACTTACTATAATTACATACACCTCTTATGCATGTGAACTTATGTTAAGGATGAATTTTTGATTTCCTACTCGGTTTATACTCACACCCCACATGAGTATCTCGATGAACATGCAGACTTCATGATTAGGGATCTAAGAAAGGGAAAGGGCCCATTGACAAGGAGATGAGGTGACATAGCTCGGTCTTCAGAGGAGGTACTAGGATAGACTTCAGAGTAATGCTGTAGTGTCTATTTATTTTCTTGTTGATTGATTATAATATGGTTTTACTTACCACGTTGGGGGTCCTTGTTTTATTACATTGTATGACTCTGAGATACCTGGAATGTCCTCTTTTATAAAATTTTTATTAGTCATTTTTTATATTTTATGTTATTATTATTTTATTGATATGATTTTGACATATGGATTATGATACTGAGGGTATAATCTCCCCACTACACTGTTCAAACCCTCGTTTCTTGTTGGAAACCTCTTTAATATGGAGAAGTACACATGAGGTCATATAGCTCACCGACTCGGACCAGGTGATTTGGGATGGGGAGTTATAGAGCGACATCAAAGAAGTTTTCCTTTTATTTCTTATTGATTGTGTTTTCGGAATGGTATGAAGGATATAAGCTATGTTTAATTAAAATAGGGGAGTTACATAAGTGTTTGAAAAGATCTTATGAGACAAACTTATGAGTTACCAGTGATGGGACTACTGTTATAATTGTGGCTTTATGGTTTCATGTTGATCCTAAGTATGTTGTGCTATTACATTTTATGATATTTGGGTGCATTCATGCAACATGTCTAGACATGTAGGATCACATGTCATATATACCTGTTTCTTTATATAAATGGTAGTTATTTTAATAAAATGCCTTGATTTGTGCTATGTGCTTCTATAACATATTGTACTAAATTTGGATCATTTGAACTTGAGAATTATAGTTGTAATGACCCATAAATTCCTTTATGTTATTAATATAAGAACTCTTTTTTTATAATAACTATTTTATTATGAGCACATAGATAAAATTTTACATTTCTTAAGAACATTACACATCATGTGTTAATATAGACTACTATAATTAGGAATAGTAAAGGGATATACACATAGAAGAATAATAAATTCACTAAAAGAAACTCCATAGGATTTAATTCACTCACAAATATTTCTCCTTCTATAATGACTGTAAAAATAAATGAATCATTAGGAAAAAAATAGACATTATGAAATGATGTGTAATAACATTTGTAAGTAGCGAATGATGAAGTGACAATGATGGTGTATTCATAGGGAAATATGGTAATTCAATATTATGAACATTGGACAATAAAACTGATGGTAATTATAACCATTAATAAATAAGACAATTGTTCATTATTATTATTGGTTATGAAGATGTAGTAAAGTGACAGTTGAGATTATGAAGGAAGAAACAAGAATTTTATTTTTGTAAACCATAAATATATTTAAATTATATTAAAATTATGTTTTGTGATAAGTTTATTCATTTTAAATAAATTTTATTTTTATTAAATAATATTATCTAACAATTTTTTAAATGATAATATAAATTAATAAAGTCCTAAGTAATTTTTATAACAGTCATACAATTTACCATGTCATAAAAACTGTTAATTTTCAATAAATATTTTTTTATTTAAAAGTTAAAATCATCATAATTAGAGATTTATTTTGATAAAATAAATATAATTTTTGGTCTCAGAATATCATAATAAACTTTGGGTGAATTTTTGAAAAATTTTCAACAAAGTTTATTTTTTAGTGAAAAAGTTAAAATTACCATTTTATAAGTACCACAATTTTATGACTTCATTATGATGTGAGCATGATTAAAAAATTAAAAAAAAATTATTCAATAAAAAATGAATTTAATAAGTATAAAAATAAATTTTATAATATTATTTTTAATTTAGAAATTTATACTTTACATTTTAGAACCAAAAATTGGATTTTTGAGATAAAAATTATTTTTGGATTCAGTGCATTAAATGAAATGGTTGAAAGGGGAATTTAAAATTAGGAAGGATTTGAAAATAAATCAACTCTCAATCACTCATTAATAATTCATCAAATTAGTTATAATTTATTTCACCACCAAGTGGCTGACTTATATAATAAAATAACCAATATTTTAACCCTTGAAACTACCCCTCTATAGGTATAAATATCCACCATTTTTCCCATTAATATCCACTCAAAACCCATTGAGTAAGACTATACTCTCCCCCTCTATAAATCCCTCACAAGGTAATACTAGGCCTCTAATGATTCCCTCTCTAGCTTTAAGAATCATCTTCTCAAGGTAAGCCTTCTCTTCCTCCACTTTTTCAATTCAAGTGATTCTTTTGTATAAGCCTTTTGATTCTCAAATAGTTATGTTGTAAAGTGTATATAAAAATCACCATTTTTTGTGACTATGTTTTATTTTTAATGAGAAAATTCTTTTTTCTCTAATTATAACCATTTCAATATTCATTTTCATACCCGTTATGCTGTCGAAATCAAACCTTGATTTTCCATGCTATATTTTCATGTTAGGAATACCTAACCCTATTTTCATTCAAGGGTATTCATTTAGATTTATTATTTAACTATTTATTGTGGAGAAAAATTTATTAAACCTTCATTACCTACTCATGGGTTATAAATTATATGTACTTCTGATTCTTGATTGATGTGGCACACATAATGTTAGACATATGAAGGGTGCGTCTTGAGAGTGCACCAATGCATTGGGTAAAGAAGTAATCACTAGAGATGACATGTTAGTGATACTGCATGCCTAGGTAATGTTTTATGATACCTTAGTTAGAATCCTTGAAAATATTCTATACGACACCTTAGCAATGATATTTGTTGATATTTTAATGAATGTATCATGTTTATGTTGTAGCAACATTTCCATGTCATACTTCATGTTATTATGTTCATGTACTTACGTTATGACTCAAGTTCTTATGTACATGATATTATGTTATGATTCATCTTTCACCTATGATGTTCAATTAAATTTTTTATCCTTTATTGGGCTTTATGACCACTCCCTTTTATTTGATAAATGTCCCTAGGAAATCCTATACTATGAGATGATCTAAGATGGGATAATAAAGAAGTATTTCAGGACCTTTTATGTTCTATTTTATATACCATGTATTTATTGTATTATATACCTACTTTCCAAGATACTAAACCTAAAAAGGTCCTTCAGAGTTATTTATGTAATATTTTTTCAAGGAATTATGGTTAAAATCATGAAATAAAAGGTGAGTTTTTATAGTTGGCATCAAAGAATGAATTAGTTATTTTTTTGGAAATTTGGACTAGAAACACTAGCATGATCCCTAGGGAAAGTCTAAATTTATGAAATATTTTTAAAATTTTGGTAAAGTATAAAGTGATTGGTTTCTAAGAAATAAAATACCTTTTTGGATACTACAAGTATAGGGACCCGACCTTAAACATTATATAATATTGAATTAAATGAATAATTCACATTGAGGATCTTTTCAGGTTTAGATTTTTAGAGAATTAGGCCATAACTATTACATTTCAAAAAAAAAAATTACAAAGTAGACACTTCGACCCAGTATCCATTTTTTTACAAAACATGGGCTCTTAAAAAAAGAGTCATTTCTAGTTCCATGTTTAAGACAACATTAATTTTCCTTGATCCCATCCTTGAACCTATTCCACATTATGTACTGTGAAAAATATTTCAAAAACTTGGGATGAGCATAAAAAGCTCAGTAAGGGATACACAAAGAAGTAAAACTGTTAGTTTTTCAAAACAACAAGTAAACCATGAATACTTTAACATAAGTAATACTTTTTCCCTTTATGAAGTAGTAAATACTCTTCAATGAATAAAAGATCACTACTTACCCTTTTGTAACCAAAATATTACCATAAAACCCATATAAAGAACACATAACATATAAAGGTAACTTGGGACATAAACATACATAAATGGAATAACCATACGGTCGAATTCCACACATATCACTAAATGGAATAGCCACACGACCGACTTACATACCCAATGAATTAGAGGCTATAACGTAACCACCCATCCTAGTATTCACGGAACCACCCGTAATTTGGTTTATCACGTAACCACCTGTCAAATGTCCAAGTACCAATATAAAACCATAACACATACAACAAATATAAAGGAAAGAAAACATTTCCACATTTCGATCACAGTATATCACTTAAATATATTAACATAACAAATCCATTTTTAAAACCATTTTAAACACCAAAAATACGTAAAAGAGTATAAGTTATTTATTTTCTTTTAAAAACATTACCGTTTGTTGAGGAAGCCAAAGATCAAATAATACTCACGGTGGCAGAAAAGGTCGTTGTCACCGCGTACGTTAAAAGAAACATTATTTTTTGTCATTTAGTAAAATTACTCTTAGAAAAATATTCCCTTTGAATGAGATGAAAAGTCAAAGGTTTTTATAAAGCGTATAAAATAAAGTCTTGTATTAGAACAAAATATGCCTCAATAAAAGGAGATTGAGATGAAGTCCCTTACCTCATGTCCGACTTGACTCGATCGTTCTTTAATATCCTGAAAAATAAACTAAAGTTAATTTATAATTTCTTAAGAACCTTTTTTCAAGTTTATTATTCCTTTTATATCACTTATTACCATGTTATAAACATTATGTAATCATTTAAGTTAATAACTTTCGTTTTGTCGATATTTGGCACTTGAGTAAAAAATGAACACCTTATATTTACAAGTTGTCCATGTGGTCAATAGTCCATTATATCCAGAATGATATTCATGATTTAGATATCATATATATCATATATATTCATTATATACATGTATTTATAATATTACATAACATTTAGAAGTAAGAAATGAAATGCACCGTTCATGGAGACGGCAAGCTGTACGTACGCATGAACGCAAATTTCATTTCTATTTATTATTTTAATGGAAATAAAACATAATGATACATAGGTATATTATAATTCTAGTATAATATCATATATAATATCATTAACTCCATCCTTTATACATCCCACATAATTCATTAATGAATCACATCACTTTAAGGGGGCGGTAGTCCGCACTTCCTCAAATGAGATTATCGTATTTACCCACTACGGAAACCATAAAGGCTTGATATAATTGAGAAGTACAGAAGCATAATGAAATCATAAAAATAATATATATCATATATAAATACATTTCCATCATAATGGCCACCATGAGAGGTGGTAAGATGTAATTGAACAATCATCGTTTCGTGAGGTGTTAGTTTACCATCCACAGAAACATTATGTTCTTCATCCATTAGATGAAGGTGTGTGTAAGTGTAGTTATAATAATTATTATAACAACATACTAGTATATTTAGGATACTGGTGTTGTTAAAAAAGAAATAAATAAAAAGAGTTTAGGGGTTGGAGAGGTAAAATAAATGAAAATAATTTAAGAGAAACTGTTACCTTTAATTTGGGTAACTCCTTTGGTTTGAACCAAAAGGACTTCTTGAAGTGCCTTCTGCCTAAAGTAAGGATTCTAGGGGGAGTATAGGGATGTAGGGAGATTAATTGGGCAGAGTTTAGACGATCCAAATGGCTTGAGAGGTATGTGGAATTGGTTATAAGTGGTATCCTTTTATAAGGGGGAGGAGGGACTCTTTAGAAAGTGTGAAAATATTATTTTATAATATAATGATATTCGGTTTCTAATGGTACAAAAATCATTATAGTCGAATATAAGATGAGTCATGGTCGAAATAAAATCATCCAATCAGAATTGGACATGTTTTGGATAATATTTTAATCATTATAATCTTATTTATTTAAATCATTTATTAATGAGATAAATACTGCATCATTATTGTGTCATAAATAATTTAATTTATTTGATGTCTAAAAAGTATAAAACAAATACCATGATATCTGAAATATTTTTAACTTTACAAATAATATTTATAGTCGAAAATAGGACTTATATAACACCATATAAAAATTAATTACTAAAATATTTTTGTTAATGTCAATTTTGTCTTCACATTAAATTAATTAATCTAAATTGTCATTATCACTCCCAAGTGGCTCAATGGGGTCCCAAAATCTACCCAAAGATGCCCATGGTCGTAAATGACTCAACCAATAAGGTTTGGAAAAGTGTTAAGGTAATTTTGAATTATTATAATATTCTTTTTACCTTGAATTACCTTATTTACCTTTAACCGCGGTAAATAAAAGTCAAAAGTTACTATTCACCAAAAATTATTTTCATCTTAATGAACCACATTTTACTTCTTGATAAAAACTATGTATGTTATATCTTCTAAATTCAATTCACAGAAGTGGTAAAATTTCATTTAAATGTAAATGTCAGTTTTTTTAACTACTAGTAAGTGGTGTCACTATTCATCAAAAATTGAAGTTTTTCAGAAAAATACCCAAAATTCAGCCTAAGATATATTTGATATTCCGAATTCAAAAATTATGTCTATTTTTCCAAATTCAAAACATATAAGTGGAATTAATTAATTTTAAAATTAATTCTCGTTGTTAAAACAAATAGCGTGTTTTTAAGAAACAATAAATATCAAAAGATTGATACTTGTTTTTGTCCAATTTCAAAGTGAAATGAATTCCAATGACCAAAATTGGATTAAATGGTAAAAATATATTCTAATTAAACTTTAAAACCAATTGAAAAGATAATCTAAGCATATAAATAAATTATATTAAAACATAGTTTTGAATTAAAATACAATATTTTCATTATTCATTAAAAAATGAACTTTATCGGAAAAATTCCAAAAATTTATACAAAGTAAATTTTTATGTCCCTATTCTAAATAAAGATTTTATTTGGTCATATAGAATGTATTAAAGTGACCGAAACTAGATTTAAAAAGGGTTCACCATTAAAAGGCGATAAATTGACCTTTTAATGTAAATTATGCTTAAAATTAGATTCATTCACATTTTAATCCTATAACTTTTTATTGGATAATGTAAATACATTTAACAATAATGTATAATCATATTGTAGTTAGTTTCATTCATTCCCACCAATACAATGTCTAGGAGTTAACTACCATTTAAAATAATAATATTATATTATTAGTGTGCAACGTAAGATTCCAAAGAAACCTGTTGTTGAGTATCAGGTATGCTATCGAACATAGAAACCCTTTTAAAGTAAAATTATTATTTAATTAAAAAATATTAATAAGTATAAAAATATCATATTCTTCATTTACTTGGGATGTTACATCCTTCCCCCCTTTTGAAAATTGCATCCTCACAGTTTTTATTCACTTATCAAAATAAGTGGGGGTATTTATCCCTTATAGCATTTTTAGATTCCCACATTGCCTATTCAATCATATGATTTTTCCACAAAACCTTTACCTGGTAAATTACCTTATTCCGTAACACCTTCTCTCTACGGTCAATAATCTGGACTGGTTGTTCTTCATAAGAGATATTATCTTCCAACTGAACTACCTCTGGGCTCAAAACATGAAATGGTTCTGGCATATATTTTCCCAACATAGAAACATGAAAAACATTGTGTACCTGGGATAAACTTGGAGGTAAATCCACTCTATATGCAACTGATCCAACTTTATCCAGAATTTCATAAGGTCCAATGAACCTTGGACTCAACTTTCCCTTCTTACCAAAACGCATCACACTTTTCCATAGAGAAACTTTGAGAAAGACATGATCACCTACTTCAAATAAAAGATCCTTCCTCCGGTTATCTGCATAACTTTTCTATCTGCTCTGAGCTGTTCTCATGTGCTTTTGAATCAACTGAACTTTCTCTACCATCTCTTCTACCAATTCTGGTCCCATCAGCTTCCTTTCACCTACTTCATCCCAGAATGCTGGAGTTCGACAATGCTTTCCATATAATACCTCAAATGGAGCCATCTGTATACTGGAATGAAAATTTTTATTATATGAAAATTCAACCAAAGAAATATGTTGGTCCGAAATTCCCTGGTAATCCATCGATCAAGCACATAACATATCCTCCAATGTCTAAATTGTTCATTCTAACTGCCCATCTGATTGAGGATGAAAAGCTGTACTAAAATTTAATTCAGTACCCAATGACTTCTGAAGGCCTTTCCAAAAGTTAAAAGTGAACCTGAGATCACGATAAGATACAATGGAGATGGGAAATCCATTCAACCTGACTATCTATTTAACATATAACCGAGCAAGTTAATCTAAATACAGAGCATCTTGAATAGGAAGGAAATGAGTAGATTTAGTCAATCGATCAACTATAAACCAGATTGTATTATTACCTTGAGATGTATTTGTTAATCCCACAATGAAGTCCATGGATATATTTTCCCATTTCCACTCTGGAACCGGTAGAGGCTGAAGCATCCCTTTCGGTAACTGCCACTCTGCTTTAACCTGCTGACAAGTTAAACACTTCACAGTAAAATCAGTAATATCTCTTTTCATTCCATCCCACCAGTAATACTCTCGAAGATCTCTGTACATCTTAGTACTACCGGGATGAACTGAAAACGGAGAACTATGAGCTTCACATAACAACTCATTCTTCAACTGTGAATCACAAGGTACACATAATATCTTCCCAAATCTCAAAACACAATCATTATCAATGTTAAATTCAGGAAACTTACCCTTCTGAACCAACTCTATTTTTTTTGCAACTCACTGTCTTCTTTCTGCGCTTGCTTTATTCTGTCTGATAGAGATGATTTCACTGACACCTGAAACAAAATAGATGAATTCCCTATACCAACAAATTCTATGCCAAAGTTCATCAAATCAAAAACCAAAGGATCTCGTTCCAAACGTATCATGGTTAATGAAGTATTAATTTTTCGACTCAAAGAATTGACCACTTTATTTTCTTTTCCCGGATGATAAAGGATCGTGGAATCATAATCCTCGATTAATTCGAACCATATCCTCTGTCTCATGTTCAATTATTTTTGAGTGAATATATACTTTAAACTTTTGTGGTCAGTATATATTTCACATTTCACTCCATACAAATGATGCCTCCAAATTTTTAAAGCAAAAACAACAGCAAGTAATTCAAAATCATGTGTAGGGTAATTTAACTGATGAGGTTTCAATTGATGTGAAGCATAAGCAATTACCTGATCATTCTGCATTAGGACACATCCCAGTCCTTTCAACGAAGAATAACTGTAGATAACAAACTCACTATTTCTGGATGGCAGTGCCAAAACTAGAGCATTCACCAATCTCCTTTTCAATTCCTAAAAACAATCATCACATTCTTTTGTCCAGATGAACTTAAAAACTTTTCGAGTTAACTTAGTCATTGGACTATATAACTGTGCAAACTTTTCAACAAAACTTCGGTAATAACCTTCTAAACCAAGAAAACTATGAATCTCGGTTATATTTGTGGGTCTTGGCCATTCTTTAACAACTTTGGTTTTATCAGGATCAACAGTTATGCCATTTTTTGAAACAATGTGACCAAGGAAAGAAATTTTTTGTAACCAAAATTCACACTTGCTGAATTTCCCATAAAGTTTCTTTTCTTTTAAGGTTTGCAAGACAATCCTTAAATGACTTTCATGTTCCTCCTTACTTTTGGAATAAACCAAAATATTATCAATGAACACAACCAAAAACTTATCCAAGAACTCATGGAAAATTCTATTCATAAGATCCATGAATATAACAGGTGCATTAGTTAAACCAAAAGGAATAAATAAAAATTCATAATGGCCATATCTAGTACGAAACGCGGTCTTTTGAATGTCTACTTCCATTACCTTCAACTGATGGTACCCTGACTTCAAGTCAATCTTCGAAAAATACTGAGCTCTCTAGAGCTGATAAAAAAAATCATTGATATGAGGAAAATGATACTTATTCTTAAAAGTGATGTTATTCAATGCTCTATAATCAATGCAATGTCTCATTGAACCATATTTCTTTTTAACAAACAAGACAGGAGCACCCCATGGGGATGTGCTAGGTCGAATGAAACTTTTATCTAATAACTCCTGCAATTATTTCTTTAACTCTAAAAGTTCAATTTGAGCCATTCGATAAGGGGGTTTTGAAATTGGCTTAGCATCAAGAACTAAGTCAATAGTAAATTCAACTTTCCGATCAGGTATAATACCAGGCAACTCATAAAGAAAAACATCAATGTACTCATTTACCACTGGCACATCATTAATCTGAACAGTTCCTTTGTTTTCAACAATATGTGCAAGGTAACATTTATTTCCATCTTTTACTAGTTTCTAAGCTTCCTGATATGTTATCAACAGCAAGGGTTCATTTTTGTATACAAACTGAAAATAATTCTGAAAATAAACCTCTTTAGCTCTATAGTCAATCTTATCATGATAAACATAAAGCCAATCCATTCCCAATATAACATCAAACTCTACTAGAGGAAAAACAATAAGGTTTTCAGGTAGATTATTTCTGCACACAAGGACAGGAATGTTCTTATGTTTTATTTTTGTCTCAACATTTCCTCCAGGTGTTTTTACCGTAAGTTCAGTATTCATATCATGAGATGGAATTCCCAATTTACTAGAAAACTTCTCAGAGATGAAAGAGTGTGTAGACCCTGAATCAAACAACACATTGGTATAATCTGAACAAACAAACAGTGTAACTGATACTACTTCGTTTGATGGACCAACATCTGATGAAGTAGTTTCAAAGGATTTCACCACACCTTTTTGATTGTATTTTGGCTGTTTTCCCTCAGTTGAGTTCTTAGTTGGATACTCATTTGCATAATGACCCATTTAATTACAATTAAAACATCTTACCGATGGTTTTTCATTGCCTACTTGATCATCTTCCTTACAGTTATGAGCAATATGACCAGACTTACCACACCGGAAGCACTTTCCAGACTTTGATAAACATTCTCCGGGATGATTTTTACCACACTTCTCACAAGATGGATATTTAGTTTTCTTACCTCCAGGCTTCTTTGATGAATTCTCCCCCTTTGCCTGCCAACTAGACCTCTTATTCCGTTGTTTGTCAAAGAACACTTGATCATCGGAAAACTCCATTTCCAACTTTTCTGCACATCGAACAAGTTTTTCATAACTTTTGAACTCACGAGAGGCTAACACTCTTCGATATCGTGGATTCAGTCCTGAGTAAAATCGATATATCTTACTATCAAGATCTTGGATGAAATTTGGTGCATACCTTGCCAGTCGAGTGAACTTTGCTTCATAAGCAGCCACTGAGTCATCCTCCTACCTCAATTCCATGAATTGTTTCTCCATCCTAAGACGAACCACCTTAGGAAAATATTTCTCAAGAAACATACCTTTGAATTCTTCCCAAACAAGAGCATCAATCTCATCACTATCCCTGATATTTTTCACCATCGACCACCACTGATCAGCTTCACCTTCAAAACGGTAAACAAAAAGACTAACCTTTTAATGTTCTGAACAACCCACGACATCAAAAATATTCTCCAGTGATTTAATCCACCCTTCTGCTAGCACATGGTCAGATGATCCTATGAATGATGGGGGATTTTGCCTCTTGAAATGCTCCACTATTGACATGTTCCTCTACGGTTGATCTGACTGATCTCGTACATGGATACCACCACCATTTATAGCCTGAGTTAACTGTTCCATCACTGTAACAAACTATTCAGTTCCGATTCCGACCATCTCAGGTTGCTGATTTGGAGGGTTATCTTCCTCCTGATGTTGTCCCAACATAGAGGCCCTGTTTCCTCTATGGAAAACCATTATGAACACAATAATATCTTATGCGAAGCAACATGGTAATATATAAATGCTATATGATTTCAATATTAACATAAATTACTTTATTAATATTAATTTAACAATACCCTAACTCCTAAAGTTATCTAAACCTCCCTCTGATACCAACTATAGGGACCCGACCTTAAAAATTACATAATATTGAATTAAATGAATAATTCACATCGAGAATCTTTTCAGGTTTAGAGTTCTAGAGAATTAGGCCATAACTATTACATTTCAAAAAAAAAAATTACAAAGTAGACACTTCCACCTAGTATCCATTTTTTTACAAAACATGGACTCTTAAAAAAAGAGTCATGTCTAGTTCCATGTTTAAGACAACATGAATTTTCCTTAATCCCATACTTGACCCTATTACACATTATGTCCTATGAAAAACATTTTAAAAACTTGGGATGAACATAAAAATCTCAGTAAGGGATACACAAAGAAGTAAAACTATTAGTTTTTCAAAACAAAAAGTAAACCATGAATACTTTAACATAAGTAATACTTTTCACCTTTATGAATTAGTAAATAATATTCACTGAATAAAAGATCATTACTTACCCTTTTTTATCCAAAATATTACCATAAAACCCATATAAAGTAAACATAACATATAAAGGTAACTTGGGACATAAACATACATAAATGGAATAACCATACGGTCGACTTCCACACATATCACTAAATAGAATAGCCATATGGACGACTTCCATACCCAATGCATTAGAGGTTATAACATAACCACCTATCCTGGTATTCACGGCACCACCCGTCATTTGGTTTATCACGTAATCACCCATCAAATGTCCAAGTACCAATATAAAACCATAACACATCAACAAATATAAAGGAAAGAAAAAATTTCCAAATTTCGATCAAAATATATCACTTAAATATATTGACATAACAAATCCATTTTCAAAACCATTTTCAATACTAAAAATACATAAAATAGTATAAGTTATTTATTTTCTTTTAAAAACATTACGGCTTGTTGAGGAAGCCAAAGATCAAATAATACTCACGGTGATGGAAAAGGTCATTGTCACCGCGTACGTTAAAAGAAACATTCTTTTTTTTTTCATTTAGTAAAACGCTTCGTAGAAAAATATTCCCTTTGAATGAAATGAAAATTCAAAGGTTTTTATACAGCGTATAAAATAAAGTCTTGTATTAGAACAAAATATGCCTCAATGAAAGGAGATTGAGACGAAGTCCCTTACCTCGTGTCCGACTTGACTCGATCGTTCTTTAATATCCTGAATAATAAACTAAAGTTAATTTATACTTTCTTAAGAACCTTTTTAAAGTTTATTATTCCTTTTATATCATTTTTTACCATGTTATAAACATTATGTAATCATTTAAGTTAATAAATTTTTTTTTTGTCGATATTTGGCACTTGAGTAAAAAATGAACATCTTATATTTACAAGTTGTCCATGTGGTCAATAGTCCATTATATATAGAATTATATTCATGATTTATATATCATATATATCATATATATCCAGTATATACATGTATTTATAATATTACATAACATTTAGAGGTAAGAAATGAAATGCACCGTTCATGGAGACGGTAAGCCGTACGTACGCATGAACGCTACTTTCATTTCTATTTCTTATTTTAATGAAAATAAAACATAATGATACATAGGTATATTATAATTACAGTGTAATATCATATATAATATCATTAACTCCATCCTTTATGCATCCCACATAAGGCATTAACGAATCACATAACTTTAAGGGGGAAGTAGTCCGCGCTTCCTCAAATGAGATTATCATATTTACCCACTATGGAAACCATAAAGGCTTGATATAATTGGGAAGTACAGAAGAATAATGAAATCATAAACATAATATATATCATATATAAATACAGTTCCATCATAATGGCCACCATGAGAGGTGGTAAGATGTAATTGAACAATCATCGTTTCGTGAGGCGTTAGTTTGCCATCCACAGAAACATTATGTTCTTCATCCATTAGATGGAGGTGTGTGTAAGTGTAGTTAAAATACTTATTATAAAAACATCGTAGTATATTTAGGATACTGGGTTTGTTACCAAAGAAAGAAATAAAAAGATTTTATGTGTTGGAGAAGTAAAATAAATGAAAATAATTTAAGATAAACCGTTACCTTTAATTTGGGTAACTCCTTTGGTTTGAACCAAAATGACTTCTTGAAGTGCCTTCTTCCTAAGTTAAGGATTCTAGGGGGGAGTAGAGGGATTTAGGTAGCTTAATTGGTCAGAGGTTGGACGAGCCAAATGGCTTGAGAAGTATGTGGAATTGGTTATAAGTGGTATCCTTTTATAAGGGGGAGGATGGGCTCTTTAGGAAAGTGTGAAAATATTATTTTATAATATAATGATATTCAGTTTATAATGGTCCAAAAATCATTATAGTCGAAGATAAGATGATTCATGGTCGAAATAAAATAATCCAATTAGAATTGGACATGTTTCGGATAATATTTTAATCATTATAATCTTATTTATTTAAATCATTTATTAATGAGATAAATACTGCATTAGTATTGTGTCATAAATAATTTAATTTATTTGATATCTAAAAATTATAAAAAAAATACCATGATATAGGAAATCTTTTTATCTTTACAAATAATATTTATAGTTGAAAATAGGACTTATATAACACCCTATAAAAATTAATTACTAAAAGATATTTGTTAATGTCAATTTTGTCTTCACATTAAATTAATTAATCTAAATTGTCATTATCACTCCCAAGTGGCTCAATGAGGTCCCAAAATCGACCCAAAGATTCCCATGGTCGTAAATGACTCAACAAATAAGGTTTAGACAAGTGTTAAGGTAATTTTGAATTATTATAATATTCTTTTTACCTTGAATTACCTTATTTACCTTTAACCGCGGTAAATAAAAGTCAAAAGTTACTATTCACATAAAATTATTTGCATCTTAATGAACCACATTTTACTTATTGATAACAACTTTGTATGTCGGATTTTCAAAATTCAATTCACAGAAGTGGTAAAATTTCATTTAAATGAAAATGTCAGTTTTTTTAACTACCACTAAGTGGTGTCACTATTCATCAAAAATTGAAGTTTTTCAGAAAAATACCAAAACTTCAGCCTAATATATATTTGATATTCAGAATTCAAAAATGATGTCTATTTTTCCAAATTCAAAACATAGAAGTGGCATTAATTAATTTTAAAATTAATTCCCGTTGTTAAAACAAATAGCATGTTTTTAAGAAACAATAAATATCAAAAGATCGATACTTGTTTTTGTCCAATTTCAAAGTGAAATTAATTCAAATGACCAAAATTGGATTAAATGGTAAAAATATATTCTAATTACACTTTAAAACCAATTAAAAAGATAATATAACCATATAAATAAATTATATTAAAACATAGTTTTGAATTAAAATACAATATTTTCACTATTCATTAAAAAATGAACTTTATCGGAAAAATTCCAAAAATTTACACAAAGTAAATTTTGATGTCCCCATTCTAAATAATGATTTTATTTGGTCATATAGAATGTATTAAAGTGACCAAAACTAGATTTAAAAAGGGTTCGCCATTAAAAGGCGATAAATCGGCCTTTTAATGTAAATTATGCTTAAAATTAGATTCATTCACATTTTAAGCCTCTAACTTTTTATTGGATAATGTAAATACATTTAACAATCATGTATAATCATATTGTAGTTAGTTTCATTCATTCCCGCCAATACAATGACTAGGAGTTAACTACCATTTAAAATAATAATATTATATTATTAGTGTGCAACATAAGATTCCAAAGAAACCCGTTGTTGCGTATCAGGTATGCTATCGAACATAGAAACACTTTTAAAGTAAAATTAATATTTAATTCAAAAATATTAATACGTATAAAAATATATTATTCTTCATTTACTTGGGATGTTACAACAAGTGGACGTGGCTTTGACATAATTGTAGCTAGCGGTAATAGCCCTAAAAAGGGTGCATTCGGTATTAACCTGATCATCAATTAGTGAATGATAAAGGGACCTTGATGAAAACCTGGTTTGACACTCCCAGGGGATATTCTTTGGTTATCATATTCTTTTTATGAACCATCTTGAAAGAATGTATAGAAAGTGTAACTTATTCTTTTAAAAGAAATAAAAGATTAATGAATATGATCTTAGAATCCCTATGTTAGAAAATATTTTAGGATTAATCTCTCCATTGGAATTAATTATCTTAATTATTATTAAAATTATCCTTCTTATTATTTAAGTTTTTATTTTTAGAAAATGGATGGAAATAGAAGGGATTGTGTGAAAAAGGAAGAAATTGGAAATGTAATGATTGCCTTCCTAATATGATAGAATATGGGGTAGAATATTTTATGATAATGTTATCCTATATTATGAATATTAACATGAACCATGTAGAGAATATCGACTCACCTAAGAGGGAACAACTAGTTGTGGAATCATTCATGCATTAATAAACTCCAGCCTGTTGTGGACCCTCTGACCCTTTGATTGTGAAATAGTGGATAAGTACTACCGAAAAAATATTTTCTATACTACACTATTCTAAAAAAAGATAGGTTCACTTTGGCTGTGTATTATTTAGAGGAAGATACCGATCAATGGTGGAGATTGATCAATAAATATAAGAACAAGGAATAAATTAATGCTATGAAGTGGGAAGGTTACAAAAAGATTTGTTTCAATAATTATTTTCATCACACCCTAAGAACAAATAAAGAAAGAGAATTCCTTAAGATAAATAAAAAGGAAGGTGAATCTATTAGAAGTTATGAGATAAAATTCAAAAGGATTTTACATTATGATTCAAGCTTTATGATCGATTTTGATGGTTTCATAGATCGAATATTTAGAGGGCTGAGACATCATCTACAGAATGACTTGGTAATCCAGGACTTCAGGAGCTATACGAAAATAGTATGATTTTTCTCTCAAGGTGGAGATGGAATTCAAGGATACACATTGGTCTCACAAACATAATGATAAAAAGGGAAGGATGGAGAAATTTTTTAGGAAGAATCCTTACCATGATAAGAAGGGGAAGAAACTACAACTTCCCTTATGAAACGAGCATGTGAAAAAGAAACTTGGAGAACTATTTTTAAGGAAGTGGTAAGTGCTATAAATGTGTAAAGCCTAACCAAATTGCTTGAAATTTTCAGGGAGATGTAAAACCTCAGCATCCCAATGCTAATGAAAAGGAGAAGATGGTGCAAGTGTATCCTGTGGTGCAATGCTTCAAGTGTGGGGAGCTTGGTCACTTTTCAAACTAGGGACCAAATTTGAGTATGGTAGAGGGAGACTGCAATCAACCTCAGTATAATCCAAGAGATCAAGGGCATGCCTTTTATATCACAATGACTAAATTTGAGGCTCCAAATGACGTGGTATAAGGTACCCTTGTTGTTCACTCAATGCTTGCTAATACACTATTTATTTTGGTTCAATGCATTCCTTTATTTATTTTAAGTTTGAAAAGAACATCGAATCAAACTTGGATCCATTAGAAATAGAGTTATTAGTTAAAACTCATGGAGGTTCTATTCAACCCACAAGAGTATTTAGGGATTCCCCTATTAATTTTTTTTGAGAGAAATCTCATTGAAAATATAATAGTCATTCCAATGGTGGAATTTGACATAATACTAGGGATGGATTGGCTCTCAAAGTATAATTCTAAGATCAATTGTAGAAGTAAGAAAATTTCCGTTGTCTTGGGGGGGTACCCGATATAATTTTCAAATGAGAGATATCCCAACCTGAGTTTTTTCAAGAACTACCTCCTATAACCTTATTTATGGAAATAATTGGTGAAGAAGGTGAAGAAAATGAAACTAAAAAAGATATAATTTATACAATACACCAAAATAATAGTTTAATGGTGTTTTTTAGGCAGTTTAGAAACCCGCCACTAAATAAAATTTAAATATTTTAGTAGTAATTTTTTTAAAACCAACCTTAAATATTGGCTAAAATTAAAGAAACACTCTTCTCCCCACCCCTCAATTTTTTTACCCCTAATCTAACCCCTCTCCCCCTCTCCCCCACCCAAGAAACTTTCCAAGACCTCTCCACCCCTGATCCCTTATCGTTGAGCCGTCAACACTACCACTCTCACCCTCTACCTAGACCCATTGGTAGCCCTCACTCCCCTTTAACCCTCCTTATCCATCACCCCTTACCATAATTACACTCATTTTACCACCTTTCCCCATGTCGGTTTTCCGATCCAGGGTGATTTTCATAAACTCTCTATTTGAGTTTAATATTTTTTTACTTTCAATGTGTTTTTTTGTCTTTGTTCTCTAATTTAAATTATATCTTGTTAAACTATCATGTCTGGATATTCCATTAATTACTAATATTATGGAATAATGTATAAAAATTGATGGCGGGTTTTATCCAAAACTCACTTGATTTTATAATTATACATTATTGGAACTTTTTTACGATTTTATATGAATTATTTTTTCTTTTGTTATAGAAAATGGAGGCTTGGAAGATTTAAAAATATAAGTTTGGAATATTCAAAATCACATGAACCCATATTGATATCACTAGGTATTACACAAAATGCACAAAAATAGAGGCCTGAAACATTCAAAAAATGGCCCAAAAAACACTTAAGTATGGATTGTAAGGTTATTGACTTATTTGATACTTTTTTAACATTATAACATCACATCCATTTTTCATTTTTAAACTCATTAAACATGCTTATAGATAAGATGTAATTTTTTGATGGATAATATACATTCGAATTAAAATCTAAGAAAAATTATTCTATTCAAAAACATAATAAAATGAATCCTCATGAAGGATTAAATTTTAAAAATATTACACATAAAATAATGACTTAAAATTTATAAAATAGTAATAAATTATTGAAAATATAATTATAGATAAAATAAAACAACTACATATGATTTTATGTCTTATCTGTAGATGCGTTAAAAATTTATAAATTCACTTTATTAAAAAATTAGGATTTATGTTTAGGGAAAATGAAAGATCCAGAAAAATAGAAGAAGCTTGCTTGACATGCATGAAAAACAATAGATTAAACATGGTTCATTCTAATATTTGTGAATATTTTTTATTTTATCATTTTTTCAAAGAAAACCTAGATGACATTTTGCACATTTTTCAATATAGCTATCTTCATTAATGTTTATAAGTTTTTGTATGATGAGATAGGATGATCATTAAATAAATGTGATGGAATGGAATGATATTGAATTAAAAATGAAGATAATTTATGTTTTATCAATGATTAATTTAGATAACATGTTAGATGATACTTCCCATAATTTTTTCATGATTTTGGAACCATAAGATATGAAATATGAGTTTATCAACATTCGATTCCCACTAAAAAAAGTATTGAATAAATAGTCATATAAAAGTAAGTGTTACATCAAGAATAGAATTATTTCCATTTTTAGGTAGTTGTAGGAGAACCATGGGATTCATGGTCATTAATTCATTGGAAGAAAAACATAAAGGTGATTCTCACATAGTATGAGCATCCAATGCTCCAAGGTCCTCAACATTGATATAAATTTGATATGAAATGTCTATTAACACAAGTTTTTGATGAAAATAATATTAAAACAACACCAAACACATTAAAAATACCATAAATTCATAAAACTCATATATATATATGAGAAAATATCATAAGAACATGGCTTCATTATTCCATAACTATTAAAATATATAGAGTCCATGTGGATATAAAACAGTGTATCAAAAACTCATCCTAATGAATAAAATTAATTATTATGATGATATTATGTCTAATGATATAGGTAAGATAAAAATTATTTCATCACTAATAGAGTTTCATAGAAATCAGGGATGTGATTAAGGAGTTTTTGATGGTGCTCTCCTGATGAGGCCCCCATATAATTCTATACTCATTTATCTTTCTCTCAGGAATTTAGGAATTTTTTTAACAAATTTTTATGTTATGATATTATTTATTTATATGGATAATGTGGCTAAGTCATATACGTCAGAATTTATTTTCATATTCAACACTAACCTAACAAGAATTTTTATATTAATGATTTTGAATAAATTAGTAATTATTCTTTGGATGAAATAATATTTCTTTTGTGTTTTAATTTTATTTAAAAATGTGTAGGCACTTTATAATATATGCCTAAAATATGAATTATATTACTAAGGAACACATCTCAGTATGCTAAGGGTTTGGATGAGTTTTTAGTTTTTTCAATTTCCAATCGATCTGTTGATGAGAAAATAAGATTTCTATTCCCTAAATGTAAATTTATAAGATAGTTAAAGAGACATGAAGTTAATGAACACTTGATATTAAATAAATTAATTTCTCAATATGTGTGTTGGATTTGGTATGGAGAATAAAATGTTGTAGAAATTTTGATCACTAATTTTAGTCAAAAGAATGATATCCCCACTTCATCGATAATGGAAAATAAAATTCAGAACCTTATAAACGATGCTTTCTACATTTAAGGGAAAATTCATCAGCATCAAAACATATCAGTACAACCATATAAGGGTGTTAGAATTGTTAACTTAAAAAATGATGTTTTTCGGAACACATGATAACTAAATCAAGATTGTAACATATCAGTGGATCCTTTTCTTTATGTTGTGGAGACTAATGTAAGAGATAAATTTACCGAGTAGACAAATATGTTTTATGATTTATTTGATGTTGTAAATCAAGATCTATATAGAGGATGTTTGAAATATTCAAAACTTTACTTTCTATTGAAGTTGTACCATATCAAATGAATATACAAAATAAAAAATTTGATGATGTTCATGATATTGTAATTTTTGTGCGATTAATTTCCTAAAGCTAAGACCCATAAGTAATTTTATGATATGAAAAAAGTTTTTTAAAAGATTGGTATGAATTATACAAAAAATACAAGCCTTTCCTAATGATTATATGCTTTATTGGGGAGATGATTCAAGTAGATATAAGTACAAAAGATGTTCATTTTCTAGATAAAATTCAATAGGTAATATTGGAAATCTAAAACAACATACTACTAAAAATAAGCATAAAAATAAAACACCCACAAAGGTTTCACATTACTTCCAGTTAAAACCTCGATTGAAAATATTATTCATGTAATCAAAAACCATTGATAACATAAAGGGGCATGCTAAAGATAATAATAATGATGGGTTATTTTGACATCCAAGGGATTCAATGTCATGGAATAAACTTGATTCACTATATCCAAATTTCTCATCCAATACTAGGAATGTGCTATTGGGATTGGATGCTAATGGATTCATCCCATTTGGGAATTCAAGTAAAAATCATATCATTTGGCCGATTTTTTGATCCCTAACAATCTACCTCCATGTATGTGTATGAAAAAAAGAATCCTTTATTTTTTTGATGATTATTTTTGGAATAGAAATGTCTAGAAAGGTAATTTATGTATACTACAACCTCTAATTGAAGAATTGTATGAGTTATAAAGAAACAGTGTTGAGGCATATGATGAATCATCTAGAACAATTTTTAAAATGAACACTACTTTAATGTGGAACATTAGCAACTTCCCTAGACTTAGGAACTTATTTGGTTAGAACACTTACAAGGGTTTGACTTATCTATATGTGACTTTGATTTTGAGCTTGAATGACTTCCATAAATTAAAAAATGGTGTTTCTTGTGTCATCACATATTTTTTGATGCATCTCATAGATTTTGGTTGAATAATTAAAAAATCAATGGGTCCATTGATCGTAAACCACCTCCAAAGTTGTTGATAGGTTCTGAAATATCAGAAAAGCTAGTAAATACTGAAGGAGAATTTGAAAACTTTAATCATTTGAATGATAGTGGGAAATGATTTCAAAGTGAATCATAAATTAAAATCATAACATTAAAATTTAAGAAAAAATTATATTCTTAAAAATTTTATATTGGGATTTTAATTTGTTGTGTTATAATCTTGATGTTATGCACATTGAGAAGAATTTTTGTGAAAATTTATTCTTAAAAATACTTAATGATCATGGAAAATTGAAGGACCATATAAATTATCAAAAGGAATTAAAAAAATGAATACAAAACACAATATATGGCTAGATAATATTGGAAAGTACAATCCAACAATTTTTTTAATGAAAATCAGGGAGAAAGATATATTCCTTCGAATTTTAAACATGTGAAAGTATCTGATGGGTATTCAAGTAAAATCTCAAGGTGTTGTGAATTAAATAATTATAGTTTACATGGATTGAAAATTCATGATTCACATGTTCTATTACAACAGTTACTACCATTGGAATTTCATAATTTGTTACCTGAAAAGGTTAATTTGGTTGTCCTCCAATTCTACACATTCTTCAGAAAACTATTTGAGAAAAATCTACAACCATATAAGCTTGAAAATCTTAAGTATATATTTGTACTCACACTTTGTACAATGGATATAATCCTTCCTCTGTCATTTTTTACTATCATGATGCATTTGACTATGCACTTGGTCAAGGAAACTAAATTAGAAGGTCCTATACATTATTGATGGATGTATTTAATTGGGAGTCACTTTATTTATATGGTTTTCATCTAAAGTAAACCATTATTGAAACTTCATTAAAAATGTAACTATATTTTATTCATTTTATTTTATAGATACATTTTTAATTTTAAATCATACATGGAAAATAAATCTCAACCTAAAGGCTCTATTTATAAAGGTTACTTAGTAGAGGAGTTTCTTACCTTTTTTTCTAGATATTTGGATGATATTGAGATAATATTTAGTCAAGTTGGATGTGATGATGACATATTGACTCAATCTCAACTACATAGGAAATATAAAATATTTCCTTGTATTGGATAACTGGTTTGGAGGATCACAAATATTACATTGATAGAAATGGAATTATTATAAACACATAGATATATGCTATTAAGTAGTGAAATTTTAGTTTCATTTATTGAAGATCCCAGGATACAAACAAAGAGACACATGAGAAGTTGAAAATGAAATGAGAAGGATATACCAAAATATGTTAATGAAGAGCTTGTATAATGGTTTTCACATCAGGTAAGTTCATAAATACTATAATAAACATGGATATTATGTTGCAATATTTATTTTATAGTTATAATGATGTGCATTAATTTCCATATATCATGAATACCGATACTCATGCTAAGTTTTCATAAGATTTTAAGTTTTTGGATCGAGGCCCTCTAAATCAGGCTATAATTTTTAATTCTTACGATGTGAATGACTTCAACTTTTGTACATTTGACCGGGAAGAGGGTTTAAAAAAACAAAATAGTGGTATATTTATATTTACTGAAGTGGGATACTATGAAAAGTTGACTGCTATTATCGAATTAAACCACCATGGTCATTTTTCAGTTATTTTACTCAAATGAAAGTGGGTTAATATTACTAGTGGTATTAAAATATATTCCTTTCAATTTAATTATGTGAAATTCTTTCACTTTATGGATGCTGGTGAACATGAAGTAAATGACCCGTATATCTTCACATCACAAGATAAAATTGTTTACTATGTGGAAGATTCCATGAATGAAAGGCGGGGTGTATTTTTTCACATAAAACAAAGAGACATGTAGGATATGTTCAATGAGGTGGAAGATTTGACCTCTAAAATTGAATACCATGAATAATAATAAATTGACTTATTTTTCCATCATGATATTGAAAATATTAGCCTCATAAGGGTGGATAAATAATAATAAGTAATGATGGAGTAGGATAATGACATGATTGATGGAAAAAATGATTCTATATGCAGTCATCCATTAACTTATCAACTACATATGTTATATGTTATTAATTTCTAGTACCATGGATCGATTATCATATTTAAATTTATTTTTATTCAAGATTTGTTTAATTTTGAAAAATTAAATGTTATATTTGTTTATATGTGCATCCATTCATTAACATACCCATGTATATTATGTTTGTTAGTACTGTGAATCTGTTATTATTTCTAGAGTTCTTTTTCTAAATTAATCTTTTGAAATATATGTTCTAAATTTGTTTTTACTTATTTAAATGACATGAATGAAAAGGAATAAGGGATTCACTGATTGTAGTAACCTGTCAATCGATGTTCCCCTGACTATGAAAGTGTCATAAGTGTTTCCTAATGATCCATTATGCTCCCTCCCTATAGCATTAAAGATTCCCTCCATCTCCCTCCCATTATAATCTCCCATGACCTCCATCTCCCTCTCATTAGCATTTGACACACTACCTCCTAATTTAGAAGGTTTAGTACCTGACGATCCTGTAGTGAAGAAATAGGTGGTCACTCTTATTTATTCATGAGGATATTAGAGGGTCATAATTATAGGTATAATTTTTAATGTGAAAAAAGTTATTGAACCTTTTTGATGTTCCAAATGATTTAATAACAACTTATGGGGGGTTTAATCAGTTGTTTACTTTTATAACTTTCAATAATTTTAGGAAACTTAACCCCTGCAACCTATTAAAGTTCACAAACTTATCATATTTCAGTAAATACACATGAATTCAAAAGTAGGAAAGAAAGTAAAGCACATGATATTTACAAGGTTTATCCTCAGTGTGATAACCTATATCCTTTTCATAGCCACTCCTATGGGTCTATAAAAGTTCACTATTAACAAAAAGTAAATAAAACCTTTTCCAAATATCATTAAACACCTTCTATCTCATTATAGAAAACATTATAATGACTCCTTTTAGTTTAAAAAGTTTTCTTATAAAAAATTGATCCACAAAAGAAAGAACACCAAAAAATTTTACTCCAAAAAACTCTATTCAAAACCTCAGTCTGATGAAACTGGGTCCTATTGGCTCAGTCTGATAAACTTAATTCGATAGACTCAGTACGATGAACCTATTCTCAATCTGTTATTCTCAAACTCTTCTCAATTGTTCAGTCTGATCTTCCTCAATCTGGTAAAACAAAACTTTTAGTAGTCCTGTACTCCTATGATATCTTAGTTTGGAAATAAATCTGGCTCAAACTCTATAGTACTCCACCTTTTACGTACGTGAAAAGGGTTGAAAAGTATGAATGTACTATGAATCTATTTATAGGTATCGTATAATAAAAAATACAGGAAATTGAAAAACTTTTCCTGCTTACTCAATATTTAAAAACCATCAAAATTCACTCATATTTGAACTTCATGTTTGACCACATCGAATCTTCTAGAACCTTCGTGAATCATCTTGAGTCTTCTTTGTAACCAGCCTTCTCAAACTTAATAACTTTTTTTATTTAATATAGAACTTCCTATACTCATTATAATAGAACTTCATCATATCTTTACAATATAATTATTCACAAAATTTCTCAGACTGATCAATTTTATTAAAGAACTACATCTGATGATTTATCAGTGTAAAACATTTATCCAATGGATCAGTGCCTGTTCCTATTCCGATGGATTAGTATCACAGGTCATCTGATTAAAAAATTAAACTCACCATTTTTTCCTTTTCTTAGGTAAGAATAAACACCTTTAGATTATTTTAACTTTCAAAACAAATCTATGTACGATGGATCAACATCAGCAACTCTAGTTATTTTGATGTTTTTCATCTGATGGTGACTCCACCCAGGAACTTTGAAATTATTCATACCTCATTAGCTAAAACTCATTCAAACTTCTGAAAATTTTTGTGTCCAATACTTCTAGATCTTATGATTGATGTCAAGGCTTATACATCCAGAACTCTGGAACCGATACAGTCTTTATAAATACATTAAATACCCTTCAATAATTCAAATTATTTTATCATGGGAGTTTTCATGATTTATGAGAACTTCAAGACTAGAAAAACATCGTCTGAATCAAGGTTATAAAGTAAAGAACTTTCCAACTCATGAATTCATTATTTTCATTCATTCTATTCAGTATAATTCTGAATTCTTCACTTAGGAACTTATGAATTTCTAACCAAAATCATGCCCAATTGATCTTGAAATTCATGGAGAGATATCTAAGAATAATGTTGTGTATGATCAATAAATTTAAAAAATATTCAGCATTCATATTTATAAAAACTTTAATGTACGGTTCTGCTTAGTTCGATACACTATGTCCAAAAAACAAATTTCTAAAAAACAAAACTTTTCTCCCCCTTTTTGTTTGGGTTTGAACATTAAAAAACTTTCAAATTTATTATAAAAACTCATTATGATGGACTGAGTCCAATCCTAAAGAACAAAAACATTCTTTTAAAAAATATTAGTTATTAAAAAATAAAAAACTTTATAAAAATAAAAATATCACAAATGATCTTAAATATCCCCCTTTGGATTTGTTGAAAACTCTTATAAAAAAGTTTTTCAACTCACAATTTTTCAAATACTCAGAAATTTTCACAAATTTTTTTTGAAACACCTCAAAGTTTTAAAATTTTATCAAAACACATCCTTTCTCAAAAGAGAGTTTCCCAAAACCACACTACTAGATAATGTAATGTTTTTAAAGGAATTTCATCCCTTAGTGACAATATAATTTTTCAGCCATATTAAGATAAACCCCCTCTCACTTTTATCTTTTCATCTCATTTTTATTTCTCTCTCCCCCATTTTATGATAACCACAACTTCATATTCATTAAGTAAGAAAATTACTTCTCTTTCCATTGAAGGATAATTTTGTACACATTCTTCCCCTTTGTCAATATAATCTAAATCATAGTTGGGGATTTCCTTATGGGTTTTAGGAATTCATTAGAGGAGGATGAACATGAATTTGTGCCTTAATTCAACAAATCTCTCTTTCAGTATAGATTTTGTGAAGATGTCATCAATTTGATACTTTATTGAGATATATTCTAGAAAAAAAATTTCAGTAGTGACTTTATCTTTTATAAAGTGAAACTTTATATCAATGTTTTTTGATCTTGAATGTTTTACATGATTTTAATAAAGATCAATTTCAATCTGATTATCAAAAAGTATCTTCAATGGTTTAAAAACTTTTACTTTCAAATATTCTAGCTGAAATTTCATCCAAAACATCTGAGTACAATCCTTATTAGTTGCAACATATTCTAATCCTGCTCTACTAAAAGTTACTGAATTTTATTTCTTACTATGCCAACTCACACGAAATTCACCCAAGAAAAATGTTCCCGTAGAATTTTATTTTCTATCATTGAAATATCCAACTCAATTAACATCATTATAACCATTAAAGTTCATTTCACAAATTATTTTGTATAAAATTCCATGTGATGTTGTTACTTTGAAATATATTAGAATTATTTTTACTGAAAACATGTGATATTCTTTTGTATGACTTTGATATCTAGAACACAAAGTTACAACCTAAAAAAAAACGGTTCTTGAAGATGTGAGATAAAGAAAACTTCATATCATCTTATGAAAATCTTCCTAATTCATGATTTTTTTGAATTCATATTTACTCATCTTTATCCCAACTGAAATAGGAGTAGAAAATTCTTTGGATTATTCCATACCAATTTTTTTTAATATTTTCATGGAATACTTTTCTTGAGATAGGAAAATGTATTTTTACTTTTTTTGAAATTGTAACCCAAGGAAGAAAGTTAATTCTCCCAACATTGAAATCTCAAAATTAATTTTCATTTCCTAAGAAAATTCTTTATAAATTTTTTCTTCATCCTCATAAAAAATTATATCTTCCACATATACAATAAAAATTAGTGTGACTGAGTTAAATTCTTTCACATAAAAGTTAATATCAACATTTCCTTTAGAAAAAATCATAATTTTAAAACAACAATCAAATTTTGAATACCAAGAACACAAGTCTTGTTTCAACCCCTAAAAATTTGTCTTCAATACAAAAACTTTGTTTTAATCCTAATTAAGTAGAAAACCACAAGGTTTTTCAATGTAAAATTATTCCTCAATATCTCCATTTAAAAGGATGACTTTACATCCATATGATGCACTTTTTAATTATAGCATGAAGCCACTTCTATAAACATTATAATTGTTTCTAACCTTACAACGGGGGAATAGGTTTCATAAAAATCCACACCTTCCACCTGTATATAGCCTTTACAAACAATCCTCACCTTATTTCTTGAAAATTATCCATGTTCATTCAACTTTTTTATATAAACCCATTTTTTTCTGATAATATTTTTACCTTTCAGAAATGGTACAAGTTCCTATGTTTCATTTCTCTCAATTTAATACAACTCTTAATTCATAGAATTTACCCATTCTTTGTGTTGAATAACTTATGAAACTGATTTTGATTCAAATATTTAAATAAGTGAAGTATGATTTTATAATATCATTTAAAGGCATTTTAGTGGGTGCCCTAAAATTAATAATGGGTTTTTGGGGTACTTGGGTGCAGCAGAGTGGCTAGCCAAGGTCGTCTCTCAAAGGAGGAAGTAAATAAAAACAACTTCTTAAAGGTATTATAAAAATAAAATAAAAGAGAATAAAAAAACTACTTAAAAGGATGGGGGTTGTTTATCATTTATAAAAATAGAAGAAGTTTTCCGGAATAAGATTTTATTTTTTTATTTTTAATTTTGAAATGAAATTCGATTAAAAGGATGCAACAAGAAGACATTTTTTTAGAAAATATTTTAAAATGCGTAATTGATATAACTCTAACTATTAACTCAATTATTTATCATTATCATTTAAATTAACATTCAATTAATTATTATCTATTAATATTTTAAATCCTGAACCCTACGAGAATTAACTTTACCATAAATATGAATTGAATTTAACCCTAGGCTAACTTCGGAACATGCAATCGTAGCACCCTGCTTTGATTAATGTTCTAAGGTTAGATTATTGTTAGTGGTAAATTAAGTAACATTTAATCTTTATAAATTATAATTAATTGATTTTAGTAATTATATTTTAAAACTACAAATTTATCCCTTTTGATTTTGTATTATCGATTAAGTTCATGCTCTCACAATTTACAGAAAATCTAATCCTCACGTGTTTTTGTGTTAATTGTTCAATTGATTGATTAGTTTAAATTAAATTAAAAACTCAATTAATTTATTATATAATTTGAATTATATTATATAATTTATTCAAAATAAATGAATGAATAAGGATAGAGTTTGATCGATTACTAAAAAAACTACTCTTCTATGGGCGGTGTAGTCATCGTAGAAATGTTATGCAAGTGAAAAGGTTTAGAAAGGTTATAACCCAATATTTTTTCTACTCTTGAATTATATACCAAAGATAAAGATTAATAGAATAAGATAATTGAAGATAATATAAGAAGTTGAATAGAAACTAAGAGTTTATTGAAAGCACAATAACATTACAACAAAGAAGAGGAAAAGAAGATCATTTTGGAGGAGATCCTAGATTGGTAGCTTACCTCCTCCAATTGTGAATTTAAATAGTGTAGAACCACTTATACTCTGGTCCCAATATCCTAATACACGTCCCAACCCCTCCAAATGTGAAAAAACTAATTTATAGAGTGGAGGGGAGGCTAAGTTTATAGAGGTTTCAAGTGTGAATGGGGAATCTCAGCCAAATATTTTAATCCAACTTTAACCACCCATTTTACCTTTAAAACGCATGAAACAGCTATTATTCTAGAATAATTATTTGTGAATAATTGATTTGGTGATCTCATCTAAAAATTTGGGCCTAATCCAGTCTTGGAGGAATAATTTATGGCCCAAATACAGAACCAATATCCAATATGGCGGGTCCAGCCCACATTTGACTTCATGGTCCATTTAGTCCAACAAAATGTACATTTTATCTCCAATGTAATAAACAAAAGTTGTATCCTATTAAGTAAGGAACACAATTACAAAATTTAAAGTTCAAATATTAAATATTAAAATATTTATCTTTGAAATACTACAATGCACTATAAAGGGTAAAACTGGAATTTCCATCAAATTTTCAAATGAATGATCTAATCCCAAATATTTTATAAATAAACATATTTCACACAATGTGAGGAAATTTTATAATTTATTACCAATACAATATTCAATAAAAATGTGTTTTACCAACTCCCCCACACCTACCCTTTTGTACTCTTGGGAAATACCTCATATCATGTATTCGAAAAAATTGTGACAACATATGAATATTCATATTTATCAATCCATAGTGAAAATATAGGAAAAGTAAGAATACCATCAAGAGTAAATATCAATAAATTTTAAATTCATTATCTCATAAATTGTGTCAAAACAAAATCCAGTGAGATTTATGACACTAATCATAGCGAAATAAGTCATGGGTCTACCATGCCACTAATTCTCCATGTGTGTGTGTGAAAACCATTCCAATCTTGTATCTCCACCCTTTATCAACTATATTAAGGTCAATAAAAACTTTTCTTCTTACCTGATTCTATTCCACTAAACTTGTTCATCATCCTTTATAATCAAATTCCAAAACCCACTCATTTAAGTATTCCCAGAAGTCAAACCATGAGCTCCCAACCTAAATATCCCCACATGTTGTACATTTCTTAACTCCCCTCTTTATTGATTGTTTTTTGGATGTTTTAATTTTTTTTTGAATTTTTTAGAGGGCGTACAACAGTCAGATATTAGGTACACACACATAGGTTAATCTGGTATAGTGATGGAAATTATTAGAAGAGAAACAAACGTATGTAAAGACTATGTTATAAGTTGAAAATAATTACTTACCCTAAATATACATTCAATTGGGTAAGAAAAACTTTAAAAGTCATGATTGTGTAAAAAATTGTGTGGAGAAATCAATGAAATAATTTACCATGAACAAATATCACAAATAATGATGTTAAAATCTAAAAGGTTTTATAATGACACAACCATTCGTATCATCAACGACTTCAATTTTTATAAAAGTAAACCCTTGATGATGAAATATTACTCATACTTATATTTCTACCAATGAATTTTGAAAACATGCATTTTCCATATGTTTCACATGAGAATGTTACATGATATATTTATTTACTTTTTATTGATTTTTTTGAAAATTTTAACCAAAAACTTAATAGAAAATACACATAAAACACATAAATGAAAATCATAAATATCTGCCCCAAAATTTTGTCCCCTCCCCCACACTTAAAATATTTCATTGTCCTCAATGTGAACCTATGAGATGATATATGCACATTAAATGTATAATTTTAAGTAGGACAAATAATATAAAAGTGAAAGGGTTAGAAACAGCCTGATATAATCAAGTGATGATGGGGTCATGCAGTGTGATGAAATCCACTGCATCAGGAGGAAGTCCATCAATGTATTTCTTCAAAAATTTCCCATTGACTATAAATCTCCTTCCTATGTCATCTTGTGTTATCTCCAATACACCATAAAGAAAAAATTAGTCACAACATAAGGACCTAACCACATGGAATGCAACTTACCAGGCATCAGTTTCAGTTGTGAACTATAGAGCAAGTCTTTATCTCCAACTTGAAATTATCTTTTCTGGCTCATTTTGTCATGAGTTGCTTTTGATCTTTACTTATAGAGCCTTGAGTTCTCATATAAAGACAATCAAATCTCCTCATGCTCTTGAATTTTCAACTTCCTTTGGATTCCATCTTGGGCCAAATCCATGTTACATTTCTTTATAGCCTAATAATACTGATGCTCAACTTCCATGGAGAGATGACATGCTTTCCCAAAAACAATACAAAATGGGGACATACCAATGGGTGTCTTGTATGATATCCTATAAGAACATAGTGCATCATCCAAGAGCTTGGTCCAATCCTTCCTATTTGGCAGTAGAGTCTTCTCCAAAATTTATTTCAACTCATGATTTGAAACCTCAGCCTGACCATTTGTTTGGTGGTGGTACGATGTTGATGTTTTGTGTGTCACCCCATACTTCCAAAGTAGGGAAGCCAAATTCCAATTGAAAAAGTGTGTCATTTGTTCACTGATGATGGCCTTTGGTACTCTAAACCTGTAAAAAATTTGTGCTTCGACAAATTCCACAACAACATGAGAATCACCAGTCCCGGTGTCCTTATCATCCACCCATTTTCTCACATAATCAACATCAACCAAAATATAAAGGAAACAGAATGAACTAGAAAAGGACCCATAAAATAAATTCCCCATACATAAAAAATATCACAAAATAATATGGGTTGTTGGGGAATCTCGTGTCACCTAGAAATATTACCAGAGTGTTGGCAACGTGAGCATGACTTACAGAACACATGGGCATCATGGAATAAACTAGTCCAATACAATCCAGAGTTAAAAACTTTCCTAACTGTGCATTGGGGTCTAAAGTGTCCACCAAAAGCAAGTGTATGACAAAATTTTAGAACAAACTCAAACTCATGATTAGGAACACACCTCCTAATAACTTGGTTACTACACATGTGCCTAAGTAAGGATCACCCCACACATAAAATCTAGACTCACTCTTTAACTTTTGGACTTGATGTTTCTTTAAATTTGTAGGAATTTCATATGCAACAAGTTAGTTCACTAAATCAGAATACCAAGGATGTGTACTTGAGATGGAATAAATATGATCATTGGGGAAAGTGTCCCAAATTGGTACCTAGTCCAATGTTTCATCCTCTTGTGTGTGAGTAAGCCTACTCATGTGGTCCACCACTAGATTTTCTGACCCATTCTTATCCTTTATCTCAATGTAAAATTCTTGAAGAAGAAGCATCCATCGGATTAACTTGGGATTTGCATCCAGATTCTTCAATAGGTACCTCAGAGCTGCATGTTCAGAAAAAACAACTACTTTAGAGCCTAATAAATATGAACGGAATTTATCTAAAGTAAATATAGCAGCAAGAAACTCCTTTTCTGTGGTTGTGTAGTTTGATTGGGATGAATCCAATGTCCTTGATGCATATTCAATCACATGTGAACATACCTCCACCCTCTGAGATAAGATAGATCCAACCATAAAGTTAGATGCGTCACACATAAGATCAAAAGGAAGATCCCATCGTGGGGGTTGTATGATCGGTGGAGTGGTCAGAAACATCTTCATCCCATCAAAAGAAGTCCTGCAAGAATCATTAAACACAAAATCAAAATCATTTTGAAGTAATCGTGACATAGGAAGAGAAATATTACTAAAATATTTGATGAAGCGTCGATAAAATCATGCATTCCCTAGGAAAGATCTAACATCATGCACACATAAAGGATAGGGTAAGGATGAAATGATATCTACCTTAGATCTATCAACCTCTATCACATGTTTTGACACTACATGCCCTAAGAGAATCCCATTATCTACCATGAAATGATACTTTTCAAAGTTTAAGACCAGATTATTCTCAATACAACAATTCAAAACCTTTCCCAAGCTATAAATAAAATCATCAAATGAAGACCCATGTGCTATAAAATAATCCATAAATACCTTCATGAAGTTCTCAATAAAATCATAAAAAATACACACCATGCATCTCTAGAAGGTACTTGGGGCATTGCAAAGTCCAAATGGCATCCTTAGGTAGGAAAACATACCAAATGGAAAAGTGAATGTAGTCTTCTCCTAATCCTACGGAGCAATATGAAACTGAAAATATCTTGAAAATCCATCCAAGAAACAATAATGTGTTTCCCAGCTAGTCTCTCAAGCATTTGATCAATAAATGGGAGGAGGAAATGATCCTTGCTAGTAGAATGATTTAGTTTCCTATAATCAATACACACACGCAAATTTATTTTCACCCTCATTGGAACTAACTCATATTTCTCATTTTTAATAACAGTAACACCACTTTTCTTAGGCACAACCTGAACAGGACTCACCCACTGGGAATATGAAATGGGATATATAATACCTGACTCGAGAAAAATTTCAACCTCTTTTTTAACAACTTCTAGAAGGGTTGTATTGAGTCTCCTTTGTGGATGCCTAACCGGTTTAGCCCCATCCTCCAAAATAATCCTATGCATGAAAATGGAGGGGCTAATACCTGATATGTCAGCCAAGGTCCACATGATTTTCCTAATATTCTCTCTAAAAAGATTCAAAATCTTTTCTTCATATTAAAAAGGAATATTATTAGCAATTATAACATGTAATCTATCACCACTTAACAAGTATGAGTATTTGAGATTAGGTGGCAATGGCTTGAGTTCCAATGAAGGGAGGTGATGTATAGATGGATAAATTGAAGGAACTAAAATATGTGCACAATGAACATCAATATCAAAATATACATCATTAAAATCAGAGAATAAATCATCAAATACATCAGCATACTCAACAACCATGTCATAATCAGAGTTTGCATGATCAAAATCAGAATATGAATCCATTTCAAAATCAAATATAAGAGAGTATTGTGCATTAGAAATAGGTGTGGAAGTACTCTTGGACATAAAACTAAAACCAATACTCATAATCTCCCTAAGAATAGGACAATAAAATTCCATGGGGTTTTTATTTTGTGTTTCAAAATGGGAGATAACAAATGCAGAATGGTCCTCCGAGGGGTACTTCATGGAGTCCATAACATTAAATATCAAAACTTCATCCCCAAAATCCATGGAAAGTGTAACCTCATTGACATTTATGATAGTTTTTTCAGTTTTTAGGAAGGTTATACCTAAGATAATGGGAGCATGAGAACTTACCTGATCGTCCTCCATGTTAAGCATGTAGAAATATGATGGAAAGATAATGTCTCTTACTCAAACAGGTACATCCTCAAGGACTCCCGATAGATATGTTGTAGCTCTATTCACCAACTACACCACTACTATCATCAGTTTCAACTAACTAACCTATAAAGAAGAGAATAAAGAGTGAGAAATTACATTTATAGAATCTTCTAAATCACAAAGAGCATCAGAAAAGTGTAACTCCTCTATGGTGCATGGGTGGTGACTGCCCCTAGATCCTTGCACTTTGTTGGAATTTCTAGAGTTGGTGTAATGAGTGCTGACACATTCCTTCCAATATTGACCCTCCCATTTCCCTTGATCCCTCTTCGATTGGTAAAAAGTTCCTTTAAGAATTTTTCATACCTTGGGATTTGCTTGATGGCTTCAAGTAGAGGGATGTTGATCCCCACACACTTGAATATATCCAAAAATTCTTTTTTTTATCACCTCTTCATCCATATTATTGGTTTGTACAACCCTATTTGGAAATGGAAGGGGTTTAGGAGGAACATAATTAATATTTTTCTTACCTTTATCTTTCTCCTTGGGTTGCTCATCAGCTGGTTTTGAATGGGGATTTTCTGGAGTTGAGGTGAATCCTGATGGAATGATATGTGTAGATATATCAGTTTTTTCTTCCCACCTCTCAATGTGATGGAACCGACATTCCCCTTCATATTTAGAGTAGGTTGGTAAGGTATATTTACAAAATTCTTACTTATTAATTCATGGAAGGAAGTGGCAATCTGGCTCATTTGAGTCTTTAACTCCCTCAGCTCTGAACTTTGACTCTTCAGATCATTTTTTTGATTAAGAACAATTTGTTTCAAAAGATCATTAGTGGTAGAATATACCTTGGTTTGTGGATTCCCTTGTTATTTACTTTTTTATGTTTGAGATTCAAATCGTCTTTGGGGTTATTGGAAACCCTATTGGTAAGGTGGATGCTACTAGAAGTTTTATTGAAATGAGGGCCTTTGTTATTGTCCAAAGCCACACCTCATGTTTGATTGATACTTACACCCTTGGTTGTATGTTTTAGCAAAGGAATCAAGCTTCTTTTAGGGATATAGTTGTTGTTGTTGATGATATGGTCTCCCAGGAAACATTGCTGCACAATCTTCTATTTCTTGCAGTTGGGGGAAACAGTCAGTTGGGTGGCTTGTCTTAGTACAAATGCTACAAGGCCTTGAAGGAGTGGGTTGGGATGTATTTTGATCCAAATCAATCTACCTCACCATAGTGGTCAATTCTTCCAACTTGGTATCAATTAAATGACTCTTAAGAGAATAAGGACTTACCTGATGTACTCCTCTAACATGTGGTGTACCTCGATCGCCAAATTTTTGGGAGTTTTGGGCCATCTTGTCAATTAATGTACATGCTGCTACTGGTGTCTTATCCACCAATGCTCCTCCAGCCATGGCATCCACCATGCTTCTCTCCATAGGTGTGAGTAATTCATAGAAGTATTGTATGGGGAGTTTCTCACTGATTTGGTGATGTGGGTAGCTTACACACAAATTCTTGAATCACTCCTAGTACTCATACATTTACTCCCTTGGGCTTACTTGATCCCTAAGATCTCCTTACAAATGAAAGTTGTCCTTGATGCTCGAAAAAATATTTGTAGGAAAATATGTTTCAAATCATTCCAATATATTACATCTTTAGGTTGTAAATAATATATCCAATATTTTGTATCTCCATCAAGTGAAAATGGGAATGATCTTAGTTTGATTTGATCTTCCGAAACATTTCTTGGTTGAGAAAACCACATTAAACTCTTTAAGGTGTTTATTGGGATCCTCACTAGAGAGGCCATGAAACTTTTGAAGAAGGTGAATTAATCCAGATTTTAGTTCAAAGTATGATTCAAGATTTGGATATGAAATACAGTTTGGTTGATAGTTAATATCAGGTGTAGATAATTCTAGAATGGTTCTATTAAGTTCATTTACATTATTTTTAGCTATTGGTTATTTTTTTATGGTTGAATTTAAATTTCTTCCAATTTCAATGTTCTGATATTGGAGGAATTCTCGAACTAGTTGAATTTTGAAACATTCCATAGACTGATAATGTCCAATTCGAGCCCTAAGGCTGCGTTCAATATCAGGGTCAAGATATAAAATATCCTCAGGATTAGTTCATGTCATAAATCAAATAAAAATGAAAAGAAGAAAAGTGGACCATAGTAAAATAAAAATGTGAATTTTGATTTGATGGTCAAAAAAATAAGAACAAGAAAATAATAAAAGAATAAAAAATTCAAATTGGGTAAAGAAGGAAGAAAGAAGAGACGAAGAGAATAAAATTTAAAATAAAATAAATACCTCTAATTGGTTAAAATAATTACTTGCCTCCTCAACAAAAATGATAATTTGAAATGTGTTGTCATGGGCGCTCTCAAATGATTAATGGGTTTTTGGGGTACTTGGGTGCCGTAAAGTGGTTGACTAAGGTCGTCTCTCAAAGGAAGATGCAAATTAAAAAAACTTATTAAAGGTATTATAAAAATAAAATAAAAGAGAATAAAAAAACTACTTGAAAGGATGGGTTTTTTTATCGTTTATAAAACTAGAAGAAGTTTGCTGGAAGAAGATTTCATTTTTTTGTTTTTAATTTTGAAATGAAATTTGATTAAAAATATGCAACAAGAAGATGTTTTTTAGAAAATGTTTTAAAAGGATTAATCGATCTAACTCTACCTATTCACTAAATTATTTATCACTATCATTTAAATTAAAATTCACTTAATTATGATCCCTGAATTTGTTAAATCCCAAATCCTATGAGAATTAACATTACCACAAAGATGAAGTGAATTTAACCCTAGGCTAACTTTGGAACATGAAATCACAACACCCTTCTTTGATTGATGTTATAAGGTTAGATTTTGGTTAGTGGTAAATTAAGGCACATTTCCTCTATGGAAATTAGAATTAATTTATCTTATGGATTATATTTTAACACTACAAATTGATACCATATGGTTTTGTATTATCGATTAAGTTCTCACTCTCACAATTTACACAAAATCTCTTCCTTACGTGTTTTTGTGTTAATTGTTCAATTTCTTGCTTAGTTTCAATTAAATTAAAAACTCAATTAATTGATCATATTATGTGAATTAAATTATATCATTGATTCAAAATAAATTAATGAATAAGGATAGAGGTCGATTGATTACTAAAAAAACTACTCTTCTATGGGCGGTGTAGTCATTGTAGAAACGTTATGCAAGTGAAAAGGTTTAGAAAGGGTATAACCCAATCTTGTTTCTACTATTTAATTCCATCCCAACTAGGAAGATTAATAGAAGAAGAAAATTGAAAATAAAATAAGTGGAAGAGAATCTAAGAGTTTATTGAAAGTACAATAACATTACAACAAAGAAGAGGAAAAGAAGAGCATTTTGGAGGATATCCTAGCTTGGTAGCTTCCCTCCTCCAATTGTGAATTTAAATAGTGTAGAACCAATTATCCTATGCTCCCAATCTCCTAATTCATGTAAAAATCCCTCCAAATGAGAAAAACACTAATTTATAGTGTGGAGGGTAGGCTAGGTTTAAATAGGTTTCAAGTGTGAATGGGAGATCCCAGACAAATATTTTAATCCAAATTGCACTACCTATTTGACCTCAAAAACGCGTGAACCAACTGTTATTCTAGAAGAATTATTTTTTCATAATTGATTTGGAGAGATCCTCTAAAAATTTGGGCCTAATACAAGTTTGGAGGAAAAAGTTATGACCCAAATACAGAACCAATATCTAATCTGGCAGGTCCAACCCACATTTGAATTCATGGTCAGTTTAGTCCAACCAAATGTACATTTTAGCTCCAATGTCCTGAAAAAAAGTTGTAGCACATTAAGTTAGAAACACAGTTACAAAATTTAAATTTCAAATAATAACTATTAAAATATTTATCTTTGAAATACTACAATGCACTATAAAGGGTAAAACTAGAATTTCCATCAAATTTTCAAATGAATGATCTAATCCCAAATATTTTATAAATAAACATATTTAACACAATGTTAGAAAATTTTATCATTTATTATTAATAAAATATTCAATAAAAATGTGTTTTATCACTCATCTTTCTTCTAGTCTGACCTGGAGCCTTATGATTCTCAAGAATATTTTTGGTCTCAACATGTTTTTGTAAATTAGTAAATTTCAGTGTTTATCTTCCAACTTCACTTTCCTCATAACACGATTCTTTTGAATATTGATATGTCTATTTTGTATCATTCTCAATTTCATTGGAAACCTTCAATTTATCTTCCTCAATATTCTCAACATATTTTGTTAAGTTGTTTTGATTTTCAATGATTTTTACATCATACGAGTCAAAAAAATTTGTTAACATTTGTTACAATACTTGTAATTTCTTCCATTGGGTGAGCAACCCAAAAAATTTACTTCCTCAACTTTCTCATCAAACTTTCCAAGATCCAAATTTTTGATTTTAAGTAAACATGGAATTCCAAAAAATTTTAAGTACTTTAATGAAGGTTTTTTGTTATAAAAAATTTCATAGGAAGTCATTTTAGATTCTAGTCTCAAAAGATATCTATTATGGACATGTACAACGGTACTAACTAATTCTATCCAGTAGAAATTTGAAAATTTTTATTCTACCACCATTCTTCTTCCCATTTCAACTAAACATTTATTTTTCCTTTATTCTACTATATTTTTTCTGTGGAGTATATAGAGCACTATATTGATGTTTTATTCTATGTTTTCTTAGATAAGTTTCAAAAGTATTTCATGTGAACTCTGTTCCATTATCTGTTATCAGATTATTTATATAAACCCCCATTTCTTTCTTAATTTATCTTCTGAAGACTCTGAACATTTATATAGCCTCTGACATGTGTTTTATAAAAATGATGTTGGTCATATGAGTTAAATAATTAATAAAAGTGATAAAGTTCAAATCCACTTTTTTGATTAATGTCTCATAGGCCCATATAAATCGGAATGAATAAGTTCAAGAGGTTTGGTAGACTGAATCCAAACTCTCTTATGAATTTTATTAGCCATATTAGCTTTCTGAAAGGATACACAAACATCTTCTTCTCTTATTTTAAATTCTAGAAAATTTCTAACAACATAAACCATATAAATTTTTTTCATATTTTTCTACCCAAGGTTCCCAAGTCTTAAGTGCCATAATTTTTTTTCATCTTTAGCACACAAGGAACAGGAGTTGTTAAATTCTCCTATTTGAAATAGGTTCCAACTAGTTCTTTTTACTTTTGTAATAACTTTTCTATATTTCACACTATTAATGATATAAGAATATTTTTTGAAAATCACTTCTTTTACATCATCACAAAGTTAAATTACACTAAGTAAGTTATATTTTAATCCATAAAAAAACAAAACTTTCTTAGATTTCAACTTTTCCACTTCAATATCAGTGGATCTGATTCCTTTGATTTTAAATAATTATCATTCCTAAAGGTAAAAACACCTCCATAATGATTTTCAACATGTTTTAAAATTTTAAAGTCCTATGTCATGTGTGAAGAAAAACCACTATCAAGTATCCATGGTTTGTTCTTTTTTAATTTCTTTAAAGGTAGCCTTAGTTATAAAAGCTCTTTCTTTAACCTTCTCCTTTCCAACTTCCTTTTATTTTCCCACATGAATTTTTTTTCCAAGAAGAGTAGTCAAACATTCTTCAGAAAAATGACCCAGTTGATCACATCTTACAAAAAATTCTTTCATACAATCAAACTGATTTTTCATTGGAAAGTTTCTATCATCTTGAGATTTTTCTTTTCTAACCTTCTGTGGGTTAGGAAAGTTATTCATTATTCTTCCATCATTGCTTTCATTTTGTTCAAAACTTCTTCTAGGAAGTGAAATATTATTCCAAAATTTATAAGCCCTATGACCATATATTCCACAACACCAACAAAAACTATCAAATATTTATTTTCTTTTGAAGTAAGATCTTTTTCTATAGAAAATTTGTTGAGGTTGATGAATTATTCTTACTTAAACATACTTTGGGCATGGAAAAACTTTCCTACTAAGGGAGTTTTAAAATTTTGTAGATGTATTGGATTTCTCACATCCCATCTCAATCAAAAATTTCCCATCAATTTTCTTATCACGTGAAATGGTAGAAATATTATATAAAACATTATTTTTAGTGAATGGGGATTTCACATAATTCTTCATTTGATCAATCTAGGTAACCTTATAAGTCTCAACTTTTACTTCTAAACATTTTTTGAATTTTTCATTCATCTTTATTAACGTACTTACAACCTCAATAAGTTTTTATTGAGACTTATTAACATTATCTTCATTAGATACCAACTTCTTACTGAGATCTTCAACCATATTTCCATGTTCAACAATTTTAAGTTTGTAACTTAAAATCTCTTGAATGTATTCTTCTTATTGCATGAAAACATCTTTTTCACCTTTAAAAACTTTTCCACAATATCTCTTTATCAATCTAATTTCTTTATTGAGTGATCTATTTTTCTCAAGACATGAAACAAGCTATGTTTTGAGCTAATACTCTCTATAATATTGTTCCCCTTCTTCTTCTTCACTATTTTTGGAGTCTTTTTTTTCTCTTAAATTTTACAATGAATATTCTAACATTTTATAAACATTTACATTCTAAAAAATTGTTTTCATTTGAGTCTAATTCATATTTCTTACTCAATACACTTGTCTTGTTACCATTAAACTTCTTATATTTTTTGGATGGATTTTATTCTTTATAATTTTTATTTCAATTCTTCCATTGAGGTTTTTCATCAGAATCATCTTGATATTCTCCAAATTTCTTCTTAGAGAAATTCATAGAAAAGTGTATGATTCCTCCACACTCAAAAAATTTAAGAGGAAATTTATTTTCATACTCCCATATTCCTCTTTGATAGTTCTTTGATATAAGATACATGATATTTTCATTCAACTCATCATCCTCTTTATATGTGGAGTCATAAGGATCAACATATTCAACATCTTGAATTTTCATTTTTCTCATAGCTTCAAAAGTCATTTAATCTTTCATATCATTTTTGAACATTAGAAATTTTCCCATTTTATATGAAACAAGAAAGTTATGAAATTCATTAAGAGATAAATCATCCTTATCTTCTAAAGAGGAAATCTTATAACCAAACCTATCTAGAAATTTTCTCATGAGTTTCTTCATAATTGTATAATTTTTCAGGATATATCCAAAACCTTTAATGTTTCAAAAATTTTCATTTAGTTTAGTGAATTATTCATTAATATATTCTTCATCTCTTAGTCTTATTTATTCATACTTACTATTTCATATTTGTAGATTTACTTCCTTTACTTTAGTATTCCCTTTAAATATACTTTCCATCTTGTCCCACATACTATCTAAAGTTCTGAGACCCATCAAATTTATATAAAAAATTTTATGATAAAGAAATAAGGATAAAATTTCTTTCCTTTCCATCAACTTAAATATTTCTCTTGTCAACAAATGTTATAGGAGCATCTTTCTCAATATGTGGAAAATCAATTCTAGAAGTATCAACAAATTCCAAGCTAAGAGATAAGAGATATGGAATCATCCTATTCTTCCAACCATAATATTTTTTCCATAAAATGTAGGAATCCATCTAATGTTGATAGAATTGATATTTTTTATGATAAGGATTCAACAATAGAACCTTAGTTCTGATACCAATTGAAGTTCCAAAGGATTGAAAAACAACTGAGAAGGGGGGGGGGGTGGTGGTGGTTGAATAAGTTGTTAAATTTTATAAGTTTCAAGAATTTTTGGAAACTTGACCCCCATAACCTATTAATTTTCATAACCATATCATATTTTATTAAATACTCATGCATGAAAAATTAGTAAAGTAATTAAAGCACACAAGATTTACAAGGTTTGTCCTTAGTGTGAGAACCTACATCCTTGTCATAGCCACTCCTTTGGGTCTATTGAAATTCACTATTATCAATAATTGAATAAAAATTGTGCCAACTCCCATAAGACTCCTTATATATCCCAATAGAAAATATTATACTAATTCTTGTCAGTTTATAAAGTTTTCTTATAAACAATTGATCCAAAAAATAAAGAACACCAAAAGAACTTTCTCCACAAAACTCTGTCTGAAATCTTAGTATGATGAAACTGGGTCTGATTGGATTAGTCCAATGAACTTAGTTTGATAAAATCAGTATGATGAACCTATTCTAAGTCTACACTTCTCAAAATTGTATCAATTTCTTAGTCTGATATTCCTCAGTCCGTTCTTCCCCAATATAGTAAAACAAAACTTTCAGTAGTCTAATATTCCTATAAGATCTTAGTCCTAAAAGAACTCTAAATCAAACTCTATAGTGCTATTCCTTTTTCTCATGTGAAAAGGGTTGAAAAGTACAAATGTACCATGAATCTATTTATAGGTATCCCAGAATTGAAAAGGCATAAAATTGAAAAACATTTACTGCTTACTCAGTATTCAAAAACCTCCAACATTAAATTATATTTTAACTTCATGTTTGAACACTTCAACTCTTCTGGAACCTTCTTGAATCATCTTGAGTCTACTTAGTAAACATCCTTATCAAACTTTATAAATTTTCTTTAGTATGATGTGACTTCCTCAGCTCATTATGATGGAAATTAATCATCTCATTACAATAGAATTCTTCATAATGTTTATCTGACCAATTAGTTTTCTTAAACCACTGCATCTGATGATTTATTGGTGCGAGAAATTCATCCAATAGATTAGTTCCTATTCCTGGTCTGGTGGATCGGTATCACAACTCATCCGATTAAAAAATTGAACTCACCAGTTTTCCTTTTCTCAAGTAACCATCAACACCTTTAGAGTCTTTTACACTTCATAACATATCTTTATCTGATGGATCAAAATAAATAACTCTAGTTACTCTAATTTTTTTTATCCAATGGTGACTCCACTCATAAAATTTGAAATTCTTCAAATTTCATCAGCTAAAAATCATTCAGAATTCTAAGAACTTCTATGTTTGGTGCTTTGAATCCAATTATTTATGTCAATGTTTCTACATATGGAAATTTGGATCTGATTAGTTCTTTATAAAGACATTCTACATCCTCCAATACTTAAAAATATTTTATTAAGAGAGTTTTCATGAATTATGAGAACTTCAAGATCAGAAAAACATCGTATGAATCAAGGTTATAAAGTAAAGAACTTTCTAACTCACAAAATTCACTATTGTCCTTTATTCTCTTCACCATCATTCTAACTTCTTCACTCAAAAACTTCTAACTTTATAACCAACATCATATACGATTGATCTTGAACTTCATGTTGATTGATCTGAGACCGATGGTGTGTCCGATAAAACTTTACAAAACTACCAGCATTCATATTTCTAAATTATTTAGCATCTGGTTCTTCTCAGTCGATATAGTATGTATAGAAAAAAAAATTTCTCAAAACAAAACTTTTCTCTCGCTTTTCATTTGGGTTTGAACATTTAGAAACTTTAAAATTTCTTAGAAAAACTCATTTTGATGGTCTGGGTTTGATCTTGAAGAACAAAAAATTCTTTTAAAAAATATTAGTTGTCAAAAAATACAAAATTTTACAAAAACAAAAAAATCAAAAAGGATATTCAATTTTTATACTAATAACTTCTTTTTTTTTCATAAAATATTTGAGCAATGTTACTAATAAGAAAAACATTAGTAGTTCAGATGTATAGAATCAAAATGGATTGAAAATAATTGTCCTATTTGATTATTATGAGGTCCCCATAGATAATTTTGCAGGAATATTTATCTAGATTCTAGTTTATTTGGTGGATGAGCTAGTGACCTTTCTAATTACATATTACTATTTGAGTCATATGACTCAATCTTATAAAAATGATATATTTGATTCATAGATAAAGGTAATTTTAATACATTATGCCTCAATAGAATATCATTATTTAATTAAATTATAATATTTTAAAAATTAATTTTTTTGTACAAGTGCTAAGAGAAAGGAGCGGAGATGATGTTCGAGATAGAGACACAGATAATATTAGTTTATTGGGTAGTGATGAGGCTTAAAATTGAACTTAGTGGTGATGCTGTATAACTGAACTCATTGTCTATAACTTGTGGTGATGTTTTATAACTAAAGTCATTATTTTTTTTTACATTTTAGTTTAGATATATATATATGTTCATTACTTAAAATGTATGTTGTTTCAATTTTTATGTGTTCATTGTTATCTATTTTTGTTTATGTTTATGTTTATGTTTATGTTTATGTTTCTCTCTCTTTTTGGATTTTTTGGGAGAGAGAAGCTCCTGTGGTTTTTTATTTTTTATGAACATATATATATAGCAGTGGTTTAATCCTATTCCATATATAGTAAAATTTATTTTTCAGATGTTTAAAATGCCTCTATATATTATTAATTATAGTGATAGTTTAAACTATCTATAAATATTTAAAATATTTGGCAGCCTAAAACTGTTGCTAAAAACTATAATAAACACCACTAAAAAATGTTTCATGATAGTTTCCATAAGTTTCCGCTAAATGGGGTAAAATTATGTGGGATGATTCCTAATTCCAACTTTACTGGTGTTTTATGAAAACCATCATGAAACCATTTGATGTCAGTTTAAATTGCTGCCAAATAAAAAAAAGCACCACTAGCCCCTTATTTTTTCATAGTGGTACCCATTGTTTAGGAATACATTGATGTATTTATAGAATAATTATTTGGAACTACCCAAAAAATAGATATATAATTCTATATTGAACTTATACTTGGATCCAAGATTATATCAAAGACCCCATATAGAATGGAATTCATAGAGCTAGTAGAATTGAAGAAGCAACTACAAGATCTTTTGGATAAGGGTTTTATCCATCCAAGTGTGGTTCCTTAGGGAGAACCTATTATCTTTGTAAAGAAAAAGGATGGAACAATGTGGATATTAATTTACTATAGAGAATTTAATGGGATAATAAAAAATAAAAAATAACCTATTCCAAGAATTGATGACTTGTTTGACTAACTTTGTGGAGCTCAGTTATTTTCTAAGATTGATCTTTGATTTGGGTATCATCAAGTGAGGGTGAGTAAAGAAGTTATCTCAAAGATCTATTTTCAAAAAAGTTATAAACATTATGAGTTCATCATGATTACCTTTAGTATGAATAATTATCCCACTATATTTATGGATTTGATATATAGAATCATTAGGGACTACCTCAATAAATTTGTAGTAGTATTTATTAATGATATTCTAATATATTCCAAAAGTCACACAGAACATGAGGAAAACCTAAGCATAATATTACCAACACTAAGGAAAAAGATGTTTTTTTTAAATTTAGTAAATGTGAGTTCTAGTTAGAAAAAGTGGTATTATTAGGACATATTGTATAAAGAAAAGGAATCTCTATGGATCTAGAAAAGACCAAGTCTATAGAAGAGTGTTCTCATCTAAAAATAGTGATCAAGATTCTTAGTTTCCTTGGTTTAGCTAGATACTATAGAAGGTCTATGAAAAACTTTTCATATCTTTAGAATACACTAACTAAGTTAAATAAAAAGGGGTTTATGTTTATTTTGATGAAATAATGTGAAGAAAGATTCCAAGAACTAAAGAAGCAGCTGGCTAGTGAACCCATTCTAACTTTACCCTCAATCGAAGAAGGATTTGTTATCTATAGTTATGAATATATGAAATTTAATGGATGCGAACACATACGAAATGATAATGTGATCACCTATGCATATAAATAGTTAAATCCTCATGAGTATAATTATCCTACTCATGACTTAGAGTTAGCTGATGTTATTTTCACTTTAAAAATTTGGAGGCACTATCTTTATGGGGAAAATGTGATATATACACATACCAAAAAAATCTAAAGTATATATATTCACACAACATTAACTGAACATGTGACAAAGGATATGGTTGTAACTTTTTAAATACTATGATTGCTCAATTCATTATCACCCCATAAGAGAAAATAGTGTCATAGATGCATTGAGTAGGAAAGATCCTGGTGTTTTTCAATGATGATAATTGAAGGATATCGATTGATCAAGGACCTTGTAAGGTTGGAAATGGGAATAATAAGGGAATATAAATCATTAATCCTATCCCAAATTATTACCCAACCATCATTACTAGAGAAGACCAAGAAATATCAAATAGATGATCCTTTGATGCAAAAGAAGATAGAGGCCATGAAAATGGGAAGTTTTCTGAATTCAATATTAATAAAGAAGGAGTACCAAGGTTTGGTACAAGGTTTTATATCCAATATATTGTAGAGATAAAGAAGGAGATGATGGATGAAGCTCATAGCTCTACATTATTTATACATCCCTAAAGAACTAAAATTTATAAGGACCTTCATGATCTTTATTGGTAGGATAATATGAAAATGGATATTTATGATCACATTGTAAGTTTCTCGGTGTGTCAACATGTGAAGGTGGATTAAAAACTTCTAAAAGGGATATTAAAACCACTACCCATACTTGTATGAAAGTGGGACAACATCACTATGGACTTTTTCACTGGCCTACCTAAGATATTCAAGGGAAACATAGATATATGGGTAATTTTTGATAGGTTTAAAAAGTCTTACCATTTAATTCCCATAAGAGAGGATTTATCCTTTTAGTTCCTAAATCACCTCAATATTCAAGAATTAGCAAGACTCTATGAAGTACCATTGTAATTTTTTTTGACCAAGATCCAAGATATACTTCTAAGTTATGAAAGGATATGAGTAAAAAAGTAAACTTGAGTACAACCTATCATCCCCAAATTTATGGAAAATCTAACAGGAAAATTCAAACATTATAAGATATACTAATGTATAGTTCAATTTATTTTATAGGGAGTTGTGACCAAAATATTTTACGTTTTGAATTTTCCTATATCAATGGTTTCCACTTGAGTATTCAAATGGAAACTTTTGAAGCTCTCTATGGAAAGAGGTGTAGAACTCCAACATGTTGGGATGAAGTTAAAGAGGAAAAATTGTTAGGACTATAAATTGTAATAGAGACTATAGAAAAGATACAAGTGATTCATAAACACGTTAAGGCCACTCAGAGCCGATAGAAGAGTTATATAGACATTCAAAGAAAGGACTTAGAATTTCATGCCAGGGATCATGTATTTATGAAGATATAATTTTGGAAAGGAGTTATAACATATAGAAAGAATGGGAAACTGAGTCCAAGTTGCATTAGACCATTTGAGATTCTGGAGTGTGTTGGAGTGATTTCTTATCGATTATCACTACCTCCAAATATTTCCAAATTCCATGAAATATTCCATGTGTTTCTACTAAGAAAGTATATATTTGATCCAACACATATAATTGATATTAATGGTGTGGAATTAGATCTTTATTTTTCATATCAAGATAAATTGATCTAGATTCTTGACATAAGGGAACAAGTGTTCATAAACAAGATAACATGACTTGTTATAGTCATATGGAGAAATCACAAGTTTGAAGAAGATATTTAGGAACCTGAAGAAGTGATGAAGTAAAAAATATACCCCACTTATTTTGAGAAAAGATTCAAATTTTCAGGGAAAATTTCTTAAATGGGGGATAATGTAATGACACATAAATTACTTTATGTTGTTAATAGAAGAACTCTTTTTTTATAATGACTATTTTATTATGAGAACATATAAAGTATTTTACATTTCATAAGAATATTACACATAATGTTTTGATATGGACTACTATAACTAGGAATAGTAAAGGGATATACACATAGAATAATATTAAATTCTCTAAAAGAAACTTCCTAAGCTTGAATTCCCCCATCAATATTGCTCCAACCATAATGACTATAAAAATAAATAGAAACATTAGGAAAATAATTAACATTATGAAAGGATGTGTAAGAACCTTTGTAATCAATGAATGATGAAGTGATAATGACGGTGTATTTATAGGGTAATATGGCCATTCAACATTATGAATTTTGAAAAATATGACTGATGGAGATTGTTTCCATTAATCAATAAGATAATTGATCATTATTATTATTGGTTATGAAAGAGACCATTGAGATTATGAAGGAAGAAAACAAAATTGTATTTTTGGAAACTATAAATATTTTTAAATTCTATTAAAAGTTTGTTTTATGATAAATTTCAAAGTTTTAAATAAATTTTATTTTCATGAAATAATCTTATAATACACTTTTTAAATGATAACATAAATTAACATAGTTCTAATTAATTTTTATAACAGTCAGATGATTTACCAAGTCATAAAAAGTGTTAATTTTAAATAAATACGAATTTTTATTAAAATTTTAAAATTATGATATTTAGAGAATTAATTTGATAATATAAATATCATTTTTTGAATCATAACATTATAATTAACTTAGGGTAGATTTTTGAGAATTTTTTGAGAATTTTTATTTTTTGGTGAAAAAGTAAAAATTACCATTTTGCAAGTACTGTGATTTTTTGACATAATTATGATGTAAGTATGATTAAAAAATTTATGAAAAATTTTATTCAATAAAATTTAATTTAATAATAAATATTAATTTAAAAATATTGTTTTTAATGTATAAATTTTGGAACAAAAAATTGGATTTTTGAGATATTTTTTTTAGATTCGGTGCATCAAATGTATTGGTTGGAAGGTGAATTTATAATCAGGAATAAATTAAACATTATAGAACTATAATTCACTCATTAATAAGACATAATTTTTTTATAATTTATTTCACCCACAAGTGGTTGACTTATATAATAAAAATACCAATATTTTAACCCTTAAAACCACCCCTCCACAAGTATAAATAGGCACCCTTTATCCCATTCATCTCTACTAAAAACCCATTAATAATGAAGTTCATCTCTATATCCCTATTTAAACCCATCCCAAGGTGTTCCTAGGCCTCTAAGGAGACCCTGTCTATCTCTAAGAATCATCCTCTCAAGGTAAGGTTTCTCCTCAACTTTTTCAATTTAAGTGCTACTTTTGCATGAGCCATTTGATTATAAAATTATCAAGTTTTAAAGTGGTTATAAACATATCTATTGTTGTAACAATGATTTATTTTTAATTATATACATAATTATTCTCTCATTGTATCCATTTCAAGATCCCTTTTGTATTCTCATTATGCTGCTAAAATCAACCCTTGATTTTCCATACTATATTTTCATGTCATGAATACCAAAACCTATTTTTATTGAATGGTATTAATTTAGATGTATTTTTTAACTAATTATTTTGTAAATCCATACATGAAACCAAAATACTCTACTCTTTGGTTAAAAATGTTATTTACATATGATTCATTATTTATGTAACATGCATAATGTTAGACATATGAAGGGTACACTCTGATAGTGCTCTAATGCATTGGGTAAAGAAGTAACCTCTAAAGATAACATGTTTATGATACCTTTTCATAATTAATTGGTAATTTTTTATTATACCTTGGTCAAAATACTTGGTAATACGCTTTATGAAACCTTAGTGATGATCTTTAATGATGTATTTACGAATGCATCATTTTTATGTTGTAGTTACACTTCCATGTCATACCTCATGAAATATGTTCATGTACTTATGTTATGACTCAAATTATTATGTATATGTTTTTATGTTATTATTTATGCTTCACCAATTATATTATCTTACATTTTTTATCCCTTACTGAGATTTATTCTTACCCCCTTTCATTTGATAAATGTACCTAGTAAATCCCATCCCATGAGATTATCTAGGATGGGATAGTAAATAATACTTTCAAGATTTGTTTATGATTTATTTTATATGCCATTTATTTATTGTACTATGTACCTAGTTTCTAAGAAAATAAATATAAAAAGGTCCTTCAGAGTTATTTATGAAATATTTTATCAAGAAATTATGGTTAAAATCATGAAATAAAAGGCGGGTCTCCATACTTGTTATTATATATGACCATGACTAATGTGCATATACAGAGAACTAGGCTTGAGCCTTGGGTAATGTTAGGAGGGTTATTCCTTTTCATTATGGGAATCCTCCTAGGAAATGTTATCTTGAATTAACCCCTATGCGTGTTGATAAATTGATAAGGTTATCATCTTAAGTAAATTGTCATAGTAATTTTAAGTATTCATTTGGAATTATAGACAATGAATCCTAGGAGACGTTTGAGGGAACCATCGATGAAATTAGGTCAAAATGATCCCATATGGAATGATTCCCATGTTACACCACTAAATGTGTAGGAGGATGTAGTTAATCATGCTCCTATACCTTCTTTAGTGGTACAGGTGGTGAAACTGATACAACCACGAGTCTTTCACATAGTGCCTATTCAAGGTAGAGGAGTCTCCAGGACAATGGTTGATTATACCTAGGACTTAAAACTTTAGCTCCCCTGGATTTCATGTCACTTGAGGCCCATAGTATATTGAGGATTGTATTGGCATCATTGAGGGGATCTTTGACCTAGTGGAGACCCCAAAGGATCAACAGGTAAAACTAGATGTTTTCATTATTCAGAGACCCACCAGGAGGTATTGGTGTGTTATGATCCAAGGGGTAATAAGTGAGGGTCTTATATAGGTGATCTTAAAGTACCTTTTATTTAAGGAAATTTTACCAAACATGATAAATCTTGACCATGCTCATGAGTTTATGGAGCTTTAGCAGGGACTGATGTTGGTGCCTGTCTACTCTGCTCATTTCAAAAATTTGTTTTTCTTCACTGCACTCTTGGTTGGGAATGAGGAGAATAATGTTAATAATTTTAACATTGATTTTTTTTGGAAATTAGGTATCAAGTTAAGAGCTTTGTCCTGATGACATATCAAGAGGTTCTTCACAAGGCCTTGTTGATCGAGAAAGGTGTGGAGGAGGATAGAGCTGTAGGCCTTCTTCCAGCTCTTAGTGGATCAGATAGAGGACTTACCAATACTATAATGGGTGCCTCTTATGGTTACAATAAGAAGAAGTTTGATGATTTTAGGTAGGAAATTAGAGTAGGGTAGGGTTTCTTCAACCCCCCCCCCCCTATGGTGTTAAGACTAAGTTTTGTTTTGGTTGTATTTGTTGTCAATTGATCAGTATGATTAAGAAAGAAAGGATGTTGAGAAATATGATGAATCGGAATTCAGATTGAAAGGGATTTAATGAAGGAAGAAAGGTATTATGATTCATTTTTTTTTTCAGAAAAAAATTTATTGGTTTCAAAAAAATCGTATTGAGGACTTTTTTTGAAAGGAGTCAAATCCATGTTTTCAAAAAAAATTGGATCCATGTTTTGAAAAGAATCAGATCCATGTTTTAAAAAGAAATAGGAATCACTATGAAAGTCCATTGTAATGAGAAGAAGCATCTTTGAAAGTAAAAACATCTTGCTAGAAGTAGATGGTCATTAGATTCACTCTGAATATAATGAGAAAGCGGTTTTTGTTTTACTGGAGAATCGGAGTCATTATGACTATGATTTAATTAATTGTGACGATGATTTAATTATTTTTATTTCATATAAATCATGAGTTGTATTGAGAACTTGTGATGCTATCCCGATAGAAGGAAAAGGGAGTGAAATAGATGCTTCCAATCAAAAAATAATCGTATTCAGATTGTTTTTAAATATAATTAGAAAATAATTGTATTTTGATTGTTTTTCAAAACAATCAGAAAAAAGTGGTACTGATTGTTTTTCAAAAAAATCAGAAAACAATCATATCCAGATTGAAGAGGCGGTGCTGATTGTGTTTCAAAACAATCGAAGTGGTACCGATGGAAAGGTGGTGCCGATGAAAGTGGTACCGATGGAAATGTGTTGCTGATAAAAAGTGGTGATAATGAAAGGTGGTGCCGATGCAGAGGCAATATCAATTGAATAGGTGGTGCCGATGGAATAGGTGATGATGATGGAATATAATACATCAATTGTTTTTTCAAAATAATCATATTCGGGTAGAAGAAAAGAAATGAGATGATGTCAATTGAGAATGAATCATTTTCAGATTATAATTGATTGGATCTAGGAAAAGATAAGTGGTGATACCGTTCAAAAATGAATTGTATTCAGAATTCATTGTATAGTATCCAGGAAGATCTTTGTTTTCAGATTGTATTTCATCGTACTCAGGTGGATCATCGTTTTCAGATTGTATTGTATTGTATTCAGCATGATCATATCCAAAATGATCGTATCCAGAATTATTATAACCGGAATGATCGTAACTAGAATGATCATAAATAGAATGATCATATCTAGAATGATCATAACTAGAATGATCATATCTAGGATGATCATAAACATAATGATTGTAACCAGAATGATTGTATTCAGGATGATCGTAACCAGAATGATTGTAACCAGAATGATCATAACAAGATACAATCATATTTAGGATAATAGTATCCATACCATTTTTATTCAGAAAAGATCATGTTTGGGTTGAGATGAAAATAAAGAAGAAATAATGAATGGAAAGTTATAATACTTTCCAATTGAATTCAGATGATGATAAATCTGATCCTTAATGAATTCAAAGTCATGAAGGTAGTTAAGATTCAAGCACCAGTTTTTAAATGTGATGATGTGCATTCTCAAGAGGGTCAAGAGAAAAGAAAATAAAGTGGATATAGATGAATGAATTGTCAAAGGGGAGACTTTATTTTAAAAGAGAGATTGTATCTCAAGTGGAGAAGTGCATTTCTTCAAACACATCCAATTGGTATGGTATCAAGCATTATTTTGAAGAAATCAGCATGAGAAAATTGAATTCAGAACCATGTATTTATCATTATTTGTAATCATATTGACATTTGAAATGGGAGTCTAGAAAAGAATAGATTAAGATTATAGAAGATTCGAGAATAATTAAGAAGCTTTGACAATGTCATAATTGCTACAAGATTTCAGGTGAAATTCAAATGTGGGTGAATTTGTGTGAGCGGGAAATATTTTGGGATTCTCACCTAAACATGTTTTGGTTCACCTATAGAAGGCATGAAGTACATTGTACTTGTGTGATGATGAAGTTATTTTCATTGTATTAGATAGAGAATCTCTTAATTTTCAAAGAGAGAAAGTGGTACCATTTTGTTTGGTATTGAATACAATTCAATGAGGAAGAAGTGAAAGAGAAGAGGAAAGTTTGCAATGATTGTATTCAGATGATCATTATATTCAGGATTTATCATATTTAGAGAATCATCATATCATATTGTCAATTGTATTCAGCTGATTTTGGTATTGGGATGAATTAATCAACTTCGGGATTTCCATACTGGGTACCTCCGTATTGGGTTTCTCAGACTGAGGAAGTATTTTATTCTGAATTGAAGCAGTACCGATTCATTTGTATTGTATTCTATCAAGAAAATTGGACTTGAAGAATTTTATTCTGAATTGAAGTAGTGATGATTCATTTGTATTGTATTTTATCAGGAAAATCAGATGTGAAGAATTGTATTCTTAATTGAATTAGGGCCGATTCATTTGTATTTCATTCTATTAGGAAAATTAGACTTGAAGAATTACATTGAAAGAATCATACTCAGAGCATCAGACTGGGAAAATTAGACTTGGCATTTGGGCTGATTTCTTTATCAAAGTACTTTGAGGTTCTTACCTTTATTCTAGGTAAGGAAAAGAAGAATTGTTTTACAATTGAATACATTTGGTTAATTGAAAATAAGTGCATGTAACATGAGTTGTTACAAGAGAAATTTTATTTCCCTATTGTGCTAGGAGGGTGCACACACACTGGAGGGATTGTTTCATAGTGCTACACGAGAGTAAGGGTACTTCCCAATAATTATAATCCAAGGATTTTTTTAGTGGATTGTATAGTATTGGATCATTTCCAAACCATACCAAGGACATAACTATTATTATTGAATAATGAACCTTGTAAATATTTGTGTTTCTGTGGATGTGTGCTGAGTTTGTTTTCTATAGGGAATTGAAATCTATAATAGGAGGTGAAAGATGTTTCAATTGAAAAGAAACATAAAAGAAAAAGAGTATCACTAATTCAACCCCTCCCCCTATCAGTGATACATTACTCTGATTGGGAACTTTCATATGGGAGGGGGAGGTCATTAATGTTTTAAATATGGATAGAGTGGGAACTATAAAAAATATCTCCTAGGACCTCAGATCAAGTGTCATCCATGTGAAAAAATAGGGAATCTTCAATAGTTATCTTCAAGGGAATTATGGTTAGGCTTTTATAAGGTTGAAGGGTTGTCATAGACTATAACCTAGGGATCTTAATATAGTTCTCAACATCAAATTTAGACCCCATAGACTTTAGAAATATAGAATAATTATGTGCCTCAAGGGTATACCTGTAGAGCTAAGGTAGGCAGAGTTTATGTAGTGGAAATAATTCTAGATGATTGTGGAGAGGGACCATTGACTTTTTGAGGTATGGTCTTGATCAAATCTATGTTTTCTTCTTGTTTGATATATGAGCTTCCCATTTTTTTATATCTGGTCAATCTGTTATTGTACTTGACTTGATGATCAAGTTATCTTTTGATTTGTTATATCTTGAAACACATTTGGGGAAGAACAAAAATTATCTCTAGATATATAAAAAATTTTACATAGTAGTTTCTAGCTATGGACATACATGATATTTCATGATTATTGAGATGACTAGTTTCAATGTGATTTTTAGTATGGACTGGTTAACTAGTTATCAAGCACACATCGAATTGTATAAGAGAAAAATTTATTTTACTATGCCTAATGATGAGAATTTTGTTCTTATCAATGAATGGGATGTTGGAGAAGGAAGAAAATTTTTGGACCTAAGTCAGTTTAGAGCTATTACAACATAGTTAATAGGCTTGGTTCTTATAGAAAACTAGGTTGTAACTCCCTCCTATTTTCCTACTGTAGTGGACCTTTACCAGGATGTATTCATGGATGAATTATCTAGACTTCCTCTAGAAAGATGAGTTGAATTTGAGATGGGACTCATGACATGAGAGAAACCTATGTCAATTCCTCTATATCATAGGGTGATGACTGATCTAAAATAACTAAAGGTGAAACTTGAGGATTTGGAGGTGAATGTTTTTATTAGACTGAGCACATCTCCTAGGAGTGATTTGGTGTTGTTAATAAAGAAGGTGTATGGTAGTATTTAGTTATCCATATAATATAGGTGTTGTACCTCTCGTACCCCTCGTGGTTTAATTTTCATGATCACAATCACTCTCTTATTTATCTAATCTTGTTTTAAGTGTTTTTGGATGATAGGCATGATTTCAGGTTGCCAAGGAATTGGGCCAAGAAAGCCAGAAGGCAAAAGTGGACTGAAAATCAGTCCACCGACCAACCGGTGGATGACCACTGGCCAGCCGATGGAGTCTTGACAGAAGGCATCTCCTCTGTCCAGACCACCGGCCAACCGGTGTCCCATCACCGGCCAGCTGGTGGAACCCAGACAGAAGAGACAGCTACTGTCTCCTCACCGGCCAACCGGTGGCCTCCTCACCGGCCAGCCGGTGGAGCCTGGGCAGAAAACCTCTCCCTTTTCCAAAGCACCGGCCAACTGGTGGCCATGCACCAGTCAGCCGGTGGAGCCAGTCAAACTAGCCGTTGGGCTTTGACTAGACTTGTCCACTTGACTCCCAACGGCTCCGAAGGCCTCTCCAACGGCTCCGAAGACCCCCAAAGGCCATTTGAGGGTTCCCCCTCTATAAATAAAGGACCAGGAAGCCCCGAAAATGTACGGTAGCCCACGGGAACATTGTTCGATCATTTGGCAAACCTCCGGCGCATTCCTTCAAGAATCCCCAATTGCTCCAACTCACTTCCACAACCAAGTAGCACCACCATAGAAGCTTGGGAGCGCTCTTCATCAACTCCAATCAATCCATTGGCGCCCAAGACTTCTCCTCTTACGGTTTTTCTTGTTTTATCTTTTTGAGCATCAATTTGGGTTTGTGCCTACAAACCCCCACTTCTTTTATCCTCTCTTTGTTTGGGTTTTCACACCACCTTCAAGGTGTGAAGAGGTTAGTCAAGCCTTCCCTTTAAAAGGCTTGTGTCATAGGTGATCTAGCCTTCACCTGTAAGAAGGCTAGTGGGTTCTTGCTCAACCATTAAAAGCAAGCTGTAATAGGTCCTAGACTACCTTAAAGTCTAGTGGGTTTCTTGCTAAAACCATTGAAAAGCAAGCGGTAGTAAATCTCTCAACGGTTGAGTTGGGAGCGGAGACGTAGGCTTTGGTTTATGCCGAACTCCGTTATCAAGTTTTGTGTCTTGCCTCTTTTATTTCCGCTGCACTTTTAACTTTGATTTTAAATTGTTAATTATTTTTTAAAAGGCAATTCACCCCCCCTCTTGCCATCACTTCTCCGCCCAACATCTGGTATCAATGGAAAAATTTGAGTAATACCCTAACCGGTTTCAAATTCAAGATCCATTGTGATGGCTTCATCTTCTTTCGCCCCCGAAGGTTATTCATTGGGTCGTGCTCCATTCTTTGATGGAACCGACTATACCTATTGGAAAACCCACATGACCACTTTTCTTAGAAGTATAGGTTATCCTATTTATAGAATTGTCATGCATGGTTACTCTCTCTCTTCTCCCGATGAATCCAAATGGACCCAAGCCGATATTAAAAATTTCGAGCTTGATGGCAAAGCCATGAACGCTCTTCATTGCGGCCTTGATCGTAATGAATTCAATCGAGTTTACACATGCACTTCATCTCATGAAATCTGGAAACTATTGGAGGTTACCCATGAGGGGACCAACAAAGTTAAGGATACTCGATTGGATATGTTTCGCCAAGATTTTGAGTCTTTTACCATGCATCCATTTGAAAATATTACTGAAATGTTTACACGTTTTACTGACGTTTGCAATAGAAGAAAATCTCTTGGAGATGATGTTTCTGCAGAAATGATGGTCAAGAAGATCCTTTGGATCCTACCAAGCACATGGGAACCGAAAGTCACGGCAATCCAAGAAGAAAAAGACATCAAGAACATGCCAGTCGAAGAGCTCATCGGATCCCTCATGACCTACGAGATCACCATGAGGAGGCAAGCTGAAAAGGAAGGCAAACCGATAAAAGTTCCAAAGAACATCGCCTTCAAAGTTCAAAAAGAAGAAAGCTCCTCCTCCTCATCTTCTTCCTCTTCAAGCGGCAATTCAGAAATGGAGAACCATACCCGCAAGATGCACAAATTCATGAAGAAGCACAAGAAGAAGAAATCCCGCAAGGCTCAACCCAACGAAAAATCCGAGCCCGAGGTAACTTGTTACGGGTGTGGCAAGAAAGGCCATTACAAGCCCGATTTCCCACTCCACAAGAAAAAGGCCAAGCAAAAGGAAAAGAAGAAGGCATTCAAGGACACATGGAGTGATAGCTCCACATCCTCCTCCTCCTCCTCCTTAAGTGACAACGGTAAAAAATGCCTAATGACATTTCATGAGGTATCCTCTTCCGACTCCTCTTCCTCTAGTTCTTGAAATTATTTTAATCATCTATCTTATGAGGATCTCCAACATGCTAGAGATCAATTGGAGGAATGTTTTCACGAACTTTCTTCCAAATTTATTGCTTTAAAAAAGAATTTCAAAAAACTTTCTTCCGAAAAGGAACAACTTCTCAAAGAAAAGGAGGAGTTGTCCCTCAAGATCCAAAACCTTCCCGATGTTGATTCTATGGAATCAACAATCAAGGATTTAAGGGAATCCCTAGCTAAATTCACCCAAGGTGAACAAAATTTAACCAAACTCCTTGGTTCCCAATGCGTATCTAGAACCACCCAAGGGCTTGGATATTCCAAGCAAGCTTCCTCTTCCCATGCTCCAACTATTTTTGTAAGGGGGAGCTCCCAATACAAATTTTTCAACTATTGTAAAAAACCCGGGCACTTAATTTATGAGTGCGATTGCAAAAATGCCCGGTATGGAAGGCCCAAAACCATTTCCTTTAATGATGAATTTCATAGGAGAAGACCCGCCACTAGACAAGTATGGATTGAAAAATCCCTTTTAGCGAGTCTCACCGGACCAAAATTTGTCTCGGTTCTAAAATCCTCTCCCCGGTGATTTGTTGTTTTTATTTAGGGGGAGTTAGGATCGTTTAAGCCTTTTTGAGATTTTCTTTCAAAAATTTCTTTTCAAAACTTTCAATTCAAAATTTTCAATTCAAAACTTTCAATTCAAAATTTTCAATTCAAAATTTTCAATTCAAAACTTTCAATTCAAAATTTTCAATTCAAAACTTTCAATTCAAAACTTTCAATTCAAAACTTTCAATTAAAAACTTTCAATTCAAATTTCAAAAATTTCAATTGATTTAAAATCTCTATCTTGTTTTTCAATCCATTCCCTCAAGCAAGTTTTATGCCCCGTGATATTTTGATAATCACAAAGGGGGAGAAATTCTTGGTTGATTGGGGGAGAAATCTATTTCTCTCATTCTTTGCTTTTATTTTCAATTTATCTTTTAAAGCATGCCTCTCATTTCAATCTTTTACATTGCTTGTTTTTGGTGATTGTGATCATCAAAATAGGGGGAGATTGTTGTACCTCTCATACCCCTCGTGGTTTAATTTTCATGATCACAATCACTCTCTCATTTATCTAATCTTGTTTTAAGTGTTTTTGGATGATAGGCATGATTTCAGGTTGCCAAGGAATTGGGCCAAGAAAGCCAGAAGGCAAAAGTGGACTGAAAATCAGTCCACCGGACAACCGGTGGATGACCACCGGCCAGCCGATGGAGTCTTGACAGAAGGCATCTCCTCTGTCCAGACCACCGGCCAACCGGTGTCCCATCACCGGCCAGCCGGTGGAACACAGACAGAAGAGACAGCTACTGTCTCCTCACCGGCCAACCGGTGGCCTCCTCACCGGCCAGCCGGTGGAGCCTGGGCAAAAAACCTCTCCCTTTTCCAAAGCACCGGCCAACCGGTGGCCATGCACCGGTCAGCCGGTGGAGCCAGTCAAACTAGCCGTTGGGCTTTGACCAGACTTGTCCACTTGACTCCCAACGGCTCCGAAGGCCTCTCCAACGGCTCCAAAGACCCCCAAAGGCCATTTGAGGGTTCCCCCTCTATAAATAAAGGACCAGGAAGCCCCGGAAATGTACGGTAGCCCACGGGAACATTGTTCGATCATTTGGCGAACCTCCGGCGCATTCCTTCAAGAATCCCCAATTGCTCCAACTCACTTCCACAACCAAGGAGCACCACCATAGAATCTTGGGAGCGCTCTTCATCAACTCCAATCAATCCATTGGCGCCCAAGACTTCTCCTCTTACGGTTTTTTTTGTTTTATCTTTTTGAGCATCAATTTGGGTTTGTGCCTACAAACCCCCACTTCTTTTATCCTCTCTTTGTTTGGATTTTCACACCACCTTCAAGGTGTGAAGAGGTTAGTCAAGCCTTCCCTTTAAAAGGCTTGTGTCATAGGTGAGCTAGCCTTCACCTGTAAGAAGGCTAGTGGGTTCTTGCTCAACCATTAAAAGCAAGCTGTAATAGGTCCTATACTACCTTAAAGTCTAGTGGGTTTCTTGCTAAAACCATTGAAAAGCAAGCGGTAGTAAATCTCTCAACGGTTGAGTTGGGAGCGGAGACGTAGGCTTTGGTTTAAGCCGAACTCCGTTATCAAGTTTTGTGTCTTGCCTCTTTTATTTCCGCTGCAATTTTAACTTTGATTTTAAATTGTTAATTATTTTTTAAAAGGCAATTCACCCCCCCTCTTGCCATCACTTCTCCGCCCAACAATAGGAAGATGAAACAAGTTATTTTGAATAATATATACCCATTTCCGATGATCAATGACTTGTTTGATCAGTTTTAGGGAGCCCGATGGTTCTCCTAGATTGACCTATAATCAGTTTACCACCAACTTAAAGTCAGAGAGGAGGATATTCCTATAAAAACATACAGGAGTATATATAGACTGTATGAGTACTTTTTCACGCCTTATAGGTTGAAAAATTCCCCAAAAGTGTTCATGTATCTCATGAATAGGATCTTCCATCCATATCTCTACTCTATTGTGATATTTTTTGATGATGTCATCATATACTCATGGACCTTGGAGATTAATTCTAGACACTCGAAGATTATTTTGAGTAAACTTTGATCACATAATATTTATTAAAAGATCTTGAAGTGTCACTTCTAGATCCAAAAAGTATTTTTTCTTAGGCATATGATATCTAAGGAAGAAATTTATGTGGACTCAGAGAAGGTAGAAGTGATGATGTCTTGGGAACAACATAGAAATGTTTTCATGATCAAGATATTTCTTAGTTTAACTGGGTATTATAGATGGTTTATTTAAGAATTCCCCTGGTTGAAAACACATATGAACGGTATTACCAAGAAGGGTGTGAAGTTTGAGTGGACAGATCAGTGTAAAAAAGCCTTCTTGGATTTGAAGATTAGATTTATAATAAAACCAATCCTGATATTACTAAAGACTGAGATTGGATATGTGGTATTAGGTAGTGGATTATGGTGTCTCCATCTATGAACCCATGATTTTAACTACCCTATGCATGATTTGGAGTTGGCAGTTGTGGTCCATGCTCTGAAGTGTTAGTGACACTATCTTTTCAGTGAGAGATTTATCATTTATACATATTCTCTCCGTGAGACTTGAATCTCCAATAGAGGAATTGGGTGGAGTATTTATATAAATTTTATTTTGATATGTATTAAGCTTCTGAAAAAGGTAATTTCACCATGGATTCTATCAGTAGGAAATCACATGAGCTTAGAGAGAGTTCTTTAGAGGAGGAATAATGGTTGGTGATCTTGTTGGATGAATGTTTAGTGGATGCATCTGAGGACCAATGGGTGATAACATGTGCTCCCTTGGTTGGTAAAGACAAAATAGGTGTTAGATACTAAATTCTTAGTGATGCAGGAATGGTTGGAAGGAAGTGACCTAGTTCCAAGTTGATTGATGGATAGTGATGATATGATCTTTTTTCATGGAAGTGTAGTAGTTCCCGCTACTATGAGAGAAGAGTTGATGAAGGAATAACATGCCTCTAAGCGAGAAGTGTTCTCGATTTTAAGAATATGTATCGGGATATCAGGAAACACTTATAGTGTCTAGGAATGAAGATAGATATCATGGGATTCATATATCATTTTTTGACATGTTATAGGATCAAGGTAGTGCATCATATACCTATAGGTTTTCTTCAGCCACTAATTATACCTATGTGGAAATGGGATGAGGTTATGATATAATTTGTGATAGAGTTTTCCAAAATCATGAGAATTTGATATGCTATATAGATAATAGTTGATTGGATGACATAGGTGGAACATTTTTTTCCAATATGAGAAACTCAAATTGTAGATGAGTTTAGAAAGATTTATTTCCAGGAGATTATATGACTGCATGGAGTTCATTATAATATTTTATTAGACATAGATGAGAATTTTACACCATGATTCTAGTAATTCTTACAGAAGGATTTGGGGAATTAGCTAAAAACGAGTATAACATAGCATCCATAGACCGATAGATAACCAGAAAGGACAATATAGATCTTGGAGGATATGATTTGGGAATGAATCCTAGACTTCATTGGAGCATGGTATGATCATATGGACCTGGTAGAGTTCATGTACAATAATATATTCTAGTATTCAATTCAGATGAAACCTTTTGAGGCTCTTTATGGTTGGCCATGTCACTCACCACTGTGTTGGAATAAGGTGGGTGAGGCAGCTATCATTGGGTCAAACATGGCGCGAGTGACCTCTGAGAGAGTGTAGTTAATCAGGAAGTGTTTGGTTACCACTTTGGGTAGGAAATGATCATATTTTAATCAGAGGAGATGACCTTTGGAGTTCACTATGGGTAATCAAGTTTTCTTGAGGGTGTCACATTAGCTGGGGAATCGATGATTTTAGAGGCAAGAGAAGATAACACTATGATTTATGGGACTATTTGAGATTATCGAGTGTATCATAAAAATTTATTACTATTTTTATCTTCTTCCATGAAATTGAGGTAGGTATAACATGTTCCAGGTATTTTAGCTTCGAAGGTACAAGCCTAATCCTACACATGTGATCGACATTGAGGTTTTTGAGTTGGAATAAGATGTATTGTTTATGGATCAACCAGTTCAGACTGTAGAACAGTGCAAGAATATTCTAAGGGGGAAGACGGTACAACTTTTTCGAGTTTCGAGTTATCATGTTTAGATCCAAGAGGAAACTTGAGAGTATGAATAATATGTTTGGGATAAATAACCTGAGTTATTCAATCTAGATTGATAGAGACACTTCTTATGGATGGGAATTCATTAAGGGGGGGGGATATATAACATACTAAATTTTAAAGGTATATAATTTTGGTCCTTGTGATGGTTTAACTTTGGTTCAGGATGTGTTATAGGTTTCTTGGTGGCTTGAATATGGTTTTGAAAAAATTTTAGGCACACCATATTTATAACCACATCGTGGTGTAGACCATTTTATTCTCAGAACCCACCTATGTAACTGTTGTAGAAATAATGGGATCAATGAAGAAAAAAAATGATCCACATAATATTAAAAGGGAAAAATAGAAGAATAAGAATAAGATCTTGGACATAGAGGTTTATGTGGTTCAATAAATGTTCCCCATGTCCACATAGAGGAAGAAATATCACTATGAAATCCAAGATCACAATTACAAGGAGATATCTCAGAGTTTCTAAAAACACAGAAAACCTAGCCTAAAATGGATTAAAATGGAGGGCGAAACACTATTCCACCAACCGTATAGAAATTCTACTATGATACAATGAAATATGATTGGAAGTTATCATCACAACTATAATTACCCAGACCCAAACATCCACCCAAATAGTGCTGAACGGGTCGGGTGTTACTACATTTGGCGCACCTCCCTGAACACCAAAGGCTGCTGACTAGCAGTGTGGGTCTTATAGGTATAGTGGGGAGGATATAACCTCTCATAGGATAATAATGGTATTGGTATGAGTATAATAATAAATATTCAGTGGAACAAATGACTCAGCAAACTCAAACCAGACCTGCAGAGCAGAAGCACATTCAATATCAATAAACAGCGGAAGCAATAAATATAAATAACAGTAGAAAAAATTAAATAGAACAACATGCTGAACACCACTTGTAACTACTAAACAAAACAAGCATACATCCATTGTAGATCAGTATACAAAATGGGCGCCAATGGCTAACCAATAGTAGCTACAATAACAAGTAAGCATGCTGATACAAAGTGGAAACTAAACAAAGTAAAATCCTTCCAGGAAAGACCTCAAGGTCCATACCATCTCCATGCAGTAGCTAAAGTAGTCCAAATCCTGTGGCTGACCTCTTTCCTTTACGTAAATCCATAAAGTCTATATGAATCCCGAAGGGCCCATGTAGGGTATGAGACGAATCTCAGTAGGATACCACCCAACGATGCATACCTAATATAAGTATTTATACATGCATGTAATTATAAGGAAAAAAATAAACAATATGATACATAGAAACAAACACAAACTCCACTGGTGCTTAGAAACCACCATGGAGTGTCACCTGCTTCAGACAACGCCGGAATCTCTGTCATGTAACCCGACACCATGTGCCCCCTAACACCTCGTGTCTCAAGTACCGACTTTCTAAAGGCACACCCAAGAAGTAGGGACTCGGAGGAACAACGATACCTATCCTCAAATAGTAACAGGAGGGACGATGATGTCTACCCTCAAATAAAGTAACAAGAGGGACGGTGATGTCTGCCCTCAAATAACAGAGAGCCTCTTCCCCCAACCCGATAGCCTCAATGCTATCCCCTGAATGCTCCTCACCTTCCATGTGTCTTCCTACAACAAGCACCCCCAAACCAATAGTACATAAACCACAACTAATGGGGGAATCTACCCACACGATTGGTCAAAACCACCTCATAACAATGTCTCTATATGTGCACACTACTCAAAGTTTTGGGTGAGTGGTAATCACCAAAATAGTACCCAAGCCACAACACCTCTGACACCTCGTGTCCCTATGACCATTCCACTCAAGTCCGACGACCTCTCCATCCAAGTAACCTAGTCCATGACCAACTTGGTAGTCATCTTGGCTCAAGATGACATCCATGACGCCCAATCCCATGGTTAGAACCACCCAATGTAACTCTGAGCCAAGCCCAACCTGTGATCAACATCACTCAAGAATATTCGGGCTACACCCAACACAACCGCAAGGGTTCTAGCATATGAAATTCAGTAATTACATATAAAATCAAAATAATTACTTTTAAATAGGAAAAACAAACTAAACAGTTGAAATGCACTAACCAAGTGTTTTCCATACTAGCACTGAGGTCCTTAAAGCCTCTAACAATTCATATCAATGTTTAATAAACTAAAATCAATAGTTTAAAACAATACAATTCAATTATAACCATTTTGTAATCCCCCCGTCCAAAATGACCTAATGAGAAATTACTACTCTCTCGGCCCCACTCAAGAAAAATAGGTAACAGGGAATACCCAAGGGCATCCCATAGGTCAAATAAACAATCAAATAGGCAATAGCAGGTAAAACAAGGTCACACTCAAATACCAAAAAATGCGCTAAAGGCCGCACCACCCAAAAGTCTACAAAAACAAAAAAAGAGGTATGCACCACCTACCTGATACTCATAGACGTAGTCATGTTTGATATCAAGCTCTAATTCTAATTTGATCTTTGTAGATCCATGTTTCTATCAAATCCCGACAATTCCACTCGGATGGAAACTACGGCGTGTGAGGAAAAGGATCAAGAATGGAATATGGTACGTGGGTTTAGCCTCGCTGTTGCGATCCCACAATCACTGAAGGATTAAAGAATAGACTCCGGATGAAGATTATATTGTAGGGGATGTTCTTCGTTTTTCGAAGTGAAACTATTCTGAAGTTGGGGAATAAGAAGTGGTTTTCCGAAATAAGATGCGATGCTCTTTCATTTAAGCGAATAAAAATAAAAGTACATGGTGTGTATTATAGACTACACACCATGTAGTGTTCTTGTCCGTACTCTAACTTAAGAGGAGGTAGAAACATGGCTTGGAAGCTCCACATGGGTCGACACATGACTTTCACTCAGCCGATACACATAAAAGAGGATACACAGCGTGTTGAGAAACACTACAAGATGTGTAGTAGAAAATTCCTACATGGTCATCACATGTCATGTACTTGGCGAGCACATGACCGATACATTCCTAACTCATACACGACATGAAATTTAGAGTGCATGGTGTGTAGTCTGGAAATTTCCAGAACTTCCCAGATTTTTCCCAATTTCTTAGAAACAAGTCAAAAATTCAAACAGTGTCAGGATTTTGACCCATTCTAAAAAATCGGGTTCTTACAATCTCTCCACCTTAACATAGCTCATCCCCAAGATATCAAACAAAACCCAGAGATTGCACCAAACATTCCACCCTGATCAAAGTAACCTAGACTTACCCGGTCTCATATGTTCTAGCTAAAATCCTCAAAGGGATTCCCACCTTAGGAATTACCTAACTCGGTATCAACCCTACAAAACTCAATAAAGAAAGGGTTCACTAACCAGTTTCTGGACTCATGGTCCTCTCCTAATGTATCGTCACCCCTACGACTTATTGGTGCTCCCATATCATTTCCAACACCCAATGTATCCCACACCACATTGGTGTCCTCCTCCACGAGGTCTTGCATCCCATGGATGCTCAGAACGAACTTGGTTCCTAGCACCTCAAGTAACCGATAACCTCGATGAATCGATTCCACGACATCTAAAGTAACCCACATCCTTAATGCCCCGATGCCCATGGAACCTCAAGTAACTCGAATACTCGATGCTCCGATGCCACGCATCTCATACATATATATAAATACATCACACACCTGATATGGTGCCAATCCCACTGACCAACATCTAGTCAGTCCACATAAATCCTGTGCACCTCATGCACTCAAAACGGACATGCCTTAATAGGTCATGACAAAAGAAAACAATAAATTCACAACCACACTCGCGGTGTACCTCTAACCATCATTGGCTCACCAATATGCTCAGCCCCTGGCATCTCCACGATGTACACAGGGCCTAAAGTATGACTGTCTAATGTCTGATATCCCTGTGGTGCTGCTCCAGTCACTGAACACTAACCCCTCAGCTAGGTCCCATTGTCTCTGTCACGTCATCCACGTGAATCTGAAACTTGGATACCCTCTCTTGGTACTGAACCTGGACCAACTCCAGATGCCAAAGTCTGTCTTGGTCCTGCCTGCCAGCTGTTTGAGAAGGCTTCCTGCAAAACCTCTCCAGATTCCTGACCTGTCCACATGCCTGACGCTCTTTTGGAGGCCAATCACACTGAGTCAGAACATGTCCTGGTTGTCCACACTGAAAGAAAACCACTGAAGAACTTCTATGGGGTGGTCTAGCTGAGTCCTTGTCTTGACTGCCCTGTTGGAACTCATATCGTCCTCACTTCCTGCTATCTGAACAATCACCTGAAGCTGCCATCTAGCCAACCTAGGTCCTATTGCTCTGGTTTCCCTATGCTATGAGTGCCTGATTTACCACCTCTGAGAACAAACCCAACCTGAAGATATTTACCTAAATCCTAATGGCATGTCATAGGCCATCCTCTAAGTGCACCACCCTTGCTGATTCATCGCATACCATGCCAGGTGAAAAGTGATACAACTCAGTAAAAGTAGCTGAATAGTCCATGACGGACATGTATACCTATTGAAGTCTCAAGAACTCCTGAGATATCTCTTCCCTTAGTGTCTCTGGGTAAAAGTACTCAAAGATCCTATCCTCGAAGTCTTTCTATGCTAGTCCATCGTGCCTGCAAGCCTGAACCTGCACATCCCACCAGTGCTTTTTCGGTCCTCATAGCATGTACGTCGCAAGCTTGACCCTCCACCCTGGAGGAATCTAGAACTGCTCAAAGATCATTTGCATACTCTCTATACAGTTCTCAGCCACCTATAGACCACCCTCATCCTAAAAAATTGGCGGGTGATGCGACTGGAACTCCTGCGTTAGATATGCCATAGATGGATATGTACCCTGCGCACCTTTGTTGATCCCCTGCAAGACACGTATTAGGATGGCTCAGAGCTGCTCATCGAGCCATGGTCTGAACGCTACCAAACCCAGCTACTATCCTACCTGAAATAGATCCTAGACCCATTCCTATCCCTGAGTCTGTACCTGCGGCTCCTTCTCTGCCTGTACCAGATCCTGTTCCCATGGCACTGTACCATATCCCACTTAACACTCCATCTGAGTCGACTAAAAGGAACCTTCTGAATACCCTAAATGGTTAGAAAACCCATATATATATATATAACAATATATATCCAACGCAGATAAGGAAAGCAGTAAAGAGGAAACATAAAACAACTACCCTCACTCTCCCCTATTGTAACCCATACCCATGGCATCTTGACCTCATGGCCTCCTTACCCGCCCTCAACAGGGCCAAGTATCAAAAGTACCTCGGGCCATGCCCATCCTGACAACTAATGTTGCCTCAAACTGATGACCGAGTCACCCAATCTTAGTGATCAAAATCACCTCAACCATAGTACATGTCTACTCTCATAAGAGCTAGACCCAAATACCCTACCACATGAAATTCTATAAATATATAAAGAATGACATAACACATTGATATAAACAAACAATTCTATCAATAATTTTACCTATTCGCATTTCAAAAGAATAAAAATCATGAAAATTAACATTTTTCACATGGTATTATCACATCACAAATCATATGTGCAGTTATGAAATTGAAATACCCTAAAATGTTCCTATCAAAAGCCAAACAAATAAGCCTTTCTATACCAAGCCAAGGTCCAATTCTGCCTTACCGCACTAGGTCAAGGGTTACATATCAAAATCAATAACATCACACACCAAGTGAGCCAACGAGGTGGAAATCATATAAACTATAATCTGAGAAAAAGAAAACAACAATTCACACCCATAGAAACTTGGTCCATCCCTCATACCTGGGGTTGCAAGCACCCAAGTACAAGCTAAAAACCTAGTTCTAGTCACAACCTATCTCCAGTCTACCATATCCCAAATAGTAAAACCTACAAAAAATAAAAAAAATCCGCAATCTCATTAGTAGCCAGTAAAAAAATGTAACTAAATCCCTATAAAGAACTCCTATTATACCACTTTGTAACGATCCAGACCCGAACAACCACCCGAACAATGCTAAATGGTTCGGGTGTTACTACCTTAGGTGCACCTCCCTGAACAAAAAAGGCTTCTGACTAGCAATGAGAGTCTTATAGGTATAGTAGATAGGCTATACCCTCTCAGAAGATAATAATGGCACTGGTCTGAGTATAATAATAAATATGAAATGGAACAAACGACTCAACAGGCTCGAACCCGACCTGAAGAGAGGAAGCACATTCAATATCAATAAACAGTGGAAGCAATAAATATAAACAACAACAACAAAAAGTAAATAGAATATAATTCTGAACACCACTTGTAACTACTAAAAAAAACAAGCATACATCCATAGAAAATCAGTATACAAAAGGGGGTCCAATGGATAACCAATAGTAGCTAAAATAACAAGTAAGCATGCTGATATAGAATGGAAACCAAACAAAGTAAACTCCATCTAGGCAAGACCTCAAGGTCTATACCATCTCCATGCATCAGCTAAAGTAGTCCAGCTCCTAAGGCTGACCTCTTCCCTACACATAAATCCATAAAGTCTACACATGTCCCGAAGGGCCCATGTAGGGTGTGAGATGAATCTCAGTAGGATACCACCCAATAGTTCATACCTAATATAATTATTTAAGCTGGCATGCAGTTATAAGGAAAATAGTAAATAGTACGATTCACACAAACAAACAAAAACTCCACTGGTGCTCAGTAGCCACCATGGAGTGTCACCTGCTTTGGCCAACGCTAGAATCTCTGTCATGTAACCCAGAACCATGTACCCCCTAACACCACATGTCTCAAGTACCGACTTCCTAAAGGAACTCCCAAGAATTAGGGACTCGGAGGAACAACGATACCTTTCATCAAATAGTAACTAGAGGGAAAATGATGTCTTCCCTCAAATAAAGTAACCAGAGGGACAACGATGTCTTCCCTCAAATAATGAAAAGCCTCTTACCCCAACTCAATAACCTCAATGCTATCCCCCGAAGGCTCCTCACCTTCTATGTGGCTTCCTATGGCAAGCACCCCCAAATCAATAGTAACTAAACCGCAACTAATGGGGGGCCTCTACCCACACGAGTTGTCAAAACTACCTCATCAAAGAGTCTCTCTATGTGCACACTACTCAAAGTTTCGGGTGATCAGTAATCACCAAAATATTACCCAAGCCAAAACACCTCTAATACCTCGTGTACCTTAACCATGCCGCTCAAGTCTGATGGACTCGCCATCCAAGTAACCTGGGCCATGCCCAACCTGACAGTCATCCTGCCTCAAGTCGACGTCCATGACACCCAATCCCATGGTTAGAACCACCCAATGTAACCACAGGCCATGCCCAACCTATGATCAACATCACTCAAGAATATCTCGGCCACACCCAACACAACCGCAAGGGTTCCAACATATGCAATTCAACAATTAAATATAAAATCAAAATAATTAATTTTAAATAGGAAAAACAAACTAAACAATTGAAATGAACTAACCAAGTGCTATCCCATACCATCACTGAGGTCCTTAAAGCCTCTAACAATTCATATCAAGGTTTAATAAACTAAATTTAACAGTTTAAAACAATAAAATTCAATTATAACCATTTTGGTATCCCCTGACCAAAATGAACTGATGAGAAACGACCACTCGCCCAACCCTGCTCAAGTAAAGCAGGTAACATGGCACACCCAAGGGCATCCCATACATCAAATAAACAATTAAAACGGAAAAAATAGGTAAAATAGGGTCACACTCAAATACCCGAAAATGCACCAAAGACCACACCACCCAAAATTATGAAAAAACACAAAAAAGAGGTATGCACCACCTACCTGAGACTCGTAGACGTAGGTATGTCCGATGTCGAGCTCCAATTCGAAGCCAATCTTCACAGATCTACGTTTCTGTCAAATCCTGAAAATTCCACTCGGATGGAAACTACGACGTGTGAGGAAAAGGATCAAGAACAGAACATGGTGTGTGGGTTTAGCCTCTCTGTTGCGATCCCATATCCATTGAAGTATTGAAGAACTAAATATAGATGAAGATTCTAGGGAAAGGAATGTTCTTTGGTTTTTGGAGTGAAACTGTTCCAAAGTTGGGGAAGAAGAAGAGGTTTTTCGAAATAAGACGTGTCGTTCTTTAATTTAAGCGAATAAAAATAAAATTACACAACATGTATTATAGACTACACACCATGTAGTGGTATTTTATATACTCCAAATTAATTGGAGGTAGCCACACGACTTGGATTCTTCACACGGGTCAACACACAACTTTAACTCAACCGATACATAGAAATGAGGATACACGGCGTGTCGAGCAACACTACATGCCGTGTAGTTGGAAATTCCTACACGGTCATCATGCGGTATATACTTAGCGAGCACACATCTGGTACATGCCTAAACCATACATGACATTTACTTTAGAGTACACAATGTGTAGTCTGGAAATTTTTAGAATTTCCCATATTTTTCCCAGTTTCTCAGAAACAAGTCAAAAATTCAAAACAGGGTCGGGATTTTGACCCATTCTAAAAAACCGAGTTCTTACAACAACAGTGTCGCGACCACATAATTATAAAGTGATATAATGTTTGGAGGATGGATGTCAACATCTCTATAGTACTATTGAATCTAAAGTCTAACCTACTAAAATGCCCTATCAGCGTCAGCCAATCAGTTTTCTATAGTGGTTAGAGTTTCTATAGTTCCCAAAAATTTAATCTGGGGGTATTCAGCCCCCTGTAACCCCCAACAAGCTCACCGAGAAGATCAACCCATGATATTACGACCTATTGTGTATTATGGGTGACAATAATTCAACCTAGAATCACCCAAAGAGTATCGGGATACACCAATACAATAATCTTCCACTTGGAGCCTAATCCACTATGCTGACCTACTTCAATTCCGCTGACTAAGACAACTTAATTAATATGAGCTTCTTATCTTCTTCACTTACCAACGCACATGATTTCCATTAAAACCTTCAATTTCAAGCTGATGATTCATGAAATACCATCTATTTTCCTTTTGTGATCCCATTGTGTCCTCCCTTATTCCATCTCTCATCCTCTATTCATTAGTGGAGACCAATAGAGGCACAATAGTTCCTCAACTTCTATATTACCATCGGTTTCTTCAACATGTCTTCTAAATTGTTGGTTCCACAAATATTTTTCGATGTTAGCAACCCATCCTATTTCAAACCTCTAATGAAATGATACTTCAACTGAATATGATTTTTTTATGCATGAAACATTGGGTTCTTTAAAAGATGTAAAGAACTATGACTGTCACAGTGCAATACATTCTCCTCTTTATTTCTTCCCAACTCATCCAAGAAGTTCTTCATCCAAACCATCTATTTCCCAACTTTTGTTATAACAATGTATTCTGCCTATGTGGTGGATAAATCTACCATCTTCTGCAATTATGGTATCTACCTTACCATAGTTCCTCCATAGCTAAATACATAACCTATGGTACTCATCCTACTGTCAACGCCACCTCTAAGGTTTTCATCCATATACCTCTGTAATGAATTTCCTATTCCAAATAATAAAGATACCTCCTTGATTACATTCAAATACCTTGTTATCCACTTCACAGCTTTCCAATGTTGCTTTCTAGGGTTATCCACTCACGTACTCACAACTCCCACTACATGAGAAATTTCAGGTTGAGTGCAGACCATAGAATACATCAGGATTCCAATAGCTGATGCATATATAACCTTTTCCATGTAATCAACCTCTTCTTCCATCTTTGTTGATTTCTCCTTTGATAGTTTGAAATGGACCACCAGGGGAATAGAGATTTTCTTTGCTTCCAGCATACTGAATCTTCTCAAAACCTTCCCAATGTAGTCATCCTATGATAACATCATGGTTCCAGCTTCACAACCTATCTTGATCCTCATATCCAAAATATTTCTATCTTATCCAAGATCTTTCATCTCAAACTCCTTATCCAACTACCTTTTCAACTCATCAATCCTCTTTATACATTATCCTACAATAACCATTTCATCCACATATAGAATCAGTATAATAAATTCATCACCAAAGGACTTGGTGTAGAAACATTTATCCATGCCACATCATTTTTATGAATTTTTAGTCATGAATTCATCAAAATTATTATTCCATTGCCTAGGTACCTGCTTTAATACATATAAGCTCTTCTGGAGTTTTCACACTAGGTATTCCTTCCTAGACTCAACATATCCCTCTAGATGCTGCATATAGATTTCCTCACCCAGATCTCCATAAAGGAAATAATTCTTCACATCAAGATGATAAGATATAAGTCTTATGATGCCACAATGCTAAGAACCACCTTTCTGGTAATAAGATTCACTACTCGCAAGAATATTTTAGTGAAATCCACTCCCTCCTTCTGTTGTAAGCCTTTCACCACCAAATTTACCTTGAAATTCCTATTTTCATCATGTTCTTCCTTAACCCAGTACAACCATTTGTTCTGCAATGATTTCTTCCCCTATGGAATATATGTCAACTCCCAAGTATTGTTGTCATGCAGTGAAGAAATTTTTTTCTTCATGGACAACTCCCACTTGCTCGACTCCTTAAAATGCATTGCTTCTTCAAATCATTCTAGTTCTCCACTGTCAGTCAATAATAGATAATTTAAGGATGGTTAATACCAATGCACATGACTTATCACCCTTTTTTATCCCCTAAACTCAACTGGATTAGTAGGTTCCATCGGTTCTGATGTCTCATGCTCAGGTACACCTTCAAGATCTACTTTATCTTTTCACTCTGATTATTTTTCCCATTTTCATCATCAACTTAATGACGATCCTTGTACATGAAACTTTCATTAAATATAATTTTCTAGCTCTTCATGAACATATCATTGAGATCATCCCAAAAGTGGTAACTAATATACTCAACACTATAGACAATAAAGAAACATATTTTGGACTTAACATCAAGATTTTCAATTGCATCAGCATCAACATGTACATATTCTAAAAAACCAGAGAATCATAAATGTGAGAGTATAACCTCCTTACCAAACTAGAGCTCCTCAAATATAAATTATCCCATTGGTAAAAATGGACTCCTATTAATGAGATATGCTGCCATATTCACTGAATCATCCTAGAAGTTCTTGGGTAACCCCAAAAGTAGTCTAATGATCCTAGAAACTTCATTCAATTTCCTATTTATCCTTTAAGCTACACCATTCTGCTGTGGTGTTTCCGGGATAGTCTTCTCCCACCAAATTCCCTTATTTGCATCAAATTATCTTAAATCATTACTATCGTACTCTCCACCATTGTTAGACCCCAAGAATTTCAGATTTTTCTCTTGAATCATTCTCCACCATGACCTTCTACTTCTGAAACATCCTAAACACATCATATTTTCTTTTCAGAAAGTAATCCCATATACCTTGTTGAGTTATCAATAAATGTAACATAATATCGTGACCCTCTAAGGGAATTTACTAGTGCATGCCCCCAAACATAAGTGTGCACCATGTCTAGCTTCTCATCCTTTTATGTTCTACCTCCTTTTTCAAATGATACCTTATTCTGATTTCCAAGGACGAAATCTTCACATAAGACAACATCCACTGACTTCAGCTCTAGTAACAAGCCTTTTGTTTCCATCACCTTCACCCCTTTCTCACTCATGTGGACTATCCAGTAGCACCACAATTGAGAATACTTGATAGAATTTACTGATACTACCATTTTCATGAAAGACTCTATAATGCTGTATAGAGTTCTATTTTTTTCTCCCTGAACTATGACCATAACTCCCTTGGTAATCTTCCAAGAACCACCAGTAAACATGGTACTAAAGCCTGCATCATAAAGTTTTCCAAAAGAAATGACATTTATTATTAAAATAGGGATATACCTCACATTTTTAAAAACTATCAAACTCCCACTGTTGGTCTTGATATGTATATCTCCTTTCACCACAATCTACAAGGGTTCATCATCAACAAGATAAACCTTTCCAAAATTTCCTAAAACAAAATTTTTCAGGAAACCCTTCTCTAACATGGAATGGAAATACACCCCTAAGTCTAAAACCCAAGAATCTATAGGGATATGCACACTTAGCACCATTACATCATCAGTTCCTTTAGCTTCCATGTTTTCTCCATGAGTTTCAGGTCCCTTTCTTTTTTTCTCTATACTCCTTTTTGGCATGTACTTTCTTCCTAGAAATCTAGAAGGTAAGACTAGTCCCTTTTTCTTTGTCTCTTCTCTTTCCTCTTGACTTTTATCATCCTATAAAATTGTTGCTCTGCACATATCTCCCTCTTCCTTTAATGTTCAGAGAAGAACCGAAGAATCCACCCAATTCTCTTCTTCATATATCCTCATTGAGGATCTAGTCCCATACATCCTTCAGAACCAGCTTGGTATTCCCTAAAGAACTGCTCACAATTATTACATTCACTTCCCAACTGTCAGGTAATAAATACATTAAAAATAGTTCACATACCTCATCACCAAGATCAATGTCCACTGATGTCAATTGACTTATGATGGTGTTGGATTCATTGATTTGATCTACAACAATACTCCCTTAAACCATTTTCAGGTTGAACAATCATCACATCAAGTGCACGTTGTTTTTTGCAGAAGGATTATCATACATATTTGAGAGATAATTCATCATTATAGTCATTATATTCTTCTCTTTAATGTTTAACACAACATTTTTATCCAATATAAGGTGAAGAACACCCAAAACCTATCAATCCAGCAGATCCCACTCCAAATGCTCCATGTCCATTAGCTTTAAACCCAAAAACATAAAATTCATTTTATTCTGGTAAAGATAGTATTAAATATTCATCCTCCTATAGATGAAGTAAGTTACATAAAATAATTCAATCTTTACCTTGCCTTCTTCCATAGCCATCATTCAGTTTGAGGAATCTGAACTCAACCTTTGATACCGGTTGTTGTGGAAATACTACGAGCAATGAAGTGAAAAAATGATTCATAGAAGAGTAAAAAGGAAAAACAAAATAAGAAGATGATGATCTTAGAAATAGATATTTATTTGGTTCAATAAATGTTTCCTATGTTCATAGAGAGGTAGAAATATTACTATGAAATCTAGTAGCATAATTACAAGGAGATCTCTTATAATTTCTAATAACACAGAAATCCTTAACCTAAATGGGATAAAATAGAGGATGAAGCTCTATTCCACTAACCACATATAAATTCCATTTTTCTACAGTGAAAGGCATCTAGAAGTCCACATAAAATAGTTCTATGACCACACAAGTCTAAAGTGCTATAGTGTTGGTTCCTGGAAGTCTACATTGCTACAATACTGTTGACTCCAAAGTTTGACCAACTACAATGCCCTGTTGGTGTCGATCAACCCACAGAGTTGCGACCTGGTGCATAGTATGGGCCGAAATCATTTAGACCAACATCATACAAAGAGGATTGTGCTATACCAATACAACATGTGACATGGGTAGGACGACCATGCCCATGTATGGGTGTAGTCTCTAGCATGTAGTGCTACAAGTCCTCCTGTGATCCACAGCCAGAGTGGCTTTGCCATGCCATGGTGGAAGGAGTGGTGGGTTCAAAAAGATAAAGGTTTTAGAACCTCATTATGGAGGGTCACTATTTTGTGTTTTCTAGGCTTAGTGTGATCTTAGAGACTACTGTTGTGGTGTGAATCACTATGCCATGGTGAATATTATTTCATAATTTTAATGGCCTATTCAACCAATGATATTTTGGGGGAATCCATGACTCTTAATAGAGATGCATGATATCATCAAGAGGGAATGTTTAATGCATTATTAAACCATAATTCCATCTATTAATCAATTAAAACTTCTCTTATTACAAGTTTCCCTAGTGCAGATTATTTTGGGGAAGGTTTTTGGACATTATTACTCCATTGAGAAACAACCTAGGGTGATCCCTTCCTTCATTAGTTATTCTAGTTAACCTAGGACCATGAGGTATAATGATATGGATTAATATAGGGTGATACTTTGGTACATTATTCTTCTCCTATGTTTAGAATTCATGTAATATTCTCAATTTTAAATTGTACTTAAACCCGCTTTTGTACTTATTCTATAAGTATTTTTATATGAGAATCCTTTTTCTTTAATAAAAATTACCCTTACTTATGTTTTATGGAATAACATAAGGGTAAAGGGGTGTTAAAATTCCTTGAGTAAGGGTAAAAACCACTCTTCCTAACTTGTGTAAGGGAAAACACCCTTTTCCATGCACTATATAAGGGTAGGAGGGTCCTGTATAAGGGTAACTCACTTTTTTCATAGGTTGCGTAAGGGTAATCACAAGCTGCGTAAGGGTACCAATGTCGTACATAAGGGAAATTCTAGATTCTATAAAGGTACCATCTCATGTAAGGGAAATTTCATAAGGGTAAAAGATCACATAAGGGTGTTATATAAGGGTAAATCTAAGTTTGCGTAAGGGTAAGATGGAATATACTCTGTTTTCATAAGGGTAAACAGGTTGTGCATAAGGGTAGCTCATGTAAGGGTAGTCAATATAAAGGTAAACATGGGGTTTAAGGCCTATTTAAGGGTAAAACTTATTACCCATATGTGACATAAATGAGATGTGTAAGGGTAAACCATGTTACCCTTACGCAGTTCCCATTTTGGGAAAATTGGGTTTTTAAAACCCTTTTCACGTGTTTTCTTCCCCATCCTTCCCTGTAACCTGTTTCAATTGATTTAAATTAAAAAAACCATGGAAATTAATTCCTTTAATTTTCATTAACTTAATTAAGACGTTTAATAAGACTTTTAATGATCCATCTTAAGAAATAGTTGGAAGGAAATTAAATTGCTAATCTAGTTGTGGATTTAATGCAACACTCTGTACACGATAATGATATTTTTCTAAATCAATGTAACTCTTGTGAATTTTTTTAGTCAAACCTTTAAGTCCAAACAACCAAGTATTTTCATTATTCAAGTTGGTGAGACCTTATATGAATAATATGTCCCCTTCTTCTTAATTCTTTATGTGGTAGAACCCTTATCTATCTCTCTCTTTTGTTTTGGGTGCATCATTTCTGAAGAATAATTCTTGGTGATTTTTTATATTCACTTTATCATTCTAATCATGAGAGACAAATAATATAATTCTTCATTTGATTCTAGGTAAATTGAATAAAGAATATTTAGTTTTAAATAATGATAGAGTTACTATCATATGTGAAAGTAGCTTTCCAAGATTTTTGAAAAAAGGTTAAAATTATTATTAAATGGTAAATTTACAAGAATTACTAGAATGATAAGGGATAATTATTATGAATTTATCTAGAATTATTCTAGATAGGATAATCAAAAATATTGATGATTGATTATTATAGATTATTCTAGATTATCTATGAGATATAATGATAATATCATATGTAGGTTTTTATTTATTTTTTAAATAAGATGATAGAATCGGTTCTAGAAATCTATGAAGAACCTTGAAAATTGAAAAGTAGAAAACTATGATCATAAGGCCTAGGAGGAGGTGTTATTGGATATAGAGGTTTCTACCCTAGCTTTTAAACCACATGGAGTGGTTTATCCTTGATTTTTACATTGACATTATTAAGGTAGGAAGTTTCTTGCCTTATGGGGATATCGTATACACTTTTTTTTCATGGTTTAATTCATGTGTTAGCATGATTGTGTTCTCCATTGATGGTAAATTCTGTTGGGTGTGTTCATTTTTATGTTACCCATACATGTTCCCCATCCCTTGATATTTGTTAGAGTAGAATATTTCAATGTTTTATATTGATTCACATGATATTGTTTTGCTTCTATGTTCCTCATGATGCTTTGATATGTATGTTTATCATGATTTCACCTTGTTGTGTATTGTTCCATCTTTGGAGGTTTTATGCTTAGTACACATGAAAAGTGACATAGTGGTATGGTTACTCATTATAGGATGAGTGCACATGATTTTCTATGATGATGATAGAGCATGATATCCTTGTGGAAGGACATAAATTGATTCCTTGAGGATTCTGAGGGAATGTTCTAATAATCGATACCCAATGGATTACTAGTATCTTTTCAACTCGATACCTTATAGAATACTAGTATCATGTCCATTTAATTACATGTGTAATTTAAGTGACATGATGATATTCTTGAGGCTAGTTATGACCTTTTCAATATCCATGTTCATCATTCTTATAGATCTAAAGCAGGTATGACAGAGGGTTTGTGGAATCATGGTTAGCACACAACCAATCAATACATAATTGTGTGTCATTTTTCTTGATTTAATAGTTATTATTATCATGGAATATACTTTTTATACATGTTTACACCTATTAATTATGCATTGGTGGTGTACTACTAGGTTTCATACTCACACCCTGTATGGGCATCTTGATGCACATACAGATTTCATGCATAGGGATCCAAGCAAGGGAAAATGGCCCATGGTAGATGATTGATCCATAGAGAATGGAGATAGAGGAATGACTGGAAAATAATATGGTAATTACCATAATTTTATTTATTTATTTACCTGCTACACTTATACCTTGGTTTGGTTTTCCACCTTGGGATCCATTTGTTGTCTGTATGACATGTACTCTATTTTGATTATTTAGTTTCCACATGATTCCTTTGATGGTTTATATATTATTATTCATAATATTATTATTTATATATGACATGATACTGAGGGTATAATCTCCTCATTTATGGAATTAGACCCTCTCTGTTAGTTTACAACCTCTTACATATGGGGAGGTACACATAAGGTCATGTGGAACTCTAGCTCAGACCCAATGGTTTGGGTTGGGATGTTACAAAATGTTATTAGAGCACAATTTTCTAATTTTTTTTGGACTAACCTAGGATGTGGTATAAAGGAGATAACTATGTTGGACTTGGTTAGAGGAGTTTCCATGTTTCTTAACAAAAAATATGTAATGGACCTACAAGTTTCCATGTATAGGATTGCTATTACAATATTTTGGGTGCATTCACACATCATAATTAGGAACATAGGTTCACATGCCATATAAATACATGTTGTTGTGTTGAATAGATGTTATTTAATTAAATTCCTTGAACTTTACTATCTATTCAGTAAAATTCCTCTATTATGTGATATTCTATGGTGTTGTGATATATATTGGTTGGTATTAATTTTTTGAACTAAGCATACAATTATGTTGTGTCTTTATATATATTATTGTGACTAACATATAGGGACAATACCTTGGTTAGTGCTAATAGGGGTGTACCTTGGGTTGTGGGTTGACTCTTAAGAGAACCTATTGTGATCCCATAGAGTGATTTAGATTAATATATGTTCCAAATGTTTTATTTTTTAGAGATGTCTCCTTAGATACGTAAGATATAACAACTAATAGAGGTATCCCAGGATGTTCATGTTCCACCACCCAAGGTGCAGGATGATGTACCACAACATGATCTTGCACTGGAACATGTGATTTATTTTTTAGGTTCTGTTTAGCTCAAACTCTTTCACATTGTATACATCCAAGGTGTAACCTTTCAGAAGACCATGAATGATAATGATTAGGATTTTCAGCTCCAACATTCTCAGGTACTAGTGGTCCATAAGATGCATAAGACTGACTGAAATTTATCAAGAGAATTTTCTATCTGGTCTAAACTCCCAAGGAGGGGTGAGTGATTATAAATACCTTCATGTTCCAAGGACCCACTTGGTGATGGTGTATTGTCATGAGTCAATCTGGGACACAGGATCATCTTACATGGAAAACCTTCAAGGATAGATTTTTCAAGTATTAGTTTCCAAACATGATAAACTTGGACCATTACCATGAGTTTATGGAGTTATGATAGGGTTCTATGACTGTCCACACACATTATTCCCAGTTTAAGGAGTTACTTATCTTTTCTCCTTTTTTGGGTGGGAATAAAGTAGAAAGGATAAAAATTTTGAGATATACCTTTGAAAAGAGCTCACACAATATTCTAGGGGATTTTATTTGATGACATACACTTAGGTAATTTTCAAGGCCTTGAACTTTGATAAGGGTCTAGAGGAGGGTAGTGCAGTAGGTTTACTTTCAGCCCATAATAGGCTAGTGAATGAGATTTCTCTCACTAATACAGGAGTTTCTTCTAGTACTAGGAAGAGGAATAAAGATAAATAAAATCAGAGTAGTGAAACATGGGTTGAGTAGAGTGTAGCTTCATTAGTCCCCTCAGGAGGAGTTTCATAGTGATTTAACTATGGAATGGTTAGAAACTATATGAAGTTATGTGCAACACCTTAGAGTATGTGTCAACAGTGTGGTAATACAAGCCATCTCCACCAGTTTTTATTTAGGGCTTCAAGGATATTGTTCTCTAGAGGTGGGGGAAGACATGATCTTTGACTCAAGGATCCGACCGGGGTCCTCAGTAGCAAACTCAAGTGATGAATTATATTGGTCATATGTCTTAGGTATACCATGCCTATTCAGTGGACCAAAATCTAAATGATGGTGGAAAGGGACCATTTACTATTATAGTTGTGGTTTTTATCGCCTCTACTTTATCTATTTCCTTATTTGATAATGGTTCTTCCCATTCTTTTATATTTTCAAAAGTTGTTATAGGACTTGACTTGCCATTTGTGTTTTCCTCTGAGCTACATTCCCTTGAAACACCATTCGGCACAAAAGTGACCATATTCAATGATGGAAAAAGTGTCCTATAGTTTTTTATAGCTATAGAAATTTGTGGGGCTGAATGATACTAGAGATTAAGAGATTCAATGTGATTATCGGTATGGTCTAACTGATCATATTCTGAGATCACATTGATTGATATTAGAGATGGATGTCGTTTGTTTCTCTAAACGAAAATAGGAACATTTTTTCCAGATAATAGAAACTAAGAGCTAGTAGTATTGGTATGGTCTTATTTTATCTTGAGATGATCATGATATAAAGGGTGGGCTTGGATTTTTTGGCAGGATCAGTGACAACCCCCTCATATTTTCCTTCAGTTATGGATCTCTTTCAGGATGTCTTTCCATATGATTTCATAGAACTTACTCTTGATAGAGGAGTTTACTTTGAGACAGAGATTATGATGGATGCATATCCCATTTTGATACCCCCTTATAGAACCGTATGAGATGATGGATCCCAAGTTGTAAATTTATGACTTGGAGTAGAAGGGATTTATCTAGACGTGTACTTCTCCATGGGGTGCACCTGTGTTGTTCTATGAGAAGTTAGATGATAGTATTTGACTCTACATTGATTATCAAAAGCTGAACCAGGTTATTGTAAAGAGTAAATATTCCCTTCCCAGGACCGATGACCTTTTTTATTAATTATGGGGAGCCCGATGGTTCTCCAAGATTGATCTTTGATTAGGCAAACAATTGTTGTGGGTTAGAGAGGAGGATATTAAAAATACAATATTTCAAAGTGGTATGGGTTGTATGAATACATGGTGATTCCCCGTTCATACTATTGAATGTTCCAAAAGTGTTCATGGATCTCATTAATAAGATCTTTTAACCTTATTTGTAACCATTCATCACGATGTTCATTGAAGGCATCCTCATCTACTTGTTGTCATTAGGGAATCATGCCAGACATCTTGAAATAGTTTTTAGTATTCTTTAAGCACGTTAGATTTACAATAAGCTATTTAAGTGTAACTTCTAGATTTAGTAGTAGAATTTCTTAGGGAATATGTTATATGAGATAGGTATATTTGTGGTCCTAGAAAAATTGGAGTTGGTGATGTCCTAAAAAAATCATCATAACATGTTCAAGATTATGATATTTATGGACTTATCCAAATACTACCATCATTTTATCCAAGACTTATCCTAATTATCAACACCCATGACTACATATCCAAATAAGGGAGTGAATTTCTAGTGGTCAGATCAGTGTGAAAAGGCATTTCTTGAGCTCTAGAGGAGGTTTAATATAACTCCAATGTTGATAATTTCTAAGCTAGGGTTAATATATGTTGTATACTATGATACATTAGATGTTGGAATGGGAGTGGTGTTGATGTAGAGGGAGAAGGTAGTGGCTTATTTGTCACATCAGTTGTGAAACCATGAGTAGAATTACCCTAATCAAGACTTGGAGTTAGAATTCATGGTCTATGATCTAAAATTTTGGAAACACTAACTCTTCAGTGAGAGATTTTTAGTCCTTAATAACCACAATATCCTCCATTATATCTTTATACAACAGGACCTAAACTTGAGGCAGAGGTATTGGGTAGATTATCTTCATGAATTTAACCTTGACATGGATTATGCACTATAGAAGGGTAACGTTGTTGTAGATGATATTAGCCATAACACACAAGTTGAGAAGAATATTGGGGGACTTTGGATGATTATTGGTGCTTCATTAGTGAAAAACATGATTTAACGTCAGTTTTTTACTAACGTCTATAAAGGTGACATAAAAAAAATAAGGTTTTCAGCATTGGTTTTACAAAAACTGATGCCGAAAACATGAAAAGGTTCTTTTTCAGTGTCAGTTTCTTTCAGAATTCTATATAGGAAATGATAATTGACTTCATTTTCAATATCGGTTTCTTAAAGAAATCGATGTTGAAAATGGGTTTTTGGTGTTGGTTTTTATGAAAACTGAAGCTAAAAACCCAATGAATTTTCTAAAGGTTTTAGCATCCGTTTTAATACAAACCAACACATAATTTTTTTTAAAAAATAGAAAATTTTAAACATTACACCCCCAAATAAATTAGAATCTCTATAATAGAAAAAACAATACACAGACAACAAATAACATGTATCATTGACTTAAAATATTTAAAAACAAACATAATTTTAACAAGTCAATCAAAAAATTATCTATGCATTTTTATTATAAAGAAGAATTAAAAAACACATACCTAAAATTTACAACATCATCATTTTTGGTTGATGTCGAACCATTCTTTTGAGATAATTATATTCAAACATCTATTATAAAAAAATTATTAGTTTTTGAACACTAGTTATCAAGAAATTGTTATACTAATCATAAACATAAGAATATACATACCTTAAATTGTAATCATACTTAACAAATAGTTATCAAACAAAAATCAAAGATGGGTAAGTTCATCTTGAGTTTAAGACTCGACATAATTGAATGTCTAAAATAACATCGAATGATATAAGTTTTAAAAAAAAGAATATTATGATATAAAATATAAAATAATTAATATAACCAACCTTATCAAATTTAGTAGTTACCCTGGTTGTGTATCTCATACATAAATCATAAAACATAATAACCACATTCAATATATCCTTGTTGATGATAAAATTGAGGTTATAAAACATTAAATTGATAATAAAAACCAATATATATATATATATATATATATATCAAAAAATAGAATAATATCTAAAATAAAAAATAATTACTGTTACTTTCACATATTTGATTTCATTTGGATTCTTTATCAAAAAGTGATCTTTGTTAAATTTTTTCCACAACCTTCATTTTAATATATATCATCTAATAATACTTGTATATACAATAATAATTAAATATAATGAAATTATAAAAAAGAATAAAACTTACATGTCTAACAAGGTGGTAGTTTTTTTTACAAACATCACCTAATAAAGATAAAAACCAATATAATGTGCATTCACTCAGGAAAAATATATCTAACCTTGAATTACCACTACAATACAAAATTTTCACAATTTATGACATTATAATGAACATTGGTTCATAATTATGATTTTGTTATTACCCATCAGAAAATAATAAAAAACAACACCCAATCTCTGTCTTTGATAATCTCTCACATATATATGTAACTCTATCAATATTCTTCACATATTTCACAACCATTGAAATGAATTATGGGTCAATAAAACCATAAAAGTATGTGGACTCATTTTGAATAAGAATCATGCGTAGATACCTAATTAAAAAATTAATATATTTCATTTATTTAAACCATCTTTAATTAAAGAAATAAAAACAAACATGTCAATTTACTTACATGTAAAAAACTACAACACAACCACACTGAGATCTTTAAAATCAACTAGATCCATGATATCTTTTCAAAATATTCTCAATGGGTAGTCTCCTCCACATATATTAGACATCATCTGAAACTCATAGATATTATCCAAGGAAGAGTATGCTGGAGATAATATTTTTATCCCATCAAAAATATCATAAGTATCTAAATTTTTTTGTTCTTGAACCTTTTGTTTCCTTTATTCCATTTCTTTTGATATTATATAATCCTATATAAGTTAAAATTTAAAAAACATTATAAGTAATTTTCAATCAGATTTAATTAACATAAAAAAATGCATACCTCATATAAAAGATAAAGAAAAAGGCCAGATGGACAAAGTAAAAAATGAACCATACAATCCCCTACTCTCTTAACCTCCTTAGCAGGAAATAGTAGTAGAGCAGTTGGATCAATAATATCATGTACTGATACTCTTACCTGACCCATCTATATAGGCTGGTGATGTAAAAAACCCACCAAAAAATTCATGAATATAAACGCTACAATATATACATGAAGATCTCTAGAATACAACTCACAATATAAGGTTGGGTTCAAGCAAGGAGGAGGAGGATTTGAGTTGCTAGGCTGGGAAGGAAGGTTCGACTAAGAGAACTATATAGGCTGCTTAGTTGGCTAAAAAGGTTGGATAGGATGGAAAGGCTATGAAAACTGTGATTTTTCATCAATTGTTCAAACATATCCTGTACAGTTTATTGAATTTGATTTTCTATATACTGTTTCATATCTTTCAACTCATCTTTTAAGGATTAAATTTATGGATCTCTTGATTTCTTAATTTGATCACCAAAAACATTCTAAATACTAACACCTGCCTCATATCCTATTATGCAGACAAGGTATTCTAGCTTTCCTAAAGTAGTGGCTAGGATGTCCATCCCACCCTCAAGGATAAAAGTTCCCTATGAAGATTTCTCCTAAAGTTCACCCTGAAATGAAAAATGAAAATGGAATATTAGTGTTGTTAATTTATAAAATAGAAAAAATCATGAAAAATAAAAATTATTTACTTGCAATTATTTCAGCTACTTCTTTATCTTTATCTGTAAGATAATTTTCATTTTTTATTCTTCTAATTATTTTTCATTTTTCATGGTGGGTGGGGGGAGATGGAGGACCAAACTTTACCTCATCAAAACCACTAGTAGACTAAGATCTTAATACTTTAAACTTCTCTTTAATCATTTTTTGCTTCAATAAATGATACCCTCCATATGATAAAGTACGAGGGTATACATTCTGTAACAAGGTGTCTTGATGGTATTTCTTGGAGGTCTGTTATATAAAAATTAAAATAATAAGTAATTAGGTATATATATAAGAAATTCTAAAATATAATATAATCATCATACTATAAAGGATTCATCATGTCGGTTAAAAACAAATTTATTCCATCTATCATCATCTAAAAAATCATACTTGAGGCATGGGTTTTCATTTTGTCTCTTTCCAAAAACATAATTTTTTGTCAACTTTGTTTTGAAATCTCTTCATCGAACCACCACTAAATAAATACATCTTTTCTTAATTTCTTTTATTTATTCAAAATTGAATGTCATTTGTAATTGAATAAAATAAATATTAGTAATTTAAAATATATCATATAAGAAAAATGAGATAAAATAAATCAATTGAAATATTTTATTGTTACAACCAACAAAAGCTGATTTATCACCATTTTATTAACATAATTCCATTCAGGATATAAAATACTAATCCTGCAACAAATCTGCATAGTGATATAGTTGATAAACTGCATTGTATTTGGTCCAGTTTCATTATTATTATCATCAAAATTAATATGAAATTTCTTGTCTCCAAGAGAAATTGAAAGTTTTGGTAAATGTGTAATACCATGTTTACCAACTTGAGAACTCAATTTCTTAATAGTAAAAGAAAAAGACTCCACCACTGAGGTCTCATTAGTTGTATTGCATTTATTTTTTGTAAATAAGTTTTTTTCAATAAATAATTATATTACTAGACATTTAATAATATGAAAAAATACAAATACCTCGGTACATGTTCCTCTGTATCTGTATCCATTATTAAAATAGGAAAATGTTCTAAAATTATTATGTAGCTGCATATTATTAGAGAAGTAAATAATTAGAAAATAGGAAAATAAAAATATGTATGTATTTAAAGTGGAAAACATTTTTAAGTTAAAAAAATAATGTTATGGTTCTGAACCAAAAAAATATACAAGGTAAATTATTAAATATAAAAAATAATTCTAAAAAGATAAAAGCATTTATAAATTTAAATATAAAAGTTTGAAAAAAATTTCTCATATGCATTACTGTTACCAAAATTTAATAATGTATGTTAGGTATTTCAATGAAAACATGTTTAACAATAACTGTAGAATATCAAAATTTTACAAAAAAATCATATAAATAATCAAATATATATAATTAAATATCTAGTAGTTATTAAATAATACAATTTTTACACATGTAAATTTTAGAAAATAAATATAATTTAAATAATTACTAGATTAATTAGGAGAGTAATTTAGTGTTTTCCCATATCCATTTAGCATGATCATTTCATACTGTATGCACTATGTCTGCATTATAGTCATTATTATCTAGAAATTGTGTAATAGACGAAGAAGCATCATATAAATAAATAACATAATCATCACCCTCATTACCCAAATGTATTATTTTCCTATAAAAAATTATATAACAATGATCATTCGATGGATCAATGACATAATTTTTTTTTATTTTTTTTCCATGATAAATGGTTCCTCATTGCAACTAAATATTTTCAAATCAACAAGTTTAAACCCATATTCATCATGTTTCCCACCACTATTAATTTCAACATAATTACACTTAAACACGATGACTTGAAATTTAATATAATCAATTTCCCATATGTCTTCAAGAACTCCAAAATGTGGCATTGATGTAGAAATTGGGGTTTTATCTTTTGCACTCGAAAAATGAAGTGCTTCAGTGATGACCATTAGACCACTATTTTGAATGTTACTCCTGTCATATAATTTTTTGTGTAAAATATGTACCCATTAATATCAAAACCAAACCATTTGATCACATTAAGATATGGTCCCCCTACCAACCATGTCAATGTTTCTGATGCAGATATATCTATGATGACTTTCTCTTTAAACCATGAAGCCAATGTCTTTTTATGCTCAATAATTATCCACTTTTCATTTCTTTTTATACATTGTAACTTTAATTTAGCAATATGTGAGGATATATATGATTGAACCTCATTTGTGTTGTTCAAAATGTATAAATGTGCCTGCATCACTTCATCTCATGGAATGAACTTTACCTTTAAGTCTCTAATCCCTCTACCTTCACTATCAACTATTATATGTCAAGATATCAACAGAATAATATGCTACACTTCATAAAAATAATCAACACAGAACTCAATCACCTCTTCCGATAAATATCTTTGAACAATAGAGGCCTCTATTCGATAAGGAATTTAAACACATCCCTTCAAAATGTTCATTTATCTTTCAAAATGATACATCCATCATAAATAAACAGGACCACATATTCTTATCTCACACACCAAATGAATCAATAGATGAACAATTATATCAAAAAATGTAGGTGGGAAATACATTTATAGTTGACAAATAATAAGAGAATATTCATTCTACAATACATCTAACAAATTTGTATCAATTAATTTTCTACAAATGGATTTGAAAAAATTACATAACCAGATGATAGTATTTTTGAAAAATATCATCAATATACAATATAGTGAGACTAGTATAATTTTTTTCATCAATACATGAAAATCATGGCATTTTATACCTATTAGTTTACAATCATTCAATGACACCATATTTTTCACATTTTAAGAATAATCACTAATTACTTTAATACCATGAAGACACTGAAAAAAATTCATCTTCTCAATCTTACTTAATGTGTGACAAGATAGAGGTAAATATGTTCTGTTTCCTTTAATAGTGAGAGCTAAATATAAATGTATTCCCATTGATATCAAGTCCAATCTAGTATGCAATCCATATTTTGTATTTCCTTTTATTTCTAACAAAGTTCCAATAAAATTGTTGTATATGTTTTTTCTCAACATGCATAACATCAATGTTATGTTTTACCTCTAAAAATATCCAATAAGGTAGTTTGAAAAATATAGACTATTTCTTCCATATTTTTTTTGAGGACTTGAACTTCTTCTATATCCAAATGTTGAGTTAATATTTTTCACCTTGTCATAATATTCTTCAACTGACAATGTTTATGGGGGAATATTGTATTCCTGTGAACCATTAAATTCTTTTTTCAATCTATGATAAGAATAATAAATTCACAAAAATATTTTATGTCCCATGTACATTGTATTTATTCAATTATTCAATTGATAATATGAAGTATCTTCTTCACAAATTGGACATACTTTGTGTCCCTTAACATTGAATCTAGATAAGTTTCCATATGTAGGAAAGTCATTTATAGTGAACACTATCATAGTATGAAGAAGAAAATGTTATTTCTTTTATGAATTGAAAACTTTAACACCTGTCTCCCATATCAGTTTAAAATCATCAATCAATGGTGAAAGATACACATCAATATCATTTCCCTTTTTTTTTGTCAAAAAATCATCAAGCTCATCATAACATATTTTTTCTTCATACATATATGTTGGTACAAGTTGTAAACTACAAAAAAAATAGGACATGAACTATAAGGACCTAGCCTTAAAACATTATATAATCTTGAATTAACTTAAGAATTCATATTGAGAATCTTTTTAGGTTTAGAGTTTTAGAGAATTAGGCCATAACTATTACATATCAACTTGAATATTACATGTAGACACTACTACTCGGTATCCATTTTTTATAAAATAAAAAACCCTTAAAAAGAAACATGTCTAGTTCCCTGTTTTAGAAGGCATGAATTTTCATTGATCATATCCTTGACCCTATTCCACTTTATGTCATGTGAAAAACATTTCAAAAACTTGGGATGAGAAAGAAAGCTCAGTAAGGGATACACAAAGAAGGAAAAATTTTAGTTTTTCAAAACAATTAAACCATGAATACTTTATCATAAGTAATAATTTTCACCTTTATGAAGTAGTAAATACTCTTCAATGAATAAAAAACCATTGAATACCCTTTTGTAACCAAAAGATTACTATAAAACCTATATAAAGAATACATAACATATAAAGGTATTTTGGGACATAAACATACTTAGATGGAATAACCATACGGTCTAATTCCACACATATCACTAAATATAATGGCCATACGACCAACTTCCATACCCAATGCATTAGAGGTTATAACATAACCACCCATCATGGTTTATCATTGCACCACCCATCATTTGGTTTATCACATAACCACCTGTCAAATGTCCAAGTACCATTATAAAATCATAACACAAAAAATATTGCAAATATAAATATTTCACAAATAACATTTAATTTGAAATCAAAATAAATAATTTCAAGATATTTAAATAATAAATCAATTTAAAAAACCATTTTCAATACCGAAACAACCAAAAATTTAACAATGGGTTTATTTTCATTTTAAAAACATTAAGTCTTATAGAATAAGCCAAGTAATGATTACGATGACAGAGAGGTCATTGTCACTACAAATGTTAAAAACATTCCTTTTGTCGTTTAGTAAAATGCTTCATAAAAAAATATTCCCTTTGAATGAAATTAAAAGTCAAAGGGGTTTATTATATACTATATAAAAGAAGGAGGTGTATATTATCAAAACATGCCTCAATGAAAGGAGTTTGAGACGTAGTCCCTTACCACTTCATAAAATACTTGAATAAAAATAATTACATAAGAACATTAAACAAAGCTTATAATATCACAAGATTAAAGAGATTCATGATATAATATGTCAAAGGGAAGTATATACACCATATAAAAGTGAATTGGTGCATAACAATAAGTAAGTCTTAATATAATGTCAATTGAGATGAAATCCATTTTAAAGATCATATCCTTAGATTAAGGACAAATCAATGACATAATTATGTGTGAAAAATAATAATACACCAAATATAAGTGGATATTAAGTGTAAAAAAATCAGAGTTCATTCACACATATTCATATCATAAAATAATCAAGAAGTATAAGTTCAACCCAAAGAATTTAAATTGGGTTAAGAAGTTCCCTTATAGAAATTTGATAGCCTAACGACGTCACTTTAAAATTCATAAAATGAGTTTATGAGAGATAAAATGGTCTCTCATCACATGGAAATAAAATGTAAAATAAAAAGGATATATAATAACATATCCCAACATAAGAAAATGGAAATTTAAAAGACATAACATAAAAGATGCCTTTCACTAAAAGACGAGGGTGAAAGGTTCCCTTACCGATTTGGTAACTTATGAAAGATACACCACATGAAAGAAGGATCTTACAATTAAGATTTAAATACCCATAAATTAAAGTATATTACAGAAATAATACAATCATGGGTAGTACATACACCACACAAAAATAAATAGTGTAAAATATAGCATGAATCTCATAGGAAGACAAAGTGAGATGAAAACCTTTTACCTCATTGTAATCAATCGAGTCGTATGAAAAAAGTTAATAACCACCAAATGAATCACATAATAACATGAATATAAAGAGAATCATGATAATATATATCAAATGGAAGTAAAAAATACACCACATGCAACAAATAAGTTGCAAACAATTGAAATCTCATGGAATTAAAAGTGAGATAAAAAACCCCTTACCTCAAGTCCGACTTGTCTTGTATGTTCCTTGTTATTCCTGAATAATAAACTTAAGTTAATTTATACTTTCTTAAGAAATTTTTTCAAGTTTTATTATTCCTTTTATATCACTTATTATCTTTCTATATCAATTAGTTAATTATCCGAGTTTGTATCATACATTTTGTCGATGTTTAGAACTTGAGTAAAAAATGAACTTGTTATAATTACAAAATGTCTATGTGGTCAAAATTATATTATTTATAGAATCATATTCATGATTTAAATATAATATATATAATATATTTATAGTACATATATGTATTTATAATATTACATAACATTTGTAGATAAGAAATGAAATGCACCATTCATGGAGATGGTAAGCCGTACGTACGAATGAACGCTACTTTCATTTCTGTTTCATATTTTAATGGATTGTAAAATTAATGATAGATTGGTATATTATAATTTCAGTATAATATCATATATAATTTCATTAATTACATCCTTTATACATCCCACATATGGCATGAACGAGTCATATCACTTTGAGGGGGCGGTAGTCCGCATTTCCTCAAATTAAATTATCATATTTACCCATTATGGAAACCATAAAGGTATGATATAATGAAAAATACAGAAGTAAAGAGACAATATAAATATAATATATATGAAATATAAATACAGTTCCATCATAATGGCCACCCTGATAGGCGGTTGAAGATATTTGAATAATCATCGTTCTGTGAGGTAGTAGTTCACCATCCATAGAAATAGTATGTTCGTATCCATTAAATGGAGGTGTATGGAAGTGTAGTTAGAATAATTCTCATAAAAAACCTTGTATATTTATGATACTGGTTTTTATATAAAATAAATTAATAAATAGAGTTTAGGTGGTTAGAGAAGTGAAATAAAAGAAAAGAACTTAAGAGAAGACGTTACCTTTAAATTGGGTAACTCCCTTTGGTTTGAACCAAAAGGTTTACTTGAATTTCCTTCTTCCTAGAAGAAGGATTATTGGAGTAAGAGAGGGATGTAGGGATATTAATTTGGTATAGTTTGGATGAGAAAAGGGGCTTGATAAGTGTGAGTAATGAGTTAGAAGTGTTGTCCTTTTATAAGGGGGAGGAGGGTCTCTTTAGGAAAGATTGAAAATATTATTTTATTATATAATGATTTTCGTTTTCTAAAGGTCCAAAACTCATTAAAGTAGAAGATAATATGAATCATGTTTTAAATAAAATCATCCAATATTAATTTGACAAGTTTTGGATATTGTTTCAATTTTTATAATCTTTTTATTTAAATCATTCATTAATGAGGTAAACACTACACCATTATTGTGTCATAAATAATTTTATTTATTTGATGTCTAAAAATTATAAAAAAACTACCATGATGTAGGAAATAGTTTTAGATTTATAATGAATATTTATAGTCTAATAGTTAACTTATATAAACCCATGTAAAAATTGATGTACTAAAAGATATATGTTTATGTCATTTTTGTCTTTACTTTAAATCAATTAATATAAAGTGTCATTATCACTCCCATGTGGCTCTATGTGGTCCCAAAATAGACCCAAGGATGCCCATGGTTTGACATGTATCAAAAAATAGGATTAGGGAACGTGTTAGGGTAATTTATTATTATTATAATATTATTGTTTTACACTTATTTACCATATTTAACTTGTTATCATGGTAAATAAAATATTTACTGAAGTAAATATTCATAATGTCTAAAAATAAAACTTACCAATTTACATAATTTGGAAAATCTTATTCCAAATATGGAATCCATTTTTCCAAATTCAAAACACATAAGTGGAAAAAATTAATTTAAAATTAATTCCTGTTGTCAAAACAAAAAGCGTGTTTTTATGAAATAATAACTATCAAAAGTTTGACACTTGTTTATGTCCAATTTCAAAGTGAAATTACTTAAAATGAATAAAATTGGATTAAATTGTAAAAATATAATCTAATTACACTTTAAAACCATTTAAAAATATAATCTAACTATATAGATAAATTATATTAAAAGGCAATTTTGAATTAAAATATAGTATTTTTCACTATTCATTAAAAAATGAACTTTATCAGAAAAATACAAAAAAATTACCCAAAGTAAATTTTTATGTTCCAATTCTAAATAATAATTTTATTTTATCAAATAGAACATATAAAATTTACAAAAACTAGATTTAAAAAGGGTTCTCCATTAAAAGGCGGTAAATCGATCTTTTAAAGAATATTAGAGCATCTGTGATTAAAATTGGATTCATTCACATTTTAAGCCTCTAAAATTTATTGGATAAATGTAAAAATATTTAACAAATATATATAATCATATTTTAGTTAGTTCTATTCATTCCTTCCAATACAACAACTAAGCATTAACTACTATTTAAATTAATAATATTATTATATTATTTTTCGGTATAACTCAACGTTTTGTGCAATATAAGTTTTCAAAGAAACCCTTTGTTGTGTATTAGGTACACCATCAGACATAGAATCCGCTTTAAATTAAAATTAATATTTAATTTACAAATATTAATAAATATAAAAAATTTCATATTCTTTATTTACCTAGGATGTTAGATCCTTCCCCTTTTTGGAAATTACGTCCTCACAATTTTAAAATTGGGATTGGAAACTTAATTGAAAGTCCCACATCAAAGAAAGAGTAAATAAAACTATCACTTTAAATGAAGAAAGATATGTACAAAGGTTACTCGATATAACCCATACTAGGATTCTATGACAATATGAATATGGAGGAGAAACTAAGTGTCAAGTTCTGATGGAGAGTGATAGAAAACCTAATTAGAAGAAAGTTAACCACCAGAAAATCACAAACTTGTGATGGGTTAAACGGTATTTGATTCCCCATTAGGAAAAGTTAATAGACAATGCTTTTGTTTTAAGTTACATTTCATAAACTTGAGAAATTTATTTATGAGCTTAACTAAAAATATAAGGAAACATATTTACTTATCATGTAGAATTTCATACTTTACTAAATTGCTACAAAAAAATCATCTATTCTCCAAAAGACGAGTATTCCAGATGACTTGGTCACACCTGAAGTGCTAGAATCAACTTCTAGAGTATCACATAATCTATAAAATATGAACTATATATTTCCCCCGTATTTAGACATCAACCAAAACCAAAAATGTTAGTACAAGATCAGATAATCCCCCAAAAGGATAATCATTTATAAAAATAAATACTACTCTTAACCTCCAAAATTGAACAAACAATACCCAAAGTTCAACAAAGACTATTCAATATACAACTGTCCTTAAAATCCTTTAATATAATTCAAACTAATATTGAAACCCAAAACTCAGAAGGATTTAATCACATAGTCTTCTACAATAAATCTTAAAATTTATCTCTAAATAACATTAACTACTCTTAATGTCTCATACAGAAAAGTAATTAACCTAATCACATATTCTCTATGATAGGTTAATCATTTCCTTAAATAACCCAAAATTCTTATAAGTCCACAATAAAAAACATATATTCTTCCAAAATAAAATTCCACCATTACTCCTCAATTGAAATCCCAAAGTATTCTATTTTCTATAGGCATATAGTGTTTCCCCAAAATAGAGAACATCTTCCAAAATACCCTTTATCACTTAATCACCAAATCATTTTCCTATATTAAGGATATCCATTTGAAAAAACATAAGTTCCCAAGATCAACTTATTCTTGATCCATAAAATCATTTAAATAAAAATAATAAGTTATACTAACTAGGTACTTCATGTTGGCTAGTGGTAGGCGATGCGCCCTTGTCGCCCTTTGGTCGTGGGTTCGATTCCTGTGGCCTTTCCAGACGCGAAAGGTTGTCACCCATATTACAGGTTGTCCTTTTTATAAAACTCAAAAATAATCCAAACATGTTTTAACCTCAAAGGTTTTCTTATACCTTTCATTTTCACCCTAATACATTAAGACCTCAACATCTTATATATTGTCATTTTTTTCACCTCCATATGATAAAATAAAATTACTCCAAAAAGAAAGAACATCATACCTTGATCATGGTGTCCATATGGTTTCATCATCATCTTGTTCACGTAGGTAGAAGGTCAATTCATTGCAAAAATTATTTATAGATCCTTAAAAATCATTTACTTCATTTATCCAAATACACCTTGTACAACTTGGTTCATATGGGTGTTCGCAGAAAAATTGTTTCATAAAATAATCATGTATGACATGTAATTTCAAAACATCTAATAAAAAATTGTTTTTATAAAACAACCGGGCTGAGTTTGAGTTGAAACTTTCAATCAATGTTCCTTTTAAAATACCATAAGTATGTGCTTGGAGACTATTTTTTCTTCAAAATCATAATATGATTCAAAATCTTGTGATAAGGTAAAATATTTGAAAATTCCTTGACAATATTTACCTTTCTTGAAAATATGAAAATATTGAAAAAATAGGATTTGATTAAATACAACCCATGATCCACGATGAAATCGAGGTATAGTGGAGGTGTTTGATATCTCAAACAACTACTTTCAAGTAAGTTGTATGCCACAATCATCTAAAACATGACTTTGTAATAATTATTGCAAGCACGTCATCAAGAAGAGATAGGAATGTCGTTTGAGATCCCCCTCCTTCTATTTGTAACCGAATTTCCTTGATCTAAAAAAGTTATAAAACAAGTAATTAACTGAAATAATAGACATAGGGACTAACCATGTGTTTAACGAAAACTCATAATCCCTAAAGTTGTCTAAACTGACCTCTGATGACAACTATAAGGCCCCAACCTTAAAAAATTATAAAATCTTGAGTTAAATCAAGAATTCACATTGAGGATCTTTTCAGGTTTAGAGTTTTAGAGAATTAGGCCATAACTATTACATATCAACTTTAAAATTACACGTAGACAATACTAATCAGTATACATTTTTTTATAAAATAAAAAACCCTTAAAAAGAAACATGTCTAGTTCCATGTTTTAGACAACATGACTTTTTTTTGATCCCATCCTTGAACCTATTCCACTTTATGTCCTGTGAAAAACATTTCAAAAACTTGGGATGAGAAAAAAAGCTCAGTAAGGGATACACAAAGAAGGAAAACTGTTAGTTTTTCAAAATAGCAAGTAAACCATTAATACTTTATCATAAGTAATATTTTTCACCTTTATGAAGTAGTAAATACTCTTAACTGAATAAAATATCATTGAATACCCTTTTGTAACCAAAATATTACTATAAAACCCATAGAAAGAACACATAACATATAAAGGTAACTTGGGACTTAAACATACTTAGATGGAATAACCATATGGTTGACTTCCACACATATCACTAAATGGAATAGTCATAAGGCCGACTTCCATACCCAATTAATTGGAGGTTATAATGTAACCACCCATCCTAGTTTATAAATTCACCTCCCATAATTTGGTTTATCACGTAACCATCCGTCAAATGTCCAAGTACCATTATAAAATCATAACACATAAAATATTGCAAATATAAATATTTCACTAATAACATTTCATTTGCAATAAAAATAAATAATTTCAAGATATTGAAATAAAAAATAAATTTAAAAAACCATTTTCAATACCAAAACACCCAGAAACAGAATAAGTGGTTTCTTTTTCATTCTAAAAACATTAAGGCTTATAGAGGAAGCCAACTAACAATTATGGCAACAGAGAGGTCAATGCCGCCAAAAATGTTAAAAACATTCCTTTCATCATTTATTAAAATGATTCTTAGAAAAAATATTCCCTTTGAATGAAATTAAAAGTAAAAGGGTTTATTATATACCGTATAAAAGGAGGTGTATATTATCAAAACATGCCTCAATGAAAGGAGATTGAAACGAAGTCCCTTACCACTTGATAAAATACTCGAATAAAAATAATTACATAATAACATTAAAAAAATCTTATAATATCATGGGAGTAAATATATTCATGATATAATATGTCAAAGGGTAGTATATACACCATATAAAAGTGAATTGGTGCATAACAACAAGTAAGTTTCAATAGAATGTAAATTGAGACAAAATTCCTTACGAAGATCATATCCTTAGATTAAGGACAAATCAATGACATAATTATGTGTGAAAAATAATAATACACCCAATATAAGTGGATATTAAGTGTAAAACAATCAGAGGTCATTCAAACATATTCATATAATGACATAATCAAGAAGTGGAAGTTTAACCCAAAGAATTGAAATTAGGTTAAGAAGTTCTCTTATTGAAATTAGACAGCCTAACGACATCACTTTAAAATTCAGAAAATGAGTTGATGAGAGAGAAAATGGTCTCTAATCACATGGAAATAAAATTTAAAACAATAAGGATATATAAGAACATATCCCAACATAATAAAATGGAAATTTAAAAGACATAACATAAAAGATTCCTTTCACTAAAAGAAGAGGGTGAAAGGTTCCCTTACAGGTTTGGTAACTTACAAAAGATACACCACATGAAATAAGGATCATAAAATGAAGATATAAATACCCATAAATTAAATTATATTACACAAAGAATACAATCATGGGAAGTACATACACCACACAAAAGGGAATAGTGGAAAATATAGCATGAATCTCACGAGAATAAAAAGTGAGATGAAAACCCCTTACCTCATTGTAATCAATCTAGTCGTATGAACAAAAGTTAATAACCACAAAATAAATCAAATAATACCATGAATATAAATATAATAATGATAATATATATCAAATGGTAGTAAAAAATACACCACATGCAACAAATAAGTGGTGAACAATGGAAATCTCACAGAATTAAAAGTGAGATAAAAGACCCCTTACCTCAAGTATGACTTGTCTTGTATGTTCCTTTTTATTCCTGAATAATAAACTTAAGTTAATTTCTAATTTCATAAGAAACTTTTAAAGTTTTATTATTCCTTTTACATCACTTATTATATTTCTATAACAATTATTTAATTATTTAAGTTCATATCAGACATTTTTTCAATGTTCGGAACTTGAGTAAAAAATGAACTTGTTATAATTACAAAATGTCCATGTGGTCAAAAGTATATTATCTCCATAAGCATATTCATGATTTAAATATCATATATATTATATATTTCCAGTATATATATGTATTTATAATAGTACATAACATTTGAAGATAATAAATGAAATGCACCGTTCATGGAGATGGTAAGCCATACGTACTCATGAACGCTACTTTCATTTCTATTTCGTATTTTAATGGATTGGAAAATTAATGATACATAGGTATATTATAATTATAGTATAATACCATATACAATTTTATTAACTCCATCCTTTATGTGTCCCACATATGGCATGAACGAGTCATATCACTTTGAGGGGGCGGTAGTCTGCACTTCCTCAAATAAATTATCGTATTTACCCATTATGGAAACCATAAAGGTATGATATAATGAAAAATATAGAAGTAAAAAGACAATATAAATATAATATATATCACATATAAATATAGTACCATCATAATGGACACTGTGAGAGGCGGTTGGAGATATTTGAACAATCATCATTTCGTGAGGTAGTAGTTCACCGTCCACAGAAACAATATGTTCATATCCATTTGATGGAGGTGTGTGGAAGTGTAGTTTGAATCATCCTCATAAAAACAACCTAGTATATTTAGGATACTGGTGTTTCTGTAAAATAAATGAATAAAGAGAGTTTATATGGTTGGAGAAGTAAAATAAAAGAAAAGAACTTATGAGAAGATGTTACCTTTAAATCGGGTAACTCCCTTTGGTTTGAACCAAAAGGTTTACTTGAATTGCCTTCTGCCTAGGGGAAGGCTTCTAGGAGGAATATAGGAATATAGGGAGATTAATTGGGTAGAGTTTGGACAATACAAGGGGCTTTAGAAGTGTGAGGAATGAGTTAGAAGTGGTTTCCTTTTATAAGGGGGAGGAGGGGCTCCTTAGGAAAGATTGAAAATATTATTTTATAATATAATTATTTTCAGTTTATAAAGGTCCAAAACTCATTAAATTTGAATATAAGATGATTATGGTTCGAAATAAAATCCTCAAATAAAAATTGGACAGGTTTTGGATATTTTTTTAATTTTTATAATCTTATTTATTTAAATGGTTCGTTAATGAGGTAAACACTACATCATTATTGTGTCATAAGTAATTTTATTAATTTGATGTTTAAAAATTATAAAAAAATACCATGATGTAGGAAATATTTTTATATTTATAATTAATATTTATATTTTAAGAGATTACTTATATAACCACATGTAAAAATTGACTTACTAAAAGATATATGTTTATGTCATTTTTTTCTTTACTTTAAATCAATTAATATAAAGTGTCATTATCACTCCCAAGTGGCTCCATATGGTCCCAAAATCAACCAAGGATGCCCATGGTGGTACATTTATCAACAAATATGATTAGGACATGTTTTAGAATAATTTATTATTATTATAATATTATTTTTTTACCCTTATTTACCAGATTTACCTTTTAATCATGGTAAATAAAATATTTAATGAAGTAAATATTCATAATATCTAAAAATAAACATTACCTATTTACATAATTTATACCAACTGATTCCAAATATGGAATCCATTTTTCCAAATTCAAAAAACATAAGTGACAAAATTTAATTTAAAATTAATTTCCGTTGTCAAATCAAAGAGTGTGTTTTCAAGAAATAATAACTATCAAAAGATTGACACTTGTTTATGTCCAATATCAAAGTGAAATTACTTAAAATGACCAAAATTGGATTAAATGGTAAAAATATAATCTAATTACACTTTAAAACCATTTAAAAATCTAATCTAACCATATAATAAATTATATTGAAAGGTAGTTTTGAATTAAAATATAGTATTTTCACTATTTATTAAAAAATGAACTTTATCAAAAAAATACCAAAAATTTACCCAAGGTAAATTTTGATGTTCTAATTTTAAATAAGAATTTTATTTTATCAAATAGAACATATAAAAGTGACAAAAAATATATTTAAAAAGGGTTATCCATTAAAAGGCGGTAAATCGACCTTTTAAAGAATATTAGAGTATTTGTTCTTAAAATTGGATTCATTCACATTTTAAGCCTCTAAAATTTATTGGATAAATATAAAAACCTTTAAAAAATATATATAATCATATTTTAGTTAGTTCTATTCATTCCCACCAATACAATGACTAGGCGTTAACTACCATTTAAATTAATAATTTTATTATATTATTTTTTGGTATAACTCAACATTGTGTGCAACATAAGTTTTCAAAGAAACCCATTATTGCATATCAGGTACGACATCAAACATAGCATCCCATTTAAAGTAAAATTAATATTTAATTTATAAATATTAATAAATATGAAAATTTTCATATTCTTTATTTATTTGGGATGTTACATAAACTATGTTCGCAACTTAAGTTCTAATATGGATTCATTCCATCAGTACACAATCCCATTCTGATATTTTTAACTTCACTTACAAAATCACTAAATTTTTTATCAAATCTCTTCTATGGTGGTGAATAAATAGGGTGACATAAGTTACCATCATATATGCACTCATCTGAATTCTATCTTAACCCTTTTTGCATCAATTTAATTTTCAAATAAACACTTCAAATAAGGAATTATTTAAAGGTACCAAATTTCTTTGATAGGATCTTTGATTCTGGTACCTGAGAATGAATCACAGTTGAATTATTATAATTATATGAAGTAATTATTTTATGAAATTATTATAAAGTATAGAAAATTTATTTTACATGAGGTTAGATGTCAGTACCTAAGAATGAATCCGAGTTGACTTTTTTCATCCATCTTATAGAGTGATGTACCATATATAGGGTAGTTTGATAAATACTCATATTCTTTCCTATACAACACATTATCATTGGGGTAAGAATGTATCATTTTATACCCCAATACCATTGAGAAAAATATTTTCTTCATCTCATAATTGGAATCTAGAAGTTCATTGCCTTCTAGAAGTACCTCTTTTAAAATATCAAGTAAGTTAGAGAAACTTTTATCAGTCCACCCATTTCTTGATTTCAAGTTAACTAAAATTAAAACTACTGATAACACTGTATATTTAATACAAACTAAAAATAATGTTTTCTCAAAATCCCCATAAAATCATTCAATAATTTTTGTTTTTTTATGGTTTCAATACCTAAATCCTGAATTAATTCTTCAATATGATCCTCTGCCTCATTATGAATATTATCATCAACATTAGATGTTGAATTTTCAGTTCTTTCACCATACATTATCCAACATGTATAATTTATGCTAAAACCATAGAAAATGATAAGATCCTTTATTTATCTAGAATTTTACTTTCTCATATTCAAACAATTCACACGTGGAAAGAAAATCAAATATATGTTTTAAAGATTTCATTTAGAAAATTCTAATAAATTTTCAACTCCTTTTTCATATTCACTAGTGGTTCTTCCTAAATTTATCCAATTATGATCTATTAAATTCTTTATATCTCAATATAATCAATGAATATATTAAAAAAATATAAACATTTAAAAAAATATATACAAATAGGTAAATTTTAAACATAAACACATTCAAAAAAAAAGATTGGTAATCATATAGGAAGCATCAATGATTATTAGAAATACAATAAAAACTAATCTACTAAAGGTATTTTTTTGATGTGTGTCATGTTGATCCAATGAACATCACATGTAATGAACCCAGTAGAAATTCTCAGTGAAAAATCATGATTTTGTAAAATAGTTTTTATTGAAATATGACCATTTGAACATTTATTTTTTTATAATATTATTTCAAAAAAATATGAGAATTAATTAATGTTAATATATTAGTTCATATATGAAAATACCATATATTTCTTATATCTTTTAAAAGTTTTCAATTTAATTTATTAAGGTTGATTACACAAAATTTTAACATATTTTATTTGAAAAAATCATATTGTAATATAAATTATATATCTTATGAATTCAAAAATAGTAAATTTTTTATTTTTATATTATATATATGTGGTTTATTGATTTTATAATTTAATTATTTTAAATCACCTAACATGTATTATTTCATATTACATATTTGTTACATTATTTTGGTGTCACATGTGTCAAAAGGTATTAAATATTGTACTAATTTAATGGGTGAAAAATATGGAGTCATTACATGTGATGTGCATTATATTGATGAACAATGACACCATATATCATTGTTAATTTCATAATATCATCAATACCATTTGATTATTTCATCAAATAAAAAATTTATCAAAATAAAAAACTTTTAAAACAATATTTATAAATAACAATCAACTATATACAAATAATTGAAATAATAACTCAACAATATAAATAAATAATAAATAATTTAACTTCAAAATTAAAAAAAATCTTACAAAATTTAGAGTTCAAAAAGGGAAATGGATCCTTAATTTGAAATTTCTCTCTCAAATTCATTGGAATAACCATCACCGTAAGATCTAATAAAAATGTTTATATAAATGAACAATAAACAAGAAAAAAGAAATAAAATCAAACTGTGGATGATAATCGTTCAAAAAATGGTTTCTGAAGAGAAATACTTCCATGTATGATGAAATAATGATAGAGGATGAAGAATCAAGACAATATATTATGAAATGATGATAAAAATTGAAGAAAATAAACAATAATGGCGGTTGAGGATCAGTGGGTCACTGTTGGGGTCGTCGAGAGTTGAGAGAAACGTTTCACATATCTAAAAAATAAGGGTTATATGATCCTTTGTTTTTTCTAAAAAAATTATTCATTAGTTTTTATAGAAACCAATTCCAATTTTTTTTTTGGAATTGGTTTTTATAAAAATTAATGCTAAAAATTATTATATTTTAAATTGATCATGTAAGTTTAAAAAAAAGACACAATCAATCCCTATGCTTCTATTTTTGGTGTCAAATTTAACAAAACCAATGTAAAAATATCAATATAAAATATTTTGGCATCGATTTATGTTAAAACTGATGCCAAAAAGTTCCCATAGATAAAGTTTTCATCCATTTATAAAAAAATGACACCAAATCTTTGACATTGGAGCCACTATTTCCTCTTGTTCTTGATGATCTTATTGGATGATTAGAGGATAGATTATTTTGAGGAGTAGGGATTGATGAAATATTCTCCATTGGTGGTAATATATTCTTTGATATATTCAGTAAATTATAGATAATATATTAACCTAGAGTGTGTTGTGATGTGGGAACAACTATCTAGAGGTGATCTGATACCCAGGTGGTCTTTGAGTGATGAAGATGTGATCCTTGTGCATGGGAGAGTTGAAGTCCCTAACTCTATCAAAGAGGAGTTGATGAGGGGATTCCATACCTCTATATTGGTGGTATATACCATAACAAAAAATATATACCATAATTCTATGGAATAATTATGGTGTCTAGGGATAAAGAGGGACATCACCGGGTATTTTCTCCAATGCCTTACTAACCAGATGGTGAATGATGAGCACTGACATCCTAGTGGTTTTATCCGTTGAATTTCTATGACTGTATGGAAGTAGGAGGCTTTCATGATGGAATTTTTGATGGGATTACCTAGGACCCCAAGAAGTCATGACGATGTCTAGGTGATTTTTGATCATCTAATGAAGTTTTCTCACTTCTTACTAATCTAGGAGACTCACTCAATAAAAAATTTGGGAAATCTATACACCCATGAAATTGTATGATTTCATGGAGATCCCTTGAGAATTGTATCTAACAGAGATGCACATTTCACATTACACTTTTGGTAGGGATTACAGTAATCCCTAGGGACTTAGATGAGATTGAGCACAATGTACCATCCTCAAACAGATGAACAGTCTGAGCTGACAATACACATTTTAAAGGATATGCTTAAATATATTTTTATAGACTTCAGTGGATCATGATATGATCATATATAATAGTTTGGGTTCGCATAAAAAAATATTTACTAGGATTTGATTCAGATTCCACCTTATGAGGCTCTTTATGGGAGACTATATCATTCACTATTTTGTTGGAATGAGGTAGGTGAGGAAACAATTGTGGGGCCCATTTTTCTTCAAGAGACATCTAAGAAAGTTAAACTGATTCAAAATAGGTTAATCACCACTTAAATTAGGCATGGATTGTATTTAGACCATATGATGTGACCTTTGGAGTTCGCTGTGGGCGATCAGGTCTTCTTAAGAGTGACTCATTGTTTAGGCCACTGACATCTATAGATACAAGTCAAGCTAGCCGCACATTTTTAACCCTTTTGGATCATTGATCTCATTAGCACAGTGGGATACCATATAGATATTCCTTCTCTCCACAAAGGTATTCACAACATGTTTTATGTGTCTCAGATCTGGAGGCACGTTCATGATCCTGCGCATGTCATCGACTGTGAGGATGTTGAACTGGAGCCTGAAGCATAATATAAGGAGTGTATGATGTAGATTATAGATTGGAGAAAGAAGGTATGTGGGGAAATATGGCACCACTTGTCCAATATTCATTAGAATTATGGATGAATCTTGGAGGATTGGTGGGAGTGAGAGTCTGATGCTCGATCTTAGGGGAATGAGTTGTTCGATTAGTACTTATAGAGATACTTATTAGGGTTGATAAGTCATTAGAGGGGGATAAATGTTACATTCTTAATTTTAAATTATATTTACAAAACCCCCTTTTAGACTTATTCTATAAGTCTTTTTATGTGATAATCCTTTTTCTTGAATAAAAATTACCCTTACTTAAGTTTTATGGTGCTACATAAGGGTAATGTGGTGTTAAAAGGCTTTGTAAAAGGGTAAACCCCACTCTACCTAGATTATGTAAGGGTAAAAACCATTTTCCATGTGCTACATAAGGGTAGGAGGGAACTGTATAAGGGTAAATACCTTTTTTCATAGGTTGTGTAAAGGTAACCATGGGCTATGTAAGGTAACCAAATTTTGTTTCAAAATGACTATGATAAAGACACAAGAGGGGGGGGGATGAATTTTTTCCTTTTAAAAAAATATTGACAAATTCAAAAAATCCCTCTTGAATTAGAGTGTTCTTTTCCTTCTCTCTTAAATATGATTAAGTAGAAGAAAATAAATAATGCAAAGAACATGAAACAATGATGTATAATGGTTTAGGGCATAGAAATCCCCTAGTACACTCCACCAACACTCTCTCTGTGGGCTTGGTGATTTTCACTAGGAGGTCCTTTTATTGATGACCTATAAAATTAATTGTATATATTTGAAACCTTCTAAGGATTTTATAAGGATTACTAGTTCTTTTACCAGGAACAAAAATATACATAGCTTAGTATGATGATAATATGACATTCCACTAATGACTGAGTATGAGTATTCGACACTTCAATGATAATAGATGAGATTTAGATGGTTGATAAGGCTTCAACACACAATTGTATCAGTAAATGACTGATAAAGAAGATCTTTTATAAAGCACAAATCATCATCAAATTAATTATTTAATGTTTCACAAGATTTATTCCTCTTTAAAAAACAAAAAAATAATATTTTTCCTCTTTGGAGTATACCTTCTTCTTATTCTTCTTGTTTTTATTTACACAATGATAGAATAATGACAAACATAGTATTTCAATTCTCTCTTCAAAAATGATTATTAGTAATTTTATAAAACTTTATTTTTGTAAGTTTTTTCATATCTCCTCTCTTCTAAATATATTACTTAACCTTCCAAATATACATATATATATAATGAATAATATGTTTAGGTAGTTGCAATAGCTCTTCCTCATTGGGGTATTCCGAAATAAATCCATTAAATAGATTCCATAAATTTCTCTAAGAATAGAATAACATTGTTGGCTTCTTCATATAGAATAAATATCTAATTAATGAATTCAAAATAATTTTAATAACAACTCCAATAATATATCTAGAATAATAGTAGTGTTGAAAACTCTAAAAAAATAGATTTAAATACCATTAAAATTTTCCTTTAATATAGCTGAAACATTCCCTGAAAACTAGAAGCATCTTCTGCATGTAAATTCAAATATTTGAATTTATATAACCATCAGTCCTCCAAATTTACTGGAAAATGACTTTGAAATAAATTGGTCATTTTTTCCCTTAAATTAATAACCAAAATCTTTATAGATAGTTCATTCACAATCCTTTTATTTAATAATATTTTATAAAAATGATAAACCAATGGGAATGATCCAGGTAAAAATGTAGCAGGTTAAAATACCTAGAGTATGTAAAACAGAGTAATGTGACCTACTTCATGATCCAATTTCTATATAATTCATCATTTAAGTATTTATTTACAATAAACACATTCTATATATCAATTATCCTTCAGTTGTGTTTGTAAAATCAGTAACAATGAAAAATAAAAGCAAACTTCCAGTGCTGCCAAGCACTATTCATCATCTTCAACCTCCTGATAAGTTTGAATATACATGAATTCTATATTCTACATATGCATATTACTCATGTCCACGTATGAATTGAGGAAATGTGAGTATGTGGAGGAGGACTTTTTAGTTTTTAAACATTAATACATACAATGACAATATAGAGTAGGATAACAATAAGTAGCGAGGCCTTTGTATACGAGATCTAGGTACTGAAAAATCCTTGTGATATTAATTCATGGTGTGAGGCAGCTCATAGAATCCTATCCTCAGTTTAGGATTCATGAAGTTGAAGAGTTCTAATTTTATAATAAATGGATCTTGTACATCTTCCATGTGCGATAAGGGTATTCTCCAGCTTGAGTGCATGGCATGAGTTTTCTCTATCTTGAGAGATCTCTTGTAACACACCCATGTCATGTTATGAAATACTTTATCATCTTATGAATGTTTCATCATTTTAGGATGATTCAACATATAACATATTCTAGGTTTTATCTACTTTTCATTATCTTCAACCTTTGGTTCTATTATAAGAAACTTGATGTCAAGCTCCTTAGTAGGTCATCTTCATTGGATCAGCTACTGTTAATCATCAACATGAATCAACCTATAGGATCATTCTCACTAACATGGATATGGAAATATCCTTCAACTTAAGTTATGCATAACAATTGGTATATAACAGTGTATAAAATTTTTTCTAGTTACAACAATTAAGAGAGGTTCAACTTTAATACCGGGTTAAAGTAATTATCAAAACCAAACCAAGATGAGAATGGAAATGAGCCACTCAAAAATAAAACCCTTTTTGATAATTAAAAAACCCTAATTCTTTACCAATATTTTATTTCCCCTTTTGAAAGTATAAAAAAGATTAGTTCTTTAGAATATTAAATAACACAATATATTTATTCATTTTAAAAATAATAGCAATTTGGAATTTAATTAGTAGTGTAAAAAAAATTAATATTTGGAAAAAATATTCTTTCCCATTTTTAGAATATCAAAAAGATGATTTATTGGGAATGGTATAAAAAATATATTCTAAATACATGTAGAAATACAAATTCCCCCTAAATTCATACTTTCTTTAAAAAGATAAAATAATATATTCAAGGATCCACAAAAATATATAAACTATTATTCAATTAATAACAAGTGATTTTCAAGGAATTAAAGAGTTTAGTCAAATTAATTCATGCCATAACAATAAAATATTTTAACTCATGATAAAGATTTAAAATAACTCCCCCAAATATGTAACATAATTATAAATGAATTAAAATAAAATATTATAAAATAATTAATAAATAATAATTTTTAATGAATTTAAAATAACTTTTACACATGTCATAAATGGTCAAAAAATCATATAATAATAGAATAATTTACCACATACCATAACAGATTAATTTAGCACATATAATTATTTTAAATGGAAATACATTAAAAACATTCTTAAATTAAAATCATAATATTATTCTTGAGGTTCATTAGTTAATAAAATAATTCACTGAATTAATTAAACTCATAAAATAATAGAGTGAGAAAAAAAATTTAACAGTTTAAATATAAGGATAATTAAATGTATAGAAAAAAAGATAAAACATTTAAAAGTTTTTCTTACCCATATAAAATAGTTAGTTAATTTGAATCGAATATTAAAATGGAAATTAAATACCTCCTGGATTAACAGTTCCATCTCTAATAAAGTTTCCATTTAAAAGAATAAGAAATAGAAACATAATAAATTTCAATAATTTTTCAGAAGGCACTTAATGATATGATAATGAAATCCAGTGGTGCATACCTACAAAATATGAGATAAAAGTTCCATTTTATACTCATATGCTTTTGTGTCCGGAAGTGTTATCAACTAAAGACTTCAATAACCAAATATATTTATTTTGAGCAGTAATTTCAAAACTAAATCTTAATAATCCTTTTGAGAAATGAATGTGCTTGATTCCAAAAAATTGAGGATTTATAAAATAATAGTTATTAGAAAAAATTCTATTAATACCACAATAAAAAATTTAACAGTTGATATTTTTTTACTTTGAGAAACATGAAAAAATAATTCTTATATAATTTTAAATTTTCTCTCTTTATAGCAATACCAAGTTTGCCTTTGTGAATTTTATTTTTACCAAGAATTTGATTCAAATAATTTTCTCCCTTGATATTCATACTAGAAGCTTGTTTTAAAGTATCAAATTCATCCAATAATTCTTTAATTTTAGTTTCATACATAGGACCAAAAATTTGGAAGAATTAGATCTTAAATCAGCAATCTGCTTTAGAAAACTCTCTTTATCAATTGAAATAGCATCATAAGTTTTTATAAGTTTTCTATACTATTTATTGAAGGATTATAATTTTTATTGAATCATAAAACAATATTTATTAATTTCATTATAATAAAAATTTTATGAATTAGAATTTTGAGATAAAGAAGATTATACATCATCAATGTGAGTTATAAGACATAGATCTAGCATTTGATTTACATTATCAGCTCCAGAGTTGGTATTAGATTCATCATGTAATAGATCATGTATTACTATAGTATTACTTTGTCAGTTTTGTGTATTGTATCTATTTTAGAGGAGTCTTTAGGAGGTTATTTGGTGGTTGGAGGCTCAACCGAGCTGATATAGGAAATTCCCATCATGAAAAATGTACACGACATGAATTGGTAGTTCACAGCTTATGTGGCCAGCTGATTTCATGGATTTTATATGGATAAGGGGGAACCCATGAAAATAATTCACATTGTGAAAATTGAATTCATGACGTGTAGTTAAATCAATATGAGGCGATGTAAATTTTATCTAAAGTTGGAATTTTATGAAAACCCATGGATTTCACATCATAAAAGGATTACAAGACATGACACCATCAGGATCTTGGTTACTTTATAACCATTATGACTAATTTTCTTTCATTATGCCTCATCACTCTCTCTCTCATTTTGGATAAACCTTTAGGCCCCTAATGAGTCCTCATATCCCTCTTCTCCCTTGCTTTGATCGGTTGGATCTTGTGGTTGTTTGTTAGAGATATGTGGTGAGTGATCCTCATTTACCCATGGTTTACTTTCATTCTTCTCTTGAGGATTCACTATGGTGATGTTTTTTTGGTTTGGGTTGTGATTTGGGTTATGTTTTTAATAACCCTTGATGTGATGTAGGTTGATTAGTGATCTCATGGTGCAATTTTGGTTTCTGAGTAGTTCTTCTTCACCCTGTGGTGCGCAATGAGTTGGAAATGATTCTTTGAGGTAGAGAATAACCTTATTTCTCAATTTTTTGTATCATCCAGGAGGTTTTTACTCTTTTTTAGCTATGGGGGATGGTTTGTGTTTTCCTAATCAAGATAAATTAATCAATTAATTGAAATTAATGGGGAAGGGGAATAATTCGCATGCATTTATAGCTTTGATATTATTATGATGTTGTGTTTTTATAGGCTGAATACATCACTGAAATCAGGGTTGTTGGGAGACTTTTCTATTCTTTATTTTTTGTGATATGGAAACCTTATCACATATTGTTATGATATCACACCAAAATAGAAATTGTATAACCCCTTATATTTGGATAATAAAATGGTTTCCCCTCGATTTATGGATTGTGTGATAAAATTCATAAAATAAAGTGAAATGTGATAAAAGATACTTTGATAATTTTTTCAAAAGATATTTGATGTGTTATTATGTGTGGCCATTCTATGGGGTGGTGATGTGTGGTTGTGATGTGGTGTGGGGTGATGTGTGGTTTGTTTGTCCATGCTTTTAGGGTAGCGAGGTGATGGTGTGTTTGGCTGTGCTTTTGGGGTGGTCAGTTGATGTTTGTTTGGCTGTTCTTTTGGTGTGATGTGGTGATGGTTTGTTTGACCATGATTTTGGGGTGGTGAGGTTATAGTTTAATGGGAATGATGAGATACTTGTGATGTGTGGTTATTCTTTTCTAGAATCCTGGGCAGTGATTGAATAATTATTTAATAATGATTTAAATAGATAAGGTTTATTTTGGTTAATGGGATGGAATTGACTAATGGAAAAATGAATGATGGGATATGTGGTTAAATATGGTTGTTGGTAAATAATGAAATGAATGGGTTGGATAATGGAATTTTTTGGTGGTGTGAGATACTTATTTTGGGTTTTTGTGATGTTATGCATTTAGAGGTGGTAGAAAAAGTAGGGATGTTGTGAGTTGGTTAGTGTTTTTTTTGAACCCATAGGTTATTCTTATGTGTGGATATCTGTATACATTTGTATATTACCTATTATTTCTATATGCACCCCACCCGTGTTGAGCACTATGTGTCGAAACCTATATTTTCACATGGGGGGGGGGGGAGGGTTTCCCAACATCCCAGTGATGAGGATAGATGAAAGGCTACATGATATTTTTTGTTCTCTTTTCCAGGCAAGTAGATATGCATAGGTTGTGATGCATGAAGGTCTGTTAGTGAACTAGGTGATAGCCCAAGTGTTTTTGAGTGAGATGTAATATGAAAGTGATGTGGAGTTGGGGCCCATGTATTTTAGGTGAGATGTGATACATCCATGTTGTGGGGCATCTTATGGTGGGGGTCATTCATGGTAAGAGGAGGGAATGTATTTGATTTCCTTCATATTCATGATACCATACTATTTTGGTTCTGGTTGTGATATGATATCTGAGGTGTCTACGGGAATGATGAGATGTGACCATGCCATGGGGTGGTGGCCTAGGTGTCTATTGGCATGATGTGATGTGACCATGCTTGTGGGGTGGTGGTATATGTTATTCAAAAGAGATGATAGTTCCAGGATGTACGATGTTGGGGTGTGAGAATTGAAAATAAATAGAAAATCAGTGTTGGTAACCCTTTATCAATATGATTCTTATTATGTTATTATACTTTTCTTACGTTATTTGGTGATCATGCCTTGGTGAGGTTTGGATGGATAGTTAACCTGTTTAGATGCTGTTGGTTCTGCTATTTTCTCATGGGTACAATAGTATGCTTTTTTCACATGTTCATGAGAGACTTTGGTTTTTATACTAAGTATACTTGTATTCTTACCCTATATATATAAAATTATTTTCAGGTTTCAAAGAGGATTACATGGATCATACCGAGATGTACTCACTCAGACATTTTTGGATAGTTGTTGTGTTGCTGCATTATCTTTTCTTTTGGGTATTTAATTTTGGATACTTTTATTTGTAACTATTTTATTTATACATGCATTGTGGGATGGTTTTGGTTTATTTTTATATTATTTCATAGAGTTTCTTATGTATGATTTATCTTATCTCCCGATCTTATATTATTATAGAGGGTAATCACTCCCATTTTATGAGATTTTTATACCCTCGATGCTAGTCGTCAACCTAGGGCCTACTGAAGGCGGGACTTGGGGGTCATTATCTTTCATCCATATTTGTGGTATCTTTGTCAGGAGGGGGATATGATAGATTGGTATCAAAGGTCATGGTTGAGAGATAGGATGGAGTTAGAGTTACGAATGGTGAGGATTTCATGGTTTGGTATGGAAAAAGTGCCAGTTGACCTTAGTGCATGACATAGGCTAGGGAGACTAGCTAGGACATGGGATTTTAGCCCCCCATGATCCAGTGCATATAATCTGAGCTTATTGAATGACCAAGTGCGGTGGACCTATTTGTAGGATAGAGACCTAGGAGAGGTACATGCATCATGATGAATTGGGTTCTTGTTTGAGTTGGATTGTTTTGGGAAGGTTAAAATTGATAAAGTGAATTAAAATGAACATAAATAAAATTACATACTATATGGGGTTAGGAAATATTTGTCTCCTCTTTTAGCTATGACTCATGTTCGTCATTTGCGTGTGCTTCAGTTAATTGAGGTTTAGTTGGTTGATCTAGTTGATCATCATAGGGTTAATCCAGTAGAGGAGTATGCTGCTTGGAAGAGGGATTTTCAAAATTTCCAGTGGAAGGATTTGGGGAAGTATGAGGGTATTGTTTCATATGTGGAGATAGAGAGTTGGATGGAGGATCTTTAGATTGGTTTTAGTTTGATATGGGACCCGATGGGATACTAGGTCCCTTTGGTAGTTAGTCAGATGTGGCGAGTTGTGATCCAGTGGTGGTGGTCGTATCTAGGTGAGCGGAAGGAGGAATATGTTTCAAATGTTTACTTTAACACCCCAAGCTTCCACGATACGCTTCTCTTTGAATAATACAGTAGCGTGTGTTGTACACAACTTTGAGTTCTAACACACACCACAACCAATCAAACTAGCCGTTATGAATAGTAATACCCACTTTTTGAAATTTTATAAATTTTATCTTTCAAAATGGACTTCATTTTTGGATTCGGAATATCGAAATTATCTTAGGGTGAATTTTCGGTATTTTTCTGAAAACATTCAATTTTTGATGAATAGTGAAAAAACACTGAGTTATAGTTTAACACCAAATTTTTATTTAAATAATTATTTATTTTATTTAAATTTAATTAAGGTAAAAATGGATACATAATACCTATATAAGTTCAATGTAATTCACTGGAGTTATTTTAGAATAATTTTAGATATATAAAAATTTTATGGAACTTTTCACCGTCTTTTACCCACCTCCTAGGAGAATTTGGAAATTCACATAAAACTTAATTTTACCACTTCTATGAGTGGAATTTCGAAAATCCAAGAGACACGGTTAATATCAAGGAGTAAAATGTGGTTCAATAAGATACAAATATTTTTTTTGGTGAATAGTAACTTTTTACTTTTATTTACCACGGTTAAAAGTAAATAGGGTAATTAAGGGTAAAAATGATATTAATATTACCCTAACACACATCATAATTCTATTGGAAAAGTGTATCTCGACCAAAAACAACCTTAGGAATAAAATGTTATCATTTAGGTCCACTTGGATTAGATTAGGACATTTATTATTATTTAATTCAAAGAAGAGTTAAAAGAGTTAAAATCAAAGTTTAATTACTAAAACATTTTTAATATATGGTTATACATAAGATAAATTCGATTATAAATATTAATTATAAAGCTAAAAATATTTCCTACATAATAGTATTTTATTTATAATTTTTAGACATTACATAATTTAATTTATTTTTGACACAATGGTGATGCAGTAATGACCTAATTAATGAAATATTAAAATAATTGATATTATAAATATCAAAATAAATGTAATTTGAGACTTTTTATGAATTAAACTAATTTTCTAGGTTAATATGACATATTAGGATTGTTTATATAAATTTGTTTCGAAGTAATAATGCTGTTATGAAATTATCAAAAACAAAATACCCAATAGTGTCAAAATTGACATAAAAGAGTTTTTAAAACAAATATTATATTATTAATTGATATTCTATTCCTAAAAATATAAGGTTCGGCCAAAGGACTTATATAATGATAGGTGTATCATTAATGGACCACTTGTGGGTCTCTTATAGTTATATAGTAAGTTTATTAACTATATAATATAAAAATACAAAGAGACATGGTAAATGTCAAACTATTTAACTAAGAGTTAAATATAAATGATAACATTAATATAGTAACCCAAACCTGTTTAAAATCTATTGGTTGAAAGTATTTCAACCCACCCCCACATTAACCTTTAAATAATACACTTTGGAGCCATTATAAACCGAATATGAATTTATTATAAAATAATATTTCTAGCTTTTCCAAAGGTGCCCCTCACCCCTCTTATAAAAGGGAACTCCCCCTTCTCTCTAATTCACACCTTCAAAGTCTTTTGGCTCAGAAAAACCCTTCCCAAATATTCTCTAAACTTCCATCACTTCAACCTAGAGGCCTTAGTTTGATCAGAAAGCCAACCTAAGGAGCCCTTTTGATCAAATCAAAAGGAAGAACCCGAAGAAGAGGTAATGTTTTCACCACCCTATTTCAAGTTCCTTTATTCTTCAACTTCTTATTTTTTTGTTATTACCATTATAAAATAATAACTCCAGTATCTTATATATATTGTGATGTTATTATAAATATGGTACAACCATATTTAGTATTCTATCCATCCTTTGAATGACATGTCACCAAACATGCGTACGTACGGCTTACCATCTCCACGTCCTGGTGTAATTATTATTCAAAACATTATTATTTGGATGGGTATGATAATGATGTGTAATTGATGTAAATAATAAATATAACATGATAATTATTCTTTATATATGATATAACATCCAATTATATATTATTATAATATCAAAAGAATGATATTGTCACACGTGTGTACATACGGACTACCGTCTCCACGAACACGATGAGATTCATTACCCATCGTATCCATTCAAGACTAAAATTCATTTGATGATTAAAAATGTTTTTTAGAGATATGATATCATTCTGTATATGAATAATATAAATCCCATCCATAACAAATATGTCTCACATAACAATAATATAAAGGAAAACGAATCTGTTAACACTCGAAACGATGATAATACTAAGATATTATTAACAAATCAATGTTAAAAAATCATATATGATATCATATTAATGTATATGATTATTGTATAATTTAATAACAATTATTTTACCATTATACATGAGGTTAACCTACCCTCAACCAAGGGAAAGTACAAGGTAAGAGTTTATTTCACAATCTCTTCATTATCTGAGGTTGTTTATACGTAATTATCTACTGGGACCTCTTTATCATCTACATCTATGTTTTTTAAAAATGTATTTCAAATAATTCTTACTATTGTACAGACTATGTGTTAAATTCATTTATACCCTTGTTTACTTTTTATAATAAGTTTATAAAGGAATCCTTCTGTTATTTTCCAAACAAGGTCTTTTTTAACCTTTTCAACAAAATTAAGGTAAGAATGTCTTTTTTTAACTTATACGGCGGGTACGGCTATTTTCCGCTATTATAAAATTGTCAAAGCTTCCCTTACAATATTATAAGAATATTTTCAAATTAAATGTTTTATTTTATAATTATGTGACTTTTAAATGATTTCAATAAAGAGATATTTCTCTCAAATAGTTTTGATTTCATCTATGTCAACATCCTTTGATGGATTTTATGCTTATTTGAAGTTTATTTATTATGATACAAAACTTCCATATTGTATTGAAGGTTTTGTGATATGTTTGACTATGGATGTGTTATTTTTATACCATTCATGGTTTATGGAGAAAGTATTGACATTTCATATGCTAGTTTTAATACGAATGTTTATGTTATGTTTAAACCTGTTCATATGAGGAATGCATTGGACTTAATAAGTGATGGGTATAGACTGATATAGCTCCTAGATGCATTGGTAGGTCTCATGAGACAAACTAGTGTCTTGGAACAAGGCCTTGAAAAAATCTTATTTGTAGTCTTGGCACAAGGCCTTGACTATGTGGTTATGATAGTCTAGAATTATGCATTCCATCATTATGAAAGTGGTGATTGATATTTCATGTGATTATTCGACTAGTAGAATATCCATGTGAATAATAAATGGAATTATTTCATTTTATATTTTCCATATTTTTCTTAAGTTCAAGTTTAAAAGGCTTTTGTTTTAGTTATACAATGCCTTAAATGTTTATGCTTATTTATGAAATTTTCCGCTATATTGTTATCCTTACTGGGCATTTGAGCTCACCCCTTTCTATGTTTTATTTTTCCCAAGATGTGAAGAATTATTTTATGAATGACCATCAGGGATTTTATAAGGGGATATGAGTGTGGAGACAAGATGTTGTTGTAGTTTTCACTTTATGATGTAATGTAAACTTTATGAATGTATCTAGTGTTTCTAAGGCTACTAAACTAATCGGTCTTTCAAGATTTGATCTTTTGTGATCATACCAATGTTATGTAATAATGCACAGACTCTGGGTAACTGGATTTGGGGTATTACATTTACTTTTAAAAATATTTATAAGAAGAGTTTATTTTATAGACTATTAAGGAAATGAAGAGGCATAAGATTCCTTCTCTTTAGTAATGAATTATGCTAGTACGGAAGCTGAGAATCAAGTTTACAGACCTTCTATATTTTCCCTATACCTTTTTATAGATGATTATTCTCATGCCAGATGTATTAAGGAGGCACTACATCCTTATATACATTTTGAAATTACTCCTTTTATTTTTCCAATGTATCTAAAGGTTCAGAAGAAGGTAGAGGTGATCAGGAAAATTCAATTAGGAGGAGGTTTACCATGATAGGGGAACCGACAAGGTTCCTCAAGGAGTAGAGTTGTCAGTGACATGTCTCAAGAACCAATCCCATAGAGGTTTTGACCAATGGGGTGTTGACCTTAGCAGCTTCCCTTTCAAACTTCTAGGGCTAGTTTTTTTTGTGTTTTTCCTATGGATATCATACCAGTGTTTTTCATTTGTGGGGTTCATGTACATATCCAAAGTTAGTTCCTAGTGGTTCTTTGATCTTAGTTTGGTGGAGGTGCACATGATTAGTACTAGCCTCAACCGCAGTTTTTAGTGATATTTTTATAGCAACAAGGGAAGCAAGCTTATGATCTACCAAGGGGAGATAGAGAAGGTAGAATATAATCTTAGGATGTTCCTCATATTTAGGGATCTCGACCCAAGTATGGTCATAGATGGGGTTGTCAGCAGATAGGTAGAGGAGGTGGGTGTGGTTAGTTTCATGCAATGGATGGAACAACTCTAGAGGGGCCTGAGATTATTCGAGCTATGTTTAGTTTTTCATCTACATTTGTTTGTGCCTTTTTGGATTCAGGGTCATCTCACTCCTTTATTATACCAGCTCTATTCTATTCTTTGGGAATATACATAGAGAGGCTTCCACTTCCCCTAGTGTTGACTACACCATTCAAAGGCTAGACCAACTTGTTTGATGTGTTTGGGGGATATAGACTGATGATAGGGCCAAATCAGTCATGTGGGGAACTTTTCTTGCTACAGATGTATCCATAATATGTCTTCCTAGGCATATATTGGTTATATTTCATATGTTCTATTATTGAATACTTCCTAAGGAGAGTCCTGTTCTTAGATGTGGATGGTAGCATGTAGTTTCCATTGGTGAGAAGGGTTGTCAGGTGGTCAATTTTCATGTAGAGACCCTTTTTTTCTTTGATGGATAACTTGTTAGTGGAATCAATGGAAGTTGGGATAGTGGGGGTCCCCAAGGTCATTGGGGAGTTTCTGGATTTTTTCCCTAAGGAGGTTATGATTTTACCCCCTCGACATGATGTTGAATTCAGGATAGACTTGCAGCTTAGTGATTATCCAATTTAGATGGATCCCTATTAGATGACACCTTTTATGTTATGGGAGTTGAGGATTCAGATAGATTATCTGACGAAGAAGGGTTTTATTTGGCTTAGTGTGTCATCATGGTGTGATCCAGTGTTATTCTCCAAGAAGGAAAATGGTATTCCAAGGTTATGTATAGACTACCAGAGGTTGAATTAGGTGACAATCAAGAACTTTTACCCTCTTAAGAGGATGAAATATATTTTAGAATAATTGGGAGGGGAGAGTTTGTTTTCTAAGATCTAGTTATGGTTAGGATATCACCAGTTGAGGGTGAAGAAGGGTTATATCCCAAATACTACCTTCAGATGCAGGTATGGGCACTTTGAGTTTGTAGTCATGTAGATCGTTGTCACAAATATACCATCTATGTTCATGGGAATCATGTAACACCCCAAAATGATAAAGGGTTAAATGACTAAATGATACGACTCGTGTCAACAAGGTGCACCTTCCTTTTAAGGATCCTACCTTATTAGAACTCCACAGTTAAGCGTGCTTGGCCCGGAGTAGTGATCAGGATGGGTGAACTTCTGGGAAGTCTCTCAGGGTGTGTGTGAGTGAGGACAAAAGCACACTGAAAAGGACATGTGTTGGATTGTGGGGACTGTCATTAGTCATATGACCTTTTCGGGCACGTGGGTGGGCCCCATGGTGGGGACCACGTGTCTACAGAGCAACAGGTGGTACCTGGCGAGCCAGGACCTGACGACCATTTTAAGGCGGGGTGATTGTGCTGTCACCGGGACCCAGTTGTCACATTTGGTATCAGAGGATAGGTTTAGTTATTTTTGGGATTAGTATTAGAAAACCCTAGTAAAGCCTTAGAGACAAGACGAAGTATAATAAAAACATCCCTAAGTTTTGGTGAGTATTGAGTAAGTGGTTTATCAAGAAAATACATCCCTGTTTGGATACGAGTAGAACTATCTTAATGTGTTGGGATGAAAATAAAAGATATAAGAAAAAATTTAAGGTTAAAACATGTTAGGGTTATTTTTTTTGTTTTATAAAAAGGACAACACGCAGACCGTGTGACAACCCTTCGCGTCGGACAAAGATGTGGGAATCGAACCCACAACCAAAGTGCGATTGGGTTTTATTACCTACCATTGGCCTATGTGAAGTCCCTGGTTAGTATGACTTATTATTTTTAGTTAAATGATTTTATGGATCAAGAATAAGTTGATTTTGGGAACTTATGTTTCATCAAATGGATATCCTTAGTACAAGAAAATGATTTAGTGATTAAATGATAAAGGTTATTTTAGAAGATGTTTTATCTTTTGGAATACTATATTCCTAAGGAAAATAAAATACTACATGATTTCAATTGTGGAGGAATGGTTGAAATTTTTTATTTTATAAGACTCTATGTATTTATTGTGGACATATGGTGATTTGGGTTATTTCTGGAAAATTATTAACCTACCATAGAGAATACGTGATTAGGTTAATTACACTTAAGTATGAGACTTTAAGAGTAGTCGATGTTATTTGGAGATAAATGTAAAGATTTATTGTGGAATACTATGTGATTAAATCCTTATGAGTTTTGGGTTTCAATATTAATTTGGATTATTTTGAAGAATTTTAAGGATGATTGGGTATTGAATGGTCTTTTTGGAACTTTGGGAACTTTTTGTTGAATTTTGGAGATTAAAAACAGTATTTCTTTTTATAAAGGATTATCCTTTTTGGGGATTATATGATCTCATACTAACCATTTTGGTTTTAGTTGATGTCTAAAGACAATGGAAATATATAGTTCTTCTTTTTGGATTATGTGATTCTCTAGAATATGATTCTTGTGCTTTTGATGTGACCAAGTCTTTTTGAATGCTCATTGTATGGAGAAAAGATTAGTTTTTGGTAGAAAGTTATTAAAGGAATAAAATCTACATGAATTTAAGTATATTTCCTTTTTTTATTCTATGTAGAAAATGAATTACACAAAATTATGAAAAAGAACGTAAAACAAAAACGTTGTTGGTTTACATTTCCTACTGGGTGATCAAAGACCATTTAACACATCATAATTTCGTGATTTTCTTGTGGTTAACTTTCTCCTAATCATGTTTTCTATCACTCTCCATCAAAACTTGACCATTTTTTTTCTCTTCCATATCCATGTTTTACTACATGGAATCCTAGTATCGGTTAACTTGGGTGACCTTTGTACTTCTCTTTCTTTCTTATAAAGTGATAGTGTTACCGACTCTTTTTCCGATGTGGGACTTTCAATGAAGTTTCCAAGCCCAATTTTAAAATCGCAAGGACTCAATTTTCAAAAAGGGGGAAGAATGTAACATCCCAAGAAAATAAATAATATTACATTTTTTTATTAATATTTTTTAATTAAATATTAATTTTATTTTAAAGGGGATTCTATATTCAATGGCGTACCTGACACACAACAATGGGTTTCTATGAAATCATATGTTGCACACTAATAGTATAATATTATTTTAAATGGTAGTTAACACCTAGCCATTGTATTGGCATGAATTAATAGAACTAAATTAAATATGATAATATGCGTTTCTTAAATTTTTTTACTTTCATCCAATAAAAGTTAGAGGCTTAAAATGTAAATGAATCTAATTTTAAACATAATTTACTTTAAAAGGACGATTTACCGCCTTTTGATGGCGAACCCTCTTTAAATATAGTTTTGGTCATTTTTATATGTTCTATTTTAAAAAATAAAATTCTTCTTTAGATTTGGGACATCAAAATTTATTTTGGGTAAATTTTTGGTATTTTTCTGATAAATTTCAGTTTTTAACGAATAGTGAAAAATACTGTATTTTAATTCAAAAGTACCTTTTAATCTAATTTATTTATATGGTTATATTATATTTTTAATTTGTTATAAAGTTTAATTAGAATATATTTTTACCATTTAATCCAATGTTGGACATTATAATTAATTTTACATTGAAATTGGACATAAAAAAGTGTCAATCTTTTGATAGTTATTATTTCTTAAAAACACGCTTTTTGTTTTGACAGCGGGAATTAATTTTAAATTAATTTCTTCCACTTCTATGTTTTGAATTTACAAAAATTAATTCCATATTTGGAATCATTAGGTCTAAATTGTGTAAATAGGTAATTTTATTTTTTATACATTTTAAATATTTACTTTAGTAAATATTTTATTTACCATGATTAAAGAGTAAATATAGTAAATAAGGTTAAAATATAATATTATAATAATATTAAATTACCCTAACATTTTTCATAATCCTATTTTCTAATACATAGCCAACTATGGGTATCCTTGGGTTGAATTTGGGACCCCATGGAGCCACATGGGAGTAATAATGACACTTTATATTAATTAATTTAAAGATAAAAAATGACATAAACAAATATATTTTAGTAAATAAATTTTTACACGGGGTTATATAAGTTATATTTTCGATTTTAAATATTATTTGGAAAGATAAAAATATTTCCTACATCATGGTATTTTTTTTATAATTTTTGGACATCAAATAAATTAAAATATTTATGACACAACAATGATGCAAAATTTAACTCATTAATAAATGATTTAAATAAATAAGATTATAAATATTAAAACAATATCAAAAACCTGTATAATTCTTATTTTATTATTTTATTTCGACCGTGAGTTATCTTAAATTTGTTTTTAATTACTAGTTGACCTTTTGAAACCGAATATGAGGTTATAATAAAATAATTGTTTCAAACTTTCCTAAAGAGTCCCTCCTCTCCCTTATAAAAATCTCTCACTTCTAACTCATTCATCACACTTCTCAAGCCTTTGGATCATGAAAAATCTGATCCCATAATCTCCCAAGATCCCTATCTTCATCCTAGAAGCCTTAACGTAGGCAGAAAACACTTCAAGAAACCATTTTGGTTCAAACCAAAGGGAGTTACCCGATTTAAAGGTAACGTCTTCTCTTAAGTTATTTTGTTTTATTTTACTTCTCCAACCCCCTAAACTCTTTTTATTACTTTATTTTATAAAAAAACAGTATCCTCAATATAATAGGATTTTTTTATGAGATGGATTCAAACTACACTTACACACAGCTCCATCTAATGGGTAAAAAACATAATGTTTTTGTGGATGCCAAACTAACGCCTCACGAAACGATGATTGTTCAATTAACTCCTACCACCTCTCATGGTGGCCATTATGATGGAACTGTATTTATATATGATATATATTATGTTTATGTTTTCTTTATGATTCTGTATTTTTCATTTATAGCATAACTTTATGGTTTCCATAATGGGTAAACACGATAATTTCATTTTAGGAAGTGCGGACTACCGCCCCCTCAAAGTGATATGACTCGTTAATACCTTATGTGGGATGTATAAAGGATGGAGTTAATGATATTATATATGATATTATATATGAAATTATACTATAATTATAATATACCTATGTATCATTAATTTTCAATTCCATTAAATATTAAATAGAAATGAAAGTAGCGTTCATGCGTACGTACGGCTTACCGTCTCCATGAACGGTGCATTTCATTTATTATCTCCAAATGTTATGTTCTAATATAAATACATGTATATACTGGATATATATGATATATATGATATCTAAATCATTAATATCATTTTCGAGATAATGGAATATTTACCACATGGACAAATTGTAATTATAACAAGTTCATTTTTAACTCAAATTCTGAACATCAACAAAATGTTTGATATGAACTCAAATAATTAACTAACTGTTATTGCAAGGTAATAAGTGATATAAAAGTAATAATAAAAATTAAAAATTTTATTAATCAAGTATAAATTAACTTAAGATTATTATTCAGGAATAAAAAGGAACATACGAGTCAAGTTGGACACGAGTTAAGGGATTTCTTATCTCACTTTTAATTTCACGAGATTTCCATTGTTCACCACTAATTTATTGCATGTGGTGTATTTTGTACTGCCATTTGATCTATATTATCATTATTATATTTATATTCATGGTATTATGTGATTTATTTGGTGGTTATTAACTTTTTCTCATACAACTCGATTGATTACAACGTGGTAAGGGTTTTTTCTTCCTTTCTCATTTTTGTCCAATATTCTTTAAATTGTTATGCCATTTTAATTTTAATTATAAATGTTGGGGTATGGTTTTTCACCTCCCCCATACTTCCCTATTTATGTTTGAATTATGGGAGACCTCTTTCTATCTCATTAAATTCCTCCCATGTACACCCGTTACTATACTGAAATTCTGAAAGAAATTTCTCTCTCCTCATTTACATTCATGCAATTATTTTGTATCATGAATCTAAATTACATTAAATTTGTTGTTAAATGTATCTATATGACCCCATTACTTTAAATGTCATTTAAATATTATGAGACACCCCTTTCTCTCTCATCAACCATTTTTATGAGTTCTTATGTCACGTTGTTATGCTGCCGAAATTGCACCGCACTTTTCCAAGAAAAAGTCATTGTGTAGTGAATACCATGCCCATTTCTCTATCAAGGGTATTCACCTTTATACACATTTACTTATTGTTTAAAGAGATTCATGTATTTATTCCACATTCTTTTATCGTGGAATAAATAATTATGTTGAATGATTCAATGTTTTATGATTCATGTGGCACACTTATTCATGAAATGAAATGTTTAAGAAGGGTGCACCCTGATAACGCTCCAATGCATTGGGTAAAGTATAGTATCATGATACGTTGTGTGAAATGGGTGTTTACTCATGCTAATACAAGTTCAACGAGGGTTTACTCTTGCTTTATGTGCAATAAGGGTTTACTCATGCTCTATGTGCAATGAGCCTTGGCTCATGCTAATTCCATGTTAAGTGTTGTTGACACATTTCCATGTTATGATTATCATGATTTATCATGAATTTAAGTTTGTGATTCCCTTGTTATCTATTGAGATTCCTATTGTCTAACATGTATTGTATTCCTCATGTTATTCCATGTTTATCCTCTTACTGGGATTTATAGCTCACCCTTTTCTTATGCATGTCCTCAGGTTATCCCATGCAATGCTAAGTACGAGGGAATGTAGTGGTCATGTAATGAAAGTTTTCAATAAAGATGTTGTTTTTCATGTTATAAGTGGTTATGTAATTATCCTAATCCCCAAAGACACTAGACCTCTCGATCTTCTATGTTGTATCAAATGAATTTTATGTAATAAATTATGTTTAATTGGGTAATAAAAAGAAGGGTTGTCATAGTTGGTATCAGAGGTGGTACCCAGCCTTTAGTGCTGTGCACTGCCTGGGTTGAGATGTAGGGCCCACAACAAGGACGATGTGCTCTAGGGGGGGGGGGGTGATTGTAACACCCCAAAATGATAAAGGGTTAAATGAATAAATGATATGACTCATGTCAAAAAAGCACACCTTCCTTTTCAGAAGCCTACCTGATTAGAACTCCATAGTTAAGTGTGCTTGGCCCAGAGTAGTGATCAGGATGAGTGACCTTCTGGGAAGTCTCCTAGGGTGTGTGTGAGTGAGGATAAAAGCACACTGAAAAGGACATGTGTTGGCATGTGGGGACTGTCATTAGTCATATGACCCGTTCGGGCACGTGGGTGGGCCCCATGGTGGGAACCACATGTCTGCGGAGCAACTGGTAGTACCTGGAGGGCCAGGACCTAATGGCCATATTAAGGCGGGGTGGTTGTGCTGTCACCGGGACCCAGTTTTCACAAATCATGAACTTTGTATTCCTTTAATTCTAAGACCAGTTCATAGTCATGTTCATTGATGAAATATTGATTTAATTGAAGTCAAAGTATGAGCATCCTCATTTTCTTAGAGCTACCATATAGGTTCTTCGATGCCACCTGCTCTATGGAAAGTTTTCCAAGTGTAAGTTTTGGACATGAGAGGTGAATTTCCTTGGGCATGTGGTGTCTCATCAGGGTGTGGTAGTGCACCCATCAAAAGTATAGGAATTTGTTTCTTTGGAAGGACAGAATAACATGGAATAGGTTCATAGTTTTTTTAATCCTATAGGCTATTATCAGAGGTTTATGACTGATTTATCTCATGAAATTTTTATTCCTTTAATTCTAAGACCAGTTCATAGTCATGTTCATTGATGAAATATTGATTTAATTGAAGTCAAAGGATGAGCATCCTCATTTTCTTAGAGCTACCATATAGGTTCTTCGATGCACCTGTTCTATGGAAAGTTTTACAAGTGTAAGTTTTGGACATGAGAGGTGAATTTCCTTGGGTATGTGGTGTCTCATCAGGGTGTAGTAGTGGACCCATCAAAAGTATAGGAATTTGTTTCTTTGGAAGGACACAAGAACATGGAATAGGTTCATAGTTTTTTTAATCCTACAGGCTATTATCAGAGGTTTATGCCTGATTTATCTCAAGTTTCATCCCCATTGATAGAATTTACCAGAAAGAACCAGGATTTTGTGTGGATTGATCAGTGTTAGGAATCATTCATTTATCTAAATGGGAATTTGGTTAGTATTCCAATGCTTTGGTTTCATGAGGAGGGTGTATTGTTTGATGTATTTTATAACACTTCCCATATTGGATTGGGATGTGTGTTGATGTGGCATAGGGAAGCGATCTCTTATGGGTCTAGTCAGTTATGTCCTTATGGGTTTAACTATACCACCCCTGATTTGGAGTTAGCAGTGGTTGAGTTTACGTTTAATTTATGGAATTATTACCTTATTGGGGAGAACATTGTGATCTTTATGTATCACAAGAGTTTTAGGTATATCTTTTCTCAGCATGATTTAAATTTTTGGCAGTGGACGTGGATGGATTTTCTTCAATATTATGATTCTGAGATCTCCTACACCTCAGGAAATGGTTATTTTATGGACAAAAATTTGATCATAAAGTTTTGGAAGGTTATTTTTTAAGAGTTCAGGGATGTTTGGAGAGCGATGGAGGAGTTGTAATCCTTTCAGTTAGATGGAGGGGTGGTTGATGGGCATGGTTTTCTTCATCAGTTGAAATTGAATTCATATCTGATGCATAAGGTGGAGGAGTCTCATTAGGGAGACCTATAGGAATAGGTGATGCATAATCAGATTGGCTATGATAATGCTTTAGAGGGATGGCCCTAGGATGGACAAAACTGGATGTTGTTTCATGTGATACTATTTTTTCTGGTAGTTATTCATGATGGATCCCTTCTTGAATTTCATATATATCCTTTGGTGGTACACCTATGAGTATCCAAGATGTATCATGGATTGAGGATGCAGTTTTGGTCGCTACCATGTAGGTTCTTCGATGCCACCTACTCTATGGAATGTTTTCCAAGTGTAAGTTTTGGACATGAGAGGTGAATTTCCTTGGGCATGTGGTGGCTCATCAGGGTGTGGTAGTAGACCCATTAAAAGTATAGGAATTCGTTTCTTTGTAAGGACACAAGAACATGGAATAGGTTTATAGTTTTTTTTAATCCTACAAGATATTATCAGAGGTTTATGCCCAATTTATCTCAAGTTTCATCCCCATTGATAGAATTCACCAGAAAGTACCAAGATTTTGTGTGGATTGATTAGTGTTAGGAATCATTCATTTATCTGAAGGGGAATTTGGTTAGTATTCCAATGCTTTAGTTTCATGAGGAGGGTGTATTGTTTGATGTGTTTTATAACACTTCCCAACTTGGATTGGGATGTGTGTTGATGTGGCATAGGGAAGCGATCTCTTATGGGTCTAGTCAGTTATTTCCTTATGGGTTTAACTATACCACCCCTGATTTGGATTTAGCAGTGGTTGAGTTTACGTTGAATTTATGGAATTATTACCTTGTTGGGGAGCACATTGTGATCTTTATGTATCACAAGAGTTTTAGGTATATCTTTTCTCAGTATGATTTAAATTTTTGGCAGTGGAGGTGGATGGATTTTCTTCAATATTATGATTCTGAGATCTCCTACACCTCATGAAATGGATATTTTATGGCCAAAAATTTGAGCATAAAGTTTTGGAAGGTTTTTTTTAGGATTCCGGGGATGTTTGTAGAGCTATGGAGGATTTAGAATCCTTTATGTTAGATGCAGGGGTGGTTGATGGACAAGGTTTTCTTCATCAGTTGAAATTGAAGTCATATCTGATGCATAAGGTGGAGGAGTCTCATTGGGGAGACCTAGAGGCAGAGGTGATGCATAATCAGATTGGCTATGGTAATGCTTTATAGGGATGGTCCTAGGATGGCCAAAACTGGGTTTTGTTTTATGTGATACTATTTTTTCTAGTAGTTATTCATGATGGATCCCTTCTTGAATTTCATATATATCCTTTTGCGGTACACCTATGAGTATCCAAGATGTATCATGGATTGAGGATGTAGTTTTGGTTGCTACCATGCAGGTTCTTCGATTCCACCTACTCTATGGAAAGTTTTCCAAGTGTAAGTTTTGGACATGAGAGGTGAATTTACTTGGGCATGTGGTGGCTCATTAGGGTGTGGTAATGGACCCATCAAAAGTATAGGAATTTTTTTCTTTGGAAGGACTCAAGAACATGGAATAAGTTCATAGTTTTCTTAATTCTGTAGGCTATTATAAGAGGTTTATGCCTGATTTATCTCAAGTTTCATCCCCATTGATAGAATTTACCAGAAAAAACCAGGATTTTGTGTAGATTGATCAGTGTTAGGAATCATTCATTTATCTGAAGGTGAATTTGGTTAGTGTTCTGGTGCTTTGGTTTCATGAGGAGGGTGTATTGTTTGATGTGTTTTATAACACTTCCCACCTTGGATTGGGATGTGTGTTGATGTGGCATAGGGAAGTGATCTCTTATGGGTCTAGTCAGTTATGTCCTTATGGGTTTAACTATACCACCCCTGATTTGGATTTAGAAGCTGTTGATTTTATGTTGAATTTATGGCATTATTACCTTATTGGGGAGCACATTGTGATCTTTATGTATCACAAGAGTTTTAGGTATATCTTTTCTCAGCATGATTTAAATTTTTGTCAGTGGAGGTGGATGGATTTTCTTTAATATTATGATTTTGAGATCTTCTATACCTCAGGAAATGGATATTTTATGGAAAAAAATTTGAGCATAATGTTTTGGAAGGTTATTTTTTAGGAGTCCGGGGATGTTTGTAGAGTGATGGGGGAGTTGAAATCCTTTCAGTTAGATGCAGGGGTGGTTGATGGACAAGGTTTTCTTCATCAGTTGAAATCGGAGTCATATTTGATGCATAAGGTGGAGGAGTCTCATTGGGGAGACCTAGAGGCAGAGGTGATGCACAATCAGATTGGCTATGGTAATGCTTTAGAGGGATGGTCCTAGGATGGAAAAAACTGGATGTTGTTTCATGTGATACTATTTGTTCTGGTAGTTATTCATGATGGATCCCTTCTTGAATTTCATATATAACCTTCGGCGGTACACCTATGAGTATCCAAGATGTATCATGGATTGAGGATGTGGTTTTGGTATCTTGGGATTAAATGGGCTGTGGTAGAGTTCATGGTGAGGTGTTTGGTTTTCCAATAGGTAAAGACTAATCTTCTTGTTCCTGGATGTTTTTTTGTAGAATTTGGATATTTCTGAGTGGAAATGGGATGAAATATTGATAAATTTCATCATAGGGTTACCCCAAGATCAAGGAGGCTATGATGATATCTGGGTGATTGTGGATCAGTTAAAGAAATAAGACCTCCTCTTAGCGATCAAGGAGTTAGGCACAATGGATAATTTGGCTAAGAGGTATATTAATGAGGAGGTGAAGTTTTATGGAGTTATAAGGTCTATTGTGTTGAATCTAGATGAACATTTTACCTCATTATTCTATAAGGGATTAATGCATTCTTTTGGCACTCATTTATGCCTCAACACTTCTTTCCACCCTCAGACGAATGTGAGGACAGAGCATAAAATCTATAAGCTAGACGAGATGTTGTGGGAATGAATCTTAGACTTCATGTGATCATGGAAAAAACACTTTCCCTTGGTTTAGTTTTCTTATAATAACAACTATCACTCTTCCATCGACATGAACCCATTTTTGGATTTATATCGGCAACTGTGCCATTCTCTATTGTGCTAGATAGAGGTTAGGGAAGTATCAATTCTTGGTCTTGATGTGGTGTAGAGTATGACATAGAAGGTTCAACTTGTTCATGAGAGGATGAAAGAAATACACGATAGGAATAATTCTTATTTCAATTATAAGAGGAGTCACTTATAGTTCGAGGTTGGGAACTATGTGTTCTTCAAGGTTTCCCCTCCATGCGGGTAGTAGAGGTTTGGAAGGATGAGTGACCTTTATCCCAGGTTTATTGGGACTTTTAGGTACTAGGGTGAGTTGGCGAGGTGGCATATAGGTTGGAATTTCCACTCCAATTAGATAGGATCCATGAAATATTCCAGGTTTCTCAGCTTCTCCAGAATCTTCACGATGACTCTCATGCCATTGAATGGGGATAGTTAGATATCAAGGATGAATAAATATTCCTAGAGTAGTTAGTTGAGATCTAGGATCGACAAGAAAAGGCACCACATGGATAAACCATTTTATTGTTTTACATGTTGTGGAGGCATGGGGGTCTGGAGGAGAATATTTGAGAGTGAAATGCGGATGTGTTCCCAATACCCAAACTATTTTCTGTTTTTCCTTACTCTCTTTTTCTTATGATGTGATGTTTAAATATTGTTATTTTATGAGATTTGCTTTTTCCCTTGATGTGTGATGTGTGATAAATTTATGACATATGAAAAGTTTAGGACCTAATTCCTAACTGATACACATTATACTACGATGTGATTAAACTTTTATGGGTGAGTCAATGTCACCCAAAGTGGATAGTATTTTTACATGGAGGATGAGAATTCCTGATTCATGTGTTTGGGGTAGTTCAATTAGTTGGTTATAGTGATTGTTGGTTTGGGTTGTGTGAAGGTTGAGATGGTTGTTTGATGGTGTGGTTGTGTGAAAGGATGTGGTTTGTGCCTATGCATTTTGTTTTGTGGGCATTTCAGTTGGAATGTTTGGCTGGTATTAGCATTGAGGAGTAACGATATTATTGAGAGGTATCTTTTGGGGTTGTTGTTCAGACCCTTTTCTTTTAGGGTCTGGTTTTTTATTATCAGGGAGATAATCATTTGAGAAGTATCTGATTTAATGGCCCATGACTCCCTGGCCTATTACTTTTTCAGTTTTGGGTGTTGGAGGTTTTAGAAGGAGGCTTGAGGAGGTTCCATGGTGGTTGGAGGTGTAACAGAGCTAATGTTGGAAATTCATATCATGAAAGATATATACGACGTGAATTGGTGGTTCATGACTTGTGTAGCTGTATGGTTTCACAACTTTAATGTAGATGAGAGGGGACCTATGAAAAGAATTCACATCGTGAAAGGTGAATTCACAATGTGTAATTAAATTAACTCGAGGTGATGTGAATTTCAGCGGAAGTTGGAATTTTTGGAAAACCCATGGATTTCACATCATAAAAGGATTACATGATGTGAAACCAGTGGGATCCATATTATTTTATAACCCTTATGGATGATTTATTTTCATTTGTCCTCACCTCTCTCTCTCTCTCATTCTAGATGAACCTTAGGCACCTTGAGGATACCTTCTAGCCCTCTTCTCCCATGATTTGATTCATTGGTTCTAATGGTTGTTTTTTGGTGATCCACAGTCAGTGATCCTTCTTTCCCCATGGTTTTATTTCATTATTCTCTTGGGTATTTTCTATGGTGATTTTTATTTAGTTTGGGTTGTGAGTTGGGATTCATTTTTAATAACCCTTGATGAGGTTTAGTTTGATCTATAATCTCATGGTGAAGTTGTGGTTTCTGGGAATTTATTCTTCACCCTACGGTATATAGTGAGTTGGTAAATATTTTTTAAGGTAGGTAATCCCTCATTTATCACTTTTTTATATCATGAAGGAGGAGTTTACTCTTTTTTATCTATGGGGTATGGTTTGCACTGGCCTAATCAAGATAAATTAATCAATTAATTGAAATTTATGGGGAAGGGGAATGATTCACATGATTTTACAACTTTGATATTATTGTGATGTTTTATTTGTATGGGATTAATTCCCCACTAAAAATCATGTCGATTGAGATCCTTTTCTTTCACTTTAATTGTTGTGATATAGAAACCTTATTACATTTTGTTGTGATATCACCTCAAGAAGGAAATTTGATAACCACTTATATTTGGATAATAAAATAGTTACCCCTATATTTATAGTTTGTGTGATAATACCCCTAAAGTAAAGTGAAATGTGATAAAATCTCCTTTGATAAATTTGTAAAATGATATTTGATGTGTTGTGATGTGTGGTCATGTTATGGGGCATATATTTTTAGTTACGATGTAGTGTGGGGTGATGTATGGTTTTTTTGGTCATGATTTTGGGGCAGTGAGGTGATGGTTTGTCTGTTCGTGCTTTTGGGGAGGCGAAGTGATGGTTTTTTCCACGAATTTGGGGTGGAGATGCAATGGTTTGATGGGAATGATGATCTACTTGTGAAGTGTGGTTGCGTTGTACTAGAAGCTAGGGTAGTTATAGAATAATTATTTAATATTTATTGAAATGGTTGGGGTTTGTTTTGGATAATGTGATGGAACTGAATAATGGAAAAATAAATGATGGGTTGTTTAGTTAAATGTAGTTATTGGTAAATAATTAAATGAATGGGATGGATATTGGAATTGGTTGGTGGTGTGAGATATGGATTTTGGTTTGTGTGGTGTTATGAATTTATAGGTGTAAGTGAAAGTGGGGATTTTTTGATTTGGTTAGTGTTTTATTATGAACCCATAGGGTGGTCTTGTGTGTGGCTATATGTATATACTTATATATTCTCTATTATTTCTATACTCATCCCACCCATATTGAGCACTATGTGTTGACACTCATATTTTCAAACGGGGTCTTTTTACAAACATCCTAGTGATGAGGATGGATGATTGACTACCCTCTCTTTCCCGCTCTTTATTCTAGGTGAGTAGATGTGTACAAGCCGTGATGGATGGAGTTCTATTAGTGCACTATGTGATGGACCAAGTGTTTTCATGAAATATGTGATATGATTGCATTGTGGGTTGGTGGCCCAAATATTTTAGGGTGAGATGTAATATGTCTATGTCACAGGGCGACTTATGGTGGGGGTTGTGCTTGGTAGGAGGAGGACATGAGGTTGATATCCTTAATGTTCATGATACCCTACTACCCTGGTTATGATTGTGATGTGATGAACCAGGTGTCTATGAGTGAGATGAGATGTGACTATGTTGTGGGGTGGTGGACTAGGTGTTTACGGGCATGATATGATGTGAACGAGCTTATAAAGCGGTGGTATATGTTATTTGGAAGAGATGGGAGTGCCAAGATGTATGATGTTGGGGTGTGAGATTGGAATATTAGTGGGAATGTGGTGTAGGTTACCTTTTGTCAATATGGTTCTTATTTTGTTATTATAATTGGATTGTGTTATTTGGTGAGTGTTCCTTGGTGAGGCTGGGATGGATATTTGACCTGTTTAGGTGTTGTTGGTTCTGTTGTTTTCTCATGGGTGTATTAGTATGATTCTTTCACATGTGCATAAGAGACTTTAATTTTCCTATTGAGTATACTTGTATGCCCACCCAAAGTATATAAAATGATTTTCAAGTTTCCAAGAGTATTACATAGATAGTGTTGGATAATACTAGCTCAGAACATTTTGGACAGTTGTTGTGTCATTGCTTTAGCTTTTCTTTTGGGTATTTACTTTTGATTACTTTTATTTATACAAATTTTATTTATACATTCATTGTGGGATGGTTTTGGTTTCTTTTTATATTATTTCATGGATTCCTGTGAATGATTTATCTTATCTCTTGATTCTATATTAATATAGAGGGTAATGACTCCTATTTCATGAGATTTTTATACCCTCAGTGGTAGTCACCAACCTGGGGCCCACTCGAGGTGGTACTTGGGGTCATTATCTCTCTCCTCTAATTGTAGTATCCTTAGAGATAGGGGGTCATGAAACATCACTCAAACCCAATTGAATATAATCAGAAAATTCATCCATTGAAAATTTGAGTGAAGCATTTTTCTTTTTGATAGAATTGTGTTTTTTAGTTTTTTTCTACATCTCAGCTTCGTACATCTCAATCAACTCCATTAACTGCTGATCTTATTTTGGAATTGTAGTTCCCAAGGAAACAACATCATTTAAAACTTCTATCAAACTCAGTTTTTGAATATTATCATTTCCATAACAAGTAACTGTGATTATCTGTCACATCTCATAGGCAGTGTCACATTGTGAAACATGATTAAATTCACCTAGACCAATTCCACATATGATTTCATTCATCACTCTTGAATTAACATCATACTCTACTTCTTTAGTAGCATCCCAATTTTTTGGTTCTCTAGAGATTTCATAAGTTTTGAAAATCTTCATATAAACTTTGAAACCAAGATTCTTCAAATAGATAATCATGCATGCTTTCTAGCATCCATAATTATTTCCATTAAAATAAGGATCATATATCATCAACATACCTTCTTTAATACCACCTATTTAAATTTTTCTTCATTTGGATCTTTAACTCAGGATTATTAAATCCAAAAAAAATATATCCACTAGATCAAAACCTTGGATACCACTTATTGTTTTGAAATGACTATGATGAAGACATGAGGGGGAGGGGGGGTGGTGAATTGTGTCCTTTTAAAAATCTTGAAAAAATTGTAATGTCTCTCTTGAATCAGATAGATCCTTTCCTTATCTCTTGAAGATGAGTAAGAAGAATAAAATAAATAAATTAAAGAACAAAACATGATTATGTATAGTGGTTCGGGAATATAAATCCCTTAGTACACTCCACCAACACTCCTACCTCAATCTTGGGGATTTTCACTAGCATGTCCTTTTACTAGGGACCTCTATAACTGAGTGTCAATATTTTACACCTTATAGGGATTATACAAGGAGTTATAGTTCTTTTATAGGGAAAAAAATATACACAACTTAGTATTAGATTATGACACTCCACCAATAACTGAGTACAAGTAGTTGACACTTTAGAGAAAGTAGATATGATGTAGATTGTTGAAACATCTTTTAAACACAGTTTCAGCACCAAATGACATATATAGAAGATCTTCAATAAATCACATAGTAACAACCAATTAATTATTTAATGTAACACATGCGATATTCTTTATTAAAAAGTATCAAATACTATTTTTATTCTTTTCCATAGACTGTATTCTACTTATTTTTATTTTCACAATGATAAAATAATGATACACATAATATTTCAATTCTCTCTTCAAAAATGAAAAGAAATAATTTTGAAACACTTTATTTTTGTAAGTATTTTAATATATACACTCCTTTTCATGTATTAATTAACCTTTCATAGAGAGAGATATCTAATGAATAATTCATTCAGGCATTTTCATAACCTCCTCCACTTTTGGGTATTTCGAAATAAATTCCCAAAGAGATTCCATAAATTTCTCCAATAATAGCATAACAATATTGTATTATTCATGTAGAATAAATACCTAATAAATGATTTCTAAATAATTTTAATAAATCATCCAATAATATATCTATAATAATAGAATCATTTAATGATCCTTGTAAATATATTTAAATACCATTCAAATCTTCCTTTAAAATAGGTGAAATAATCCCAAAAAACTAGCATTAGTATTCACATGTAAATTCAAATATTTGAATTTAAATGAACATGAGTCCTCCGAATTTAATCAAAAAATGATGTTTAAATAAAATGGTCATTTTTCTCTTTAAATTCATCACCAAAATCTACATAGATAGTTCATTTACAATCCTTGTCTTTAATAAGAATTTATCTAACTAATAAACCAAGGAGAATGATCTTGGTAAAAATGAAGGAGATTAAAATACCAAGAATATGTAAAATAGAGTATTATGACCTATTACATGATTCATTTTATGTATACTTAATCATTTAAATATTTATTTCCAATAAAAACATGTCATATATCAATTATCCTCTAGTTATTTTTGTAAATCAGTAGTAAGGAAAAATGAAAGCAAACATTCAGTTCTTCTAAAAACTATCCATCATCTTCAACCTCTTGATGAGTTTGAAAATATGTGACTTATCTATTATACTAGTGCATATTAATCATGTCCACATATGCATCGAGGCATCATGAATAAGTGGAGGAGAACTCTCTAGTTTTGAAACATCAATACACACAGTTGAAATATAAAGTAGGATAAAAACATGAGATGAGGCCTTCCTGTACGAGCTATAGGTGCTGCAACATCCTATTGATTTGAATTCATGGTGTGAGGAAACTCATGTAATAACATCCTTAATTCATCCTACATGAAGGTGAAGAGATCTAATTTTAGAATAAATAGATCCTATACATCATCCATGTGTGGTAAGGGTATTCTCCAGCTTGATTTCATGGTTTGATTTTCCTACAACTTGAGAAATATCCTATAACAACCCCATGTTATGTTTCAACATATTGTAGTGGCTTATGAATGTTGAATAATTTCAGGATAATGTGTCATATAGTGTTTTCCAGGATTGAGCTACCATCCATCATCTTCAACTTTTGGTTCAATTTTGACAAACCAGCATACATGATCCTTAGCTGGTCATCTTCTTCAGATCATTTACTATAAAGTGTCAACTTGAAAAAACTTATAGTATCATTCTATCCAAAAAGGATATGGAAATATCCTTCATCTAAAGTTATGTACAACACCTGGTTCATAATAGAATACAACAAGTTCACTAGTTGTAGCAATGGTAAGAGGTTCAACTTCAATAGTGGCAGAAGAAAACATTGAGTTCATTTTCAAATGAAGGGTTTATGTACCATACATTTTATCCAATGCATGGTGTATGTACCATAATTTTTTATTTTAAATTATTGTTCACCAAAATTATCATAGGGTCCATCAACTCAATGTAGGGATAAAAAAACCTCTCAAAATATAAATATATTATCTCTATAATTCAATTATTTTTAGATAATCTTGAAAATAGATTCAATAACTAGTCCAAAAGGCTTATATCTATAAAATTTTGCTACCTTTCCAATAGGTCAAACATCACATCAATATGAACTCCATAGATCCTGATATCTTTGAAAAATATAAGCAATAAAATTTTAGACAAACTGCAGTTGAGAAACAACGTTGTAGAATATAGGATATTTTAATGACCATTAAAATGACCTTTTAAGCATTGAATAAAAATCTAAAAAAATCAAGACAATCATCTTGGATTTACATCCCACCAGGTTTCACATGATTCTAATATTTATAGTATATAAATTAAATTAAAGATTGTGTCTTTACACATATGTACACTATAGAGTTTCTAAACTATTATAGAGACTTCAATGGTTTTTTAGAGCATTAAAGATATCCTTTTGAACATCCTAATATAATAATGAAGTTTAGATAAATATCTTTTCTATCCAATGGTATAAGTTTCATGTTAATTAGATTGCTTTAGAATGAGATATAATAAAATTACATAGATGGTTATAAGTTGAAAAAATGTACAATTATCAAACAATTGATAATAGATTTGGTGAAAATTTTCACCATCAAAACAACTAAATTAGTTTTTGACATAAACATATAAAATGAATAAAATATTCTTATATTTACAATGGAATATATGGAAAAATAATATGATAGATATTACTTATGATATTAAATAAATACCACAAAATATTAAATATGAAACCACTTAAACAAATTTATAATAAACAAAGAATGATGAGTTGAAGTAATTATCAAAACCAAACCAAGATGAGAATGGAAAGGAGCCACTCAAAAATATCCCCCTTTTTTATAATTTCAAAACCCTAATTCTTTTCTAAAATTTTCTGCATCTTTTTTTAAGTATAAAAAATAATTTATTGAGAATATTAAATAACACAATATATTTACCCATTTATAAATAATAAGAATTTTAAATTTAAGCATTAGTATAAAAGATATTTAAAATTTTAAAAACAAAATTTTATTCCATTTTCTAGATTATAAAAAATATGAGTTATTGGGAATGGTATTAAAAATAAATTCTTAATATATGAAACAATATTAACTCCCCATAAATTCACACTTCCTTTAAAAAGATAAAATAATATATTTGATGAGCCATGAAAATAAGTAAACTATTATTCAATTAATAACAAAATATTTTCAAGGAATTAAAATAGTATATTTAAAATTAATTAATCCCATAAAAAGAAAATATTTTAACACATGATAAAGATTTAAAATAACTCCCCCAAAGACTTATCATAATTATAAAGGAATTAAAATAAAATAATTTCAAATAATTTGTAAATAAGGATTTTTAAATAATTTTAGATATATTGTATGCATGTCATAAATGGTCAAAAACATTTCTATATAATAATATAATGATTTATCACATACCATAATAGTCTAATTTATCACATGAAATTATTTTAAATGGTAATACATTAAATACATGATTACATGAAAGATAAACATTTATATAAAATCATAATAGTATGATTTATGGTCATCGGTTAATAAAATAATTCATCTCATAAAATAATATAGTGAGAAAAGATCTAACAATTAAAATATAAGAATAAATAAATATGTAGAAAAAAATGTAAAACATTTAAAAGTTTTTCTTCCACTGTATAAAAAATTTAGCGCATTTAAACCAAATATTAAAATGGAAATGAAATACTTCCTAGATTAACAGTTCCATCTCTAATTAAGTTTCCATTTAAAATAATAAGAAATAGAAATATAATAAATTTCAATAATTTTCAAGCATCCACTAAATGATATGAAAATTAAGTCTAGTGGTTTATACCTAAAAAATATCTAATACAAGTTCCTTTTGATACCAATATTCTTTTGGTTCTGATAGTTTTAACAACTAAAGAATTCAGTAATAAAATTTGTTTATTTTGAGCAATAATTTCAAAATTAAATCTAGATTATTATTTTGAGTAATTAATGTGTTTGATACAACAAAATTGAGGATATATAAAACAATATTTATTAGAGTAATTTCCATTAATAAAATAATAAAAACATTTAATAGTAGACATTATTTTACTTTTAGAACCAGGAACAAAATAATTCTTATATAATTTTGGATTTTCTCCACCACTACCACTACCAATACCAAGTTATCCTTTGTGAATATTATTTTAATAAGAATTTTATTCAAATAATTTTCTCCATTAATTATAATATTAGTGACCTATTTTAAAGTATTAACTTCATCTAAAAATTCTTTAATTTTAGTTTCATGGAGAGTATAAGAAATTTTGGAAGAATTAGATCTTAAATATAAAATATTATTTGAAAAAACTCTTTATCAATTGAAATAGAATCATAAGAGTTTATAACATTTCTATTATCTTTAAGGATTAAATTTTTTTATTGAATTATAAAAAAATATTTATTAGGTTTATCATAAGAAATTTTTATGAATCACAATTTTGAGAGTAAAAAGATTTTACCTCATTAGTGCTAGTCATAATACATAGATTTACCAACTGATTTTCATGATTAGCTTCAAAATTGTTAGTAGATTCATCAATTTAACACAAAATACTATAATAATAAACTTAATCCATAAAAACTTCGAGTGTAGAATTTTACTTTTTAATAAAAATATGATTTTCAGTTTCTACTTGCATCTTAGCTTTATACATCTCAACCAACTCCATTAATTCTTGATCTGGTTTTCAAATTGGAGTTCGCATGGTAGAAACGTCGTTAAAAACTTCTGTCAAACTCAATTTTCAAACATTATTGTTTAATTCATAAGAAACTAAAATTATATGCCACATATCATAGGCATTAGAACATTGTGAAACATGATTAAATTCATCTAGAATAAGTCCACATATAATTGAATTCATCGTTGTTGAATTAATATCATAATATTCATCTTTATAATCATCCAAATTTTATGGGTATCTAGGAATTTTTTAAGTTTTTAAAATATTCATATAAAATTTGAAACCTAGATTATTTAAATATATAGTCATGAGAGCTTTCAAACGTCCATAATTATTTCTATTAAAATAAGGAGCATAAATCATTGACATGACTTATTTAAGATCTTCCATTTAAATTTATCTTTGTTTGGATCATTAACTTAGGATTATTAGATCCAAAATAAATATATACACTAGATACCAACCTTTTATACAACTTTTTTTTGTTATAATGACTATGATGAAGACTCAAATGGGGGAGTGAATTTTTACCTTTTAAAAATATTGACAAATTCAAAATGTCCCTCTTGAATTAGAGAAATACTTTCATTATCTCTTAAAGGAAAGTAATAATTAGAAAATAAATAAAGGAAAGAACATGGAATTATGATTTATAGTGGTTTGGGGCATATAAATAGCCTAGTCCACACTAGAAATGCACTCTCTATGAGCTTGGTGATTTTCACTTTCAATTCCTTTTACCGGGGGCTTCTATAACTGAGTGCAGGTAGTTGACAACATAAAAGGATTTTACAAGGCCTTCTGGTTATTTTATAGGGAACCAAAATATCCATAACTTAGTATAATGATATGACACTCCACAAACTGATGAGTATGTGTAGTCAACACTTTAAAGAAAATAAATGAGATGTAGATTGTTGAAAGGGATTCGACACACAGTTGTAGCAATAACTGACATATATATAATATCTTAAATAAATCATAGAGTAGTATCCTATAAATACTTGGATTTTTTGGTTCTTTTTTTATAAAATTCTTGGGAAAATTATGAGACCAGGCGCTGAGATGACGTGAGATTCTGAGGCCCAAAGTGCCCAAAATGATCCGTTGAAAGATGTTAAGTTTTTAAATAGAACACAATAGAGGTTTTCCTAAAAAAGTATAATAACTCTTAAATGGGTTACCAGTTCAGAAATATGATGGCATTGTTGCATTCAGGATGGCAGGTTTACCCTAGGTAGGACTTAGCTTTAGTCGACATGGGTCTCTAGTGTCAAAACCCAAAAATGGCATAACCGTAAATAAAATAATAAAATAAAATAATTTTATTTTTTAAATCCTTAAAACTAATAAATGGTAAATTGGATTGGAAATCCAAGAGTACTGTTGATATTGTGAGGGTGTTCTTTCCTTAGGCGGAGCCTAACCTCGACTAGCGTGGGTCGAAGGTAAATGTTATTTTTTAGAATTTTTATAAAGGAGAGTAAAATAAAATTAAAGAAGTTTATTTTATTTCCTTTTAAATCTTAACAGTGTGGCGATGCAACGATACTGTGATGGAGAAACCCATTCTCCTTTCATAAATGAAACAGCATGGAAACACTGTTTCAAAGAGAAACAATAACGCGTTTCCTCCATTAATCAGGGGCATGGTCATTAGAATTCATAATGCTGGAGAATTTTTTTGGAACAATAGAGTTTTCCTGAGGAAAGGAGGAGGAACATTCCCATTGGAGAATGAATAAAGACGATAAAGATCTAGGATCAATGAGACGACGAATCATGACGTCTCCCAACGGATCTCCAATGACGATCAAACCCCAATGCTGACCAATCTAAACTCTAGGTAGGGGTTTTATTTTAATCTTGTCTTTACCCATTCATGGATTTAAATGATGAATGCAGATCAACCCATGAATAGGTTGAACTGTGGTTCAATCATTATTGTATAAGGGTTTGATTTTCAAGGTTTTAATGGGAGTTTATCTTGGTGATTTTTGGTTAATCGTCCTAATGGAAACAAACCCCGATCGACACAAAAATCAATTAAGGTCCACTTATCTTTTTTGATTCATGCCTTTCCTCCATCCTTTCTTTATTTGTCATAGGAATTCATTGTTTTTCCTATGGCTCGACATTTAGAGATCAATCGATCATTGCATAACCAATCCTTGACACAATGATCCGTGGACTCGGCATGACAGAGGTGCGACGACGACGGTGGCGAATGGATCAAGGCGGTGTGGGAGATATTTCTGCTTGAATGAATTTGCACCAGAAAGGACCATGACATAGATCAGATCCCATGAAAGTGAAGATGGTGACATGAGGATTTCATAACTTCTTCAGGATCAAAGAAGGGACCACCATAGCGCGTATGGTGGCCTGTAGAAGAATCCACTGGCATGCTGACAGTGGTAGGAACCCACAGCGACCCATAAGGTGGTTTAGATACACGGCGCCCACTGCATCCTGGGTGGAGAAGACCTTCCCGATTTAAAAGGCTAGGTTGGTAAATCGGTTTGACACCAGGCCGGGTCGGACCCAGTGGACCGGATCAATCCGGTGGTTCAGGTCAGACCCCGGGCTAGGTTGGGTTGGGTTGGTCCGACCGGGTCAGACTGGACCCAGACACAACCAGCCTCTTTTCACTAAAATTCCATGTAACTTTCAAACTGTAAGTCCATTTGATAAGATTTATATGGCGTTGGGACCCTCTTGATGAGGCAGTGCTTTTGAGATGGCTTTGGGGGGGGGGGGGGGGTTAGTCATACCATAAGGGGCTAGTGACATTCTATTTGTCTTTCCTATGAGGGATTGATACAGGATTATGATCTACTCATAGAGGGAGAAAATAGAGATAGAGATCATACCCTTGGTCTTCTCTATAAAGGTTTGATATAGGATCCCATTACTGTGATAGAGAATGAACCTTATTCTAAAGTGAGTTGGCACATCCCAGCTTTCTGAATGACTCAGAGGGCTGGAGCATGGATCGCATCGAGAGGCCCAGTCGGTCCTCACTTCTCTTCGTGGTACCTTAGATAGGGTTTGTGGTATGGGTGTGACCAATATTTATAGTGGCAATCATCCCCTATCTAGGATTATAATTCCAGTAGGGCCATGATGTCCCCTAGTGAGCCCTGGGTGCATGAACCCCTATCTGTGTATCAAAATATAATTCTTTCCTTTGTGACTTGACCTGACCAGAGTGCTTCAGGTAGTTCTCAGCATGTTCTCTTTGGGAGGGGACCAATTTGGTGGGACCTATTGTGAGGGTATCTGAGGACTTCATAGCTTAAAGATAGAGTTATCCGGGAACGAGCATGCCTTGATAATAATCCTGTGACTACAGATTAGTTGTGATATCGAGACTCCTTATCTTAGTGAGACCAGACATCTCAGGGAAACTTCGTGATGCATCGAGACAAGATGTTCTCTCAGATATTTTTTTTAGAATTTTTCTACGTGATTTATTTTAGATATCTTGAGGATTGGGATCTCCTGGAATCGAGATTGCTACGAGTAGAACCATATGGTTGGCAGTGGATGAGACATTGCGTCTTGGAATCCTTTATAAGTATACCAGGATTTTATTATTTTATATGTTGTTCACATATACCTGTGTTGAGATGACTGTATCTTCTTGGTGGTGTTTCTTTTGTGGTCTTTTAATTTTTGTTTTGGGGTCCCCTATTGAGTATTGTTTACTCACCCTACACAGGCTTTGCCCGCACGTATCATGTCTTGTGCAGATGACCAACAATTTAGTGGAGTATTAGGAGAAGTATGAGCAGGAACAGGACCAGATGATGCCTTGTGATATCAGATGAGCTAAGCTATTTCCAGTATCTTCCAATAGTAGCTTCAGTACCCATGTTTAAATGTCATACTTTTCGTTTGTCTTTCTTTTAGTGGTCTTGTATTATGTCTTGGTTGTACTTTACTACATTAATTTCTGCCGTACTTTATTTTTTTGGGTCGTAGTGGTATGCATGCATTTTCTTTACTTAGTATTTTTACTTTCCATCTTTGTGGCTTGGATTCATGTGTGTGTTTATAGGTTATTAGGAAAATTCCTCCCATTTGTGGGATATGCCTACTCGGCGCTAATCTCCAGCCCCTGGCCTATTGGAGGCGGGGTTGGCGTAGTCACAACATGGGCCCCGAGGGATGGATCATGGAAGAGTGGTATCAAAGCTAGTTTGGTTCGACATTGGGACTAGGAGTCAGTGAGATTGGGTTGGGGAATACTGTTAAGTGTTTCGAGTTCTTCTTTCAGGCCAGAAACTCCAGTGTTTTGTGGTGACCGACGTATCCATACACCAAGACTACGAGGACCTTCTTTTCAACTCAGTACACAAAAACACTAGTTTCAGGAAAAAATAAAGGTACATGAATCATATTGGAATGAGTTGTTCTTTCCATGTCCTTCTTGATTCATCTCACCAAGTATACTCTTTTAATTTCGACACATCTTGTTTTCCACATGATGTGTTCACGATGCCATCCAGTAAGGTTTCGGTAGTAGGATCAGGAGTTTGGACTGATACTCAACGAGGCCTCCATGATGGGAGAAAGTCACAGAGAAATTATTCTTTATGATGGTCAATAGGTGATAGTTTCTCCTGATGATCAGTTAAAAGACCCACCTATAGTGGTTCAGGTGGATGCAACTTTTCAGATTGAGTCGTGGATGGATATTTTGGCATCGGATGACGAAGCATAGGGTTCGAACATGTGTCATAGGATTCCAAGGAATAGATCGTCTGATATGAAGGGTTAGTAAGACATACCAATAGAAAGTGTGCAATGTAAGCAACAGAACTAGAGGTTTCTTTATAAGTTCTAGGGACGTTCTAGTTCCTAGAAGAAAAGGATTATCTTTTATTATCGAAAAAGGGGGAATCTCACATGATATTGTCCCATCGTTCATGATGCAGTCAGAGAGGCAATTTATGAACCACCAAGGAAGAGGCAACAGAAATATCAGATAGATCCATCGGGCAACAGATGTGGCAGGAGAGCTGGGGAAGTAGTAGGAGGTGGCCTATGTTTTGACGTGTTACCACCACCACCTCTCTATGGTCCATACCAGACTCTGGGAGATGAAGGAAATGGTAAGATAGAGTTGCAAGTTGTCAAGGATTATAACCCCAAGACTCCAGGGATGATTCAAGGTATGATCTATGTATTTCTACTTTAGCTGTAGTATTGATATACACTTGTACCAGTGATGTTTTTCCTACCACTTTTCTTGATTGATACCTATAGGTTCCATTTAAACCATTGACTTGAACCTCACATTTAGAGACTTATATTTGAGGATACCTAATGACCGCACACTAGTGCCAATAGTGTGACCTGACTCTTGGAGGCAAGATTTTTGGTCGGGATCTCTTGGTAGTGGCATTGAGGCCTTACGATATCATTCTCAATATAAACTAAATCCACAGTTCCATATCAAATTGATTTTTTTAGAAAAAAGATGTGGTTCTTCCATGGTGATGGAACTAGATTTCCCTTTATCAGGAAAGGGGAAATCTTGGCAGCTCTTGATAGAATCAGGCATAGGTGGGTGCAATTGATTTCTATTCAGTTGTCTAGCCTGGCCCTCGGTGTAGTGGATATTATGAGTCCTCAAGTTTCTTAGTGGAGACAGAGTATAAGGAGTATTCCTAGAAGATGTTCCATGTTTACCTCTCTGTCAAGAGTTAAACTTATGCGTTGGTATACACCCTGAGGTGGCACTGATATTTATGCCAGTATATCGGATGGATTATAAAGATATTCATGAGTTGGGGGTACATATGGGGACACTTATAGAGGAAGGGATTAGTAATACCTAGTGTTTCACCCTAGGAAGCCCTAGGTGATCTTTTTTGATGACATATTAGTGTTCTCGGCATCTGAGGAGGAGCATACGAGACACTTGAGGATGGTCCTGTACCCACTTCGAGAGAACCAGCTACATATAAAGATCATGAAGTGTCTGTCTTGGATTCGATAGGTATTCTATTTCAAGAAAACATCACCTCATAGGCTAGAGTTACAGTGAATCCAGTGAGGGTTGAGACAGAGTCTGATGAGCTGAACTGCCTGACCCATAATTCCAAGTTAGCAGTGGTGGTCTTCGCATTGAAGATGTGACGATACTACCAGATGGGAGAGAAATACATCACCCACTTCAACCTTGAGATTCTCAAGTATGTCTTCTCTTAGAAGGACAATGGGATTGAGATGGAGGTAATGCCTTGAGTTCTTACAGGACTATGACTTAGAGTTTATCTATACTTCCAAGAAGAGGAATGTGGAAGCAGATTATCTTGGTAGGAATATAGTTAGAAGTTACTGAACAAGGAATTGGAGTGGTTGGACTCATTGTGGTTACCCTTTGTGGATGGAGATGGTGTAGCTTATCTCAAGTCATTGGTTGTTACCCTTCCACTCTTTAATGAGTCAGAAAGGCACAGTTCGGTGATACCGGATGTGAGGATTTATGTGCTCAATTTTCCATAGGGAATACCCCTTATGGGAATTCTAAAGGTGGGGATCATGTCATTGTTTTCAATAGATGCGCAGTTGTAGGAGTGGATGCCTAGAGTGACGAGATGCATCGGGATATGCATGTGGGTTTCAAGGTGGACATCAAGGATGACATAATGGGTTGAAGTTGGGATTTCCTATTGAAATAAAATCTGAATTCTTGTTTTAATTAGTTTTGTGGGCCTTCAAATCATCGTTTCAAGTCCCTTTTTCTTGGAAGGGGTGTTTCCTTCTCTTTCTTGGGGTACCGGGAAAGAAGTGGGATGGAACATTGATGGACTTTGTGATGGGTTTTCCATTTACATCCAGGAGATGTGATACCATTTGGGTGATCATTGACCGACTCACTGAGTCGGACCACTTCCTAACTACCCAAGAACAGATTTTAGTAAAGGGATCAAGATTCCTCTATGTGCTAGAGATAGTTCGACTCTGAGGAGTTTCATCGATGATTGTTTCTGATCGAGATGCTCGCTTTGTATCCTGGTCATAGATATTGAGGATCGGTGGGAGAGGAACCTCCGTGGGTAGTCGATTCCTTTAGTTCATTCCCAGTGGTAGGATGATAATATCTGGAAGAGAACATGGGAGTGGGAGACTCAAATTCATGCTCGGTGCTCTCACCTTTTGTTCAAGTAAACCTTGTTTGGATTTTCGAGGATGTAAAGCCTTAAGGTGGGTAGAATGTAATGATTCAGATTTTATTAGTTCTTTTTTTTAGAAAATTATTGGGAAAATTACAAGACCAAGCACTGAGATGACATGATATTCTGAGTCCCGAAGTTCCCGGAATGATCCGTCTAAAGATGTTAAGTTTTTAAATAGTTTTCATGATCGATTTTCCTGAAAAAGTGGAATAACTCTTAAATGGGTGCCCATATTAGAAATCTAAGGGAACTATTGCGTTTGGGATGACGGTTTACCCAAGGCTGTGACTTAACTTTAGTTGGTGTGGGTATCCAGTGAGAAAACCCAAAAATGGAATAACCATAAATAAAATAATTAAATAAAATTATTTTATTTTTCAAATATTTATAACTCATAAATGGTAACTTATATTGGAAATCTAAGAGACCTTTGAGATCGTGAGGGTGTAGTTTCCTTAGGTATGGGTCTAGGGTAAAAGTTAATTTTTGGACATTTTTTATAGGAGAATAAAATAAACTTAAAGTATTTTATTTTATTTCCTTTTAACATTTCACAGCATGGTGACACAATAACACAATGTTAGAGAAACCCGTTCTCCTTTCATAAATGAAGCAACGTGATGACGCTGTTTTAAAGAGAAACAGTAACATGTTAACATGTTTTTTCCATTAATCAAGGGTAGAGTATAATGTTAGAATTCATAATGCTAGATAATTTATCTGGAACCTTGGAGTTTTCATGAGGCAAAGAGGATAAACCTTCCCATTGACGAATAAAGAACGACGACGAAGATCGAGGATCGATGAGATGATGGATCGTGAACTCTCTCAATAGATCTCCAATAATGATCAAACCCCGATTATGACCAATATAAACTATAGTTAGGGATTATTATTTAAATATTATCTTTCCGAATTCTAATATTTAAAAGACAAACGCAGATCAACCCACAAACAGGTTGACCCGCGGTTCGATCGTTCTTGAGGGAGGGTTAGATTTGCGGGGTTTTAACAAGAGTTTATCTTGGTGATTTTTTGTTAACATTCCTAACAAAAATGAACCCCGATAAACTCAAACATTTATCGAGATATGTTCATCTTTATTGATTCATGCCTTTCCTCTCTCTGTGACAACCATCGTGGGTGACGAACATGGGTTGCTGGCAAGCGGCTGACAGGCATGGAAGTGAGCCGCGTCACGCGGTCGGAGAGCCACGATCCATCTGGACCATGCTGGCGGGACCCCTCAGTGACCCACAGGGTGGTATGGAGAAGCAGTGCTTGCCGCATACTAAGCGGAATAGACCGGCCTGCTCCAGCTGGCTGGGTTGGGCAGGTGGGCCATCACCAGCCCGGGCCAGCACGTCGGGCCGGGATGGGCCCAGTGGACCGGGTCAGACTGGACCTGGACCCAATCAACCACTTTTCACTAAAATTCTTGTAACTTTAAAACTGTAATTCAGTTTGAAGAGACTTCTATGGTGTTGGGACCCTCTCAATGTGGTGGTCCTTTTGAGATGGCTATGGGGGTTTTTAGTTGGACCATCAGGGGTGGTGGCATTCTCTTTGTCTTTCCTATGAGGGATCAATGTAGGATCTCGATTCCATAATAGAGGGAGATCGTAGAGATAGATATCATACCCTTGGGATTCTCTTTGAATCTTTGATGCAGGATCCCATTCCTATCATAAATAATGAACTATGTTTTGAAGTGAGTTGGATCAGCCTAGCTTTCTTAGTGACTCCGCAGGCTGGAGCATGGATCACACCGAGAGGCCTAGTCGGTCTTCAATTCTCTCTGTTGTACCTTAGATAGGGTTTGCGGTATTGGTGTGACCAATATTTACATGGTCACTCATTCACTATCTAGGATGATAATTCTAGTAGGGATAAGATTTTCCTCAGTGAGCCCTGGGTGCAGTACCCCCTATCTGTGTATCAAGATCTGATTCTTTCCTTTGTGACTTGAATTAATGAGTGTACTTTAGGTAGTTCTCAGTGTGTTCTATTTGGGTGGGGTCCAATTTAGCGGTACCTCTTACGAGGGTCTCTAATGACTTAATATATCAAGGAATGAGTTATCCTGGAATGAGTGTGTCTTGAGTATAATTCTGTGACTACATATTGGCTGTGATATCAAGACTCCTTATCTTAGTGTGACTAGAGGTCTCAGGTAAACTTCATGACGTGTCAAGACTAGATGTTCTCTCAGATACTTTTGGAAGAATTTTTCTACATTCTTTCTTTTAGATAGCTTGAGGAGTGGGATCTCTCGGAATCAAGTGTGCTACAAGAGGAACCATATGACTGGCAGTGGAAGAGATGTTGCATCTTGGAATCCTTTACAAGTATACCAGGATGTTCTTGTTATATGTGTTGTTGACATATACCTTTATTGAGATGACTGTATCTTCTTGGTGGTGTTTCCATTGTGGTCTTTTACTTTGTGTTTTGAGGTCCCCTACTAAGTATTGTTTACTCACCCATGCACAGTATTTTCCCACACGTGTCATGTCTTATGCTGACGACCAATGTTTTGGTGGAGTCCTAGGAAGAGTAGGAGTAGGACCAGGACCAGATGATGCCTTTTGAAATCAGATGAGCCCAGGTGATTTCGGTAGCTTCCTATAGAAGCTTCAGTACCCATTTTTATAGGTCAGACTTTGTAGTTGTCTTTCTTTTAGTGGTCTTGTATTCTTGCTTGATTGTACTTTATTGCTTCATTTTCTATTGTAATCTATTTTTTTGGGTCGTAGTGGTCTGCAGAAATTTTATTTATTTAGTTCTTTTACTTTCCAGCCTCTATGGCTTGGATTCATGTGCGCGTGTATAGGTTCTTAGGTAAATTCCTCCCATTTGTGAGATATTCCTACTCAGTGTTAGTCACTAGCCCTCGGCCTATTGGAGGCAGGCTTGGGGTAGTCACAAAGTAGGCCCTTGGGGATGGGTTGTGACATATCCAATTAATTATTCAATGTTACATAGGTTATATTATTCTTTAAATAGAAGAAAATAATATTTTTTCTTATTTTGTGTAGGCTATATTCTTCTTCTTCTTCTTGTTCTTTGTATAGTTAGAGAACAATTATATACCAAGTATTTCAATTCTCTCTTAAAAAATGAAGATAAATAATTTTTTAATACTTTATTTTCATAATTTTTTTCATGTCTCCGCTCTTTTAGGTGTATTACTTAACCATATAGAGAGAGATATATATAAATAATAATATATTCATGCATCTGCGACATCTAATCCTCCTTCGGGTATTACAAAAATAAATTCTTCAAAGAGCTTCCATAAATTTATCCAATAATAGAATCATACCATTGTATTATTCCTGTAGAATAAATATCTAATAAATGTATTCAAAATAATTTGAATAAATCCTCCAATAATATCACCAGAACAATAGCATAATTGAATGATCCTCTGAAATAGATTTAAATACCATTCAAATATTCCTTCAAAATAGCTAAAATAATCCCTGAAAACTTGTAGCGGAATCCACATGTAAATTCAAATATTTGAATTTAAATGATAACGAGTCCATATAATTTGCTGGAAAAATGATGTTGAAATAAACTGGTCATTTTTCTCTTTAAAGTATTTAACAAAAACTTCACAGATAGTTCCTTCAAAATCCTTATATTTAACAACAATTTATCCAACTAATGAACCAAGAATAATGATCTAGGTAAAAATACAGAAGCTTAAAATATAAATAATACCAAACAAGTTTAGCTATAAGCTGATATTCCGACCATTTATTAAAAATAAATGAAAAGAAAAAACATGAGGAGATGGGCGGGGTTAAACAAATTGAATTTCCCTCATATTTCAAACAGAGAGTTAAAGATCATAATGGTACATATCATTTCTATAATCAGAGTCATCAACAGTTTCCCACTCAGATTGGGACTTACCCTGGTTGAAGATCTTAAGGATTTAAACACTGATATTCTTTGAAAAATTAGAAGAATATCTAGTAGACATGATCCATGGTGTGTTAGAATAGACTTTCCTTGGCCTTATCCTTGAAGGAGTAGGAGTGGAGGGCTCACTGTCAGTCACCTTTCCCTTTCCCGTTATAAGTGAATCCTTAAAAGAGGCATGACCACCACTATTCATTACCTTTGGGGGGGGGGGTGAAATAATTCACCACTTCATCATCAGAGATGTTTCCCTACTTTTTAGATATTCTAGAGGAATTAAATATTTTATGAATCTTCTGGTAGAAATCAACATGTTGATAAGAATCGTTATAATGGAAACCATAACCCTGTGGGTCTGAAATATTATAATCCACAAGATTCATGCATCCTTGACCCAAATGATACTGTGTTGAGAGATACTATAAGGAAAATTGAGGTTTTGGACATGCTGTATGTTATCACCACCCAAATCAGTAAAAAATTTATCCACCTACACATTCCCATCCAAGGAAGGAGTCGTACTTGTTTGTTGCACTATCCTGGTAATAGGAGACTTAGGACCAGAATTTATCATTTAGGAAGAGGCATTCCACTTCAAAGCATCATACACATCCACAAACAAATTCTTCTTCCCAGATGCATTTCTACTTCCATATACATTATTCTACATTGGCTACCTCTTCAATTTTTTCCTACAATATGTCTCAGGATGTATTAGTAAAGAAAAAAAAAGAAAACTTATTATGCTTCTAAGTAATATTCATCATCTTAAACCTAATAATGAGTTTAAATATATGTGAATTATCCATTATACAGGTGAATGTTACTCATGTTCATATATGAAGCAAGGTAGTGTGAATATGCAAAGGATAAATTTCCAGTTTTGAAATATTAATACATGCAGCGAAAGTATACAATAGGATAAAAACATATAAAAAGGCCTTCTTATATGATCTCTAGGTGATGAAACATCCTAGTAATTTAAAATCATGGTGTAAGGAAACTCATGGAATCAATTCCTCAGTTTATCATGCATGAAAGTAAAGAGATCTAATTTCAGAATTAATGGATCTTGTACGTCATCCATGCATGGAAAGGGTATTCTCCATATCAAGTGCATGCCAAGGGTTTTCTCTAGCTTGAATGATATCCTGTAACACAACCAAACTTATTGTAGTGGATTATGAATGTTGAAACATTTTAGGATGTTCCATCATATAATTTTTTCTAGGTTTGAGCTACTGTTCATCATCCTCAACCATTGGTTCCATTCAGACAAATCAAGAGACAAGTTCCTCAGTAGGTCATCTTATTCAGATAAAATTATATCAAGCATCAACATAAAACAAACTATAATATAATTCTCACCAAAATGGAGAGGGAAACCTACTTTATCTCAAGTAATGTACAACACTTGGTTCATATCAGCATACAACAAGTTCTCTAGTTATAGTAATGGTGAGAGGTTCAACTTCAACAACGAAAGCATAAAATGTTGGGTTCATTTTCAAACATAGGGTTTATGTACCATAATTTAGATCCAAAATATGATTCATGTACCATAATTTTGTATTAAAAAGTATGTTTCACCAAATGTAGAATAAGGTTTATCAACTCAACATAGGGATAAAAACCCTTTGAAAATCTAAATAGCTCATCTTCAAAATTTGATGATTTTTTAGAGAATCTATACAATAGTTTCAACAAATGGTCCAGTAGAATTATATCTATAAAATTTTGATACCCTTATAAAAATAAATAAGATAATCAATCTAAACTACATAGATCCTAATATGTTTGAAAAATAGAAGAAATAGAATTCTATACAATCCATAGTTTAGAAACAACATTACAAAACTTCAGATATTTTATTGACCATTAAAATTACCTTTTTATCCTTTGATGAAAACTAAATAAATCAATATAATGATATTGTATTTCCATCCCACTAGGTTTCTTATGATTCTGATATTTTTATCACATGAATTAAATGAAAGATGGTGGATTTAAAAATTTATAAACTATAGAGTTTTTAAACTGTTTCAACAACTTCTGTGATTTTTTAGAGAACCAAATATATATTTTAGACTTCCTTATAAACTAATGAAGTTTATATAAATATCTTTTATATCCAATCGTATAAGCCTCACATGAATCTGATCATTGTATATTGAGATATAATCAAAATATAGTGGTGAATTTAAGTTGAAAAACTATGTTGTTACCAAATAACTTACAATATCTTCAGTGAATTTTTTCACCATCAAGATGGATGAATTAGTTTTTTACATAAATAGATATAATGAATCTAATACTCTTATATTTCCAACGGAATATATGGTGTAAGAATCCGATCAATATTTATTTTTATATAAAATAAATACGGAGAAATTTTAAATCTGAAACCACTAAAACAAATTTATAAGTAAACAAAGAATAATGGGTTGAAGTAATTATCAAAACCAAACCAAGAAGAAAATGGGAAGGAGACAGTAAAAAATATCCCCCTTTTTGATAATTATAAAATCCCAATTTTTTACCAAAATTTTCTCCACCTTTTTGTAAGGATAAAAAAGATGATTTCTTAAGAATATTAAATGACACAATATATTTAACCATTTTATAAAGAATATGAATTTGAAATTTAAGTAGTAGTATAAAAAATATTTAGAATTTGGAAAAAAAATTCTTCCCCCTTTTTTGAATATAAAAAAATTGAGTTATTGGGAATGGTATAAAAAATATATTTTGAATACATGTAATAATATAAACTCCCCCAAAATTCATGCTTTATTTAAAAATATAAAATAATATATTTGAGGATCCACATAAATATGTAAACTTTTATTCAATTAATAATAATATATTTTCAAGAAATTAATAATTGTATTTGTTAAATTAGGTAATGCTATAACAATAAAATATTTTAACACATGATAAAGATTTAAAATAACTCCCTGAAGACTTAGCATAATTATAAATGAATTAAAATAAATTATTTTCAAAGAATTTTTAAATAATTATTTTTAAATAATTTTAAATAACTTTTACACATATCATAAATGGTCAAAAACATTTTCATATAATAATAGAATAATTTATCACATACCATAATAGATTAATTTAGAACATGAAAGTATTTAAAATGGTATTACATTAAAAACATCCTTACATCCAAGATAACCATTTATATAAAGTCATAAGAGTATGATTGATGCTCATTGGTTAATAAAATAATTCATTTAATTAATTCATCTCATAAAAAAATTGGGTGAGAAAAGATTTAATAGTTCAAATATAAGGATAATTAAATGTAGAAAAAAAGATAAAACATTTAAAAGTTTTTCTTCCCCTATATAAAATAGTTAGTTTATTTAGATTTAATATTAAAATGGAAATGAAATACTTACTAGACTAATAGTTCCATCTATAATGATGTTTCCATTTAAAAGAATAAGAAATAGAAATATAAGAAATTTACATAATTTTCAAGAATCCACATAATGATATAAAAATAAAGTCCAGTGGATAATACTTGAAAAATATCAAATACAGGTTCCTTTTGATACCAATATGATTTTGGTTATGGTAGTGTTAGAAAATAAAGACTTCAATAACCAAATCAGTTTATTTTCAGCATTAATTTCAAAATTAAATATACATAATTCTTTTGAGTTATGAATGCGCTTGATACCAAAAAATTGAGGGTTTATAAAATAATTTTCATTATAAAAATATCTATTAATACTATAATAAAAACATTTAATAGTAGATATTCTTTTACTTTTAGAAACAACAAAAAAATATTTCTTATATAATTTTTTCTGTTCTCCGTTACTACCTATACCAAGTTTACCTTTATAAATTTTATTTTTACAAAGAATTTGATTAAAATAATTTTCACTCTTGATAAGCATACTAGAGGTTTTTTATAGTATCAAATTCATCCATTAATTCTTTAATTTTAGTTTAATGAAGAATATAATAAATTTTAAAATAATTAGATCTTAAATCAGTAATATGATCTATCACGCTCTCTTTATCAATTGAAATAGAATCATAAGATTTTATATGCTTTCTATGTTATTTATTTAAGGATTCAAAATTTTCATGAAGAATGAAAAATTATTTATTAATTTCATCATAATAAAAATTATTCAAATCAGAATTTTGAGAGTAAGAAGATTGAACCTCATCAATGTGAGTCATAAGACATAGATTTACCATTTTATTTTCATGCTCAGCTTTAGAGATGGTAGTGGATTCATCAATTGAACCAAAATGACTATAATCATAAAATCAATGCATCAAAATATTGAGTAAAACATTTTTTTGATATAAATATGATTTTCAATATCTTCTTCTATCTTAGCTTTGTACATATCAATCAATTTTATTAACGTATGATCTAGTTTTGAAATTAGAGTTCTGAAGGTACCAATATCATTAAAAACTTCTATCAAACTTAGTTTTCTAACACTGTCATTTCCTTCATAAGAAACTATTATTAGCTTCCAAATATATTAGGTAGTATCTCATTGTGAAACATGATTAAATTCATCTGAACCAAGTCCACATATAATTACATTTATCGCTCTTGAATTAACATCATACTCTACTTATTTATTAGCATCCCAGTTTTCTGGTTTTCCAGGGATTTAATATTGTTTGAAATATTCATGTGAACTTTGAAAACAAGATTATTCAAATATATAGTAATGTATACTTTTCAGAATTCATAATTATCGCTATTAAAATAAGGATCATAGATAATCAACATACCTTCTTTAAGTTCATTTATTTAAATTTGTATTCATATGGATCTTTAACTTAGGCCCATTAGATATAAAATGAATATATCCACTATGTCCCGACCTCTAATACCACTTTTTTTTGTATTGACTATGATGAAGGAACAAGATGGGGGGGGGGAATTATAACCTTTCAAAAATCTTAAAAAATTAGAAACATCCCTCTTGAATTGGAGGGATCTTATCCTTATTTCTTAAAGAAAAGTAAAAATAAGAAGAAATAAATAAATAAATAATAATAAATAATGAAATATAGTGGTTTAGGGCACAGAAATCCCCTAGTACACTACACTAACACTCTCTCTATGATCTTGGTGATTTTCACTAGCAGGTCCATTTACTAGGGACCTCTATAAATGAGTGCAGACAGTTAACACCTTAAAAGGATTTTAAAAGGGATTCCAGTTCTTTTACAAGAACCAAAATATAAAAAAAATAATAGTATGAGAAGCTAAAACTCCACTAATTACTTAATATGATCATTCCAAACTTCAGATAAAATAGTTGAGATGTAGATTCTTGAAACAACATCGGCACACAGTTGCAACAACATATAACAGATGTAGAAGGTCTTCAATAAAGTACAGGGTAATGACCAATTCATTATTCAATTTTTAACAAGTTGTATTCTTATTTAAATGGAATCAAATAATATTTTTCTTATTTATTGTAGGCTTTATTATTCTTCTAATTCTTCACATAGTGAGAGAATAATGATATACAAAGTATTTTAATTTTCTCTTCAAAAACAATGAGCTGTAATTTTGAAGCACTTTATTTTCATAAGTGTTCCCATATACTCTATTCTATGTGTATTAATTAACCTATTTGAGATAGATATATATACACAATATTATATTCAGGCTATTGTAGTAGCTCCTCCTCCTTTGGGTATTCCAAAATAAATCCATTAAATAGATTCCAAAAAATTATCCAAGAATACTATAGCACCGTTGGATTCTTTCTGTAGACTAAATATCTAATAAATTCATTCAAAATAATTTTAATAATTACTCCAATACTATCTCTAGAATAATAACAGTGTTGAATGATCCTATGAAATAGATTTAAATACCATTCAAATATTCCTTTAAAATAATTGAAATAATCCCTAAACACAAGCATCAACATCTGCATGCAAATTAAAATATTTGAATTTAAATAACAATGAGTCCTCCAACTTTACTTGAAAATGACATTAAAATAACTTTTAATTTTTATCTTTAAATTAATCACCAAAATATTCAAATATAGTTTGTTCACAATCCATATGTTTAATAATAATTTATCCTACTGATAAACCAAGGAGAATGATCCTGGTAAAAATGAAGCAGCTTAAAATACCAAGAATATATAAATCAGAGCATCATTAGCTATTTCATGATCTAATTTATTTATAATTCATAATTTATGTATTTATTTCTAATAAAAACATATTTTATATCAATTATCCTCTAGTTTTGTTTGTAAAGAAGTATCAAGGAAAAACAAAAGAAAACTTCTGGTGCTGTCAAGAACTATTCATCATCTTCAGCCTCTTGATGAGTTTGAATATATGTGACTTCTCTATTATAAATGTGCATATTACTTATGTCCTCATATGCAGTGAGGCAACATGAATATTTAGAGGATAATTTTCTAGTTTTGAAACATCAATACATGCAGTGACAATATACAGTAGGATAAAAGCATGCAACAAGGTCTTCCTATATGAGATATAGGTGCTGAAACATCCTAGAGATTTCAATTAATGGTGTGAAGAAGGTCATGGAATAACATCCTTAGTTCATCATCCATGAAGGAAAAGATTTATATTTTCAGAAAAAATGGATCATGTACATCTTCCATGCGTAGAAAGGGTATTCCCTTGCTTGAGTGCATGGTGTGGGTTTTCTCCAGCTTGAGTGATCTCCTATAACAAACCCATTTCATGTTCCTATATACTATAGTGGATTATGAATGTTGAAACATTTTAGGATGATGTATAATATAGTTTTTTCTAGTTTTGAGCTATTGTTCATTATCTTTTACCTTTGATTCCATTCGAAGAAACTAATAGAAAAGCTCCTTCGAAGGTCATCTTCTTCAGATCTACTACTATCAAGAATCAACATAAAACAACATGTAGGAGAATTATCACCTATATGGTGATGAAAATATCATTCAGTTCAAATTATTTATAACACTTAGTGCATAACAACATATAAAAAGTTCTCTAGTTGCAACAACAACGAGAGGTTCATCTTCAACAACAAAAACACTAAACATTGGGTTAATTTTCAAATATAGGGTTCATATACCATAATTTTGATCCAATAAATGGTTCTTATAGCATAATTTTTTTATTTAAAATTATTGTCTACAAAATTTATCACATGTTTCATTAACTCAATGTAGGGATCAAAAATCCTTTAAAAATATAAACAGATTATCATCAAAATTCATTGATTTTTTAGAGCCTATTAAAAATAGATTCAAAAACTAGTCCAGAAGACTTATATCTATAAAATTTAAATCCCTTTAAAATATATCAAGAATATAAATAATATGAACCTTACAAGTCCCAATAAATTTTAAAATCATAAGAAATAAAATTCTTGACAAAATTTTTTCTATTAAAACAACCTTTTTAGCCTTTGATGAAAACTAAATAAATCAAGATAATAATATTTTATTTTCATAACACTAGGTTTAGTATGATTCTGATATTTGAATCACATGAAATAAATGAAATACAGTGGATTTAAAAATCTATACAATGTAGAGTTTCTAAACTGTTGCAGAAATTTCAGTGATTTTTTAGAGAACTAAATTGATCTTTTTAGACTTCCTCATAAATTGATGAAGTTTAGATAAATATATTTTATATAAAAATATTTAAGTCATATATGAGTCCAATCACTATATATTTTTATATGATCAAAATAAAATGTGACTTTAAGCTGAAAAATGTATTATTACTGAACAACTTACAATTTATTCAGTGATTTTTTTCACCATAGAAACAACTAAATTAGTTTTCAACATAAACAGATAAATTCAATATAATATTCTTATATTTTTAATGAAATAGATGGTGTAATAATCCAATCAATATTTCTTCCTATATAAAATAAATACGAAGACATATTAAATTTTAAACCACTTAAACAAATTTATAAGTAAAAAAATACCGATGGGTTGAAGTAATTATCAAAACCAAACAAAGATGAGAATGGAAAGGATATAATGAAAAATATCTACAATTTTGATAATTAGATCATCATAATAATTTATTTATTTATATAGAAATAAAAAGGCACCAGTCTAAGGATGTATGAAATAATGTAACCCAAGGGCATCCCCCTGTATGAGATCCACACCCTCTGGTTTCAAGAGATCCACATTCAGGACACAGTAGACATTGGAGTTGGGTTCAGCCAAGGAGGAGAGGTGATCTGCCACTTTGTTCCCTTCACGCCACGTGTGGAGCACTTTGGTGTTATTATTGAGAAGCATATCCATGCACCTTCTAATGGTATAGGATATTGACCAAGAAATGGAACCAATACCCTTTAGAGTGTTATGAAGAATGAGAGAGTCTGTCTCCACCTCATAAAGAATGATGTTGGCTTGTTGGAAATGGGTGTCGCCAGTAAGAGTGGCCTTGGCCTCTGCCTAGATGGAGGACCCTCTGCCCAGATAGGCATAGAAGTCCATAATGACTGCGCCTTTGGAGTCTCGAACCACCCCACCTCCACGGATAGTCCCCAAGAAACAGGAACCATCGGTATTAAGTTTTAAACTGCAAGCTGGAAGAGTCCACCACACCCAGAGGGGTGATGGAATATTACTGGGCAGAATAGGAACTGGAACATTGAGAAGAAGGTGCTGCAAGGTAGGGGCCTCCCGCCATCCATTAAAGAGCTTTACCAACTTTTCTCCCCTTTTTATAATGATAAAAAAGATAAGTTCTTGACAATATTAAATAACACAATATATTTACCCATTTTATCAAAAATAGGAATTTTAAATTTAATCATTAGTATAAAATATATTTAAAATTTGAAAAAAAATTATTCCCCCTATTTAGAATATCAAAAAGATAAGTTATTGAGAATGGTATACAAAATATATTTTGAATACATACAAAAATATAAACTCCTCATAAATTCATGCTTCCTTTAAAAAGATAAAATAATATATTTGAGGATCCACAAAAATATGTAAAATTTTATTCAATTAATAACAAGATATTTTCAAAGAATTAAAGAGTATCAGTTAAATTAATTAATTCCATAATAGTTAAATATTTTAACACATGATAAAGATTTAAAATAACTCCCCCAAAGATGTATCATAATTATAAATGAATTAAAATAAAATATTTTCAAAGTATTTATAAATAATTATTTTTAATGAATTTTAAATAACATTTACACATGTCATAAATGGTCAAAATCACTTTCATATAATAATAGAATAATTTATCACATACCATGATAAATTAATTTATCATATGTAAGTATTTTGAATAGTAATAAATTAAACACATGCTTACATCTAATATAAACGTTTATATAAAATTTTATGAGTATACTTGATGGTTATTGGAAACTTCTTTCAAACTCAGTTGTCGAACACTATAGTTTCCTTAATAAGAAACTATGATTATCTTCCATATCTCATAGGCAGTATCACATTGTGAAATACAATTAAATTCATCCAGACCAAGTCCACATATAATTTCATTCATCACTCTTGAATTAACATCATAATCTGCTTCTTTATAAGTATCCAAGTTTTCTAGTTTTCCAGGGACTTCATAAAGTTTTAAAATATTTACGTAAAATTTGAATACAATATTATTCAAATAGATAGTCATGAAAGATTTCTATAATCCATAATTTCTAAAAATTATCATTTCTTTCATAGATGATATATATATTGTTGAAACTGCTTCAATGAATAGTTACGATAACAACTAACATATGTATAAAATATTCAATAAAGAATAGAGCATCATCCAATTAATTCTTCAATGTCTTGCAAGATGTCTTATTATTTATACATTAGAAAATAATATTTTTATTCTTTGGTACTAATTGTCTTCTTCTTCTTGTTATTCACTCAGTGAGATAATAATGAAATATATAGTATTTCAATTATCTCTTAAAAAATGACGAGCATTAATTATGTAGTAATTTTTTTCATAAGTGGTTTCATGTATCTTTTCTTCTTTGTGTGTTACTTAACATTCCATATATATATATATATATATATATATAAATATAATAATATATTTATTCATTTTTTGTTTCTCCTCCTCCTTTGGGTATTCCAAAATAAATCCATCAAAGAGCTTCCTTAAATTTATTTAAGAATAATGTACCACCATTAGCTTCTTTCTGTTGAAAAAATATCTAATAAATGCATTCAAAATAATTTGAATAACTCCTCCAATAATATCTTTAGACTGATAGAAGAATTTAATGATCCTCTAAAATATATTTAAATACCATTTAAATATTCCTTTAAAATAGATGAAATAATCCCTGAAAACTAGCAGTATCATCCACATGTAAAGTTAAATATTTTAATTTAAATAACTATGAGTCTTATGAATTTACAAGAAAAATTATGTTGAAATAAACTGGTTATTGTTATCTTAAAATTCATCACCAAAATCTTCACAGATAGTTCATTCATAATCCTTTTATTTAGTAAAAATTTATCTAACTGATAAACCAAGGAGAATGATCTAGGTAAAAATGAAGCAGCTTAAAATACCAAGAATATGTAAAAAATAGTACCATAACCTAATTCATTATCCTATTTATGTATAATTCCTCATTTAATAATTTATTTCAAATAAACAAATGTCATATATCAATTATCCTCTAGTTGTGTTTGTAAAGTTATAGCAAGGAAAAATGAAATCAATCTTCCAGTGCTTCCAAACACTATTCATAATTTTCAACCTATTGATGAGTTTTAATATACATGACTTATCTATTCTACATGTGTATATTACTCATGTCCACATATGTAGTGAGGCTGTTTGAACATGCAGTGGAGAACTTTCCACTTTTGAAACATCAATACATGCAGTGACAATATATAGTAGGATAACAACATGTTGCGAGGCATTCCTGTATTAGCTCTAGGTGCTGCAACATCCTAGTGATGTAAATTCATGGTGTGAGGAATTTCTTGGAATAAATTCCTAAATTCAGCATGCATGAAGGTGAAGAGTTATAATTTTAGAATAAATGGATCTTGTACATCATTCATGCATGACAAGTGTATTCTACAGCTTGAGTGCATGTCATGGGTTTTCTATAGCTTGGGTGATATCATGTAACACACCCATGTCATGGTCTAGAAAATAATATAGTGTATTATGAATGTTTCAACATTACAGGATGATGCAACATATAGATTTTTCTAGGTTTTAGCTACTTTTCATCATCTTCAACATTTGGTTCCATTTTAAAAAACCATAAGACAAACTCCTTAGTGGGTCATCATCTTCAGGTCAAATACTATCAAGAATCAATATGAAAAAAACTGTAATGGATTTCTCACCAACATGGAGATGTAAATTTCCTTCGTCTCAAGTTATGTACAACACTTGGTGCATGGCATCATACAACAAGTTCTCTAGTTGCAACAATAATGAGAGGTTGATCTTTAATGATGGAATCAGCGAACGTTGGGTTCATTTTTAAACGTAGGGTTTATATACCATAATCTTGATCCAAAATATGTTTCATATAGCATACTTTTTTCTTTAAAATTATGGTTTACAAAAATTATCATAGGTTTCATCAACTCAACATAGGGATCAAAAACCCTCACAAATTATAAACAACCTATCTTTAAAATTCATTTATTTTTTAGAGACTTTTAACAATAGATTCATAAACTGGTCCAGAATACTTATATATATATATATAATTTTGATACATTTCAAATGGATCAAGAAGTGTATCAATATGAACTCCACAACTCCTGCTATCTTCAAAAAAGAAGCAATAAAATTTTGTACAAAGTGTAGTTCAGAAACAACCTTGTAGGAATTTGGATATTTTATTGACCATTAAAACAAAAATTTTAGACTTTGATGAAAAATAACTAAAAAAAGATAATCATCTTGTATTTAAATAACAATAGGTTTCATATGTTTCAAATATTTTAAGCACATTTAGTAAATTAATGATGATTTCTTTACAAATCTACACACTCTAGAGTTTCTAAACTATTGCAGTAACTTCAGTGATTTTTAAGAGCACCAAATATATCTTTTTAGACTTCCTCATAAATTGATGAAGTTTAGATTAATATATTTTATATCTAATGGAATAAGTCTCATGAAAATTTGATCACTGTATCTTGACATATAATCAAAATACATAGGTGAATTTAATCTAAAAAATTGTACTATTATTGTACAACTTACAATAGCTTTAGTGATCTTTTTACCATAAAAAATTTGAATTAGTTTTCAACATAAACAGATAAAATGAATATAATATTTGTATCTTTACAAAAGAATATATGGATTTATAATTTGATCAATATTTCTTTCAATTTAAAATAAACACCAAGTAATATTAAATCTGAAACCACTTAAACAAATTTATAAGTAAACAAAGATTCATGGGTTGAAGTAATTATCAAAACCAAACCAAGATGAGAATGGAAAAGAGACACTGAACACAAATTCCCTACATAAGGGTAATTCATAAATTGTGTAAAGGGATCATATCATGTAAGGGTAGTTGAGTAAGGTTACAGGTTCACATAAGGGTGCTACCTAAGGGTAAAGTTGAGTTCGTGTAAGGGTAGGATAAAACTTACTCTGTTCTCATAAGGGTAAGTTGGTTGTGTGTAAGGGTTGGATGTGCAAGGGTAGTTTTCATAAAGTAAAACATTCATTTTTAGGCCTACATATGGGTAAAATCTATTACCCATACATTATGGATTTAATATATATAATGGTAAACCATGTTACCCTTACACAGTGTCCATTATGGGAAAATTGTGTTTTAAACCCTTTTCACATGTATTCTTCCCAGATCACCTTGTAACCTATTTCAATGGATTTAAATGCTAGAAATAATGGAAATTAATTACTTTGATTCTTTTTCTGTTAATTTATATGTTTAAGTATACTTTGAATTCTCCACTTTAAAAAATAGTCAGGAGGCAATTACATTGTTAACCAAGTTGTGGATTTAATGCAACACTCTGTACGCAGTAGTGATATTTTTATAAATCATTGAAAACTTGTGGATTTACTTTTAGTTCACCCTTTGGGTATGAACATCCTATTTTTTCCCTTGTTCAAGTTGGTGAGACCTTATACAAACAATACAAGCCCTTATTTCCAATTATTGGCCTTATAGAACCCTCATCTTTATCCCTTTTATTTTAGATGCAATTTTTTGAATAATAATTCCTTGTGAGTTTCTATATTCTATTTATCCTTCTCATCATGAGTGATATTGAATATAATTATTCATTTTATTCTAGATAAATTGAATAAATAATTTTTAAGTTGTAAATAATTATAAATAGTTACTAACATATATGAAAGTGGATTTCCAAGATTTCTGAAGAAAGGTTAAAACTATTATTAAATGATAAATCACCTAGAATTACAAAAATTATAAGGTATAATTATTATTAATTTATCTAGGATTATTCTGGAGAGGATAATAAAAAATGATGATGAATAATTATTATAGATTATTCAAGATTATCTAGAAGATAGAATGATAATATCACATGTAGTTTTTTATTTATTTTTTAAATAAGATGATAAAATGGGTTCTAAGAATCTATGAAGAACCTTGAATGTCGACGTGTTGACAAATATGATAATAAGGCCTTGGATGAGGTGTTATTGGATGTATATGTTTCCGATCCATCTTTTGAACCACACAGAGTGGTTTATCCTTGAAATTGAAATTGAAAATATTAAGTTAGGAAGTTCCTTACCTTATTGGGTCTATGTATACACTTGTTTCCATGGTTTAATTCATGAATTATTAGTTTTGTGTTCTCCATTAATGGTTACTATTTTTGGGTGTGTGCATTGTCATGTTACCCATGCATGATCCCCTCATACCATGATATTTTTTAGAGAATTATCTTTTCATGTTTAATATTTATTCACATGATGTTTTATTTATACTCTATCCATCATTATGCCATGTTATGTATATTTATCATACTTTTACCTTATTGTGTATTGTTCAACCTTTAGAGGTTTTGTGCTTAGTACACATGATAGGTGACTGTCACGGTAAGGTTACTCCTTAGAGGGGGAGTGAACATAACTTGTAATGATGATGATAGTGTAGAATGATATCCTTTCCAAATGTATCTCGATTAGATGAGGATTCTAGGGAATATTCCAATACTAAATTCTTTTAGGATTTTGAGTATCTTTTCAACTTAATACCTTTTGGATTCTGATTAGTGTGTCCACTCAATTTCTTATGGAATCCCAGTGACATGACTACAACCTTGAGGCTAGTTCTAACCTTTCTGACATGCTTGATCATCATTCCATCATAGATCTAAATTAGTTAGATCGGGGTTTTTGGTGGATTGGTTAGCACACAACTTCTTGGTATGTTATTGTGTATTGTTATACTTTCATTTTCATTTATTATTACCATGAAATACACTTATTATACAATAACACTACTTTTATGGATGCATTTGTGGGGTCCTACTAGATTTCATACTCACACCTTACATGAGCATCTTGATGTGCATGAAAATATAATACATAGGGATCCAATAAAGGGTAAAGGGACCGTGAAATATTATTTACCCATAGATCATGGAGCAGGAGGTGGGACCGGGACAAAGTCTAGGAATTTCCATAATTTTATTTACTTATTTACCTGTTTCACTTGTACTCTTGTTCAGATTGCCACCTTGGGAGCCATTTTTTATCTGTATAACTTTTATACTATTTTGATTATTTATTTTCATCATTATTCCTATTAAGGTTTAAATATTATTACAAATTTATTATTATTTCCCTATAACATGATACTGAGGGTATAGTCTTCCCATTGATGGAATTACACCCTTATTGCTAGTCAGTAACCACTTGCATGCATGGAGGTGCACATGAGGTCACATGGAACACCGTCTTGGACCCATTGGTTCAGGTTGGTATGTTATAGCATGAATCTATATTTATTCACCAGTTTCTGTGAGATTGACATTGGATCTAGAGTATTGGTAACCTTCACTTTGAATGGATCTAGATCTGACATTGATGGTGGATTTTGTTGGTTAAGTTGATTTGATTCTAAGTCAATGACTTAACCTACTTATTAAATATTGTTCTAAGATCCCTTTTGTGATTAATTAGGATCGAATCTAGGGATCATTAACATGTGGGTTTGATCTAGTTTGTGAACATGCATTATTTGGATATATGTACTAAAAAAATCCCAACTATTAACATCAATTATCTTGAGGCAGAAAGTTCCTTACCATGTTGAGCCCTTTTATAAAGTTATTTCCTTGATATTGATCACATGTGTGTACATGTGTATACTATGGGACCCATGGTTGATATTGATCATATTTATGTGATTTTGTATCCCATGAGACCCATAATCAATAATGATATCATGTGTGTGTACATACACATGTATAACGGTTGTGACTCATGCTTGATATGCAATGTTTGTGCTTATATGTGTTATGCCTTGTTCTGTTTGAATGTATGGTCTATGAAGGTTTTTCTCCCAATAGAAAGTGATATTTTCACTATTATGTCTTGGTTAACCATTAGTGGTGGAGCATGTTCAACATATAATGATGAATATGATGGGATGATACATAAGGAATTGGTGTTATAACCTTGAGACCCGACCCATGGTTGTGGCAGGATATGAGGATCTTGTGGCCCAACTGAGGTAGAGATGGGGTATGATGGCCTTGAGGCCTGACCCATGATAGAGGTTGGGATCAAAGGTCTTGTGGCATGGATCAAGAATTATTTTCCATGTGGCTACTCATGGATATATATATTTTCCTTGTGGATAACCCATGACCATGACTTCTTTCATGACTATTCTTCTAGTATAGAGACGAAGCAGGCATGAGCGAGGTTCATGGTGTCTTGGTTAGCACATGAACTATTGACACATTTTTTATTATTATTTTTATTTTTCATTTACTTATTTTCATGGAATACACCTCTTATTCATGTGAAATTATGTAAAGGATGCATTGGTGGTGCCCTACTGGGTTTATACTCACACCTTGCATGGAAATCTTGATGCATATAAAGAATTCATGATCAAGGACCTAGGAAAGGTAAATGAAACAATGATTGGGTGTCTTTATTTATTTTACCATTTCTTTCTTGTACTCTAGTTTGACCTTCCACATTGTGGTTCCTTGGTTTATTACATTTTATGAATTTGATATATCTAACAGGTGATCTATTATAGCATTTTTATTAGTTCCTTTATCCCCTTTTATGTTATTATTATTTTCTTGATATTATTTTGACATATAAATTTTGAAACTGAGGGTATATTCACCCCACTACACTGTTCGAACCATCGTTTTTAGTCAGAAACCCTTTGTATATGAGGAGGCATGCATGAGGTCATGTAGATCAGTAGCCCAGACTGGGTGATTCGGGTCGGAGTTTTACACATGCCTCTTAGGATAACAATTTATATTTCCTAAGATCTGTTTTTTGGTCCTAAACTACTTCAAGTATATTATAATATAGTTTTTTTATTTCTTAATAATAAAATCCTTAGGACATCATGTTCTTTCCCTACATGTAGATCCAATGCGGGCTGAAGCATGTTAAAAATATTGTGTTCTTTCCCCCTTCTTTTCTTTCTCAAAACATACTCATCTTGATCTTTCTCATCTAATTTTCTTTATACTTTCATAAAAAAAGATTTATTTATATAAATCATAACCACCATTATATATCAGTGAATTAAAGGTCATTGGACATAGATTTCCACTCAACATATCCCTTAACAATTTGTACCAGATCCTTCTAATTTATAATGATGGGTTATATGGAATTTTAGAAATATAAATTCAATAGGGAAACTGATTTTAACCTATATAGGATTAAAATGAGTGAAGTTTTGGATCATAATGACAACCTTGATCAATTTATATTTTACAAAAATATTTATATGGAACGAAACAGTCTTCTGAACAATGGTATAAACAATTTGATTCCTTTATGATTGAAAATGGTTTCATTAGAAGAAAGTATGATACATGTATTTATTTCAATCCTATTAAGCATGAAATTATTTACCAATATTTATATGTTTATGACATTATTCTTATTTTAAAAAATATTATATTGATTAATCATATCCCTAAGAGACCATTAGATAGTGATGATGAAGTATTGATTGTTTTTGTTTAATAATGGTTTTCAATGTATTGTCAATGATATTTAGAGATGAAGGAAATTAGGAAAGTAAAACTTTATATAAGTTTTATAGAATTTAAAAAACAAAAATTTCATACTCTATAAGGTAGAACCATAAAAATTAGGAACTCCATAGATGCATTTTCTACTACTAGATGATAGCACTGAAGAAATGACGAATAATATGACCGGATGATAGAAGGTACTCCTATCACTGAAAGTAAAGAAGATAAGTGAAGTTAGAGCTAATAAAGGATTAAGTATGCATTCATGGATACTATTCTATTTTAAAGTAGTTTTACATTAGATTATTTCAAATTTGGACTTAACTGTATTCATGATTAGTGTTGAATGATAAAGGGGAACTGTCAAAATATGTTAAGTTATAGTATCCCAGAAGTTTATTTCTAAAAGTTAGAAACATCCAATGATTGTTTAACTATTATTCAAAGTGGAAGAAAAGTACTGAAGATGTTGTAAAGCACTATTTATAATAGTTTCTATGATTTTTGGGAAATTTAAGAGTACTCATTAAATGATTAAGTTGAAAAATGGGGAGATTAAAGACCTAAATAGAAATATTGAAGATATAAATTAATGATGGTCAAAATGAGTTCACTAAAATTTATAGAGTGTACTTATAAATAAATAATAATAGATGCCAAAAAATTATGGTTACTAGAAGTAGAAGAGACCAGGGTGTCCTGAAGAGGACTTCGTAAGGATGAACCTTAGTAAAGTCTTGAGAATATCGAAAAGGCATAAACTTTATAAAGATCATTCAAGTAATTAATATGGCATAGAAAAGTCTTTATAAGGTTCATTTAACATTATGAAATTGAAGTGAATTGAAAATATTATAAAAGAATTAATTTAATTGTAGTCCAATATACACCTATAAAATCATCATCACTGGAAGATACACTGATGACTATGAGCTAAAAGGTATATAGAATATAAAGTTGCTAAAAAGGTTGAGCATACTGAGCTAACTTATTCATAGAAGTTCTAATTGGATGATTTATGTGTTTTTTTTCAATGTTAAATCTTAAAAAAAAGGGAATTCAATCTGTAATATCACTAGGAGATGGAGAAACATAAGACTAGGGAATGAGTTAGCCTCAACTAGAAGAACAAGAAACATAAATTTTTTTATAAGTCTTGGAAATGAAAGGTGAGTTGATCAAAATATAAGTTAAAGGTTAATAATTATAATCGAACTAATGAGTAAAGATTACTAGAAGCTCTAGATTCATATTGAAGGTTGTTTGAAGGATAAAATTCAATATTAATTTAAGTGATCTTGACAAAAAGTTAGAACCATAAAATGTTGAGCGACTTCTAAGAATGTTCATTGACCAGAATATTTTGAGTTCATTATGATGTTGTTGATCTAGAAATTCAAATTCAAAATCCATGATGAAATGTTTGTGATTTAATCCATGATTTGAGGAAGGTTTGAAAGAAACTTTGATACACAATTTCATTTATTTTTACTTGACTCTGATATTTTATAATATTTGTGAAGGAATTCAAATTGTAATAGTTTAGATCCTTAGGGTTAGGAGTTTTCAAATCAGTAAAATTATTTGGAGAGGTTGAGTATATAATAGAGTCCAAGCTCATTTAAAGCAATATATATGAGATAAATACTTAAGATAATTAGTGAGAGAGTTTCTAACAAGATATTTTAAAAAGATTAAGTTGGGTCTAAGATTTGAGAATAATATAACTTGAAGTTCTAAGGATGTAGAGTATGGTCACTAAATTCAGGTGAAAAATAGTTTAGAGATAGAACAACATTAATAAAAATTTGTAGAAGAAATAGGAATTGGAGTTTTAAAGTGATGGATCCAAAATTAAGTTTATTGAAAGCATAGGATAACTAAAATTGCATGTGATTCCAGAGTAATTTTAAGAGGCAGTCAAATATAAGTCTATATGGAAGTTCAAGGAGAACCCTTGAAGATTGGCAGTTTCAGTATAAACACCACATTCATACCAGGTGGTAAAGGGATATTTTCAAGATATAACTCAACCACATGAATAATATTTTGGTTTCATAGTTTACGATAATAACTATTCTCTTTGGTTAAGGATAAAAACATTCCCCATTTTAAAACTTACAAGAATATTAAAAACCTATATCTTGGTATAATAACTAGATGTAGAAAGGAGTAGGTTCCCCACACTGAGACGAAACCTTATAAAAATCCTTGTGTACTTTTATTTCCATTTATCATCTAAATTTCATATGGTATTAAGTGTTGGGAAACCATATCAAATATCAATACATCTTAATCTATGAAAAAGGTTCGAACAAATTAAAGGAAGAAAAAGTTTAATTTAAACTTAATTAGTAAAAATCATCCACCCTGATTCACCCCTTCCTAAGGTGATTGCATGGTCCACTGGGAATAAAAAGTGGCATCAGAGTGTAGGTTACCTCTGATAATATCTATAAATTTTTTCTCAATTGATTTTATTGATTTACATGAAGTGCACATTTTAGTAAGTTATAGAGATGATTGTTTCCCTCGGAATTTACACCTCATTATGATTTTCTATTTCTAAACGGTTCCCAATAGGTTTATTCATGGAACCAGAAACACCCAATGGTTCTATATCTAAAGTGAACTACTTTACAAAGGTGGGTAATCGTTAGGTATTTTGACCAACGATGTTTAATAAGTTACATTGGTCAAGAGGATGAGAGGTTGGGCTCATCACACCCTTTTGGGGGGAATTATTTCTTACTCCATGACTCTCTTATAGATTTAAGATATGTCCATGAATCTTTATTAATTCCCAAGTATGATGTGGGTTAACCTAGAGTTAAAAATCAATTATTAGCATGTATGGATCTTATAATCAATTGTATATATCTGAGGTTCTTCATCAATATTGATATCTATATATATCTAAGGATATCCATTGATGGTATCCTCTTATGTACTACTTAGAGACTCTTTGATCATTATTATGATGATGATAGTTTTCTAGACACTCAGTGGGTCACTCTAGAGTATATCATCATCTAGGGACATGAGAGTTGTTTTGATGTTAGGATAAAACCCATAGATGGGATTCCTATGTATCCTTGTGAAAGGAATAAAAACCGTCATAGTTTGGTACCACTTAATAGGGTACATCGGTCCTTTTAAGGTCACGTGATAAGGACCAAACCATAAAGTTTAACATCATGCGTCAAGGACACCATATAGGAATAAGGTGCCTAGTTAAAGTTTGGTGTGGGGATTATACCGAAGCAGCCCAAAAAACCTAAGAGAGATGAGGATTCTCAGGTTTAATTTAACCCTACTAGAAATGTGGCCTAGAGAGAATGTGGTTGATTTGAGGTATTGGGTTTGGACCTCATAAAGGCTTCATACATATCCCATTTGGAAATAGAATCAAATCCCATATAGTTTAGTTATGAGAAACCCCACCTATGGAGGTTCTAGAAGGATTATCTTACAAGGGATTATAACTATTTTAGATGGTTAGGCTGGGGATTATTAATGAGGAGGACTCCCTGGGTTAAGATTCATGTGGATGTCATGATCACCGTTGATCACTATGCCCACGTGAGTCATGCTCTATGTGAAAAAAAGAGGTAGAAAAAGATCTGAGAACCACACAATTCAATGTGTCTGATGATGCATGAGTACTAGAGAATATTAAGGCTTATACCTATGGAAGATGCCCATTTGAGGTTTGGTTAGGGATTGCTTCTAAAGTGGATGCCCATTTGAGGTTTGATTGGGGATTATTCCTAAGAAAGATGCCCATTTTAGGTTTGGTTGGGGATTAATCCTAAGGAGGATCCCCATGTGAGGTTTGTATAGGAATTACTCCTAAGGGGGATTCCCACGTGAGGTTCAACCTAGCATAGGAGTTAGGTGAAGAGGTTTTAGGAGTTTCTTGAGGATTTTATCAGCTCAATCTACTTGAGGAATCCAAGAGGATAATCTCAAATCGTAACATAGGAAATGAAGCAAGAGGAGTATATAGGTTCAAGGAATTTTCAAGGAGTGTGGAGGAGTATTTAAAATCATGGTATTTTAGTGGTGGATGTTAAGGTCGTATAAGGAACAAGCCAAAATATCCTCGACCCAGCCTAGAAATTTTGTGGTGCGACTCTCTATTTTTCATGGGGGTTAGTGATGGTAGCGAAGGGACGAGCCCAAAGGGCTAGGACCATAACCTAACACTAATACTAATAAAATGTGTAGGGATTAAACCCCCATGTTATTGACCAACTTGTTCACTTAGGTGGGTCACCCAGGAGGTTTGCACAGGTGGGTCGCCCGGGTGGGTCTCTTGGGTGGTTTACCCAGGTCATTCACCCAGGTATAGGTCACACAGCTATGGGTCTCCCATGTGCTAAGCTAGGGGACATAAACTAGTGAGGTAAGGACATATTAGTTCACCCATGTAGTGATGGAGTACTTGATAGATATGGCAACATGTCCAAATCCCTCTTCTGGATTGGTTGTCCGGGAGTTCGATCATCCTCAAAAAATTTGAGGCGGAGGGGTATATTTATAGATCCATTGGTGGGACTGTATAGATGAGCCTATATGGATGGGACTATATGTATGGGTCTTCACATATGGTTCTATGAGGATAGTCTTGTGTAGATGGCATGCACAGATAGCCTACATGGATGGACTACACAGTGACAAAATTTCCTTTAATTTTTTTTTCTAACTTCTGAGAGCCATAACATTTGATCCGTGAGTCTATTTAGGATATATGACCAATCAAATCAAAGATCCCAAATATATATACACTTCTTTATATGATTAATATATCATATTTTATAAAAATAAATGTATAAATTTTATTATAATGCATCAACACATTTTTATTATCAATCTTTGGAAATCCACAACCTACTTTTAGAGGGGGGGGGGGGGGTATTTCCGCTTATCCCTTCTTGTGAAGTTGTCTCATGGAACATGGAAATCCATCCTACATATTATTATGGCCTAGAGAATCAAATATAAACAAAATCAACATTTTTTGTCTGAGTGAGGATCACATCATGAATTCTACGACAAAGTGCATGGAACATATTTTGTGGTGTCAAAAAAGACCCCCTTACCATAGAATTAGATTCATTTAGAATGAAAATAATTTGGTTATAAGGTAACTATAGGGTACTTTGATTCATTCAAACATCATTTTGTGGGTTTTTGAGCTACATAAATTGTAGTAAGATGCTCTAATTTTTGCCTAATCCATGGGGCCTTGCGAGCATAGTTTGACTATTGCTAGGGTCATATAAACAACCCTAAAAGATTTTTATATTTTGATGACATCAACCTAATTTTTTCCTAAGATCAATATAAAGTATACTTATCAAGTGAGAATTGGATTTTTCTTAGGATTCCCTTTTTTATGTTTCCATCCTAACAAATTTTGTGCCTTTTATATTTTTATCGCTCGATATTTCCTAAACTGTACAGAGTACATATCTAGCTAGATGAGACTCAATTTTTTTCCAGAGTTCCCTTTTTGGGTTTTCAATTTAGTGATTACTGTGTCTTGTTTTGGTGGAATTTTAAATTCATCCATTCCAGACTAAAAAAGGCTAGTGTTTTAGGTCGAACAACTTTGACCATGAATTTTGAGATGATAACCCAAGAAAGGATTGATGGAGGGGATGTTATAATATTATTAAGATAATTCCAAGGGGAATCTTGATCCATTATTTTATGGTTTTTGAATCTAAAATGATAAATATGGGAATAGAGGAGGTATCTCCTAAGTACGGAGTTACCTCTAGGTAAAAAACACGTTATGGGGGCTAATTTATGCAAGGCCAACTAGGTTGCATACTGCATAGTCAAGTAGTGGTATCCTTAGGATGAAATATATGTTATGTGGGTGACCTATGCAAGGCCAATTGGGGCACATAATGCATAGTTAAGAAAATGAGTTCTTAAGAATTATGACATTCTATTTCTCATGGGTGAAGGAAGTTTACGGAGATTTAGATTTCTCAAGACCATAAGGGGTGGTTTTTCTGAGGAAATATTTATAATAATAAAGGGATAATATGTATTAGTATAGTAAATGAATGAAAAACCACTCCTACATGAATTTGGTGTGTGAATGAGGGTACATTTTTTATATGTTCAACATAAGGAGAGAAAGTTCCTTTCTAACAAAGGGTAACAAAATCATGCATTTTTATTTTGTGTGATTGATAGATTGATCATGTAGTTTAAAGTCACAATGTAAGGACATTATGTTTTGTAGTTTAAATTAATAATACAAGAAAATTATTCCGTGTAGTTAAAATTCATACTAAAAGGAAATTATGTTGTGTAGTTTAAAGTCATACTATAAGGAAATTATGTTGTGTAGTTTAAAGTCACACTACAAGAACATTATGAAATGTAGTTTAAAGTCATACTGTAAGGACATTATGCTATGTAGTTTAAATTCATACTACAAGGAAATTAGGGGGATATAATTTAAGGTATTTGTTATTGAACACAAGATTAATGATTCTACCATTCTTTGTTTGGAAATATACTGCCATATTTAGGAATGAAAGGAGGAAGTTCTAAACTGTGATTTGGGGATTCTCAGATCCAAAGAGTGGTATGGAGAAAATAGATTATGGTGTTAGAGGATCTCTCTCCTAAGTATGAATTTACTACTACTTGAAAACCCCATTATGGGGAAAGTTTTATACAAGGACAATTAGGGAACATACTGCATAGTCAATAGTTTCATCCTTTGGTTGATAGACCTGTTATAAGGGTTGTTTTATGTAAAGGTATCTGGGGCGTTTTACAACATAGTTAGGAAAAATATTCCTCAAGAATTTTAACATTATATTGCTAAAATACAATGAAAGTTTATGTAGATTTGTATCTTCCCAAGTATAGAGTCTGGTTTGTGGAGAAAAGTACCTAAATATGGAAGGGGTATTTCAAGTCATGATTTCAAAAGAATCAGGGAAATATGTTATCTATGAAGGTCTGAACCAAGCGTAGGAAGTATGGTGCATGTAGTTTTAGGTTGTAAAACTAGGACCATAATATCATGGAAACAACATGGAATATGTGGCTTTATCGGACAAAGGTCGTTCCTGTATAATTTGGACATGAGGGAGGAAATTCTAAACCATGGTCTTGGAGACTTTCAGATCGAGAGAAAGGACACAGGAAAAAAATGCGATGGATAACCAGTGACTGGATTTAAATCATGGGTTCAAACCTATTTTCATCAGAGATTGAAAGGAAAAAATATGGTTCTAATAACGGAGAAATTACTAATGTTCAATAAACATGGTCAAAAAGTATCCTGAATGGATTAAAGGCCTTAATTTTTATTGATTTTGATAACCCACCTTTCAAGGGATGAGGGGGAACCCTTACAAGGCCCGTAGGCTCAGAGATTACAAGGCCCATATGCTTAGGAGATTACATCACCCGGAGTTCTTAGGGAATTCAACCAGACTATCTATAAGGAACTACCCCTCCCTAGCATCTGCGTCATGATAGTAGCTCTCTACCTTTTCATGGCTGTCTGGCTAGGCTTCCCGTGCAAGAACAGGCTGGTCCCGATGGCATAGCCATACCCTCTCATTCTGACAAATCCATTTGGCTTTGCTCTGGTAAGTGCACCTGCTTTGAATCCTCTTCTAGGGTTGCTCCTTTTTTGTAGTGTGTTTGGGGAAATTGCATGTGGACTGAAGGCCTTGAGGTGGCCCGAGGGCCTTAAATGTGGCCCGAAATCCCTACTTACCCCAAGGATTGTGTGGATAGAAAGCCTAAAAGGACTCCAAGACCAAACCAGTGGCCCAAGGTGAATAGTTCCAGCTGCTATAGTACCGAATAGTAACTGCTACAATGCCTTCTATAGTACCCACACAATGTACAGTTCTTCTATAGTACCTGTACAATGTAAAGTTCTGCTACAGTACCATACAGTGTACAATACTTCTATAGTGCCTACTACATTACCTGCTATAGTACTGCTACAATACTATAAATATTCGTCTACCTAGTTTTGAACCTGGGTCTTGTGGATTCACTTAAGGATACCTCACCAACTGAGCTGAGGCTCATGTGCGTCAAACAGTAGCATCCTTTGGCTAACAAACCCATTATAAGGGTTGTTTTATGAAAGACCTACTAGGGAATGTACTGTATAGTTAGAAAAAAGAGATCTTAGGTATAAGAAATTATGTCACTAGAAGCTGAGGAAATATTATGAAGATCTAAAAGTGTTCAATATTAGGAGTATGACATGCATAAGGAGTGTGTCCAAGCACAAATTAAGCATTTGGACCAATATTGGTCATGGGTTGGAAGTTCCTTGCATAGATCTGACTCATATTTAAATAGTGGAACATCTTTGTTTACTTAGTGGGTCTCCAAATGAGGGGACCCAAAATCAAATATCCTACATGGACCTTTTCTTGTATATAGGAGGGGTAATTTTTATTTACCTTGTGGTTGGGACTAGGACATGTGGCCTTGGTTTCACTACGTATCTCATTGGAATAAGAATCAATACACACTTAGTTATTGATGTACCGTGCAATTTAAAGTCATGCGGTTAAGACATTGGACATGAATTTTAACATCATGCAGTAAGTAAGAAGGTAACTCAATGTAAAAAAACAAAGTAATATCATAGATGGACTAGGGTGTAATGCATAAGTGTCACAATGTATCTTGTTAAGGAAATAATCAAGCCACACATAGTTCTAGAATGATTCCATGTACTAATTTAATTCACAGGAAGAGAAATTGGGGGATTTTTTTGAATACAGGTTCATGCATAGGGTGAGAACCTATATTGGATCCTTTTATGTAGATCTAACTCATACATGGAAGAGTGAGGGGAATTTCTTGTATTGTGCTATGGATGAGCATGTGATTGAAGATCCATACATTACTATGTATCTTATAGGGATGAGAATCAATCCATACGTAGTTCTTGAAGAACCAAGTAGTTTATCTTCATGTGGAGAGGACATATGGTGTGCCTTTAAGGTCTTACATCTAGGAATGAGATATCCCCAATGGGAATTGATGCACCTAATTTGTGTAGAGAATTTCTTTACAAAACTCCTAAGATCACATGAGCTATGCTATAAGTGAGAAACAAGGAGTGGTAAAGGTTTCTTCTGTAGCATAAGGGTAAAAAAAGTGAAGGATATGGGAATTTTAAATAGGTGGTGGTTGGGCCAGGATATAGGATCCAGGCATCACTATGTATCTTTTTGGGGAAAGAATCAAACCGTACATAGTTCTTGAAATATCATTCTGTTTAATGTCATGTGGTAAGGACAATAATCCTAAGTAAAAGGATAGAAATGTTTTGGTTGGGTCCAATGATGGATATCTGAGCATTACTACATATCTTACTGGGGAAATAATCAAACCACACTTAGTTATGGAAAAAAGTTCCCCATGTGGGTCTGATCCTTACACAAGGAGTGGGGGGTTTTGATTATAGTTGGACTTGATATTGGAGATCTGGGTGTCACTACTTATCTTTATAAAGAAATAATCAAGCCATGAATAGTTCTTGAAAATGGTTCCCCACAATGATTGGGTTTTGACGTGGGGAAAGGTAATTTTGAATTTTCCAAGATGATGGTCGAGTCTAAAACTTGGGGTTTAGGCATCATTAAGCATCCCATTGTAATGAAGATCAATCCATATTTCATAGAAAGATCACCTGTTTAGATATGATTCATTCATGGGGAAAAGGAAGGGTTTTTTTCTTCCCTCAACCACACTTTGACCTAGGATAAGAGATATGAGAATCACTACGTATCTCGTTAGAATGATAATCAAGACACATGTAGTTCTAGAAAACATTACCTATACAGGACCATCCTATAAACATAAGGAGTGAAGGGAATTTTGATAATTTAAACATGGATATACCCAAGATAAGATACTTTGGAATCACTATGTATCTCATTAAAATGAGAATAAATCCACATGTAGTTCTTGAAAATCCATTCAGTTTAACGTCATGTAGTGAGGATGCAATGTTGGTTCTTACACCTATAAGGGGGGCCATACTTAAGGAATCACAAGGTCAAAAACCTTTATCACTTAATATTTTCTTAACGTCAAATGAGAGAGACTCTAACCATGTAGTTTAACATCATGCAATGAGGACGAATGATATATTTTAGTTTTGGGTCATACAACTAGGATCAAATATGTAGTTTAATGTCTTACAGTGGGGATGTGTATGGTGCTATGTAGTTTAACGTCTTGTAACTAGGACGTATGGTGGTGCTATACAGTTTAATGTCCTACAACTAGGACATTTATTCTTGTGATTACAAAAAATATTTCTTCAAGAACCTTTCATTGGTTGGAGTCATGACCAACTCTCCATCTAGTGAGATCAAGGAATAGGATCCATTGGAGTGAACCTTATGTATAGAGTAAGGTACCTCACACTTTGGATCAAGAATCAGTGGATTCTTTCTTGGTATCATTAGAGTCCCTAATACCAATACCAATTCTAATTTGAGGAATGAATGATGGAGGACCTTCTTGTTGAAGGCTCACACAATCTGATTTTGGTAGACTTCAAAGTGATAAAAGGTTTGAAATATCCTCTCGTCCATTCACTCCAATTCATCCAGTCATTTCTGGGATTTCTCATCCATAGATAGCTAGTCATAGATGTAAATAAAGAATGATGGAAATTGAACCTCAATGAGTAGGACTTCTTCTGTTCCATAAACTAATGAGTATGAGGTCGCCCGTGTTGCAGTACAAGTTGTAGTTTGATATGCCCACAATGTGTGAAAGGGATTTTTAGGACAAGAATTTTTATCTTTATCCACCCTCTTTTGGAGTATATTTGATATAGTCTTGTTGAAAGCCTCAATCAGTTAGTTGGTCACTACATGATAGTGAGATGAATGGTTGGATTTGATATTGAACTCCTAATATAGATTTTCTACTTCATTAGATCATAAATTGGTGCCATTTTATGTCAATATTTTATGAAGGATACCAAATATGGTAGTGATGTTAGCCTTGATGAAGATAAAAATGCTTTTGGCTCTGAATTCTTTGAGGGGTATTACCTCATCCCATTTGGAGAAGAAATCGGTGGCAGTAAGGATATACTTAAACTACTTCACCATAACTCGAGGATATGGTCCAAAAACATACTTACCCCATATAGGAAATATCCAATAGTATTTTGATGTATGTTGAAACTCTAGGGCTTGGCAGAAAAAGTTGTCATGAACCTAACATGAATGACATTTCTTGGTGAATTCTGTTCAATCCGGGGTCATTGAAGGCCAAAACTACCAAATCCTTTAGATTTGATTAAAAAGTATATACCCTAATAGGTGGGAACCACATGATCATACATGTACTTATTCAATGATAGTCAAAGTCTCTTATCCATCGAAACATCTGAGAAGGACTCCATCAAAACCTCATTTATAGAGGACTTTCTGGTGATTTGGGCCATCATAAAGAGTGAAATTGGTTGCTCACCACCAGATCTGATCTCTTCCAGTTCTATCTAGTGGAAGAACCCTATCCCAAAGGTTGTATATTATGGGTGTCATTTATTCCATGGTAGGACCATAAGGCTTAGAGATGAGACTAATCTCATTAATTTCTTCTATTCTGATTTGAACAAAAGGCGAGACCATTTGGCGGTGGGCAATGCTAATGACCTTTTCTTCCCAATTTGGATCGACCAAAGATATAGATTAATTTTCAAATGAATATAACTTGACATTATGTGATCATGGGATGTGATTTAATGTTGGTTAGAAGGGGAATTTGATGAGCACTGTCTCACACACTCTCAAAATATTTGTGATTTAACTAAGTGCACTATAGTGGCTGACCTAGGTCGTTCTCTCAAGGAGTAATTGAATTAAAAAACCATTAATAGTCTTGAAGAAAACAAAAGAAAAAGAAAAAGAAAAGTGAAAATAAATGAAATGCAAGATGGGGGGTTGGTTTTGTGACTTTCAGAAAGGTGGCATCGCGGATGCCGCCTTTGGGCCCGGGTGAAAGGTAACACCTATGATGCCGACTTTCCCCTAAAACCCAAAAAAATATTTTTTTAAAAAATATTTATATTTATTTTGTTTTGTTTTGTTATATATATATATATATATATATATATATATATATATAAACAAAACAAGAAAAATAAAAATAAAAATAAAATTTTCAACAAAATTTATCAGCTATTTAAAATCCAGCAGTACTACCATTACAACAGTATGGATTCTGACAGAAGCTCTCACCCAGGGCTACCTTTTATAAGAGTGGTTACCCTAGAAATCATTCTGCATTTCCGATGTGGGATTCTGATTCCCCCTTTCCTGTGCAGAACATTCTGCATTTCCGATGTTGGATTCTGTTTCAAGTACGTGACTTTGAAAGACTATAAAATATAAACTATAATACCAATATAAATGAAACTTAAATCATGGATTAAACATATAAGAAATAGTTGAAAACAAAAATAATTTCATAAAAAATGATGATAAAAATAATTTATAAGCTTTGAAAACCACCAACTTGAAACTTAAAAATGTTTCAAGTATGTGAATTTGAAAGCCTATAAAATATAAAATAGAAGACCAACATAAATGAAACTCAACACATGGATTAAACATATAACAAAAAATTGAAAAAAAAAGAATCTCGTGAAAAATATTGATGGAAAATAATTTATAATTTTTCAAAGACACCTACATAAAACTTAAAAATGTTTCAAGTTTGCAACTTTGGAAGCCTATAAAATATAAACAATAAGACCAACATCAATGAAACTTAATACATGGATTAAACATATAACAAATAGTTGAAAATAAAATTAATTTCCAAAAAATGTTGATGGAAAATAATTTATAAGTTTTCGAAGACACCTACATGAAACATAAAAATGTTTCAAGCACGTGACTTTGAAAGCATATAAAATATAAACTATAAGACCAATATAAATGAAACATAAAATATAGTTTAAATATATAACAAATAGTTGAAAATAAAAAAAAATCATAAAAAATGTTGATAAAAAATAATTTATAAGCTTTCAAAGACACATAATTGAAACTTAAAAATGTTTCAAATATGTGCATTTGAAAGCCTATAAAACACAAATTATAAGGCCAATATAAATGAAACTTAAAACTTGTATTAAACATATAATTATTCATTTTTAATTATTAAAAATTATTATATAATAATTAATTAGTTCATTAATAATATAATTATTCATTATAATTATTCATTAGAATTATTCATTAGAATTATTCATTAGAATTATTCATTATAACTATTAATTATTAATTATTAATTATTAATTATTAATTATTAATCAGTTAATTAGTAATACAATTATTAATTATATAATTATTAATATTATAATAAGTAGTTAGTTAATTAGTAATTATTAATAATTAATTAAATAATAATTAATTAGTTAATTAGTAATATAATTATTATTATAATAATTAATTAGTTACTTGGTAATATAATTATTAATTATATACTAATTAATTAGTTAATTAGTAATATAATTATTAATTATATAATTAGTAATTAGTTAATTAGTAATTATTTATCATTAATTATATAATAATTAATTAGTTAATTAGTAAAATAATTATTAATTATATAATAGTTAATTAGTTAATTTTTTTAGAAAGATAGAGCCGAGACACTTTTTTAAATTAGTTAATTAGTAATATAATTATAAATTATAATTATTCATTTTAATTATTAATTAGTATTTATTAAAAATTAATATAATAATTAATTAGTTAATGAGTAATATAATTATTAATTATATAATAGTTAATTATTTAATTAGTAATATAATTATAAATTATATTTTTTCAATATAATTATTAAATAGTATTATTAATAATAATTAATATAATAATTAAATAGTTAATTAGAAATTATTAATAAGTAATTATATAATAATTAATTAGTTAATTAGTAAAATAATTAGTAATTATAAAATAGTTAATTACATAATTAGTAAAATAATTATAAATTAAATTTATACATTATAATCAATAATTAGTAATTATTAAAAATTATTATATAATAATTAATTAGTTAATTAGTAATACAATTATTAATTATATAATTTTTAATTAGTTAATTAGTAATATATTGATAAATTATAATTATTTATTATAATTATTAACTAGAAATTATTAAAAATTATTATATAATAATTAATTAGTTAATTAATGATATAATAATTAAATATATCATTATTAATTATTTAATTAGGAATTATTAATCATTAATTATATAACAATTCATTAGTTAATTAGTAATATAATTATTAATTATATAATAGTTTACAAGTTATTTTTTGGAGAAAGATAGATTCGGGACCCTTTTTACAATTAGTTAATTAGTAATATAATTATAAATTATAATTATTCATTATAATTATAAATTAGTATTTATTAAAAATTAATATATAATAATTTGTTAGTTAATTAGTAATATAATTATTCATTATAAATATTAATTATTAATTAGTAATTAATAATTAATAATTATTAATTATATAATAATTAGGTAGTTAATTAGTAATTATTAATAATTAATTATATAAATTTCTAATTAGTTAATTAGTAATATTAAATATAATTATATAATTATTAATTAATTAATTATTATATAATTAATAATTAATAAATATAATTAATAATTATATTACTAATTAACTAATTAATTATTATAATTAAAAATTATATTACCAATTAACTAATTACTTATTACATAATTAATAATTATATTAATAACTAATTAATTATTATATAATTAATTATTAATAACAAATAATGAATAATTATATTAATAATTAATTAATTAAATATTTTATAATTACTAATTATATTACCAATTTACTAATTAATTATTATATAATAAATAATTATATTAATTATTAATTAATTAATTATTATATAATTGATAATTATATTACTAATTAACTAATTAATTATAATATAATTAAAAATATATAATTAATAATTATATTAATAATTCATTATTATATAATTAATAATGATATTGATAATTAAAAAATTAATTATATAATTAATAATTAATAATTAATAATTAATAGTTATATTACTAATTAACTAATTAATTATTATATAATTAATAATTATATTACTAATTAATTATTACATAATTAATAATGGTATTGAAAATTTACTAAGTAATTATATAATTAATAATTAATAATTAATAATTAATAATTATATTATTGATTAACTAAATGATTATTATATAATTAATAATGATATTACTGATTTACTAATTAATTATATAATTAATAATAAATATTATTAATTAATAATTATTTTACTGATTACCTAATTAATTATTATATAATTAGTAATTATATAATTAATATTTTTATTATTAATTGACGAATTAATTATCAACTATTTGTTATATTTTTAATCCATGTATTAAGTTTCATTTATACTGGTCTTATAGTTTAAATTTTATAGGCTTTCAAAGGCATGTGCTTGAAACATTTTTAAGTTTCATGTAGGTGTTTTGAAAACTTATAAATTTTTTTCCATCAACATTTTTTATGAAATTATTTTAATTTTCAACTATTTTTTATATGTTTAAGCTATGTATTAAGTTTTATTTATATCAGTCTTGTAGTTTAGATTTTATAGGCTTTCAAAGTCACAAACATGAAACATTTTTAAGTTTCAAGTAAGTAGTTTTGAAAACTTATAAATTAGTTTTTATCATCATTTTTTATGAAATTCTTTTTGTTTTCAAATATTTCTTATATCTTTAATCCATATTTTAAGCTTCATTTATATTGGTCTTATAATTTATATTTTATATTCTTTCAAAGTCACGTACTTGAAATAAAATCCCACATCGGAAATGCAGAATGTTCTATGTAGGAAAGGGAGAACCAAAATCCCACATCAGAGAAGTAGAATGATTTTCAGGGTAAGATCTCTTATAAAAGAGATCCCAGGGTGAGAACTTCTGTCAGAATAAAGACTATTGTAATAACAGTACTGCTGGATTTTAAATAGCAGATAAATTCTGCTGAAATTTTTTGTTATATATATATATATAAACAAAACAAAAAAATACTAATAAAAATAAGAAATTTTAAAATAAAAAATATAGTAATTTTTTCGGTTTTATATGAAAGGTGGAAACGATGTTGCTGCCTTTCACCCAGAACCTAAAGGCGGCAGCTGCCCTGCTGCCATTAAGACATATTTTTTAAAAAAAAATCATGACCTATGCAGTTTTTATAAAATATTTTTTAAAAAACCTATTAAAAAAACTCTAATATAATCTACACCTTCATCATTCATTTATCATTATCCCATATGATTATAATTCTTTCAATTATGATCCCCTAACCTTGTCAACCCCCGAACCCTACGGAAGTTAACATGACCACAAATATTGGAAAAATGATCCTTAGGTCAACTTTAGGACTTCCAATCAAAGAACCCTACTTTGATTGTGATCCAAAAGCCAAATTATGGTCAATGGTTTGTTAGGGGACCATCTTCTCCCTGGATTTGAGAATTAATTATGTTTTGGGATGAGACTTGAACCCTATAATTCTATCCCAAGTTGAATGGATCTTTGCGATAAAAGTTTCACTCAAATGATTTACACAAGTCCGACCATGCAGTCAAGTGAAAGTCGATCAAGTTACATAGAAATTAAAACTCAATTAATTGATCACAATTTATGAATTACAGTATGTTTACGGATTCAAAATAAATAAATGAAGGTAGTAGGGATTAGATCAACTACGAACAAAATCACTCTTCTATGGATGGAATTGTCATCGTGGAGACGTTTTTCATAAGTAATGGATTAAAAGGGAAACCCCCAATATTGTCTCCACTATTATATTCCAACCAAAGAAGAAAAATATAAATATAAAAAGAGAATAACACAACATATTAGTTGAATAAAAATTCAAAATACAAGCATGAAAACAAAGAAATACAAAGTGATGGGGGGAGAGGAGAGCCTTCTTGGAAGAGATGTTTGTACAAGGCCTTGCTTCTTCCAAGAGTTGTATGGTGTTACCAAGAGACACCCATTTTTCCACACCTTTCCAATGCCTCGACCAACCCTCCCAAAGATTGAAAACCTCTTTTAAATAGAGTTTTGGAGGCCTAGTGTAAGATATATTTTTTAAGTGTGGAATAGAAATTCAGCCAAATATTTTAATCACACTTTCACTGCATATTTTACATCAAAAATGAGAATTGGGTGGCCTTATAGAAGGTTAATTGGTGAGTAATCATGTCCTCGAGCTTCTCTCTAAATCCAGGACCAATCCAAGTCTATATGAAAATGATTCAACACAAATGGTGAAGTGATTTCCAATTTGGATAGTTCAGTCCAACTTTGTCTTCAGGGCCCATTTACTCCACTCAAATGCACGATCCAACTCACATATCCTGAATAAAATTTGTATATCATTAAGTTAGAAACAAAATTACAAAATTTTAAGTTAAAATAATTTACTGAAAAATATTTATGCCCGAAATACTATAGTGAATTTTAAAAGGGTAAAAATGGAATTTCCATCATATTTTCAAATGAATGATCTAATCCCAAATATTCTATAAATTAACATATTTAGCACAATGTGAGAAAATTATTTCATTTATTACCAATAAAATATTCAATAAAATTTTGTTTTATCAACTCCCCCACACTTACCCTTTTTCACTCCTAGGCAAAACCTCATATCATGTATTCGAAAAAATTGTGACAAGATATTCATGTTCATATTTATCAATCCACAGTGGAAATATAAGTAAAGTAATAATCTCATAAAGAGTCAATATCAATAAATTTTAAATTTGTTTTCTCATAAATTGTGTAAAAAAAAATCCAGTGCGATTCATAACACTAATCATAGCGAAACAAGTCATGGGTCTACCATGTCACTAATTATCCACATGTGTGTGAACCAACCATTCCACGCTCATAAATCCACCCTTTATTCAGTATATTCAGGTCAAGTAATACAATTTTTCTTACCTGGTTTAATTCACTGAACCTTTTCTACATTCCTTTGCAATTGAATTTCAAGACCCACTCACTTAAGCATTCCAAAAATTCAAGCCATAATCTCCTAACCTATATATCCCCATATGTTGTACATTTAATCACTTCCCTAATTGATTTTTTTTTTGTTTTTTTACGTTGCACTTGGAAAAAATCTCACACTCAACTCTCAACCCATATTTGGTCTCCTCACAACACTAATTATAATAGTTATAATAAGATCAAAGGTCAATGAAGAGTGGATTTTGACCTTTCCAAGACACAACCCTTTTTTTGAGGGCATACAACAATATGATAATAGGTACACATGCATAGGTCAATTCGGTACAGTAATGAAACCAATTGGAAGAGAAATGTACATACGGATCAACCAATTATTTTTTTACCTAACTTGACTATACCTTCAATTGAGTAGGAAAATTTTCTCAAGTCATGGTTGAGTGAAAATTTGTGTGGAGAAATCAATGACATAATTTGCCATGAACAAATATCACAAATAATGATATCAAAATCTAAATGGTTTTATAATTACACAACCATTCATATCATTGATGAATTCATTTTTTATAGAAATAAACCCTTGATGATGAAATCTTACTCAGGACTATAATTTTACCAATGAATTTTGAGAACATTCATTTTCTATATGTTCCACATTAGAATGTAACATGATATTTATTTTTAATTTTTGTTTTTTTGTTTTTTTGTTTTTGTTTTTTGAAAATTTTAACCAAAAACTTAATAGAAAATATGCAAAAAACACAAAAATGAAAAAACTAAATATCTACCCCAAAATGTTGTCCCCTCCCCCACACTTAAAATATTGGATTGTCCTCAATGTGAACCTATGAGATGATATATGCACATGAAAATCAAAATTTTAAGTAGAAAAAATAATATAAAAGTGAAAGGGTTAGGAACAACCTGATATGCTTAAGTGATTATGGGGTCATGTAGTGTGATAAAATCCATTGCATTATTAGGAATTCCCTCAATGTATTTCTTCAAAAATTTCCCATTGACTTTAAATCTCCTTCCATTTTCCTCTTGTGAAATCTCCACTACACTATAAGGAAAGACATTAGACACAACATAAGGACCTAATCATCTGGAATGCAACTTACCAGGCATCAGCACCAGTCTTAAACTATAGAGAATGAATTTCTCTCCAACATGAAACTCCCTTTGTTGGATCATTCTATCATGAGCTGCTTTTGATCATTATTTATAGAGCCTTGAGTTCTCATACGAAGACAATTGAATCTCCTCAAGATCTTGAATTTGAGGCTTCCTTTGGATTCCAGCTTGGGATAAATCCATGTTTCATTTATTTATATCCCAATAAGCCCAATTCTCAACTTCCACGTGGAGATGACATGCTTTCCCAAAAACAATCTGAAATGGGGAAATACAAATGGGTGTCTTGTATGCTATCCTATAAGCCCAGAGTGCATCATCCAATGCTCTCTCCAATCCTTCCTATTTGGATGCGTGGTTTTCTCCAGAATTTGTTTTAATTCATGATTTGAAACCTCATCCTGAACATTTTTTTGAAGTTAGTATGGTGTTGATGTTTTGTGTGTCACCCCATACTTTCGAAGTAGGGAATCAAAATTTCAATTGCAAAAGTGTATCCCTTGGTCACTAATGATGGCCTTTGGTACTCCAAACCTGCAAAAAATCTATGCTTTGACAAAGTCCACTACAATATGAGAATCATAAGTCCTATTTTACTCAGCCTCCACCCATTTTCTCACATAATCAAAGTCAACAAAAATATACAGGAAACCAAATGAACTAGAAAAAGGAACCATAAAATCAATTCCCCATACATAAAAAATATCACAAAATAAATTGGGTTGTTAAGGTATATCATGTCTCATAGAAATATTTCCAGTGTGTTGGAAATGTGATCATGACTTGAAAAACACATGAACATCATTGAATAATCTAGGCCAATATAATATATATTCTAGAACTTTCCTAGCTATTCATTGGTATCCAAAGTGTCCTCCACATGAAAGTGTATGGAAGAAATACAGAACATACTCAAACTTATGATCAGGAACACACATCCTAATAACCTGATCACTACATATGCACTAGAGGTAGGGATCATCCCAAAAATAATACTGAGGATCAATTTTTAATTTTTGGACTTGATGTTTCTTTAAATTTTTAGGAATTTTAGAGGAAACAATATAGTTCAGTAAATCAACATACCGGTGATGCGTACCTAAGGTGGCATAAAGATGCTCATTGGGGAAAGTTTCCCAAAGTGGTACTTGGTCCACAGTGTCATCATCTTGTGTGTGAGTAATCCTACTCATGTGGTCCACCAATATATTTTCTAAACCCTTATTTTCCTTTATTTCAATATCAAATTCTTGAAGAAGGAGCATTCATAAGATAAGTTTGGGCTTTGCATCTGGTTTCTTCAAGAGGTACCTCAGAGATGTATGGTCAGAAAAAACAATAACTTTAGAGCCCAATAAATATGAACGAAATTTATCTAAATCAAATATGATGGAAATAAAAACCTTTTTCTATGGTTTTGTAGTTTTATTGGGCTGAATCCAGTGTCCTTGATGCATAGGCAATCACATGTGAACATATCTCCACCCTCTGAGATAAGACAGCTCCAACTGTGAAGTTGGATGTGTCACACATAATCTCAAAAGGAAGCTCCCACAATGGGGGATATATGATCAGTGGAGTGTCCAAACACCTTTTTAGCTCATCAAATGCTATCCTGCATGAATCATCAAACAAAAAATCATAATCCTTTTGAAGAAATGGTGACAAACGAAGAAAAATCTTGCTAAAATATTTGACGAAGCGCTGATAAAATCCTGTATTCCTTAGGAAAGATCTAACATCACACACACAAAAAGGATAGGGTAAGGATGAAATAATATCTATCTTTGATCTATCAACCTCTATCCCATGTTTTGACACTACATGCCCTAAGACAATACCATGATCTACCATGAAATGAAACTTTTCAAAGTTCAAGACCAGATTCTTCTCAATATAACAATTCAACACCTTTCCTAAACTACTTACAAATCTATTAAATGAGGATCCATACACTGTAAAATCATCCATAAATACCTCCATGCGGGCCTCAATAAAATCAGAAAAAATACTCACAATGTATCTTTGGAAGGTACCTGGGGCATTACAAAGTCCAAATGGCATCCTCCAGCAGACAAATGTGCCAAATGGACAAGTGAATGTTGTCTTCTCCTGATCCTCTGGAGCTATAGGAACCTGAGAATATACAAACAATCCATCCAAGAAACAATAATGTTTCTTCCCATCTAGTCTCTCAAGCATTTGATAAATAAATGGGAGGGGGAAATGGTCCTTGTGAGTGGATTGATTTAGTTTCCTATAATCAATACACACTCACCAACTGTTTTTCACCCTCATTAGAACTAACTCCTCTTTATCATTTTTTATAACTATAACACCACTTTTTTTAGGCACATCCTGAATAGGACTTACTAATTGTGAATATGAAATTGGATAAATTATACCTGACTTGATAAAATTTTCAACTTCATTTTTTACAACTTCCAAAAGAGTTGGATTCACTCTCCTTTGTGGCTGCCTCACTGGTTTATCCCCATCCTCTAAAAAAATCCTATGCATGAAAATAGAGGGTCTAATACCTAATATGTCATCCAAGGTCTACCCAATTTCCCTAGTGTTATCCCTCAAAAGATTCAATTTTTTTTTCATGTTCAAAAGGGAGATTGTTGTAATTATAACTGGTAATTCCTCACCACTTAACAAGTATGAGTATTTGAGATTAGTTGTCAATGGATTTAATTACAATGAAGGGGGTGCATGGATGGAGACATTGAAGGAAATGAAATATTTTCACAATGATCATTAGTACCAGAATAATTATCATAAAAATTAGAGAATAATGCATCAAAACCATCATCATATTCAATATCCAAGTCATAATAATTGTGAACATGATCAAAATCAGAATATGAATCCATTTCAAAATCAAATCTAAGAGAGTTTTGTGCATTAGAAATAGGTGTAGAGGTTCTCTTAGACATAAAACTAAAACCAATACTCATAATCTCCCTAAGTATAGGAAAATAAAATTCCATGGGATTTTTATTTGGTGGTTGAAAATGGGAGATAACAAAAGCAGAATGGTCCTCTAAGGGGTACTTCATGGAATCCATAATATTAAATATCACAACTTCATCTCAAAAATCCATGGAAATTGTACCCTAATGGACATTTATGATGGTTTTTTTAGTTTTTAGGAAGGGAATACCTAAGATAATTGGAGCACAAGAACATACCTGATCATTCTACATGTTAGGAATATAGAAATATACTAGAAAGATCATGTATCTTAGCTGAACAAGTACATCCTCAAGGACTCCCACTGGATATTTTGTAGCTCTATTTTCCAACTACACCACTACTCTTGTCTGCTTCAACTCACCAACTTGTAAAGAAGAGAATATAGAGTGAGGCATCACATTTATAGAAGCTCCTAAATCACATAAAGCATCAGAAAAGTGTAACTCCCCTATGGTGCATGGGAAGGTGAATGTCCCTGGATCCTTGCAATTTTTTGTAATTGATATAGTTGGTGTAATGAGTGCCAATAAATTCATTTCAATATTTATCCTCTCATTTCCCTTGATCCCTCTTTGATTGGAAAAAAGTTCTTTTAAGAATTTCTCATACCTTGGGATTTTATTGATGGCTTCAAGTAGAGGGATTTTGATCTCCACATGCTTGAATGTATCAAAAAACTCATTTTTCATTGCCTCTTTAGCCATATTATTGGTTTGAACAACTATTTTTGGAAATGGAAGGGGTTTAGAAGGAAAATCATCGATATTTTTCTTACCTTTTTCTTTCTTTGTGGGATGCTCATCATTTGTTCTTGAATAGGGATTCTATGAAGTTGAGGTAAATCCTAGTGGAAAAGTAGGTGGAAAATAATTAGTTGTTTTCTTCCCACTTCTCAATATGATGGAACTAAAATTCCATTTTGGATTTGGAGTAGGTTGGGATGGTATATTTCTATAATTCTTACTTACGAGTTTATGGAGGGAGGTGGCAATCTGGATCATTTGAGTTTTCAAATCCCTTAGCTTTGAACCATGAATCTTTAACTAATTATATTGATTAAGAATAATTTGTTTCAAGAGATCGTTAGTATTAGAATCTACCTTTGGTTTAGAGGACCCTTGTTGTTGAACTATTGATTCTTGAGCTTCAAATCACCTTTGGGGTTGTTGGAAACCCTATTGTTAAGGTGAAAGTTGTTAGAAGTTTTATTGAAAGGGTGGAATTTGTTGTTTTCTAGAGCCATACATCATGTATGATTGATCCTTCCACCCTTGGTTGTATGTTGGTGGAAAGGAATCAATATTATTTTGAGGATATAGTTGTTGCTGCTGATATGGTCTCCCAGGAAACACTGTTGTACGATCTTCTATTTCTTGTAGTTTGGGGCAACAATCAGTTGAGTGGCTTGTCTAAGTGAAAATGTCACAAGGCATTGAAGGAGGGGGTTGGGATGTATTTTTGTGCCAAAGAAATATATCTCACCATAGTTTTCAATTATTCTAACTTGGTATCAATCAAATGACTTTCAAGAGAAGATAGACTTGCCTTATGTACTCTTCTAACATGTGGGGTACCACGATAGCCATATTGTTGAGAGTTTTGTGCCATATTTTCAATCAATGCATGTGCGGATGCTGGTGTTTTTTCAAGCAATGACCCTCTATCTACAACATCCACCATGCTTCTCTCCATAGGTGCGAGTCCTTCATAGAAGTACTGGATGAGGAGTTTCTCACTGATTTGGTGATAGGTTGCACACAACTTCTTGAATCTATTCCAATACTCATATATAGAATCTACATGTTCCTACTTGAACCCTGAGATCTCCTTTAAAATGGAAGTGGTCCTTGATACTGGAAAAAATATCTACAAGAAAAGACGTTTCAAATCATTCCAACATGTTACATCTTCAGTGTGTAAATAATATATCCAATCCTTAACAGTTCTATCAAGTGAGAATGGGAACGATATAAGTTTTGTTTGATATTTAGAGACATTTCTTGGTTTCATTATTGAGAATATGAAATTTAATTCCTTTAAATGTTTGTTTGGATCCTCATCAGATAATCCATGAAATTTTTGAAGAAGGTGAGTTAACCCAGATTTTAGATCAAAGTCTGATTCGTTAGTTGGATATGCAATGCATATAGGTTTATAATTAATATAAGGTGTATCAAACTATATAATAGTTCTATTGAGTTCATTGTTGTTATTTTCATCCACTGTATTTAGTTTAATATTTGTTTTATAAGAGTTTCCAATTTCAAAATTTCTAGAGTAGAGGAATTCCCCAGTTGGGTAAATGTCAACACTTCCCATAGACCGAGATTGTCTGATTCGATCCCTAAGGCTGAACTCAATCTCAGGGTCTAGATCAAGGATATCCTCAGGGTGGAATCATTTCATAAATCATAGAAAATAGAAACAAAATTATAAGAAACCAATATCATTAAATTAGGTTTCAATTGATGGTCCTAAAAAGAAGATGTGGGGAAGAAAGAATGTAAAAGAAAAGGTAAGAGAAGAAAAGAAACAAAATAAAAATAATACTAAATAACTTACCTAAAATTTGTTGAATAATAAACATTCTTCCCAGGAAACGGTGCTAATTTGATGAGCATTGTCGCACACACTCTCAAAATATTTATGATTTAAATAAGTACAACGTAGTGGCTGACCTAGGTCATTCCCTCAAAGAGGAAGTGAATTAAACAACCTTTAATAAGATTTAAGAAAATGAAAAATGAAAAATAAAAGTGAAAACAAATGAAACACAAGATGGGGGGATGTTTTTGTGACTTTCAGACAATAAACTAAACAACAAACAAGAACAATCAAAGACAAAGTTTCTTTAAAAACACTTATAGGATAAGTTGTAGTTGATCTAATATACCCATTCATCATTCATTTATCATTATCCCATATGATTATAATTCTTTCAATTATTATCCTCTAACCTTGTCATCCCTCGAACCCTATGGAAGTTAACACGACCACAAATATTGGGAAAATGAGGCTTAGGTTAACTTCAGGACTTCAAATCATAGCACCCTAATTTTATTGTGATCCAAAATCCAAATTATGGTCAATGGTCAGTTAGGGAAACATATCCTCCATGTATTTCAGAATTAATTTTGTTTTGGGATTAGACTTGAACCCTACAATTCTATCCCAAGTTGAATGGATTTTTGCGATTAAATTTTCACTCAAACGATTTACACAAGTCCAATCACACGATCAAGTGAAAGTTAATCAAGTTACATATAAATTAAAACTCAATTAATTGATCATAATTTATGAATTATAGTATGTTTATGGATTCAAAATAAATAAATTAAGGGAGTGGGGATTATATCAACTATGAAAAAAATCACTCTTCTGTGGGAAGAGTTGTCATCGTGGTGATTTTTTGCATAAGTAATGGATTGAAAGGTAAAACCCCAATATCATCTCCTCTATTATATTCCAACCCAATAAAAAAAATATATACATAAAAAGTAAAGAAAACAGAATATTAATTGAATATAAATTCAAAATACAAGAATGAAAACAAATAAATACAATGTGGAGGTGGGAGAGGAGAGCCTTCTTGGAAGAGATGTTTTCATAAGGACTTACTTCTTCCAAGAGTTGTATGGTGTTCCCAAGAGATAAAATTTTCTAAACACCTTCCCAATGCCTAAAACAACCCTCATAAAGAGTGAAAAACCTTTTTAAATAGAGTTTGTTTGGTCTAGGATTACATATCTTTTTTATGTGTGAAATAGAAATTTTGCCAAATATTTTAATCCCACTTTCCTCGCATAGTTTACCTTTCAAACGCACGAATTGGATTCCTTATAGAAGTATTATATGTGCGTAATAATTTCCCTAATCTTACCTCTAAATTTGGGCTCAATCCAAGTTCGGATGAAGAATATACATCCAAAATGGTGAAGTGATATCCAATATGGATATTTCAGTCAAACTTTGTATTCATAGACCATTTACTCTATATAAATGCATGATACAGATCCCATGTACTAAATATAATTTTTAGAAAATTAATCCAGGAACACAGTTAAAAAATTTAAGTTAAAATAATTTACAAAAAACTATTTATGCCCAAAATACTATAGTATATTTTAAAAGGGGGAAACTGGAATTTCCATAAAATTTTCAAATGAATGATATAATCCCAAATATTCTATAAATTAACATATTTACCACAATGTGAGGAAATTATTTCATTTATTAACAATAAAATATTCAATAAAATTTTGTTTCATCATATTTCTACCATTAACCTTCAGACATAGTAAAATAGGGGAATTAGATCTTATTTTCTAATAGCGTAATCCCCATTGATTTTCTTAGTTACCAAATCTGAGTCTTATTTAACCTCCATGTGGTTTACTTATATTTGAAGCACCAATTATAGGCCTACAATTAGATTATGATACTCCACCTCATTTTTAGTACAACCCTCTGATAATAGGAAGGAATATGGTAACACATCATTCTCTAGGGAGATGAGCACAATCCCTATCCCCACTTTGTTAAGTATAGGGTCTTCCATTATCTTTCCTATTGGGCTCTTAGATGCACCATAAAAATACATTTCCCATGTTTGGGGCCTATTTTAAATAGAAAATATCTCTCTATATGGGAATTCAGAATTCAATACCATTGCTTTCGTAGACGGGTGCTCTACAAGGAAATCTACAAAAGTTTGACATTTCATTGCTTTTAAGACACAAACTATATACCGAACTGTTGCTGAATAACTATACACCGCACGAAAAGTCCTATCAACATTGGATGACTGAGGATAAATTTGATCAGGTTATTGCGAGAGACCAATTGGTCTCATGGTGCTATAGAAATTATCTCAATTTTTGAACAGAAAAGATCAATGCTAGGAAGATCTTCTCGATATCTTAATAATGAGTCTCAACATCAAGCATGGTTCAAATGAGGTAATAAAGGATATTTTCATTCCCTTAATCATTATTTTGTGCAATAAAGGCACTCAGTGGGTGCTCTAAGGTCATCACATATAAAATGAGTGGATTTCCTTCAACAAGTGGCATTAGTTTCGGTGGACTCAAGAGATATTTCTTGAGGCTTTCAAATGATTATTGGTAGTCATTGGTCCACTGATATGGGACCCATTTATTCATCAATTTGGTGAAGGGTAAACACTTTCCTGCAGGTTATCTATGAAGCACCATATATAGGACAAGTTTCCTTTAATTCCTCTCAAATATTTCAAGTTTTGAGGAGGTAAAATGGAAAGGATAGATTTAATATTTTCAAAATCAACTTCAATTTCGTGATGGCATACAACTAAACTAAGAAATATCTCTGAGGTTACCATGAAAGCACATTCCAATGAGTTCATATTTAGGTTATACTATTGAATATTTCTGAATATGGTCTCTAGGTCATCCAATTGGTCAAAAACTTGTTGGTACCTAACCACTAGATCATCAACATAGAATTCCACAATCTTTCATAAGAAAGGTTTGAATATTTGATGCATGTAATGTTGGTAATTGGTGCAAACGTTCTTCAATCCAAATGGAATTACCTGATAGAATAATACACCCTGGTGGGATCTGAAGGTTGTGTCTTCTTTATCTTATGGGGCCATCCATATTTGCTTGTACCCTGAATAGTCATCCATGAAGGAGAGGACCTGATAACTGGTCATTGCATCAATCAGGATTTCTATGATTGGAACTCGGAAATAATCTTTAGGAAAATTTTGGTTGAGATATCTGAAATCAATTCAAACTCTGAATATGTCATTCTTCTTCTTCTTCACAGGGACAATATTTTCTATCTATTTTTGATACTGTACCTCTCGAATAAAATCATCCTTGATGAGTTTTTCCACTTCAGCCTCAATTTTGGAGGTGTGAGTCAGGTGCATCCTTCTAGCTTCCTAGTTGTATCCCCAATGATCTTCTAGAAAACCCAAGTGATGGGTGTCCACCTTAGGGTCAAGGCCTGAAATATTTGTGTAGTTCTAGGAGAACAAATCCTGGAAAGGAGGTATATACCTCTTTTTCTTCAGGAGTCATGGACGCACTAATCATAGTGGGGATCGGATCTTATTTTAACATAGATTTATCTCTCTGAGTTCATCCACTGTGGTAGAGAAGTCTTCCTCAAATACTGGAGGGGTGTCATTGAGATCTTCATCTCCTTCCTCTTCCACATGATTGACTTCTTTTGCTTCTACCTGGGAGGTAGGTGATGAATAAAAAATCTCTATGTTAAGGGGGAATCATCATTTGGACATCTATAAGATGAAGCAATCATTCCTAGATCAATAAATAGTGAAGGACCTTCTTGGATTTATGAAGGGAAAGTGAGAGATTGAGAATGATCATCCCAATTTTATTCAATAAGTGTGATAACCTCTTCTCTTCCAATTGATGGATCCATGTTTTGTTGAATATCATGGGTTGAAATGAATACATTTTTCTCCAGACTCTTATCACAGTCTGGAGAGTTAGTAACTTACCTTGCACTATCAGATTCAGTTTCCACGATGGACATAACCGAAGTTATTGAATGAGTTATTGAATCCAATCCCACTCCTTAAATTGGATTAATGGGAAACATTTAATCTGTGTCGAGCTACTTGAAAGGGTTAGTTGTAATCATTTCAAAACCATTCGGTGCATTGATTTGAGTAACATAATCCGCTATAGAATGTTTTCTTCTCTTTTGATAAAACCCTACATCAATGTACTATGAGTCAAAGGATTTGAAAAGGGACTTATCACCATTAAATGTCCCAATTTGTCTATTGATACAATATTCGAGAAATTGGTGGTATGAAGAAGGAATGACTGCAAGCTGACATAGCCAAGGTCTTCCTAGAAGAACATTGAAGGTTATATCCTACCGAAAAACCATGAACTCTAAATCAGACATGAGATCTCTAAACTGAGTTATAAGTGTGATCTCATCAAGAGGCTCTTGTCTATTCTTGTCATAACCCTATAACATCAAATTGGAGGGAGACAATGATTCATTGAGACCTAATTGATGAAGTTTTTGGACCAGAAAAAGGTTGATTCCTAAGATATTGCCGATAAAGGCTCTTCGGATATCAATGTCATTTATTCTTCTAGATATATATAGGGTTCTGACGTGTCCTTATATGATATCATTCTCATCTTGATCTATGAAAGAGATGACCACATGGAATTCTGTAGGATCATTCTCTTCATGATATACTTTGGAAGTAGAAACCTCAACTTCAAACTCATGAGGGCTTGATAAGGCCTCAATAAGTGCTTTCTAGAGGTATTTTGATAAACTCAAAGCATCTAGGACTGATAGTTTGGCCAGAAATTGGTTCAACTACTTCGAAATATCATACTTCTGATCTAGAGGTCCGTGATTCCCTGCATGTGGATGCTCTTTTGCAAGAAAATTTAGGATCTGAAGCATTTGATGTAGATTGCCTATTCTTTGGGGTAAGAGCTGGGAGCGATTCTGATCTTCAAAAATTATGCTGACTAGGTCTTCTAACTTACCAAGGATATGATGGTGTATTCTCTAACCGGTCCTCTAGGATGATCATGTCGGGTAGACCTCGTCATGTGTGGATGAAGAACTCCCTTGTTCCTAATGAGCTCATTAGAGAGATTTCCCATGAGTTTCAACTTTGTAAGTGGTTCAAGTGGGGGTTTGGTTGATGTAGTGGCTCCTAGCATGACCAAATATTCCCTAGTATCCTCAACCTTGACAACCTCGACAACCTCTTCCCTCAGTTCCCTAATATGGATTAATTTCATTGCTTTTTTCCACATCAATTTTCACCTTTTCTTTTCTTTTTATTATTAAAACAATTTATTTTGTGAAATAATTAATAATGTGTGAATTTTGTAGATTAAATTGTTGAAAATTTGTTTTTGTGTTAAAAGTGTGTATTTTAGTGTTTAATTTTTTGGTTTTTAAATAATAAAATTAATTTATTCTTTCTTTGTTTTACTTTTTTTGGGTTTATTTAAATAATAATAATTCATTTTTTATTCTTTCATTTATATTTTATTTATTTTGTTTTTCTAAATAATTATTTTATTAATTATTTAATTTAATCAATTATTTTTTCTAAATAATTAATTAATTTTAATAAATTTATTCAATAATTTAATTATTTTAATATTTAATTTCACTTTAATTCTTTAATTTCATTAAATCTTTAATTAATTAATTTTTCAATTGACTTTTTCAAACTGACTATATTTTTTAAAAAATTAATTATGACAAAATGTAATATAAAGTTAGTTATTTATTGAATATTAATTTGATTTTGAGTTAGAATTTTAATATAATTTGTTAATTTATTTAATTTTATTTTTATTTTAACTAATTATTTAATTTAAATTGTATATAATTTGTTTGATTTTTTTGATGCCCAGAAGTCACTACTGTTGTCTGAGTCACTGCTGTTGTCCAAGCCCAATGATGACTCGGAGTAACAATTCTCTTCCCAGTGTCTCACCGTTCCACTCCTGCCAATGGGTTTCTGTTTGGAGTCACCATTCCCATCCTACACTATCACTATTACCCCTAAGACTTGGAGTCACCATTCCACTTCAATTCCTTCATCCACTATCACTGCCACCATCGCTCCGCAACCACCCTCACACCGTCACCATTCACCTCTCCCCCTCTGCGAGTCACCATTCCATCTTCACCAATGGTGACTCAAGACATCGTTCTACTTCCTCCAACATCAAAGTATCACTACCACTATTCCTCCTCCTCATCCTGGCCACCATCACCGCTTCATTCATTCCACTTCTAATGCTTCTTCTCCTCTATTCTCTCACTATCACTATTCTCACTGTTGGGAAAGACAAAAAAGTTATGAATGCGTAATCAATCGAAAATCGAATGTGCAACGGAAATAAAATCTTTCACTCCAAATAAAAGCTGATGGTAGTGAAAAAATTAAGTGCACAAAAAATAAAGTTGACACCGTTAATTTCTACGTGGAAAACCCAAAAGGGAAAAACCGCAGGACCTAGTCCAGAAAGAGAGATCCACTAAAATCAAGTGGTACACAATAGAGACTCCCCAAAATGAAAGGGATCTCAAAATTAATAGTCGAGAATAAAAGTGTGTATCAAAAGTAAGAGAGGAAGAAATATGATCATCGAAGAAAGGTGATCACAAAATCATATTTTCTCTCGGTGTTGTTGATTCTAGTGTGTTAAAATGCCTTGCCGCTGCCTCCTTATACAAGAAAAAGAATCCGCGTCAATTAATGTATCCACGTCAAAAGTGTGTCACCACATGAATTAATTCACACAGTCTTGGACCACATTAAAAAAACCTCATTAAAAGAGAAACTGCACGATGCTTCAATTTAGGAAGCGTTATGTTGTGCGCTAACCAAGAAGGCACCCAACAAACTCCCCCTCTGACTCAAGTGGGGATCACCTCCAACCCTACAATCAATCTACAAGTCTCAAATTTCCCTCTGGATAAACTCTTGGTCAACATGGCTGACGCATTTTCATTAGTGTGGATCTTCTCAAGATCTAACTATCTTGAATCAAGGATGTTGTAGATCCAATGATATCAAACATTAATATGTTTAGACCTGCCATGAAAAGTGGAATTCTTTTTAAAAAAATAGCACTCTGACTATCACAAAATAAAAAAAACCTACCCTGATTTGCATTGAGCTCTCGAATAAAAGTTTTTGTCCATAATAATTATTCACATGCCTCAGTAGCTGCAATAAACTCTAACTCTATGGTAGATAAATCAACACATCTCTACAATCTAGACTTCCAAGATACATACCCCCCACAAATGTGATCAAATTGCCTGAATCATACTTCCATGAAATGATATATCCTACCATATCAGAATCTGTAAATCCACAAAGCATAGGTTCCCCTTTTCCAAAACACAATCTCAAATCATAAGTACCATGAAGATAACGAAAAAAGTACTTCACTACTCTCCAACTCTCTCTACCTATATTTATAGAGATTGACTAACCACACCAACTGCATGAGCTATATCAGGTCTAGTACATACCATTGTATACATCAAATAGCCAACGATAGATGAATAATGTATGTGTTGTATCTCCTCTCTCTCTTCATTAGTAGAAGGTGACTGACTGGTACTAAGCTTAAAATGTAAAGAAAGATGAGTACTAACCACTTTCACTCTATCCATAGAAAATATCTGAATAACCCTCTCAATGTATCTCTCCTGAGATAACCACAATTTCTTGGCCTTCCTATCACGGGAGATCTTCATGACAAGAATCTGTCATGATGGCCCCAAGTATTTAATCAAAAAATACTGACAAAGATCCTTCTTCAATCTGTCAATTAAAAATAGCATCCAAACCAAGAACAACCTGAAAAGAAGACATTTTGACAACAGATGAGAAAATACCTTCAAAATAAATACCTTTCTTCTGATGTAAGCCTTTGACAACTAACTTTTCCTTATATCGTGGAAGAGAACTGGATTATTCATTTTTAATCTGATAAATCCACTGATTTTGAAAAGCACTCTTACCTGTCAGTAACTTCACTAGATCTAAAGTGTGGTTGTCATGAAATGATGTCATCTGATCATCCATTGCCAAAACCCATCTGTCCTTTTGTTCACTTTCCATTGCCTCATCAAAAGATTGTGGTTCTACCCCTTCATCAAGGAGCACATAATCATCAGATGAATATCGAGTAGAAATGGTGCGATGCCGAGATGACCTCCCATGTGGAACTATGGGTTCATTAATAACCCCTGAGACCAGATCATTAGAAACAAAAGGTGAAGTAAAAACATCAAATCCAACTTGTTCACCTTGATCATCATTCTATACATAAACATGATTTTAAGAATCAACAATATGAGGTAAATGTGAATTAGAACCGGGATAAAGACTGGAAACACCATCAGAAGTTGTAGAAGAAGCTTTTTCTCCCTTATCAATGTTGAAAATAGTCTGATCATCCTTAAACACTACATTGCAGCTTCTGAAAAGTTTCTTCAAAACATGATCATAGAACCTGTACCCAAACTCATCATTTCCATATCCAATAAAAATACACTGGTGTGTCTTACCATCCAACTTGGATCTCTCATCTCTAGGAACATGAACAAAAGCCTTGCAACCAAAACACTCAAGTTATCATACTTGATCTCTTTTCTATACCAAAATTTGTTGTGAGTGTCTATCTTTAAAGAAACTGTAGGTGATAAATTGATAATACAAGCATCAATAAGTAAAGCCTCATCTTGAAAATGTCCAAGAAACTTTTCTTCCGAAAGCAAACAACAGACTCTTTCCAACAAAGTCCTGTTCATTGGCTCAACTACACCATTCAACTGATGTGTCTTGGGTGGCATATTCTGATGCCTAATACCTTCCTGCCTGCAATACTGATCAAACAAACCACAATACTCTCCTCCATTGTCATTGCGAATACATTTCATTTTCTTTCTTGATTCCATCTCAGCAGAAACATGAAATTGATTAAAAACACTGAGTACCTGACTTTTAGCATTCAAAACATAAACCCAGATATTTTGTGAGTAGTCATTAATAAATGTAACAAAATAAAGACCGCCACTAAAGGTATTAGATTTAAAAGGACCAGAAATGTCGTAATGTAACAATTGAAGTACCTGTGACTTCCTGTGTGGAGGATGACTATTGAAACTCACTATGCTCTATTTCCTAGCCATGCAATGATCACATGTGTCCAATTTGACACTCTTAAAATCTGGAAAAATATTTATCTTGGCCAAAAAACCAAGACCTTTCTCACTGATGTGACTGAACCTCTTATTCCATAACTTGGAAGAAACATTGCACTCAACAATGTAAGAAATATCACAAGAAATAGAAGATCTAGTCCAGTACAAACCTGATTGCTTCTTCCCTCGAGCCACGATCAAAGATCCGTTGGAAAGATTCCATTGGAAATCACCAAAAGTGCTAATAAACCCTTCATCATCAAGAACACTGGTAGAAATAAGATTCAAATGAACCTCAGGTGCATGTCAAACATTCTTTAAAATCAGCTTACTTCCTGTACTAGTCTCTATACAAATAGTCTTGATGCCTAAAATGTCAGCATGACCATCATTTCCCATATTCAAATTCCAAAAATTATATGGGCTATAGGATGTAAAGAACTCCTTCTTCAATGTCACATAAAAATAGGCACCACTGTTAACAACCAAGAAAGAATCATCATAAGTAATGTTAATGGATTCATACACAATAACAAGATCACCACCTGTAGTGGTGACAAAATGATTATCACTATCACCATTTTTATTTTGTAGATTTTCCTTCAATTTGTTTTATCTTTTCAGCTGATAACAAAACTTCTTAACATGCCACTTCTTACCACAATGATGACATTAAAAATATCTCTACTTCGGTCTGGATTTTCTTCTACCTATGATCTTACCTCAACTGCTCTGTCCCCGATCCTGGATTCTCCCCCTGTTCTCTATGACTAAAATCTTTGAAGAAGATTTCTCCTGAGTACGTATCGTGACCTCTTTATTTAAAATAGTAGACTTGACAAAACTAAATGTCACAGCACCATTAAGAGTAGAACTGGTTAGAGTAAAATGTAAATTATCCCATGAATTGGGTAAAGTTTTAAGAAAAAAAAGAGTTAAAACCTCATCATCAAAATTGATACTCATGCTAGAAAACTAATCAAAACATCCTTGATATTCACTTAAAATTGTGACGAATGAGAAAACAACCGAAAAGAAAACAAACATCGGAAATAAAATATTTCGCTCCAAATAAAAGTCTACAGAACTAAAGTGGATACGCATCGACCAAAAGTAAATGTGTAGAATGTAACATATTAACACCATTAGAGAATGAAGCCACAAACCATCTTATGCTCGAATGCCTATTATTCATCTGACATACTCTCTGGCTTCTGGGTACTAAACAATGGAAGATGCAATCACTTGACAAAAAGCTGATCGTTCATTTTAAGTTTCCACATATGGTAGTTGGTACCATTCAGCAAAATCATCCAACTGTAATTGGCCTCCATAATAAATATGAAATAAAAAAACTCCCTTTGATACCAGATGTTGGGAAACACAAAAAAGTGATGAACTCGCAAACAATCGAAAAGCGAATACGTAGCGAAAATAAAATCCTTCCCTCCAAATAAAAGAGGATACGTAGTAACAAAATTAAGTGTACAGAAAATAAAGTTGACACCATAAATTTTTACACGGAAAACTCAAAAGGGAAAAACCACGGGACTTAGTCCAGAAAGAGAGATCCACTAAAATCAAGAGGTACACAGTAAAGACTCCCCAAAATGGAAGGGATCTCAAAAGTAATACTCAAGAATAAAAGTGTGGATAAAAAGGAGGAGATTAAGAAAGATGATCATCGAAGAAATCCAATCACCAAATGGGATTTTCTCTTAGCGTTGTTGATGTCGGTGTGTTGAAATGCCTTGCCGCTGCCTCCTTATATAGGAAAAAGAATCCGTATCAATTAATGTCTCTGCATCAAAAGTGTGTCACCGCATGAATTAATTCATGTGGTCATGGACTTCATTAAAAACACCTCATTAAAAGAGAAACTGTGTGATCCTAAAATTGAGGAGGCATTATGCAGTGCACCAACCAGAAAGATGCCCAACACTCACCCCTGTCTCACCATTCTCCTCCCCATCAACTTACCATCACATCACCTCCAACATCAACAACAGAAGAATCAAAACAAAAAAAAAAGAAAATCAATACAGTAGTGAATAAAAATCACTAGAAATAGAAAAATCAAGTCAGAAGGAGTGAAATCCAACAACATATCAAACACACAACAAGAAGAAACCCCAATTTTTTTTCCTAAATCAAATTAAAACCCATTTTTTAGATCTGTAACTCAACACCAGCTAAGTCGAGGAGCCATGCCCTTAACCACCATTGATGATCTACAATAATTTGTCGAAGTAACCTTTTCACACTGTTGTGAGCCGCTCGACCCCACAACCTCGCCTCTTCTCCCACCTAAATCTCGCTGCGCTTGCGTGAAGACAACCATCCACAGGAAGAGATCTCACCCTGCTGAGCACCCCTATCTATCAGCCACCAGCGTCGTCCCCTATCTATCACCCCAAACCCCCTGGTCCATGCGACCTCTACCACGAAGTTGCCTTGCACCTCCACCTGAAGTAGTCACCACCCACCACTTTCTCCTTCCCTCCTCTTTTCCTCCATCGTGACCCATATTCCCCTACCCTTTCATCTTATTTATTTTTTATCTTGTTTATTATTATAATAATATAATATTTAATAATAATAATAATATCTAATAAAATATCATATAATATATCATATATATCATATATAATAACAATATGATAAAATTAACATAATTAATACAATATAATAATAACAACTATAATATGATTAATTTAAACAAATTTACTACAGTATATATGTTTTTAAATATTTTTTATATTTTTATTATAAATATTATAATATTAATATATATTTCTTGTTGTACCTTTTTTATTTCTTTCTCACATCTTTTGTTTTTCATTTTTATCTTGCAGGATCAGGGGATCGTGGTCACTAAATTTCGAGGGGAGGCACGTTATTCATTGTGTGAGACCATCTATTTTCACAAGAGTGTTTCTCAAAGGTTGGTGACAAGCATGTTGGATCATTCCACATGGATACTAATGTTTCCTATAGGATCTGTTTTTCTATTTTTCATCTCAGAATAAGAGGATCCTCTCCTATCCTGTTTGGGGGGGGGGACACTCCACATATTTCCCTTCACCATTCACCACACCATTTTGACCCCAGACTGGGGATCATCTTCAACCTAGAGACGATACCCTGCTCCTCCATCCCTATTCTCCTCCACTCTATTTTGTATTTTTTTTCTAGTCTGTAAATACATCATACTGATTTTTTTTGTAATTATAATTGTGACGTTTGTTTCATTTGTTATGTGGTATTCATCCTTCCTCACTTCGTTTCTTGATCTCGAATCTCTAGTGATAGAGATCTAATTTTCAAGTCTAGATCTAGGTTATGAAATCTGATGAGATCTAGAGATCCGCACATCAACATGATCACTATTTTCTTCTTCACCTTAGAAACCCGTTAAAGCGAATTGAGGCGAGCATGAGTGCATTCTTGCGCTGGATCAGTTTCTAGTCTCTCGTCTCATTTATTCTACCCCAACTTTCTCAATTCCTTGAACTGAGAAATTGAGATTGGTTGTGTAATGTGATGATCTTACTAGAATCATTATGGATTGTGAGAATTTCTTTCTAGAATGAGTTCACTGGGGAATTAAAATTCCAATATGGAGGGATGCTCAAGCGTTGAAGAAATTTGGTGTTCGTGTGTTTAATTTTAATTGATATTGGTGTGTGATCCGAGTCATTGGACATGTAATGAGTGATTTTGAAAGTTTTTTTTATTAATTTTTAATTAGTTCTATGATGGGAAGTTATGGGTGGATCAATCTGGATCTAGATTTTTTCAAGGTGACTATTTTTTCCTGTGTTTGTTGTGTTGTTTTGTCTTTTCTTATTCTTTGTTTTGTTTTGTTTTCTCTATGTCGCTTCACCATTCATTCACTATTTCCCCTACCATTGTGATTTTCATCATTGTTCAGTGTTTTACACATATTTTGTTTTACTTTTTTTAAAATATTAAAAAAAAACAAAAAAGGGAACAACCACCTAGGAATTTAACACTACTTCCTTAAGAGTGACCCCGAGGTTAGCCACTGTGATATATCTTGGGTTTTATAAATGTAGAATTGACCATCATCATGATAAGGATATTGTAAATTTTTTTCACCTTTTCCAGGGAAGAAACGTTTTCCTGAGTGGTTTTTCCATTTAAAAATATATATAAAAAACACAAAAAAGAAGAAAAAAATGTCCACACTTATCTCTTTTACTACTGATGATGATGTGTATGATTTTTCGAATTTGAAAGTACTTAATGAAGATGTAGCACTTTTACAATTTTGGTTATAGACCCAACCAATAAGAGATCCTTCCGATGCTACAAGGGTTGTGACTCATAAAAAAAAATAGCAGTATGCATAGAGGTTCAACCAAGCTAAGATGGGTCAAGAGGGAAAGGTACCTTCCAAGAAGGAATTTTTGGCCATAAAGAAAGTAATTGAATTCTGTTCCCTGACCTACCCAACTCTAGAGGGAAAAAAGATCAAGGAAGTTCTCCAATAAGACATTGACATTGCACCTTCTGTGAAACAACTTAGAATAAAGGAAAAAAGAAATAGAATGAGAGACAAGGAGATGGAGCTACCAACATTTGAGCCTAGAGAACCCTATGACATGATTTTGGAAGTTCATGAGCTAAATCCAGAATTAGTTTCCAAGAGATGGCAGGAGAAAGAACATGTTGTTATATAAGAGGATGGGCACATACAAGAAGATCATTTTATTTTCAGTACATCATTTATTGATTTTTTGTGTACTGAATTGTATAATTATTTCTCCTTGTTTACATAGGATGAGCCATCACAAGACATCCTTGCCTTTTCCTTAGAGGACACCACATTAGAGGTCATCTGTTTTGAAGAGAGGTTGGAAGATATTGACAACCTTCCTCCTACCATAGATATTTTTCCCAGATCATTGTTCAACCAGGAGAAACAAACTGCATTACTTCAGGGAGTTGAATTCAATTTTGAAGAATCTTTTTTTTATTATATTGAAGTTGATTTTAATTATGTTTCTTCCATTATAGGTATATAGAATGTTTTAAATCATTGTGATTTCTTGGAAATTCAAGATGAATTTAAGGTTTCACCTTTAGATAAATTCATGGAACTCCCAATGTTTGTTGAATTTTTTTGGAAGATACTATTAAAGAGGAATTACTGAAGTAGATTACATGGACATAGGAGGAGGATGAAACATTTTCCATTACCCAAGATAAAATATTTTATTGTATTAAAGCAAAAGGAAAGTCTCATCCTGGTACTGATTTCTTATTACCTATGCACTCCGAACCTCATGTAGAAGAAGTATGGCAGTATCCCTATATCATTTTTACCCCTACAACACTTTACAATAGGTTTTTCAATGCTGAGGAGGGATTTTTATTTGAAGCTGGACAAGGGGTACTTCACATGCTATAAGTCTCCAAAGTTGGGAAGAACCGCATTTGGTGGTTCCTTAGAAAGAAGTTTTACCCCCCATCAGACTTGGGTTGATCCAGGGACTTTTCAACTATATATAGTCAAACTACAACACCCCCTGGGGGGTTATCCTAGGATTATATTTTTTAATTTCATGTTTTAATTTCTTTTTTCTTGCTATTTTTTACTTGTGTAGTTTTTCTTAGTAGCTCAATAATAAGTTAGTTAGTTCCACGTGGAAATCATTTGATACCAAAGGGAGCAACATACTAAAGATCATGGATAAAACTCCCTAACTTATACTCATTGGTTACATTACTTTGAGCTTTAAATATTGAAGATTAATATTAATCTATTTACACTTTTAGATGCTTGAATGGAGCATCTAGAGTTCATGCATAGAGAAAATAGAGGGAGGAAAAAAATGAATGAAAAGATTCCACTTAAGGGAAGTACGATTTTTTAATTCTAAATTTGTTTTTAATATGCTCATTCATATTTTATATTTCACATTTCTAAGTGTGGGGGAGTCCCCCTAGTTTTTGTGAAATGTTTGAACTTTTTTTTCCTACTGGGTGTTAGATTGCTTAAATCTACTGAGTTGAAAATTTTTATGAGTTGATTTGTGAAACTTACTGTACCCATGACATTTTCTTTTATACTATAGCTATTAAACACAATTTCTCATCATGCTGCATCTTGAACTAATTGGGGAAATTATTTTCCTACTTATAAAATTATACATCATGAACTTTTCAACAAAAGAATTGTGCTTGTTGCTGGTGGTGGTTGGTGGGTCTTCTATTTTCTATTTTTGTTTTATTTTTATTCTTTTTCTTTTTGTATGTGGCAAAAATTATTTTGAGCTTTACTGTTACCCCTCATTATTTTAAGTGCTTAATTTTCCAATATGTTTTGAACTAAGTTTCCTTTCACCTTGAGAGTAAAAATTGGGGATAATGTTGAGTTTGAAGTGTGGGAAAGAGGGGTCATTTTACCACTTTAAATTCCCACTAAATTCTTTGTTAAAAAATGGTCAGTTTTTTTTTAAATTTTCAAATTATTTCAAAAAAATTCAAATTTTATTTCATAACCTAAAGGTCATGTGTCTTTACATTGCATATCAATTATTCCCTGTCTAGTGGATACCAACCTATTGGAAGTTAAGGGCAATACTATGTCTGAACCTGTTGAGGATATATTTCTGAGTGAAGTAGCACACTATCCTTATGGATTTTCTATTTAGGAACTTCATAAGAGAGTGATATGTGATATATATTTTTTGGAATTAGGATCAAGACTAAAAAAAACTGGAAAATTTTAACTAGATCCTAGGGGAATCATCTTAAAAAAACAATCAATTAAATGAACCCACTCAAATGATAATTATTTAAGTCCTTTGTAACTGAATTAAAATGTAAAAATGGGATCCCACGGTGAGTGTTTGAGATAGGTGCACTGGGTGCGTCTCTGTTAATAAATAAAATACAATTTCACTTTCAATAAGCGTTATGCACAGTGTCTTGCACATGAAATAAGGATGGGAAAAATTAAAATAAAGTGCCCTGTAAAAAATCATTTAGGTGCGGTGAATTATGATCCCAAATGAAGAAGGGAAGAATTGACTTAATTAAATATCATTTGAGTTGTATCAATGAAGTGATTCAAAAAAACATTTTTAAAACCTAGGAGAAATTGAAACTTAAAGGTGATTATGGTCAAGGTTTTAATTCCACTTTATCTATCATGTCATCACTCCTTGAATTCTAATTTAATTAGTATAATTAGTGAAGTTCATGTAGGAGGCAAGAAATCTTTAGCAGTGGATGAATCTGCGTTGCCTATGGTTTCCATCTTGTAATTGAAACTAGGCAGTGCCATTTTTTTGAGAACTCCTACACAACCAATAATGATTATATTCCTCTATATTAAGAAGTATTTCTATGCACATATTGAACTGAATTTGAAAATCATACTTTATGTTTTTCAAAGACAAAGAACATGCATTTGTTTGAGGAGAAACAAAGATTTAAGTGTGGGGGAGTTTGATGTGGCTTAATTTTATTTCCTTTTCCACATCAATTTTCTATTTTTCTTCCCTTTTTATTATTAAAATCAATTATTTTATGTAATAATTAACAATTTTTGTATTTTGTAGATTAAATTGTTGAAAACATGTTTCTATGTTAAAAGTGTGTATTTTAGTGTGTATTTTTATGATTTTTTGATAATAAAATTAATTTATTCTTTCTTTGTTTTACTTTCATTTTTTGGTTTTATTTGAGTAATAATAATTCATTATTTTATTTTTTAATTTTAATTTTATTTATTTTGTTTTTCTAAATAATTATTTTATTTTTTCATTTTTATTTTATTTATTTTGTTTTTCTAAATAATTATTTTATTAATTATTTAATTTAATTAATTATTTTGTCTAAATAATTAATTAATTTTAATAATTTAATTCAATTCATTAATTATTTTAATATTTAATTTTTCTTTAGTTCTTTAATTTCACTAAATCTTTAATTAATTAATTTTTCAATTGAATTTTTTCAAACCGAATTTATTTTTTAAAAAATTAATTATGAACAAAATTTAATCTATAGTTAGTTATTTATTGAATATTAATTTTATTTTGAGTTATAAATTTAATATAATTTGTTAATATATTTAATTTTTTAGTTTAACTAATTATTTAATTTAAATTGTATTTAATTTGTTTGATTTATTTTGTTGGGCAGGAGTCACCACTACTGTCTGAGTCAACGCTTTTGTCCAAGCCTAACCATTCTCTTCCCAATGTCTCACTGTTCCACTCCTTCCAATGGGTTGTTGTTTGAAGTCACCATTCTCATCCTTCCATATCACCATTCTCCCCAACAGTGACTCATAGTCACTATTACACTTCAATTCCTTCATCCACTATCACTACCACTGTCGCTCTACATCCACCCTCACACCGTCATCGTTCACCTCTCCCCCATCACAAGTTACCATTCTATATTCACCAAACGGTGAATCAAGTCACTATTCTCCTTTTGCCAATGTTCCTCCTCCTCATCCCAGCCACCGTTACAACTTCATTCATGCCACCTCCATCGATTCTTCTCCTATGTTTTCGCACCATCACTGTTCTCACCCCTCTCTCACCATTCTCCCCCCTCAACTCACCACCGCATCACCTCCAGAAGCAGCTGCAAAAGCTGTAAAACACAATAGAATTAAATCAATCCAGCAGAGAATAAAAATCACTTGTAGTAGAACATTCAAGTCTTAAGTAGTGAAATCCAACAACAGATCAAACACACAACTAGAAGAAACCACAAATTAAATTTTCCCAAATCAAATTGAAACTTGTTTTTTTTTCAGATCTGTAACTCAAAACCAGCCAAGCCGAGGAGCCACACCCTTAACCAATATTTCTTCTGGACACACAGAGGGTTGTCGTGGCTCTCATCAAGAGAAAGGATCTCGAGATCGATTAAAATATTTCTATGAATTAATTCTTCACATTGAAGTGTTCGATGAGTACCTTTATAATTATTGCTACTACTCTTGTAATTTTTTAATGGGAGGGTAGGATCTTGATCTGTGATAGATAAGTGTATGAGGGCTTCGAGAACTCCATAATTAAGAGAATTCTGAGCATAGATCAGATCTTGATTTTTTAATCGTGTTTGATGAGGATTATTTTTAGATTCCTTCTTACGAGTGATTGTAGCCACTTGTTCGGAGAAGTGGTAGTCATGGGTAGGTGTTTGTACCTGCCTTGGAGTGGCCATTAGAATATCATAATTACCTCCAATTGGAGTGAGTGTATGTTCTCAATTCATCTATTCATATAATATGGGGGGGTTTTCCCCATAACTATCCTATATGGGATAAAAGGCATGCGTCTACTCTAGGATGTTATGTTAATGAGTCACCCCATTTGTGGGGACAAAGTTATGTTTCCATCCCTCTAGCACTACTTTTGTCATCGTTATGATGTCTTTGCAAGTATGTAGGATGTGGGAAGGTATTTAAATTTTCCCTGTCACCATTACCAAGATATTATTGGTGAATTCAGCAACTAGAAAGTGGATATATTACCATTATGCATTTGGAGTAGGTTTATGTTCCTTTTATTGTCCTCTATTTCCAATCAGTGGGTATTAACGGTACTCGTGTGTGGGGGTAGAGAGTTGAGTCTTCCCCATGCTTGTCGTTGGGAATTTTTGACTGACATCTTTGGGTGCTGCTAGCCAAGGCTTATAGAAGGCTTGATGGGTGTGAGAAAGTGTATGTTCCTACTCACAGTATACCACCATATTTGTATGATGAGTTTATTTGAAGTCCACCAGATGAGTCTGCGGGCTGGTTGAATGAAGGCAGATGGGTGTATGCGCCCATTTGTAATTTTCCACAAAATTGGTTTAGTGGGATTCTCTGGAGGGGGAAAATGTGTGAACCTACTCTGTATTGGCTGATTGTTATCCCTAAAGGGTCGTCTTGCTTGTTTGGGTTTCAACGAACTGGGCTAGAAAACCAAGGACAACACCCTCATCATGTTGAGGGTTAACTGTCGTATGGCATTGTTGGCGGTGATTACTGGAAGTATCTCTTAAGAAGGACCCTTGTGTCTCTTGGATGAGGCCATATGTGGCCTCTTGATCCACCTCCCTAAGATACAAGAGGGATTGGTTGTTTAATTACAATTATAATCTCCAAAAATAGTTGAATATGGTAGTCAATACTGTCCACTTTAAGACCACATTTATTCATTGATCAGACGACTGGTGGTGCTGGTTGAGATGGAGAGCCTATCAGGTAGCCACTAGGGTTGGGATCATACTGTTCTGGCGGTAATCCCAAACCAACAAGTTCAATAGCTAATGTTGAAGATTTTGGGTTGGTGATGGTGTCCTTCATGCAGACAAAGATCCAGCCCGAATAGTAATTAAGTAATTCATTGGTCAAAAGTTGAAGGAGGCCATTGGATTGAAGAGAGTTCTAAAAAGGAGTGCCTAAAAACAAACAAAAATGAGAAAACCATGTCAATGTAGTATCTCAAATACATGCATGATTGATTGTCTTTCTTGGCCCCCATTCCCTTTGAGAGTGTTAGGGTCCTAACAGATAGGTGTCAAAATCATCTTGGTTAAGGATTAATGTTTGGTTCACTATTTTTTCTTTCCCTTAGAATTCGTTCCTCATGACGATTTTTTATTTCCAAACAGTTTCCAATGAGTTTGTTCATGGAACTGGAAACACCCAATGGTTCTATATCTGAAAGGACCTACTTTCTAAAGGTAGGTGCTCGTTAGGCATTTTGACCAATGATGCTTAATAACTTACATTGGTCAAGAGGATTAGAGGTCAGGATCATCACACCCTTTTGGGGGGAATTATTGCCTACTCTAGGACTCTCATATAGATTTAAGATATGTTCATTAATCCTTCATTAATTCCCATGTATGATGTGGGTAAACCCATAGTTAACAATCAATTATTAGCATGTATAGATCTTAGAATCATTTGTATGTATCCAAGGTTCTTTATCAATGGAGATATCTATATTTATCTAAGGTTCTCCATCGATGGTATCCTCTTATATACTACTTAGATATTCTTTTATTATTATTATGATGATGCTAGTTTCCAAACAACTTACTGGGGAACAATGTAGTAGATCATCATCTAGGGAGATGCGAGTTGTTTTGATGTTGGGATTACACCCATGAATGGGCTTCCTACGTATCATTGTGAAAGGAATCAGAACCCACGTAGTTTGGTTCTGCTTAAGGGTGTAATTTCGACTGGGCCCTGCCCAACCCGGCCTAAACAGGGTCGGGTCGGGTCGGGCCTGGCATGCACAAAAATGGGCTGCTGGCCACTATTCGGGTCGGGTCGGGCCGACCTGAAGATCCCCATGAGGCGGCCCAAGCCCGGCCTCGGGCCGTCCCAAACCATCGGTTTGGGTCCAGCTTTTTCGGACCGGGCCGAGATTTTTTGAGTCAGGCCATGGTGGGTCTTTATTATTTTTAAAATGATTGTTTGTTTTAAAACTTTTTTTAAATGTTTTTATTTAAACATTTTTTTAACATTTTTTTAAAAAAATTACATTTATTTTTAAACATATGTTTTTTGTAAAAATGTTTATTTTAATTTTATTAACATTTTACAGTGGGTGGATCTGTTTTTTTGTCTAAATTGATTTATATATTATGAATATGAATATACATTATTTTCAAATTGTAAAAAAATTAATGAGGGGTCTTGTGGGGTGCACAACAGTGGGTGAGTTTAAAGACTTGTTATTTAAATGTATTTTTAACATTTATTTAAAACATTTTTTTACATTTAATAATTTTAACATATTTATAATTTTTTAAGCATTTGTTAAATTTTTTTATTTAAAAGTTTTCATTTAAAATATTTTTTAACATCTATTTAAAACATTTTTTTTACATTTTTTAATAATTAATTTAAAACATTTTTTAATTTTCTTAAATGCATACTATTTACAAGTATTTTTTTAAAACATTTAACATTTTTCATATTTTAATGTAAAAAGTATTTTTTAAGTGTTTATTTTAAACAAATTAATCTACGTGTTTGTTTTAAAAACTTTTTTTAAACATTTTTTTAAAACATTTTTATTTAAACCTTTATTTAAACTATTTTTTAACACTTGTTTAAAATTTTATTTACATTTATTTTTAGACTTTTAATTTAAAACATTTTTTTGAACACATGTTTTTTTAAACATTTAACATGTTTTATGTAAAAAAAATTTATTACCATTTTACTGTGGGTGGATTTGTTATTTTTTTTCTAAATAGATTTATATATGTCTATGAATTTATATATATTATGTACAAATTGAAAAAAAATATTAATTAGGGATTGGGGGTGCGCAGCAGTGGGTTATGGGTTTAAAGTGTTGTTATTTAAATTTTTTTATCATTTATTTAAAACGTTTTTTTCCATTTATTTTTTTAACTTATTTATGAAAATTATTTTTAAGCGTTTGTTTAATTTAAATCCTTTTTTTAAACGTTTTTTAATTTTTTTGCAGGGTAGACCTGACCCGACCTGATCATATTCAGGCCGGGCCAAAATTACAGCCTTAGGGGGTGCGCAGTAGTGGGTGAGTTAATTTTTTCCTAAATAGATTTATATATGTTTATATAGTATATATAATATATTAAAGTTTCATATATTTAAGAAACATTAATGAGGTTGGGGGTGTACGAACATTATTGGGTGATTAGTTATTTTTTTGTTAATATATAATAAAATATTATATATATATATAATATGAGAAAATTATAAAAATAATAATTAGGGGTTGGGGGTGCGTCGTAGTGGGTGGGTTAATTTTTTTCAAAATAGATTTATATATAATATATGAAGTTGCTATATATTTAAAAAAATTAATGAGGTTGGGGGACGTGCACGAACATCATTAGGTGAGTGTGTTATTTTTTTTGTTAATATAATATAAGTTATTATATATATAATATTAAATCATTCACACACACACACATAGATATATATATATATATATATATATATATATATATATTATTAATGGATTTTTAAAATCCACACTTAATTGATATATATTATTAATAGCTTTATATATATATATATATTAATGGATTTGTTTATATATATATATATTATCATATCAATAATATATATATATATATATATATATATATTATTAATTGATTTGTTTATATATATATATAATATGCAAGTTTCATCATATTTAAAAAAAATTAATGAGGTTTGGGGGTGTGCGCCAACATCATTGGGTGAATGTGTTATTTTTTTAATATATAATAAGTTATTATATCTATATAATGTTAAATTATATATATATATATATATATGTAATATGAGAAAATTTCTAAAAATAATAATTAGGGGTTGGGGGTGCACTGCAGTGGGTGGGTTAATTTTTTTTCTAAATAGATTTATAAATGTATAATATATATAATATATGCAAGTTGCAACATATTTAAAAAAACTAATGAGGTTGTGGGATGTTCACGAACATCATTAGGTGAGTGTGTTATTTTTTATTAATATATAACATATTATTATATGTATATATAATATTAAATCATTGATATATATATATTAATAGCTTTGTTTATATATATATATATTATATTAAATCATATATATATATATTATTAATGGATTTTTAAAAGCCACACTTAATTGATATATATTATTAATGACTTTGTTTATATATATACATTATTATATATATATATAATTATATATCATTTTATACACACACATTATAATTATATGTATATATATATACACACATTATTAAATATATAATATATAATATATATATTATATATTATTATCTGTTAATATATAATGATATATATATATACACATATATATAAATTCTGGTGATAATATAACAGGCTCACCGCTTAGACCAGTTGGTCTAGGTGCAGCCTTGGAAGCTTGAGGTAGGGGGATCAAATCTCCCTACCAGAAGCTTCCCGTTAATTTTTTTTACAGCAGCTGGGCTTCACACGGCTTAGCGGGCTGGGCTTTTTCGGGCTCGCCCGACCCGGCCTGCAATCCCTTTTGGATAAGCCCATGCCCGACCCGATGAACCTACAACCCGAGCCCAGCCCAGCCCGACGCGGGCTTTGCCGGGCCAGGCCGTTCGGGCTTTCGGGCTGGGCCTGTCGGGCTTTCGGGCCAAAATTACACCCTTAGTTCTGCTTAATAGAGAACATCATAACTTTTAAGGTCATGCGATAAGGACCCAAACATAAATTTTAACATCATGTGGTGAGGATGTCTAGGCGGAAGGTGCCTAGTAAAAGTTTGGTGTGAGACTTATGCTAAAGCATCCCATAAAACCTGAGAGAGATATGGATTATCAGGTTGAATTATATCCTAATGGTAATGTAGCCCAAAGAGGATAGGGTTGTTGTCGAGTGCTAGGTTTAGACCTTAGGGATGCTTCCTAGATATCCCATTTGAATGGGAATCAAATCCCACATAGTTCGGTTATGAGTAACCCCACCTATAGAGGACTTCTAAGGGTTTGTCTCATAAGGGTGTATGGCCCTTCAATAGGATTAAGTTGGGGATTACTCCTGAGAATAATTCCCTTGTTAAAGAGAACATGTGGAATGTCTTAATTCATGGTAGTTCGAGGGCTTAACTCGAGGATTACTCATGAGAAGGATGCCTAAATTAAGGGAATTATGATTGGGGATTACTCTTGAGGAGGGTTTCCATTGAGCTCGGGCCCTAAGTGGGTATCCTATATATCCTTATTTGATTGTAATTAGGACTCATATTTCTCATAGTTTGATCAAATGCATGTATTTTGTGGGTGTCATGACCACCACTAATCTCTAAGCCCACTTGAGTCATTCTTGGTGTGAGAAACAAGAGGAAGGGGAATATTTGACAAACCGCACACTTTTCCACCTTCACTGGTGGAAGAGGACAAGGAGAAAATTGAAGAGGTCAGGGTTACGAAACTTCCCTCTCTTCACTTAAACCTGAGGAGGGAATACAGGTGAATGATGTGGAGGTAGATGAGAGTAAGACTACAACCTCCTACAAGAAATGATAGGGGTTTACTCTAGGAGGGATGTCCAAAAATATGTTCCCCAGTGGGATGAGGATATAATTCCATGTTGAATGAAAAAGAAATAATAATACTCACCCTCCTCAATGGGAACTAGAGGCTCTGGGTCTCAGAGGTGAGAAGAGATAGACATGATCCTGACCCTTATATTCATGACCGGGAACTTCCTGACACTGTTCCTAGGGTAGGGTTCCTCATGACCATATATATTAAAATCTACATGTACCCTGAGGATCCTAACCATATGGTAGAACCAGTGTGGGAAACATCTGACCATTGAAATAAAAATACAAATGGGAGACACTTTGGTGTCCCTTTTCCCCTGGTTTTGTAAGTCAGGAGGTCTTAGTGGAGGCTTTGAGTGGATCCCTCTCATAGAAGGGAGCCAAAGGAGGAGGGGACCTACCATGGATTTATTTGAATAAGACCTAATGAATGGATCACAAAGGTTATAGGGTAGGGAGAACCAAGGAGGCTCATTCAAGGGGTATTTTGTGCAAGTAGTTTTGGTTAAATTGATGGAACCTTGGGCAAAAAACAACCTAGATGACTATAACTGGGAGAGGCTTTTCTCAATCCTTAAAAGGTCTTCACAGGTGTTCCTAGAAGTGGATCTCTAGGCCCCTGACTAGAAATGGGCACCTCAAGTTAGTATTCATTAATCTTGGGGTGATAGAGTGCCTCGTGTAGGTTTTTTTATTTTAAACCCTGAAATGATTTTTAATTTATCTATCCCCCTTTCATTCCCTCTATTTCAAGTTTTATAAGGCTACCTAAAAGGATTAGGAGGGCTTGAGCAAAGGACTAGGGAAATAAGAGCTTCAAGAGGCCTTTTGGAAATTTCATCTATCTAAATGGGGACCCCAGGGTCTTATTTATAGGCAAATATAGGACCTTGGGTGAAGTTTTCCTCTCACGCAGGTCGGTCATGCAAGTGGATCAACCAGGTACCATGTGCTCCAATGGTATTTTGCAGACTTGGGTGAAATTTCCTTTTGAGGCCTTTGAAATCTTTGACCTTTCCCACATCTTTCTTTCTCTTCTCTCTAAGGTATTTCCATTTGTATCCTTTTCTTCCATGTAAAAAAATGGAGTATCAAAAATGATCATTCTGAATTTAAGAAAGTTAGGCTATAATTAAAGTTAACAAAAGACACTTTTATTTATAGTAACATTGAAGTTATAAATATCTAGTCCCTTTTCACATATTATTACATGTTTTTTAACATAAATATTCCATTAAACACAACCAAAGAATCAATATGCCTCATTTCTTTAGAGGACTAGGTATATAAAACATCAATATGAAACTAAAATAAAAAAATATTTATTTTAATCTCAATAATGAGATCCTAAATTCTTTTGAGCTCCTAAAACTGCATAGGATAACCTGAGGAATGAATAAAAGAAATGGGTGATATGTAAAGCTCAATAAGGGAGTAAACATGGTAATGAAGCATAAAATATGAATTAGAAGGCATAACATGATAATTTAAAAGACAAGGATCATCATATAGATTTATAACATAAAGAATATGGATTTATAATATCATGGAAAAATAGGAATTTGGCAGCAACATATAACATGACATAAGTATAAGTGAAGGCTAACTGCCAAGACAACATCACATGGTGGAAAGATTATTATAATGGATTATGTTCACTCCCTAATCTCATACATATCATCATATGAGCAAAAAAAGTACCTAATTTATTTGATCACTATTTGGGTACACCCATCATAACATGTACATGAATATGTATTCCATATAAAGAAATAAATCATAAGGCATAAACATAAGGATTACCCGTGGAATGAAATGGGTTCATAACTATTTCATATAGAATAACCAAATGGAATATCATAATGGTTTCTATGAAAGAATTAATTTAAGAATTCTTGGAAATTTATAATCACAGTCCATGAAAAATTATTTCCAAGTGAAGTGAGTACTTGAAAAAGAGTAGATAAATCCCTTTGGAAATGTAACTCTTAATCAGGGCTTTAGGAAAAATGGTAATGAGTCTTTAAAGAGGGTAAATGTAAAATAATTTTCATAAAAAATGTAAAAAATGGTCTTTCATGATAAATTTAGTTATTTTATAAAACCTAGGTGGATTAAAACATTTTTAAGGAGTGGTACTTGAAAATGGGTAAACAATAGAGAAGTTCCCTTTAATCAGGTTTTCTTATTGGGAAAAAATGAGAAGGTAACCTTCTAAAACATGTATATACCCATCAAAGAAATGTGAATTTCACTAGGTATATATGTGAAGAAAAAAATAAACATAATATATAATAATTAAATAAGAAATATATATATATATATATAAAGTGAAGTAAATAGAGAGAAAACCTAACCCCAAGAAAACAGGGTTGTTCAGAGAGATCCCTTACCATAGGTTCGAGAATCACTTTGTACTTTCACTTAACGTCATGGATAATAAGATTAGATTCATTAATTAATTAATTAGTATTTTTCTCCATCTATATTTGATTTAATATAATTTTATTATGTTCATTTATAACAATTTATATGAGATATAAGTTTAATTTCACTATTTTGAGGGTGTTAGTTTCATGGTTTCAAGGTCGGATCACTTGTGAATAAATATTAATGTTCTCATAAAATGAGAATAAAACTCCAGAAGTGAAATGAAATGGTATTAATGAACTTATATATATTTAAATGGTCTTAAGTATCCATATTTGTTATGACATATGGATAATTTATCTAGTAAAATGTTATTGTTATATGGTTAATTTATTTTGGAATTTTTACCAACTATCATGAACAAGATTCATTTTTTTAATATTATGGTCATATATTTATTAAAAAATGTGAAATAATATATAATATACATATTTAGGCCATCTTAAACAATTATAAATGAATTTAAACCTACCATGAAGGCGGTAATGGTAAATAAAACCTCATCATCCACAGAGGTAGTGAACCAACATAATACAGATGATGTTTTCATTTTTTAGAATAAGTGGAGAAAGGGGATGATGGATTATAGATATCCCATAAACATAATAAAATTAAAGAATATATATGATACATATTATTTCTTTTTTAATTAATTTTGTTTTTGAGGAAGAGGAGGAAGAAAAAAATAAGAACCAGTCAAGGGAATTACCTTCTCCTTTTGATGTCTCCTCTTGGGCTTCCACTTAAGGCACATTGGATTGGCCTTTCAATGAGACCAAAATAACTACGATGTTTAGAATAGGATTAGGAAAGTAATTGGGTATAAATTCAGTAAGCTTCAAGGATTATAATTTGTGAAGAGAAGGGGTGGTGAGTGGTGGTATTTATAAGGGGAGGAGAGGGGTGTTTTTTTAATATTATATTCATTAGTTTATTATTTTAGCTCAAGACTATCAATAGTATTGATTCTTAGGACTATATATAGTAAATAATGCATATGAGTTCAAACTAATGGGTGCTTACATCATCCATGACTCAAGAATTTATTTATTTAGTTTATAATATCAAATACCACATTTTATAGTATTTCACTATTCCCAAAAAATTATACTATTTTAGAAAGATACAAAAAATTCACCGTATTTTTTTTTTGAGATTTAGATTTCAAAAATTAAGTCAGTTTTATTAATATAATTTTCTAAATATAAGAAAATTAATTTTTAAATAAAATCCTCATTTATTCAAAAATACCAATTTTAATATTATGATCAATTTTCATACCCATTAAAAAATTACTTATTCTTAAATAAAATTATATTATAATTATAATACAAAATAATAATAATTTATAATTTTTTTTATGAAATTAAAGTTTCTTTTAAATCATTATATACATTATAAATATGCAATTAAAACATTTATGGTTTAAAAATACAAACACTTATCAATTTTAAAACATTTATTTACTCGTATCATGATATAAATATGTCATATTATAATTTTATAAGATACCTAAATATTATTTGACACTTACCTAGTCGAGATTACTATTTTAAAAGTTAGGTTACTATTCCTAATGGTCAGATTACTATTCCACTGGTCAGAATATTATTCCAACAGTCAGATTTTTAATGGTCATATAGGATCCCTACATCCTAAAAATACCTCATATTTTATTCATTTTTCACTAAATAGTATTTTCTCTCAAGGTTATATATTTTAATTTTCTAAATGTATATTGCATTACTACCATTCTGATTCATTTCTAAAGTGTTGATTATTAGTGAGATTATTTTGGGGGATCGAGCAGATCCAATTTTTCAATTATTGTTATCTTATTTTCTTTTTGTTTCTTCCCATTGTAATACCTTAAATTCTTATGTGTATATTTATTCTATAAATGTAATTTTTATATTAATATAATACAATGTATCTAGTTTTATGATGTGGTATATGTGAATAATATTACCTAATATGACACAACTATATAATCAGAAGAGAAATTCTATTGATAGAATTATGGGTCATTACATTCTTCCCCCTAAAGAAATTTCCCCATTGAAATTTAATTTTACATACTAAGGTGAAAATAGGTGAGGGTAATTCTACTTAATTTCTTCCTCCAGTTCCCAAGTCGCCTTCCCATACTTATGGTTTCACCATAATACTTTGATTAGGTGAGTTATCTTGTTACGTAGAAATTTATCTCTATATTACAAGATATTCTTTGACTAATCCTCATAAGAGAGATCATTTTCTATATGTAACACCTCTGAATTAAGTACATGTGAGGAATCTGATATGTAATTCCTTAATAGGGATATGTGTAATACGTTGTGTAATTGAGATACGGTTGGTTGGATTACTTGTTGATAAGCGACAACTATGATGCGATCGAGAATCTCAAAGGGGTCAATATACATGGGAGTTAACTTACCCTCATTACCAAATATTATAACTCTCTTCCATGGATATATGTAGAGGAACAATTTATATCCAACCTCAAATTACTGGTCTCATCAATGTTTTTAAGCATACTCTTCTATCAACTTTTGGAAACCATGATGCGCTGCTGAATGGTCTTGAATTTTTCAACCATTTACTTGACTATTTAATATTCCAATAGCCTATGTTCAACAAATTCATTCAATCAAGTAGGTGTTTTTCATATCTTCCTAGAAATGGATTCATATGGATCCATTTGAATTCTTGGGTGGAAACTATTATTTTATGAGAATTCAACCAGAGGAAGATGCTGATCACATACTCCTTTGAAGTCCATCAGACATGCTCTCAATACGTCTTCCAATTTTGGGATAGTATTCTCAGATTGTACATTAGTTTAGGGTGATAAGCCATACTAAATTTAAACTTACTGATTAGAGAATATTAGAGTATTTTTCAGAACATAGTGGTAAATCTCAGACCTCGGTAAGATATAATTGATAATGGAATTCCATGAAGTATCACCAATTATCTGATGAATATTCTTGAAAGTTGATCAAGTGAGATGTCCTATCAAATTGAAATGAATTGGAAAGTATTTGTAATGTAATCCACCACAACCCATATAGCATTATTTCCTATTTATGTCTTCAAAAGACTAGTGAAAAATTCCATAGTGATGTTTTTTCATTTCCATATAGGTATGGATAATGGTTTCATTATCCCCTTATGATTTTTCCTCTTATACTTCACCTACTAAAATAGTTGAAATTTCATTGTATACTCTGAAATATCATTCTTCATATTGTCCCACTAATAGTGCTCTTAAATATTTTGATGCATATACAAGACCCCCGGGTGGATGGAGAAGTTAGATCTACGTGAATCATTCAAAAATTCCTTCTTTATATTAGGATTTGATGGTATACAAAGTTATGAACCAAATTTTACAACTTCTTCTCCATTAATTTTGAACTCTGAGGATTTATATTTTCTTATAGCATCCACCTTATTATATATTTCCATATAATCTCTTTGAGTATCCTTTATCTTCTCTATAAGTGTAACATCCCATTACCTTTCTGAAAGGTATGTTTTAAAACTTATAATGGTTTTCCTTTTTTATTATCTGGGTAGGGCTAATACGGAATTAGGAGGATATCTATAATGGTGATGTCATAGATTTATTTATTTCTTAGCATAAAACATGTTGGTTTTGTATCCCACTGGGGATTTACACACTATGTAATATGGTTACATGTTGTGTAAATTATAAAATAATAATAAATCTATTTTTAAGAAAATATGATGAGTTTTTCAACAATTTTGGCAATTTTTCAATTACACAACGTGCAATTGGGTTACACATCGTGTAAAGCCTTGAGTTTTGTTTTTAAATAGAAAGATTAGATGAAAATTCTATTTATTCCTCTCCATACTTCCTTTCTCTCAACCCAAGAAAAAATCCCCAAGTGATTTTGGAGCCCTCAAACCCTTCTGGGTCATTTCATTCAACAATTGAATGTTGTTGTGATTGCGGTGTGACTTTCTAGGTAATAATTATCCCTATCTCTTCACATCTTTTGATTTACATCATTCTATTCTGATAGATCATCTTGGGATTTATAGATCTAAACCCTATGTTGTTGAATCCTATTTCTAGGTTGAGTTCCTAAATCTCCTACACCTTCATTCTTGTTGGTGAGTTCCGTTGTAGGCTTTGTGTTTCCATGAGAAAGGTAAATGGTTTTGTTATGATGTCCAAATTTGATTAACCATGGATTTATTTATTTAAATTCAATTACTTGAAACTTATTCCAATTAATTTATTAAAAAACTAATTCCATTGGATTGGAGGATTAGGATTTGATTTGTCATAATATTAGAAAATACCCCTAATTCTATTGAATTGGGGTGTGTTTTTGAAAATTATCAAAAATTATGGAATTTAAATTATTAAATTTTTATTATGAAATTGATTTTTTGAAAATTATTTCAAAGTTTTATTTGATAAAAATGGATTAAATTTATTTTGATAGAAACCAAATGGTTTTATCTTGAAAAAAGGTATGTTTTGATTAAAAACATGTTTTGATTTTTAAATGGAAAATTGGAACTTTTGAAAAGGGAGATTGGTATGAGTTGTATTTAAAAAAAATAAAATAAATTTTCCATCATTTATTTTATTAGAGAACATGAAATTATAGGTAGTTAGTGTGTTATTAGGATAACACTCTTTTGACACTTTACGACTGAAACAAAACATAGTGAAGTAGGTCACATCCCTGATGGGATAGTGATGAGTCTCCTTAGGACAGTGTCATAGGGACATGTGTATACACATATTTCCATGATCACCTTTGAGTGTGTGAGGATCCCATATCCTGGAAATATCATACCTTTTAGAAGATGACCATGTTGTTCGCTAGTTTATATTTGAGATATAAAAGCATGCCAATGTTGGTAAACAGTTTTATGTGCCTTCTGAATTTATATAAATTATTTTATGTAAAATGTTTAATAATCTAATTATTTAAAGTGTTTTTATCATTTCAAATGTAAATCATGATTTTTTTTAATTATGATATGTACTTAAATACATGTTTATTAAAATTGAAAGATTTATTTGGTTAGTTAAATGTTGTAATCTTATTATAGAATCCTTGGTGAGACCCTACTGGTATTTTAGCTCACACCCTACTTGTGCCTTTGGGTGTTTGCAGATTATCTTCTTCTAGGTTTGAGAAAGGATTAGGCTCCACTTGTAGGTGGTATTATAAGTTGATATTTAGGCTTGGAGTGTTGCATCCATTGGGAAATGGGTTTTTATCATAGTTTTTGGTACTGTGTTGTAGTAATTTGTGGTTGTTTACCTATTTGACTTATGGTATAATACTCACTTTGGAGTTTTTCTTGTATGAATAGTGAATTTTTTATCTTCTTTTCTATGTTTCTAGAAAAATCATTCACACTTTCATGTTTTCTGATGCCAAGTGATAGTCACCAAATTTTGGGGATTAGGAATGCCCTTCGGGCTATGTTGGGATCAGCTCAGTTATCAAGTTACCAGGGTACCCGGGTAGGTTCATGAAAAAGTGGCATCAAAGGTTTAGGTTGAGCTTCTTGTCTTGATGTCAGTATGCAGTTGTGTAATCTTATCGGGAGTTAAGAGGTAGTTGCGATTGAGTGCTTGGACAACTCTCACTGTAATGAGCCTTAAGTCACCATGAGTGGTTTTGGTAAATATGTCTTTAGGATTAGTTTTAGTTTTTTCATTCTTTTGATTTTTATAGATTGAAATCAAAATATATTTTTCTTATTTTTTGGGATTAATTATCCCTTTTTGTTCTATTTGAGAATTAAACCTGATTTCTTCCTTGTTGTCTGTTGATGTTGTGTAGCATCTTTCCTCTGGGAAGATGTGTAAATCAGATCTAGGAGGAAGATGTTGTTGAACCATTGTGAGAAAATATTCTAGTGGAACCAAGTCTAGTTGAGGTTATTGTGCATATTTTCCAAGCTCTGAGATAGGAACCTGCACCAGTTCCCTTTCAAGCACTAGCTATGAAACCTCATAGGGATGTTAGCTGGTATCATTCTCAGGAGTTCCTTTTTCAGAAGACACTATTGTTCAAAAGCTCCAATGATCCTAAAGTGGCTGAGGAATGGTTGAGTAGGATAGAGCATTTGTTTGAATTCTTGGACACACCTAAGGAGATCAAGGTGAAGTGTGACACCTTCATGCTGGAGGGAACGAGTAGGAAATGGTGGTACATGATAGTGACAACGAAGGAACATGAGGGATTAGAGAGGAAATACTTTAAGGATATTTTGACCGACCAGGTCCATCCAAAGTGGATGCTGTTAGCCAAGAATTTATAGTTTTTATGAGAAGACTAATAGAACTGTGATAGTTTATGAAAACCATTTTACTGATCTAGTGCAGTTTGCACCTGAGGTAGTATCAAATGAGAAGATGAATACTCAATGGTTCAAGTTGGGACTTTGAGATGATATATGTTATTATGTTTTATTTCTAAATATTCCTTCTTATATGGATGCGCTGGATAGAGTGTTGACGGCCGAAATGGATCTGCGTGGCAAGTCAGGGTTGTCAGGAGTTACTTTTTTCTCCCAATGGAAGTATGAAGCCCTCTAAAGTAAAGATTAAGCTTGATTATTCTCATGGTGGATCTTGATATTAGGGTTTTTTCTAGACCTCCTGCAGAGCATTTTATAGGCCCTTTAATTTTTTACCAGTGTCGAAATCATGATAATTTGAAGAGGGTTTACACTGAGGCACCCAATCTCCATGGCTCCTATGGATTTTTGGGTCACTTTTTGAAGTTCTTACATATTTATTCCAATCCGTATAGTATCATGGGATCATCAGTTCCTATTAAGACTATGGTGAAATCAGATGCTTCAAGGGAAAAGGGGTTCTATCCATAGACATCTATAATAGATCTTCTTCACATAGTGTAAGAGTCTCCAGAGGAAGGAGATACGAGTCCATAAACTCTTAGAGGTACCATCACTTTGATACTAGTGAATCTCATTTGTTTGTTTCAACCCATATTATTAATCTGATAAATATTCATACAAATAGTTTTTTCTAATGTAATAGAAATTGCTACTCCCATTAGAACAAAGAGAGAGAAAGGCCTCTTTAGTCCCTATTGTTCTTTCTCCTTATCATATGTCGATATTTCTTGGAGTTTTTTATTTCTCAACATGAAACCATTTTAAGTTGTATTTGGGATGGATTGGATCATTTCCAAAAAATCTAAAATTGATTACTATCTTAGATGGGTCTCCTTAACAACACCCAATGGTGTATGTCATATATTTCAAGTATTATGTGACCCAAGGATGGGTAGATTTGGAACTTCTTATCCAAAGTTGGGGAAAGTGATATTTGTGTTTTTTTTATTTGAAGGGAGAATATTTGAGTGGTGATCTCCCTCCAGTTTTCATTGAGTTTCTCGATGTGTTTCCTTCTGAATTATCTAGTCTATAGTTGGTATGTGATGTAGAGTTTTCTATTGATTTAGTAACTAGTACTAAACCAAAGTATATTCCTTCTTAAAACATGGAAACAATTGAAATGAAATAGTTGAAGATTTAGTAGGATGATATTTTAGAGAAAGGATTTATATGCCTGAGTATGTCACCTTGGGTGGCGCAAGTTCCCTTTGCTAAGAAAGATGATGGTTCAATTCACCTTTTTGTTGATTACTGAAAACTAAATAGAGTCACAGTAAAGAATAAGTATCTATTTTCATAGATTGATGATCTGTTTGATCAGTTAAAAGGTTCAAAGTGTTTCTCGAAGATTTATCTTCGATCTGGTTACCATTAGTTGAGAATAGATGAATTTGACATCTATAAAACTACCTTTTGGAGCATATGTGGCCATTATGAGTACCTTTTCATGCCTTTTAGTATAAAAATTCTCATGTAGTTCTTGTGGATTTAATGAGCTGAATTTTACATTAGTATCTTGATACCTTTGGGATAGTCTTTGTGGATGAAATCCTCATCTACTCTAAGTCCAAGGAGGATCATGTGTGTCATATGAGAGAAGTTTTGGGATTTTTAATAAGTAACTATCATTATGTCAAGCTTTAAAAATGTGATTTATGGATTCAGGAAGTAAAATTATTGGGACATGTGGTGTCAGAACATAGTATTTCAGTTTATCCTGGAATGGTAAAAGCTGTTAGAACATGGGAACAACCAAGAAATGTTTTCGAGATTTAGAGCTTCTTGGGTCTAGTTGGGTATTATAACTGGTTCATTAAGGACTTCTCAAAGTTGGATTCTTTGATGACTGATCTGAATCCTAATGGAGTAAAGTTTTCTTGGGATGAAAAATGTTAGAATTATTTTGTTGATCTAAAATGTCTTTTAACTACTATACCAGTGTTAACTCCTCCAGAGGCCTGGAAAGGCTATGCAGCCTTCTATGATGCAACAGGTTTGGGTTTGAGTTGCATTCTTATACAGGGTGATCATGTCATTGCTTATGGATCTCGATAGCTTAGTTCAAAGAAAAAGAATTATCTAACCCAGGACCTGGAACTTTTAGCTGTGATGCACGTGCTTAAGAGTTGGCAGCATTACCTTTACATAGAAAGGTTTAATGTGTTTTCAAACCATAAGAACATGAGTTATATCTTCTCTAAAAAATATTTGAATCCCTCTTAGTGGAATTGGGTGGAATAACTTCAATATTTTTATTTTGACATCGCCTGTACCCTAAGGAAAAAACATGAATCATTTGACCCATACAGTGAAAAAATCATTAGGATAATGGAACTTGATGGCTCTTTTTGCACAGTTTGATATTGGAGTTTGGGAAAAAGGGGCCAAGTTTTCTTTGGACAGTGTTTAGTTCACATGATCTTTTATCGATATAATTCTTTAGGAAAAAAATCTTTAAAATGAGTTCTATATATTTAAAGACTCTCTTTATAGTGGGGAGACCATCCCGGACCGACCATTCTCTACTGAGGGCATTCTATTCTACTAGAACCGATTTTCCGTTTTGTTAGTGGTAAGGAAAGTTGTGATGGGGGATTTCCATAACTCCCAATGGTAAATATACTTAGGAACCACAAAGATGTTTTATGACATGCAGCGTAGACTCTGGTAGCTAGGTATATGACAAGGCATTTATGAATTTGTCTTTCATTGTTACATGTGACAACAGGTCAAGCCTAAGCACCAAAAACCTTCAAAGTTGCTTCAGCCACTTACAGTACCTCCTTGGAAATGGGAAGAGATATCAATGAACTTTTTGGTTGGGTTGATGCGTACCCAGATAAAGAATAATGTGATATGGGTTGTGATTGATCAACTGATGAAATCAGCTCACTTTTTACCCATTCGTGATACAACCAAAGTTGAGGAGTTGGGAAATATCTACATGAAAGAGATTATTCATTATCATAGATTCCCATCTTCAATAGTCTCTGATAGGGATCCTTGATTCACTTATCAATTTTTTAGATGATTTTAAGAGGCACTGGGATCTCAGGTTCTTTTGAGTATGCTATACCATCCACAGTTGGATGGCCAGACAGAAAGAGCAATACAAATTCTTAAGGATATGCTAATCTCTTGTGTTCTTGACTTTGGTGGAGACTGGGATGACCATATGGGACTATTTGGGTTTGGTTATAACAATAGTTACTAGTCTGAAATCAGAATGGAATCTTTTAAGTCCTTATATAACAAGCCTTGAAGATCTTCTTTGTGTTGGTCAGAGATTGGTGAAAGTTCCTTTGTTGGATCAGGCTTGGTTTAAGAGATGACAATAAAAATCCAGTTAATTCATTAGATAATGTTAATAGCAGAGATCCAATATAAGTCTTATTCTAATCATCATCATAGTCTATTGAAATTATCAGTTGGTGACCAAGTGTTCTTGAAAATTTCACCTCAGTTGGGTCATCGATAACTTTGGAGGCAAGGGAATATTAATCCTCATTTTTTGGGACCTTTTTAGGTTGTTGATCAGGTGGGGAGATTTTATTACCATTTAGAACTTACACTGTAGCTGACATCGATACATGACATGTTCCATGTATCTTAGCTACAAAAGTATCTATTTGATTTATCTCATGTTCTGAGCTAGAGTGATCTTGAGGTTAAACCTAATTTATCCATGACTAAACGAACAGTCATGATTTTTTATTCTAAAACCAAGGAAGTTTGTGGGAGGGAGATACCTTTGGTTTGTGTGCTATGGTAGAATGGTTATAATTCTCATGATACATGGGAGCATGATGTACTAATGATAGATTATTGGTCTCACCATTTGATATAGAATCTTATTGAAAAGATTTCTAGGGATAGAAAGTTTTTATGGTGGAGAGGTTGTAAAATCTTATTACCTTTTTGAAAGGTATGTTTTAAACCATGTTGTGGTTTTACTTTTTTATTATCTAGGAAGGGCTCATAAAGAAATAGTAGGATACCTATAATGGTGAAGTTAGAGATTTATTGAATTTGTAGTATAAAACTTATTGGTTATTTAGCCTTATAGATATTTACACACTGTTTAATATGGTTACATGATGTATAAATTCTAAAATAATATTAAATATGATTTTAAAAAAAGACATCGGGTTTTTTCAGCATTTTTTGGATATGTCAATTACACAATGTGTAATTGGGTTACACATTGTATAAAGTCTTGAGTGTTGTTTTTAAACGGTAATCATGGATGAAAATTATATTTCCTCCTCTCCATACTTCCTTCATCTCAACCCAAGATCTTTCCCTAGGTGATTTTGGAGCCCTCAAACCCTTCCAGATCATTTCTTTCAACAATTGAATGTTGTTGTGACTGTGGTGTGACTTTCTGTGTAATCCTTCTCCATGTCTCTTCATCTCTTTGTCTTTACATCCATAGAGTTAGGGGTGTCTAGACCCAACCCAATCTGATGGACCCGACTCGACCTGATCGTGTGGGGTCGGGTTAGGTTGGGTTTAAAAATTTATATTCACGGGTTGGGTTGGGTCGGCTTGATCCATGGTCAGGTTGGGTCGGGTCACAGGTTGGGAAACAAATGACCCAACCTGACCCAACAGACCTGACATCTTCACTACAGCGTGTGTCGCCCTTCTTAGATCCCAACGCCTGGTTTCATTTCTCATGGGAAGCGAGTGAAACTACGATCCCCACCCTCGTTGCCTCACTGTGATTCCCTACCCCCTGTCGTCTCTCCCCAGATCTCCACCCTCGTCGCCTTGCTGCGATACCCACCCCATGTCGCATCGTTGTAATATCCTTCCCCCATCGACTTTCTGGTGATCCCCACCCCCCGGTCACATCTCCATGATCTCCACTCCATCCATCCCCCATCACGTCCTCGATGATCCCCAGCCCCCGTCCCATCGTTGCTATCTCCATCCCTTGTCGCCTCATCGGCGATCCCCCCACTGCCAAGACGGTGATCCCCACCCCTCGTCACCTTGTTGAGATCTCCATATCCACCCCTCGTCATGTCACCGACGATCCCCACCCCCTATCACCTCTCCGCGATCTCCACACTCCATCCTCCGTCGCATCGCCGATTATCCCCATCCCCTGTTGCCTCGCTGAAAACACCATCCCTCATTGCCTCCCTGCGAACACCATCCTTTTTCACCTCACTGCGATCGTCATCCCTTGCCACCTCACCAGTGATCCCCACCCCCTATCACCTCGCCCTAGATCCCCAACCTCGTCACCTTGCAGATGGTGGCAGTGGCATGGAAGGAAGACCAAGCTCGCAGGAGGGAGGAGAAGTCACCGCATTGGGATAATCCTAGAGCTGGTTCGATTCAGATTATAAAGAGTAGTGTCAATTTTTTTTTCTAGTAACCCAATCAGGATGACCCAACCCAACCCGATATGAGACGGGTTGGGTTGGGTCTGGTCTGTGCTGAAAATCACCCTTGACCTGATCTGACCTAACCCAAGCTTTTTTTATTGGGTCGGGTCCAACCCCCCCCCCCCCCAACCCGACCCAACCCAACCCATGGACACCCCTACTTATAGATTGATAGATCATTTTGGGAATGATGGACCTAAACCCAGTTTTATTTAATCTTGTTTCTATATTGAGTTCCTAGCTCTACTATGCCTTTGTTCTTGTTTCTAAGTTCCATTGTAGGATTTTTGTTTCAGTGAGAAAGGTAGGTGGTTCCATTATGATGGACAAATTTGATAAACCATGAATTCCTTGATTTAAATTTAATTTTTTGATTTAAATTTAATTTATTTAAACTTATTTCAATTAGTTTATTATAAACACAATTCCAATGAATTAGAGTATTTTGATTTAATTTGGCATGAAATTGGGGAAAACCTCTAATTCCATCGAATTTGGATGTGTTTTTGAAATTGATGGAAAATTGTGGAATTTAAATTATGAAATTTATTTTTGGATATTGATTTCAAATTTGTATTTAAGAAAAATGTATTAAAATGGTTTTAATAGAAACTGATTTGTTTTATCTTGAAAAAAGGCATGTTTTGATTAAAAACCCATGTTGGGTTTTAAATAGAAAATTGGGACTTTTGAAAAGGGAAAATGGGATGAATTGTATTTTAAATAGTTTTAAAATCAATTTCCCATAATTGATTGTATTAAATCACATGAAATCCTAGGTAGTTAGTGTGTTATTGGGGTAACACTCTTTTTACGCTTTACAACTGAAACAAAACATAGTGTAGTAGGTCACATCCCTTATGGGATTGTGATGTGTCGCCTTTGGTTAGCATCAAAGGGATGTTTGTATACACATATTGTTGTGATCACCTTAGAGTGTGTGATGATCTCTTAGCCTAGAACTATCGTACCTATTAGAATATGAGAATGCTTATCACTTGTTTATATTTGAGATATAAATGTGTTTTAGTGTTTGTAAACTGTTTTACATGAAATATGAATTTATATAAACTATTTTATATAAAATTTTTATTAATCAATCTGTTTAAATTATTTCCATCATTTGAAATGTAAATAATGAATTGATTTAATTATTCTATGTACTTCCATACCTGTTTATTAAAATTTAATGCTTTACTTGGTTAGTTAAATGTTGGAATATTATTATGGAATCCTTGGTGAGACCCTACTATGAATTTAGCTCACACACTACCCATGCCTTTGTATGTTTGTAGATTATATTCTATTAGGTTTGAGCAAGGGTAAGGAGCCACTTGGAGGTGGTAGAAGCAGTTGATTATTGGGATTAGAGAGTTGCATGTATTGAGACTTGGGTTTTCATCCTATTTTTTGGTACTTTGTTGTAGTGATTTGGCATTGTTTACCTATTTGACTTATGGTACACTACTCCATATGGATTTCTTATTATATTTATACAAACTTTTTTATTTATTCTACTATTTTTGTAGAAAAATATTTCCCATTTTCATATTGTATGATGCTAGGTGCTAGTCCCCAACTCATGGGGATTGGGAACACCCTTCGGGCTACATTGGGATCAATTGGGTTATCGGGTTACCAGGGTACCCGAGATGGTTATTGAAAATAATATATGGTTTATTAATCATTTTAAAAATGAATAATTATGTTCCTTCCTTTATGATCCCCATGTCTATCCTTTATAAGTCTAATAAGATTGGATCCTTCTCAATTCTCATCATTGATAAGGTTTTCAGGTCCTATCTACTTAGAGCGACTACCACTTTATTTTCTTTCCTAGGATGGAAGAGGATTGAGAAGTCTGAATCCTTAATAATCTCTAACCATATTAATTGACACATATTAAGTTACCTCTATGTGAATATATATATTTAAGGTTCTTATGATTTGTATATATTTCACACTTCTTCCCATAAAGACAATTCCTCCATATTTTCAATGCATAGATCACTACAACCAACTCCATATCATACTTTGGGTAGTTCTTCTCATGAAATTTCAATTGAATTGAGGTATAGGCTATGAATTTATCATTTTCCATTAGTTAAAAGTCAAATCCCTTCTTTAAAGCATCGTTATATACCATGAAAAGTTCCCCGCATGAGGGAAGCATGAAGACTGGTGAAGTGATAAAACTCTTTTTCAACTCTTTAAATCTATCTTCACAATATTTAGTCTAGAAAAACTTCAATAACTTTACATTAAACTTGTTTATAGGGTTTGATAATTGTCAAAAGTTTCTCACAAGTCATTGGTAATACCCATCTAGTCCAAGGAAACTACATATATCCATTACAAATGTTGGTCTGGGCTACTCCTCAATTACCTTTGTCATAGAAGGGTCCACAGATATCCCTTTTCTAGTGAAAACATGTCCCAAGAATGATACTTACTTTATACATAACTTACATTCATTATACTTTTCATATAACACATCCTTTCACAATGTGTAGACTATATTATTCAAATTTTCCTCATGCACCTCCTTTATTTTGGTGTATATCAGAAAATCATCTATAAATACCATCACAAATTTATCAAGGTAATATATAAAGTATCTATTCATTAAGTATATAAATATTTATAGAGAATTAGTGAGTCCAAATGGAATTACTATAAACTCATAGTGTCTATACCTTTTTTGAAAGGTAGTCTTGGGATTATCATCCTTCTTCACCTTTAATTGGTGATATCTCGATCAAAGGTACACCTTAGAGAAATACTAAGCCTCACGTAGATGATCAAATAAGTAATATATCTATAACTGAGGATACTTGTTCTTTATCAAGATTTTTTTGAGTTCACACTAATCAATATAGTGGAACACTAACCCATCCTTCTTCTTGGTGAATAGGATAGGCTCTTCCCATGGTAAAACACACAGGCATATAAAACCCATGTCCAGATTCTCTTATATCTCCTTATTCAGTTCTTCCAAATAAATGATGGACATTCTATAGGGGGTCTTGGACATGGCTAGATATACATGTATAATTTTTATTGAGAACTCAACCTCTCGATCTGGATGAAGTTTGGGTAACTCTTCAGGTAATACATCAGTATAATCTGTCACAATGTGCATATCTTTGAGCACTATTCTCTTCTTTCTCTTGATCATTCGGGACATATATTATTTCTCATATGGAAATTATATACATGCTTTATAAGAAGGTTCCAAAGGAGATTCTTCCTCCTACCTATACTTTTACATAATCAAAGGATAACTTTTGATGTGAAAAGTTATCTCCCTCTTCCAATAGTTGATGTTTGATTTATGTAAGGACAAACAATCTATACCCAATATAGAATGAAACTCAAATAAAGTAAGTATGATAATATTTTATGGGAAGTTCAGTACACAAAAATTGATTGGGAATGAGTTATATACTTGAGGTGGTGTTTGATTAGTTATACTAAATTTGAAAGATATGAAAGAGTTCTTATAACCAAAATCAAATAGTATGTTCATTGTTCTTGAATGAATAACCTGAGTACTTATCAACACATTATTATTGTCATCCACCTTAGAAATAGTGATAAAATATTCCATTCCTTACTTTATGGGCCTTGGAGATTGTTTTTTTGATTGTATTTGAAAACTCTTGGATTAGGGAATTTGTTCTCATAATATTTATGTTTCTTATAGTTGAAACACTATATTTCAGGTTGTGTTTTGTTATAAACCTTCATTTTCTCTATCTCATCAGTGGGATTCTTCATATCTCTTCAGAATTGATTATTCTGATGCCCCTCTTTTCCACATTTGAGACATCTATCGATTTCCTTGAGAGATATTTTGGGATACTTCTTCCCACATTTTGACATGTGGGAAGATGAGTGTTTTTTCTCTATGAGATATTTCCATATTTCCTCATGAAGAAAACTCTATTTTATGTTTTTATCACTAGGCCCATGATACCACTAAGAGTCATCGATCTCCATCTCAACCTTGATGGAACAATGGAAAATCTCTTTATAGCTATCAAATTTTTAAATCACTAAATCTTTTCGTAGTCTTGGATTTAACCCACTAAATAAATGGTCCACCTTACTCTCGATATTGATGAAAAAGGCAGTGGCATACCCTACAAGCCTTGTGAATTTTTCCTTGTATGAACTGATAAAATAGTCTTCTATTTTATTTAGTTTGAGGAACTACCTCTCAATTTTAAGATGGAGATTTTGGAGAAAAAAATTATTGAAAAATATTTCCTTGAATCCTTCAAATTCCATGGAATCAATTCCCTATTTGGAATTAAAGCTCTTGATCAGTTTTCTCCACCGATTGGATTCCCCTTCAAGATTATAGACATTCAGCATGATTTTCTCTTATTTTGAACATTGGAGTATAGAGAAAATATTTTCAATGGTGTAAATCAATTGTTATATGAAGAGGGGTGATGTGAGCGATTTTTTTGAATTTATTTGTCTCTTATTCATTAAAAATACCCCTATTTTAATTCAATTCCAAGGTAAAATATTTATTTTTGATACATTTTAAAATTATGGATTTAATTATTTAATACCCCAAATAATAATTTTTAATGGTTTAATATATTTTTTATATAAATTGTGATGCAATATTTTTCTTATCAAATTTGAAATTATAATTATTGATTTGTATCAAAATTATTAAATGGGATTAATTATAGTATTAATTCTTTCAATAATTTTTCTTGAATTATATGAAATCCATAAATTTAACTTTTTAATTAAAAACGAAATTTTGATTTTATTTGGAATTTTTGAATAAGAATTTTCAATGATGAAAGTTGTGTGTTTTAAAAAATTGTATTTTTTAATTGAATTTAGAAATGATTGATTTCAGGATGAAATTTTAAATTTTGTTGATTTATTAATTCAGTTGAGATTTTATGAAAAAATGGTGCACTGAGAAAAATGATTTTTATTGTAGGTTTAAAAAAATTTAAGTGTCAACTAATCACGTAAAAAAATTACAAGTGACCATGTGCTCCACTGCACAATCACTATACTAACCGTTCCTGGAGAGTACCAAGTGTAAACCATCTCCACGGTTAGTATAATGACCGTGGATAGCTGTTTCCCTCGGAATTTGGGGATGACCTCCTTGATTGAAGGTTCAAACATTCCAATCGGTTTCTAACGGGTTTGTTCGTAGAACTGGAAATATCCAATGATTCCACATCTATTTGAACCTACTTTCCAAAGGTAGGTGCTCATTAGTTTGTGGACTGATAAGGCTTAGGAATTTGCATTGGTCGAGAGGATGGGAGGTCGGACTCATCACACCTTTTTGAGGGGAATTATTGTCTACTCCGGGACTCTCTTTATAGATTTAAGTTATGTTCGTGAATCCTTATTACATTACCAAGTATAAAATGAGGTTTCCTTTAGATTTGACAATCAATGATTGATATGTAGAAAATTTAGAGAATCTTTTATATGTATTCGAGGTTCTTCATTGATAGAGAATCATCTGTATTTGTTATAGATTATTAATCAATGGTATCCTTCGATAGATTTATATAGAAGTCTCTTGGTCATTATGATGACCATGATGGTTTTAAATCCACTTAGTTGGGAACTTAAAGTTTATTGTCATTCAGAAGGAAATGTATTATTTCAGAGTTGGGATCGAACCCGCAGATGGGCTACCTACGTATCCTTTGTTTAGAAAAGGAATCATAACCCACGTAGTTCGAGTAAGTGAGTATTATGTTTACGATTGATGGCTCAAAGAAGGATGTCATAATTACTTTTACACTCTAAGGTCACGTGAGTCATGCTTGGTGTGAGAAACAAGAGGTATTGGTAAAAATCATAAAATTGTGCCATGAAAGATGCAATCATAAGAAATAATGAGGGAATCATGTATGTATGACTGCCCAAATAAATGAAGATTAGGATTTACTTCAGGGAAGAAATCTAGGAACAGGGTCCATAAAGGTATATGTACTTCATGGATATTTGAATACTCTAACTTGGGGCTTACTCCTGAAAAGGAGGCCCAAATTAGGAGAGGACTTATGATTGGGTTTTACTCCTGAGAAGGAATCCCAGATCAAAGGTAAATTAGGAATGGTTAAGAGAAATTAAGACTGGGGCTTATTCCTGAAAAGGAGGCCTAGGTTAATGAGGACTTGGGGCTTAATCCTAAGGAGGATTCCCAGATTTGAGAATTATAACTGGGGATTATTCCTAAAAAGGAGGCCCAGGGAAATGAGGACTTGGGGCTTACTCCTAAGGAGGATGCCCAGATTTGAGAATTATGACTGGGGCTTATTCCTGAAAAGGAGGCCCAAGTTAATGAGGACTTGGGGATTACTCCTAAGGAGGATGCCCAGATTTGAGAATTATGACTGGGGCTTATTCCTGAAAAAGAGGCCCAGGTTAATGAGGACTTGGGGATTACTCCTAAAAAGGATTCCATGATTTGAGAATTATGACCGGGGCTTATTCCTGAAAAGGAGGCCCAGGTTAAGGGGTTCTCTCATCTTAAAGGATGAGGTTGAATGAATGAAATCTCAATGTTTAGTGACATAAAGATGTGTAAATCACTAGGTTTTGAGAGATATTCCACAGAGTTCCTATCAGATAAGGAAGTCAAATCAAGAAATCATGCCATAAATGGTTTTGAAGAGTGTCTTGAAGACTGAATCTTGAATAGGAGAGGTGGAATGGCTTAAGAGGGGTGAAATGGGAAAGAAGGTCACCCAAAAAGGCAGGGGCGCACAAATCCTGGTCACGCGGGTATACCTGCATGACACATGGGTACTTGCGCGATGGTTAACCGACAGGGTAATACTTGAGCGACTCTTGGTTAAATCCTTTAGAATCATCTTGAGGTTCTTCCAGAAGAGTGGCGTGCAAGTTCTATTGAAGGAGTTAGACGGCGCACAAGTGTGGCCATTTCCCTTAAGGTTTGGACACTTAGGCGTGCAAGTGTTGATGAGTTTCAACACTTAGGCCTTCCTCCCCTTCTTTAGATCTTCCGTTCTAGGTAAGAAATTACCTTAGAAGTGTTTCGGAAGCTTTGAGAAGAGACTAGGGCGCTCGGAGATCAAATCTGGATTCTGGAAAAATTTCCTCCTCAATGGGGGGCCCACATGGTCTATTTATAGGCTAGAGAAGTCCCCAGGTGGTTATCACTTAGGGCGCGCAAGTTTACTTGTGCGACCATTGCGGCGCGCAAGTGTACTTGCACGACCATTGTGGCGTGCAAGTGTACTTTCGTGGCCATTTTAGAACTTGTGCGACCCTTGTGCAATGTTCTTCTTATTCCTTCCTTTGTGAATTTTTGATATTTGTCCAAAGGTTGAATCACTTTGAGCTAAGATATTCCCCTTTTCCAATCTTTAGATTCTGTGACGAAAGGAGCGTCAACCAAAGTCCCCCCCTCAGAGTTGGATCCAAAAGAAATGAGGATTTGACTCTGAGGAAATAGAGAATCAAAAGGAAATCTAGAAGTTTAAAGTCGTGCATGTCGGACATAAAAAGGCTAATTTTTAAGGTCGAAATAGCTTTGACCGAATGAATTAGAATTGACTCGATTCCTTGATAATTTATCTGAAAACATATTACCATACTCAAGTATGAGGGAAAATATGTAAACTATGACTTAAGAATATTTGAATATGAGGAATGATATGAAAAAGAGCTAAAAGGCATTAGAAGAAGTAGTTCCCAAGAATGAAGTTACCATTATTTGAAAAACCCGTTAGGGGGTTGAATTATGCAGGGCCACCTAAGGGAATTGGATGTATAGTCAAATAAATAACATCTTTTGGCTGACAGGTCTGTTATGTAGACTACTTATACAAGGCCACCTAAGGGCACGTGCTGCATAGTCAGGCAAAAGAACTCTCAGAAATTTACTTTCCTAGTGCTAAAATCCAGTGAAAGTTTATGGAGATTCAAATTTTCCAAAGTATAGAGTTTGTTGTATAGAAAGAGTTACTTGAATATGGAGAAGATATTTCCAAAAAATATTATCGAAGAACTGGATGGATATTACTCCTATGAAGGTCTGACCCAAACATAGTGAAGGAGAATATAAACCACAGACTTGAATACTTTCAAATCATGAAAAAGGATATGGGACAAATATGTTAAGGATAGATATTTTTGCGGATCCCTACATACTGTCATTTAAGACCAAAAAGGACAAAATATGCTTTCTTCCCAAGAATGAATTTACCATTATTTAACAAACCCGTTAGGGGGTTGAATTATGTAGGGCCACCTAAGGGCATTGGCTTCATAGTCAAATAATAATATCTTTTGGCTGACAAGTCTGTTATATAGACTGTTTATGCAAGGCCGCCTAAGGGCACGTGCTACATAGTCAGGTAAAAGAACTCTCATAAATTTGACATTTTTGTGACTAAAAGTCAAGAAAAGGGATATGAAGATCTGAAAATATTTAAGGTTAGGATTATGACACATAAAGATGGGTATTGTCCAATGTATACAAAGATACACAGATCAATGCTAACCATAATCATGTTGTGGATGGGTCCTGAATGTAAATGTTAGACTTCACTACATATCCCATAAGGATTGGAATCAAGCCATATGTAGTTCTTAAACTACAGTTTAACGTCGTGTGGGACAAAAGGATTAGAGATCTTAGTTTAGGGTCATAGAGCTTGGACCATTATAATAAATACACAGTGTGTGTTTTCATGGGGACTTTTCAGCCAGGGGACTGAAAGTGGAATTTGGGGTTAGGCCCAAAGACTTGGGGCTGGATTCAAGGGACACTCGAACGTTCCTACATATCCCATAAGGATGGGAATCAAGCCCACGTAGTTCTAGAAATACCCTTTGTACAAATTTGGTTCGTACATGTGAAGGGTGAAAGGGGACTTTAGTACAATGATGGTTTAACCCAAGATAAAAGGTTTGGGCATTGCCATGTATGCACGTAGTCTTTGAAATGAAACATGATTGAAAAATCAATGTAAATAATGGTTCCCTCTCAGGTGAGGGTATCAAAGAATATTCTAGTTTATTGTCATACTGGACAAAAGTGTTGTATAGTTTAACTTTGTATAACAAGGACGAAAGTGAACCAATGTAAAGATATTGATTCTAGGGGAGGTTTCACGAATTAACATCGTATGAGATGGAGGTGAACCAATGTGAAGAGATTGGTTTTGGGATTGAACCTTGGGAGGGTTCCTACGTACCCAGCCTAGAAGGAAAGGATCAAATTCCACGTAGTTTAATTAAAGAATGAATTAACAATCAAGTTGTTCTTGGGGACAACGACCTAAAAAATGATGTTGTTGGGACTTACACATGGTTAGTAGCCCAGAGAGAGTGTTATGGTTGAGGTTTTCTCTAATCTCACGTGAGTCATACTCTGTGTGAGAAACAAGAGGTAACAACAATCTTAACAAAGTACTATTTAATGTCATGCAGGACGTATCGAGGACTTTCTGTACAATTTAGTGTCATGTAGTTAGGAAAATGGGGAAAATATAGTTTAACGTCATGTTGGATGAAAGGGGGACTGTGCAGTTTAATGTCATGCAGTGAGGACAAAATATTACACCATTTAACATCATGTTGGACGCATTGGAGAATTTTTTCACAGTTTAACGTCACGTTGGATGAAAAAGGGACGATACAGTTTAGCTTCATGTTAGACGAAAGTTCGAATAGTTTAAGGTCATATGCATGGACCGTGGATGGTGCAGTTTAACGTCTTGCTAGAAGGTGGTGCAGTTTAAGGTCATACCGGACCATGGATGATATATTTTGTGTTTATACAAAATAATTTTTCAAAAATATGGCATTGGTTGGAGTAGTGATGAGTTCTCCTTCCATCGAGATTAATGAATAAGCTCCATTGGAGTAGACCCTATGTATTGAGTAAGGTACTTCCCATTTTGGCTCAAGTTTGGGAGGTTTCTTTCCTTATATCATTGGAGTTATGAGAACTAATACCAATTCTCCCTGAGTGAATGGACGAAGATGAACTTTTTTGTTAAAAGATCATGCTATTCGATTCTGATAGACTTCCAAGTGGTGAAAAGTGCATAATCTTTTCTCATCTAACCGTTCCAATTCATTAAATCGCTTTTGAGATTGTTCATCTGTAGATGATTGATCAAAAATGGCAACTCTGAGTGAGGTTAGTTAAACTTCAATTGGCAAGACTGCTTCCGTTCCATATACCAATGAATATGGAGTTGACCGCATTGCAGTGCGGGTGGTAGTCCGATAATCCCATAAACCATGAAAGAGTTTATCATGCCATTAATTCTTATCTTTATCCACAATCTTTTGCAGTATATTTGAAAGAGTCTTGTTAAAGGCTTCTATCTGGCCATTGTCTGCTGCATGATACTGAGATGAATGGTTGGATTTGATGTTGTATTCTTGATACAACTTCTTCACCTCGGATGAACAGAAGTTGGTGCCATTGTCCGTAAATATGGTATGAGGGACACCAAATCTGGTAATGATGTTATACTTGATGAAGCTAAAAATGCATTTAGAACTGACTTCCTTGAGAGGTATTGCCTCTGCCCATTTGGAAAAGTAGTCAGTAGCAGTAAGAATGTACTTAAACTGCTTGGTCGTAGCTAAAGGGTAAGGTCCCACCACATCCATTCCCCATGTGGAAAATGGCCATGAGTATTTAGCTGTATGAAGAAACTCTGGATGTTGACGAATGAAGTTGGCATGTACTTGGCATGAATGACACTTCTTTGTGAAATCAACATAATCTTGTATCATTGAAGGACAAAAGTATCCAAGCCTTTGAATCTGATCAGACAGTCTATGTCCAGATTGGTGGGCACCACAGACTCCTGCATGCACTTCTTTCATGACAGCCATTGTCTCTTCCCCATCAATGCATCTAAAGAGAACTCCATCAAAACCACGTTTGTATAGATTTTTCTCTAGGTGATCTGGGCTATCATAAAGAGTAAAATTGACCACACGTCACCGAATTTGTTTTATCTCGGCTCTATCAGGTGTAAGTGTTCCATTTTGAATGTATTCCCTGATAGGTGACATCCATCCTGTAGTATGACCATACGGTTCAGGAATGGGACTAATTTAATTAATTTCCTCTGTTCTGATTCGAACATAAGGTGAAATTGAATGACAGTGGGCAATACTGATGGTTGTCTCATCCCGATTTGGATCTGCCAGAGTTGTGTCTATATTAGCCATTGTATCATCTTGAGCATTTTGTGATCTTGGGACATAAGAAAATGTCGATTCCGAAGGGAATTCCGCCATTAACTCTCTGACGTAATCATAAAAAGGCATTAGTTCTTCTTTTCTGATGGCACAATCCCCATTTACTTGTTTGATTACTAGGTCTGAATCACCTTTCACCTTTAAGTGATTCACTTGTGCTTGAAGCGCTAATTCCAATCCTGCGATGAGAGCTTGGTATTATACTTCATTATTGGTACCACCTTCCCACAATAAGAAGGAATAAGGTAACACTTCCTTTTCTGGATAAATGAGCATAATTCCTAAGCCAACTTTGTTTAATTTAGGATTTTCCATTTTCCTCCCTGTTGGACTTCTGGAAGCACCATCAAAATACATTTACCATTCCTAAGGACTTTCTTGAATAGAGAATACTTCCTCATTAGGGAGTTCAAAATCTGAAGATGTGTCTTCCACTGAAGGGTGTTCATCCAGGAAATCAGCCAGATCTTGGCCCTTTATCACCTTTTGAGACACATACTAAATGTCGAATTGCTTCAAAATAATTTCCCACCTTTCCATACGTCCTGTAATCATTGGACGACTAAGGATGAATTTGAGCGGGTTATTGCGAGATACCAATTGGACCTCGTGATGTTCTAGGTAGTGTCTCAACTTCTGAACTGCAAAGATTAATGCCAGGCAGCACTTCTCAATACTTGAATACCGGGTTTCTACTTCAAGCATAGTTTGACTGAGATAGTAGAGGCTGTTTTCATTCCCAGCATCATTCTTTTGAGCAAGAAAGGCACCCAATGATCACTCTAGAGCTATCACGTAGAGGATAAGTGGTCTTCCTTCAACAGGTGGCATGAATACCGGTGGACTCAAGAGGTATTTATTGATAATATCGAATGCTTCTTGACATTCTTCAGTCCACTGGTAAGTGACTACCTTCTTCATCAATTTGGTGAAGGGTAAACTTTTGCCTTCCAAATTGGCGATGAAATGCCGAATATAGGCTAAGTTTACTTGAATTCCTCTAAATTATTTCAAATTTTGAGGAGGTGACATACCAAGGATTGACTTGGTCTTCTCTGTATTGACTTCAATACCACGATGGCGTACAACAAATCCAAGAAATTTTCCTGAGGTTACCCCAAAAGCATATTTTAAGGGGTTCATCTTCAAATTATGTTGTCGAAGCTTGCAGAATATGACTTCCAAATCATCCAAGTGATTAGAACATTGTTTGGATTTAACCACCAAATTGTCTACATAGAATTCAGCAAACTTCCCTAAGAAGGGTTTGAAGATACGATGCATGGCATGCTGATATGTTTCACCTGCATTCTTTAAGCCAAAGGGCATTACCCGGTAGAAAAACACACCCTGAGGGGATCTGAAGGCTGTGGATTCCTCATATTCTAGGTCCATTTGGATCTTATTATATTCGGAATATCCATCCATGAAGGAAAGTTCTTCATAGCCAGCTGTTGCATCAATTAAAAGTTCTGTAATCGGAACTGAGAAATCATCCTTAGGACAATGCCGATTAAGATCTCTGAAATCGATGCAAACTCTAATTTTTCCATTCTTATTCTTTACAGGGACAATATTAGCCAACCACTTGGAATACTAAACTTCTCTGACGAAGTTAGCATTGATATTCTTATCCACTTCAGCTTCAATTTTAGAAGCATAAGTTGGGTGTGTTCTTCTCGCGGCTTTCTTAAATCCTCGATGTTCTTCTGATAAACCCAAATGATGAGTAGCAACATCAGGATCAAGCCCGAGAATTTATGTATATTTCCAAGAAAATATATCTCTATTTTTATTTAGAAAAGAAATATACATCTCTTTCTCTTCAAGAGTCATGGACTCACTGATTAAAGTGGGGCGTGGATCTTCTTTTGTACCTAGATTTATTTCTCTGAGTTCATCCACAGTGGTAGAGATACCCTCTTCAAATGCTGGAGAAGCATCTCTGAGATCTTCATCTTCTTCTTCATCATGTGTTATTTCTTCCGTTTCTACTTTCATATTAGATGATAAATCAGAATTTTCATGATCAGAAGAGATGTCAAAATTTTCATATCTTGAAGAAGAAGCTTCCATTTCTGACCCGATTGATGATGAAGGGTCTTCTTTGGGTAATAAAGAGGAGATGCTGGATTGAGAATCGACATCATTTTTCACCTCCGATGTTGCTATAACTTCTTCTGTCCTAATTAGCGAAGTATAGAATTGTTGTATTTCAGCAGATGAAATGAAGACATCACCATTTTTGCTTTCATCACTGATGGGTGGGTTACCAATTTCTCCCATGTTGTCTGTCTAGATTGTCGTAATTGACATTATGGATCTTTCTATAAGAGTATTTTGATTTGGTTCTATCTTGTCAATTTGACTGATAGGCAACACATAATCTGTAAACACATGTGTAAATGGATTTACTAGAATTTTCTCCAAACCTTATGGAGCATTAACTTTGGTAATCTCCTTTGTTATGGATTTCTCCCTTCCCTTCATGTGATAGAATTCCACCTCAATGTATTGAGACTCACATGTCTTGAACGGGGAATTATCACCATAAAATGTCCCAACTTGACCAACAAAACAATATTTGATACATTGATCGTATGATGAAGGGATAGCCGCATGTTGATGTAGCCAGGGTCTTCCAAGCAAGATATTGAAAGCCAAGTCTTTATTAACAACCATAAAATCCGAATTGGATACAAGATCTCCAAACTGAGTTCTGAGTGTAACTTTGCCTAGTGGTTCTTGTTCATTTTTATCATATCCTTGTAACATCATGGTAGAAAGAGATAAATCAGATTCTGTGAGGCCCAATCGACGAAGTGTACGAATGGGCATGAGGTTGACTCCTGAACAGTTGTCAATGGAAGATCTTAGGACTTCTACGCCATTGACCTCGCCAGATAAGTATAAAGGTCTAATATTTCCATGAAAAACATCATCTTCATCAGTAAAAGATATTATTGAATAGAATTCTGCAGGATTATTCTCTATGTGATAGACTTCAGCTGCAGCAATTTCAGTTTCAAAATCTTGAGGACTTGACAAAGCCTCGATGAGTGCTTCCTGAAGATCTTTTGATAGATTCAGAGAATCCAGAATTGATAACTTGGCTGGTACTTGGGTTAAGTGTTTCAATATATCATACTTTTGATCCAGAGGCCTGTGTTTCCCAACATGAATATGTGGTTTAGCAGGTACCTTGGAATCAGATGCTTTGGAAGTTGATGAATCTTGTATTGGGATAGGAGTTGGCAATATTCCTGGTTTTGGAAGATTAGACTGATTAGATCCATTTACTTGTTGAGAGGAAGAAGATGGAACCTTCAACCGGTCTTCCAAAATAACTATTCCAGGATTGAATTTTCTATTAGTAGAAGAACTTGCTTGTTCTTGTTGAGCTCACTGAAGGGCTCTACCACGAGTTTCTGCTGCGTACACAGTTCTAGCTAGGGTAGAATTGGAATAGTGGATTCTGAAATATCCATGTTTTCCCCTGTATCCTGAGCCTCTGGAACTTCCTTTGATTCCTCTATTTGATATAAGGAATTCAGGCTCATTGAAATCGAAACTGCGACTGGCATATGCATCTTTTAATTGAATCATATTAATAGAACTGAAGATTAACTCTTCGTCTGATGAAGACTCTGCCTGATTAGCCTGTTTAGGCTGTGCCGTTTGGTGGGGCGGTGCCCGTGGCTTTGAAGTAGATGGCATGAAGTCCTCCAGAGTCAAAGACAACTTAGGCTTTGACACATACTCATCTTCTTCTGATTCTTTTTCTTTCTTTGAATCATGTGGTTTATTTGAGGACTTTACCTCTGACGAATATGGTTTTTCCACAACATTCATGGCAGAAGACACAATCGGGTTCTTTAATTGTGTTCACAAAATAGCATGAGTTCGGTTAATTGTCTTTATGACCATCCAATCATCTTACTTCTATGCATTTTTTCTTTTGACTTCTTGCCATTCGCCTTCCTCCTCTGGAACTGTAGTAGTAACACATGCTACCTGAGCTGAAGAACCTTTCAGTTTGACTTGTCCCAAGTCGACCATCTTTTGGAGGAGGTCTTTGAAGACAAAACACTCTTGTATGGGATGCCCCAACATTTGATGAAAAGGGAAATAATTGGGACGGTCTTCATCTCTTTTTTTATTTGGCCTCTTAGGCCTTGGCAATTGAACCAGATTGTTTTCCAGAACTGAAATAAAGTAACCAGGAACTTTTTCATTTTGTAAAGAGTATGTTTTTCTCTTCAGATCCTCAAATTGTTTTCATCTTTGATATCTTTGATAATCTGGATGAAACAGACTTTGTTGTTGGCGCTCAAGAGGTGGAGCCCTTCGAGAAGATGAAGGTTTTGAAGTAGAAATTGGTACAGGTGCTTGTTTAAGCATAACTGTAGCAGTTTGTACTTTACCCATTCTCCTTCCTGGAGTTGATGGAATTACATGAGATTTAGCCTTAGCCTGTATAAGGGAATCTTCAATCTGCTGAGCGATTGAAGTAAGGTCTCAAAAACCTCCTGTGTATTTCACAGGGATTAACGGTGTGCATAATTCTTCACGCAGATTTTCCACACATATTGGAAACAATTCTTCTTGAGAGAGTGCTAATCTTAGGGAATATGTTAATCCCTTCCAGCGAGCAATTAAATCTGAGACCCTTTCATTCTCCCTTTGCATACAGTTTATAAGATAAAAAACTGTTGTCTTTGGAAAAGTTGAGATGAACTGAAGAAGGAATTGTTGACGGAGATCTTCCCATCCAGTAATTGATCGAGATTGCAAACTTGTATACCAGACAAAAGCTAGTCCTTGTAAGGTCTGTACGAAGCATCTGAGTTTTACTGCTTCTTGATGCTCCAGTGTTCCCATCATAGGATCACAACAAGATACGTAATGCTTTAAATGTTGTTTAGGGTTGCCTGATCCATTGAAAATAGGGAATACAGGGTTTCCAAAACTGGATGGAGGAGATATTGAATCTACCCATTCAGGGTAAACTTTTTTTTCTGGTTGAAATGGTGCACGTTTCCCTTCCATAGTCTCTAACCAAGATGTTGATGACTCAATGGTAGTTATTAACTTTTGAGAAACATCCGGTTTAAATTGGACTTGGGTAGGTGCAATGACTGGAGCATGGACATATGTGGTGGTTGGTGCTGCAACTGATGGTAGCACTGCCAACTGTTGTTGCACATGACCCATAGGATTAGACCTATGATGGTGTACTGATAAAGAAGGACATTCTTGATCCATCTCAGTAGCTGCAACAAAATCCCTTGGATGAATGACTCCAACACGCTTAGGAGGAAGACTACCCTGAAGTAGTTCTGTGTTCAACCTCCTTAATTCATTCATTTATTCCTCCTGTTGTGAAAACCATTGCTCTAGTGAGAGTGATTGGCCTTCTCCAGAGGAAGGATATGTAAACTGATTCTTTCCCCTACCTTTGTTGGATCCTTTTCGGAGAGGGGGAAGTGTGTTACTTGAAGGATTAACTAGGTTCTGAGTAACCCTTTGATTTCGTGTACACACACCTTCTTCATTTGTGTCGGTGCGTACATCTTCTTGAGCAAGAAACTATTTATATGAGTCCCATGAGTGAGCCTCATCTGGTGGATCAGCAACAACGACATTGATGACATTGATTGATGCATAACGCATCACATCCATTCTATCAGCATTTCTGTGATATTGTCTTCTTCCATGTCTTTGATGAGACATTGCCTTTTGTTGATTTGATCCCTCAGGAACTTCTTGACGAACAGTAATTTGGAGGGAATCTCCTGATAATTTGGCTTTTCATTCCTCTTGAGGCTTCCTCACCAATCAAGAAAAGACCGACTTTCTCTGAGGAGGGGATTGATGATTTGAAAAAGTCCCCATTCCGGTGGACTGGGGCTGTTCCTGCTATTCCCGCTCAACTCCTCGAATCCTATTTTTTGATTCCAAGGGTTTGTTTAAAAGAGTCCCCAGTCTGGAAAGCTGGGGTGTCTCTTGACATGCTATGTCTAAGACTTTCTTAAAAGATCTCCTAATATTGCGAAACTTATTCCGGAAATTAGCTGGATGCATTAACCTGTATCCACTTTTATCACTTGGTTCAAAAGACCATTGGATGATTTCTGACACTTCTGTCACTTGATGATGTGCTTGCTCCATTCGGGAGGCCTGTTCAATATTCTCGTTTACTTGATGCAGGAGTAATTCAACAACCGGTTCTCTGTATTCTTGATTTTTAGAGGAACTAGTTGAGGCCTGTTCTTGGGGAAGCTTTTGATTACAAACAAATCCCATTGACTGTGGCCGGCCATGGGCAATAACATTGCATGAGACCATTTTCGGAGGGCTTTGCTGACTGGAGAGAACCGTGAAATGCAGTTCTCCATGAACACCCCATACTATGACATGATTACCAGATGGGGCATTGACAATTAACTGGAACAACTTTCTTAGTGCTCCAAGGCATGAACGCTGAAGGGCTCTCTGCTGCTTTTCAGCCTTTGGATATCGAGAGACTGATAGAGATGCCAAGTCAATTTGGCGTTGTAACCCTTCTATTATCTTAACATGATTTTTATATTCATCATAAGATAATACTTTATTTTTCAACTGACAAAGAGTTTTCCATATGTTGAGACGAATATCATGAATTCCATCTTCTATCAACATTTCTGGAATGTGATACTGAGATTCATCCAGAGGCTAAAACATGACTGGCACTTCACCTTTCACTAGTTGTTTTCTCATGTTCAGCATTTCCTCTTTATCATTTGATGAAGATTCTTCTACCTATTTTGACCAGAGATGGTGCTTCCTTGTTGCTTCATTGGATTTAACAGTATTGGTAGAGAAATCACTGATTAAAATAGAAGATGCATGAATTAGGGGTGGTTCAGAGAATGACCTACACCCTGGGATATCTTCCGATTGAGAAAGTATTTCACCTGCCAGCGATGAAACATCACACATGACTGGTTTCGCATTTGAAAGTGCCTCAAGATAAGAGGGATTTCTCGGCACTACATTTTCCACTGAAGCATTTTCTAAGAAATGTTCATCACTACTGTGGAGAGGACTTTCGCAGCGAAATTAATCATCATGGGGAGGACCACCATGGTGGGTTACAGCAAAAGATGAGATCTCTTGCTTCTTAGTCTTCTGGCCACACAGAGGGTTATTGTAGCTCTCATCTAAAGATGAAACTTCGAGATCGAACGAATTGTCATGAAGCAAGCCTTCATGAGGAAGTGTTTGTTGAAGACCTTCAGAAGTAATGTTCCCACTGTTGGAAAATGAGGGAGTAGAATCTTGGATTCCAACAGATAATTTTCTGAGGGCTTTAAGAACTCCAGCATCGAGCAAGGCCTTGTTACAGATTGGCTATTGATCTTTTGTCTGTGCTGGGTGGGTCTTTTTATTAGACATCTTCTTACTCTCTTTAGAAACCACTTGTTGACGAAAGTGGATGCTATAATCAGGTGTATGTTCCTGATCAGAAAATATGTTCAGGTTAGGCTGACGATCTCCACTGAAATCAGGTGTATGTGCCTGACTTGGTTGTCCGTATGTTATGGGGGAGTATGCCCTACAAACCTCTTGGACTGGAACAGATGTGTGTGTCTGTTCCGGAGTGAACTGTTGATGTTTCACTCTATTGGTAGGGATAGATTTATGTGTCTTTACCTGAGATGCCGCTGAAGCTGTTATAATATCTTGACAGGCATCCAGGATATGAGCAGGAATTTGCTTCTGCTCTTTCACCATTGATAGAATATGCTTGGTGACTTCAACTGCCGGAACGGGGATATACATCTATTCCATGCTTGGAGTAGGTGTGTGTTCCTGCTCCTGTCCTCCTTTTCCTGTCAGTGAATCCTGACAGTACTCAAGTGCAGGGGCAGAGAGTTGAGTCTGCCTCCTGTTTGTTGCCGGAGCTTTCTGACTGAATTCTCCGAATGATACCAAGCGAGACTATTGGTAGGATTAATCAATACTAGTAGGTGTATGTGCCTGCTTATTGCACTTCACCGAACGTGGTTGACGAGATCTATCATATGTAGTCAGACGAGCCTGCTGACTAACTGATGACGTATAAACAAGTGTATGTTCCTATCTATAATACTCCACCGGAATTGCCTGACGGGATTGGTGTGTTGCTGCCAGACGAGTCTGCTAGACAGTGGAATTAAAACGGGAAGGTGTGTGTGCATGCTTGTTTCTTTCCACCAAGTTAGGTTGGTGGACTTTTTCGGAGATAGCAGAGATGAGAACCTCCTCACTGTTAACCGGATTTCACCTCTGGTGATTCATCTTGCCTGCTCGGGTTCGAGGAACCTGAGCCGAATGCCTGGAGTCGGTACCCTCATCATGTTGAGGGCGCACTTTCGCACGAGTCTGGTGGTGATTATTGGTGGGAGACCTCGGGAAGGACTCATGTCTGCTTGAATTAAGGCCTTGAGGGACCTTCTCATTCACCTCCCCAAAATATGGGAGCGAATGGTGATTGTGTTCCGAGGATAACGACCCGAAATGGTTGGAGATGGTAGTTAACAACGTATGCTTCTTGATCATGGGTCGTCATTGTCCGGACGACCGGTGTGAGTTGTTCACTTGGAGGTCTTTTCGGGCAGCCTCCAGAGTTGGGATGGTACCGTGTTGACGGTACTCCTTAACCAGCGCATTTGATACCCAGCGTTGAAGACACTGAGTAGGTGATGTCATCCTTAGAGAGGATGAAGATCCAGCAAGAGTAGCAGCAGTGGCATTTGCAGCAGCAGTATTTACAGGTGTGAACTTGAGAGCAGCCATTATGGAAATGCAAAGGATCTTGGAAAAGAGTGCCTGTTTGATATAACATACGTAATCAAGATAAATTCAGCCACTGCATCTTTTGGATGAGCACATATGTCAATTATTGTTTTTGTTGGCCCTCTCATTGAGTTTTAAATAGGGCCCTAACAAACAGGTAAAACATCATTTTAACATGATTAAAGATTCACGTCGCGTTCACCATTTTTTATTTCCCTCAGAATTTGGGGATGACCTCCTTGATTGAAGGTTCAAACATTCCAATCGGTTTCTAATGGGTTTGTTTGTAGAACCGGAATCATCTAATGATTCAACATCTATTTGAACCTACTTTCCAAAGGTAGGCACTCATTAGTTTGTGGACTGATGAGACTTAGAAATTTGCATTGGTCGAGAGGGTGGGAGGTCGGACTCATCACACTTTTTTTAGGGGAATTATTGTCTACTCCAGGACTCTCTTTATATATTTAAGTTATGTTCGTGAATCCTTATTACATTACCAAGTATAAAATGAGGTTTCCTTTAGATCTGACAATCAATGATTGATATGTAGGAAATTTAGAGAATCTTTTATATGTATTCGAGGTTCTTCATTGATAGAGAATCATCTGTATTTGTTAGATATTCTTAATCAATGGTATCCTTCGACACATTTATATAGAAGTCTCTTGGTCATTATGATGACCATGCTGGTTTTAAAGCCACTCAGTGGGGCACTTGAATTTTATTTTCATTCAGAAGGACATGTATTATTTTAGAGTTGGGATCGAACCCGCAGATGGGCTACCTACGTATCCTTTGTTTAGAAAAGGAATCAGAACCCACGTAGTTCAAGTAAGGGAGTATGATGTTTACGATTGATGGCTCAAAGAAGGATGTCATAATTACTTTTACACTCTAAGTTCACGTGAGTCATGCTCGATGTGAGAAACAATAGGTATTGGTAAAAATCAGACAACTGTGCCATGAAATATGAAATCATAAGAAATAATGTGGGACTTATGTATGTATGATTGCCCAAATAAATGAAGATTAGGATTTACTTCAGGGAAGAAATCCAGGAACAAGGTCCATAAAGGTATATGTACTTCATGGAGATTTGAATACTCTAACTTGGGGCTTACTCTTGAAAAGGAGGCCCAAATTAGAAGAGGACTTATGATTGGGTTTTACTCCTGAGAAGGAATCCCAGATCAAAGGTAAATTATGACTGGTTAAGAGAAATTAAGACTGGGGATTATTCCTGAAAAGGAGGCCCAGGTTAATGAGGACTTGGGGCTTACTCCTAAGGAGGATGCCCAGATTTGTGAATTTTGACTGGGGATTATTCCTGAAAAGGAGGCCTAGGTTAATGAGGACTTGGGGCTTACTCCTAAGGAGGATGCCCAGATTTGAGAATTATGACCGAGGCTTATTCCTGAAAAGGAGGCCCAGGTTAATGAGGACTTGGGGCTTACTCCTAAGGAGGATGCCCAGATTTGAGAATTATGACCGAGGCTTATTCCTGAAAAGGAGGCCCAGGTTAATGAGGACTTGGGGCTTACTCCTAAGGAGGATGCCTAGATTTGAGAATTATGACTAGGGCTTATTCCTAAAAAGGAGGCCCAGGTTAAGGGGTTCTATCATCTTAAAGGATGAGGTTGAATGAATGAAATCTCAATCTTTAGTGACATAAAGATGTGTAAATCACTAGGTTTTGAGAGATATTCCACAGAGTGTCTTTCAGATAAGGAAGTAAAATCAAGAAATCATTCCATAAATGGATTTGAAGAGTGTCTTGAAGACTGAATCTTGAACAGGAGAGGTGGAATGACTTAAGAGGGGTGAAATGGGCAAGAAGGTCACCCAAAAAGGCAGGGGCGCGCAAGTCCTGACAGGCGCGTAGGTACTGCGTGGGCACGCAAGTCATGGTTGCGCAGGTATACCTGCGTGACACATGGGTACTTGCGCGATGGTTAACTAGCAGGGTAATACTTGATCGACTCTTGGTTAAAGACTTTAGAATCATCTTGAGGTTCTTCCAGAAGAGTGGCGCACAAGTTCTAATGAAGGAGTTAGGCGGCGTGCAAGTGTGGCCATTTCCCTTAAGGGATGGCCACTTAGGCGCACAAGTGTTGATGAGTTTCAACACTTAGGACTTCCTCCCCCTCTTTAGATCTTCCATTCTAGGTAAGAAATTACATTAGAAGTGTTTCGGAAGCTTTGAGAAGAGACTAGGGCGCCAGGAGCTCAAATCTGGATTCTGGAAAAATTTCCTCCTCAATGGGGGGCCCACAGGGTCTATTTATAGGCTGGAGAAGACCCTGGGAGGTTATCACTTAGGGCACGCAAGTTTACTTGTGCGACCATTGCGGCGCGCAAGTGTACTTGCATGACCATTGCTGCGTGCAAGTGTACTTGCACGACCATTGTAGAACTTGTGCGACCCTTGTGTAATGTTTTTCTTATTCGTTCCTTTGTCAATTTTTGATATTTGTCCAAAGGTTGAATCACTTTGAGCTATGATATTCCCCTTTTCCAATCTTTAGATTCTGTGATGAAAGGAGCATCAACAATAGCCTACTATGAAACTCATTCATGGTCAGTTGTCTAGATACCATGCCCATTTCATCTTACCATGATCAGAGCTCATAGTCACCTCCACGGCCACTTCTCCATCCTCTTCTTTCAACCCCAATATAGAAATCAAACCCAAATCCAATTCCAGTGACACTCTAACCTAAAATAGAAGAATATCGCACACCGTCAATTGTTAAGAACCACTAAAAACCCCATATCTATGAAAACCCCAACTAAAATCATGAATAAGAAGAAGAGGCAAATGGAACCCTACCACCGTCAGAGAGGAGCACCACCACATTTTAAAGGTAAAAGTAATTATGAACCCAAATTCTTGTCTCACTTCTCACGTTACACTATTTCTAAAGCATCACCGCTGAGGCCTATGCTTTCCAACATTCAAGGAATAAGAAACCATCTCATTGTCACCTCCTATGCATGATGCTGAGCACCCAAATTTGTTAACTAGTAGAATAATATGGAAACAGATCTTTGTCGAAAGAGGTGACCCATACCATCGAGGCCAAATCTTGAAGTCGCTTCCACGATGATGAGGGTCACACCACCATGTTTAACCACAATCCATTACAAGCACCCTCTTACGAAGAAACTTGTGAGCACACTCCTATAATAGAATGAAGAAGAAAGTAAAAAAATAAAAAAAAAATAAAAAAATAATAAAATGATAATATATATATATATTATGATTAAATAAAAGCAATATGAATAATAAATGAAAGGTAAGGCCCAATTCCTGATTTATTTTGTTTTTTCTATGAAGGTATTTTGAAGACCATCCAGGACACAAGTCCTGGACAATGCATGAAAGTTCTAGGTTGATACCTCATTGAAGACCAATGGTTTTGGACTAAGAAATAAAGCCCAAGATCACACAAAAACCTCATTCACAAGCATTATTTTGAGAACTCAACATCATTTTCTTGACCTGATATGATAAATTTATCACGTGAGCATATAGATTAGGTATTTCCATCAAAGTCATGAAGCATTACATCATTTTAGTGCTCGAACATGTACATATGTGATCGTGGGAATAATTTAAAAGATAGAAATATTCCCTTAACTAAATCAATTACAACCATCTGAACTACACATGTAGAGCCCATCCAAGAGGCTCACCTGAACACTTAATGCGAGGATGAATAAGTACACCATGTATAAGTATTTTTTACCCTCACCTCATAGAAGATATAAATCATCTTCCAATTTTTGTGATTCTATTTAATTTATTTATTTATATGCATTTTAGATTCAATTTAAATCATGTTCTTCTCATCATCTTGTTATATTATCCCTATTTTATTTGTGTTTCTCATCTCTAGGATGTTCAAGTAATTTCAATCTCCATGATCATGGACAACTAACCTATTATTGGAGGACCAAGGGAGAATCACAGTGACAATCTTGAATTTATGAATTTAATTCCCAATCAATTACCTCTATGATTCTAGTGAGATAGTGGATGTGGAGGGTGGAGGATGCGATCATCAATCTATAATCTATTGACACTGTCTCACTATTTCAACTGTTGTATAAATAAATTATCCCTCCATTTTGGGCCACACTTCATATGATAGGAGTAATGTGGTTCGGTAGAAATAATGATATGTGATTGTTTCCATGTGTGTGACTGAGTGAGTTCACTTGATTAAGGAATGTTCTTACCCATTCATCCAGTAGAATTCATGGAATTACTAGTTTAATTATGGATATCTTGATTATATTAGTGGTTTCATACCAAAGAAAATAGTGGAGGGTGAATAGGTAAATTATATTTAAACTAATAATTGAATTGGATGATTTATAATAAAATAAAATTATGATAAATCTCACTATAATTCATCCTTAAGTCCATTTTAATTTCTAGAATTCATTCTTTGTGCACCTACATTTCCATTTTCTTCCCTGTTTCCATTAAATCAAAAATCAAGCAAAAAATTATGGGTGTTTTAAAAATTGAGAAAACAAAAGAAAGATACATAAGTGAATTAGAATAGTGATAATCCAACCCATACACGATCCTTGGGAAATGATCTGGGTCAACCCTATGTTGAATTCTAGTTTTAATAAGATATGTTCTCTGTTTGATCATGGCCCACGATATCCACATGATCAACTTGGCTCCGTTGTCATGGAGTAAGATAAGAGAGTCACTTTTCAATTTTTACTTGTTAAATATTTTCAACTTAAAAATTTAACACTCAAAAAATTTAAAACCATAATAAATGGATCATCACTATGTTTCTAAAAAAATGGAAGTACTCCTTTATTTGTTGAACCAAATAGATAGGAGTGTTGAAAATAAGAACTTTGATAAAATAATTAATGAATTATAACAAACCTTATTGAATTTTCATAGAGTAAATAATGAAAGGGATGTATCAGTGGATCGTGGTCCAAAACCCAAAAAAACATAGAGTACATCATAGAGGTTGAATTGCTGAAGGATACTTCTCTCCCACAAAATTATGAGACGAAACCCGGGCCACTCCATGAACAAAAAGACAAGACAACTCAAAAACTTAAGGGGGATAATCAATTTATTGACTCTCCAAATTTTACTTTCCTTCAAACTTAATTGGAACCTAGGCACCATTTTTTTGATGATGCAGATTCAGAACCATCAGAGTGTTCTTTAGAGGAAGATAAATTTGGATTTAATTATTTTTATCTTAATCTCATACAAGACAAATTCTGTTATGGACTAATACATGTCAATCTTGAAGAGTTAGATGTATTATTTGAGGAACTCATTACTAAATAGAAATACCCCCTAAAAAATACCCCAAACATTAAATGGTGGATGATATAGTAGAATAAGTATTCCTAGCAGATGTTGCTCATGAAGAAACAAAGGAAGGAGTTGTTGTCTATGAGGGGGATAAATTCAATCTAAACTCACATTGTTTTGATTTTATTCAATTATATATTTTTATTGAACCTCCCCTAGTTTTTTATAAAGCAACATTACTATAGGATCCACTAGATGAAGAGGCCATATTAACTATGGAAGAATCTAAGGAGATCCCATTTATCATCCTTCCATCCCAATATTTGAAGCACATTTACACTGTAAAGGGGATAAAAATGTAGTATTGTATCAATGGGGAACTCTAATAAGTGAATATGTCTAGTTGTGGAAGAAACTGAATGTGGTAGTTTTTATCAAAAAAACCCCACCCTCCAACAGATTGAGGATAACCAATGGACTATCCGCCTATGGAAAATCTAACTAAAAACCCTATTGGGATGAAAAATCCATAGACTATCATCCCCTACAATTATTTTTCATTTTATTTACTTTAATTTTTATTAAAAATTTTATAATGTTTTAAATATTTTTCTATATATTTTTCTAAGTGAATAGTATCCAGGAGGCTAGCTCAACTATCCCCAACAACACAATTTACCATGAGTGCGCTTCACTCAAACCTATTGAAAAATAAACATCAGGTTGTGTCTACTACTTTTTACTATTTATTCAACATAATTTGGAACATTTTTCTATAATTTTAATGGATAATTTCATGAAAAAGTGTTTGGGAGGAGCTTCAATCCCATTTTAGATTATTTTTTAAATGCTATCTAGTTACTATTTTTGAATCTCTAAATAATGTTTTTGCATGTTTTTAGTAAATCTATAAATAAATTAACAAAATAAAATGTTAAAAACCACATATATATAAAAATGTTTTGTTTGTAAATAGTGACAATAGATTTTTTCTATTTTAAATTTATTATTGTCTTTAATTCAAAAAAACACTAAAAAAACAAAAAAAAATCTAAAAAAAATTAGGAATTTTTACATAGTTTTTCTTGGTTTCTGTTTTTCTATATTTTTAAAAATCATTCCATAATTAAAGTTTTGCACATATGTCCTCTTTTATAGTTTTCTGTTTTGATTTTTCATACATTTCTTGAACTTCATTGATGTCCTACCTAGATTGAAAATACTATAATATATTTGAGAGTTCATTGGTTCTGAAATTGTCAGACTTAAATGATTGCTGAGTGAAATTGATCATTACTTTAATAGTAGTTTGGTCTTAGAACTAGGCTATAGTATGAGTGAAAATATTTCTATGGAATCAATTTTATAACATAAAGTCACTAAAATTATGAAATTAATCTGAGGTATCTTTACCTCTATAAGAAAGAACATCTTATGAAGATAACTCAATTGAAAATGGTATAAAACCATTGAAACTGGATTAAAATGGGAAACTGGGAACCCACAATGGATCTCTGAGACAGATACATTGTGTGTGCGAGCATCCCTCTATAATTTTCAATACGTTCCTTTGCACAGTGATATACACATACATGGATGGAATTTTAAAAAAATTATAAAAAAAATAAAAAAATGAATAAAGCATCTAAGTAAAAAATGAATTCATTAAGGTGTGGTTAATATTGAGCCCATAAAGGGGAGAACTGAATTATAACACATTTATTTGAGTTGTATCAATAAAGTGGAAAATCAATATTTGGATTGAGGAAATTTAGGAAAGAGGGATAAATGTAATTTCTTATGGTTAAAATTTTGATTCCACTTAAATCTAATTCGATCCAATCCTATACTAAAACTTTGATATAATTTAAATGAGGTAGTGATTTGACTCACATTTGAGTCATGATATTTTAAAAATCGAATGAATATGTATTTTTTTTTTTCAATTCTGGATATTAAATTTAAATACAGTAACGATGAATTTCTTATCTTTCTATTCAAATAAATTGAAATTCAATAATAATATTCCCTGAGAGTTCAATAGTTCAAGTGTGGGGGAGTGATATGATTTGAAATTTTTGTTTTTTTTGTTATTAATTGAAAATACCCCTATATTAATTCAATTCCTAGGTAAACTATTCATTTTTGATACTTTGTGAAATTTATGATTTAATTATTTAATAACCCAAACAATTTTTTTATGGTTTAATAATTTTTTGATATAAATTACAATGCCATATTTTTATTCTAAAATTTGAAATTTTAATTTTTTATTATGGAAAAAAATTATTAAATGGAAATAATTATAGTATTAATTATTTTAATCATTTTTCTTGAATTATATGAAATAAATAAATCTGACTATGTAATTGAAAAAGAAATTATGATTTTATTTGGAATTTCCGAATGAAAATTTTCAATGGTGAAAACTGTGTGTTTTGTAATATTGGATTTTTTAATTGAATTTATAATTGATTGATTGAAGGGTGGAATTTTTAATTTCATTAAATTATTATTTTAATTGATTTTGTTGAAAAAAGTATGCACTAGTGAGAAAAATTATTTTTTTGAGGGTTGAAAAAAATAAGTGTCAACTGACCACATGGAAAAAACTATAAGTGACTATGTGATGCACTGCACAATCACTATATTAACCATTTTTGGTGAGTACCTAATATAATCTATCTCCACGGTCAGTATATTGACTGTGGAAATCCTATCGTGAACCTTATTCATAGTCATTATTCATAGTCATTTGTCTTCCTACTGTACCCCCATTTCAGCTTACTGTGAGAAGAACTCATGGAAACCTCCACGGTCACTTATCCATCCTCTTATATCAACCCCAAGCTAGAAATCAAACCAAAATCAAAAATACAGTCACACTCAACCTCATAGGAGAAGAAGGTCACGTGCCACTACTTGTTTAGAACCAAAATCACCATGAATCAAAATAAGCAGCCAATGGAATCAAAACATCATCAGAGAGGAGAACCACCATGTTTTATAGGGAAAAGGAAGTTTTAAATAAAATGATCACTTCCCCTATCTCATTCCACCACATTTGAAGCATCACTATCGAGGACAATGCTTGCAACCATTCGAGGAAGAAGAAACCATCCCACCAATGCCTTTTGTGTGCGATATCAAGCACCAACAATCATCAGCCAGTTGAATATGATGGAAATAGATCCTCACTAAAGGATGTGACCCATTCCATCGAGGCTGAAGCATGAAGCTGCATCCATAGTGATGAGAGTCACACCACCATTTTGAATCGCGAGCCATTGCAGGCACCCCTTGTTGAAGAAACTCTTGAGAAAAAACATGTGGGATAATGAATAAGAAAATAAAATAATAAATAAATAAATAAATAAATAAAATAAGATAATGATAATATATATATTATTATTAGTATTAAATAAAAATAATATGAAGAATAAATGAAAGGTGATGCCTAATTCCTATTTTTTTTGTTTTTGTTGTGCAGGTATTTTGAATCCCGACCAAGCCACGATTCTAGGATAACAATTTCATGCTACAGCTTGATACCTTATTGAAGCCCAATGGTTTGGGCCCAATAAATGAAGTCTAAGATCACATGAAAACCTCATTACCAAGCCTAATTTTGAGAACTCATCATTAAGGAACCCAACCAACACATTAAATTTCTCACATGAGAATATGGATTAGGTATTTCTAACAAAGTCAAGAAATAGCACCGTATTTTAGTGCTCTAACACATACACACTTGATTATGGGAAGAATTTCAAACCTGGAAAGATGACCTTAATAGAATAAATTACAACAATTATAACTACACATGTGGATCCCATCTAAGAGGCTTGCTTGGAAACTTAATGTAAAGATAAATAAGGCCATCCTATATAAATATTTTTCACCCTCGCATCATAGAATATATTCCAAATCTATATATTTTAGTGTTTCTCTTTAATTTCTTTCTTTCTATGAATTTTCGATTCAATTTCAATTCTGTTCTTCTCATCATGTGGTTCTCTTCTCCCACTTTTCTTTATGTTTCTTGTCTCTATGATGTCTCAGTTATTATGATCTCCATGATCATAGATAACTAACCCATTGTGGGTGGTCTTAGGGGAAATCATAGTGAATATCTTGAATTTATGAATTTAATCCCCATTCTATCTCTTTTCTAATTCTTGTGTGATAGTGGAATTGGAGTGTGGAGGACATGATCATCACTCTACAATCCATTAACATCGTCACACTCTTCCAAAATATTTCATAAAAAAGTCACCCTCCATTTTAGCCCTCACTTCATACGAGAGGATTCGTGTGGTTCGATAGGAAGAATGGTATGCTAATTCTTCTAATTGTGTGAGTGATTTCTTAGAATTGATTGAGGAATGTTATTATCCATTAACCCAAGATAATACATGGAATTACTGGTCTGATTAAGGATCTATTAAATATATTAGTAGTTATATACCAAAAAAAATAGTGGATTGTGAATAAGTGAATGATATTGAACCTACTCATTGAATTAGATGATTTAAAAAAAAGTAAATTATAATATATCTCACTAGAATTCATCCTTAGTTCCATTTTCATTTCTAGAATTCATTATATATTCATATGCATTTTAATTTTCTTCCCAGCTTCCATTCAATCAAAAATAAAACAAACAATTATGTCTATTTTAAAAATTGAGAAACAAAATAAAGGTACATAAGTGAATTAGAATAGTGGTAGTCCGACCCACACACACTCCTTGGAGAATGATCTAGGCTAGCCCTATGCCATATTCCAGTTTTAATAAAACATAAATTATGTTTGACTACAGCCCGAGACAACCTCATGATCAATGGGATCAATCGATCAACTAAAGGTAGGAGGTCTTTGTCACATAAAGGACTCAACCACAACATACTATTTCTTAAGATAAAGAGGAAATTCCACATGATTCATGCTATTATTCATAGAATGATTCAGATGATATGGTACTTCCATGAAGTCCCTGGATCTTTCTCCCATAAAGTTAGGCATATCATTAGGGAAATCATTACATTTTTTATTATGTTGGTTGTTGGAATGTTTCATCATATTTAGTTCAATTAAATAAAATAAATGGAAAACATGATGATAATAATTTAACTAATAAACATATAAAAGGGAAACTGTAAACTTATAAGGAATATCTTATAAATGAAAAGTATAACCTAACTTATGAGTATCTAGGTTTTAATCTAGGTTATCTATAGTAATTTCCCTATTAAGTTTTCTAACCTATTAATATATTAAAGTCCGTAATAATGTTTATAAAGAGTATATGGACTTACCAAAGCATATCCATTGGGAGTGTCAAACCATGTGTGAAATAAGACCTCTTTGTTATGAACCATGTGACGATCAAGTTAATAATAAATTATCCCTTTTGAGGGTTATTACCCCTAGGTAAAACTGTGCCAGATCCATATCCACTTTTAGTATTCAGATATGGATGTAATTTCTTAGAATCCACTCACTCTATACCTCACCAAAATTCTAGAATATTTTCCTAAACTTAGAATTATCCCCAAGTTTCCCACAAAAGTATTCTAGTATGAATCCCCAAAAATAACTATACCTTCTTCAAAGAGAAACTATAGAGACCCAAGCCTTTTACACATATTATTATATGATTTTCTACATAAACATTCTATTAAAAATAACCAAAGGATCAAGAGGTCTAGTGTCTTTGGAAGACTAGTTATATTAAAAATAAACATGAAACTAAAATAAAATATATTTATTTTAGTCTCTATAATGTTCTTCTATAACTTCATAGGATAACCTAAGGAATACATAAAAGAAATGGGTGAGCTATAAAGCCCCGTAAGGGAAGAAACATGAAAATGAAGCATAACATATGAGTTATGAGGAATAACATGAGAACATAAAAGATAAGGCGCATTAATAATAATATAGAGGCATAAAATAATTAATAGGGAATCCTAAGATCATGGAAATATAGAAATGAGGCAATAATATATAACATGACATAAGCATAAGCCAAGGATAATTTCTAAGATAACATCACATGGTGGATAGAGTCCCATTATGGATTAGGTTCACTCCCTAATCCCATATATATCTTCTCATGAGATAAAAAAACTAATACAATGCATTGGATTTCTATCTGGGCACACCCATCAAGACATTTACATGCATATGTGTTCCATACAAGAAAATATAACATAAGACATAAACATAAGAATTACCTGTGGAAAGAAATGGGTTGCATAACTATTTAATATACCATAACTAGATTGAATATCATAATGGTTTCTATAAAATAATGTATTTAATAATTATTGTAAATTCATAATAATATTCCATGAACAATTATTCCCAATTGAAGTGAATACTTTAAAAAGAGTATAGAAATCCATTTGGAAATGTAACTCTTAAGAGGGACTTTAGGAAAAAGGTTAATGAGTCCTTAAAGAGCGTAAAGGTATAATAATTTCCATAAAAACATAAATTAAAAAAAATGTTATTCCATGATAAAATGAGTGATTTTAGAAAAAATGGGTGGTTTATAATATATTAAGGAGTGGTACCTAAAAATGGGTAAGAAATAGAGAAGTCCCCTTTAATCGAGTTTGGTTATCGAGAGAAATTGAGAAGGTAACCTTTTAAAACATGTATATCACCGTAAAGGAAAAGTGAATTTAACATGGTATATATGTGTGGGAATTTTTTTTAAAATATATAATAAGTAAATAATAAAAAATAGAGATAAATTTATGCAAATAGATATAAAGAATAACCTAAATAAAATAGGTTGGTTTAGAGAGGTCCCTTAACTTTGGTTCAAGAATAGATCTGTACTTGTATTTAATGTCATGGATAATAAAATTATATTCATTAATAACTTAATTAAGAATTTTTTCTATCTATATTTTATTTACTATAATTTTATTATGTTCATTTATAACAATTTCTATGAGATATAAGGCTTAACTTTAATGTTCCGAGGGCGTTCATTTCATGGTTCAAAGGTCGGATCACTTGTAGATAATTATTGAAGTTATTTTGAAACGGTATTATAACTCCACAAGTGAAATTAAATGGTATTAGTGAACTTATATAAATTTAAATGGTCCCATGTATCCACATGTTTTTTACATATGTAATATTCATTTAGTAAAATGTTAATGTTATACGTTTAGTTTATTTTTTCAGTTTTATCTACGATTAGAAAAAATTTTCATTTTATTTAATATTATTGATGTATATAAATTAAAGAATGTGAAAAAATATATAATATACATAATTATTCCATTTTAATTAATTATAAATTAATTTAAACCTTCAAGAAATGTAGTAATAGGAAACAAAAACTCATTATCCACATAGGCTGTGAACTAACAAAATATGGATGGTGTTTTTATTTTTTAGAATAAGAGAAGTAAAGGAGATGCTGGATGATATATATTCTATTAACCCAATAAAATTATAGAATATATATTATATTGGATTTACTATTCAATTTTAATGGATTTTTTTGGATGATGAGGAGGAAGAAAAATTAAAAGAATTAGTTGTGGGAATTACCTTCTCCTTTGGATGTCTCCTCTTGGGCTTCAAATTAAGGAACCTCAGATTGGTGTTTTGTTGACACCATTAGAACTAAGATGTGTGGGATATCATTATAAATGGAATTTAATAGAAATTTAGAAATCTATAAGGATTAGTTTTTGTGAGGATAAGAGGTGGTGAGTGGTGGTATTTATAAGGGGTGGAAAGAGGCATTTTTTGAATATTATATTAAATATTTAATTATTTTGGCTTAGCAGTTTCAATAGTATAGATTATTGTGACTATATACAGAAAATGTTTCTTTTGAGTTTGAACTAATATATTCTTATATCATCAGTGTCACAAACATTTATGTATTTAGCTTATAATGTTAAATACCATATCTCACCATTCACCAAAAAATCAACCATTTTAGAAAAATATAAAAACTTCACCCTAACAATTTTTAGATTTTTTTATTCCAAAAATGAAATCCATTTTATGAAGATAATTTTCTAAATATGATAGATTTAATTTTTAAATAAAATTATCATTTATTTGAAAAAACCCAATTTTAATATTACGATCAATTTTCTGACCCTTTTGGAAAATTAATTATAGATTAATAAAATTATCTTATCATTATATTATAAATAAAATATAATTTATAAAAACATTTTATGAATAAAAAGTTTCTTTTAAAACATTATATTTATTATAAGTGTGCAATTAAAACATTTATGTTTTAAAAATACAAACACTTAATTTATCATTTCTAAAACATTTATTTACACGTATCATGATATAAATTTGTCAATTTATAATTTTATAAAATAACTTAATATTATTTTACACTTCCATAGGCGAGGTTACTATTTTAATATTCATTTTACTATTCTTAACAGTCATATTTCTGTTCCAGTAGTTAGATTACTATTCCAATGTTCAAATTACTATTCCAAATATCAGATTTGTAACAGTTATATGGGATAACTACTTCCTAAAATAAATCATATTTCATTAATTATTCATTCACCTATATTTTTTTATCAAGGTTTTATAATTTAATTTTTAAAATTCATATTGCAATACTAACATTCTGCTTCATTTCTGTAGTGTTGTTCATGAGTGCAATTATTCTGGTAGATCAAGCAGATCAAAATTTTCCCATTATTGTCATATTAGTTTCTATTTTTTTCCTATTATAATACTTTCAATTCTTATGGCCATATTTATTTTCTAAATATAATGTTTAAATTAATATAATACAATATAATTGGTTTTATCATGTGGTGTGTGAGCATAATATTAATTAATATGACATAACTATATAATCAGAAGGTAAATTCCATTGATAGAATTATAGGTCATTATTTAAGCCATTCCCAAAGCATTAATGAACTATAATAATAATAAATATAATAAGAAAAATAATCTTACCTCTCAAACTAAAAGTAATGAGGATCTACTGCAATATGAAGGTAAACAGAGCGAAAACTATATTGAGAATTTTTTTATAGCTAATCCAATAAAATGATAATATTATTACTATGGTATGTATGAATCCACTAAAAATGTTGATATTTTTTTACTCTGAAATTACGTACTACAAGAAGAATTTCCTTATTGAAGTTGTCGAATACATACTTGCATTTATGAAGGGACAACATGATGAAATCACACAGGTTGAATCAAAATACAATGAGATGGAGAATGCATTATCCAATAAATTATGAAAATTATAAACCCTCACTAAATTCATAGATGCAGAGGATCATTCAGTTTTGCTTTGAAAAAAAATATTTGATCTATTTGAAGAGGAATTTCAAAGAAGTTTTTATGAGGAATATGTATTTAAGAAAGTTTATAAATAACTGCTATATGCATTGGAATCTATTGTAGAAGTAAATAATTTTTGTTTGGAGATTAAGGATCAAAAGATTAAAGAGATTGAAAAAACACTACTGAATGAGTGTAATATGTATGAAGACAATTTTTATAAGATAAAAAATGAAAGTGAATAAAAAATGAAATCTCTTGAAGAACATAATTTTTTTAACATAAAGTGTTTTGATATGGAGATGAAGTTGATAATCTTGAGAGTTTCTAAAGTTCAATATTAATAATAATTTGAGAGAATATACACTACCATCATTTCTAAATAAAGTCATGTTCCTCAAAATACTCAATCTAATGACATAAAAATATGGAAATACTCAAAGTAACATCTTTCTATAGATTAAATAAAAAGTTAAATCCATTTTATGATAATTCATTATAAAATAATTTAGATACTTCTAATAGTGAGGGTCATAGTTTTAGAAGAATATGAGTTAATAAATATTTGAAAAAACCTACCACATCTATGAATGTGGAATAATGCATGAAATAAAGAAGTCCCCCCAAGGTTTTTAGAAGGAAGTTGTTTTTACTAAAATAAAGGAAGTTACTTCCACTAGAAAAATTTCAACACAATGGAATAATATGATGTTTATTTTACACTATTGGTTATGTGGAAAGTTTGTAAGAATGGATATTGACAAATGGAATAATATACCAAATTATGAAAGGAAAAGAAGTCCAACATTAAGGGGAGAAAAATGGAAGGTAAAGGAAATTCAGTTAAGTGCACCCAACCATCACAGAATAAGAAGAATATGTATAAATAAAATGGATTTTAATATCTTGAAGAATCATATGGAATCTGTATAAGAAGTTTTCATGGTTTTTAAGAGTGATGTTCTAGATCTACCAAGAACAATTCAAGTGCAACTAGTAGAAGGAGGCAACAATATCTAAAGGAAAATAAGTAATATTTAAGGTGAAACAAAACCAATGGTTCCAATAAGAATAAACCCAAGAAGAAAGAAAAGGAAGAAGTATAATCAAAGTGAAGATGCTTCTACAATGGAAGGAATGGAAACTTCATGGAATGTTGTAACCTAGCCATGAATTTTAAATTTAATGGAAGCAAGCTCAAGCAAAAAAGTGAATTAATCCAAGAGAGATACAAATAGATTGCAATGGTGGAAGAAATATCTTATGAAGAATATGAAGGTCAAAAGGTGTTACTATATAAGGGTAACTTATCCCAAGATAAGAATCTGTGTGGAAGGTATAAGTTGGATGGCCACACTCTTAATAGATTCATGAAAATATTTCCAGGCCAATGGAAGTTGGTAAACAAAAAGGTGAACATATTGAAAATTAAATAGGTTTCTATGAGGAAGAAAACATAGAACAAGGAAAATGGTGAACATATTCAAAAAGTTTTCATAACTATTTGTAAAAAATAGTTAGAAGCATCAAGGATGTTAGAAGAGAAATAAAAATAATAGATAATGTTCCTTTCTAGCAATAGAAAAGATAAAAACCCTACACAAAGTAAAAACTGAAAGTGGACAGAAGAAGAACATGCTACCCAAGAAGTAAAATGTTCATAAAATCAATGTAAAAGGCATTAAGAAATGTTATTTTAAATTATAAATATTTTATAGATTTGGAAACACTTATAAAACATGTTTGTTTATGTAAATACAATGGAAGAACCACCTCATTCTTTCATAAGTTCCAATATTTTTCATTGAAAGGGATCCAAGGTGATGCAATCTAGGGGGAGACTTGGAGTAATGTGTGTTGTGTAATTATTATAGCATACTATATGTTATCCATCGTGGATTATTTAATCTCATGTTTTATCATTCAAATAATTACTTTTGGTATAATACATGATAAAGAAGGAAGATGAAAATCACTCCATTAAAGGGAGTAAAGATTGGAGTTGGTAGTTCATGAGATTTGATAATATGGATATTTAAGAGACAAAATCTAGTCAATCAAAGAAATAATAAATCAGTGACTAAAATTATAGTAAGTTTAAGAATTGAAGAAATTGGATACAAGATATCTAGATGATAATAAAGTTTCAAATATTGAGAATCTAGTGAGTGATTTTTTTTCCATTTTTGAGTCACATTGATATTTTCTTCCATCCTTATATAAAAAAAATTATAAGATTAATGGGGAGATTTTCTTACTTATGATGGAAATGGAAAATATTTTTGAAGGTGAAGTTACCTACTTTTGGATTTGAACATTTTTAATCTGTTTATTGAGATGGATAGAGGAAATAAAATGAATAAAAAAATATGTTATACAACCCCTAAATGAAATATTTTTTGAAGTGGTATCACTTATTAAAATTTTTTTTAGGCATCTCTAACATCAAAGTTAATCACTATTATTTTATAAATTGATATTTTATTATTTAGACTTATAGTTGGTTGATTTGAGACTCATTTATTTAATATAATTGATTCCATCCTTAAGAATTTAAATTTTACTTTCATTTCAATGAAAGTTAAGAGGATAAAAAGTGTGATGAAATTCCCTCACTTAAAGTTCTTGAAAGAAGGATATAAGAGATAATTTGAATTTATTGTCAATAATAGGGAGAAATATAATTGATTTTAGTTTTGAATGGGTATTGATAAAAAATATAAATGGGGAGACTGAAGAGAACATAAGATGTTGATGATGAAGTATTGATTATATTTTTTTTATTACAAATGGTTTTCAATGTATGGTGAATGATATTTAGATTCAAAGGAAATTAGAGAAGATAAGATTCCTATAGGTGTTTTGTAATTTCATCCACCCAAAGTTCATACTCTATAAGATGGAACCATCAGAATCAAGAACATCATAGATTCATGTTCTGCTACCAAATGAATACACCAAAGAAAGGTCAGATAATCTGACTAAATGATATATGGAACTCATGACACCATAATTAAAGAATAGAAGTTGTGCTAGTACTTCTCACAGATGACAAATGCATTTATAGAGACTATTATATCTGGAAGTATTTGTACATCATCCGATTACAAAGATAAAATTCATTGTATTCATGATTAGTGTTGAAGGTTTAATGATCACTATCAACTACATATTAAGTTTTAGTTTCTAAAAAAGTTGATTTTTTAAAGATAGAAACACTTGATGATTGTTTGACTATTCTTCAAAGTGAATTAAAAGTAATGAAGATGTTACAAAGTACTATCTATAAAAATTTCAAAGCTTATGGGAGATTGAAAAGATCCCATTGAATGATGAATCTGATATATGGGTAGATTGAGGAAATAAATGAAAATATTGAAGATCTAAATTAAATCTGTCTAAAATGAGTTCATCATAAGTTATATAACATACTTATAAATAAATAAGAAGGGATTTCTGGAAACTAAGGTTTCTAAAATTAGAAGAAACTGGGGTGTCTGAAAGAGTACTTCCTAAGGATATCCCTGAGTAGAATATTGAGAATATGAAAAAGGCTTGAACTTTACAAATATCATGTAGGAAATTTATAAGGTAGATAAATTTTTTTTAAGGTTCAATTGACCTTATAAAATTTAAGTGTATTAGAAATATAACAAATGAATAAAGTTAAGTGTAGTCCAAACTACACCTATGGACATAACATCACCATAAGATACACCGATGACTGTTACCTGTAAGTTCATTGGGATATGAAGCCACTAAAAAGGTTGATTAGGCCAAGATAACTTAAATGATTATAATTTCCAGTCATACAATGCATGTTACACTCTTTGAAAATCATAAACATCACTTTGGTAAAATAATAAAAGTTTCTATAGCTAATTTGGTTAGAGATTAAGTTGAAAAAAAGAAATTTTGATGTTAAAACTCTAAAAAAAGTAAATAAAATTCATGATATCACCAGAAGGTGGAGAAAAAAAAGACTAGGGATTGAATCATCCTCAACCAAAAGAACATGAAATATCAGGTTTTTTTATGTTTTGGAAAGATAAAGATGAGTTGATCAAAATATGATTCAAAGATTAATCAGTGTAATTGAACTAATGTATAAAGATAATTAGAAGATTAGGATTCAAATTTAAGGTTTTTCAAAGGATAAAAGTTCATGGTAATTTAAGTGATCTTGAAACAAAGTAAGAACCATAAAATATTGAGTGACTTCTACATAAGTTCCTTGACCAGAAGATGTCGAGTTGATTATGATGATGTTAATATATATTTTTAATATTCAAAATTCTGGAAGAAAATTTTGTGGTTTAATCCATGATTTTAGGAATATTTAAAAGGAAAGTTTATGTTGATTTTTATAGACATTTTACTTCAATATAATATTTTATAAAAATATTAATGTGTTCAAATTAGAATGGTAAAGAACCTTAAATTTTAGATATTCTAAATCACTAAAATTATCAGGAAAAGTTGAGTATATAAAAAAGGATGAAATTATTTAGAGTGAGAGATGAGATAGAGATATTGAAGTGAACTAGAGAGGGAGTTTCTAAGTAGATATTTTTATAATATTTAATTGGGTTAAAGAATTAAGAAGAAAAAAAGTTGAATTTTTGAGGATATAGAGTATGGTCCTTGGATTTAGGGGATTAGAAGTTAAGATCCAGATCAATTTCAAGAATAACCTGAAGAAGAACCATACCTTGAATTACTAATGTGAGGGATACAGAATTATATTTATCACAAGTACATGATATGATGGCTTGAAATTGATTTCAATAGAAGTTTAGGGGGAATCTGATGCTCATTCCATGAGGATGTTTGACGAGGTGGTTCTAGTATAAAAGACACCACATTCTTACTAGGAAGTAGAATGATATTTTTTTTTGGAAATTACTCAACCACATGTGAAATATTGTGGTTTCAAAGTTTAGGATAATAAATTTTCACTTAGTTTAAGGATAAAAACTTTATATATTGTAAAAATTATGAGAATAATGAAAATATATGGATTGGGATAATAATTAGACATAGTAAAAAGTAGGTTTCCCTCATTGTGACTAAACCTTGTAAAAAATATCTATGTGTTGTTATTTATGTTATCATTTTCATTGCATGTGAGAGTAAGTGTTGAGGGACCATATTATATATCCAGAAATCCTAATAGATGGCAGAGTTTTGATCAACTTAAAAGAAGAAAAATATTTAGTTGAACTTAATTGGTAAAAGTTGGTTAGCCCTGATTCACCCTCACTCTTAGAGCATTTTCATGGTCCATTGGGAAAAAAGATGTGAATTAATAATTCTTCTGAAATGATATAGTTGGGTACTGAAAACAAAATATTAAGAATGAAAATCATTAGAAACAAAAATATTGAAGTCTTGTATCTGCCTTAGTGTGGCTTTATTAGGAAGGTGTTAAAGTGATATCTATTTGAGTATCTTAAACATATTGGTATACCTTTGGTATAAAATTTAAAAATATCCCTCTACCAATCCACTAACCATGAGTTTGATGTATTAATTATATAGAAAATACCTTATGCTAATTTAGTGGGTAGAATTATGTATTCTATGGTATTCTCTAGAGTAAATATTTAATTATCTGTTAATATTTTGAGCAGGTTCATGAAAAAGCTTAGGGAAAACCCATTGGAATTAATTTAAATATAATCTGAGATATATTTTTATATATTATGATATATGATTTCTTTTGGAAATAATAATAATTAGGATAATGATACAGTAGAGTTTTTTTTATTTTTACTATACTGCTATTAGGGGTAATACTTTGAGTGGAAGAAGGACAGACCAAACAATGAAAACATGTTATAGGAATTAAAAAATGACATCATCAACCTTGAAATGAAACTTTAGTATAGATGGGATGATGAGTTTTTACAGTTATGGTTAGAAAGTAAAAAAAAAATTAATGAGAAACTCATGGAAATTGAAATGGTTTCCAGGGAGAGATCAAGGGTACTATGGATAAAAGAGGGTGATAGATATACTGGTTTTTCATGCATGCATAAAATAAAGGAAGGAGAACAGATCAATTAACATCATTGTTGATGATAGATCTTTCACTGGCTATGTAGAGGTGGCTGGAATACTGGTAGTGGAGAACTTTGAGGATATTTTACGGAGTTTGAGGAGTCAAGGTAATGAGAGGAGATCAAGAGAAATAAGTGATGCCAATTATTTCAACAATATTGAGAGGTAGGTTAATGAAAATGATCACAAAGAGTTAGAGGGTGTCCCTGATGAAAATTAGATTAAATATGAAATGATTTCCTGAAATGCTGAAAGCACTCCAGTCCCTATAGGATTTCCAGGTATGTTTTACATCTTTGCTTGGGAGGTTGTTAAGCCATAATTTGTTGATGTAATGTAGGATTTCTTCCAAGGTGGGAACACCACCAGATATATTTGTTCCTCTAAACTGGTCCTAATTCTGGAATTTTGAGAGCCCACTACCACGAGACTGTTTAGGCCAATTTTTCTATGAAATTTATCATACAATATTCTAACTACCATCATCAACAAAAGGATAAACCATGTGATTCTAAAGATTATTTCTAGTGAGAAACATGGATTCCTAAAGGGGAGAAACATACAAGGTGTAATAGGTATTACGATGGATATGGTGAACGATATTAATAGGAAGAGCCTTGGATATAACTTACTCATCAAGTTGGATATGGATAAGGCGTACAACCATATATAATGGAGCTTCATTTTGAAGGCCATGGATAATTTTGGCTTTAGTGGATGTAATTTCTATACTATCTTCATGTGATTTGTATCCCCTTGGATATCAGTGTCGCCAATGGGGTGATAATTCAATTTTTCGAATCTCTAAAAGGCCTAATGTTGGGGCCCTCTTTCTCCCAGCCTATTTATTATGGCACATGAGGTTCTCTCAAGGAACATCAAGTATGACTTGGACAGTGGAAAGATTCCAGCCTACAGAATCAGGAATGGGATGGCCTCGGTGTCTCACATAATGTATGAATATTATATTCTATTCTTTATTAATGAAGTGTAAAAATAAATTGATGGTTTCAACAAAATTATGGAGACTTATAGCTATTGGAGTGGCTAATGGATCAACTATGGGATGAGCTATGTATACTGTTCGAAGTCTTGCTGGAGAAGAAGAGGAAGAACCATTTAGTACAACTAAGGAATGAAAAAAGAATCCTTATAATAGAATACTTAGGTGTTCCAATTTCACATGGGAAGATCTAAAAATATCTTTTTGATAACCAGGTCAGCCGTTTGACAAATCAACTTTTCAACTGGAAAAATAAACTGCTCTCATTTGTTGGTAGAATCATGACTGATAATAGTATACTAACTTCTATTCCCATGCATGTATTATATTTCATCAAGACTCAAGAGGTTATCATCAACAAAATTAAAAAAATCAGCAATGCATTTATCTGGGAATTCAATCACGAGGGGAAGTTCCACTGGGATTCATGGAATTGGTTGGCAAAACCCATTGCAGAATGTGGGATTAATATGATAAATGTGTTAGATTCCATGTAGGATATGCAATTCAAGTTGGCTTGGGAGATTGTGGAATTGAACTCCCTTCGAGAAAGCTTCATGAAAAAAATATGGTGAGGACTAGAGACTCTAGGATGAGAGACTGGAAAATTCACTAGTCTGACACAAAGCATGAAAAACCACCTCAGACTATTGGACATAAAGGTTCAATAGGTTTTCAGATGGGAAGATATCATGTATTGAAAAGATAACTAGGCTAGAAGTATTCTCTTCTTCCGAGGATGACAAAATCTGGAGATCATGTTCAAACAGGCAAGTGTGAACCCTAGGATAATTTCAACCATGCTTGATGTTGAAAATAAAACTATGCGTGAAAGGATTGTGATCATTGATAAACCATACAAATTCATGTTCACAAATTCAATTTCTTGATATTTTTGTTCCTGTGATTTTATTAGATTCACATGCCCCAACCAGTAGATGGACCCATGGGCGACAAACCTATGGTGCAAAGATATCATAATGAAAATGAACTTCCTCATCTAGAAACTTTGAAACAAATCTATTTCAATTGATGATAATGTTCGAAGGAAAGGAATAAACTTGGAATCAAGGTGCATGTGTTGTTTGAACCCCAACATCAAATCTATCTCGAAATTATTTTTTGATAGAGAGTGGGCATGCTTGACTTGGGATCAGTTTAGACAGAGTGTTGACATTCATGTTCAGGCGATAGATATTTAAGATTCCCTTCGATGTTGGTTCCATGGGTTGGATGGCCATGTGCCTGATGTCAATATTTGAGGTATGGTTTTTTCTTCAGTTTGTTGGATTTTATAAGATAGGAGAAACAATGGTCATAAAGGGAAACATAATTCCCAACATTTTCTGAAGATACTTCTTCTTTCTCTGGTGGAGGATCTTGGGTTGTTAATTCATGATGGAGAGACATGGGAGGCTGACTTGCCTCAAATCTTGGGGTCCTGATTTAGGAGTCTCAACACCTCTAAGAAGATGGATCAAGTGGAATCCTCCCAATGATGGGTATAAACTCAATGTGGACAGTTCTTGTATATAGGGTATCATGAGAGGACAAGGCATTATTTGAGATGCTAGAGGATTAGTGATTATTAGATTCAGTGCATATTATGGCTCAGGTAACTCAATTAAGGAGGAAACTAGTGTTCTCTTTAGTGTCCTTTATTTTTGAAAGCTATATAATATAAAAATTTATGTGATTGAATCCAACTAGAATTTACTTGTGGGATTTATTCAGGAAAACACCAACTCTCAATGGGATCTCATTTACCTCATCAGGAAAGGGAAGTCACTCATTTGTAACTAAATAGAGGTGACTCATACTTTATGGGAGGGGAATTTTGTGGCAGACAACCTTGCCAACAAAGGAGACACTGGTGAAAGTCTGGTTCTTTACTATAGCTTAGGATCCCTCCCCAATCATTGTAATATTATTTTTAGAGGTGATGCTCTTGGTCTATACTACTATAGACCTCCTTGCTTTTTTGGGGCTCTGGGCTCTTGTTTTCTTGAATAAATAGGTATTTATGAGTGATTATACTACTAATGTGGAAAATTTTATATCTATTACCAGATTCATATTCCTTTCTTATTGTAAATAATATTAATTATGATAATAATATAGTATATTTTCTTGTTTATAACTATGTTACTAATGTGGAAAATTTAAAATCTATTACTGGACTTGTATTCCTTTCCTATAGTATTCATATCTCATGGAAATTTAATATGCAATTAGTTATTTCCTTATCCACCACTATGGTAGAATATATTTCCTTAACTAAATGTATTAAATAGTCTATTTGGATAAATGGGTTAAAAAATGAGTTGTATTTATCTTCTAATAGAATTTAAGTATACTATGATAGTCAATCTACCCTGAATTTATATAAAAATTATGTTATTCATGGTAGGTAAAAGTATATAAATATTAGGTTTCATTTTTTTAAGTAGATTATTGAGATTGGGAGGTGTGTTTTAATAAGATACAAACTTATGACAAACTGATCTATAGTTTGTCTAAGACTATTTCATTATTGAAGTTTAGAAATTGTTTAAAGTTAATGAATATGGTCTTAGTATAATAACATGTGTTTTCAAGAATACCTGAAGATCTCTTTGAGATATTGATGAATCCTCATGAAGTGAATTGTCAAAGTAGGAGTTTAGTTGATCTCAATTGAGACATGTTTAATTTGTAATTGATCTTACATAGAGGGATTCCGCTTTTTCATAATCAAAATTTTATCTTATGGTGATATATTTAGTTGAATTTCTAATTTTATGTGTGTTATGACTTGTTTCTTGAGACAATTCATTCATGATTTTGGGATTTTTTGATGTTTTATTCATTGGAAAAATTCTCATGGATGAGTTAGATGCTTTTTGGAGTTGATTGGAGATATATAAGAATGAAAGGAATGAAGTTTTGATGTTGATGAAAAAAACACAATGTGAATGGTGGTTATCACACTACAACATGGTTAAGTTAATATCACATGATACTTAAATGTATCCAACATAATAAATTATTGTATTAAGTTATTATTATTTGAGAAGGAATCATGTTGTAGCTATTTAGGTCACACCGTGATGAAACTGATGGAGGAATGAGTTAATCTTATTTGAGAAGCTTATTCCATGAAGTTAATCTGACATGAGAATGGAATTATTATAATGTGAGAAGGACCACACCATAGCTAGACTGGATCCATCATAAGTGGTCAACTGCGGATTTCTAAGGAACCAACTGTATTGTGAAGATTATCCTGGTAGAATTTAGTGTCATGTTGGTTTGGGAATCAAGTGGAATTGTTCCCTAAGATAATGGTTCACATTTTAATGTGCAGTGAAGTGAATAAGGCCACAATATTTTTGGAGAAATCATACCACTATAACTTTGGAGACAAAGTTTTAAGTATTTTTTAGTTTTAGAGATTTGAGTAATTTCATGACTCAATACATGTTACACACCATAATGAGTTTGAATGGAAAATATTAGTGGTTTTTTGGATCTTGAAAAATTAAAGATTCCATGCCTTAATTAACTGATCACAACAAAAATATAGTGAAATATATTACAAGATACTCTATGATATTTGGAATTTATTCTTTCATATATTTTAGATCTAATGGTTATGCCACAATCAGAAGTATCACACTAAAATACGAGTTAAATTCATAAAAATGTGGTGACTCACCTAGAGATAAGTGTGAATGATTCAAATATGAGACTATAAAATAACCAACCTACATTATGAGAAGGATTTTATAGGTTATTGTAAAAAAGAACAAGGGTGCACACCAATTCCAAATTTTAGAGGCACCTGAGGCAAGATAAGTGAAGTTTTTTAAAAAATTAACACTCATTTTTCATTTTGTAATTGGAGTTCAAGACAATTTTCTTATTCCTTTACCTGCTTATCTAAAAATAAATTGTAACATGGATAATAGGATTGCAACTGATACACACAAAGGATTAGTCACCTAATAATAAGAGTGAGCAAACTTGGTAAAAACCATTATGTCCATGTGTTTTATTTTTCACTTAACCTCCCATCATCATATTATCACCATAGAGATCTATTATCACTAACCGATGATGGGGATCACATAGGTTTGGAATTTTTGTTTTAAAAAACCACTGATCTACCCCCTATAAGTGGTAGTTTACTTTATTTCTGGTCTTTCAACACCATAAAGCATGGTCATTTTTATTTTAAAGGTGGATATTTTTTAATTTTGGATTTATTATTTTTAATTAAAATGATTCATTTATTTGTGTATATTTTCACTTCATTAATTCCATGAAATTTCTATGAAATATCCCTTGATTATTTTATTTTCTTATTATTCATTTTACTTGTATGGACCTTCTAGACTTTGGGATCATCCATGTGTTGACCTAGGATTATCCTATGACATTTACCTAGATCTGTGTATCTTTTGAGGGCTTCTTCACCTCCACTGATCATTTCAATTGGATGATTATTGGGGCACCCTTTTTGTTTCTTTAGCTGTTCTTGTTTACTCACATTATATCTAGAAACATTTTTTGTGTTAGGTGACCTATTAAATTTTTTATGTGTTTTATGAGTTGTTACATGGTTTGTGACTTTGAACTACTTATTAAACCATCACCATCCACACATCCTTAACCCCTACTTCATTGCTTGATTCTTATCGTTTCACCACCCATCCATGATTTCCTCAACCCTTTGTGGTTTTGAGAGATAATTATTTAGTCTAGTTAATTTTTAGAGAGAATCCCAAGTGAGGTCCTGGTTCATTGAGAAAAAATCCAAGAGGGAGAGATGGAGTAAGAGCCTAATCCAAGACTCTTTCACCATTACTTGTGTGTTTGACATTCCAACCCTTGCTTCTTGGGATAACGAGGGTTTTTTACTCAGATAAATTCTCTAGTCCTTTACTACTTTTAGTCCTTAGTAATCTGGTTGTTTTCTTTATGCATAATAAACTACATAGGATGCGGTTTTCTTGCCACACACATAGGTCAAACATAGACCAAATCACATTAAAAAGCTTATGTCCTTTTATTTACACTTTTCTTTCTTAAATCACACACATCTTGATCTACCCCATTGAATTTTATTTCATTTTTCATAAAAAAATATGATTTATCCATACAAATTGTAACCAATATTATAATTTAATGGATTATAGGCTATTAGATATAGACTACCACTTGGCGTAGCCCGTAATACTTCATGAAACTCATATGCACCGAATTTATTAAAATCAATTCTTTTATCAATAAAATATTCCTCTCATGATGCAATAATCCAACATTTTTCATGAAAAAGATAATGAAAAACCCTTAACTAAAGATATAACCAATTTACAAAGTGCACACACTACACTGGGATAACAAATTTGTTGGAATATTTGGGTGTTTTATTATAATTAGATCATGATATATTTTAATTTTTCCTTTTCCTCAATTACATCATCATGAACAAGTAATAAATGTTGGATTCCTTTGATTTATTATTCAATTTAGCAAGATTAATTAGTCAACAAATTCACTAGAGCATCGAAAAATTAAAAAAATTTAATAATAGGATTTCCAAAAAACATTAGGATTCATATCATCAATAATATATTTTCACAACAATTTAAGTAGTATGAAAATGTTTCCCTCCTTAGGAATAATAAGATGGAAATGAAAAAGTGAAGAGAACGATATCTTCTTTAGTTTTTTTTGTTATATCCCAAACTTCTATTGATTCATCCATAATAATTTAGTGAATAAAAATATATATGAAAAATTCAATATTAATAAAAAAATTCACCACAAGTTAGCGACATGATAAAATCTTCCGATGACTGAAATTTAGGCACATTATAAACAAATCTATTAATAGACTATTGCATATCTAAGTCAAAGAAATAGTTATTCTTGTTAGAAATCATAGTATACAAAAATTATACCTATTTATGGTATCAATTATAGATATTAGGGAGGTGGGGAGGTGAAGGTAGAGATAGGGAGACAAAGGTGGGGCTAGTTCCTCAAACATTTTAATTTAAAACCAAACACCCAGGTACCGGTTGTTAACCATTCAAAAGATCAAATAAATAATAAAAAGTGTTTCATAAAATTTGATGTCTCCAATCTAACATGATCTCATTATCCATACTTATAGTGATCATGACGATCAAGGGAAATATAGTTTTGAATCCTTTAATTTTTTCAAATACAGTGAAGGATAGGAAATCAATAGAGATAAAATAAATTCTAATGAACCTTTACAAATTACTGAATAATGACTTGGGAAGGAAGTTCATGAGGTTACAATTGGTTCCCTTGACATAATTTCCATATCAAGGTTAAGATCTAATATAATCATGATGGGGATCATTATTGAAGATCACCCTATTGTGATAAATCCTCGACATCAGTGTTGGTGTAGTGGGCCCAGTTTCTCCACCATATCTTTCTATGATTTGGGATAGAATAAGGAATTCAATGCAAAGAAGTGATGGTGGTGAGATTGTGTGAAGTATTGGTAATCAACTATAGTTTAAGGTATAATAGATCATGTATTAGGGTTTGAGGATATTGGAAGAGGGGAATTTATTGATGTAGTTTTTATAGAATATTAGATATGGTGATGGGGAAAACTATGAAAGACAAAAGGATGTTGTTTGATTGTTAGTCCTACATACATAGGAGAACATTGTTGTGCTTTTCATATATAGGATGTTACAAGATTATAATCACTATTGAAAAATTATCCAATTAGATCACTAATCATATTACACATAATCCATGTGTACAAGTGGTCCTACTCTACCTTTATAGTGGGGCCCAACCAATCAAACAGTTCCATTGTCCTCATATATTTTTATGGGACCCGCCATTTACCATAGTCACCTCAATCACTGGTAGGTGCCTCTTCCATGAATATTAACTTCCAATGATATGATAAAGTTATTTTTATGTATGAAGAAGTTAATTTTACATATGATTCATTTTCTACAAAACCATCCTTGAAGAAATTTATATAACAATAATAGAATTTCACATGTTTTGAAACTTCTAATAAACCATAATCTGATGAATAACCATTAAAAACCTTTCATGGAATAACTTTCAAACCACCCAGCCCCACTAGACTTTTTCCCCTAGTGTAAACATTAATCTGAAATGTATCTTCCAAATATTATACTTCTGGATGTCTCAATTAGAATATGAAAGATAAATAAAATTTCCTAAAAATATCTCACTTCAAGACTTCTTATATGAAAACCATGAAAACCATCAATAATTTTGGAAAAAAATAATCATCCAACTATTTCAGCAACAAAAATTTCTCTAATATTTTTTAGTCAACCTAGTCCCATTGAGGCACAATGTTACCTTAGACTTCCCCAAACTTAAACCTTGGTGAACATGCCAGCCATATTTTTATCCAAATGAATTACTCTCTAACTATCACAATAGAGTAACCTAATTTTCTAACTCCTCCTGAGCTCTTATAGTAAACACTTTATTCATAGAAATTATTACTTTACTTACATGATGACCGCATATTCAACATCTATTGTGTATAGTGCTTCCACTAGCTATAACCTAGACATCTAAATTATAGTTATCCCTTTGAGAGTAAACAAAAATCTTGTGGAACTCTTCCATGTGTCTGTATCCCCCCCCCCAAATTCCACATCCACATAACCTTGTAATCGATAATCCATTCCAAAACACAAGTCTATATCTTATGATCCTTTCAAAAAACAAATAATCCACTTCATATCTTTCTAATGTTCTTTCCCTGGATTCTCCATAAACCGAATAACAACACCCACCAAAAATATAATGTCCAACCTTATACATATCATGAAATAAATAAAACTTCCTAATGCTAATGCAAATATAAATTTCTCTATATACTTATCCCCATCATCAATTTTTAGTTATGTTCCTTTAGATAATTTGATGTGTTCAACCAATGGGGTTGAAACCAGTTTTTATATGGTCATTCTAAATCACTTTATGGAGTTTCATATGTAATAATTCTAAGAAAAACCAAACTTTTGGCTTTCCCATCTCACTCAATCCACATTCCCAAGATTTTACTGGCCTCATAGAGATCATTCATCTTGAATATTCATGAATATTCTTAATGTATGGACCCTCTATGTAACAACCCGACCCTAGTTACCTAGAGTTGGTGAATTATTTCGTATCATTGGAATGATCACAAAAGATCAAGTATCAAAATACCTATTAGTTTAGTAGCCTTGGAATCAGTAGATACATTAATAAAGTTTACATTACATCATAAAGTGAAAAACTACAACAACATCTTTTCTCCATAGACCACACTCATATCCTCATACTATCCCTACAGGTCATTTATAAAATACTTCTTCAAATCCTGGGAAAAATAAAACATATAAAGGGGTGAGCTCAGATGCTCAGTAAGGATAACAATATAGCATAAACTTTCATAAATAAGCATAAACATTTAAGGCAATGTATAACTAAAACAAAATCCTTTTAAACTTTAACATTAGCATAATATAAAAAAGATAAAATTAAATAATTCCATTTACTTATTCACATGGATATTCTACTAGTCAAATAATCACATGAAATATCAATAACCACTTTCCTAATAATGGAATGCATAATGCCAGACTATCATAACCACATAGTCAAGGCCTTGTGCCAAGACTACAAATAAGATTTTGTCAAGGCCTTGTGCCAAGACACTAGTTTGTCTCATGAGACCTACCGATGCATCGAGGAGCTATAGCGGGCTACACCCGTCACTTACTAAGTCCAATGCATTCCTCATATGAAATGTTTGAAACATAACATAAACATTCATATTAAAACTAACATACGAAATGTCAATACTTTATACACAAACCATGAATGGTATAAAAATAGTACATCCACAGTCAAACATAACTCATTCGATACAATAAGGAAGATTGTATTGTATCAGATTAACCTCAATCGAGAACAATGAAGGATATTTACATAGATGAAAATAATCATCTAAACTATTAGAGAGAAATATCCCCCTTTTTCTTGAAATCATTTAAAAGTCACACTATTTGTCAAGAAGCCATTTAAAAATAGATTTTTGAATCAAGGTTCCCCATACCACTTTGAAACTTTTAAAAGGAATTTTAATTTTAAAACTTTTATGTCCATATAAATAAATCCTTAAAATCATTTTTAAAACAAGGAAATTAATGAGAAAGATTTAGAAAAATAAATCTTTAAAACATTTAAAATGATATTTTAGTTAGAGTTCCTAACCAAAAGAGAGACACTTGAATAAAAATAATTTAGGTAATAATAACCTTGTAATATCATGAGAATAAAGGTATTCATGATATACTATGTCAAAGTATATTATATACACCATATAAAAGTGATTTGGTTTATAACAACAAAGAAGTCTCAATGGAATTTAATTTGAGATGAAATCTCTTATAAAGACCATATCCTTAGGTTAAGGATAAATCAATGACATAATTATGTGTGAAAAATATAAATACACTCAATATTATTGGATATTTAGTGTAAATCAATCAAAGGACATTCACACATATTCTTGTAAAAACAACACCAATGAATTGGATGCTTAACTCAACAAATGGAGACTGAGTTAAAATTACTCTTATCAAGTTCATATCGATGACTTGAGAATTTATCAATGGAGTGATTATGTGTATCAAAAGTATATCCGTATAAAGGGGAGTGGAAATTATGAAATAAGCAAATGAATAGTTATTCCACATATAATCTTGGAGTAAAATAATCAATGAAGTATGCGTAATGCCGAATGAGTAGAAATTGAAATTTCGAATTCCCTTATCGATTTGGTAACTTACGACACATAAAACCATGAAAGAAGGATCATAAAATGATGATGTAAATATCCATAAATTAAAGTATATTACACAATGAATACAATCATGAGAAGTACACACACACCACATGTAATAAATAAGTGGTGAATAATGGAAATCTCACGGAATTAAAAGTGAGATAAGAAACCACTTACTTTGTACTTTTTCCTTGGTAGAGGGCAGGTTAACCTCCTGTATAATGATAAAATAATTGTTATTTAATTATACAAGAATAATATACATTAATATGATATCATATATGATCTTTTAACATTGATTTTTTGATAATATCTTACTATTATCGTCGTTTTGGGTGTTAACAGATTCATTTTCCATTATATTCTTTGTTATGTGAGCCATATTTGTTATGGATGGGATGTATCTTATTCATGTAAATAATGATATCATGTCTCTAAAGATTATTTTTAATCATCAAATGAAATTTATCCTTGAATGGATATGATGGGTATGAATCTCATCGCGTTCTTGGAGATAGTAATCCGTACGTACGCACGAGCGACAATATCATTCTTTTGATATTAAAATAATATATAATTGGATGGTATATCATATATAAAGAATAATTATAATGTTATATTTATTATTTACATGAATTACACATCATTATTATACCCATCCAAATAATAATATATTGAATGACAATTATACCACAACGTGGAGACGGTAGGCCGTACGTACGTACGTATGGTGACATGTCATTCAAAGGATGGACATAATACTGAATATGGTTGTAAGATATTTATAATAACATCATAGTATATAGAAGATACTTGATTTATTATTTTAGAATGTAAATAACTAATAAAGAAGAAGTGGGAGAAGAAAGGAACTTGAAAGTGGGTGGTGAAATCATTACCTCTTCTTCGGGTTCTTCCTTTTGATTTGATCAAAAAGGATTCTTAAGTTGGCTTTTTGAACAAAGGAGGGCCTCTAGGATGAAGTTATGGAAGTTGAGAGGATATTTTGGCAGGGTTTGGATGAACCAAAAGTCTTTGAAGGTATGAATTTGAGAGAAGGGGGAGTTCCCTTTTATAAGAGGGGTGAGGGCACCTTAGGAAAACTTAAAATATTATTTTATAATAAATTCATATTCAGTTTAAAATGGCACAAAAGTGACTTATTTAGAGGATAAGGTGGGGATGGGTCTAAATCCTCTCAACAAATATATTTTAGATAGGTCTGTGTCACTATATTAACCTCATCATTTATATTTAACTCTTAGTTAAATAGTTTAACATTTACCATGCCTCTTTGTATTTTTATATTATATGGTTAATAAACATACTATAACAAGCCAAGAGAACCCCAAGTGGTTCATTATTAATATTTATAACCTTATCTAAGTAATTTGGCCGAACCTTAGATTTTTAGGAATAAAATATCAATTAATAATATAATATTTGTTTTAAATACTCCTTTATGTCAATTTTGACACTATTTAATAATTGATTTTTTTAAAGTTCTAACAACTCTATTTATTCAGAATAAATTCATCTGATAAATAATAACATGTCATATTAACCTAGAAAATTAGTGTTATTTATAAAAAGTCTCAAATTACATTTATTTGGATATTTATAATATCAATTATTTTAATATTTCATTAATTAGGTAATTACTGCATCACCATTGTGTCATAAATAAATTAAATTATTTTATGTCTAAAAATTATAAATAAAATACCATTATGTAGGAAATATTTTTATATTTCTAATTAATATTTATAATCTAATTTTTCTTAAGTATTACCCTATATTAAAAATGTTTTAGTTATTAAACATTGATTTTAACTCTTTTAAATCTTCTTTGAATTAAATAATAATAAATGTCCTAATCTAATCCAAGTGGACCAAAGAGCTTAAAATTTTATTACTAATGTTTTTTGGTCTAATTATACTTATCCAATAGAATTAGGACACATTTTAGGGTAATAATAATATCATTTTTACCCTTAATTACCCTATTTACATTTAACCGTGGTAAATAAAAGTAAAAAGTTACTATTCACAAAAAAATGTTTTTATCTTATTGAACCACATTTTACTCCTTGATATTAACCGTGTCTCTTGTATTTTCAAAATTACACTCATAGAAGTGGTAAAATTGAGTTTTATGTGAATTTGTAAATTCTCCTAGGAGATGGGTAAAAGACGGTGAAAAGTTCAATAAACTTATATTTCTAAAATTATTATAATATGACTCTAATGAATTACATTGAACTTATATAGGTATTATGTATCTATTTTTACCTAAAATAAATTAAAAATAAATAAATAATTATTTAAATAAAAATTCAGTTTTAAACTATAACTTAGTATTTTTCACTATTCATCAAAAATTGAATGTTTTTAGAAAAATACCAAAAATTCACCCTAAGCTAATTTATATATTCCGAATCCAAAAATGAATTCCATTTTGAAAGATAAAATTTATAAAATTTCAAAAATTGGGTATTACTATTTATAACAACTACTTTGATTGTTTGTGGTGTGTTAGAATCTCCAAGTTGCGTACAATGCAAGCTATTGCATTATTCAAAGGGAAACGTACCGTGGAAGCTTGGGGTGTTACATTATCCCCTCCTTCAATAAATTACGTCCTCACAATTTTTAAAATTGGTCTTAGGAATATAATAAAAATTCCCACATTGGAAAAAGAGTCAATAAAACTACCACTTTAAAATAAAGAAAGAGAAGTACAAAGGTCACCCATACTAGGATTCCATGTTAGAAAACATGGATATAGAAGATATACTAAATGTCATGTTCTGATGGAGAGGGATAGAAAACATGATCAGAAGAAATTTAACAACAAGAAAACCACAAACTTGTGATGGGACAAACGGTCATCAGTTTCCCTGTAGGATAAGTAAACGGATAACATTTTTTTTGTTTTAAGTTACATTACATAAAGATGAGGAATTAATTTCTGTGATTGACAAAGAACATAAAGAGATATACTTACTTTTTATGTAAAGTTTCATTCTTTAATAAATTTATACTACTAAATTATTTTTAAATGATGATTATTTAAGAAGACTTGGTCACACTGGAAGAGATAGAATAAACTTCTTATAGAATCACATGATCCATGAAGGATAAACTATATATTTACCTTGTATTTAAAGATTAATCAAAACCAAAATAGTTAGTATAAGATCTGATGATCCCCCAAAAGGATATTCCATTAGAGAAAGAAACACTAATCTTAATTTCTAAAATTAAACCAACAATACCCCAAATTTAAATAAATAGCATTCAATAAACAATTGTCCTTAAAATCCTTCAATATGATCCAAACTAATATTGAAACCCAAAACATAGAAGAATTTGGTTATGTAGTCTTCCACGTTAAATTGTATCTCCAAATGAGATCAACTAATATTAAAGTCACATACTTAAAATTAATTAACCTAATCACATATTCTCTGTTATAGGTTAATCATTTCCATAAATAACCCAAATCACTATAAATCCACAATAAAAACATAGATAAAAATCCACCATTACTCCTCAAACGAAATCCCATAGTATTCTATTTTCCTTGGGCGTATAGTGTTCCCAACAAAGTGAACATCTTCCAAAATAACATTTATCACTTAATCACCAAATCACTTTCCTATAATAAGTATATTTATTTGATAAGACATAAGATCTCAAATCAACTTATTATTGATCAATAAAATCATTTAACTAAAAATAATTAGTTACACTAACCAGGGACTTCACGTAGTCCAATGGTAAGCGATAAATCCCAATCTCACTTTGGTTGTGGGTTCGATTCCCACATCTTTGTCCGATGTGATGGGTTGTAACACGGTTTGTACATTGTCCTTTTTCAAAAACTATATTTTATAACATTACCAAAATGAGATAAATTCCTCAAAATAACCATAACATAATTTAACCACAAATGTTATCTCATACCTTGAATTTTCATCCCAAAATACAATAACTTGTAATTGCCTCAAATTCAAGGATCATATAAAACCAAATGGTTATTTATAACTATATACACAAGAGAAAAGATAATTCTTCCTCAAATATCATTTTCACATGATAAATTTCAGGGTTACACATATACGAGAAAATTCACCCAAAGTAATCTCAACAAAAAAGAGCATTAATGCCTTTAAACATTTTTCCATGCATTTATTTCCACATAGGTTCTTCCTTGACCAAGAGGTTATCCTATAGAATAGGGAATTGACTTGAGTGATGCCAAGTCCCCTTACATTTATAAAAAATGACCATAATTGGAATCTTAGGATCATTTTTTATTTTCTTCCATAGTACACTTCATTTTTCCTCAGCAATTCTTTAATTTATTCCCTTCTTTCCCACACATAAATCATTTCTTTGTTCAATTGAGACACTTTCCTGGGTGTCTCCTTCCGCATTTCTAGCATGATGGAAATTGAGATTTCTTCTCTCCATGGTCTCCATAGCTGGAGCTCTTATTATTAACTGCCTTTATCTTCTTTGTTGAGTCCGGGAGTTGGTTAATATATATTTTTTTGATCATATTTTTGGAAAAATGAATCGTCATGAAGAAAATATCTTTTACGCCTATCCACATTCCATTTTTTTCTCATTTCCACCATTGTTCCCACCTTGTAAATCATTCTCAAAGTTACTATGACTTCCTTGGAATTCAGCCATTGACTAAAACCAGAAAGCATTGTGTGAGTAACAATAGTCACAAAATCACTTAGAGAATTTCATGACACCATATTTTCAATTTGAAACACCTTAAAATTATCCAAGGTCATTTATTCTCATCTTATATTAAAATACTTCAAATCAGTTTGTAAAGAAAATGTAAGTTATCCTAAGCATATCCCCTTGGAGTGTCGTAACCAAGAATGCATCAAGGCCCATTTTCGTACACCAGTTCCCATTCGTGTCTAGATCCAAGCGGTGTTCTCGGGTTTTACCCCTAGGTACATCTGTTCCAGATCCGCCTCTACCTGCTCGTATCCAGACACAGATGTATTGCTTGGACAACTCACAAAATCTATACAATACCAAAATTCTAGGAAGTTCTTCTATACTAATTATCAAATTCTATCTTAGGGCTATGTTCTCTAATCAGAGTTTATCTAAATCTTGTTTCCAAGGTTTGTACTAAACTTCCTCTGATACCAACTATAACACCCCGACCCCAGTTACCCAGAGTTGGTGCATTATTACGTATCATTGGCATGATCACAAAAGATCAAGTCTCAAAATACTGATGAGTTTAGTAGCCTTACAATCACTAGATACATTCATAAAGTTTACATTACATCATAAAGTGAAAATCTATAACAACATCTTGTATCCATATAACACACTCATATCCTCATACTATCCCTGCAGGTCATTCAAAAAATACTTCTTCACATCCTGGGAAAAATAAAACATAGAAAGGGGTGAGCTTAGATGCTCAGTAATGATAACAATATAGCGAAAACTTTCATAATTAAGCATAAACATTTAAGGCAATGTATAACTAAAACAAAAGCCTTTTAAACTTGAACTTCAACATAATATGGAAAAGATAAAATGAAATTATGTCATTTAATTATTCACATGGATATTCTACTAGTCGAATAATCACATGCAATATCAATAACCACTTTTATAATAATGGAATGCATAATGCCAGACTATCATAACCACATAGTCAAGGCCTTGTGACAAGAATACAAATAAGATTTTTTCAAGGCCTTATTCCAAGACACTAGTTTGTCTCATGAGACCTATCGATGCATCAAGGAGCTATAGAGGGATCCACCAGTCACTTACTAAGTCCAATTCATTCCTCATATGTAAAGTTTGAAACATAACATAAGTATTCATATTAAAACTAACATACGAAATGTCAATTCTTTATCCACAAACCATGAATGGTATAAAAATAGCACATCCACAGTCAAACATAACTCATTTGATACAATATGGAAGATTTTATTGTATCAGATTAACCTCAATTGAGAACAATGAAGGATATTTACATATATGAAAATAATCATCAAAACTATTAGAGAGAAATATCCCCCTTTTCTTGAAATCATTTAAAAGTCACACTATTTTTAAAGAATCCATTTAAAAATAGATTTTTGAATCAAAGTGTCCCATACCAATTTGAAACTTTTAAAAGGAATTTTAATTTTAAAACTTTGATGTCCATATAAATAAATCCTTAAAACCATTTTTAAAACATGGACATTAATGAGAAAAATATAGAATAATAAATCTTTAAAGAATTTAAAATGATATTTTAGTTAGAGTTCCTAACCAAAATAGAGACACTTGAATACAAATAATTGAGGTAATCAAAACATTGTAATATCATGAAAATAAAGGTATTCATGATATACTATGTCAAAGTACATTATATACACCAAATAAAAGTGATTTGGTGTATAACAACAAATAAGTCTCAATGGAATGTAATTTGAGATGAAATATCTTATAAAGACCATATCCTTAGGTTAAGAATAAATAAAAGACATAATTATGTGTGAAATATATAAATACACTAAATATTATTGGATATTCAGTGTAAATCAGTCAGGTTACATTCACACATATTCCTGTAAAAACAACACCAATGAATTGGATGCTTAACTCAACAAATAGAGATTGAGTTAAAATTACCCTTATCAAGTTCATATCGATGACTTGAGAATTTATCAATGGAGTGATTATGTGTATCAAAAGTATATCCATAGAAAGGGGAGTGTAAATTATGAAATAATCAAATTAATAGTGATTCCACAAATAATCTTGGAGTAAAATAATCAATGAGGTATGCGTAAAGCTGAATGAGTGGAAATTGAAATTTCGAATTCTCTTATCGATTTGGTAACTTACGACACATACACCCATGAAATAAGGATCATAAAATGATGATGTAAATATCCATAAATTAAAGTATATTACACAATGAATACAATCATGATCAGTACACACACACCACATGCAATAAATAAGTGGTGAACAATGGAAATCTCACAGAATTAAAAGTGAGATAAGAAACCCTTTGTACTTTTTCCTTGGTAGAGGGTAGGTTAACCTCCTGTATAATGGTGAAATAATTTTTATTGAATTATAAAAGAATAATATTAATTAATATGATATCATATATGATATTTTAACATTGATTTGTTGATAAATCTTAGTATTATCGTCGTTCCGGGTGTTAACTGATTCAATTTCCTTTATATTCTTTATTATGTGAGCCATATTTTTTATGGATGGGATGTATCCTATTCATATACAGAATGATATCATGTATCTAAACATTAATTTTAATAATCAAATGAAATTTAGTCTTTAATGGATATGATGGGGAATAAATCTCATCGTGTTCGTGGAGATGATAATCCGTATGTACGCATGAGCAAAAATATCATTCTTTTGATATTAAAATAATATATAATTGGATGGTATATCACATATAAAGAATAATTATAATTTTATATTTATTATTAAAATTAATTTAACATCATTATTATACCCATATAAATAATAATATATTGAATAACAATTACACCACGACATGGAGACGGTAGGCCGTACGTACGCACGTATGGTGACATGTCATTCAAAGGATAGAAAAAATATTGAATATGGTTGTACGATATATATAATAACATCACAGTATATAGAATATACTATAGTTTTTATTTTATAATGGAAATAAAAAATAAAGAAGAAGTGTAAGAAGAAAGGAACTTGAAAGAGGGTGGTGAAATCATTACCTCTTCTTCAGGTTCTTCCTTTTGATTTGATCAAAAGGGCTCCTAAAGTTGGCTTTCTGACCAAAGGAGGGACTCTAGTATGAAGTGAGGGAAGTTGAGGGGATATTTGGGAAGGGTTTGGCCGAACCAAAAGGCTTTGAAGGTATGAATTTGAGAGAAGGGGGAGTGCCCTTTTATAAGTGGGGCGAGGGGCACCTTAGGAAAACTTGAAATATTATTTTATAATAAATTCATATTCAGTTTATAATGGATCCAAAGTGACTTATTTAGAGGATAAGGTGGGGATGGGTCTAAATCCTTTCAACCAATAGATTTTAGATAGGTTTGTGTCAGTATATTAACCTCATCATTTAAATTTAACTCTTAGTTAAATAGTTTAACATTTACCAGGTCTCTTTATATTTTTATATTATATGGTTAATAAACTTACTATAACAAACCAAGAGAACCCCAAGTGGTTCATTATTAATATATATAACATAATTTAAGTAATTTTTCCTAAACTTATATTTTTAGCAATAGAATATCAATTAATAATATAATATATATTTTAAATACTCCTTTATGTGAATTTTGACACTATTTAATAATTGATTTTTGTTAACGTTTAAACAACTCTATTTATTCAAAATAAATTCATTTAATCAATCCTATCATGTCATATGAACCTAGAAAATTAGTGGAATTCATAAAAAGTCTCAAATTACATTATTTGGATATTTATAATATCAATTATTTTAATATTTTATTAATTAGGTAATAACTACATCACCATTGTGTCACAAATAAGTTAAATTATTTTATGTCTAAAAATTATAAATAAAATACCATTATGTAGGAAATCATTTTATATTTCTAATTTAATGTTTATTATATATAACCCTATATTAAAAATGTTTTAGTTATTAAACATTGATTTTAACTCTTTTTAACTCTTCTTTGAATTAAATAATAATAAATGTCCTAATCTAATCCAAGTGGACCAAAGAGGTTCATATTTTATTCCTAATGTTTTTTTTGGTCAAATTATAATTATCCAATAGAATTAGAAAACTTTTTAGGGTAATAATAATATCATTTTTACCCTTAATTACCCTATTTACATTTAACCGTGGTAAATAAAAGTAAAAAGTTACTATTCACCAAAAATTATTTTTATCTTATTGAACCACATTTTACTCCTTGATATTAACGATGACTCTCATATTTTTGAAATTCCACTCACAGAAGCGGTAAAATTATGTTTTATGTGAATTTGCAAATTCTCCTAGAAGATGGGTAAAAGACGGTGAAAAGTTCAATAAAATTTTTATATATCTAAAATTATTATAAACTGAATCCAATAAATTACATTGAAAATATATAGGTATTATGTATCTATTTTGACCTAAAATAAATATAATTAAAATAAATAATTATTTAAATAAAAATTTGGTTTTAAACTATAACTTAGTGTTTCTCACTATTCATCAAAAATTGAAAGTTTTCAGAAAAATACCAAAAATTCACCCTAAGCTAATTTTGATATTCCAAATCCAAAAATGAAGATCATTTTGAAAGATAAAATTTATAAAATTTTAAAAAGTGGGTATTACTATTCATAATGGCTACTTTGATTGGTCGTGGTGTGTTAGAATCTCGAAGTGGCGTACAATGCATGCTATTGCATTATTCAAAGAGAAATGTACCATGGAAGATTGGGGTGTTACACTCTAGGAGCATGTAATTCACATACAAAATTAGGATAATAAATATATCATCCATGAAAATATTCTAGTATTAAAAATGATATAAGTTTCTTTGGGAAACCCCATTACCATACTTTTTGGAATCAAACTTCTAGTTTCATTATCTTGGTTCTTGTTTAAGACCTAAATAATTATATTTAGCTTACGCACAAAGTCTTGGTTATTATTGTCCATGAAACCATCTAATTGATTTATTTATATTTCCTCTAAATAACCATGAAGGAACTCTATTTATACATCCATCAATTGTAGATTCAATAATTTAGAAGCAACCAGACTAAGAATCATATATATAGTAGTTTTTTTAATTAATAGTGATAAAATTTTAGATAAATCCACATCATTCTACTAAAAACCTTCTCAAAATATACTAGCCCTGAACTCTTCATACCATCAGCTTATTTTTTTCAAATGGAAGAACTATTTTTTCTAAACTACTTTCATTCCTTATAGCAATTATATTAACTCCCATGTTCTATTTTCATCCAACAAATCCAACTCATCTATCATAGCTAAATCCCATTGTATGGAATTCCTGAGACTAACCAATTATCCTAGGATCTTGGTATTTCCTCTATCTATAAGAAAATAGTAATACAAGTAAATTACAAACCTCTGACATGATCATCTGGATTAGGTAGATCTTTACAATCTAACCTACGACTCTACTCTTTCCAGAACTGAAACTTTTGGAACTTAACCTTAGAGAACTCTATCTTGAGCCTCAGAATTCCTATAGATTTTGGTATATCATCCATTTTTCTAATTGAAACACTTAGAATTTTCATTCCCTATGAACTTTCTATAAAATATTTCCTTCCATAAGTTCTATTCAGATCAACTTGTATATGGTCAGATGATTATTTATTATCAAATTCCTTTTCACCAAGTTTTTGTATTTCTATAAGAGTTTCTCTTTTAAGTGAACATTCTAGATTTTGATCATCTTATAATTATCATCATCCCAAAAGAATAAACCATAGTTTTCATCATCATAACCCACATAAAAAAATGCATGCCACTTAGCTATGACTTTTTCCCAATCCTTGGAATCCACATGGAAATAAGTGATACTTTTGTTCCATTGGTTTAAATGTCTATAATTGATCCATAATCTCATGAACTATCAGTGTAGAAGGAATCATTTTGAAAAGGTGTGATGCATAGTTAAATTCCTTTCCCCAAATATATTTGGACATTACAAAAAGGAACCTCAGGATTTATACCTTTTCAATTAATGTTTATTTTATCTACTATATCACACCATTTTGATTTCGAGTTATGGGTACAATTTTTCGAACCTAATTCCTATATTCCTATATAAATTTTATAAACCATTTATATTGTATTATCTACTATTATTTGGACTTAATAATTTCATCTTATTACCAATCTCTTTTTCCATCATGGCCCTCCATAAAAAAACACTTTGAAAACCATATATTTCTGCTTAAATAAGTAAATCCATAATTTACTTGCTGAATAATCAATGAATTTCACAAAGTAAATTGACCCGTCATGAGAGTATAATTGTGAAATCTCCAAAACATCAATGTCAACATGCTCTAAATTATGAGACTTCGGTGTCTTACTATTCAGATTAAACAACACATTTTTCTACTTTTCAAGCACACAACTCGTAAAAATTTAAAACTTCATGTGATAAAGGTTTAGTATGACCTTATTCACTATAACTTAGATATTTTTCTCACTAATATACTAAATAAAATTTTTCCACAACTCCATAATTTCAGAATTTTTCATTTTAGAAATTATTTCTCCATCTAACTTCCTATCATATAGAATCTCTTGTCTTTTACATTTTTGTCCATGACCATGGAACTCAAAACAATTTTCCATACTCTATTCATAAATCTAGTTATAAAACCTAATTCATCTAGCTAAATTAAAAAAAATTAGATTCTTCTTTAAACCTGACATGTCCCAAACTCTTTGTAAGTTCTAGTAATTTTTTTGACATCTAGACTATAACATCACCCTTACACACAATCGTGAGACCTTAATCATCAACTAAGTGAAAATTTTTGAACTGTATAAATACATAATTTTTCATGCATCCCTTCTCAGATATAGAGTGAAATAGATACCCAGAATCAATGATCCATGGTTTTAATGGAATGATGACACTCAAAAATAAAACCTTTGGCTATAGAATCCATAGAACTTGAACATCTAGAAATTTCTCTTATAGAATTCACCCTATGATTCCTAAAATATTTCTTCTTATCACAATGACAATAAACAGTTCTAGGCCTAGTCGATCTACCTTGAATTCTTTCCCTTGACATGTATTCTGATTTCTTTTAACCTCTAAAGTGAGGATAATATCCTATACCTTCAACAATCAGTTCTATTCTAGTAGGTTCATGGACTTCTCTCCATCTAAGATCATCATTCAGAATAAAATTTATTCCATCCTCAACGATGAAAGGTGGGTTGAATTTCTGGTAGTGTAAAGGATGGTTTTGGGTGCTGACAGTTCTAGTGGAATAGTGAATCACTTGCCTGGGACTGGTGGTATCTCATTTTTAGAGGTGATGGTGTATGGTGGAACTAATCCAGGTCGATGATTTGTCAACAAGGAACCACTAGAGTTGGCTGAAGAAAAGTATGAATGATGTCTCAACAAGACATCGTTGTGGTGACTCAGTGCAGGTTCCGACAGTGTCTTATGATGCATTGTTGTAGTGGAGGTGTATAATTTTTTTTCTGGAAAAGGAAAAATACAATGGTGTGTTGAAACACCTTTGTAGCCCGGTGGTGTCTTATTTTTATTACAAAAAAAATAAAAACATAAATTTAAATAAAAAATAAATATAAACTATAAAATCAAGGAAAATTAAAATATAATGATTAATAAAAAAAAATCAATTAATTATTTAAATTAATGTTTAAGTGAATTAAATGAGAATAAATTGATTAATTTATTAATTAATAAAAAATGAACAATAGAAATCTATTATGTTATGCAACGTAAAAACTTAAAGAGTAAAAATAAATAACCAAAAAAGTAAGTAAGAGAAAAATAATAATATTAAAGACTAAAAATAAAAAAATAATTATAAAAATTGGTTAAATAATAAGTTAAATTATAAAATAAAAAATTGTAATTATTAAAAAAAAGTAAAAAATTAATTAATTAGATCATTAAAAACTTAATAAAAAGATGTGGAAAATCATACATTTGAAGGATCATCAATTGCCCTCAATCAATATTATGCTTTATTGTCTTTTGAAATGAAGAAATATTTTTTTATTAAACATCTCAAATTGAAGCATGTTAATCAGTTTAAAAGTAGAGGACCAAAAACTATGAAAATGGATTTTCAAAAGAAATACTCAAATGATGGTTTTCCTAACTTCAAATACTCATTGGGTGATCAAGAAAGAAGAGAAGAATCTACTTCTGAGGATTTCATGCCTAATTTATGAAACTTCCTACTGATTTATTTCAATTCAAGATTATGTTCTAAATCTAAGAGTGATAAAATTTTAAAAATAAGTTGAGTTAAAAAATTAATAAAAGGAACCATATAATTTGACTTTCTCCTAGGTTCCAAAAAAAATTGAAGTTAAATTAATATTTTTTGAATTAATATATTGATACAATTTAAATTATTTCATAAAAATCAATTATCCCTGTCTTCACATGGTGTTAAAAATTCCCCTCACATTAATGAACTCATTTTTGACAAATAGACACTTTATTTGTTTTTTTTGAATTTTTCCCAACCATGTATTGTGTGATAAGAACTATTCATATGCACTTATTTAATATTGTCCAGAGGTCTTACTCTCACCCAATTAGTGCCTAGTGTCTCAGAGGTTCACCAAAGGTTCCCAAATGTCTATTTTAATCTAGTTTCAAAAGATTTATATGAATACCAGTTAAATTGGTTCAATAAAGTGATTAATTTTTTAATAATTTAAAAGTGAGTTCCCTAGGATGAAGTTCAAACTTCCATTTTCCTGAGATAATGATCTCAAATCCAAAAAAATTACCATATATCACTCTTAAACATAGTTTCTAAAAATAACATTAATAAAACCACTAAGTGAAGACTCAACCGAGGGCCTTGGAGCGGTGGTGCCTCCTCGCTCTCGAGCATTAGGGTTTCTTCCAAGGCTTCAATCCCCCCCCCCCCCCCCCCCCCCGACCGCGGTTGGATATGCATTAGCGTCCCCTTCCTCGGCGATCCTCGGTGGCTCAGTTGTTTTCTTCGTCTCGTCTCGACGGGAGAAGGCTTCGGTCTGGCGATCAGAGGCATTTTGGTGGCGGATTAGGGCTTGGTGGATGCGGGTGACGACTTCGGTCCTGTGCAGCTCTCCGTCAGCCCCATTATGTTGCGGAGGGGGGAGTGGCCTTTATGGTTTTTGTTTTTCAGGTTTTTCAATGTTTTTATTTGTGTGTTTCTTTGCTTGAGTTCGCGCGTCGGTGTCTCTTCAGTGTTCCCTTCTGCATCTTTGGCTATTCTTGCTTTCCTTGATTCATTTGTTTAAGAATCCATTGAGGGCTCTTCTGTGGTAGCTATTTGTCCGAATCCAGCCCAGAGAGTCATTATAGGCTCTGATGTGCTCGGATCCCCTCAATGGTAACTTTACCTCGAGGTGATGCCGGTTCTTCCAGTCCTGGGTGACGTTGACACGACTTCTTTCTCCCTGGATCGTCATCTTTTTCGGGTGCTGTGGATGCGGCTGGAAGATGATCGTGGTTGCAGTGGGGTGATGCCGAATTTGTCTTTGGTTCTTGGATGTGGTTCTAATGTTGGTGTGATGTTTGAGTCTGTGATGTTTTCGATGAAATGGAGGCATGTTTCTACCGTGATGTGCCAATATCGTTTGAATTCGTTTTTCAGGTGATGATGGCGCGAATTGAGATGTCTCCGCTGATGTCGTTTGATGCTCTGGCTGCCGATTCCGGTGATGTGATGACGATGAGGGTTGGATTTCGAATCTGGGAGCATGACTTGAGGTGGTTTTCGGACCGAGGTGTCTCATGTTCTGTTTTTGAATTTGAATTCTGAATCTAAATTTTAATTTTTTGGGGGTGGATTTTGGAGCCTTTGTGGTGTTTGAAATTTGGTGGCTTGGTATTTAAAATTTGGCCTCAGTATTGTGAGGTTCCCACTCACCCTTAAAGTGGTTTATTAGAAAATTAAAAAAAAATATTTGGCCATGAATAAAACCACTAAGAAAATTCACTTAGTAGTCATTCATCCAAAAAAAATTCAGCTTCAAGGCAACTCTTAACTACTAGTAAGGTATTATCTTTAGGAAAGACTAATTTAAAATACAATATAAAGCCTCAATAACCTAATATTGAGAAAGAAGTTTAAATAAATAATCATTTTTTACAAAACAATAGAGGCAGATGGATTTGATGGGTTTAAATAATAGATAGATCAACACAAGTTGACCCCCTCCCCCACACTTAAAACCCAACTTTGTCCACAAAGTTAAATTGAAAGGCTAAAGAAGAAAACAATTTGATGTTTAAATATTAAAACAAATTTTTAATTTAGTAAATAAATGATATGTACAAGGGTCATAGTGAAACTCAAACAATAAGTTTTTTCCCAAATAAATATATTATAATACAACAAGTTCAAATGTATTTTTATTATGCCAGTGAAAATAAATTTTCAATTAATTTGAATCAATAGAATGTGAACAAATTGAGTGCAATGAATAGGGTGTATGAAATTCTAAAAATATGATTCAAATAGATTTTCAACAGTATAGTGAAAGTTATGGTAAACAATGAACAAAAAAAGTGGAATTAATTTAAAATAAACAACCACCCTGAATTTACTAAAGTGAAACAGTGAATCAAGGACTCACCATTGTCCAATAGAGAAATGATTTAATAGTGACTTGATTATTTTATGAAAGTAATAGAGGATTATAAAAAATGAATGTATAAATTAAAATAAGGAACTTCTCTGATAAAACAATATCTATTTATGATCCACTTATAGTTCCTTGTGATTTGAAATAAATTCTTCTCCTCTATTTACACCAATAAAAACATACATTTTACTCTAAAAATAAGAAAAAATATGACCAATAACACTTGTCCAACATATATAGAGAAGATATGGATAAAAAAATTAGCAATTTATTAAAAAAAACAAGAACAAAAGTGAAAATAAAACAAACCATGGGTTGACTACCATGAAGCACTAAATTTTAAGTCTTCAGTTAGAAAAAATCCAAACAAAAAAAATTATTTAAAGAAGTAAAATCGTGGGTTTCCTCCCATAAAGTACTAGTTTTAAATTCCCCATCCAGACTCCCCTAGAAACTAACCAAAGTCATAAGGTGGATGTGGTTTCCTAAGAAGGAACCACCACAAGTGTTTTTCTAATTTTTTAATAGAAAAATTAAAATTGTGGGAACATCGAAAACTAAGGAAAACAGAAAAAAACCATCATCATCTACAAAAGTACTTAAGTAACACCCTTTAATAGTTGTGGACATGTTGCTGTCAACTTATGGAATTATTTTAGAATAGTAAATTTTTAAACCTATAAGAAGTTACAATAATAAATGGGGTGATCTCTGGGGTGGAACTAAGTCCTCAAGGTTTTTCTCTTCAGTTAAAACCTAAAATGTTTCATAAAAATGGGTATAATGAAGTGATTTTTGACAGAAAAATTCTAAAATAGGTTTATCAAGTTCAATTTGAGATGATTCTTGAATGTTTGAAGTTATTTCAGATTCCTCTTTCACTATTATCTTAGATTAAAGAATGAAATATTCAACCCCAATTTCAAATTTAGTGAACAGAGGAGTATTTGATATATGATCTAATAAATCTAATTCAACCTCAATTAAAAAAATTCCACAAATATTAAATCAAAATCAACATTTCTAGGCTTAAGAGGTGTGGGTATGAAAACCAAAGAAAGATCTCTCATATCAACCTTTTCAAAATCCATAGTGTGAACAATTTGACCAAATTTATTTTCTAAATCATGAATTTTAGTTTCATATTTTTGAATAATTTTGTCATTTAAGTTCCTAAATGATTTTGTTAATTGATCACCTTTTCACAAATCAATTCTATGTTTGATGTTCTCTTTCTAAATTTGGGGGTTTCAATTTTAATAAATTCAAAAAACTTACTTCTTTTACTGGTCATTATTTATAACACTTCATCATTAAAGGATTCCAAAGAATATGGTTTCTAATTCAAGTTTCGGTAGTTCTTTCTATCTTCAAAATACATCTCATCACAAATATTCACAATATTTCATCACTGCGACACACTAGAACCCCCTGTAAGTTTCTCCAGGTCATGTTTCTCTTTATCATTAAAAAAATTAAAGAAAAACTCTAACAGTGTTGTTAAATGAAATCCATGACTAGTTCATTGAACAATAAATTCATTGAACCTTTTCCAATCATCATAAAATCTTTCTAAATCACTATTAACTAATTTGGTGATCAAAATCCTATAGTTCCTACATTTTTTACCAGTTATTATGTGTATTTTCTTACAACTTTCAGAGCTGTGATTTAAGTGTAAAATGATTCAAAAATAGATATAATTTAATGAGAACAAAAATAGTACAAAATATCTCAATACATACCAAAAAACAAATAACAATTTAAGACAAAATCATGAAGTAGTAATAGAGAAATTTTTTTTACAGTTTTCAATTTTTAATTTTTTTTAAGAAAATTTATTTTTTTATGTGAATATTTTTTTTGAAAATATTTTTTTAAATGTTTTGAAATAGTGTTAGTTTCTTGAATACTTCCCCATTAATTATTCCAAAAACTTGATAGGATCATAGGTCGTCATTGTTGGGCATGTATTGTCTCAACAATACTCTAAAAATGTTATTGATTTTGATGCTCACAAATACCCTTGTTTATTTTACTAATGATATTATTTTAAGTGTATTTAAAGAATTTTATATTCATTATAATTCTTATTTTGGAATTGTATTCAAGTATTTATTCGTGAAAAATATTCATTAATGTGTTTGGAACACTCTTAAGCGTATTATGGAAACACTGTTCACTATTTGTCGTTTTCTAGAATCACTATTCATTCCATATGCTGAAGAACGTAACGTAAGGAACATACCCTATGTTTTTATTAAATCTTATGGTAAAGGATTAGAAAATATGGTTTATCAACCTTACGTCAGAAGAATTGTATGGTTAAAGAGCATTACCTTTGAATGAAACCTTACATTTTTCGAAGATAAAAAGTATGGTTAAAGAACCCTACGAAAGTATGGAACCCTATATTTGAGAAGAAAATGTATGGATCATCAACCTTGCTTTTGTAATAAACCTTATGTTTTCAACCATATATTTGGGAAAATTGAACTTATGTATAATCAATGTTACACTTAGAATTTTATGTTGACAAATATGAACATATGGATCATCATCCCTATGTTACATGGTTGAACCCTACATTTGGTGTTTTGTTGGTTTATGAAGGAACCTTACGTTTGACATTTCAACACTAGAAATTTGAATTTAAGACTTTATATAAGTTTTCTGTAACAGTCTTTATGGATTATCAGAGTGATTTAAAGCTCGATTCCAACTAATTCAAAGCTCATTATAATTGTTTTAAAGAGTCGTTTACAATGGAGATTTTATCTTCTATTCTTAAGGGAATTTATGACTACTCTAAGATGTATTTTTGAATTTTAATTGTCTCGATTTATCAGGAATATTTTGTGGATATGAAATCTTGCTTAAAGATATATTGTTATATATATCTTTCTACGTCGAATGTTTTGGTTCTCTCTCAGCTGTGTTGATAATTTTTATTCTTCAAGTTTTCTTGTGTAAATTAATTTATAGTACTACAGATATTGAGCATCTCAAAAATGAGGAATAAATTTTGGAGATATACATGTTCAATCCTGGAAGAGCAATACTCTATTTTTGTTGTTATTATTAATATCAAAAATCTTTTTTGCAACCATATCTCTTCATACATATTTAAAAGACTATTATTCTCCTGAAGTTATAGATCCATCTTTTATCAGTTGTGTGTTGCAGAAACTGTGAAGTTTAAACTATTTTATTAAATCAATATCTATCAATTATTTTGAGTATCAGCTACTTGGTTTTAGTCATGGTGGAGTGTCAGCTTCTTGTGCTAAGATGTGGATATTTCGGTTTCCTGTAAAAGAACTAGAAGGCTTTTTTAGCATTGTTTGTGTGGGTGACAACTGCATACACTCAATTGTGGATCGGTCTTATGAGAAGAGGACATGACTAGTGAAATTCACTAATCCCACTGAGAGGGTGACTGGTGGAGTGGACTAGGGAATCTTCATGCCCCGAACCACTATAAATTGTTGTGCTTTGTTTTCTGTTTTTCCACTGCACACACTATCATACAAAAACACTTCCAGTTCTATATAAAATTGAATTGAATTGATAGAATTGTGAAATTTTTTAAAGGACATGATTCACCCCCTCTTGTGTCTTCATCATAGAATTTCTAACCTAACATTTGGTATTAAAGGTTGGGAACTACGGATTTTCTTTGGTTCTAACAAACCAGAGTTAAATATTCAGACGAAGATCAATGGAGAATCTCAAAGAAGGAATGTCAATAGTTAGCGCTACATATTTAAATGGTGATAACTATGGATGCTGGAAATCATGTATGATAATCTATTTGAGAAATATTGGATTTAATGTATACTCAAAGATCGTTACTACTTATAAAATCTCTAAAAAATATGAAACATGGACTGATACTATAGAGGCTGAGTATGACATGAATTCCAAAGCTATGAATGCTATCATCTGTGGTCTTGGACCAAATGAATTCAACCGTGTCTCAAAATACCCTATAGCTTATGAAATGTGGTAGACAACTGCAATTTCTTATGAAGGTATGGAAAATGTAAGACAAATGAGGTATAAAACAATGAAATTGAAATTTGATACATTTAGAATGGTTTATAGAGAAAACATTACTCAAATGAATGGAAGGATCACAAAAATATAAAAAATATTAAAGCCTTTGTTGAACCTATCAAACAAGCTGATCCAGCATTGAAAGTACTGAGAGTACTACCAAATCAGTGAAATAGAATTTTAGTTGCAATCCGTTAATTATCACCTATTAAGAATATAACAATGATAGAATTGATTAGAACTATAATGATGTATGAATATGAAATGCAAGATGAAAATAAAGATCACAAAGTCCTAGTGAAAAAGGATAACACTGCTTTAAAGGTTACATCTCAAAAGAAGAATGAAAAAATGAAACAAGAAGTCAGAGAAGAAAGAAATTCAGACTCATCTGATTTGGAAATTGAGCTGGCTCAATTAGCCAAAAAGTTTAGTAAGTTTTATAGAAAGAAGAGAGGATTCAGAAAACCCTTCAAGAAGGATTAGAAAGTGTCAAGGGAAGTTAGTTTCTACGAATGTAAAAAAGTTGGGTCATATAAGAGCTGATTGTCCCTAATTAAAAAGTGAAAAGAGAACGATAGAAAATAAGTTTCATAAAAATGATGATTATGAAAACAAAGGAAAAAGTGCTATGAATGATACTTAGAGTGTTTCTGAAGACTCTAGAAACTCATGAATACCTGATTCAGAGAATGATGAATCGAATCTGAAAGCTAATATGTTTTTTATGGATGAAGAAGATAAGGTACAACCCTACTATTCATCTGATTTTGATTCTAGTTTCTCAAATGATAAATTTGCATGCCTACTGTACTATGATAGAAGAAAGATATGACTCCCTATTAAAGAAACATAAATCTTTAAAGAATATTCACAATGTAATTTTAGGAGAAAGGGATACTTTAATTAAACAACATCAAGAGTTAGTTGAGAAATTTAGCTCATCTACTACAAACTGTACTGACCATGAAAATAAGATTAAAATACTACAGGATAAAGTAGAAACTTATAAAAGTGATGATATTATTTTAAAAAAACGTGAAAATATATTGAATGAAATTATTACTAAGAATTTAATTAAAAAGAAAAGATTTGGTATATGAAGTAAAGGTGAAAATTCCAAACTATATAAGAATTATTTTGTTCCCAATACAAAATCTGATATCTGTCATTTTTGTGGAATGAAAGGACATATAATAATAAATTGTTATTTGAGAAATCCTCAAATAAGTAGGATTAAAAGATATTTTATCAAAAAAGGTTTATCTGAAGTAAATGACTTAAATCATGGAATAATAACACAGATTTGGATTCCTAAATCCTTGTTAGCTAACACTGTTGGACCTAAAAAGATATGGGTACCAAAACAAATTTTTGTTTAAATTGTTTTTATTGGTAACAAGTCACAGAAAAGGAAAAGCTATATGGTATATGGACAATGGTTTCTCCAGACACATGAGTGGAAATCCATCGAACTTCATTACATTAACATAGATTTATGGAGGTCTAGTCACCTTTGGTGAAAATGCTAAAGGGAAGATAATTGGGCTTTGAACAGTTGGAGATCCAAAGTATGTATCAATCAATAAAGTAATGTATGTACAAGGATGGAAGCATAAATTGATAACAATTTATGTTCTGTATTTAAGGATCATTTTCTTAAATCTAGAGCACCCAGAACATATAACTTTTACACCTTGGACTTAAATTCATTGTGTAAATAGACAGTGAGTTTTTTAACTGCTAGGATAAATGAATCTTGGATTTGACATAGAATACTTGGTCATTGTAATATTTATGATTTACATAAATTATCTAGGAAACAATTATTTTCATATTTACCTATTCTTAAGTTTGATAGTGATAGATTCATTGATGCCTATCAGATTGGCAAGCAACAAAAATCTTATTCCAGAATTGTTAACAAAATTGCAACATAAAAGTCCCTATAAATTATCCACATATATCTTTTTATACCATATAGAGTATAACGTTTGGATAGAAAATTATATGTATATGTTTTAGTTTATGATTATTCTAGATTTACGTGGGTCTATTTTCTAAAACTGAAAAATAAAGCTTTTACTATTTTTGAAAGTTATTACAAAAGTTTTCAAAATGAAAAAGGTTTTAAAATAATTTCATTAAGAAGTGATCATGGTAGAGAGTTTGAGAATCAAGAATTCAATTAATTTTTCTCAAAAAAAGAGTATTAAATGCACCTTTTTTTCACCAGGAACACCTCAACAAAATATAATTGTTGAATGAAAAAACAAAACTATTTAAGAAATTTCTAGGACTCTACTAAATGAATACAGTATTCCTACCTATCTATGGGAAGAAGCTATAAGAACAACCTGTTATATAATAAATAGAGTTTTAATTTGGTCTATTTTCAAAAATATACCTTAGGAACTTTGGAATAACATAAAAACTAAGGTAAATTACTTTAATGTTTTTGGATGCAAGGTGTATATCCTGAACACCAAGGAAAATCTTGGTAAGTTTGATCGAAAAGCTAGTGAAGGAATATTCTTAAGATATTCTGAAAATTCTAAAGGTTATAGAGTATTTAATAAAAATTCAAGAATTTTTGAATAATAAGTTTATGTGAAGTTTGATGAAACTTACCCTTTTAATAAAGAGAAAGATCAAACTAATAAATCTACTGACTCTTTTTACAATATGAGACTTCAAAACCTGAAAATGATTGTGAAAATAAAATTCAGTCCAGTTCAGAAGAAAATGATATTAATAAACCTAAAATTGTACTGCCTAGAGAGTTTATAACCCTAAATAATCAAACTTTAGAAACTATCATTGGATACCTAGACATAGGAATAAGGACTAGAAGAAATATATGAAACCTAGTTGAATTCTATACCTTTCTATCACAACCTAAACCTAAATCTTTTAAATAAGTCTTAGAAGATGAAAGTTGGATGTTATGAATGTAAGAATAATTGAACCTATTTAAGAGAAGTAAAGTTTTGGAATTATTTGAAGGACCATAAAATTATCCAGTTAATGGGTCTTTAGAAATAAACAATATGATCAAGGGACTATAACTAGAAATAAAGCTAGAATAGTAGCTAAAGGATATAATAAGGAAGAAGGTATAGATTATGATGAAACCTTTTCCCCCATAGCTAGATTATAAGATATTAGAATCTTTTTAGCTTATACAGCTCATATGAATTTTAAATTATATCAAATGTATTTCAAATATTCCTTTTTAAATGGTTATTTAATGGAGGAATTTTATGTTGAACGAGCCCCTAGTTTTGAAAATTCACAAAAATGAGATTTTTTTAAACTTACTAAAGCTCTATATGGACTTAAGTAAGTACCCAGAGCATTGTATGAAATATTAAGTTCTTTTCTCTCAAAAAATGGTTTTACTATTGGTTTGGCAGATCCAACCCTTTTTAAGAAAACAATTTGTTCTAATTTATTATTAGTTCAAATCTATGTTGATGATGTTATTTTTGGATCAAAAAATAAAAAACTTTATAGTGATTTTTCAAAACTCATGAAAAAATAATTTGAGATAAGAATGATGGGAGAATTAAATTTCTTTTTAGGACTTAAAATTTATCAAAAATATTATGGAAATTTATTAAAAAAAGAAAATATATTACTGATTTATTGAAAAACTTTGGTCTTGAGAATAGCAAGACATATTCAACTCCCATGTGTATGAATATAAAACATGATTTGGATGAACCTATAAAACTAGTGGACAACAAGTTGTATAGAGGTATGATTGGTAGTTTATAATATCTTACTTCTAGCCGACCTGATATTATATTTTTGGTATGTTTATGTGCAAGATTTGAAACAAATACTAAAGAATAACATCTTATTGATTTCAAAAGGATTTTTATATTTTTAAAAGTAACTATTTTTCAATCTCTTCTTTATCCAAAAACTTCTGATTTTAATTTAATATAATATTCAGATGCATATTTTAGAGGCTATTGATTAGATAGAAAAATCACCTCAGTAACCTGTCACTTTTTAGGAAAATCGTTAGTGTCATGGTCTAGTAAGAAGCAATACTCTGTTTCACTATCAACAACCGAAGAAGAATATATATCTGTAGTTAGTTGCTATGCGTAAGTATTGTGGATGAAAAACACACTGATGGACTTTGGACTTAATTTTAATAGTAGACCTATCTTATGTGATAATACAAGTGCTATAAATATTTTAAAAAATCCAATAATTCATTCAAGAACTAATCATATTGATATTAGACATAATTTTCTAAGAGATTATGTTCTTAAAAAAGGATATATCTTTAGAATTTGTTAACACTAAATATCAATTAGATGATATTTTTACTAATACACTTCTCACTACAAGTTTTGATTTTATTAAGGGGGATCCAGGTTTATTTAATTTTTAAATATTTTATTTTATTTTATTTTATGTTATTTTATTTTATCTTGTGTTTATTATTGTAAATTTAATTTATTTTTTGTATTTTTATTTTACTATATTTTAGTTATTTTATTAAATATTAAATTTATTTACATCGCATAATTATTAAAAAAATTTTCATAATTACTCTGTGACATGGGAAGTGAAGATATGTGTCACCTATCAGAAACCCTTCATCTACTGAAACTCTTCTTTTACCAAAACTGATTCGTCTAACCTGAAACCGTCATTTTTCCTTCCAAACCCTAGAATTCAAAAACCTCAAACTTTCAGATTTTTTTTGAAATCATAAAAACCAAGCGAGTCGAAGAAGGAGACACAAGAGATCTGAAGCGACAACATGTTACTGGTTGAAAAATACTTCAAGGAAAATTGGTTGATTTTGATTAGTTATATCAGAATAATATGCTCTTGAAACATGCATTAGCATTTTAAGGACTGGAGACTGATTTCAATGACATCAATTCTGAATTTCTTTACAAGGTGGAACTAAACTATTTTTATAAAAGTGTATAGTTCATTTTTTATGATTCTAAGGATATGATGTTTGAAAGTATTGTAGATAAGTATTTTTCTATTTCTTCAAATAAAGTTTTTAAAATATTATATTTCCCAGATGAAGGAGTTTTTCACTTTGGTATTCGATCGATTAGAGATAATAATCACTCTTCCAAAGACATTATGCCTTTTCTATTTAACTCGACGCACATTAGGAAAATTTTTGTTAAGGATATCGAGGTAGATCATAAGATATTGGTTAAGTTCATTCAGATTGGTATTGCACCAAGGATGGAAGAGATGGAGAAAATTATGTACCCTAATATGTACATCAGGTTTTTATTTCTAAGTGGCATTAAGATGAATTTTCCATGGTATATGTTTTGATACTTTCATTAATACTATAAAATAGATACCAGAATGAATTTATATCCATATGGATTAATAATCCCTAGAATTCTGTTAAAAAAGGATATGATTCGATTAGTAGATTCGAGGATGAAGTGTCATCATATAAATGTTTTAAATTCTACAACTCTATCAAAATTGGGATTTTTATGGAGTACAGTGAAAGGAAAGATTTTACTAGTTAGTGATTAAGAAGAACAGAGCTCTGGAGCTTTTTCTCAGGGGGAGAAAGGAGCTGTTAGAAAGGAGGGTGTTGTTGAATCTCGAACTGATGTAGTTTCTCAACCATATAAGAGAAGTCTTAGATTTAATACCGAAGAAGAGAAAGTTGAAGAAGAACAAAGTCAGGAGGGACATGTTGTGAAACCTAAAAATAGAGATGTTCAACAGGTTGAATAGCAAGTATTGGCTTCTGGAGAAGCAACCTACCTAGTTCATTTAGATGAACTAATTATTGAAGAAAAAATACCAGTGGATAGTCAAGCTAGAGATCTTTCTATTGTACCTCCGATCAATGATCAAGTACAAGTGAATATTCATAATAAAATTAATATTCAAGAAGAAAATATTCAAAAAGAAGCTTCTCAAGAACAAAAAATTGAACAAAAATCACTAACTAATGTTACATATGTGGTTGTGAATCAAACTGTGGAATAATCAGATCATGTTTCAGGAAGACAGAATGAAGTGCTAGATAATCAATCTTATTAATCTGAAAAATATGCAGAGAGATCAGTGGAAAATCCTTTGCCTAATGTTGTTGATCAGACACTGATAGAAGAATAAGGAGTATCTAATTGATTTTCTCATTAAGCTGAAGAAATTTTGATTAAGTTTAACAAGTTTTAGGAAAAGAATCCCACTCTGAGGCAAGAGCTTGAAAATGTAATGAAAATGTTCCCGAAACTTAATGAGAATACTATTTCTAGAAGGGATTTTGATGCCTTCAAGAGAGACATGTTAAATGAGATTGGGAGGATTATATCTAAAGATATTTCCAAGATATATTTTGAATATTTGAAGTGGTACTTGGGAAGTCAGTTTGAATCGATGGAAAGTTAAGTAAATCAAACTAGTATATTTACTTATACTCCTGATACCAGTCCAAATTTGATTAGAGGATTTCAAGTCATTACATCTGTTATAGAAAACATGAATGATCATTTTCAGGACCTTCAATGTAATAGTTCTCCTATGTCAATTTTGTTGGACAATGAAAAATTTCTAATTGATCAAATGACTCAGAGTATACCCAACATCATATTTCTACTGAATCAGCTTACATAATAGTTGGAACAATTTATGAAGCAAGAGGAGAGCTTACATGACTTTTTGAAAGTCAATATTGTGGAATATTTTCATATTAATCATGATTCCAGACTTGTAATAATGTAGTTGGTTGATAGTTTGATGCAGAAGTTGTGACTATAGATGGATGAGTTGAAGGAGATGTTTCAAGCCATTCAGAATTCCAACCTAGACAATCCCTAACATTTTTATTGTATTTGTACATTTTTTTAGTCAATGAAATTGTCTTCATTTCTACTTTCTGTACTTTATTTTTACATTCTTTTATATTTATATCTAATATCCAAACATCCAGTCTTCATTATCCATTTCAATTTATTATAACATTAACTTACTAATATGTCCAACATTAAATGTGTTTTCATATATTTATTAAATTTATTTTTATCTCACAAAAAGGGGGAAAAGTTTTTATAAACACAACATTTATTTTAAATTTTAGAATATTTTGGGAGAAATTTAAATAAACACAAAAATTTATTTTTATTGAAATAATTTTTTCAAATCAAATTTATTTCAATCTATGTTTACAAAATTCTAAATGATGTTACTAAATTTATATTTTTAATTTATGGGTTTTGTGATCATCAAAAAGGGGGAGATTGTTTGGAATGTATTGTATCAACAATACTCTATAAATATTATTGATTTAGATGCTCACAAATACCCTTGTTTTTTTACTAATGATCTTATTTTAAGTGTATTTCAAGACATTTATATAATTTATAATTCTTATTTTGGAATAATATTCAAGTATTTATTAGTGATAAATATTTATTAAAGTATTCGTAACACTCTTAAGCATATTCTAGAAACACTGTTCCCTATTTGTTGTTTTCTGGAATCACTGTTCATTCATTACAATGAAGAACTTAATGTAAGGAACATAACCTAAATTTGTATTAAAGCTTATGGTAAAGGATCAACACGTATGGTTTATCAACCTTATGTTAGAGGAAACGTGGTTAAAGAACATTACGTTTAAATGAAACCTTACATTTTTCAAATAGAAAAAGTATTGTTAAAGAACCCTACACAAGTATGGAACCCTACGTTTGAGAAGAAAATGTATGGATCATCAACCTTACTTTTGTAATCAACCTTATGTTGTCAACCTTAAGTTTGGGAAAATTGAACGTATGTATAATCAATGTTACACTCAGAATTTTATGCTGACAAAGATGAATGTATGGATCATCATCCCTACATTATGTTGTTGAACCCTACATTTGGTGTTTTGTAGTTTTATGAAGGAACCTTACATTTGATTTTTCAACACCATAAATTTGAATTTACAACTTTATTAGTGTTTTTTGAAATAGTCTTTACAGAATATTAGGGTGATTTAAAGCTCGATTTCGATAGATTCAAAGCTCATTATAATTGTTTTAAAGAGCCTTTTACAATGGAGATTTTCTCTCCTATTCTTAAGGGAAGTTATGACTACTATGAGCTGTATTTTTTAATTTGAATTCTCCCAATTTATAAGTCATATTTTGTGAATTTGAAATATTACTGTCAGATATATTGTTATATATATCTTTCTACATTGGATGTTTTGGATCTATCTCAGCTGTGTTGATAATTTTTATTCTTCAAGTTTTCTTGTGTAAATTAATTTACAGTACTAAAATGATTGAGCATCACAAAAATGAGGACTAAATTTTGGAGATATACATGTTTAATCATTGAAGCGCGATGCTCTGTTTTTGTTGTTGTTCTTAATATTGAACATCTTTTGTGAAACTGGATCTCTTCAGACATATTTTAAGGATTATTATTCTTCTATAATTAAAGATCCATCTTCTGTCAGTTGCGTGGTGTTGCAACTATGATGTTTAAACTATTTTATCAAATCAATCTCAAATGATTCTTTTGAGTATCCACTACTCAGTTTCAGTCATGGGGGACTGTTAGATTTTATTACTAATATGTGGATATTTTGGTTCCCTATAAATGAACTAGAAATATCTTTTTTAGGCTTTTTTTAGGGTAAAAACTTCTTTCACTCAGTTGTGGATCAGTATTATGAGAAGAGGACTTAACTAGTGAAATTCACTATGACCAAAGAGATGGTGATTGGTGGAGTGGACTAATGGATCTTCATGTCCCGAACCACTATAAATTGCTTTGTTCTGTTTTCTGTTTTTCTGTGGCACATACTCTCATATAGAAACACCACCAGCTCTATCTACTGTTGATGTGAATCGATAGAATTGTGAATTTTTTTAAAGGACACAATTCACCCCCTCTTGTGTCTTCATCATATACTTTCCAAACTAATAGTCACGACCCTCAAAATTACAATTTGTAAACCTAAAATAGTATAGTATTGAAGGGTTGAACCATAGGGAAGGCTAAGAAGGTGTTTGAGTAACCAAGTTTTTCAAAACAAATCCCACTATTATTAACAGTGGGTGTTTTTTTTAACTTTTTATTTTTTTATTTTTATATAAATATAGTAATGATGAGACTAATTTTAAAAAAATAACTGGCTGATAAAGGGAAAATGATGAGAAAGTAGAGAACGTAGAGAAAGAGGAATAAAATTTTAGATAGATGCTCAGAAAAAATTATAATTGAGGGTAATGATGATGGCAGGAAACTTTACGTGATGTAGGCCATTCTGGGTACTCATGAATCGAGATATTTTGGATTATGTGTTTTTGAATTTCAAATTTCGAATTTTGAACTCTGTTTTTGGGTTATTTGAATCTGTAACCTGTTCTTATTGTTCCAGTTACCACTCACCCATAAAGCGGACTATTTGAAAATCAAAAAAATAAATTGTCAGTCATAGGAAGATTTCAACCACAGTAGAATGAATCTTTGAAATTCTCCACTTCAATAACATTCATACAATAAAATAATTTGAATACATGTCAACAGAAATAGTCTCGCTGTGAGCTTATGAAGATTTGGAAAATATAATTTTGATAATTGTTTCCATGATCTATCTCACTGAAAGATCATGGAGTTATGAATTAAAGAATAAGAGGTGCAAAAAAATTATGTTTTAAGATTTAGAATCAAGTTCACTAGTTGATTTTGATTATTTTTTAAAATAATTATGTGAAGAATATTAGAAAGATAACCATCATAATTTAAATTGCTCGAGTGAAAAAATTACCCAAGATTCATTGAAAATCATGCATTTAAAAATATTCAATTACATGATGACAAAAAGTATAACAATGGAAGAAATAATCCCCCTGAAGATAAGTGACCATCATTGTGAATATTGCATTGCTCTTCCTGGTGCCTCTACTCCTGCTGCCTCCCATCTTCAGGTCTCTTGCTCGTCTCGAGATGTAAGAAGTGTAAATGATATAAGGATTCAATGATCTATCCACCACTACTACTTCATCTATCTTCTTTTTAAAGTACTCCGTCATATTCTGTTTTTTTCACCACATACTTCCACCAACTCAGGTTGGTCTTACTCAAAAATACGGAACACATGCCTTCATTTACGACTATTCTTGTCATGTTAGCAATCCACTTGTAACTCCCATGATGGTGACATGCGACGTATTACGAAGACAATGGATCTCGGGTGGTCTTGACTCCTACTTGGTGGAATAACGACAACTCAAATATTTCTTGGTGGAATAGGTGATGAATTATAAGGTAAGAAGAATCGGTGGCGAGGGTTGATGATGATCGAACAAGGTAGGATTAGATTTATTCGGATCTAGTTGAATTGAGGTGCATTCGGCTTGTAGTTATATGTTAGATTAGAAAATGATGGTTTGGCTCTGAGAGTATGCTCGACCTCATATTTTTTAGCGGGGTTCGATGTAGTCTAGGTATAAAGGGGTTGAAGGTAAATATAGCAGTGGAATGTGGGTTGAATCTCTAGTTGTGTGAAGTTCCTCAATGTTTTACTATTATAGTGTGAAGGATGGCTATGAGTGCTGACGCTTCTAGTGGAACGGTGACTCGCTTGCTTGGGACTAGAGATATCTCATTTTTTGAGGTAATGATGTGTGGTGGAACTGTTGTAGGTCTAAGGTGTGTCAACGAGGCACCGCTAGAATTGGATGAAGCAAAGGATGAACGATGTCTCAAAGAGACATCATTGTGGTGACTCAATGTTGGTGCTAACAGTGTCTTATGAGACACCATTACAGTGGCGGTGTGTGAATTTTTTTTTGGAAAAGGGAAAATACATTGGTGTGTCAAAACACCGTTGTAGCCTAGTGGTGTCTTATTTTTTTTGCATCAAAAATAAAAACATAAATTTAAATGAAATTAAAATATAAAAAATAAAATCAAGAAAAAGTTAAATATAAAGATTAATAAAAAAATAAAATAATTATTTAAAATTTTAGTTAATTAAATGAGAATAAATTTATTAATTAATAAAAAATGATCAAACTAAAATTATTATGTTTTGGAGATTACAAACTTAAAAAGTAAAAATAAATAACCAGAAAATTAAACAAGATAAAACTAATAATATAAAAGACTAAAAATACAAAATTAAGTATAAAAATTGGTTAAATAAAAAATTTAATCATAAAATTATAAAAGTGAAATTATTTAACAAAAAGTGAAAAATTAATTAATTAAATCATTAAAAACTTAATAAAAATATGTGGAAAAATCATAAATTTTAAGGCCACATCACCACTCCTCAATTGACTTTTTCTTAAAAGGGTTCATATATATCCCTTTTTTTGTGATAACATGCCCTAATAATGATACTTCCTCCATCTAGAACTCACATTTACTGTAATTTTCAAATAATTTCTCTTTTCTCAAAGTCTTTAGCAGATTATTCAAGTGAACCACATGACCCTCCTTGTTTTTGAAGTATATCAGAATATCATCTATAAATACTAATTTTTAAGGTAATATCTAAATACTCTATTCATTAAATCCATAAATGTTGTTGGAGAATTAGTGAGTTCGAAGGGAATCACTACAAAATCATATTTTTTTTTACTTTGTTCGAAAGGAAGTCTTGGTAAATTTTTTCTTCTTCGCCTTTAATTGGTGATATCCCAACCAAATATTCAACTTAGAAAAATATCGGTCCCCATGTAGTTGATCGTACAAATAATTTATCTATGAAAAGGGATACTTGTTATTTATAATGATTTTTTGAGCTCATGATAATATATGTATAGGCATATTGACCTATCCTTATTCTTGATGAAGAGGACCAACACACCCTACAGTAAAGCACTCAGGTGTATAAAACCATTATCTAGATTTAATAAAAACTTATTCTTCAGTTATTCAACTAAATGGTGGCTAGTCTATAGTGATTTTGGGATAAGGTTATAGATCCACATATAAGTTTGATTGAGAACTCAACCTCTTATTCAGGAGGAATACTTGGAAACTCTTCAAGGAATACATCAGTATAATCCTTCATAATGGGCATGTTTTCAATCATGATTATCTTCTTTTCCTCAATCATTTGATAAATATACACATTATAATAAAAAAAATATTATCCAATATTGATAAGAATATCCAAAAGGATATTCATGCTCCTACTTACACTTGAATAAAATAAAAGGATAACTCATGATGTGTAGAGTGATCTCCCTCTTTGGATAGTTGTTGTTGTCTTTATATAAGGACATCCAATACATTCCAAATATAGCATCAAATTCCACTAAAGGAAGTATGTAAATACTTTTAGGTAGGTTCATTCCACAAACATTGACTAGGGTGGAGTTATGTACTTAGGATTCAACAATTGATCGATTTTTTGATCTCATAGACAACTCAACCCCTAAGTTTTGAGGTGATGTCTGAATAGTTCTACTAAACATGAAATGTATAAAAGAATTCATAAAACTATAATCTTATAGGAAATTTTAAGTCTATTAATAGATAATGATCACACCTTTCACTATTTTTTTATGGTTCTAATCATTTACTATATCCAAAATAAACATAAGGATGATAATACTTTAATTAAAAATTCATATAAATGGGGGAACTATGAATATTTAAGGAATAAATTATAAATTTAATGAAAATAATAAATTTTGAGCCTATAGGTTATAATCTTGGTTATACATGGTAATTTTCCAATTGATTTTTCTAACAAAACAATCAATTCAATTCCTTCATAATTATTCACAAAGAGTTTGTGAATTTTTCAAATCATATCCCCTAGGAGTGTCAAACCAAGTACGCAATAAGGAATATTTGTCATGTACTTGGTGAAAATCGAGTTAATACAAAATCATACATTTTTGAGTTTATAAACCCTAGTTAAAACTATTATAGAGAAACATCCACATATATTATCCAGACTGAGATGTACTTACTTCTAAATTACACACTCTATACTTCAGCAAAATTTCAGGATATTTTAATATACTTAGAATTATCCCTAGATTTATAACTAAAGTATTCTATTAATAATCTTAAAAAATAACTATACCTTTCTCTGATACCAACTATAGATCCCCAATAATTTTACACATATTGTTACATGAATTTTAACACAAATATCTAATAAACACAACTGAAGGATTGAGATGTATGGTGTTTTTGGAAGACTAGGTACTTAAAACATAATAATGAAACTAAAAAAATATATATTTATTTTAATCTTTATAAGAAACTCTTAAATCCTTTTGAGCTCCTAAAGATGCATAGTATAACCTGAGGAATACATAGAAAGAATAGGCGAGCTAAAAATCCCAATAAGGAAAAAACATGATGATGAAGCATTACATATAAGTTATAATGAATAACATGATATCATAATAGAAAAGAAAAAAAAATAATCATATGGGAAAATAACATAAAGAACATGGAATTATAAGATCATGAAAACATAGGAAAGTGGCAGTAACATATAACATGCAATAAGCATAAGTCAATACTATCTGGAAAGACAACATCACATGGTGGACAGAGTCCCATTGTGGATTAGGTTTAATCCATAATCCCATACATATAATCTCATGAGACATAAAAATTACTCAATACATTAGATCACTATGTGGGTGTACCCATCATAACATGTACATGAATATGTGTGCTAAAAGTAAATCAATCATAAGGCATAAACATAAGAATTACCCATGGAAAGAAATTGGTTGCATAATCTTGCCTCATAATATAATAAAAGGATATTTCAAAAAGATTATAAATAAAATAAATAAAATATTTTGGATATTTATATTAAAGTAAATAAGCGTAGTTCTCAAAATATTGTGTTCATTTGAGAAAAACTTCTTGATAAAGGGTAGATAATTGGGTATAGAAATGAACTTTCATAATTGTGGTTTAAGGAATTAGTTAGACTTTAAAAATAATAATAAATACGAAATTTTATTTGAAAAAAAGAGGTAAACTAGAATGTTTATCCCCTAAATATTAATTTAATTATTTAAATCATGAATTTGAATAAATACTTTAAAATAGTGTGACATTAAAGTTTTAAGTGATTTAAAAGTTCCTCTTAATCAAATTTAATTTTAATGAACACATTTGAGAATTTAACTAAAATCATGTACTAACCCATCAAAGGAAGGGATAGTAAGATAGGTATATATGTGACATAAATTTATAAAAAAATTAAAAATAATTTCATAACATAATATATATATATAGTGTGAGTTGGAGAGAGGAATTTCATAGCCTAAAGAAAACAGGGTGGTTCAGAGATATCCCTTACATTAGGTTTCAAAATCATTCTTCACTTGAAATTAACATCCCAGATAATCAAATTGGATTCATTAACTACTTAACACAGAAGATTTTACATATATATTTTATTTAATATAATTTTATTGTGTTTATTTATAACCATTTCTATGAGATATAATGTTTAATTTCATTATTCTGAGGGCGTTCGTTTAGTGGTTCCAAGGTCGCATTACTTGGGAATAATTATTGATTTTCTTTTTCAAATAGGAATAAAAATACAGAAGTGAAATTAAATGGTATTAATTTACTTATGTAAATTAAAATGGTTCCAAATATTATTTTATATTATGACATAGGGATGATTCACTTAGTAAAAATGTTAACGTTATGTGGTTAGTTCATTTTAGTGGTTTTACTATCCATCATAAACTAGTTTTTTTATTTAATATTATGTATATATATTCATTTTAAAATGTGAAATAATTTATAATTTTTTTATTATTATCCTATTTAACTATAATAATATTTTTATGACTAGACTTGAAGGCGGTGAATAAAATTGAAGTACATTGTTCATGGAGGTGGAGGACCAACTGTATTTTAAACAACATTTTTGTTTTAGAATCTAAATAAGGGAGGGTAAAAGATGGATATTACACCATAATAATAATATGAAATTATATTTTTGGATACATATGTTACTATTTCTAGGTGGATGGTAAATATAAGGAGGTGGTATAAGAAGAATAAAATCGGAAGAGTTTAGTCAATACTTTTACCACTTCCTTTAGTTGTTTCTTTTTAGGATCCCCCTTAAGGCTCCTTGGAATAGTATTTTTATAAGAATAAAGACACTAGGACATGGGGGAGAGTAATATTAGGTAATTGGGTAGAAAATTTTTATACTCCAAGGCATAGAAGTTTTTAGGAGAAAGGGTGGTGAGAGGTTTCATTTATAAGAAGATACGATATGTTTTTTTTAATACAATAATCATTAGTTTATTATTTTGGATCAATACTAACAATATTGATTAATCTTCTAACCATATATAGTAAATTTTACATGTGATTTATAAATAATGGGTTATTAAATCATCCATGACTCAAAAATTTATTTATTTATCTTATAATGTTAAATATCATATTTTCCATATTTCATTATTCATAAAAAAATCAACTATTTTGGAAAAATATATAAAATTCTACCTAAATTTTTTTCAATGTTTATATTCCAAAAATAAAATCCATTTTATAAAAATAATTTTCTCAATATAATTAGTTTAAGTTTTAATTAAAGTATTCATTTATTTAAAAAATACCAATTTTAATATTATGATGAATTTCCACACCCTTTTCAAAATTACTTAAGGTCACATAAAATTATATTATAATTATAATAAAGATTAATATGAATTTATAAACTAATTTTATGAAAATAAATGATCTTATAAATCATTATATTTGTTTGAAAAATAAAAATAAAACATTTATGTTTTACAAAACATTAAACACTTATTTTATCATTTTAAACATTTATTTACTTGTATCATGATATAAATATGTCATATTATCATTTTATAAGATACCTAAATATTATTTTTCATTTAAATAGGTAAGGAAAATATTATAAAAGTCAAGTTTGTAACATTTATATGACCTCCCTACTTTCTATAAATACCTCACATTTCATTCATTCTTCATTAACTTATATTTTCTCTCAAAGTTATATATATATATATATATATATATATATCAATTTTCTAAATTCATATCACATTACTAATATTCTATTTCATTTATATAGTGTTGTTCATGAGTATGATGATTTTGTGGGATCGAGCAGATCTAAATTTCTAATTATTTTATCTTATTTTCTATTTTTTTCTCGTTATAATAATTTCAATTCTTATGTCCAAATTTATTATCTAAATGTAATGTTTAACATAATATAATAAAAATTAGTTTATTTTATTATGTGGAGAATGAAAGTTAAATAATATTATATTACTAAATGTGACACATTTATATATTCAAAAGAGAAATTCCATTGATAAAATTCTAGGTCATTACATCTCTAACTGGATTGTAGTAGAGCTAACCAAGTGACACAGACATGGAACTGTAGTAGTGAAGACTTTGAAATGGTTACTATATCATCTAAAACTTTGGATATTGTGGTATTTTATCTTCACAGACTTCCAACCACTAGTCGTTATAGCACAATGGTCTTACTATGTAGTTGGTGGAATGATTACATCATCTTATTTATGAGATCATTCAAGATAGGGTTTCTGTGTTTGTTTGAAACTCTAAAATTGAACTATAATTCTGCATCTAATCATAGTGATATATTTTTTGTCTTCATAGACATTGGGTTCATTTCCCAAACCACATAAATCATTGGGTCTCATGTTTATCTTCTTCTGGTTCTTTGTTTCTTCCATTTCTTTATCTGCAAACCATTTTATTGTTGAGACTCTCAGTATTTCTGTAACACCTTACAATAATTTTATATCCTCTAGAATATGGGGATGTGTGACTATGGTCATTGGAATTTCTTATCATACCCATTTATTTGGGCCAAGATTTTACCTATACGCTTAGACAAAAGTGGTTATCTCATAAATTTGGTTATTTAGTTTCACCATTTAACTTTTGATGTTAATAAATTCATCTTGTTGTTCTCTAAAAACTCCCATAACTGACCAGTTATTGGGTTGGGTTATTCTTTTACATGTTGTTTTTGATAATATATGTTCTTATTTTGGTACATCATCCATGATTCATGCAATTAGATACACTCATATACATTTCCTGGGTAATCATCCCATCCTCCATTGAAAACTTGTTACTGGGGGGGGGGGCTTTGAGTGTAATTATGAAATATGAACAACCAATATTTAATTATTTTACAAGAGAGTTATGTTAAATTTGGTATTATCCAAATAACTCATTCTAATAGTTGAAGAAAACTCTTTATTCCCCACAACGATGCTAATTTGATGTGCATTGTTGCTTGCACTATTAAAATATTTGTGATTTTCACTAAGTGCATAAAAATTGTTGACCTATATTATACTCATGAGGAGGAAATGAATTAGAAAAACCTTAAAAAATTTTAAGAAACAAAGTAAACAAATGAAAAGGTAATAAAATAGGTGGGTTGGGTAATTTTGGAATAAAAGAAAACAATCAAGAAAAAGGTTTGTTTGAAAACACTAATTTTAGAAGAATTAATTGATTGAATCTTCCAATTAATTATTAATTCCCCATTACCCATTATTTTTTAATCCATTTAATTACGATACTATAATATTTAAAATCTATGAAAATTATGGAAATTAACATGACCACAAAGATCAGAAAAAATGAACCCCAATTTGACTTTGAGACTTCCAATTACAGCACCCGAATTTGATTTTAGTCCAAAATCCAAATTTTGTTCTATGGAAAATTAGGGAAGAATACGTATCTTGGAAATGAGAATAAATTATTCTTGTGGATTATATTAAAACCCTATGAATCGATCCTAAGATGATTATATTTGGTAATTAAAATTTCGGTCAAATGATTCATACACACCCGACATCAAGGTCAAAGTGAAAATCGATAGAGTTCCATATAAATTAAAAATAAATTAATTGATCAAAATTTATGAATTTTAGTTTTTTCATGGATTGAAAACAAATAAATGAATGGTTTAGGAATTAAATTAAATAAAAATAGAAACTACTCTTCCATGACTCGAGTTTTCATCATGGTGGCTATTTTCATAAGTGAAGGATTGAAAGATTAAAACCCAATATCATATCCAATATTAGATTAAATAAAAAATAAGAAAAATAAAATTAGAAAAACACAAGGAAAAAGGATTTTTATTCAAGATAAAGTGAAATTACAAGCACAAAATCAAATAAACACAAAGTATAAGTAAGAGAGAAGCATATTCTTAGAATAGGTCTTTGTGTAAATCCTTGATTATTTCAAATGGTTAGAGACAATTCATGGAACCAACCATTTAGACACATATTCCCAAATCCTCAACCAATCCTCTAAAATAGGGAAAAACAAAATTAAATAGAGTGTAGGAGGGTTAAGGTTTCAAATTCAAAAAAGGTCACATGCGTAATTATATATCTAATAGTTTCTCCTCATTGAGCCACATATTTTTTCTCCTTCCCATGATAACCATATATCACTATAGAATAATGATATTATGAAATTTATTCATTTAATAACTCTAAAAAATTTATTCCAATCCATGTAATAATGAAAAATTTATAGCCAAATTAGTGAGGCGAGGTATACTTTGCCAAATCCAATCCATCATTGAATTCATGAAAATTTTTAAATATTCAAAAGGCCAAAATGAAAAATATATTGAAATTAGTTTAGAATATGTTATCAAAATTTAAATTTAAAATTCATCACATAGAAAATTCTATCATAAAATTATTATGGTTAACTTAAAATTGTAAAAAACTATGTAATTTCAAAATTCAATATAAAAATACAAATTTTCATTAAATCATTAAATAAATTTAAATCTAGGGAAATTATATCAATAATTATCAAAAAAATATTCAACAGAACATTCTTTATCAACTCCACCACACTTAACCTTTTACACTCCTAGGAAAATTCACATGTAACGACCCAAAGTTTTATCAATGGAATTCCATTCTTATAATTATTCCTTATATTATAATCACATTAGGAAGCACAATGACATATAATGATACTAAATAATATGTGACCATTAAACATAATTTTTCCACTTCTATGTTTTGAATTTCGAAAATCTGACATACAGGGTTGTGTTCAGGGTGATTTTTGGAGTCTAATAGAACAAACTTAATTTTTGGTGAATAGTAACCTACCTTTATGGATATTAACCTACCCTTGTGAATAGTAAAATAGCCTTATGAATATTAACCTAACCTATGATTGTATATATGTAGGATTTAACTAAAATCATGATGTACATATGTTTTGTAATAAGTAAACAAATGTTTTAAAATCTGTATTTTTTAAGTAAATTATTATTTTAATTAAAAATTAAATTAATCATATTTAGAAAATTATTTTTAAAAAATGGACTTTATTTTTGGATTCTAAACATCAAAAAATGGTTGGGGTGATTTTTTTGGATTTTTCTGAAATAGTTGAATTTTTTGATGAATAGTAAAATACCATAATTTACAAAATAAGCTAAAAACACTAATTATAGAGTCATGTATGATGTTCTGTTGATTTAAGACCAATTGATTAGGATTCACATGATAAAATTACTTTATTTATTCATGGAAGAATTATTATTCCTTGTCTTCTGGAGAAATAATAAATTAATGAATTTTATATTGAGAAATCCCCTCTCCCCTCCACTATAAGTACCACCCTTCACACCCTCATTTCCTCACACCTCTCAAGCTTCAATCCTTGTCTAAACTCTGCCAAAAAATCTTCCATATCCCCTATACCACGTCCAAGAAGCTTTTGGTCTCATGAAAAGACCAATCCAAGGTGCCTTGAGGAGGATCTCAAGAGGATAACTCAAGAGGATAACTCAAGAGGTAATTCCTCTCTCTTTTCCTTTAATTTCCTTTCAACTTCAAGTTATTTTCTTATTATCTCACCTCATATCTTCATCCAAATGGTATGGTAACTCAAGTATTATAAATATACTATAATTTTGTGATACTAATGGGATATTATATCATCTAACCCCCTTATATACTTCTTTTTATTTTTGAAAATAAAACGTTGGCCGTGTGGTGTTAATTTATCACCTTCAAGAATGACATGTTTTCACTTTTCTTTTCTACCTTCATATCTGGTAATGAAACCATTTTTATGGTTAAAAGAGAATATTTTATATGTACTATATATTATTCAATTTTCTGGATCCAACTTATGTACATATTACTAAATGATCATACAAAACAAGTTCGTTGTAGTCGAAAACCCGCCCAAATTAACCCAAACAATCATCATTTAATTATTATCTAATAATTCATCCACATGGTATATAATATAACAAATTATAAGATAATTTAAAATTATTTAATATCATTAATAACATGAAATATCAGTTCTATATGTTTATCCATGTTCTACATGAAATTCCATTCATGAATACAAGTGAATCATTCAAGAAAAACCATAAAAACAAACATTCCCGAACAATGATTTTAAACTCTATAACTCATCCAAAGGACCATAAAACAACCTAATTAAACCATAATGAACCATATTAATAAAAAATAGGTTATTAAATTTCTAATTAATTAATATAATTTCATTATACATGACATTAAAGTAAAGACAACATTCAGATACAAGGTAATGTGAAATTCTCAAACCCAAATTTCTTCCTTCGGGTTCTCCCTATTTCACTCCATTTTTGGTACGGTCACTCCTTAAAAATCATTTTTTCATCATTATTTTACCTTTTCTGGGATATATATGTTTACCAATGAAGTTTATGTCAAACAAAGTTTTTCTAAAATAACTCTTCTTTCAAAAATACACCTTTTATTTCTCACTCAAGGTTGATGGTTATTGTGTCAAGTATGTTATTCCCTCTTCATTTTGGGAACCCAATGTTTATGAATGTGTTCTTATGAGATGAAACCCATTTATTTCCATGGTTTATTCATGTTCATTTTTGATATATTTTCTATATGGCATGCATGATAATGATAATGTTATGATGTGATGGGTGGGCCAAGAATTATATAGGGCAATATGAATGTTTGAATGTGACGGGTGCACTTGGAATTATATAGTGCTCAAATGAATTGGGTAAAGTTACGAATCTCATGAGTAAATGTGAAATGATGTGTGAACCATATGATAGCTTTTTTTACAAGTATGTGTGGTAGTAAACCATTAATACTTGATGTTTCATTTCTTTGCATTTCCACATTTCAAGTCTTATATTTATGTTTCCTCTCATGTTCATGATCCTTTGCCTAAGTTATGATTATTCTCACCCCATGCTATATTGTTATTATCTATCATCATACCAGGATTTTATCTCACCCATTTTCAATGTATATCCTTAGGTGACTACATGTACTATGGAGAGGTCAAGTGCCAATAAGAAGTTAGAGAAGAAGGAATTAAATAAATGTTTATGTTTGATATTGTAAATGTTATGTTTGATACTAGTTTTACCAAAAAAACTAAATCTATGGATCATCATGGTGTAATATTATTATTATTTTTATCATTATAATTATGTAATGGTAATTTATGAAAAATCATGATTGCTATAGTTGGTTTCAGAGGAAAGGTTTAGTTAATTAGGGAATTAGGATTAGTAAACCCTAGATAAAATCTCTAGTATGAGACTAAGTACAAATATGCACACAAGAAGATTTACATACGGATCCCATAAGTTATTAATTTAGTGAAAATTGTACAAATAAATAAGTTATTTATGAATTTATGACTTATGTTTTGTTCTAACCTTTTATATTTTAGGAAATGGTGGGAACCCGGAGGAACCAGGCCAAAAACTCATGCGAGGGCCAATGCAACGATTGCCCAAACGACATCCCCAATGATTTGGGAGGTGGAGTCCAAAAATTCATGGTGATTCTTACCCAAATATCTTAGGTTATAAACAATAACTAGAATAACGGGGAACATCATCCTTCACCAAAGAGGGAGGAACCGACTATCGAGTGTTTTATGCGGTAACGAACACCGATGTTTAGTGGATCTTCTGATCCACTAGTTGTAGAACAGTGGGTCAAATCTATAGAGAAGATCTTTTCTATACTCCACTATTCTAAGATAGATAAGGTAACTCTATTCGTTTATCATATAGATGGAGAGGCCTATCAAGGGTGGGATTTGATTAAAAACACTAATCCAAGGGAGGAAATTGAGGAGATGGAGTGGGAAGACTTTAAGATCGTTTTTCTTAATAAGTATTTTTTACAAACTCTTCGTACGAAGATGGAGAGATAATTCATAGAGCTCAATCAAAAAGAAATAGAATATGTCACAACCTATGAAGATAATTTCAAAAGTCTTTCAAGGTATGATTTAGGCTTTGTTATAAAAAATGATAGCAAAATTGATAGAGTTTTTAGTGGATTAAAACCATGCTTTAGAAAGTCTCTTGAAATTTGAGACTTAGGGAGTTATGAAGAAGATGTTCAATGTGATCTCAAAGTGGAGAAAGAGTTTGTTGAATGATACCATGTCTATGGTGATAAGAAAACAAATATGGAGTTTCAATATATAGGATATAATGATAATGGTGGGAAGAAAACTCAACGACCCATATGCGAAAAATGTGGGAAGTTGCATCATGGGAACTGCCTCAAAGTGACTGATAAATGATTCAAGTGTGGGAAATGAGGACACCATGATCAAGAGTGCCAAAAAGACATGAGAAATAAGGAGAATGTATTTTACTAAAGGAGAGAACCACACATTGTTCAATGCTACAAGTGTAGGGAGCAAGGTCACTATGTAAGCCAGTGCACTAAACATTAAGTCCTTGAGGGTAATCAGCGTTAGCAGCCACCAGATCCAAAGGAACAAGATAAGGCTTATGCCATCACTACTACAGAAGTAGAGAAAGATAATGAATTCATACAAGGTAAAATTCCTATTCAATCAATATTGGAAAAAGTCTTATTTGATTCTGGTTATACGCATTCCTTTATATCTTTCAAGTTTTCTAGAACAATAGAATGAATACCCTGAAACCTTCAAGTAGATATATCTGTAAAAAAACTAAGTGGTGAAATAATTTTAACCCAAGTGTTTTAATCTTGTCCTATTTGAATATGTAGGAATATTCTTCCATCGAATCTTGTAATACTTTCCTTGTTGTAATTTGATGCTATAATGGGAATGGATCGACTCTTTTTATATAGAGCACATATCAACTGTCAGGAAGAGGAAATATCTTTTCATATTCTGAACCATCCCATGATCCTCTAAAAATGAAAGGAATATCATGAATATCCTTTGGAAAATACTCTAATGGTGTGGGTGTTGATACCCTATGAATAAGCATACCTCACCTAAATGGTAGAGTCAAAGGAGAAGTACCCTCACCGATTTATATAAAATGAAAATTTGAGGGTGAAATTTCATAAGGGGGAAGAATGTAACGAACCAAAGTTTTATCAATGGAATTAACTTATTATAATTATTCCTTATAGTATAATAACATTATGAATCACAATGAAATATAATTATACTAAATAATATGTGACCATTAAACATAATTTTTCCACTTCTATGTTTTGAATTTCAAAAACCTGACATACACGGTTGTGTTTAGGGTGATTTTTCTAGTCTAATAGAACAAACATAATTTTTGGTGAATTAAACCTACCCTTATGAATTGTAACCTACCATTAGGAATATTAACATACCCTTATTAATAATAACCTCACCTATGATATTATATATTTATGATTTAAGTGAAATCATGATGAACATGTGTTTTGGAATAAGTAAACAAATGTTTTAAAATATGTATTTTTCAAGTAAATTATGATTTTAATTAAAAATTAAATTGATAATATTTAGAAAATTATTTTTTAAAAATGGATATCATTTTTTGAATCTATACGTCAAAAAATGGTTGGGGTGATTTTTGGTATTTTTCTAAAATACTTGAATTTTTTATGAATAGTAAAGTACCATAATTTACAAAATAAGCTAAAAACACTAATTATAGAGTTGTGTATGATGTTATGATGATTTAAGTCCAATTAGTTCGGATTCACATGATAAAATTTCTGTATTTATTCATGGAAGACTCACTATTACTTGTCTTGTGGAGAAATAATAAATTAATGAATTTTATATTGAGAAATCCCCTCTCCCCTCCACTATAAATAGCACCCTTCACACCCTCATTTCCTCACACCTCTTAAGCTTAAATCCCTGTATAAAATTGGCCCAAAAATATTCCCTATACCCTCTTCCATTTACAAGAATATTCTGGTCTCATCAAAAGACCAATCCAAGGTTCCTTGAGGAGGATCTCAAGAGGATAACTGAAGAGGTAATTCCTCTCTCTCTTTTACTTTAATTTCCTATCAACTTCAAGTTATTTTCTTATTATCTCCACAATTATATTCATCCAAATGGTATGGTAACTCCGTTATTATAAATATAATGTAATTTTGTGAAACTAATGAGATATTATATCATCCAACCCCCTTCTCCACTTCTTTTTATTTTTGAAAAGAAACCATTGTTTGTGTGGTGTTAATTTATCACCTTCAAGAACGATATGTTTTCAATTTTATTTTCCTCATTCAGATCTGGTCATGAAACCATTTTTATGGTTGAACCAAAATATTTTATATTTATTATATCCTATTTAATGTTCTGGATCTAACTTATGTACATATCACTAAATGATCAAACAAAAGAAGTTCGTTGTGGTCGAAAAACCTCCCAAATTAACCCAAACAACCATCATTTAATTATTATCTAATGATTCATACACATAGTATATAATATAACTCATTATAATATAATTTAAAATTATTTAATATCATTAATAACATGAAATATCAATTTGGGATGTTTATCCATGTTCTACACAAACTTCCATCCATGAATACAATTGAATCTTTCATGAAAACCCATAAAAATGAACATTCCTGAACATTGTTTTTAAACTATATAACTCATCCAAGGCCCATAAAACAACCTAATGAAGCCATAATGAACCATATTCATATAAAAAAGGTTGTTTAATTTCTATTTAATTAATATAATGTCATTATATAGAACATTAAAGTGAATACAACATTCAGATACAAGGTAAGGGGAAATTCTCGAACCCAACTTTCTTTCTTTGGGTTCTACCTATTTCACTCCATTTTTGGTACAATCACTCCTTAAAAAGAATTTTTTCATAATTATCATAACTTTTCATCTATACACATGTTTACCACTGGAGTTTATCTCAAACAAATGATTTTCAAAATAACTCTGCTATTGAAAACACACCTTTTATTTCTCACTCAAGGTTGATGGTTATTGTATCAAGTATGTTATTCCCATGTTCTTTTAGGAACCCAAAGATTATAAATGTTTTCTTTTGAGATGAAACCCATTCCTTTCCATGGGTTATTTATGTTAATTTTTGATATATTTTCTATGTGGCATGCATGATAATTATAATGTTATGATGTGATGGGTGCGCCCAAAATTATATAGTGCAATATGAATGTTTGAATGTGATGGGTGAACCCAGAATTATACAGCGCTCTAATGCATTGAGTAAAGTGATTAATCTCATGATTAAATGTAAAATGATGTGTGAAAAAGATGCTATATTTTTTCACAAGTATGTGTGGTAGTTAACCACTAAGACATGATGTTTCATTTTTATGCATTGCCATATTTCAAGTCTTATATTTATGCTTCCTCTCATGTTCATGATACATTGCCTATGTTATCATTATGATCACCCCATGATATATTTTTCTTATCTATCATCTTACTAGGATTTTATATCAACCCTTTTTGATGTATATCCTTAGGTGACTATATGTACTAATGAGAGTTCAAGTGACAATAAGAAGCTAGAGAAGAAGGAATTAAATAAATGTTTATGGTTGATGTTGTAAATTTTATGTTTGGACCTAGTTTTCCCAAGATACTAAACCTTTGTATCTTCGTGGTGTAATTCTATTATATTTTTTATCTTTATAATGATGTAATAGTAATGTAATAAAAATAAGGGTTGATATATCACTTTTCATGCAATCTATAAAATGATGCATGTTGACACTTATTAATCCATGATGGATATATGACTAAATACATAATCCAAAAAAAGAGTCAATTTTTAAAAAATTGAAACTTATTTTTTAAAAAATTGTATAAAAATAAAATCCACTAATAAAAATAACACTAATCAGGTTGAAACTAGTCATGAATCTACAATGGCACAAATTCCACAAATGTGTGTGTTAACCCTTTTAGGCTTGTCTCTCTACCCTTTATTGAGTATATTTAGTTTAAGTAAAATATTCCTTCTTACCTAATTATATTTTACTAAAAATTTTCACCATCCTTTATAATAAAATTTTAAAAACCACTCTTTTAAGCATTCCTATATTTCAAAAATTAAGATCACACCCTAAATGTCACAAAATGTTGTACATTTGATCACTCTCCTCTTTATTGAATTTATTGTTCTTTTATTAATTTTTTATGAGGATGTATAATAGGTATATATATGGTACAAAATCATAGGTCAATATGATATAGTAATGAAATTAATCAAAATATAAATTAATGCAAGGAAAAACCATGTTGTAAGCTATAAAAATTACTTTACTTGAATATACATTCAATCAGGTAATAAAAACTCACAATTCATGATTATGTGTGAAGTTGTGTGGATATATTATGTGTCACACTTTTCCCAAAAAATATACAAAATAAAAAAATTCAAAATATCAAAGGTTTAGTAAAGACATAATCAATTATATCATTGAACAAATTCAATTTTTAATAAAATCAACCACCAATTGTGAAAGTTTTACCATTATTAACATTATTCCCTTGAGATTTAAAAAATAAAACATGGATTTTAAATAGGTTTCATGGAAGTATTGAGCATTCAACATGTTTTTTTTAATTTTTTGGGTTTTTTATTTTTGATGAAAAACAACAGTTAAACGTAAAAAAAATACTAAATAAGATACCTAAAATGCCATCCCCTCCCCCACACTTAAAATTTTATATTTTACATAATGAAACTAACATATTATTATGCCAATGTAAAGTATGAAAATTATAGGAAATAAATAAAACAAATATAATGGAAGGAAAACAACTGATGATTATATTCAAATTGGTAAAAGTTGAGCTCCTCCAAGGGAATCTAAAATACATAAAAGAAAAATATAAACTAAAACTGATACTAAAATATTAAATAAATAAATATGAAAATATAGAGAGAAAAAAAGTTTTAATCCCCATAAGAATCATGTTTATACTATCTATAGATATATAATTTTAGAACATTATCCCCAATCCAAAGGAGGTTGTGGTTTATTTGATAGTAACCACAATATGTTGGTAGATATAATTATATTTTAAAGTACCATAATCTTATTTAATTACCAATATCTAATGAAATTAATTTACACCTCCTAAAAGATGAACTTTTATATTAGTGGGGTTAGAAAGAGAATATAAGGTTCATTCATCTTGTATACATCATGAGGAATGGTATTGTCCAATGGATGCTGAACATAAATTACATGAAGTGGATCTTATTTCAATTTAGATTCAAAAATTGGTTCCTCATGATATTCCATGTTCATTCCATTTTCATCAAGTGAATCACTAAATAACATAAAAGGTTACACAATTCATTATTCAAATGCACCTCACCTTATGTGGTGTCATATTTTTAATCCAGAGCATGAAACAATTCAATTTACCTATAAATTTAAAAATAAGGAATATTAGTTTCCATTTTAAAATAGTAAATATAAAAGAGTATGTGTCAAGGTTTTTATAAATACCCCTAAATTTTTTTATCTATTATCCCCATTTCTTCATGTAAGGATTCTATAAAATAATTTTTATAAAGGGTATATAATGAGTTTTTATTATAAAAAGTGTTTTATAAATCTAAAATTTCATCAATAAAATCAATAAAAAAACTTCTTATTCATCCTCTTAAATTAGTTATTATGTTTGATTCTCTATTTTTTTTATGTACTCTTTTATAGAAGTGGTCATCTAAAAAATTTGTCTCTTTAGCCCAATAATTTTATTTTTTGGGTTAAGGAATGTAACGTCTCGGTTCCGGAAGCCACATAGAGGCGCCTCGTATCCAGTTGGTCACATGGCCTCAAAAGCATTTCCCCAAACACCAAAGGCTTCTGACTAGCAGCGATGACCTTGGGTGTGATAGTGGGGAAATTATGCCCTCATTGGCAGAGTACACAACAGAAGTAAATAAACATGGAAGAGTGGAAGCAGTAAATAGCCAACAATAATAAACAGCGGAATGACTAAATCAGCAAACAACTGTAGATCATATGTATATATATGAAATGATGCATGATACATATCTAGGAAAGCAGCCAAACAAGTCATAATTCTGAAAAATAAAATAGTACTAAAACAAGTACAAAAGAAAGTAAACAGCTCCTCAGCATCGCAAGCCAAAGGTTGGTCCCATGCTCTCTTTCTCTAAAGCAATCAAGTACCAGAAGTCGAAGGGTGATTTCCCTTGTCTATACCTGCAACAACATAGTCTGTTTGGGCCCAAAAAACATGACCCGAACAGGGTATGAGACTAAATACCAGTAGGAAACCACCCGAAGATCTGTGCCTAACAGTCAGTGAGTATATGGAAGGTAATAGTAAAAAAATTAGTAAACAGTAGCAGTAATAGCAGGCAATAATCAGTAATAAGTAAACAAGATGATATACAATAGTGATCAATCCATATAACAACAAGTAGAGGTGAATCAACAGCTAACATAAACAGGAAACCCTCTGGGAAGTACTCGCAGCCATCCCCTATGGTCCTATCCAAGAAGTATTATAACCTTTTGGGCAGTTCACTCAGCCTAACCCCTCTAGTTTGATCATACTAAATTATAAGACTCTCTGGGGAAGCTCACTCGGTCAATTCCCCTTATATTATAGGGTAGTTAGGGACTCCCTGTGGGATATCACACGGTCTAACCCTCTTGTCCCCAAGGTCTAGAGACTCTCTGATGAATCTCACTCGGTCAATCATCCTATATCCTAAGGTATACCACAGAATCTCTGAGGAATCTCACTCGGTCAATTCCTCCTCTATCCTGGGAAGGTTTTAAAGACATTCAAACAAGGTAAAGACTCTCTGAAGAAAGCTCACTCGGTCTACCCTTCTATAGTTTATAACAACTAAGAATCTCTGGGAAGCTCACTCGGTCTATCCCCTGTAGTCTATAATGTCCAAGACTCTCTGAGGAATCTCACTCGGTCTATCCCTGTATAGTCTATAATATCTAAGACTCTCTGGGAAGCTCACTCAGTCTATCCCTTATAGTATATAGCACCGGGTTCTCACGGTCCAGTGACAGTCAGTGCATATTAATGCTATAAGGCCAGAGTACACCTATAAAGCTACTTGGATAATCAAAGTAAACCTATAGAGATACATGGCTAAATAGTCTATAGAGCAACAAGCTTGTTAACCACATCATTCTGTCCTATGATCACAAGGCATGGAAACAGGTACAACGACCAAAGGCTAAAGAGACCCAATGGTTTCAACAAGAAAAAATCATGGAAAAAACATAAAAGCATGACAATTATCCACAATCATGATCAATTTACCTATACACAAGCATGCAAGTAAGGCAGGAATAACCACAAGGGGAAAAAGGTAAACATGAAATACCCCATCCATGGGTCTTGGTGGAATTTTCACATAAAACTCAAATACATCGAAAGGTAAGGCACAAAACACCTACCTCGATCCTAGGAGATCGATATACTTAAACCATGAGGCTTGATTCTCCTCAGAATGACATACATATATGAAAACGCAAAAAAAAATCAACCCATGATAACTTAAGAAAGAGGAGGAATTGGAAATCAAGGCTCTAAGAGAAGGAAGAAATCATCGCTGCGGTCCCTACGCAATCGACGATGGTCGATTCAGAGGACAGATGGTGGCTCAGGGGATTGGAGAGGATCTATGGCCGTACGGGTTGCTCTCGGTCGAAGGTGCTGGAGAAGAAGACAAATCTGTCGCTTAGGTGCGACCCTAGTCCGTTTAATGAAAAAAAAGAAAATACATAGCATGTTCTACTTGAGTACACGGCGTGTACTCTAATTTTCCGTACTCCAATTTAAGAGGCCTCCACTTCAGCCCTACACACCATGTGTGTGGCTCGGTCATGACCATCACATGGCCTGGTGCGGCAAGGGAGTACACGACGTGTACTCATAAAGTACACGGCGTGTACTTCAAAAATTTCCAGAAACTCCTCTTTTCTCAAAAAATCCAGTAAAAGAGGAATACATACCTGAAAATGATGATCTAGGTTCTTACAAACTCCCCCCCTTAAAGAAATTTTTCCCCGAATTTCCCTAGCGAGGCGTAAAAGAAGAAACCCCGAACAGATCCGGCCACTATGATCGTACATCTGTCTCCCTCCCCCAAGTCTTGTCCTGAACTCGCCCGTGCTGCCATAACACCCTTACTAGAGGAACATACCAGCCATAGAGAACCTTCATACTGCAATCGACAATCTGGATGGGATGCTCCTCAAACAACGCATCCTCTTCAAGCTCAACCTCCTCAGGTTGAAAGACATGAGACGAGTCTGAAAAGTAACGTCGGAGCTGAGAAACGTGGAAGACGTCGTGCATAGACCAGTAACTCTACGGTAACCGCAACCGATAGGCAACTGGACCAACTCTATCCAACACCTCAAAAGACCCAATGTACTGCATTGAAAGCTTACCCTATCTCTAAATCCTCTTGTGTCCCAACCTCGGTGCGACACACAGAAAATCCTGACCCCCTACCTCGAACTCTAGAGGTCGTCTCCGTTGATCAACATAAGACTTCTGCCGAGAATGTGCTGTAGCCATCCTCTTCCGAATAAACTCTATCTGCTCTAAGGTCTCCTGAACAAGACAAGGTCCCAACAAAGCTACATCTCCTGCCTCCAGCCAGCATAAGGGTGATCGGCATGACCTACCGTACAAAGCCTCGTAAGGTGCCATCAGAATAGTCGCCTGAAAACTGTTGTTATAGGAAAAATCCACCAGAGGAATATGCTTCTCCCAAGAACCGCCAATGTCTATAATGCAATATCAGAGAATATCCTCAAGCACCTAGATCTCACCCTCAGACTGGCCATCTGTTTGGGGATGGTATGTTGTACTCACAAGTACCTATGTATCCAAATCCTTCTGAAGTACCTTCAAGAACCGAGAAGTGAAGCGCACATCCCTATCTGAAACAATGGAGTGTGGAACTCTATGTAGACATAAAATCTCTTGGATGTACAACCGTCCCAGCTAATTAACATTGAAGGTATCCTTGATCGGCAAGAAGTGGGCAACCTTCATAAGCCTGTCGATGACAACCCAAACAACATCACTCCCTCTAGGTGACCTCGGTAACTCGGTCACAAAGTCCATTGCGACGTCGTTCCACTTCCACTCGGGAATGGGTAACTGCTGTAAAATCCCGGCTGGTCGCTGATGCTCTGCTTTCAACTACTGGAAAGTGGAACATCTCATGAAAAAACTAGCAACATCTCTCTTCATACCTGGCCACCAGTACTGGCGGTGTAGATCATGCTACATCTTGGTGACGCCTGGATGAACTTCCCAAACCGAGGAATGAAAATCCTGCATCATCTCCTCGCGTATGTCTTATGGCACCCATACGTGTCCCTGGAAATGCAAGATCTCATCCTCGCCCATTGTCCATCCCGGAATAGGGTCCTCTCCTGACACACTCTCCCATAGGACTAAGCCTTCTGAGTCTGATAGCTGCCTCATCTGTACCCGATCATGAATAGAAGAGGGAACAACTATAGAAGACAGGTAAGTCTGTCCCTGTCTATCGTGCACCTCCAGATGCATCTCAGATAATAGATCCATAAGCTGCCACTAACTACTGGCCTCCTAAACTACTGGAATCTGAGTTCTCCTACTCAACGCATCTGCCACTATGTTGCCCTTTCCCGGCGTATAGGCAAGCTCAAAGTCGAAAGACTGAAGATACTCTACCCACCTACGTTGTCTCAGATTCAGATCCCACTGAGTGAAGATATATTTGATACTCTTGTGGTCGGTGAAAACCAAAAAGTGCTCCCCCATAAGGTAGTGTCTCCAATAGCGTAAGGCATGAACAACAACTGCCAACTCCAGATCGTGCGTCGGGTAGTTCCTATCATGTGGCCTCAACTGCCGAGACCCGTAAGCAACGACCCCATCTCCCTGCATAAGAACAACTCCTAGCCCAATACCTGAAGCATCACAATAAATAGTATATCCCTTTCCCGGCTCTGGCAAGACCAGTATTGGTGCTGACATCAACCTCCCCTTCATCTCCTGAAAGGCTGACTCACAAGAATCTAACCATAAAAACTTCACCCCCTTCTTGGTCAGACCTGTTAGCGGTGATTCTAGGCGTGAAAAGTCTTGTATGAAATGCATGTAGTATCCAACTAGCCCTAGAAAACTCCGCACCTCAAATACATTTTTGTTTTCCCCCAGAAAACTACAACTCTCACTTTATCAAGGTCCACTGATACTCCTGTCTCTGAGATAACATGATCCAAAAAGTGAATCTGATCCATCCAAAAGTGGCATTTCAAGAGCTTAGCATATAACTGATGCTCTCTCATTGTACTCAGAACGATCTCAATATGTATGGAATGGTCATGTCGAGTGTGAGAGTACACCAAGATGTCGTCCACGAAGACCACCACAAATGAATCTAAGTACGGATGGAACACTCGGTTCATTAGTTCCATAAAAACTGCTGGTGCGTTGGTGAGACAGAACGACATGACTATATACTCGTATAGACCATACCTGCTCCTGAATGCTGTAAGAGGTATATATGATGGTCTAACGTGAAACTGATGATAATAGGACCTCAAATAAATTTTCGAGAACACCCCGGATCCTCTAAGATGATCAAAGAGGTCATCGATCCTCGGCAAGGGATATCGGATCTTGACCATCAACTGGTTCAGCTGACGATAATCCACAAAAAGACGAAGGGTGTCATCTTCTTTCTTCACAAACAAGACAGGAGAACCCCAAGGAGAAGTAATGGGTCAAATGAAACCCTTTGAATGTAACTCCTACAACTGCTTCTTGAGCTCCTACAACTCAGGTGCAGCCATCATATAAGGAGGAATGGACACCGGTGCCGCTCCTAGAACAAGCTCAATCGAGAAGTCTACCTCATGCTCTGGAGGCAAACCTAAAAATTCCTCTAGAAAGACATCCCTGAAGCGATCCACCACCGAAGGAAAGTCTAACTGTGAAGTCCCCTAGTCATCCAGATAAAGACTAACAATCAGGGCTATAACTCCTCCTAGCACATGATGCTCTGGTCTAGTTCTACCTACCTAGGAATCCCATTCTCCTCTATGAAGGAAATATCCGCCCTCTGGTGATACGAAACTCACCCTGTGGCGATAGCAATCGACGACTGCCAAGAAGGGAACCAACCAGTCCATCCTAAGAATGACGTTATAGCTCGTCATCTCTAGGACAAAGAGGTCCCATAAGAAATGACACCCTGCAACCTCAAGAGGGCACTCTCTTCACTGACGTACGATAGATGTCCTCATTCCCAACAGCGTGTCAAGAGTCAACAAGTCGGCAGACAAAAAGATACAGAGCCCAAGGCTCTCCACAACAGCAATAGAGATAAAACTATGCGAAGCACCAGTATCGAAAAGGGCTGAAGAAAAAACTGAGGCTACTAAGATTGTACCTCGAACTATTGAAGGGACGGGATCCTGATCTTGATAGGTCTGCTCCATGGCAAAAAGGTCTGGCCTGTACCGCGGCCCTACGCCCCTGGCTGACCACTCTGAGCTGACCCACTATGCTGTCGCTGGTAACCTGGTGACTGACCACCATAGCTGCGACCTCCACCTCGGCTCAAACGGCCGGAAGAACTCTAGTTCCTAGACTGGTGAGAAACTGGTGAAGCATATCATTAACACAGGGTCATAGAAGAACCCCTACCACCAGCTGAAGGTGAGAAGATCTGATAGAAGCGCTGGAGATGGCCCATCTTGCCGCAATATCAGCCCTCCATCGGGTCTCTCTGGCACTAAGTCCTTGTATGCCCACTCCTACCGCACTGGTAGCATACAACCTGGCTGCCAGAAGATACATCCCGCATACCCTGATCTCCTAGAGAAGACTCTCTACGGCGCTTCCAACTTTCCGTAGGAGGAACACCACCTATGGATGTCGAACTGCCCTGGCTCACAGCTTCAGAATCCCTCAGGTTGCACTCAGTGATCAGCGTCTGGTTGATGATAGAGGATATCGAAGTCAACATGAAGATATTCACCTGGGAATGGATCTCCTTCCTGAGACCGTCCTCAAACTTTCTATCAAGGAACAACTCATTACTTGCTGGGATCGGCGTGAAGCACTGCAGCTCAGTAAAGCGGGATGAGTGCTCCATAACAGAAAGAGTACCCTGCTGCAGACTCATAAACTCCCAGGCTCCATCATCCCTCAAGGTCCCTCGGTAAAAGTAGTCATAGAAGGTGTGGAAAAACTCATCCCAAGACATACTCTTGTACCGCCCTGACTACGAGATCACCTCCCACCACCTCTTGGCGGTGTCACGGAGCATATAAGTGGCCATCTTTACCCTTTTTTCTGGGGGTATCTAAAAAGGCTCAAAGATCATCAGTGTGGCCTCTAACCACGACTCTATAGCCTGGGGTCCTCCATCCCCTGAGAAAGTAGGAGGATGCTACTGCTGAAAGACCCGCGTCAATTCGTCCATCGACAGGGTAGGAGGCGGTGCTCCCTAAAAAGTCTGCATCATCCTCAGGAAGTCCTCCCTGAACTGCGTATCGGTGCCTGCGATAGGTATGAATGCTGGTGCCAAGGTTAGAATAGCAGGAGGATCTGCAGGAGGTCCCTGACCGGCTATATCCGGTGTCTGATCACTGTCTGGAAACTGACGTACAACCAGAGGACGTCTCAGAGGCATAGCTCTGAAAAGATAAAAATCACACCTCATATCAGGATTATCAAAGAATTTGAACATAAGAGTTCAAAACAGGAGCAGGAGAGAGAAATATTCGAGTTTAAAAATGCGACTACACGACGTGTATAAAAACTACACGGCGTGTTCACTTAAACCAAAGACATGGGCGTGTACTCCTGCTGCCTCTGGTTGTGTAACACCCCAACTACACGGCGTGTTGTCCCCACACACGGTGTGTACTTGAACTCTATTCCCATGCTTGAGTCTCTTTATATAGCTAACCCACACGGTCCTATTAACGCTATACTACACGGCGTGTTCACTAAGGACACGAAGTGTACTAGATAAGGTTTCGACAATCCGTGTTGTTAGTTACACGGACGGATACACGGCGTGTTCTGAACAAACATAGCATGTATAGGTGAAGATAACACTGAACTGTGTTGTTCATGACATGGTCAGGTACCTAGAACAAGACTGCACGGTGTGTTCTTTACCAACATGGCGTGTTCTACTCGAGCTTTCTCAGCCCGTGTTGTTAGTGACATGATCGGGTACACAACTCTATACTATACGGCGTGCACCTACCATACACAACATGTTCCTAAAGAAATTTACTCAACATCGTGTTCCTGCTCACACAGTCTGTGAGATAGTCTGAAACTACATGGCGTGTAGTCATAAAGTACACGCCGTGTATTCTGAGTTTTTCTGGGCAGTAACTCAGAAACTGCACCGAAGCCCAAAAAAACAGAAAACAAGGCATGAAGGTGCCAAATTCTGATCCGTGAGGGCCCATACTCCCCACGAACCAAATCTTGGCATCCAAAACAGTCATATATAAGGAAAAACAGGTCAATGATTCACCAATTTCCGATTCAAGAGGGCCCATAACACCTTCGGAAACAAAATTTGGCATTCATTTAATCAAGGTACAATACAAACAATCCTCTATCAAACATCATAGATTCTATCAAAACATCTATCACAACAGCATGCATAATCTACACAAAGTCTATCACAATAACATGCAATCACTAATGCATCCTATATGGCACAACAAGAATGCATGGCATGTGATTTCTAACAAGGGAATATATGATGCATGAGATGGCATAACCTCATCTCATCGGGTTGCGACAGGAATAGAACCATTATAGCTACAACAATAAAAACACAAGTCATGTGAATCACTCTAGGTGAAATCATATCAACTGTAAAATATCAAAACTAGAAAACTATAATAAACGAGGTAGTATGACTTTTCCCTGTACACGGGTCAGCTACTCCTAGGCATAGCTTATTACCAAGTACCGAATTCGTCCTATCCTTGGCTAAAGGCTCCAAACAACAAATCAAGAGAAAATAATCCCTCTGATACCACATTGTAATGTCCCAGTTCCAGAAGCCACCAAGAGGTGCGCCGTACCAGGTTGGTCACATGGCCTCAAGCGCATTTCCCCAAATGCCAGAGGCTGTCGACTAGCAGCGAGGGCCTTGGGTGTGATAGTGGGGAAACTATGCCCTCATTGGCAGAGTACATTGAAGAAGTAAATAAACATGCAAGAGCGGAAGCAGTAAATAACCAACAATAATAAACAACGGAATGACGAAATCAGCAAACAAATGGAGATCATATGTATATATATGAAATGATGCATGATACATATATAGGAAAGTAGCCAAACAATTCAAAATGCTGAAAAATAAAATAGTACTAAAACATGTACAAAATAAAGTAAATAGCTCCTCAGCATCGCAAGACAAAGGTTGGTCCCATTCTCTCCTGTTCCAAAGAAATAAAATACCAGAAGTCGAAGGGTGCTTGCCCTTGTCTATGACTATAACAACATAGTATGTTTGGGCCCAAAAACATGACCCATACAGGATGTGAGACTAAATCCCAGTAGATAACCACCTGAAGATCTGTGCCTAACAGTCAGTGAGTATATGGATGGTAATAGTACAAAAAGTAGTAAATAGTAGCATCAATAGTAGGCAGTAATTAATAAGCAGTAAACATAATGATATAAAAAAGTGATCAATCCACAGAACAACAAGTAGAGGTGCAACAACACCTAACAAAAACAGGAAACCCTCTGGGAAGTACTCGCAACCATCCCCTCTGGTCCTATCCAAGAAGTACCACAACCCTCTGGGTAGTGCACTCAGCCTAACCCCTCTGGTTTGGTCATACGAAATTATAAGACTCTTTGGGGAAGCTCACTCGGTCAATTCCCCTTATAGTATAGGGTAGTCAGGGACTCTCTGAGGGAGATCACATGGTCTAACCCTCTTAGCCCCAAGGTCTAGAGACTTTCGGAGGAAGCTCACTCAGTAAATCATCCTATAGCCTAAGGTATAACACAAACTCTATGAGGAAGCTCACTCGTTCAATTACTCCTCTATCCTGGGAAGGTTTTAAATACATTCAAACAAGGTAAAGACTCTATGAGGAATCTCACTCGATCTACCCTCCAGTAGTCTATAACAACTAAGACTCTCTGGGAAGCTCACTCGGTCTATCCCCTGTAGTCTATAATGTCCAAGACTCTCTGAGGAAGCTCACTCGGTCTATCCCCGTATAGTCTATAATATCTAAGACTCTCTGGGAAGCTCACTCGGTTTATCCCTTATAGTCTATAGCACCGGGTTCTCATGGTCCCGTGCCAGTCAGTGCATATTAATGCTATAAGGCCAGAGTACACCTATAGAGCTACTTGGCTAACCAAAGTACACCTATAGAGATACTTGGCTAAACAGTCTATAGAGCAACAAGCATGTTAACAACATCATTCCGTCCTATGATCACAAGGCATGTAAACAGGTACAACGACCAAAGGCTAAAGAGACCCAAAGTTTGCAACAAGAACAAATCATGGGTAAGATATCCAAGCACGACAATTATCCACAAACATGATCAATTTACCTATACTCTAGTATGCAAGAAAGGTAGGAATAACCACAAGGGAAAAAAGGTAAACACGCAACACCTCATCCATGGGTATTGGTGGGATTTTCACATAAAACTCAAAGACATTGAAAGGTAAGGCACAAACCACCTACCTCGATCCCAGGAGATCGATATACTTGAACCATGAGGCTTGATTCTCCTCCGAACGGAGTATATATACAAAAATGCACAAAATTATCAACCCATGATAACTTAAGAAAGATGAGAAATTGGAAATCAAGGCTCTAGTAGAAGGAATAACTCACCGTTGCGGTCCCAACGCAATCGATGACGGTCGATTCGGAGGACGGATGGAGGCTCGGGGGCTCGGAGAAGATATGAAGCCGTACGGGTTGCTCTTGGTTGAAGGCGATGGAGAAGAAGACAGATCTGTCGCTTAGGCGCGACCCCGGTCTGTTTAATGAAAAAAAAGAAAATACACGGCCTGTACTTCTTGAGTACACGGTGTGTACTCTACTTTTTTGTACTCCACTTTATAAGGCCTCTACTTCATCCATACACACCGTGTGTGTGGCCTGGACATGGACAACACACAGCCTGGCGTGGCAAGGGATTACACGTCGTGTGCTCATAAAGTACACGACGTGTACTTCAATAATTTCCAGAAACTCCTCTTTTCTCAAAAAACTCCAGGACAAAGAAAGACATACCTGAAAACAAAGATCTGGGTTCTTACAAATTTAGATTTTTTTTCTTTCCATGGATCTTATACTTGGTCATTAGTGATTGGTTTGGGTTCTTATTTTACTTTTTGGAATGTATATGGTATGTTCTCATTTGGGTACATTAGTCATGAATCATGTGGTTGTATTCGCACATAGATATTTTCTAGGTAATCCTCTAATCCCCCATTGATAACTTATTATTGTGGGGGATCTAAGTATTATTATGTAATATTAAAATTCAATAGTTGAATATCTTTTAAGAAAGTTAAGGGAAATTGGGTATTATCCAAATAAATCACCTTAAAAAGGTGTTGAATAAAAGACTTTCCTCTTCAGCAATGACACCAATTTGATGAGCATTTTTACACATGCTCTCAAAATATTTGTGATTTTCACTAAGTGTAGAAAATTGGATGACCCATGTAATTATTATAAGTAGGAAGTAAATTAAAAAACTTTAAAAAGGTTTAAAGAAACAAATAAAAAAATTAAACAAGGTAACAAAATAAGTAGTTTTGGTTACGTATATTTGGAACATAAGCAAACAATCAAGAAAACAATTTCTTTGAAAGTGATAATATAAGAAGATGTAATAAATATAATATACCCATTAATTATTAATTTATAATTATCCCTTATTTTTAAATCAATTTAATTACCATCCCATAATCTTTAAAATCCACAACCCTATGAAAATTAGTACAGTCACAAAGATGGAAAGAAATGAACCCTAGGTTGATTTTAGGACTTCCAATCACAACACCCATCTTTGATTGTTGTACAATAGCCAAATTTTGGTTATTTGAATATTAGGACAGTACCTACACCCTATAAATTAGAATTATTTATAATTGGAGATTATATTATAACCCTACGAAATGATCTAAAATTAATTAAAATTTTCAGTTAAAGTTCTAATCTCATGATTCACACGGCCCAAACTCGTAGTCAAAGTGAAAATCGATCAAGTTAGATAGAAATTGAAACTCAATTAATTGATCAAAATTTATTAATTTCAATTTTTCATGGATTCAAAATAAACAAATAAAGGGGGTAGTGATTATATCGACTCTAAATGGAATCTACTCTTTTATGGGTGGAGTTTTTCTCATGGAGACAATTTCCATAAGAAAAAAATTTTAAAGGGTAAAACCCAATATTATATTCACTCTTATATTCCAGCACTGATAATAAAAATAAAAGGATAAAAAAATAAATAAAAATAATTTTTATCAAGAGAAAGTGAAATTACAAGCACGAAATCAAAGAAATAAAAAATTGAAGTGGGTGAAGATTGAATTATCGGAAGAGATATTTGTGTAAATAATTGATTCTTAAAATTGGTTAAATAGTTTTCAAGGAACAAAAAATTAAGCCACACCTTCACAAAGACTTAAAAAACCCTCCTAAAGAGTGAAAAATCCAATTAAATAGAGTGTGTTAGGGCTAGGGTTACAAATATATAAAAGGAAACATGAGTGATTATATCTCCAAAAGTTACTCCAACTTGAGCTTCATTTTCTACGTAATCCCTGTGCTAACCATGTCACTCCAAAATAATGAAATTATTTAAATTAATTACTTTAAAACCTCTAAAAATTTCATACCAATTCATTTTCTAATGAAAAAATTATGGTTGAATTAGTGTTTTGGATCCATTCTCCCAAATCCAATCCAGATTTTACTTCATCAACATTTTTAGATTGTTCAAAATGGGATAAATCTTTCACGATCAAAATGAAAAATTTTTAAAATCAGTTTACAATATTTTCACAAAATTTCAAGTTAAAATTCATCACATAAAAAATTTTAGAATAAAATTACTAGGGTGAACTTAAAATGGTAAAAAAAATTCATTCAATTTATAAATTAAATATAAAAATAATAAATTTCATTGAATCTGAAAGTAATGCTCAATTTGGGGAAATTATATCAATAATTATTAACAAAATATTTTAAAAAACTTGGTTTATCATTCACCTTCTACCATTTCCTTAGTTTTAAAATTGTCAATATGTTGTTTTTCATGATTGGTAGCATCAACATGTGGAGAAACCCATTTTTTCTCAATATTGGATTCATCAATATGTGTAGAATCCATTATCTATATAATTAGTTGAAAATTTAATTAATATTAAATAAATGAATTATTGAACACATAATATGATGATATAACGCATTGTATATTAAAAAAACATTAACCTAATTATAGAACTATATTTTTCCCCTTTAAAGGTTAAAGGGATTTCCCCTCTATCATGTATCCAAATACCATCCTTTTGATACCTTGTGACATACAAGACCCTATATAATTTGGTACCACAACAAAATGTTTGTGAAATCCAAATAGAAGGGTCATCCTCAATTGAATTGACATCTTATCTTGAAGTGGTTTTGGTCGATAACAAAACAATTGACCACTTTCTATTTGAAGGATTTGGGGCATAAAATACTTTTACTACTTATGATAACATTATGGAAAGTTCATCCTTATACCATTCCTTGATAAAATCAACTTTCATTAATTTTGATCCATTGGTTTTAACTGCACACCAATTATCAACTCATTTTCATTGAAAAATAAGCACTTTTAATGTTATATAATATAACTATAATATTTGTTTGATAATGCCCAATTATGAAATATTACCATAAATTGGATTTCTATCTTTATTACAAGATACATTCATTGATTCCCCTATAATAGTAACCCCACTATTTTTCATGATACTATATTCATCATGTTCATTTGTATTTAATGTATAACCATTAATTATATAACCATTATAAGATAATACATGCACACTTGGTTCCCTGTGTAGCCTTTAAATCCATTATAAAATTTAATTTAGATTTGTAGATTATTCCTTAAAAATATGGTCTCAAAACCATCATATAAACTATCCACTATGTGTATTTGATATCCAACTTTCATCCCTTTATGGATTTAGTTTTCTAATAATTACTTTGTGGGTTTCAATATATGGTGAAAGATCCAAATTGTTATATAAAATGTAAAGGCATGCATACTACCACTCTTTAATAGTAATTGAGAAAACATTTATTCTAAAAATTCCTTCACCCATAAGGCACCCTCTATGATGAGGTTTTGGGAGACCAATTCTATCCACATCAGATAGGTAGTTATTACATAATTTAGCAGGTTCCTTAACAATATATTTCTATTCCATAAAACCTTATGGATGGCTTTATTTTTGATGTATTTTTCAAAATCATCATATATAGTTTAATGCTGCACATCTATATATAATGTACATGACCACATAGATGGATCTTTTTAACTAATTTAATCATCAATTGAATAATTATATCAAATAATGATGTTGTGAATAACATCTCAAATTAACCTAATATGAAAATAATTTCCATTTCCATACTGGGAAACATCACTAGGTCTATAACTTTACTACATATAGCTTTTAAAAAGAAACAAATCTTAGTTAATGTTTGTTGGAAACTTGTAGGCAGAATGCAACATAAATATACATGCATTAAATATTGCATGAAAACATAAAATTCAAGTGATTTTAGGTCCTATGAAATTAAATAATTCACTATCATGATATTTTTTTTATATTTTATAAATGATCCTCTTAAACATTTACATCATTCATAAAGTTTCAAAACTAATATCTCTCTTTTATGGAAAGAGTGTATGGTGCAAGAGGAAAAAATTCCATCTCCCACCCTTTACCGGCACTAACTCATGCCTTTATCCTTATGTCAATAATATAAAACCTACACTTAATGTCATACTTTGTTTTATTTTATTTTATTTAGTAATGTAATAATGACACTACCTTATACATTTTTTTTCTACATGCATGACATAAGGAAAATTTATGATGTATAAATAATCCCAGTATGAAAATTTAAAAAGAGGTATCTTTTTCAACTAGACATCATAAGTTTTTTCAAAAAAGGTTTACAAAAAATGGTGACTATATCCTTTACTTTCTCAAACCATTGATCACATGTTAGGGGGATAGTGCTCTACCTTCTTCTAAATTCCCATTGAAGGATGTCATCCAAGATCGGTATTTACATTATTTAGGTAATTTTTTTTGATGTCCTAGAAAAAATATCTTTGAGGAATGTTTCTACCAAAATGTGTGCGTACCTTGTTCACAAATAGAATACCCTATCATTACTTTAATTCTATATTCTGAAAATTTTATATAAATAGGAAATCCATTTATCATCCCATAAAACATTACTCTCAATGTGAAATTTTCAATTATATAAGAATAATACAACATAACACCTAAATCCTGCATTAATTTCAAATCTTTTACTAATAGAGATAAATAAACATCAATATCATTACTAGGTTTTTTCATCACAATGTAATAAGAGACAACATAATGTATTTTCACTTCATCATGGTGAAAAGTTATAATTTACCAACATAACCATACATATACTATGAGTGATACTTTTTAAACTAAAATTATTTATTCCATATATAAATATCACAAGATGGAGGTTTCTCTACTTATTTTTAAATTTAGAATACTCATGATCCATTTTCTTCTATCGTGGGGAGTCAATTAGGTGATAAAGTTTTCCATTTTGATTTATTGTATCTTCATGCCATGTCAATCTCTTCACAGTATCCTCACTTATATAAAAGTGACTAAATCATGGAATGATGGGAATGTACCATAAAAATTTAAAAGGAAATTATTTATCTTTAGTATATCAAGATACACCACACTTAAGGAATTTTTAACTGATTCATAGTCCTTGGGAAATATTATATAGTCATTTAGATAAATATGTATTCTTTATGAGATCAAACCCATTGACCATAACATCCATTTAGCATCATATATTCAGAAAATAATATCAATATATTTTGATAGAATATCATTCAAGAGAGAAATTAGTTCTATAAAGCTAGTGTCACTACATCCATTTCCATATTTCAAATTATATTTCTTCAATATGATTGATAATATTTTATATTTAGTATAACCATAATATAATGGATTCTTTTCAAAAATATTTAAATTATCAAATATATTTGGATAATCATAAAGCTTATCTTAAAATACCATTTTTATTTCCTTAATATAATCTCTTTTATCTTTTAAACTTGTAATCATATACTTGATATGATCTTCATCATCATTGACACTTTTAATCACATCAGATGATCCATAAACCACAATGTTATACAAGTCACTAGATATATTTAGTTCTTCCCTATGTTTAGTCCAAAATTTATAACTTTTATCTATTCCTTGATAGATAAAGTATTCTTCCAACTCCTCATGGCTAATTAGTCTTGAATAAAAAATTGATAACGGATAAAGGATATATAAAGGGTTATGTGCACGATATTTTGCAAAATTTATGAACTCTTTAACCCCATATACATATTACTTTGTCATAAGATTGGAATATATCCATTTTCAATTCATATAAATTCTGTTTGATTCAATAATATTCATAATTAACAAAAAATATAGATACACAAAATGTATGAGCTTATAATCCTTACAAGATATTATGTAGACACACACACACACACACATATAGTCATCATGTTTGATATAAATTATAATTATTTCAATAAGTTTTAATAAGATATAATGATGAAAATTATATGAATATAAAGTAAAATAACACTCATTTTCTATTACAAGAAGTCACATATCATAAATCATTTTATTTTTTGAAATGGATTCATCAAGGTAGATAATTAACTCTTTGTCACTATCAATGTGCTCAAGAAAACTATGGATTTATTCAACTAGATACGTATTAGGGTATATATAATAATATTTTTATAAAAACCTGAACATTTATAAATAAACTTCAACTTATGATTTAAATTAAATGTCGTATTATGTAATATGGTTATAGAAAACACATGCACTTATTTGGGTTTATTATATTTTATCATATTTGAAAAATCTTTAATCATCTTTACTATTGATAATATAGCCTTTGAATAGTGAGAATATGATTAATATAAATATAGGGTTTTGATAAATCCAATTGACACAAAGGAAGTGATGGCCTCAACTAGTAGTATCATACCCTATAAAGCTCATTTATCATAGATTCAAAGGGAGATAAGATCACTGGTATTTTCCCTTGACCAAGCCCATGATGTGATCCAAAAACTTAAGCATAAATAAAACCGTTTCTGGGAGAAGTTCAAGCTCATCAAGATCATGACCCAAGCCATGTATGTCGAACCACCCCATGAAAGTCTCCCCATCTCACACCTTACCCTTAGAAAGTTTACTGGTGTTTTAAAGGGATATGTATCAAGACCAAAATAATATGAATATGTATATTTTATTTTTAATATAATAATGTTCATATTTTCTTCTTATCATTACTTTATAAATGTTTTTGAATTTTATACAATAAAACACAAATTGTATTTTTAATTGGTATTAAATTTCAGTTAATACTTTTATTTTGATGAATTAATGGATTTTTTAAATAAATAATATTTTAATAAAATATTATTATTAAATAATTTTTATTAAATATAAATCATCTTATAATTTTTATGAAGTTAAATGTAATTTTTTAAGGGTTATTATCCTCCTCATATTTATTCATGTTTCTTCATATCTTACGCCTTCTATTTCCAATTCATATTATTCAAACATGTTTTTCCATGTCTCTATTACTATCAATTTGAAGTCCAAATGATGAGAGATCCATTTCTCTCTCATCAACCCATTTTATGAACCTTTAACTGATGTCATTATGGTGTCAAAATTTTACCATGATTCTCCATGCGAAAACAATTGTGTAGTGAATACCATACCCATTTTCTATCAAGGTTGTTCACCTTTAAGAACTTATACTTACTGATTTGGTACTTATATGTATGTATTAAACTTTAATTTATCATAGAATAAACTATTATGATGAATTAATCTATTTTGTATGATCTATGTGGTACACTTAATCATGACAGTGAAATGAATGTGATAGGTGTGCCCAGAATTATATAGTGTTCCAATGTATTGGTTAATGTTTAGTCTCATAAGAAGTCATGATGGGATATTGATTAAACCTAATTCCTTTATGGGAATTTTTTTATAATGAGGTATTGGAAGTTATCCTTGACTTATGTTTATGATATATTATTTTAATTTGTTACAACATTTCCCATGTTTCCTTTATGTTATCATGATAAATCATATCTTATTATTAATTTTTATGATTCTCACCCATTTTATTAAACATTTATATTCCTATTGTATAACATGTATCACTCTCTTCATGTTATTCTATGTTTATTCCTTTACTGGTCTTTATAGCTCACCCCTTTCTTATCTATATCCCCAGGATATCCCATGAAATTTTAAGTGTGAGCATGTTAAGGAAGTTTTCAATAAAGATGATATTTTTCCTATTTTAAGTTGTTATGTAATGTACCTAATTCCCAAATAAACTAGACTTATCGATCTTATAGGTTTTATTTAGTGTAATCTTATGTAATAAATTATAATTTTTAATAAATATAAGGTTTATCAAAGTTGGTATCAAAGTAAATGTTTAGTTATATTGGGGATTAGGATTATAAAACTCTAGGGATAGCCTAAGGTATAAGACTAAGAATAAAAAAATATCACTAAATTTTTGGTAAGTATAGAGTAATAGGTTTATAATGAAAATACATCCCTATATGGGTACTACAAGTGGATTTGGCTATGGCATAAATGTACATAAGGGTAAAACCCAAAAACAATGCATTCAAATAGACTCAACTGAGAACTGGGGCACGAAAACAGGCCTTACTGCACACCTAGTTTGACACTCCTAAAGAATATGTTTTGGTAAATTCATAAGCTCATTACGAACCATTATTAAGGGATCAAAAAATACCAATAATAATACATGCTATGTAATAGATCATGGATAACATAGATTAAAGCCTAAAAATTCCTAAGTTAAGGAAATACATGTAATTTATAAGTTATCTCTTTAATGAAATTATATTACCATTTATGTGTTTAATAGTTTAAAAATACTCATCCCTAATTTTACCTTTATTTTATCCAATGGATGGAAATATGAGGAATCAAGTAGACAATAAATGTGATAAGAAATGTGATGACAACACTAAAGAGATTCCCAACCCAATGGGAGTAGGAATCAAAACAGTTGTGATGATAATCTCCCAAATGAGTCAATTTATGAATAAAAATCTATATTAGGGGGAGCTCCCAAATCCCCCTAAGAAATAACAACCTACAATTAAGAGCTTTATGCGAAAAAGGCCCCCCCGAATTTCAATGGATCACCTGATCCCTTAATCACCGAACAATGTATCAACTCCATTGACAAGATATTCTCTATCTTCCAGTGTTCTAATAAAGAGAAGGTTCTACTAGATGTTTATCATATGAAGGGTAAATCTGATCAGTGGTGGAAATTGATAAAAAATACAAAGCTTGAGGAAGATACTGAAGCGATGGGGTGGAAGGAATTCCTTAAAATATTTTTTGGTAAATATTTTCCCCACAATCTATAAATTAAAATTTAAAGTGATTTCCTTGAACTCAAGAAAAAAAATTATGAAACTATATAGAAGTTTGAGTAAAACTTCAAAATACTTTCAGGATAAACCTATATATTTTTCGTTACCCTTCAATGCAAGGTTGATCGCTTCTTTGGTGGGCCAAAACCTAGTCTACAAAAATACCTAATGATCCGAGACTTTGATAGTTATGAGAAAATTATACCATGTTCCCTTAAAGAAAAGATAAAGATCAGATAATCTCAAGGAAATCATGAGGATAAGTAGAGAAAAGTGGAGTTTAATTCTAGTGGTATGATGGAGAAATATAAAAGTGCCAATAAATTTCAATATACCAATTATCAAAAGTGTGGAAAGAAGAACCCTAGAAATTTTCTAAGGGGGGGGGGGGTGAGGAAATGATTTTGGTTCATAAAGGAAGGGAACCTAGAAAGATATTATCGATAGGAGAAACCCACCAATGCTATAGAGTAAAGGAATTGTCCATTCAACCTTCAATGCATTGTTCATTTATTCAACTTCAAGGAACCAAGGAACTTTACAAACCAATGCACTAAGCTAAGATTTATTAGAGATAACCAAAAAACTAAAAGGTAATAAGGGCAACCTTTTTACATCACAACCGCTGAGGTGGATCCTGATAAAGAAGTGGTGATAGGAATATTAGTTATTCATTCAAGAATAAAGAACATATTTTTTGGTTCTATTTATATGCATTCCTTCATATCATGAATGTTTAGTAGAACTATTCAAACAATACCACAAATCATAGAGGTAGATATGTCAGTGAAAATGGAAAATGGGGAAATTATTTCATCGTGAGTATATAACTCCTACTTTATCAAAATTTGTGGGTTGAACTTCCCAAAAAACCTTTTCATACTCCCTTTGGTGAAATTTGATGCAATTATGTGTATGGATTGGGTTTCCCTGTATAGAGCTAATATAAATTTCCCTGATAAGGGAATCACTCTCTATATCATGAATCAACCCCCGAATCTGTATAAGTGCAAGGAGGAGGATATATATTATTTTGAAAAAACATCTCAAGAATGGATATTATTTCCCTATGAGAAAGAGTATCTAGATAAATTGATTTATTCTAAGTAAAGGATCATCCTTAAATACATTCCCATTATGAGGGAATACAATGATGTGTTTCTCGAATAATTTCTTAGTCTTCCTCCTAGTTGAGTGGTTTAATTTTCAATCAATATTATAAATAGGGTGTTACCATTATCGAAGAGTCCATATAGAATAGTTTTTATAGAACTTGGGGATCTTAAGAAACAACTATAAGAGAATATGCATAAAGGGTTCATATAACCAAGTGCTTTACCTTGCGGTGCACCAGTCATATTCCTCAAGAAGAAGGATGGGTCAATGCATCTTTGCATTGATTATCATGAGCTCAACAAGATCGAGATAAAGAACGTGTATCCTATGCCAAAAATTAATTACTTTTTTCAATTAGCTATGTGGATCACAATAATTCTCCAAGGTGGATCTTTGATTCAGATATTACCGAGTTAGGGTGAAGAAATAGGATATCCCCAAGACTACTTTTAATACAAGGCACATGCACTATGAGTTCATATTAATTCCATTTGAACTCACTAATTCTCTAGAAATCTTCATCGACTTGATAAATAAAGTGTTTTGATATTACATTGAAAAATTTGTGGTAGTATTTATAAAGGATATTATAATATACTCTAAAAGAAAGGAGGATCATGAGGATCATCTGAGAACTATGATAAAGACCTTGAAAAAGGACAATATTTATGAAAAGTACATTAAATGTGAGTTCTGGTTAAAGTAAGTCTCATTCTTGGGGAATATCATCACAAAAAATGTAATATAAGTATACCCTTCAAAGATAAAAGTAATTTAAGGATGGATGAGGCCAAAATATGTGATAGATATCCATATTTTTATTAGATTAGCTGGGTACTATCATTTATTTGAGAGAAATTTCTCATGATTATCAAACCCTCTAACCAAGATAACTCGGAAGGGATTAAAGTTTTCTCAGAATGATGAATGTGAAGAGAGCTTCAAAGAGTTAAAAATGAGGCTTTTCACTGCACCCGTACTCACATTTCCCACAAGTGGATAACTTTTTACTGTATTCAGTGATTCTTCGAATAAATGGACTCGGTTGTGTGTTAATAGAGAATGAAATATTGATATCCTATGCTTCAAGGAAGTTGGAATTTCACGAATAGAAATACCCATTGCATGATCTAGATTTGGATGTTGTGATATTTGATTTGAAAATATGGTGGCATTATCTATTTTGAGAGAAGAGTGAAATATATATGGATCACAAAAGTCTCAATTATATATTCACACTGAAAGAGATGAATATGCACCAGTGAATATGGATAGAGATGATCAAGGACTATGAATATTCAATTCACTACCATCTTGGGAAAGTGAATAAAGTGGGATAATCTTTAAGTATAAAGGATCCATAAATTCTATCATTTATGATAATTTATAGGGATCCAGTATTCTTAGATTTGAAAATGATGGATATGGGAATCATAAAGGAAGGAACATCATCAATATTTTCACAAATTATTACTCAACTATCCCATATGGAGAGGATAATGGATGCTCAAATAGATGATGCGAGAATTAATAAAAAAGTGGAAGCTTTAAGAAAAGTTAAATCCTTGGAGTTCAATGTTAATGAAATAGTTGTAGGATTTGAGTCGCGACTATGTGTACCATCATATCCTATGTTAAAGGAGTTGTTGGATGATTCACATAGTTCAACTTTCTCCATCTATCCAGGAATAACAAATATGTATCGATATCTCTAAGATAACTATTGGTGGGACAAAATAAAGAATGATGTCATGGAATATACATCAAGATTTATTGTATGTTATCAAGTGAAGTAAAAAAGGGAAAAAATCCAAGGGGATGATGCAACCATTACCCATGACCATATGAAAATGAGAAAAAATCACCATGGAATTTGTCATTGGTCTTACAAAGACATCAAGAAAAAATAATGTTATCTGGGTTATAGTGGATCATAATATAAAGAATACACACTTCATTGTGATTTGAGATGACTTCTCATTCGATCATCTTACAAATTTATACATTAGATATGTGTTGAGGCTTCATGGAACACAACTATCAATTATATACAATTGAGATCCAAGATTTACCTCTATGTTCTAGATGAGTCTCCAACATGCTCTAAATATTGAGTTTAACTTCATCATGACTTATCACCCTCAAACTGATGGCCAATCTAAGAAAACTATCCATACACTCGGGGACATGTTAAGATCATGCTCAATTGACTTTAAAGGAGGATGAGATCAATATCTTCCTCTGGTTGAGTTCTCATATAATAATAGTTTCCACTCAAGCATCCAAATATCTTCCTATGAATCCCTTTATGGGAAGAGGTGTAGAACACCTTCATGTTGGGTTGATGTTGGGTAACAAAAACTGTTAGGCCCTGAAATAGTTGAGGAAATGGTGGAAAAGTATAAGACCATTCAGTAGAACATCAAGGTTGTTCAGATTCGACAAAAGAGATATGATGAAAATATTAAAAAATACCTAGAAATTGTGATTTGAGACATGGTATTCTCCACATATATCTATGGAATAAGTTCATAAGATTTTGGAAGAAGAAAAAATCTTAGTCCAAGATACATTAGTCCCTTTGAGATCCTTGATCGCATCGGAGTGGTGGCTTATCGACTAGAACTCCCACCTAATCTATATCAATTACATGATCTATTCCATGTATACCTCTTAAGTAATTACATACCATACCATTAAAATGTACTCAATATAGAGGTGGTATAATTAGTGAATTATCTATCATATTAGGAGAATCCAACAAAGATCTTATATTGTAGAGACAAAGTTCTATGAAATAAGACAATACACCTAGTCAAATTGTTTTGGGGAAACCACATGTTTGAATAAGTGATGTGGGAACTAGAGTAAGTGATGAAAAAAAATTACCCTCATATTTTTTAGTGAAGGGAATGAAAAATTTCAAGGGTGAAATTTTTGAAGAGGGGAAGATTATAACAACCCAAACATTTATAAATAAAATTCCCCTTATGATTTAAATTAAATGTCTTATTATATAACATGGTTATAGAAAACACATTCAATTATTTGGTTTTATTATATCATGTTATATTTAAAAGACCATTAAGCATCTTTACCATTGATAATATATCCTTTGAAAATGATCACATGATTAGTATAAATATAGGGTTTTGATAAATCCAATTAACCTAGATAAAGGAAGTGATGGCCACAACCTATAGGATCATACCCTATGAATCCCATTTATTAGGAATTTCAAGGGAGATAACATCACTAGGATTTTACATTGAAAAATACCAAATTGAGATATAACAACATAAGCATGATCGAAACTGTTTAGGGGAGAAGTTTAAGATCATTGAGATCACAGCCCAAGCCGTGTACGCTGAACCACCCCATAAAAGTCTCATCATCACGCACCTTACCCTTAGTGATTTCTTTGGCGTATTAAAGGGACTTGTATCAATAACATAATAATTTGAATTTTTATGTTTTATTTTCAATATAATAATGTTCATATTTTCATCTTATCATTACTTTATAAATGATTTTTAATTTTATACAATAAAATAAAAAATACATTTTTAATTGGTATTCAATTTCTATTAATATATTTGTTTTGATGAATTAATGGATTTTTAAAAAAAATATTATTTTAATAAATTATTATTATTCAATAATTTTTATTAAATATAAATGATCTTATAATTTTTAATAAGTCGAATGTAGTTTTTGTAAGGGTTTTTTCCCTTATCATCGTCATTTAAGTTTCTTCATTATCTTATGCCTTCTATTTCTAGTTTCTATTGTTAAGAAATGTTTTTAGATGCCCTTATTACTATACATTTTAAGTATAAATTATAAAAGACCCATTTATCTCTCATCAACCCATTTTATGAATCTTTAAGTGACTTTTTTATGCTGCCGAAAATTTCACCGTGATTTTCTATACCAAAAGAATTGTGTAGTGAATACCATACCCATTTTATATCATGGGTGTTCACCTTTATGCACTTATACTTCTTGATTGGGGAATTAAATGTATGTATTTAACACTCTTTTATTGTGGAATAAATAAATTAGTCCATGTTTTATGATTTATGTGGAACACTTAATCATGAGAATGAAATGAATGTGATGGGTGCATCCGGAATTATATAGTACTCCAATTCATTGGGCAATGTTTACTCTCATGAGAAGTTATGTTGAGACATGGAGTAAACCTGATTCATTTATAGTAATTTTTCCATGATGATGTCTTGGAAGTTAGCTTTGACCAATGTTTATGATATATTGTTTTAATTTTTTTCCACATTTACCTTATTTCTATTATTTTATCATGCTATATCATGTATTATTATTCATTTTTATGATTCTCACACCTTTTATTACCCATTAATATGCCTATTCTAAAACATATATAACTATATTAATGTTATTCCATGTTTATTACCTTATAAGGCTTTATAGATCACCCCTTTATTTTGAATTTCCTTAAGATATCCCATGCAGTTTTAAGTGAGAGCATGTTAAAGAAGTTTTCAATGAAGTTGATATTTTTTTCTATTTTAAGTAGTTATGTAATGCACCTAATTCTCAAAGAAACAATATTTATCGATCTTTTGGGTTGTAATAAGTGTAATATTATGTAATAAATTATGTATTAATGTGTAATAAGAAGAAGGGTTGTCATAATTTCACTGTTCAAAAATTTATCAAATCAATTAATTATTTTTATCAATATTTTTTGAATTATCAAAATGAATTAATCATGTTTATTAGGGTTATTATGTTTTGAAATTTATGAAATACATCATATTTCATCAACAAACTGGCATCCCTAAAGTGTTATTTCCTAAATATATCTTTTTAACTCATCCTAGATATGTGTGAAAATTTGTTTCATATAATGTTTTAATGAATTTCAAATTATTAATTTGTTATATATTTAGAGTTATATTTATTGAATAAAAATATTGATAAATATAATAATCATTTTGTATGAAATAATTCATCTGAATCACATTTCCTGCACATTTTTTGGTAAAATATGACATTATCTAAATCAGTTTTTCCAAAAACAAATGTAAATCTAAATGATCTATGATGATGATACAATAACTAACATCATGATATATCATACCATGATGTGGTGTATACACAAATGAAAATATAAAAAACATTTAAAATCATTGTTTGTATCCCTATTATCATATTTTTTGTTTAAACACCATTGGACACCTATTTACCCTTTTTTACTTTAAAATTATTCCAATTAAACACAATTTTTATAACATAATTACATACTAATATTCCCTATTTTAATCCACTTTCACTGATCACTTAAGAAAAAAAATTATTTAATCTTCACCCACTTTACAAATTAGTTTTCTTCACTTTAAAATCAATTTATAGCATGCTTATAAACCTCTTTCCAACTTTTATTTTATAAAAAAAAGTTACCCAAAACACATAACCAATACTTACAACTCTTTTGTAATGTTTATCACCCTATATAAATATTTATCATCTAAATAAACATTATTTATAGTAGGAAGTAATTATATTAAACACACATAATTTTGAATTACATGCAAAAATAATTTACTAAAACTCATATATATATGTTTCAAGTATAACATAAGAACCTATTAGGTGGTACCAACTTGGATTTTATTTTTAATTTATGAATAATATTATATTCACATGAAAAATGATGTAATGACCAATGGATTTAAATCATATATTACTTGTCTTGTTTAAACATCATAACATAAATAAGAGTATCATCACATGTAATTTATAATTAATTTATAAGAAGATCGATAATTATATAAACTTGTAATTATTTCTTTGTTGATGATCCATTTGACTCGATCTCATTGTAAAATCATTTCATCACATGATCCAAGTGAAGAATCACTCTAGTAGTGTTCCACATGTTCACTACAATATCTGAATGTCATCGTAGAATCACCAGGTACTAGTATGGCTGATCCTGATCACTTGTGTTGTTCATGGTTGAGTTCAGAATAATTCTATGAAAGGAAAAATAATTATTGGCATTTTATTGACTTTTTTGAGAGTATAGGAGGAGAGATCACACTCTACATATCCAAAACTCTCTCTAGAGTTTTAGGGATATTATCTCTATCTTTTTTTCATAACTAATATCTCTTAGGAGAGGAATATAACTAGATATATATTATGTAATTTTTAGGTTTTCTTATCTTCATATAACCCCCTTACCAATTAATTAATTCTTAGTGAACCCCATTTATTAATAATAACATAATTATTATTCACTTGACATGTACATCATCTAAGAATAAATATTATTTATATTATTTCCAATAAGACCATTAAACATGGTCTACGTATCCTACTTGATATTTACAAAACCATTAATAATTAATATTTATTTACTATATAAATATCACTTCATTATTAGTTGATAAATATAATAAATATCATAATTTCTGAACCTTGAAAATAAATGTTTATTATTATTTAACTCACATATTCTTTCAAATAACTTGTGATTAAATCTTGAAGATCAACCAAACAAAGATAATTTTTAAACCAAAATGTATGAATCATATTTATTCTAACTTATTAAATTCAACATTGAAATTAACTGAGATTCCAGATACACTTAATGTTTGACCCTTAAGGCCTATTTCTCTATGGAAATAATAAAAGATGCTTAAAGTCCAAGGTTAATGTCTAGTAACATGCCAAAACATCCATATAAAATTAAGTTAATGTTTTAATGACATAAAACCTCCTATGAATGGCCTCTATGTAATATAATTCCTTTATCATAATATCTATAATCAAGAAGTTTGCAAACTGGTGTCATTAACCTATGTTTTTGATGTATCCTTCTTTGAATTTATGAAAAAGAACATTCCCATAAAACACTATGAATATGGATTTATCTAGGTAGTTTTATTCCCATCAAAGTGCCTGAGATATCAACTTCTATCAAGGGATGTAAGGGATAAATCTTTCCTGGCATTATTTATTAATGCAATATCATTAATGATGCACCCAATGTATCCTATTTCACCACGAACATATATCTTCTTAGTTTTCCTATTTACATAAAATTAAAATACATATGGCATTAATTACTGAAAATATTAAATTCTAAGGATTAATACACACATACATAGATAGAAACATCCAAAGACACATATAAAGGTGGATTTCCTACTGATGGGATTTGTTCTCATAATCACTTTATCTATAAATTAAAAAGAGAGTACACCATGACAGGGTGACTAAAAGTCCTATGATTCTCCACCCCTAATATCCTATATCATTTGTGTCCCATAAAATGATATCATCCGGGTATATAATATATATTCTAGAATACTATTGTTCTACCTCTAGGTTCAAATCATAGTAGGGAACTGCTATAATTTTTCGGCATGATAGATATTTTTAAAAAATCATCATATAATATGTCAGGTAGAGGAACAATCATGATGTGATAAGAAGATTCATTAAAATTCATGATAATGAATACATGTAATCATCAAGTACTTACAAGTTAGTTCTAGGGAACCAAATACAACAAACTCCCAATCACACGAGAGCTAACTTTTAACAACCTACAGTATACTAAATATCACATAATAATCATGCCTTTATTGATATGGTTCCTTCTTAAAGGGGTATTCTACATTTACCTCCATGGATACTCTACTCCCTACATCTTCTATTCATTAAGAAAAATCCATTAAGATATGAAACTTCTGATGTTTATGATTTTTCCGTTGATGTGACCTTGGATCTTCATAAAGAGCCACCACTAGAGTGTTGTCATAGTAAATTGTGATAGGGTATTGACTAATAGTACCCCATAAAGCTATTGGAAAAAGTTACAAATCCAAAATAATTCCTTAGTTGCACTGAGAGACACAATATACTCTGACTCTAGTGTAGAATCAAAAACAATTATATGATTTGAACTCTTCCAGCTCACAACTCCTCTATTGAGACTGAATAAATATCCGGATATTGAATTCAGATCACTCTTATCTATCTAAAATATAGAATCTATATAACCCATGATAACTATCTCTTCATTTCCTCCATACACTGGGAAAATATCCTTAGTTCTCCACATTTACATAGGATATCCTTAACGATAGTCCAATAATATTCACCTAGATTGGATTGATACATTTCTACCATGATTAAAGAATAGGAAACATCAAGCCTCATAAATAACATGACATACATGATATATTCTATCATAGAATCCTATGATATCTTACTCATTCTCTCTCTTTCCTGTTGTATTTGAGGACACATATTTTTTGAAAGATGTATACCATGTGACATTGTAACCAATCCTCTCATAGAGTGTTTTATACTAAACCTATTCAGTATTTGATCAATTTATATACTTTAATTTATTCCAAGAAGCTTCTTTGATCTATTACACATGATCTTGATCCCTATAATGTAGGCTACTTCACATATGTCCTTCAAAGAGAAGCACTTTATCAACCATGCCTCAAATGCTTATAAGGCTGCTATATCATTTCCAATTAGTAATATGTCACCAAAATATAATATTATAAAAATTAACATACTCCCACTAACCCACTTATAAACACATGGCTCACATTCATTCTTTATGAAACCAAATTATTTTATATCTTCCTAAAACCAAATGTTCAATAACCTGGATGCTTACTTTAATCTATAAATTTATTTCTATATTCCTATAGTCAGATACCCTTTAGGTTATATATATATATATTCATGAAGGTTCTCATTAAAAAAATTAATTTTGACATCCAACTTCCAAATATCATAGTATTGGAAAGCTATTATGGAAATAATAATTCTAATTGATTTAAGAAAGGTGATTGGAGAAAATGTTTCATAATAGTATATGTTTAGAGGTTGTCTAAATCCTTTATCAACTAGTCTTTATTTATAGATAATAAATTTAACTTTCATGTCTTCTATTCAATACCCATTTTCACCCAATGGGCTTTACATCTACTGAAGGATCGACCAAAACCCACACAAGGTTTTGGTACATGAAATCCATATCAGAGTTCATATATTATTTTAATTTTGGGGTTTGATCTCTCTACTACCTCTTTATAGGATAATGGGTCATTATTATCAAAAAATGACGATTTAATATATTATGTGATGATAAAACCACATCTTTTTTGTTCTCTACCATCTCTAGTGATCCTATGATGTACTTATGTTTTAGGAACTACAACTTTCACAATGACCTATGGAGACTATTACCATACCAAATCTTGTTTATCTTGAGCATCAATTTATTATAAGTCAATATTTATCCAACTATCCTTCTTAAGAATGTGTTCCCTCTCAAGGAATACAACTTTCATAGAAACTATAACCCTCTTATCTGAGGGATCATATAGGTAGTATCCCATCATTTACTTTAAGTAATCTATAAAGATATACTTCAATCCCAAAGGTGTTAGTTTGTTTCTTGATCTATCCCTAATTAAAATCCTTCACCCCCATGAATGAATATGTTAGAAAATAGGTTTTTTTTTCACTCCATAACTCAAAAGGAATATTATTTTCCACTTTATTAGGAACTTAGTTTAGTATGTATGCTACCTTGTGTAATGTATATCCCCAAAAGGATAATGGGAGGATTGTGTGACTCATCATCAACCTTACCATGTATATTAAAGTAAAATTCATCCTTTCACTAATAATATTCAATTTTAGAATATAAATATGATTGAATTGAGATAAAATACCATACTCCCATATAAATTTTATAAAAACTTGTTTAATATATTCAACGCCTTGATTTGATCACAATTTCTTTACTTTCTAGATAAGATAATTCTTAACATAATTCATGAACTCATTAAACTACTCAAAGGATTCAAAATTATACCTAATAAATTATATGTAACCATACCTACTCAAGTTATCGATAAAATTCATAAAGTATGAGAATCCACCTCCAGCTTCTACTTAAAAAGGTCCCCACACATCAGTGTTTACCAATTATAGAATTTTTTTAAACATTTAAACTTGAAAAAAATGGTTATTTAGTCATCATTTCTTATAAACAAGCATGAAATCTATCAATTGGTTTAAAATCAAAATAGTATAAGTAACCATCTTTATAGTGCTTCATCAAACGCTTCTCGTTTATGTGACCAAGATGGATTTTCTAAAACTAGGTTTGAAATGAGTCACATGAATTTGATTCATTATCAATTTATAATATTTGGTTTACATAATGTAATAAATAAATACTATTATTAAATATTTCCATACCATACTATATTCTATATTTATAAAAGTAGAAACTATTATTTCCAAAACTAAAAATAAATCAATCCATTCCTAAAAAAGAAAAAAATACGATGATCTTAGTAAATATAAGCACATATTAAGAGTTATTTAAAACCAAAATCATTCCCATTGGAAACACTAGGTGGTAGTCTCCAATGTCTAGAGTAGCTAACCTCACTCCATTGAAAGCTAATAGATCCACCTCACCTTTGAAAATATTATGAAATCTATTTGGTTTCTGTATTTGGATACAATGTGATAACAACATACAATTGAATGAAAGGTTAGACAAAATATAAATGATTAGAGATGTATTTCTCAGCTCTCTTATCTCTCCCCCAGTATGTTCCCCCATAGTTTCAAATTCTTTTGACTGTTGGACAGTGTTCACCCGCTCCAGTGCTAGAAGGGCCTCCTCCTCCGCCCTTTGTTAGATCTTTCCCTCATACATCCTTATTCACTTTAGATGATCTATTTCCGTGCATGGGAGGGATTTTTTCCCTAGATTTCATGTCTAATATATCCTTGATGAATGATGTCCTTATTGGAATGCCTCAACCATCGTCTCTTCAGTTGACCCCTGAGATTATGTTGTCGGCTCCTCAACAATTTTCTTCAGAAGGATTTCTAGTGATTTATGTTCAAGATGAATCCTTTGAAGTAGTGATAAACTACCACCAGTTGGTGTTGGTGGCCCATTTTTTGTTGGATCACCCCTTTATACTGGTGCTCCATTAATTCATCAACACTTGGGGCTTATCCTCTCCGATGCGGGTGTATTTTCTTCACCGGAGGGACTTTTTTGTGGTGTTTGGATCAAGGTAGAATTTTTTGATCAATTGGCCCCTATCCCCTAGTGTTCTTGGAAAGAGCCATTTTTTCCTCTCTATATAGTCTTTTTACATTCACTCAAATCATAATTCTCCTCAATCAGTGGTCTGGTTTGATCTTCTGGGTCTTTCCCTTCCAATGATCAATCTTCCACTATTATGGGGTATAGGTGATGCGCTTGGCTCCTTCCTATGTGTGGATGATGGTTCTATCAATATATCGGATTCCTCTATGTAAAGGATCTGTGTGGATATGAAATTTTTCAAGCCTCTCCCATATTATATATTTCTCAGTGCTGTAAATTCTTTCTCCTAGTGGAAGCGTATTTTTTTATGCATCTCCAACTTGTTTTTATTTGGCATGCCATATCTAAGGGTACACCCTTTCAGTCTACAAGAGGTCCTGAATCATCTCCAAGGTCTCATCTATTAGTTCCTCACCTAATCCATGATCCATATAAATTAGTGTTATAAAAATTATTTTAGGTGTCTTCAGGTATGGTAACATTTTCTCCACCTACTCTGGTCAATAGTTCTGCTTTGTCTTTTCACTTTCCTTTGGTGGTGCATCCTTCTTTACTATCCATTCCCCCTTTGTTCCTTCAGATACCCCCTCTAGTGAAGGTGTTTCTTTACTTATACTCAGTAGTGTTCAAGACATGGAAAGTTCTTAGTCTTCTGGTGCCAATAGATTCCCCTCCACTGGCTCCCTCTCATTCTCCAAGTCTCTCTTTGAGGCGCGACAAGGTGGCCATTCTATTGTTTCTCCCTCAGACTAGTCTTGAGTCTATGGATCTAGGTTCTCTATGGAGATCTCCCCTCCCACTTTCTAATAATTTTTGATGTGTTATAAGATGTCCAGTCCCATTATATGGATTTATAGGTTCCTTTAGTACCAGTTAGTTCTAGAAGTTCTTCTCTCGATGGGGTATGTATGCATTCACAGATCAAGAAAAGGTTAGCGGGCTTACACTTCCCAAATTTCAGCTATTTGACTCTATGCTCCTACACTCAACCTAAAATTATTCAATGATTTTTTTACTCATTTGGAACACTCGGGTCTTAAATTCCTGGGTGAATATGGATTTTATTTCCTCAGAGTTTCACCGCTATCACCTTTTAGTTGATGCAGTATTAGAAGCAAAACAATAACGTACCAGGATGTTAGAGTTTTATACTAGGATGGGAGTTTGAGATTTCTTTCATGGAAGCTCTTATAATCACCATGTATGTATTTTTTTGGAATATTTTAATTTTGGTGGATTTTTTTGGGGCTTCTGAGCAGTTTATTACCATCATGGTCATGTCTGGTACTTTTTCTTGTTTCTTTTATTTCGTGTATGTCAAAAGAGAGTCCTTAGAACGGGAGAGTTTTTGGATCAATATTAGATCCTTCGATGCAGGGTTTGATCGAAGGTTTGTAGGGGGTAACTTAAATTCCATTTTGGATGTCTTGGAAAAGAGCGGTGTGATATCTATTCAAGAAATTCTAAAAGTGAATTTTCTAACTTTCTCTCCCAAAATGGTCTTATGGACTTGGGATACATGGGATATCCTTTAACCTAGTGTAATAATTAGAGGTGGAATCATCATATGTGGTTCCAAAAAGAAATATTATTTGCTAACCTCCCTGCTATTTCTCAGTTTCCAAGAACTTTGGTTCATCACAAGGTTAGGGCCTTTTCTAACCACTAATTGTTTCTTATCAACATGGAAGCAAAAGGAATGGGTGTAGGTGCCTCTTCTTTTACAATCACTAGATCATTGAACCTATCTTACTTCTATAGGTGATATATTCATGGTATAAACACATTAAGGTAATCCCATTGTTTTGGTTGTACAACAAACTTCGACGCTTGAAAAGTGCCACACACACATGGAATATTAAGAAACACACTCACTAGAAGGATCTTGAATATATCTCAAGGTACATATCTCCCATTGAGTATCTACTTGAAGAAGGATGGGAAGAAGTCTTATATGAATATTTGGTGCACAAAAATCTAAACTATCTGAGTTTTTTTTGGAACTGGAGAGGGAGGCCTAGGCTCAAGCAAGGGCTATGTGGCATAAAGAGGGGGGGGGGAACAAAACTTACTTCCATGATAGAATCAAGGAGAAGCATTAAGACACCAACCTGAATATTCTCCTAGAGGATGGATCATATACTAATGACCCTAAAATAATTAGAGTCATGGATATGAACTATTTTATGTATCTTCTCATTGATTTTAATCCATGCATACAGAGTGGATATCTCAGTGGACATGACATTATTTTTTATACCATTTCAAGGGTGGTGATTGATCTCAATAATGATATTATGGGTGGTGTGCCCCAAGAATGGGAGATCTAGGGTATTTTTAAGTCTCATAACCCAGAGATCTATCTTAGGCCATATGGTTTCTTGGGGGTCTTCTATGTGAATGTATGGGACCTTGTTTAGAAGGACATCATTGAGGATATTCAGGACTTCTTTCATGGAGGAATCCTCCCTCATGATGCTTATTCGACCAACTTAGTCATCATACCAAAGTTTAAGGATCCCTAAAATATTAATCAGTTTCAGTCGATCAGTATGTGCAAATTCACCAACAAATTGTATACCAACATTCTTAGCAAAAGGTTTTCCACTCTTCTTTCCAAGTGGATCTTTGGACAACAACATGGTTTTGTTAATGGCCAGTCCATCCAGGATACCATTGGTCTTTCTTAATAAATGGTTGGGGAGATCAACATGAAGTTCCCATGGTCCAAAATTATCATAAAAATTGATGTGGATAAAGTATATGATAGGATTGAATGGAATTTCACCCCCTAGATTATGAGTTGCATGGGATTCTACCATCAAGTTTTTGATCTACTTTTTAGGTTATTTAGATCATCATTGTTGGAAATATATTTCATGGGTAGAAAGTATGTCTTCTTGAATGTGGTTAGAGTGTTGAGTAAAGGGGAAATTCTTTCTTCCAATCTCATCATTTTGGTTCCGAACACCTTAAGTAGGTATTTAAATCAGATCATCCTTATTGGTAACATTTAGCCTTTTGGAGTAGGGGTACCTATACTGGTCTATCTCATCTTCTTTTTATGGATGATATAGTATTATTTATGAATTTTAATAGGATATACCTTTAGGTATTTAAGAATATTAAGATGAAGTATTGAAAATGGAGATTCCAATGGATTAATTATGATAAAAGCAGTGTCTACCGCCCTCCTTCATGATCCTCAATATGTGCCACTCTGATTGAATATTTCTTGGGTATCCATATGATAATTTTCCCATGGAGTATCTTGAAGCTCCTATATCACATAAAAAAAATCTCAATCCATCTCTATGAGGGGTTAGTTGAATAAAATTCTAATCACATTAATAACTGGAAGAATAATTTTCTTTCTTTTGGTGGGAGGATCACATTTGGTAATAATGGTTTTCCTCTATTTCCATTCATGTGCTCTTAGTATGCAAGGTTCCCAAATTTATGATCAAGGATATTGAAAATAATATGTTTTCTTTCATTTAGGATTCCCACTCCGATAGAAGATGTCATTGGGAATCTTGGGGTAGGCTATCAAGTCTTGGGATGAATTTGGTATCAACCTCAGGGATGTCTCGGGTATGATGCACATTATCTAAGACAAGTTGTATGGGGAAGAAGTTGAAGGTCAGACTCTATGGAAAAGTTTAATCAATAATAAGAATGAGACAGATTTGAGTCACCCAAAGTGAAAGGTATCTAGATTTTGGAATTCCATTCAAGGTCATATTTTGGTTATTCTAGACAACTTAGGTTATATCATTGGTTGAGAGGATATCAGATTCTAGAGTCATAATTGGGCATGTAATTTGTTGGGATTTACAGGGTTCCTAATATCATATTTTTTTAGGAAATATAGAAATTATACTTTGTTCATAAATGTGGTTATTAACCTCCAAAAACATGATATTTTTCATAATATTCACATGAACTAGGAGTGCGACATATGTGTGCTCATGGAATCTACTTTTGGTGTTTTTTTCTAAATCTTATCATTGTGTTGTGTATGGAACTTCTATTCATGATGCATGGGGATCTATTATTTTAAAAAATACATTCCTTCTATGTATAATTTTTGTGTGTGGAAGATTCGGAACTTCATGATTTTTATGGATAATCAGATCAAGTGTACGGGTGTCTATCTTGTCTTGAAGTTTACATGTTGTAGGAACTCACATGAATAATAACTTTATCATATTTTTTAAGGTGGATGGGAATACACTATGTGGCATGCATTCTAGGATTTTTATGTTATTTCTCACCTCCGACCTGATTGGTTCTTATTTCCTCCCTCTTTGGTTTAATAGAGTCACTAAAGAAAAACCTTAAAGGTAGGAGAGGGTGATTCTGTTGGTGGATAGGTATTATTGTTTATGGGAGGCTAGAAACAATGACTTCCATTAGGGGTTCATCACTTTTTTTCCAGTACTTAGTTTCTAGAACATGTTTCATAGTGGTTTAATAGGCTCCCCTTCTTAAATGGTGGGATTATTATACTTCACTCAAGAGTATAATTCATCTTGGAAATACCTCTTCTACCAGGTAGGGTGCATCTCATCAAAGTCCTTGGATCTTTTGGTTACCTCCCTCCATTGGTTTCAAGCTCAATATTAATGGTTCCTTATATACCGATTTTATATGTAGAGGTGGTATTGTTCATGTTCCTAATGGCTCAGTCATATTTTCCTTTAGTGCTTCTTATGGTCCTAGTGATTCCCTTATGGTAGAGTCTTGTGAAATTCAAGATGGGATGGAAATATGTAGTAAGAAAAATATGAATTTATCATTTGTGGAGGCCAACTCAGTGATCATTCCTCACTCACTCCAAGGCCAGATCATGATGCCTTGGTATATTACCTATCATATTTTAATATTCAAGGACTATATTAATGACCACACTATCATACTACATACTTGGCATGAATGGAACTATGAAATGGATTATTTGGATTCATGGGTTAGCTTAGAGACTTCTTGTATTTATTTTACTAGTTTTTGATCTCTTCCTCATGACTGTATTGACATTGTGAGAGGTTATTCCCTTGATCATCACCATTTTAGGCCCCCTTGACCTATTCTCCCTTTTCTAACCATTCATTAATAAAAATATTAACTTGAATTCAATAACTACATGAAGTATCTAATACCTAACTCGTATATAACGAAATAGATTTTTGTTACATAAATATTACATCGTTTTTCAGATAAAAAAATTATAGTGATAAAATACATGATCTAAAGGTTCGGTGTCTTAGTAAAATTAGGCTCATACATCAATTCTATATAATGAAACTTAAACATTATTTTGATTATTATTCTTTATCCTTCTAAAGATATTATGATCTCCTTAGTACATGTAATCACCTAAGGATATAAATCAATAAAAGGGATGAGATAAAATCGTAGTAAGAAGAGTAATAAGGGACACGGATAATCATAGCCAGCATCATCAAATCATAATCATAGTATCATCATCAAAGTCATGGGGTGAAACATTTGATAAAGGCATGGAATGTGACATATGCATAACAATGAAACATTTTAACATAATGGTCAAATAACACACATAGATGTGAAAACATATAGCATCATGTTCATGAATAAAACACACTATCTCATGAGATACATCAAATTAAAAAATTCATTATAGGGACATATAATTTTGGCCCCACCCATCACATAATAAAATTCTCATAATCATGCATTCCACATGGAATGAAAACAATTGTATCCATGAAATAACCCACATAAAGGAATAGGTTTTATAGAATATTTAACATATCATACATCATGAAATGAAATTTAGGATTCAAAAATGAATAAGGGAGATCATACACTATCATAAAATATCATTTCATTCTTTGAAATGAATAATAACTTAATAAGATTCAATAAATATTTTGGAAATTGAAGCCTTTTTAAAAAACATTGTAAATGGCTTAGAATTTTTTTTGGAAGGGTAGAAACATGTATATCTCCAAAATAAAAGAGAAATAATATTGAAAGTTAATATTTTGGATATTAGGGGATAATATATACTAAAATCAATGTGAAATAGGAGATAACCAAAAATAAAGAGTTCAGGGTTGAGAACCCCCTTACCTTAAATCCCGATTTATTGATTTGATTTTCCATATCCTAAATAATAAACTTAGGATCATTAAAACATGAAACAAAAATTTAATTATTTTCATTTTTATCACTATTTATCAATTATAATCACTAGATTATACTTCTTAATTACCATCGTTAAAGGGAAATGTTTTTATATCACGTTTTCTTTAAAAATATCCCATTTTTCTTTGATTTCGCTATTTTGTTCAAGGTCATTTATACATAAGTAGAATTAATTTAAAAAACATTAAAATAAATAAATTTATACATATATATATCATAAATAAATTTTTATAACCAGACTTAAGGTTGGTGATAAGGAAATAATCAACAATGTACTCATCGATACCACTATGATCATTCATGTCTTGACCTCTTTAAGAAACCATTTCTTTTCAATAAAACCTATGAGACATATTTTCTTCTTTTACAACATATTAAACCCACTCATTATCCGTATTCAGCAATTAGAACTATCTCGTCAATGACAGCACTCCCTATCCTTCATTACCTCTAACCAGATTTCTATTTAGATTCCCCTTAGATATCTATTTCTAGGGTTTTTACCAGTCGGATTATGAGGTCTTGAGATGTATAATACACGATTATATTAAAAATAACATGCTTATAGTACATTAAAATTATCAATATAATGTAAAAATACTTTATAATTGGTTTCATAAGGTTTGAATTATAAAATATAAGGAATATATGGAATTAGAAAATGAAAATGAAATAAAAGGATGAAAAGACATTATCTCTTTCTTTAAGTGGTTCATTTTATATGACCCTTAACTCCTTGAAATATTAGAGGACAATAAGGTGGTTGGGAGAGGGGATTTTAGAATAGTTTGGGATTTGGTAAGTAAGGGGGGAGTAGTTTTCCAAGGGGTGGGAGATGGGTAATTTATGTTTGAGGAGAGGGGTATTTTTAGAATAAAATATTAAATAAAATATTATATTAAAGGTAAACCTTATAATAGTGAATTTTTGACATTATGAATCCTGTATCAATAAAATAAAATTTATATATGAATTTAAACACATTTATAAACTAAAACCACTAATTTATTAAAAAGGAAAGTATAATAAATGATAAAATTGTAATTTAATGGAACACTTTTTAACTTTAGACTTTATAAAATGTTTTTAGGTTTGAAAATTAAGTTTATTATTTTTAAATGGCCCATTTATCTTATAAAATTTATTTTTGGGCCAAAATAACCAATTTAAAATTTATTAAGTCATTATTTTATCATCATTATGTCATAAAACATGCAGTTTTTGAAAAATAATATTTTTACTATTCATATAAAAATCAAAGTATTTTAGAAAATCACTAAAAAGTAACCCTTGAATTTTTTTGACATGATTATTTCAAAAATGATATTAATTTTATCAAAATAATTTTCTAACCTAGTTAATTTTAAATTTTAATATACAAAATTATTATTTTGACAAGATATATTAAAATACAGTTTATTAAAAAGGTGCTTATTATTTATTTTATCTTTTAATATTGATATTTATTTTTTGGAATTATAATATTTATATATTCTTAAATTTCTCATTATAAATATTATTTATATTTCATTATATCATTTTTAGGTTATATTACTACTTCAATAGTCATATTATTATTCCTAATGATCATGTTACTATTACCAATAGCAAGGTTTCTATTTCTAATAGTCAGGTTACTATTCCAATAGTTAGGTTACTATTAAAACATTCATATTACCTCCAATAAATACTAGTTTATTTCTTCATTCAACATTCATTACAATTTCTCTAAAGGTTCTATATTTGTATTTTATTAGAAACTAATTGGTTTAGTAATGTTTTGTATCTTTTCTATAGTATTGTCCATTAGGGTAATGATTATAATAGAATCAAAGGATCTAATTTTTTTCCATTATACTTTTATTAATTTATATTTTTAGTACAATTGTAATGTTTTGGAATTTTCATGGGTTTAGTTGCTAACTAAGGTAACTATTTTTAATAATGAAATAAAGTGTTGTTGATTTCACTATGTGTTGTATGTCTAAACTAATATATAATATAATATAACACACATTTATTTAGGAAATAATATTACTAATAAAGTATGGGTCATTACATTGTAGATATTAAAATATTACACTCAATAAAAAATACACCTAAAACTTCCCATTGTTTATTTATATGGGATCAATTCCTCTTCTAGTGTCCTTGCAATCAATATGCAAAACACACTGTATTTTTCTCCCTTTCTTATCATTGTATCTTCTTCTTCTTTAAAGGACGGTTCTCTAGATCCTTAGACTTGGAATTAGTCTTCAAACCCTTTTCCTATTAACTATAAAGACTATCGGTTTTTTAGTCCCTATGTCTTTATCGAATTGGTGAATAATAGTAAGTTTTTTTAGATGATTCTTCTCACCATTACTCATATTGTAATTCACAATGAAACTAGAGAAGTTTTTAGGTATTGAATATAGGATGAGATATATGTGAAACTCATCAGGGATCTTAAACCTAAATATTTATAAGATTTCAATATATCCAATCATCTTGGATACATGAGGCCTATATGGAATAAAATATTCAATATTTTTTGTGAAAAGTGTGTTGGTAATCTCATATCTCTCCTGTCTTTCCTTTTCATGATAAAATCATGAAGGTGATAAATGATTATATATGAATCCATATCCTAATATTTCTTTAGAATCTCACAAGAAATGGAGGAAAATATGAAACATAGGAAATCCATTGTAATGTACACATGTTTTGGGTATAGATATACTTCTTCCTCACTAGCCTATTTAGCAAGTGACTCAGGAAGTGGGGTTTTTGGTATGTATAATTTCCATTCATGTAGTAGTATAAAATATAAGAACCAAAACCATTATTTTAAATGCACTATGGTGTGAAAGTTATCCTTCCTTAGTATAGATCACAGTAATATGGTCAAATTTGTGTGGTTTTACTATTTATAAAATTTAGAGTAGATAATTATGATTTCCTTGATTACCAAATAATATAAAGAAATTTATTTTTTTTGAAATTTTATTAATCTACCAATATTTTTTTGAAACTTAATAGTCCTCATAATTAGTTTCAGAGTATCCCATTGCATTGATATTATAGCGCAAGGACCCACATTCCATTCTCATAAACTAGAATTAGGCCTGATATGTTATTTGAAGGGTTTTAGGTAGTCATAAATTACCAATTTCATTAAATAAAAATTCCTAGATCTTTTAAGTGGAATCCCCAATCTTAAAATCATAGATAAATATTTCCTCAACCCTTGACTCTAAGTTGCACCATGTACTGCTTAGGAAATCAACCCTTGATGTGAACCAAGTCAAGTCACCCCAAAACCTTAAGATAAAATTTCATCGATAATTGAATACACCATGACTTGGTCCGGTCAAGAACTTTGAACTATAGGTTCGATTATAACATGAGTGGTTAAAGGATATATAGACATAATATTTTAGTTAAGGGGTTTTTTTATCTTTATGTGAAAAAGCATAGTTTTATCTTATCACATGCCCTTTTAATATTAACTGGATTTTAATCAAGTGATTAAACATTTCTAATAAAATTTATGCATAATCTGGTTTTATTTTATTCTATTTTAATGTTTGTTAATTAATTTGTTAAGTGATTTTGAAATATCCACAATCATAAATAATTGACCATGAAATTTTCATAAATAAAATATAAGTGGTATTGTAGAATTTCACATTATCTCTTATGTATCACCTATATTGGTTTTTCCTTGGATCCAAGACTTAGATCGCCTTCTCTGTCCTAGGAGATCCATCCTTACATAAAATATTTCCCATATGTGGGTGAGGGGATCCAATGGAATGGATAAGGGGGGTTTACATAAAAAAACATGGTCATGTATTCCCTTACATAAAAAGAAGGATGGTGTGACACACAGACCATTATTTTAATTTAATAATAAATAAAGAGGAAAACAATAACAAATGCAGGACTATTCTAAGTTCATGATCAGCATCATAACATACTAAAAAAAAATTTAAATCTAGTTATCAATTACTTTGATTAATTATATAATTAAGATAAAACACCACAAATAATCCAATTAATTCAATTTAACTTAATTCCAATGAAGCATCATTGAATTACCATTATCCATAATTTTATACAAATTAATTTTATTTATAATTAGTAATATACCAAAGTGTACTTGTGGTAAATGACATGCACTCATCCAAAATATTTGGTATGATCCTTGTTATTGTGTATTCCCTTGGAATCCAATATACATTGTGTGGTAGGTAACTACATGGTGTGTAATTTCAAGAAAATGAAACATGTAACACATATGAATCACATAACATGTGATTCTCTTGATGTGAATATAGTACACTATAAATAAAGAACATACACAACTTGTAGATTTAGAATTTATCAGAGAAATTAATTTAATAAATAATCAATAATATCATGACATGGTGTGTACTTTCAAAAAAATGACACATAGAACACATGTGTATAGTTTTAATTATATAATTAATTATTCTTTCTGAATTAAATTAAGAAAACTAGATATAGTAGACTACATGGAGTGTACTGGGTTACACAACATGTGATATCTTTTTCTTGTGTCCATGACACACAACTAGGGACTGTGCATGTTCGTCAACCTCAAACGTGTATGAGGTACAAAGTGGGTAATCATACTATACTACATGTGGCATTAAACTAGGATGGTTTTTCATTATATATGTCATATAGAAGATACAAAACATGCTTGGACCCCCCCCCCCCCCCCAGGTTCACCACCACAAGATCATAAGGACTACACTTCGTATATGTGAGTTACACTATGTGTGGTTTTTTAAACCACATTTTTTTGGCTCATATTTTCATAGATCTTATTGTATTAGATTTGATTTGATATCATAATATTGATTTGATAATCATGTGAGATATGTGATAGATACATTATTTCACAACATGTAGTTTAGTACAAAATGTATAATCTTGTGTTATCTGACCATAATTTGTGGCGTCTCTAGATAGAGTTTTCATATGTTTCTTCATTTTAATTTTACGTGTTTATTGGTTATGTGAGAAACAAAGTAGAAAGGAAGGAGAAAACAATGTTGATATTCCAATAATGAATAGATATTTAGTAAAATAAATTGAAAACACATACCATTTAATCAATGATTAATAAATAATTATAAATTAATGATGTGAACCCTCTGATACCACTTTTAGATTCTCGTGCAATGGAAGTGCCTATTGGGAATGACCAACTCATATTTTAGTCTTAATTTATGAATAATTATATATTTACATGACTAATGATGTCATGAACAATGGATTTACATAAAAGACTACTTTACTTGTTTAAACATTGGAACTAGAAGAGGAGGATCATCACTTGTAATTTATAATTAATTTATAAGAAGATATAGAATTACTTGAACTTTTAATTCTTTATTCACTGATGATCGGGTTAACATGATCTCATCTTACCATTATTCCTTCATATGATCCAAGTGAAAAATCCCTCTAGTATCGATCCACATGTGAACCAAAATCTATGAATGTATTCGTAGAATCAACGGGTTCTAGCACGGTCGGTCCTGATCACTTACATTGTTTTTGGTTGATCACATCAGAATTATATTTGAGGAAGAATAATTTTTGGAGTTCTCTTGATGGTTTGAGATAGGAGGAGGAGAGGGAACACTCTAGATCTCTAGAACTTTATATAGGTTTTTAGAGAGATTCTCTCTATCCATTGTGCACAACCAATCTCTCTTAGTAAAGAAAAATAACTAGATTTATATTAAAGAATGTTTACAGTTGCCTATTTGCATATAATTTCCCTAACCAATTCCTTAATTCTTAGTAAATACCATATCTTAATAATAATATAATTATTATTCACTTGATATGTTTATAAACTAAGAATAAATAAATATCATTCATATCATTTACAATTAGACCATTGAACTCGGTCCACTTATCCTCCTCAATATTTACAAAACCCTGAATAATGAAAATTTATTTAATAAATAAATATCACTTCAATATTCATTAATAAATATAATAAATATTATATTTTACAAACCTTGTTAATAAATATTTATTATTATTTAACTTATATATATATATATATTTTGAATAATTTGTGATTACGTCTTGGTGATCAACCAAACCCAAATAATTATTAAACCAGAAAGAAGGAATAATATATATTATAATTTGTTAAATTTAACCTCGAATTTAATTAAGATCCCAAATAAACTTAGTATGTGACCCTCTAGGCCTCTTTATCAGTGAAAAAGGTCGGAGATTCATAAAGTACAAGTTTAGAATCTAATAACACACCAAGGCAGTAACAGAGAAATAAGTTAATGCCATAATGGCATAAAACCTCCTTAAAATTACCATTATGTAATATAATCCCTTAATTAGGATATATCTAATCATGTAGGTTGTATATTAGTGTAATTAATCTATGTGTTTGTTGTCTATTTTTTTAAATTTCTATAAAATAACTTTCCCACAGAACACCATGGCCATGAATTTATCCATGAAGTTCCATTTCTATCAAAGGTCCTAAGATACCAACTTCCATGAAGGGTCATAAATGATAAATCCTTTATCACATTGTCAATTAATGCAACATCATTCATGATGCAACCAACATATCCTACTTCACTATGAGCATATGACATAACATTTTTCATCAAAACATCAAAGTATGAGACTTATGGAATTCATTAATTAAAATTTTAAAGTATAAGGTTCAATACACATGTTTTAAGATAGGAACATCAAATGAAACATATAAATATGGACTTCCTACTGGAGGGTCTCGTTCTTATAATCTTCTACTCTGGAAATTATCAAGGGCACACACCATGAGAGGGTGCCTCAAAGTCCTATGAATCTCCACCCATGATAGACTATATCATTTTATACAATCAAATGATATTATCTATCTATAAAACATATATTCAAGAATACTATTGGGGACCTCCAGGTTCTCATCATAGTATAGAAATTCTAGGACCTTTCAGTGTGACAAATATTTTTAGGGAATTATCACATACTATGTCATGCAGAGGAACAATCATGATCTGATAAGAAACTTCATTAACATTCATGAAATTTAATACATGTAATCATCCAGTACTTAGAAGTTGGTTCTAGGCCACCAACTCCAACTGACTCCCACTTTCACGGGATCCAATTGTTAACAAACATCAGTCCACTAGCACTACGGGAAAAACCGTTTTTTTTTGCGACGGGTTATTTGCGATGGGTAGGCACCGCCCGTTGCAAATACCGGGAGACGGTAAGAACTAGTTACGATGGGGGATCCCCCGTCGCAACTAGTTCGACCCTGGAGGGTATTTGCAACGAGTCCCGTCACAAATAACCGGCGGCGGTAAAAACCTATTTGCGACCGGATGTTATCCCGTCGCAAATAGTGTGTCGACATGTTACTTTTTGCAACGGGACCCATCACAAATAACCTTTTAACCATCGACCGTAATTAATGCGGCCGAAGGTATTTGCGACGGGTCTCGTCACAAAAAGAAATATTTGCGACGGGATTCCCTTCACAAATAATCCCGTCACAACTAATCTAACCTATATATAACCCCATCTGTTTTTTCTTCCCTCCTCCTGAATTCCTTCTTCCTCTGCTTCTCTAAACTCTAATTTTAGAGTGAAATTTTTTGAGAGATAGTTTTTTTACGAAGAAGTTGTGAAGCCGTCTGCAATTATAAGAGATCAAGTTTAAAAGTATTTATGTTTTATTTAATTTAGTATTTATTTCATTTCATTATATTAATTTAATTTATTGTTGGTTAGTTGTAATTAAGTTAGATTTAAATTGTTTTGTCATCAGTATTTATTTGTAATAATAAAATTAAATTATTAGTACTAATTCTTTGTAATTAGTAATAATTAATAATTATTGACGATAATTAGTGACGTAAATAAATAATTAGCGGTAATTAGTAATTAGTAGCTGTATTTTGCAATAATTAAGAGTAATTAACACTAATCAGTAATAATTAGAAATAAATAGTAATAATTAGAAAAAATAGTAATAAATATTTACAATTAGTAATAAATAGTATTAATTAGTAATAATTAGTAATAAATAGTAATAAATAGTAATAAATAGTAATAAATAGTAATAAATAGTAACAAATACTAATTATTTGTAATAATTTGTAATAATTTGCAATAAATACTAAAAATTAGCAATAAATACTAATATATACTAATAAATAGTAATAAATAGTAATAAATAGTAATAATTTGTAATAAATAGTAATAATTAGTAATTAATAGTAATAAATAGTAATAAATACTAATCAATACTAATAAATAGTAACAAATACTAATAAACAAAAATTATTAGTAATAATTAGTAATAAATATTAATAATTAGTAATAATTAGAAATAATTAGTAATAATTAGTAATAATTAGAAATAATTAGTAATAAATAGAAATAAATATTAATAAATAGTAATAAATAGTAATAAATAGTAATAAATAGTAATAATAAATAGTAATAAATAATAATAAATAGTAATAAATACTAATAAATACTAATAAATAGTAATAAATAGTATAAATAGTAATAAATAGTATAAATAGTAATAAATAGTAAAAAATAGTAAAAAATAGTAAAAAATAGTGATAAATAGTAATAAATAGTAATAAATAGTAACAAATACTAATAAATAGTAATAAATAGTAATAATTAGTAAAAAATACTAATAAATAGTTATAAATACTAATAAATATTAATAAATACTAATAAATAGTTATAAATACTAATAAATAGTAATAATTATTAATAAATACTAATAAATAGTAATAAATACTAATAAATAGTAATTATTAGTAATAATTAGTAATAAATAGTAATACATAATAATAAATAGTAATAAATAATAATAAATACCAATGAATAGTAATTAATAGCAATTAATTGTAATAATTAGAAATAATTAGTAATAATTAGTAATAATTAGTAATAATTAGTAATAATTAGTAATAATTAGAAATAAATAGTAATAAATAGTAATAAATAATAATAATTAGTAATAATTAGTAATAAATAGTAATAAATAGTAATAAATAGTAATAAATAATAATAAATAGTAATAAATAGTAACAAATAGGATTAAATAGTAATAATTAGTAATAATTATTAATAAATAGGAATAAATAGTAATAAATAGGATTTATTAGTAATAATTATTAATAATTAGTAATAATTAGTAATAAATAGGAATGATTAGTCATAAATAAGAATAATTAGAAATAATTAGTAATAATTAGTAATAATTAGTAATAATTAGTAATAATCAGTAATAATTAGCAATATTTAGCAATAATTAGCTATATGTAGGAATAATTAGGAATAATTAGCAATAAATAAAAATAATTAGGAATAATTAGCAGGAATTAGGAATTATTAGCAATAAATAGAAATAATTAGCAATAATTAACAATAATTGTGATTAATTGTCAATAATTAGGATTAATTAGGATTAATTATCAGTAATTAGGATTTATTAGGATTTATTAGGATTAATCATCAATAATTATGATTAATTAGGATTAATTAAAATTAATTAAGATTGATTAGTATTAATAAGGATTAATTAGGAATAATTAGGAATAATTAGTAATAATTATGAATAATTAGGTATAGTTATGAATAACTAGGAATAAATAGGAATAATTAGGAATAATTCGCAACAATGTGTAATAATTCATAATAATTCATAATAATTGGTAATAATTGGTAATAATTGGTTGTAATTAAAAATAATTGGTAATAATTAGTAATAATTAGCAATAATTAGGAATAATTAGGAATAATTAGTAATAATTAGTAATAATTAGTAATAATTAGTAATAATTAGCAATAATTAGTAATAATTTGTAATAATTAGTAATAATTAGTAATAAAATCAATTTTAATAAATTGTAATAACTTGGCACAATTTCTAGAGGATTGGCGGCACTCCTTTTACTTGATAACTCTTCTCCTTTCAACTCTCACCAACTCAAAACATTATGGAAAGTATGCTTATATGTATTCATATCCAATATCGTATGCACGAGTTTGAATATGAATTTTTAGGACCACATTTTTTATAATGTCTTCAAGCAGTGACAATTCTAAGAAGATGATTCATCGAAGAAAAGGGGGCTCTTTTGTCCGATGACACATTTACTTGCATCTTTCTCAAACTGAAATGACAATGAAGAATCTTATCGAAGGTATGCTTATACATTCTCGTATGCATGAGAATGAATATGCATACCTCCGATAAGATTATTCATTGTGATTTCAGTATGAAATAGTTACAAGTAAATGAGTTGTCGGACAAAAGAGTAGATGTCAATCTACTGGAAATTATATCGCCCGTAATTAATTGTAATTATTAATAAGTAGTTGTAATTATTTAACTTCTTTTTTTGGATAGTGTTTTTCTAATTTCAAATTATTCAAAAATAGTAACGATTTTATATTTTGTAGAAAAATATAGAACAAGGAAGTCGAAAATAGTCATTATTAGACAATCACGCTTGGATAAATCAGCGTAGAAATCCAAATGGTTATGGTTTAAATATTGTATATATTGAGTGTGTTGAATATTTCTTATCATTTTCATCATCAAAACTATAATTTGTTTCATAAGGAACAATTAAGTGTCCTTGTAAAAAATGTGCTCTAAGAACGTTTGACACATTTGACAAGGTTGGGGGACATCTCTTGCAGTTTGGTTTTCAACCAGATTATGTTTTTTGGTATCAACACGGTGAACACAGTTCCAGAAAATATACTAATAACTTGATTCCAGATCCATCACGGTTTCAAAATTTAGTACATGATGTTTCCAGTCCATCTGTTCAACAAACTGAAACTCAGGATGATATTGATTTAACTCCTAAGTAGGCACCATCCAAATTTTAAGAGTTTTTGAGGTCTGCTGAGGATGCATTATATCATAGTTGCAAGATAAGAAAATTATAAGTGGTTGCAAAATTTATCGCTATTAAATCAGATAATTCAATGTCAAACAACTGTTTTTATCTGATATTTTCTTTGGCTAAAACACTATTACCTGAAGAAAATGTGTTGCCTACAAATTACTATGAGAGAAAGAGGCTGGTTAATAATCCGGGACTTAGTTATCAGAATATTCATGAATGTAAAAATGATTTCATCTTATATTCTGGTGAAAATGAGTTTTTGGATAGTTGTACCGCATGTGGAAAATCGAGGTATAAAGAAGCTCAATCGAGGAAGTCTGGATAGATTCTTGTAATACAACTGAGATATTTCGCCCTTACACCCAGGTTGAAGAATTTATTTATATCTTAGAACACAACGTTAATGATGTCATGGCACAAAACCAAGATTTCAACCTATAAAAGATTGAATCATCCATCTGATGATGATTCATGGAAACATTTTGACTGAATGCATCCGTCTTTTGCTTTAGAAGCCTAAAATGTGCGATTGGGTCTTTCTACTAACGGTTTCTATCCGTTTGGTTCTTATGGTAGTCAGTATTCATGTTGGCCTTTCTTTATAACTTCATACAATTTACCTCCATGGATGTTGATGAAGGGGACCTATATCTTTTTGACCTTATTAATCCCAGGACATCGGAAAAGAATATTGATGTTTATTTGAAACCATTAATTAATGAGTTAAATTTATTATGGAGTAATGGTGTTAGTACATATGATGTTGCTGTGAAACAAAATTTCATACTAAAATCTGCATTGATGTGGACAATTAGTGACTTCCCGGCATATGTCATGTTATCTGACTGGAGTACACAGGTTCTGAAATAATGTCTTTACTGTATGAAAGACAAAAAAGCCTTTATGCTCGTCAATAGAAAAAAAACTTTTCTATTTCGATTGTCATCACATATTTCTTCCAACCGATCATCCTTTTTAGAGGAAAAGATCTCATTTCATAAAAGGAAAAATTGAAAGGGATGAACCTCCAAAAATGATCTCAGTTACAGAGTTAAAATCAGTTGTATTTTCATTACCTCACATCACATTTGGGCCAAAAGTAAACCAACAAAAAATTAATTGCTTTGGGAAAGAACATAAATGGATAAAATGGAGAAGTTTTTGTGATATTCTATATTTGTCTGATTTGTTGGTCCGCCACATATTGGATGTCATGCATATTAATAATAATGGTTTTAATAATTTATTTCATACAGTTTTGGATTCACCAGGTAGGACCAAAGATAATGTAAAGGCACAATTAGATCTTACCCAAATTTACAGATGGATGGAACTTGAACTATTTCAAAATGTCATATCACAGAGGTTAATGAATCCAAAAACAGCTTATACACATTCCAAAAATAGTCGCTTATTATTTTTTCAGTGGATTACAGATTTGAGACTTCCAGATAGATATGCTTCAAATTTGGGAAAATGTGTTAAGAATGATCATATTACCAGATTAAAAAGTCATGACTATCATGTTATAATGGAAAGAATTGTGCTGATTGGATTTATAGGTTTGTTTAATTATATGATTTGGGATTCCATAACAGAAATATAATATTTTTTCGAGGCATTTGTGCGGCGACAAAAAGCTATGATTCACTAAGTAAACTGGAAGAAGATGTTGTTATCATTATATGTAAACTAGAAAAATATTCCAACCAACTTTCTGTTACTCAATGGAACATCTGATATTACATTTTCCACATGAAGCTAAATGTGGAGGTCAAGTACAGTTTTGATGGATGTACCCATTCGAGAGATGCATGCAGATATTGAAAAAAAAGTACGTAACAAATCATTTGTTGAAGTCTCAATTTCTGAAACTTATTTGCAAGAGGAAAATTCTTTTTTCTACTCCAATTATTTTGAATCTGAATATCCCTCAAAACACAACCTCATGGGATGGAATGAGGGGAATGTTGATTATGAAATGGAAAATCAATTATTAGTTTTTAATCAGCCATAGCTTGGCTTTGTTTGAGTTCATGAGTGATGGATTTCAGATGATAAACATTACAGAGCTCATACATATGTTTTTCTCAAGTGTGAAGAAATTAAATCATTTGTACTATGAGTGATTCTATCACTTATTCTATAATTTATGATATGTTAAGTAAACTTATTTTATTTTTAGGTTATGTGGTAATCATATCAAGAAACAATTTCCACAAATTAAACCAGCTGCTCTTGAAGAACACTGATTTTTTTTCTTAATGGTTTCAAAAACTAGTAACATAAATTATTGATGCTTTAACATATAAATTAAATTTATTATTTATTATATTGATAATTGTTTAATAAATTTTTAGGTGTATCAATATGTTGATAAAATTGTTAAGCGACTATGTATATTGAGTAACCCACCATCCAAAATGGTTAAATATTTTAATTCATATGTGGTGAATGCTTTTCGATTTCAAACACGTGCATATGGGGAATCCAAAAAAACAATGAAAAGTAGATTTTTCTTGAGAGGATAACATCATATAGAAACTTAAATTTACTTTTACAACATACTGGATGAAATTATTGAACTCTGTTATCTAGGAAAAAATTACATAACAATGTTTAAATGTCGGTGGTTAGATACTGAGAGAGGATTGCGTGTCCATACGATTTATGAAATCATCAATATTAAATATAATTGTCTTCTTATAGTAAATGAACCATTTTTAATAGCTCAACAAACATATAAAATATATTACACAATGTACTATGCTACTTCAAGAGACCTGAGTGATTGGTGGAGCATAATAAAAATGAAATCTCAGGAAAATCAGTTTACTCAAACTGAATGTGGTTCTGATGAAGTATAATGAATTGAATTTTTTAAAGAGACTACTCAAAATCCATCTTTTTCACAAAGAGACATGAATATCGTTGATGACACCCCCCCAATTAAGGATCGATGGTGATGATGGTGTTAATGATGTTACAAATGAATTTAAAATGGAAAGAGATGATGAAACTGAAACTCATATGGATATTGGTGAAACTAATGATGAATATGAAGACATTGAAATCGTAAGATATGAAGATAATGATAAAGGTGAACATTGACATAGTTAAATTCTATTTATAATCATAACTAATATATATCTATATGAAACAGTTATTTTCAACTATCTGCTAACAACAATCATTTTGTGTTTCAGATGGAACCTGATCTATTTCATGAGTTGGAGGAGGTTGAGATAACTTTGGATGAGTTTGATTTGGGATCATCTAACCCTCAGCCTACTGGCAGTTCAGGGGGTACGTAGAGGGGGCATGATCTTGCGTGACCTATGGTTCCTGACCTTATCCCCTAGCGATGTCCACATCTTGGTTTTAATCCACACACACAGAGGTATGGTAACCTGTGTATTTTATTTATCATTCATTAATTTATTTATATACTAATTGTTTGATTATTTTTTTCCTTTTTCACAGTTTTGCACATGTAATTGTTGGACAGAGGACCCCTATCTTACACAATTATTTTTCTCAGCTATGGATCACATGAGAATAGATTCCCGTTGATGTGTAGCTTTGAAATTTCAATCATTGGCTTGTATGTAAATAAATAATATTTATTTAGAAATTTATTTAATTAATAAATTGATATTATAAATTATTTTTAGGGTTTATGGTATCCCATCGATGATAGCATGCGTGGCGCTATCCACGAGGCATGAGAGGTGCCTATGCATGAGCGTTTCCATCAGTTTTTTACAATTTGTGAAAGAAATCCATTAAGAAAGTATGAGTGACAGTATTTTATGAGTCAAATAGAGCCCAACGACCAGAGTACATTTCATCTGACGTTTGGGATGGATTATGTTCACACTGGTTGAGTGGTGGATTTCAGAGGAGATCTTCATTGAGCTGGCAGAACCGGGGGAGACAGGAGGTGACACATCAAGCTGGTAATCATACATTCAGTGCACATAGAGAGCATCTGGTAAGTATCTTTTTTAAATATTTTATATAACATTAAATATAAATAATTTATTTTATATTCATATAGGTAGTCGAGCATCACGATATTATGGAGTACGATGTATATCAGAGGATGTACAATGATCTATCCACTGGAGAGATTAGAGGTGATCGCCAATGTCAGATTGTGGTCAGTATTATTTCTTTTCCATTTTGAAAATTAACTGCATATAATATTTTCACTATTTTAATTTCAAATTGAAACTGAAGGAGTCATATGAGGCTGCGACCTCTCAAACACGGGCTGAGAGTCAGGCTGAGACGGTTGATCATACTAGTGCCCACTATTTCGATGAGGTGACATGGATGTAGGCGACCTAGTATGCCTTTGAGAAGGGCCTAGTAACTGGTATCAGCTCTCATTTGACTCATGGGACTTATTATGGTATAACTGCAATGTCGGCGTCCATCTCGAGAGGAGCTCGTAGAGAGACCTCATCTTCTGGCTCACAGTATCAAGAGCAATTGTGAGGTCAAACTGAGCTTATAGAGAGTTTGCAGAAGTAGCAGGAAGAGATGCATCAGTAGCATGAGGAGGACATGCATCGATGGCAGCAACAGCAGCCTGAGAATATGGAGTACATGCGCCATCTGACTCGTAGTTTAGAGATGGAGCCTCCTCCACCATCTCCTCCAGCTCCTCCAACTCTTCTAGAAGACTACCCCTAGTGATTTTTTTTTGTTTTTTTAAAAACATTTGAATTGAACATTTGTTGTAATATGAACTATTTAAAGATTTTGTCTTTTATATTGGTGCAGATATTTCATATTTTATTTATTTTTATTATTTTTATTATTTTTATTATTTGTTTATTTATTATTAGTATTATATTTTTTAATGTTTTTTTATTTTACTAATAATAATAATAGTAATAATATTTTATTATTTTTTTATATTTTTTTCAAATACTGAGAATTTTAATATTTTTTATTTATTTTATTTTAATAATATTAATATTATTTTTAATTAATCATAATTTTATTATTTTTTATTTTATTAAGTATTTGAAAATATTAAGAATTTTGATATTTTTTATTTTTTATTATTCTAATAATATTAATATTATTTTTTCATTAATCATAATTAATTTTTTTTTATTTTATTAAGTATTTGGGACAGGACCTTTTGTGACGGGGTCCCGTCGCAAATAGATTATATATATAAATTTTAAAACTTATTTATTATGGGTTACCTTACCATTGAAATAGGTTTATAACATAATGTTATTTGTGAAGAATCATCATCTCATCGCAAAAAATACTAGTTGCGACACCGTTTTCTACAAAGGGCTATTTGCGATGGGGTCCTGTCGCAAAAGAGTTTTTTTTCCACGGGATCCCGTCGCAAATAGCCGAAATTCCAATAGTGTAGCTCCAACATGATAGTCATGCCTATGCTAAAATAGATCCTTTTTCATGGGGTATACCACATTTTTCTATGTGTATGCTTTGATTACAACATCTTTACCTCATTGAGAAAAATACCTCAATATATGAAACTTATAAAGTATATGATATATCCTTTGATGTAACCTTAACTATTTTGGAATGAAAAATCACTATAATATTTTCACAAAAAATTGTGATACGGTCTTGACTGTTAGGAACCAAATTATGCTCTTGGATAAAGTTTTTAATACAAACTGACTCCTTAGCTACATCAAACACTGCAATATACTAAGACTCCACTATAGAATCGACAACAACCAAATGATCTGAAATCTTCTATCTCAAAACTCCTCTATTAAGACTAAATAAATATCCTGAATGTGTCTTAAGATCATTATAATCTATCTAAAATCTAGTATATATATAATCCTATATGATTAGATATTTATCCTCTCTATACACCAATATCATATCCTTATTTCACCTCAGATACTTAAGGATAACCTTAACAACAATCAAATATTGTTCACCATGATTGACATGATATTTTCCTACCATGCTAAAATCATTGGTAACATCAAGCCTTATACATAACATGGAATACATGATTGATCCTATCATATAAACATATGGGATATTACTTACTCTATCTTCTTCCTTTTGTGTCCAAGGAAACATATTCTTGGAAATATTTATACCATGTGAAAATGGAAGAAACCCTCTATTATATTGTTCCATATAGAACCTCTTCAATATCTAGTTAATGTATGTATTTTGACTCAGTCCAGGAATCCTCTTTGATCTATCACGCTTGGTCTTGATCCCTAGAATGTAGGCTACTTCACCTAAGTCCTTTATGGAGAATCACTTTCTCAATTATTCCTTAACATATTTTAAGGTCTGTATGTCATTTATAATTAGTAATATGTCATCATCATATAGATCTATGAAAATGAACGTACACCCACTAAATTACTTTTAAACACATGGATCACATTCATTATTAATGAATTAAAATTCTTTTTGGCTTCATTAAACTAAATATTCTATGAATTTGATTCTTATTTTAATCCATAAATTTATCATTATAGATTACATAATTTTTTGGAATTTCCTGGAGTCACAAACACTTCAATTTGTTTCATATATTCATCTTATTGAATATTCCCATTAAGGAAATCTATTTTGATATCCATATTCCAAATCTCATAGTCATGGACAACTACTATTGTAAGAAAAAATTGGATTGATTTAAGCATGGAGACTATATAAAAATTTGTGTTTTATCCTATTCACTAACATTCTATAAACCCTTTATCCACTAGACATGATTTAAATATACTAACATGACCTTCCATGTCCAATTTTCTCTTGAATACCCATTTTCACCCAACTGAATTTATATTTTCTGGAGGATCAATGAAAATCCAAAAACGATTTTGGTATATGTAATATATCATAGATTTCATTCATTTTTGAAATTTTGTATCTTCTAATCTATCTACTAAATCCTTTTAGGATAAAGGGTCATTATTGTCAACCAATATGGAGTAACCATTTTTTTTTGACTAGAAAACTATATCCTTCCAGTTCTCTAATATCTATGATGCTTTTATTTAAGTAATTGTGTTTCAGGAACTATATCTTTCATAATAACCTATGGAGTCTATTCCAATACTAGATCTTATGTATCTCTATAATCAACTTACTATAAGTCCATATTTCTCCCACTATTATTATTGATGATGTGCTCCCTATCAAGGAACATAGATTACCTAGAAACTGTAACCTTTTAATCTGAGGGACTATGTAGGTAGTATACCCTCATTTCCTTAGGGTAACCTATAAAGATACACTTCATACCCTGGGGTGTTAGATTACTTCTTGAACTAACCTTAACAAGAAGCTTTCACCCCCATGTATGAATATATGACAAAAAAGTTTATTTCCACTCCATAAATCAAAGGTAATACTATTTTCCAATTTAGTTGTTACTCAATTTAGTATATATGCGACCATGTGTAATTCATATACCTAAAATGATAATGGAAGGATTTCATGGATCAATATAAATATTACCATATCTAGTATGTATAGTTACTCCTTTTACTAACACCAGTACATTATGGAATATAAGGATTAGTGAGTTGAGATAAAATCCCATAATCCTATATTAAGTATATAAAATCTTGGTTAGGATATCCACCACCTTGATCCAATAAATGTTTTTATGTTCTTTCCAAACAGATTATAAAATTCAATATTTAACTTCTTGAACTTATAAAAGGATTTAGAATTATATCTCATCTAGTAGACATAACCTTGACTACTCAATTCAATGATAGAATTCATTAAGTATGATAATCCACCTCTACCTTATACTTAAAAAGGTCCCCACACATCAGTGTCTAACAATTATATATTCTCTTTGGAACTTTCACCTTGACCACCAAATGGAGCTTTGGTATCATTTCCTTGTAAACAAGCATGAAATCTTTCAAGTGGTTTAAGATCAAAAGTGTCGAAGTAACCATTTTAATAAATCTTATTCAAATGTTTCTCATTTATGTGAAAAAGATGGCAATGCCACACTATGTGTGAAATGAGTCACATGAATTTGATTCATTATCAATTACCAATATTTGGTTTTCATAATTTAATACCTAAATACCATTATTCAACTTTTCCATTCCATAACATATGTTATCTTTATAAAAGTAGAAACTCTTATTTCCAAAAATGAAAATAAATCCATACATGTCTAAATAAGAAATAGAGATAATGTTTTTAGTAACCCTAGGTACATAATAATAATTATTTGAAACCAACATCATTCTTATTGAAAATTTTATATGGTAGTATCTAATGTCTTGAGCAGCCAAACTTGATCCATTAGAAGCATGTAGATTTACCTCACCTCTAGAAACCTTATAAAATCTACATGGTTCTTATATTTGGATACAAATGTGATAACCACATAAAATATCTAATACCCAACTTATAGATATAGAAATATTATAATCGATAATGAATTCACCTGAATCTTCCCCTTTCTTATTTATATGGGTGTAATTCCTTCTCTAGTGGACTTTCTTTCCACATGAAAAACACACTACATAGTTATCCTTTTCTTTCTAATGTATCTTCTTATTATTTGAAGGAAATTTATTTGGAGCCTTATAATTGGAATTATTCACACACCATATTCCTTTTTTTCATTTTTAATTCACTATAAGAACCATTTTTTTCATACCCCATGTCTTTATCAACTTGTAAAATAAGAGTAAAAATTTCTCGAGGATTCTTCTCACAATTTCTCATATTGTAATTCATAATGAAAATATAGAAGGTTTTAGGTAGTGGATATAGAATAATATTTATGCACAATGCATTAGGGATAATAAGTGTTCCGTATATCCAATCATATTTACTACATAAAGCCCAGCTAGCACCGAATCTCCAAGATTTCATGTGAACAATATGTTGGATATCTCATATCTCTTTTGTGTTTCCTTCTCGTGAAAATGATTATGAAGGTGAGAAATAATTCTATATGCATCCATATACTCATATTTATTTATAATATCATTATACATATAGTATATCATGAAATATTAGACATCAATTGCATCATAAAAATGTTTTAGGTAGAGATGTACTTCTTCCTCACTAGCTTATTTAGCAAGAAACTCAAGAATTGGGGTTTATAGCATGTTTATATTTCATTCATGGTGTAGTATAACATGTAAGATCCTATACAATTCTTATAAATTCATGTCAATGATAAGATAAAATTTCTATAAAATGAATCACAGTGATATGGCCAAATTCATTTGGTTTACCATTTTAAAAAAATTAAGAGAAGATAATTATTACTTCTTTTATTAACAAATAAGATTGATAAATTTAAATTTTATTAATTTTAATCTATTTTGTTAAAACCTAATAGATCTCACCATTAGATTCAAAATATCATATTTCATAGATATTCTAGTGTAAAAGACCAATATTCTCTTTTCATAAACCATACATGGGATTGAAAAGTTATTTAAAGGGTTTTAGGTAGGTGTAACTTTCCAACCGCATTAACCTGTAGTTCCTTAAACTGTTGAGTGGACACACCAATCATGAAATACTAGATAAAAATTTTCTTAACCCTTTCTTACAAATTTCACAAAGTCTTACTTGGGTAGGAAACCCTTGATGTGAACCAGGCTAATTCACCCTAAAAATTCACCCTAAATTTTCCCTAATAATTTAAAGTACCCCAACTTGGACCGATTAATAACATTTAACTATAGGTTCTATTCTAATTTAAGAAGTGTAAGGCGATACCAAATTAATATTTTAGTTGAGTGATTTTTATCCTTATGTGTAAAATCCTGATTTTATCTTATCAAATACCTTGTTAATAATAAGTGTATATTACTAAATTGATTAACCATGTCTGATTAAATTTACACATAATCTAATTTTATTCTATTTCATCTTGTATTATTTTTAATTCATTTATTAAGTGATCTCTTATCATCAAAAAACATAAATAATCAACCATGAAACTAATAGAAATAAAATATAAGTGGCATGATCATGATATTCTCTAACGACTAGTTTATATATCATATGATAAACTAACCCTTAAACCAACGTGAATCGTAGCTTTGTTTATGTTGCATAATTTCAACTCATCTTCTATGTATTACCTTGATTGGTTTTTCATTGGTGTTGGGATTCATACTACCTTCGCCCATCTAAGAGCTCTATCCTTACATAAGCTTTTACTCACACACAGGTGAGGGGATCCAATGTATGATATAAAGTGTTTTATATAAAATAAACCATGAGAACATTTGACTTTACATAATAAATAGGAGGGGATGACACACAAGCCATAATTTTAATTTAATAAAAAATTAAATTGAAAATAATCACATTTATATGTCTATTCTAACCTCATGATCTTCCATATAACATGAAATGAACCAAAATTTTCCATCCAGTTATCAATTACTTTTATTACTTATTTAATTAAGATACAGTACCATGAATTAATCCAATTTATTCAATTTATCTTAATTCCATCCAATAATCCATGAATTATCATCATCCATAATTTAAAAAAATAGTTTTTTTAATTAGTAATGCACAAAAGTATACTTGGTGGAAATGACATTTACTCATCCAAACTACCCAATATAAACCTTGTGCTTGTGTATTGACTTGGAATCCAACATAAAATGTGTGGTAGGTAACTACATGGAGTGTACTATAAATAAAATGACACACAAAACACATGTGAATTATAATGATCATTATGATCTTGATGTGCATGGAGTACACTATAATAAAATCCAAACAAAACTTTTATATTTAGAATTTATCTTGAAATTTAATTCATTATATAATCAAAAATACCATTACATATCATGTATTTTCAAAAAAAAATAACACAGGGAACACATGTGTTTGAGTTTAATTATATAATTAACTCTCCTTCCCATGTTAAATTAAGCCCACTAGATACATTAGATTTCACTATATGTATTGGGTTACATGGTGTGTGATATATTATTCCCATGTTCTTGACACAATCACAGGGACTGGGCATATTTTTCTATCATGAATGTTTATGAGGTAAACATAATGTAATCTTTATACACAACATGTGGACTTTAAGTTTCATAATTTTTTATTCCTTATGTCGTGTGATAGATACATGACATGCTTTGACCCCCCGTGTTCTCCACCAAAAGAACACAAGGACTATACATCATGTACATGAGTTATAAGGTGTATTGTTCTTTAAACCACATTCCTTATGGTCTAGATCTAGGAAGATATTATTTTATCGAATCCAATCCAATATCATCAAACTGATCTGATAATGTTGTGATATACATCCAAAATACACATTTAAAAAACATGTAGTTTAGTAAATGGTGTGTATTCTTGTGTTATCTGACTAGAATACATAGAATCTCCAGATATATATTTTTAGATGTTGTTTAATTTTAATTTAACCCATTTATTGGTTATGAGAGTGAGAATAAATAAAATGAATAGAAAATGATTTTTTATTCCAATAACTAATAGTTTTTAATAAAAATAAATTGAAAATTCTTTACATTCAATCAAAAATTAATAAATAATTATAAATTTACCATGTGATTTCTCTAATACCGCTTATATGTTCTGGGCGCATTAGAAGCACCTATTGGGTACAACAAACTTGACTTTTATTCTCAATTTATGAATTATCCAAGATGTAAATAATGAATGAATTCATGACCAATAGATTTAAATCATATATTACATGACTTGTTTAAATTATTGAACCAGAAAAAGATGTTTTTCACATATAATTTATAATAAATTTCTAAGAAAGTCTAAAATTACATGGACTTGTAATTATTTCTTCATTGACGTCCCTGTTAACTCGACCTCATCATACCATCATTGTGTCATAGGATACAAGTGTAGAATACCTCTAGTAGTGATCCACATGTGCACCAAAATCTCTAAACATAATTATAGAATCACCAATTTCTAGCACTATTGATCTCAATTTCTTGTGTCATTCATGGTTGATTGCAAAAGAATTTACTTTGAGGATGACGAATTATTGGTTTTCTCTCAATGGATTGAGATATGAGAAGGATAGAGTACAGTCTAGATCTCCATAACTCTCTCTAGGATTTTAGAGATCTTCTCTCTATCAATTTTGTACAAAATATCTTTTATAAGAAAGAGATATTGTGAGATATATATTAATGAATGTTTAGGGTCTCTTATTTTAATATAACCCCATTAACAATTCCTTAATTCTTAGTGAACCCATTGTCTTAATAATAATATAATTATTATCCACTTGTCATGTTCATCACTAAAGAATAAATAAATATCATTTATATCATTTCCAATGAGACCATTAAACTCGGTTAGTTTATCCCCTATGATATTTACCAAACCTTGAATAATTACTATTTATTTAATAAATAAATATAACTTCATTAGTAATTGATAAATATAATAAATATTATATACTAAAAACTATAAAAATAAATATTTATTATTATTTAACTCACATATTCTTTAAAATCACTTGTGATTAAATCTTATCAATCAACCAAACTTGAATAATTATTAAACCAAAAAGCATGAATAATATTTATTCTAACTTGTTAAATTAAATATTTAGTATGTGGAGATGCATAAAGTCCAAGTTTAGTGTCTAACAACATGCCAAATAACCCATAGATAAAGAAGTTAATGTCACAATGATATACAACCTCCTATAAATTCCCACTATGTAATATAATCCCTTTATTTAAATATCTCTAATCAAGAAGGTTTCATACCGGTGTCATCAACCAATGTGCTTAATGTCTCTCTATTTCAATACCTAGAAAATAATATACCCACCGAACACCATGGACATATATTTATCTTGGAAGTTTTATTCCCATAAAAGGTCATGAGATATCAAATTCTATCAAGGGAAAAAAGGGATAAATCCTTTCTCACATTATCCATTAATGAAATATCATTCATGATATACCGAATGTATCCAACTACCACATGGGAATATGTTGTCACAGTTTTCATCAATAAATCAAATTACATGACCTATAATATTAATTAATGATAATATCAGAGTATAAGTATCAACACACACATCCATAGATAGGAACATTCGATGAAACATATAAATGTGGATTTCCTACTGGTTGGTCTTTTCCCATAATATCCTACTCTATAAATTACCAGAGGCCCACACCATGAGAGGGTGACTCAAAGACCAATGAGTATCTACCAATAATAGCTTGTGTCATTTTTTTCCCATCAAATGATATCATCCAACTATAGAATACTCAAGAATACTATTGTGGCACCTCAAGGTTCTCATCATAGTAGGGAAATACTATGAAATTTTAGTGTGATAGATATTATTATGAAATTATGTTATACTATTTCATATAGTGGAATGATCATGATGTGATTAGAAACTTAATTATCATTATAGAAAATTAATACATGTAATCATCATGTACGTAGAATTTGGTTCTATGGAACCAACTCCAAAAGACCCCAACTTGAACTATAGACAACCATTAATATAATTCAGCCTAGTAGCTCTCACATGATAATCACGCCTTTGTTGAGATAGAGACTCTACCAAGGGGTCCACCATGTTTTTCTCCATGGATACGAATCTCACTAAAACTTAAACTTGTTGATAAAAATACCTTGATATATGAAAATACCAAAGTATATATATTTTTAAATCTGAGGGTCATTCCTCCTTTATTAAAGATAAGAAAAGAAAAAACCAAGTGTAGGGGAAGAAATGATAGAAGATGTCTGAAACAAAATCAATGAAATAAAGAGTTAAACAGATATAGAATGAGTTCTTATACTATGTTAAGAGGTTCTGCCACCCCTACTGCAATGAAGAAGACCGCTCCTCCTTGTCTTGAACATTTTTCAAGGCTCAACTCTATCATTAGATGGCTAATCCATAATATCATTTTTCAAAATTTCGTATTCAAATGCATCAATACCACCTTTCCCATACTTCTCCCATCTTTCATAGGTGAGAACTTCAAAAGGGTTATAAACCCTCCTTCTCACCTGTGAGGGTGAGAACATACCTTCTTTTCTAGACTTGATAACAACTACTACATTTAACACTACCATAGGAGGACTCCTTGAAGTAGCATACAAAGAATATCTATTAGAAATGGGAGAAACCATCACCACCCCATGATTATCTATTTTCATGACCTCATTAAGATCAACATTGGAATCTAAATTATTTAAGACACTTAGGTTGGTAGCCTATGTAATGATATTACTGTGCACCTTACATGTTTGGGTATCCACAATGGTATTTTTATTGGGTGTTGTATCTAGATCTAACTCTAGTAGAGTCAAAGACACAGTTCAGACCTTCCCTAAACAAGACATAACATCCACTACATAATTAGAGTGATTGGGGGGGGGGTCAACAAGATCAATAAACTTATCATTATTATCAATAAGACCCTTATGAATACTGGGTCCATCAAAGCCCAAACAACCTCCAGGATAAATAGAGGCATAGTACCCCTTGTATTTCTTTGAATAATAGGAAATCAATTTTTATTTTACTTTACCATTTCCAGTGACCAAAATTTACTTCTTCCACAACTGTAGGTCCACATAATCTTGTGCTAGAAGCTAATTTTTAGATTAGTTATGGATATATTTTCCATATACATGCCCTACTTCAAGGTAAAGAGATTCATTAAAGGATGTTCTTATACATATATTCACCTTGAATTTCTCTTTATTGAAAATTTTATTCCAAATCATTGTTAGACTTGGATGAGATAAGGCCAATGAGATAGCCTACATTCCACGTATATACGAACCATAGGTCATTTTTCAAGTTCTAAGAACACTAGAAAAGTCATGCATAATATTTTGAGTTTCAGTAAGTGAACCAGCAGCATTGTTGAGAGCATGTCGATAACCTAAAACATGTCTTTTAAGATGACCCATACAAGCCCCCTTTACATTAAACCCATGATTTTTCAACTTCTCAACAACATCATTGATTATTTTCTTCACAAACATAAAATTTCCAACTCTAGAAATATATATGTCCTTAGGGGAAATATTTTTAGGAAAAACTTATTCAACTTAATTTACATCAGAGGGATGAGTGTAGGCATCAAACCCTCTTCTCCTCTTATAATGATTTTAATCATATCCTTTTTGATATAATTTAAAATATACTAAATTAATTATACAATTATAAGATAAGTGCCCAATAATTCCATATAAAGAAAAAAATAGAGGGATTTAATCATATTAAATCTTAATAGAAACATCATCATGAGGATTTAGAAGAACTAATTATCAGTTACAGTGGAGCTGAGGTCTAATTCGATCAGAACCCTTGAAAAATAACCAAAATTGAAAAAATCAAATGTACTATCAATATTAATAAGATCCCTAATGGAGAACGAAATATCATGTAAAATTTCAAGGTTCCATAAACCCAACTCTAACCATGTAATTTAACCCAAACCCACACATAGGTTTATTTATACGCATTCAAATTAAAGTTGAGATTCCATTCATAAATCCTCAACATTACGGGAATGAAATTGAAAATCCATTCCACCAAACCATAGAAGATATCACTGAATGATCACCCTCTACGAGAGATCCCTAGATCCATGCTCTTTTATAAAAATTCCAAAGTATATGACTTTTTTCTTTGATGTTACCATGGCTCTTTAGAAAGATCCATTGCTACAACCTTATCATAGTAAATTGTGATGGGTTATTGACTATAAGGAACCACATCAAGATATTGGATAAATTTGTGACTCCAAACCACTTCCTTATATATATTGAAAGATAAAATATACTCAGTAACCACTTTATAATCGAAAAAATGGATAATTTGAACTCTTTATGCTCATAGATCCTCTGTGGAGATTGAAGACATATATTGACTGTAACTTCAGATCATTCTAATCTATTTAAAATCCAAAATCTACATAGGAATTGTTGAATCTCTCTTTATCTCCTCTATGAACTAGGAATATATACTTATTTTGACTTAGATACTTAAGGATAAACTTAATAATAGTCTAATTCTATTCACTTAAATTGGCTTGATATATACCCACCATAATCAAAGAAAAGGAAAGATCAAGCCTCATGCATAACATGACTTACATGATAGATACTTTCATAGAATCATACAAGATATTACTCATTATATCTATTTATTATTGTGTCTAAGGATATATCTTCTTGGAAAGATGTATACCATGTGACACTAGAAACATTCCCCTCTTGGAGAATTCTATACTGAACCTCTTCAGTATCTTGTTAATGTATGCACTTTGACTTATTTAAAGTAGCCTCTTTGATCCATCACACATGATATTAATCCCTAAAATGTAGGTTGTTTTCCCTAAGTCCTTCATAGAGAAGAACTTTCTCAACCATTCCCTAAACTCTTGTAAAGTTGATATCACATTTCTAATTAATAACGTGTGATCAAAAAAATACTACTATAAAAATGATCGTACTCCTATTAAACTTCCTGAAAACAATAGATCACATTCATTCTTAATGAAAAAAAATTCTTTTATAGCTTCATAAAACCTAATGTTACATGACATGGATGATTTATTTAATCCATAAATGGATCTATTCAACTTGCATACCATTTTGGCATTACCTAGATCCATGAACCCTTCTAGTTGTTCTATATACACATCTTCTTGAAGGATCACATAAAAGAAATAAGTTTTTATATCCATATTCTAAATCTCATAGTCATGAAAATATTCTATAGAAAGTAGAATTATTAATGATTTAAGCAGGGTGAATTGATAAAAGGTTTCATCATAGTCCATGACCTCACATTGTCTAAACCCTTTAGCAGCTAGCCATGTTTTATAGGTATAGCCTAACCTCTCATGTCTAGTTTTCTATTGAATACCCATTTTCACCCAATGGGGTTTACATCTACTGGTGGATAGACTAAAACCAACACACGATTTTGGTACATAAAATCCATCTCATAGTTTATAGCTTCTTTCCATTTTACCTTATTTGAGCTCTCTAATACCTCCTTGTAGGATAGAGGGTCACTATTGTCAACGAATAACGAGTCACCATTTTTTAATGACTATAAAACCATATATTTCCCATTCTATAACATCTCTAGTGATCCTATGCAGTAATTTTGTTTTAGGAACTACATCTTCCACAACAATGTGTGGAGTATTTTCTCACGCCAAATATTGTATATATTGAGTATCAGAATCCTTGATGTTAATCTTTCTCCTACTATCCATTTGAAGGATGTGTTCCCTATCAAGGAATATATATTTCCTAGTAATTATAACCTTCTCATCTAAGGGATCTTAAAGGTAGTATCCCCTCATTTCCATGTGGTAACCTATAAAGATACACTTTGTTCCCTAGCGTGTAAGTTTGTTGCTTGAGCCATCCTTAATAAACACTTTTCACCCCCATGTATGAATATGTGTCAAAAAAGGTTTATTTCCACTCTATAACTAAAAGGGAATATAGTTTTACTCTTTAGTTAGTACTCAGTTTAGTATATATGCCTTTTTGTGTAATGTATATTCCCAAAAGGATAATAGAAGGCTTGCATGACTCATCATCGACCATACCATATTTAATAAGGTATAATTTCTCCTTTCACTAACACCATTCCATTATGGAGTATAAGGGGGAGTGAGTTAAGATAAAATCTCATAATATAGTATAAATTCACTATATTAAACACACATAAGGTCAAGTTACATGAAATGTCAATTTATTAATACTCAAAAAAGCAAAATATGAGTTAAAGTAGTAGCGAGTCACCCAAATCACACAAAATTCAACTTAGAATCATCAATTTAAACATTATTTATTTAAAATTAATAACAACATTATTATTTATAATAAATCAACCATTTATTAGGTCTAAATCCCCTTTATACAACCTATATACATATAAAATTCTCCAAATTCATCATTGAATCATCATAATTAAATATGTACAATGCATAAAAATTATTGATGATTAATATGTAATATTTTAATTAATTATCCATGTCAAAAACCATTCATAATTCATGAAATCACTTATATAACACAAAAATCGTACATAATAATAATCTAAACACCACAAAAAGGAAGTGGTCGCATTCATCAAATTAGATGAATAGTATGTACAAGAACAACAAAAAATCATTCGAGTGGGAGTCTAAAGATTAAGTATATGGGAAGGAAAACCAAACAAATGTGAAAACAAGCACAAAAAATCAATCAAATGAGAATAAAAATAGAAAATAATTAGAATATATGCAACATTGATTAAAAATTAGTAAAAAATAACATACCTTTGGTTTTGACAGTTGATTCATCTGAAAGATTTAAAGGAGCCTAGAATAGAATTCAGCTTCCTCTTGAATAGTGCGAGTGAGGGGTGATCTTTTTCAGGGTTATTTTAAAATAAGTGAAGAGGTTTTATAAACTATTGTAAAAAGTGTTTATAAAAGATACCTTTATGAGGGCTAAAATGGAAAGAATTGATAAATCCAACCTTTATCATCACTAACTAACAAGAGATGATAAAACGAATTTTATCAGTGCTTAATATAGCACTGATAAAGACTAGTGAAATATAAAAATAAAAGTAAAAATTTAAAAATTTCAACAAATTACTAATTATATAAATATGAATATTAAAAATTAATTTATAACAAAAATAATAAATATTTAAAATAAATATTTAAAATAAATATTTAACAATAAATATTAAAAATATATAAAAAATAGTATTTATATTAAATGTAGTAATAAATTTGATAATATTATGATAAATGTACAATATTATAATTAATGTATTGATATTATGATAATTTTTTTATTAAAACATTTAATAATATTCTTATAATTTTTTTATTAATAAATTTATTAATATTATAATAAATGTTTTATTAAAAAATGTTTTTATATTTTAATAAATAATATGAATATGAGTATTAATATTATAATAAATTACAAGTTGCAAAATTACTTTATAAAAATAATTAATAAATATTAAAAATGAATAAATACAATTAATTATTAAGTATATTTCAAAATTTTAATTATCAATAAAAATGGTATTAATTATATAAATTAATAAATATTTTTTAAAATATATCATTAATAGATATATAAATAGTAATATCATGTATAAATGTTTTCCAAAATATATAATTAATTGTAAAACTATAAAATTAAAATTAAGAATTTTAATATTTATATTTAAGTGAATTTACATTTTCAATATGTAGATATATATTGGAATTACTAAATTTATTATATTTTTATATAAACTGTATTGATTTTATATGTTGTTCGGAGTAGAGTACTCAAGAGGGGGGGGGGGGGTGAATTGAGTATCTATAAAAATTTATGTTTAAAAGGTATTCTTAAAAGGGTTCCTCAATAAATTTAAATACATACTAATTAATCAAAGTTATATGGTTATTAAAGTTTGAATGTTTAAATAACTTCTTAGAAGATTGATTAATTCTTAGTAATCTTAATATCAGTTATTAACATTACTTTTGAAGCTATTCTAATAAGGAAAAACAATTATTACTTCTTTCCAAGATTAACTATCAAAGTAAATTTTAGTGATTTATAAATTAAACAGTAAAATAGAGAAAATTAAAATAAACAACACAACAGATATAAAAAAAGTGGTTCAGTCTTGAGCCAAGACCTAATCCACTCCATTTGGTGATCACCTGCCACAAATAAGTTTATATAAATAAACTTAATCCACACCCTAGATCGAGGTTAACAACAGTACACAAGACTGTCCAGGTCACACGACCTCTTCCACAGTTCTTCGTGGGTATAAACTAACTGGTCACATAGGGACCTCTTCCACACTTATCTGTGGTAATACACAAGTGTAAAAAGATGTAAGAGAAAGGATATCTTGTATCCTTTAGTTTGATGAAGGAGACAATGCGGGTTTTTATACATACACACACACTCCTCAAAAGATAAGAAATAATACACATTAGAGTAGAAATGATGAGATATGGTTAGAAGTGCTCTGATTTTTATTCTATGCAGCTCTCGACTTCTTGGATGAAGTAACTACAGAAATCAAGTCCTCTTGTGGAAAACAGAGTATTGTAAGTTGGCTAGACCAGGCTCGTGTTCTTCGTGGAGTTGATAGTGCAAGAATGTTCTCGACTCTAGGACTCAGGTTTAATTCGTGTATTCTTTAGAAGTGTCAGATTTAATATGTCGATGAATGCTCGTGCTTGTTCATTATCATGCACACACTTGATTTTTTGTTATCACAATTGTCACCAAAGTCTCCACGGTCACCCCCGTCACCCCATTTTTCTTCTGGCCAGGTTATTATTTTTATTCTTAGAATACATGTGTTGGAGCTGACAGGATTCATGTATTATACACCTTGTACCACATATTTTCTGGTGACATGTCTACAAAGAAACATTAATTATGTTATTGCATTTAAAATCTTCAAATATTGACCGTTAGAAATTAAATTGAAAAAAGACAAAACAAATTAAGAAACAGTGTCACAGTCTGTCTGTAAACGGTGAATTCATGAAACGGTGCCTCCTTATTTTTCTTTGAGCGATGAGACAGTTATGATTACATAGTTGTATAGATGTCAGGAACCAATAGCACAAATGTGGTGTTATGATCACTATGTCTAGTCACGATGTCTGGATGGTCACAATGTCTGGATGGTCATAGTGTTTGGATGGTCACAGTGTTTGGAAGGTCATGGTGTCTAGATGGTCATAGTGTCTAGATGGTCACAGTGTCTGGATGATCATAGTGTCTATATGGTCAAGATGTCTGGATAGTCACGGTGTTTGGTCACGATGTCTGGATGGTCATGGTGTATGGTCACAGTGTCTTAGACTTAACCAAATATCTATATACCGACTTAAACAGTGATATTCATAGAATAAATTATACTTAATCATTTATCAAGTGAATCCATTATTACACAAACTCAAAATAGATTAAAATCATTAAAACAAGATTTTAGATGGATTAAATAGGATTAGAAATCTTTACAGAATGTATTGGATTTTTGATCATTAAAACATGATTAATATATGGGGAGTCCAAAAATATCCCCATTTTGATGATCAAAAATCATGTGAGTGAGAGATTTATTCTTAGGTAATGTGTCTATTCTTTAATGTGAATTTAGTACATATAGAATACATATTTCTCCCCCTTTTGGGATTATCAAAAAGAGTAAATAAGAAATAGATAATAAAAGTGAACAATCCATTAGATGTATAAAAAGTTTCATTACAAATAGTAAGTAACAAGAAATAAAAAAATCATCCCTATCAAAAGATAGTAGTCACTTTTCTTCAGCACTGTCTTATATTCTCTTTTCCCTTGGCAACAACATCAGAAGAAGAATCCATATGAGAATAGGTAGAAGTGGAGGAAGGGAGTGAACTAGTGGACATAAAAGGTAAAGGGAGTCCTTCAAAAATCGAAGGGGCCAAGGTAGGTGCAGTGGAAGACCGCGAAAAATGTTGATCAGGTATAATAAGAATGATCTAACTTAGAGACTAATAGATAGACAAAGATGTAGAAGCAAGGGCATAGGATGAGAAGGTAGGAAAACGAGATCTCAGGGGTGCAGCTACATGGGGGGAAATTGAAGTGCTCTGGACATGAAGATAAGGCCTCAAAAGCTTGATAAAGTTAGCAATGATCTCACCACCATACTACACGAATTTCTCAATTTCATTATTTTTATCTATAAACTTATCCAACAAAGGAGTGAAATATTTTAGCTTTTAGACTTGAGTTTTGAAAGCTTGAGTGATAGGAGGAATCCTTAGATAATCTACAAGGTACTTGAAGTGGTTGGTCATGTAATTCTTAAAGAAGATCTAATTGAAGTAGAATTCTTCCTTCTTAGCAATTTCTTGCTGAGCATCATTGGAAATATTGGAATGAATTCTCACCAAATCAAGAACTATGTCACCATTCTTGATAACTTCAGATAGAGATTCTTTGTCAAAGCCACTGAGAACAGATTGAAGTTCTTCTTTGAAAACAATTTTGAGCATATCACTGTCTAAAGAATGTTGAGATGATTATCCAGAAGTACGACAAGTAGTAATAGTAGAGGTAATATATTTCAATTGATTTATAACTTTTTGGAGACAACCCTTATACTCATCATTTAACCTATTAAGAGTAATAAAAAGATCATGTATCTCTTGAACAATCTGCTTGTTTCATTCATCTACCTTCTCATCTAAGGAATTTAGATTAGGTTGAATTAGTGTGGCTACTTCCTATGGGGTACGACTAATAATTTCCTCAATAAGATAAGAAAATAGGTTCTTGTCTTGTATTTATCAATATCTGCATATATTTAACCATAAATCTGAGAGTTTTTACTTTATCACTGAGCTGTTTGTTCTCAATTCCGACTTCTTGAATCTCATGAATAAGCTTGGGATAAATCTTCCATATGACCTTTTCCAACAACAGGGAAGCATCTCTCTAACTTAAATTGGCTACAAGAGCTAGTTGGGTATTCGTGAGTTTCTCAACTCCAGCCAATAGGGTAGCTCCAAAAGCTTTCAGATAATCCTTATTCACCACGTTTGGAGGTTTTTGGGAAGGTTCATGAATAGATGCTGGGACATGCTCATGTTCTTTGGAAGAGATATTTTCAAGAGAATATAACAGTTTCAAATGAAACATAGTAGATAGATCAATTCCTTTAACTGAGACTTCCTAGGAATCAGTAACATCAAAATAACTAGGGAATTTATACCATGTATCCACTGATTTTGGATCAATCAGATTAGGGACCTCAACAGATTCCAGATTGGGGAGATACTTCTCCTCAACAGGTGAATCTTTCTCATGACTGAGAGATTTATATCCCTGATCTATTTCCACTATTTCATCCCTAATTTCCTCACCCATTTCATTTCTAGCCAACTAAAAGGCTTGCTCTATTTTATATTCAACATATAGATTAACATCAGGAACAACATGTTCCTATGGGTGTTCCTCAAGAGCAGTTTCTTTTAGAACAGAAATATCTTCTTTTATATGATCTTCTACTACATCCTTTTCACTTACCTTAGCAACAAATTCTTCTTTGGAAGAAATTTGTTATTCTAGATAAAAAACTTCTTTAGGAACATTCATTTCCTACTCAAATATGACTTTAGGAGAAAATTCACTATCTTCACCAACCATAAAAGTTTCTCTTGGAGGTATAACAACCACTTCTTCTTCTTCCTCATCAGAATACTCAACAAGTTCATCTGGTTCCAAACCGGGATTAGAAATATCCTTAGGTCTGGAAAGGTGTTCCACCAGATTATAATTTTCAAAAACCCTGTCATTATCTTCCACCTATGATTTTCTCCATCGATTCCAACTGATTTTCATTATATTTACAGCAACTTTTGAAATACATAACACGTAGTCCTTAATAGATTTTTTGTCTCATCCAACCAATCCTTTTTCATGAAGTATAGCTGAGATAATCCTTGAATAGAACAAGGAGGTTGACTTGGAGGTTGTTTTGATCAACTCACACATGTGGTGTATAAGATACTTGCATAGGTTGATCTTATGTCCATTTTTCATGAGATGTTTCAAAAATACATCCTGATACTTGAGTATAGAAAAATCACTTTTATGGGGATAATCAAATTCCGAACAAACATAAACAGAATCCTGGTTTCACCATCTAGCTTAGCATCTATAGATCTACTATTAGTTTCATTTCCTGTTAAACTTCTCAATGATTCTTCTAAAACAAAGAACTCACTTGGATGTGGAGGACCTCTCTGGTAGTCCCCACAAATACCCTCATGAGTTATCCTAAGGAATGCAACCCATAACCTTGAAGAAAAGGTACAAATATGGCCATTGATACAACTTCACACAACATATCCATCTTCTATATAAAAGGGGAGTTGAACATAATGATAAAATTGTGCAACTAGTTTTGGGTAAATATTCCTATCCTCCTTTGTGAACCAATCCAACCATCCTTTTTCTTTTATCACTTTCAATATCAAAGACTTACTTAACAGAATCCACTTAGGGAATATCTCTTTTGAGGTACCACTTTTTTGTTCACAAGATTCAGATTCCGAGGGCCTTTAAGAGCCAACTTCGGTGTCATTTTCAACTTCTTCTTTGAACTGCACTTCTCAGGAGTTGACGAAGAGGGGCATTTTATCTTGGTCATTCACCGAAGGTTCAAGAGAGAGAAGGGTTGAAAGAGGGGTTACAGTTTGAGAGAAGAGAGCTCAATTGAAGAACGAGTGAAACTTATTTTATTTTATCATTTAGGGATATCAAGTTTCACAGGATCAAAAGCGCGGGAAATAAAAAAGAATAAAATAATGAATTACCAAGATACAAGTTATAATTTATACATAAAACAATAAAGCATCTTTATGGTGAGACCGTAATCAACTTTCACGGTGAGACTGTAACAATCCTTCACAGTGGGACCGTAACAAGCATTCATGGTGATACCGTAACAGTGTGATTTCTAAATTGTGCGACCATATTTTTTGAGATAGTAAGTTCCAGATAGTGACCAAGAAATAGTAACTATGATACCATAAAAAAGAACATCAACTCTTAATACAGTAAAACTATAGAACTATTAGAGTTAAACTATAATATTAAGAATGTGACTTGTGAAACTGTAAACTGTGAAACAATATACTTACTACTTAACATTTATCATTCCCAATTCATGTATGATGTAATCTATTCTTTAATAATTTAATGGTTTGGTGAATATATAAGAAATATGATATTCAGTTTTAATGAATTCTAAAGTGATGTCACTTTTTTGATAATGATCTCTTAAGAAGTGAGGCCTTACATCAATATGTTTTGTCCTAGAGTGTGAAACAAGATTTTTTGAGATGTTAATAGCACTTGTATTTCCAAAATTTATAGGTACATGCCTGAATTGATATCCATAATCTAATAATGTGTGTTTCATCCACAAAATTTGTGCACAACAACTTCCATAATCTATGTATTAATATTCTATAGTAGATAATGCAACAGAGTTTTGTTTCTTATTACACCATGATACTAGTGACTTACCTAAAAAGTGACATGTTCCAGAGGTGCTTTTTCTATCTTACTTATAACCACCGAAGTTGGCATTAGAATAACTCACTAACTCAAATTATTGTCCTCTAGGATAGAATAATACTAGATTGCATGTATGCTTAAGGTATTTTAAAATTATCTTAAAAGAATTTAAATGATATACTTTAGGATTTTCTTGAAAACAAGAACACATACACACACTAAACATAATGTCAGATCAGGTAGAAGTTAAGTAGAGTAACCTTCCAATCATTCCTCTATAAGTGGTTTTATCAATAGATTTTCCATATTCATCAAGATCCAACTTACAAGTAGTATTACTCACTGGAGGGTCACTACTTTTAGTTCTATCCAATCCAAAAAAATTTAGAAGATCTCTAGTATATTTTCTTTGATTTAGAATAATACCATCATTATTTTGAGAGATCTGAAATCCAAGAAAGAATTTGAGTTCACCCATTAAACTCATTTCAAATTCATTTTTCATCATTTTATAAAATTAAATACATTAAGAACTTTTTTAAGATCCAAAGATAATGTCATTAACATAGATTTGAACTACTAAAAAATCATTGGAAATTCGTTTTATAAAAAGGGTAGGATCATCTATTCATTTAGTAAAACCTTTGGAAATAAGAAAAGTACTTAATCTATAATACCAAGCTCTTGGATATTGTTTTAAACCGTAAAAATCTTTTGATAATTTAAAAATATGGTTTGGAAAACAAGGGTTTTTAAAATAATGGGGTTGCTCAAAAAAGAAATCCTCAGCTATATATCCATTTAGAAATAAACTTTTGACATCAATTTGATATAGTTTTAAATTCAGATGTTTGGCATAAGCAAGCATAATTATGATGGTTTCAAGTCTATCTACTAGTGCAAAGGTCTCTTCATATTCAATTCCTTCTTCTGGACTATAGATTTTTGCAACAAATATATCCTTATTTCTAACAATATTACAAGCTTCATCTACCTTATTTCTAAACACCCATTTAGTGCCTATGGTGAATGTGTCTTTGGGTTTTTCAACAAGTTTCCAAACTTTTTTTATTTCAAACTGATTAAGTTCTTCTTGCATAGAAATTACCCAAAATTCATCATTGATGGCATCATTATTGTTTTTTAGGTTAAAGTTGTGAAAAGAAGACTTGATGTTCAACCTGATTTCTAAGAGAAGATCTATTTTGAGTTCCTTTGTCTAAGTATCCTATAAAAACATCTAAAGGATGGTTTTTAAGAGTTCTAACATCTCTAGAAAAAGAAGGACTTGTGATTTCAGGTTCTTCAATAGGGTCAGGTTCATTGTGACTTGAATCTAAAGAATTTTCAAAACTAGAAGTTTTCACAGATTCCTTTACAGGATGGTTATAAGATTTTAAATTAATGCTCAGATTTTATACATCATCCTCCAGGTTATCTAGAGTGGTCTTAGGCTCATGTGGATCTGTTTCATCAAATTTGACATGTATAGATTCTTCCACACATTTAGTTCTTTTATTAAACACTCAATAAGATTTAATAGAGATTAAATATCCTAAAAATATTCCTTCATCACTCTTGGATGAACAATTTTCAAGATTATCATTAGTATTAAGGATATAGACTTTGCAACCAAATACTTTGAAGTATCTAGCTTTGGGGTTTCTATCGTTCCACAAATCATATGGAGTTATTTTAAGAATAGGTCTAATCAACACTCTATTGAAAATATAACATGTTGTATTTATACCTTCAACCCAAAAATAAATAGTTAATTCATATTCACTAAGCATGTTTATAGCGATGACTTATCGAGTTCTATTTCTTATTTCTATAACTCCATTCTGTTGAGGTGTTCTAGAGGCTGAGAAATTATGACTATAACCATTTTGTGAGAAAAAATATTCAAACTCTTGAGTTTCAAGCTCATGAACATGATCACTTATTAAGGATTTAATTCTAAGTCCACTAATATTTTCTACAGTTTTGGCATATTTGGTAAAATGAGAGCAGGCTTAACTTTTGTGATCCAAAAATAAAGTCCAGGTATATCTAGAAAAGTCATCTACAAGAACATAAACATATTCATTTCCATTTAATCTATAAAATAGATGATCCAAACAAATCCATGTGAACCAGTTTGAGAGGTTGAGAAGTTGACACTTATTTCTTTTGTTTGAAGGAAATTTTATGTTTCTTTCCTTTTTGAAAAGGATTACACACTTTATCATTTTGAAACTCAAGTTTGGTTAGGTCTTTGACTAATCTTTTTCTAGTTAACTTTATAAGGGAGTGAGTGTTATAGTGTCCTAGTCTCCTATTCCAAATCTAAGACACTTTTTGAAATACACTTAAACATGAATCATTTTTAGAATCTAAAGAATGTAAGTTAACATAATATAAATTTTCATTTCTTAATATAGAAAACACTAATTTATTTTTAAAATTTAAAAAATTTCAAGCATCATTTTCAAATTTGACACGAAATCCATCATCACATAGTTCTGAAATACTAAGAAAATTATATTTCAATCCATAAAAAAAAGTACTCAGGAAATAAAAAACGAGTTAGAGTTACCAATTTGGCCAAGGCCAATAATATTTCCTTTGTCATTGTCACCAAAGGTGACATGTCCTCCATCAATTTTTATTAAATTCTTGAAGTATAAATAGTCTCTTGTCATGTGTCTTGAACACCCACTTTACAAGTACCATAAGCTTTTACATGAACTATTTAAGAAACTTTCCTACAAAATAGTCAAATAAAAATAGATTTTGGTACCCATACCTATTTGGGTCTAGTAATATTAGTGACTAGTTCCTTATAAACCCATATCTTCCTCATAGGTTTTCTATAAGAATTATGTAAAGTATTTGAAAAATAAACTCTATTTGGTCCAGAAAAGATTGAAACAGTAGAGAGTGTATCATAACATGAACTAGCTGAATGTTTTCCAGAACTGGGAGTAGAGATGTATGTTCCAGAATTAGAGACAAAATGAGTTCTTCCAAAATTTCTTTTACTAGGTTGATAACCTATTCCAATAGTATATTTAGGTTCAATCTATTTACCTATAATTTGTACGAAGTTATCTTTACTTTTGGTCGGAGTGGACACTCAAGAGGGGGGGTGAATTGAGTTCCAATTAAAATTTCTGTTAAAAACAATTTCAATTAAAATCCCCCAATTTCAAAAACAAATTAAACTGTAGTGAATTTATATAGATTATAAAGGTTCAATTAGTTTCTCAAAGATTGATTAGTTCTCAGTTAACTTAATCTTATGATTAAATTAACTTTTGAAACTAACTTACTGATTTATAATAAATATAAACACTTGCGAATTTAATTATCAAAGTAGCTTTGAAGATAAATTATATTTCAAAGTAATAGCAGCGGAAAATGAAATAAATATGTATAGTATGGATAAATTATGTAGCTACAAACACAGAGAATTAACCAAGAGGTTCAGTCTCAAGCCGAGACTTAGTCCTCTCAACAGTTTATATAAAAATGATCCACACCCTGGATCGGGGTTAACAACAGTGAACACATTGTCCAGGTCACAAGACCTCTACCACAGTTCTACGTGGGAAAACAAACAACAGCAGCCAGTTGTCCAGGTCACAAGACCTCTACCACTATCCACAGTGGGAAATGAAGTGTAAAAGGTTTGCTGAGGATTTACAGATCCTCTAGTGAAAGTACAGGAGTCAGTGTGTGTGTTTAATATAGCAGATAACACACACTGCTCAAAATGTAGAATAAATAAATCACAGAGCAGAGATGTAGAGTTTAGAAATGGCTCTAGTGATTTCAGTGTAGCACTGGACTCGTTTTGGAATTGATCAGAAGTGATTCTGAGTCCTTTTCTTGATTTTGTTTGAGAAGCAGAGTGTCGTATGCTTCAGGTTCACAGGCCGTGAGATGTAGTCGATGAAGCTCTTTGATATTCTTTTGTATGCACAGAACTCTTCTTGAGTAGGCTTGATTGTATGTGTGATTTTGTCTTGCTTGGTTCTTCTTGTATGCACAGAGCTCTTCTTGAGTATGTCGTATGTCTTCCTTGTCTCTGTGTGTGTTGTCTCGCACATCTCTTCAGCAGAGTCTTCTTGTATTTATGTCATGTACTCCGTAGGACAGAAGAGGTTTCCTTTCCGCAGGTACGAGGTACGGTTTCCTGACATCCGACAACCTTTATTAATTAATTGTCAGGGTATTAAAATATAACAAATATGACCGTTGGTTAGAATAAATAAAGATAAAGATAAAGAAATTCAAACAGTTTTTTATGACTGTTCAAGTGATCGGTAGGTCATCAGCATTAGAGTAATGATCGGTGACTCAGATATATCAGCATCGGTCTGTCATCTGATCGGTGAGTCATTTGCATCGGTGACTCATTTGCATCGGTGACTCATTTGCATCGGTGACTCATTTGCATCGGTGAGTCCTTGGATCGGTGCATCTGATGGATCGGTGAGTCTGATGGATCGGTGAGTCTGATGGATCGGTGAGTCTGATGGATCGGTGAGTCTGATGGATCGGTGAGTCTGATGGATCGGTGAGTCTGATGGATCGGTGAGTCTGATGGATCGGTGAGTCTGATGGATCGGTGAGTCTGATGGATTGGTGAGTCTGATGGATCGGTGAGTCTGATGGATCGGTGAGTCTGATGTCTGTTGAATCCAGAAGACTTCCAACATACTTTGTAAGTCAATAAGCATAGACAAAAACATGATAACAGATTCATTTACAGATTGTAATTAAGTTTATGAGAAAACAAACCAGATTAAGCATTAATGGTATGTGATGATTTGTGATTATTAAAACATAAAACATAGACATGAAATCAACAATCTTCCAAAGGGCTCAACAATCTCCCCCTTTTTGATAATCACAAATCTTTATATATATATATAAAAATAAAAAAAATCAATCAATAATAAAAACATAAAAACATAATGAGAATAAGAGTAAAGAGATATAAATCTCCTTCTTAATTTAACATTCCCATATATATAATATTCAGATTGCTCCCCCTGAGATATGGATCTCCCTCGGAGATATTCACATCTCTCATATATATCGTTCTCCCATTATGTATATATCAGATCTTTCTCCCATTATATATATCAGATCTTTCTCCCCCTTTGGGATAATCAAAAAGGAGGGAAAACAGATAAGAGAAAGTGAAAGTAAAAGCAGTGAGCAGAGAGTAGAGAGAGAAAAAGAAAAAAAAAATAAAGTACAGATTATTACAAGTAACACATTGTTCACCCCATCAAAGACAATACACAACTATTTGGTGGGATACAAAGGGGCTTTGCCTTTGTCTTTGGGATCAATAGTAGGTAAGGTGGAAGGTTTGGAGACATGCTGGTCTTGGCGAATCTGAAGTGGTGGTAGGACAACTCGGGAAGGTGTAGGAGCAGGTACCACAGAGGGTTGTTGTTGAGAAACAGGAGCTGATTGAGGAGCTTGCTGAGGAACTGGTCTTAATTGAGATAGAGCTTGGGCAACAGACAGCTGATTTGGAGCTACATCAGAGGCACTGAGAGGTTCAGAAGTAGGAAGTACAATTGCAGTGGCCGATGCATCCAAATAATGCTTCAACAGATGAATGAAGTCCTGAATGACTTCTGCTCCATACTTCATAGATTTTTTAAAATCATCTTTATTCTCCATGAACTGTGCTAAGGAAGGGACAAAATCTTGCAATTGGCGAACTTGAGTTTTGAAGGCCTGAGTGACAGGAGGTAATTTCAGATTCTCTGCTAACACCTTGAAGCTTGCAGTCATCTCATGTTTTGTATAAATCTTGGAAAAGTAAGTATCAACTTTTTCCTTGATCTCTTGCAGGGCGTTCTTAGCATCTACTGAATATACCAAGGCCATCTTAAGACTGTTATCACAGAGCTCTTTCATCTTCCTCAAAGATTCTAAATCAAGAATTTGTCTTACAGCAGCTAACTCTTCACGCACAACTTCTTTTAGAGCTTCTATCTCACGGGTAGTGATCTTGGTTACCTTGCCTGTACTGGCTTGGCCGACTATGTGAGTTAGTTCAACTTTCAACTTCCTCAGGTCAGAATTGTTGAGATGTTCAATCAGATTTCTCAAAACTTCCATCATACCAGAGATGGTTGATCGGAATTCGCTTGATAGAGATACCAGGCCGGTGTGAAGATCCTTCATAGTCTGATTCAAAAAGGCTATTTGCCTGCCAATAAGTTCACCAGTATTGGCTAGGTCTGGCTTCACGGCATTAGATACTCTCTGTGAGAAGGCTTCCAAAGAATTTTCAGAAACTTGTAGAGACACTTGAGTAAGAGCATTAGAAACTTCTTCTCTAACTATGGTTCTCACAGCAGTTAGCAATTCAAACTTAAACTTATCAAGATCAGCTTGACTGATTCCAGAACCAGTGAAATTATTATTGGTAGGATCAACAGTAGGAACAAACCTTGCTTCTCGTGGGAGGTTTCTCTTCACAGCTGCAGCAGATTCTGGCATTGCTTCTTCGTCTTCAGAATATTATAAGCCCAACACAGCATAACCAGGGTAGTCATCCCAAACGGCAGCACACAGAGTGTATTTTGGTTTTTCATAGCTTGCTGTTCCACTGATTTTTGGTGAGTCATCCTTGCCACTGATATGGATTTCTTGTTCTGACTGAGGTTGTTCTACTTGATCTACAACAAGACCATCCACCGGTCTGTTAACACCATCAACAGTAGCTTCAACAACATCACCATCATCATCATCACCATGATTGTCATCAGTATCACCTTGCTCATTATTACTCTGCTTAGAGGCTTCACTGTGATATTCTTCAGTATCAGAATCTTCTTCATCACCAAGAATAGGTTCTGACTCTGGTAGAGTTAAGGGTGGACTAGCAGGTCCAAATTCTATTCTTTTCTTGGGACTAGCAGTGTCAGGGTCACTCCTATCATCAGGAGAAGACACACTTCCTTCTGCAGTAGCAGCTTCTTCTTGCTCATCATCATCAGAATAAACTGGTTCCGCATCTGGTTTTAATCCAGGATCTCTCAAATCCTTTGGCCTCTTGCCATGATCTATGGGATTGTAGGCTTCATACAATTTATCTTCATCTGCAACCCAGCACTTCTTCCATGGATTCCAATTTATTTTCATCCTCTTGCAGATCTCTTTGTTAAGACAGAAGGTATGGTCTGTTTCATTAACTTCATCACCTTCATCAAGACAATCTAGATTCTTGAGCATGGTAGATATCATCTTTGAATAAAACAAGGAAGTGGCTTTCTTGGATGGTTTTATCATTCCAGCTATGTGTACCATCACATATCTACACAAATTGATTTTCTCATGTGTTTTCAGAAGAAACAACAGGAAAAAATCCTGGTATTTTACAGCAGCAAAATCTCCTCTCCTAGGGCAAAGTTGGTGCTGAATAAACTTGAAAAGAAGTCTTCACTCACCATCTAATTCTGAAGCTGTGATTCTTCGTGACTCTCTGTTTCCTGTCAGAAGCTCCAGAGCTAGCTCATAAGAAAAGTAATCAGATGTCAGAGGAATATTCCAAGCATAATCCTCATACCGACCTTCATGAGGTACATTCAGGCACTCAGCCCACTGTTTAGATGAGAAGGATATTTTCTTTCCTTTTACCACAGACGACATCCGGGCAGCCTCCACACCATCTAAAGTGATTTCCAGATTCATATAGAACTCATGTACCAGATTCGGGTAGTCTATTCGAGTGTTGTCAGAAAACCAGTCTATCCAACTTTGCGATTCAAGAACTTGCAGCAACAGTGACTTACTTGACAAAAGCCAGGCAGAGTTTACTTCTTTTTCTACAGCAACAATCCGAGTTTCCAGGATCGGATTTACTGATAGTTGAGAGGTACTACTCGACTCGCCTCGAGCACGCTTTGAAGGTACATCGCTATCCGGTCCTTTGATCGGTCTCTTTTGCTTATCCATTCGAGGATTTTGAGAAGGCAGGAGTTCGAAGGTTCGAAGTAGAGGAGAAGAGATGTTGAGAGGTTCGGCGGGAAATGAGAGGTCAAAAGGTTTAGGGAAGATAAATAGCCGTGTATCATTTATTTTATCATTTAGGGTTTCCATAAAAAGTAATTTACTAATTAATAAAAAGTAATTGAAAATAGATCGGTTTGACAGAATAGTGTGACAGATCGGTTCCACAGATCGGTTTCACAGATCGGTTTCACAGATCGGTTTCACAGATCGGTGAAACAGATCGGTTTCACAGATCGGTTTCACAGATCAGTTTCACAGATCGGTTTCACAGATCGGTTTCACAGATCGGTTTCACAGATCGGTTTCACAGATCGGTTTCACAGATCAGTTTCACAGATCGGTTTCACAGATCAGTTTCACAGATCAGTTTCACAGATCAGTTTCATAGATCGGTTTCACAGATCAGTTTCACAGATCGATCATACACAACACTTGTTTAATAAATTTCATTCTTTCAGAGCATAAGGGCTTTGTGAAGATATCAGCTAATTGATTTTCAGAACTAACAAATTCTAGAGAAATATCACCTTTTTGATAGTGATCTCTTAGGAAATGGTGTCTGACATCAATGTGCTTAGTTCTAGAGTGAGACACAGGGTTTTTAGATATATTTATTGAACTGGTGTTATCACACTTGATTGAAACATGTTTAAAAACATATCCACAGTCCAAAAGAGTGTGTTTCATCCACAGAATTTGTGCACAGCAACTACCAGAAGCTATGTATTCTGCTTCGCCAGTAGATAATGCAACTGAGTTCTGTTTCTTACTACACCAAGAAACTAAAGATTTTCCAAGCAAATGACATGTTCCAGATGTGCTCTTCCTATCTAACTTACATCCTGCAAAGTCAGCATCTGAATAACTCATTAACTCAAAGAATTGTCCTTTTGGGTAAAACAAACCTAAGTTAGCCGTGTGTTTGAGATATTTAAAAATTCTTTTGACAGCAAGCAAATAAGATTCTTTTGGATTAGCTTGAAATCTAGCACACATACACACACTAAACATAATATCAGGTCGACTAGCAGTAAGATAAAGTAAACTACCAATCATACCTCTGTAATTGGTTTGATCAACTGGTTTCCCAGTTTCATCTACATCCAATTTACAGGTAGTACTCATAGGAGTTTCACTTTCCTTGATACTATCCAGACCAAAACGTTTTAAAAGATCCTTTTTATATTTACTTTGATTCAAAATAATACCATTTTCATTTTGAAATACTTGAAATCCAAGAAAATACTTAAGCTCTCCCATTAAGCTCATTTCAAATTCATTTTGCATACTTTTTGAAAAATCAGTACATAAAGAGTGTTTAGAGGATCCAAAAATAATATCATCAACATATATTTGTACAACTAAAAAATCTTTAGAAATTCTTTTAATGAAAAGAGTTGGATCAGCAATCCCTTTAGTAAAACCTTTTGAAATAAGGAAATTGCTAAGTCTATCATACCAAGCTCTTGGAGCTTGTTTCAAACCATACAAAACTTTAGAAAGTTTAAAAACTTGATTTGGAAAATGGGGGTTAGTAAATCCAGGTGGTTGTTCTACAAAAACATCTTCAATTATAAAACCATTTAGAAAAGCACTTTTGACATCCATTTTATATAACTTGAAATCCAGATGTGCGGCATATGCAAGTAAGATCCTAATGGCTTCTAGTCTAGCTACAGGTGAAAAAGTCTCCTCATAGTCTATACCTTCTTCTTGACTATATCCTTGTGCAACTAGTCTAGCTTTGTTTCTAACTATATTTCCAGATTCATCTACTTTATTTCTAAAAACCCATTTTGTGCCTATTGTTAAGGTGTCCTTAGGTCTGTCAACTAATTCCCAGACTTTGTTTCTTTCAAACTGATTTAATTCTTCTTGCATAGCCATTACCCAACACTCATCATTGATAGCATCATTGATATTTTTAGGTTCTGATTGTGAAAGAAAGGCTTGATGTTCAACCTGATTTCTTAGAGAAGCTCTAGTCTGTGTTCCTCTATCTGGATTTCCTACGACAGCATCTAAAGGATGATTCTTTAGAATCCTCGTTGATCTGGTAAAGGTTGGACTAGAAATTTCAGGTTCATCTATAGATTGAGGTTCAACAGAAGCAGGTTCTGGAGAATTTCCAGAGCTGGATGTTTTAACTATAGGTCCATTGTATTTATCATTGAGATTCAAACCAAAGAGATCATCTTCAAGAGAGATTTTAGGTTCATGTGGATCAGTTTCATAAAATTTGATGTGAACAGATTCTTCCATGCATTTGGTTCTTTTATTGAAAACTCTATAGGCTTTACTAGAGATAGAATAACCTAGGAAAATTCCTTCATCACTCTTGGATGCAAATTTTTCAAGATTGTCTCTAGTATTGAGAATGAAGACTTTGCATCCAAAAACTTTGAAGTAGTTAACCTTGGGTTTCCTATGGTTCCACAACTCATAAGGGGTCCTCTTAAGAATAGGTCTAATTAAGACTCTATTAATGACATAACAAGCTGTATTAACAGCTTCAGCCCAAAAGTAAATAGGCAGTTCATATTCATTGAGCATGGTTATAGCAATTTCTTGCAGGGTTCTGTTTCTTCTTTCTACTACACCATTCTGTTGGGGTGTCCTAGGGGCAGAAAAGTTATGAGAATAGCCATAGAGTGAGCAGTAAGATTCAAAATCTTGATTTTCAAACTCACGACCATGATAACTCCTCAAGGTTTTAATCTTAAGTCCACTAAGGTTCTCTACAGACTTGGAATATTTAATAAAGTAAGAACAAGCTTCACTTTTGTGAGCTAGAAAGTATACCCAAGTATATCTAGAAAAATCATCTACGAGAACATAGACATAGTGCTTCCCATTTAGACTAGAAACTCTTGATGGTCCAAACAAATCCATGTGAACCAACTCAAGTGGTTGAGAAGTTGAGACTTATTTCTTTGATTTAAAAGAAACTTTATGTTGCTTTCCCTTTTGACAGGGATTACAAACTTTGTCTGCTGGAAATTCAAGTTTGGGTAAGTCTCTAACTAAGTTCTTCCTAGAAAGTTTTCTAAGTGAGTGTACATTGCAGTGTCCTAATCTTCTGTGCCAAAGCCAAGACTCTTTATGAAACGAATTTAAGAAAGGAATGTTCTGTTTAGCTAAAGAATCTAAATCAACAACATAAACATTTTCATTTCTTAAAGCAGAAAATACTAAAACATTTTTAGAGTTAAAAATACTGCAAGAATCATTTTTAAATTTCACATAAAAACCATCATCACACAACTGAGAAATGCTTAACAGGTTATATTTAAGTCCATCGACAAATAAGACTTTAGAAATTAATACTGAGTCAGTGTTACCAATCTGGCCTAAGCCGATGATTTTTCCTTTTGAATTATCACCAAAAGTGACAAAGCCTCCATCAACTTTTACTAAGCTCTTGAAACATGAAAAGTCTCCTGACATATGTCTTGAACATCCACTGTCTAAGTACCATATCTTCTTGTGACAGCTCTTCAAGCAGGTCTCCTACAAAACATATTTAGATGGGAGATGATTTTGGTACCCAGATCTTCTTGGGTCCAGACAGGTTAGGCAATAGCACTTTAGGTACCCATATTTGTCTAATGGGTCTCATATAATTTGTAGAATTATCATTCTTTGAAATATAAACCTTATTAGATCCATAACTATGAATATAACTAGTTGAGGCATATGAAGTTCCAGAATTAACTATCTTCTGTCCAGATTTAGGAATGAATCTAGTTTTGGCAACTTTCCTTTGTCCAGGTTGGTATCCTATACCAGTAGTATATTTAGGTGCAACTTGATTTCCTAGCATCTGTGTTAGAGTATTCTTGCCATTTGTGAACTTCTCTAAGTCTTTTCTGAGTTGTTCATTAGACAATTTTAGTTCAGTATTCTCTTTAAGCAACTGAGCATTCTTTTCTACTTCTATATCCAGATCAGATTTATGCTTAACACTTAAAGCATACTGTTTCTTTAAACCTTTATATTTATCCTTAAGCTCATTACAAGTTTCTTCTAACATGTCACAGTATTCAAACAATTCAGATTTTGACATGTTTTCTGAGTCAGAATCTTCTCCAGAATAGTATGAATTAAAAACAGGAGTCTCTGATGTTACCTCAGAAGTGTTTGTCATGAAACACATGTTGGCCCGATTCTTTTCAGAGTCTGAAGATTCAGCTTCACTTGTGCTGTCTTCTGAAGCACTCCAAGTAGCCTTCATGGCTTTCTTGTACTTGTTATCCTTGTATTCATAATTCTTTCTGTATTTCAGCTTTGGAAAGTCTGTTTTTATGTGCCCTTTTCTTTTGCATTCATAACAGACAACTTCATCAGTTCTGTCAGCCTTCTTCCAATCCTTTTTCCATTTGCCTTGTTGGTCATACTTTCCCTTGTAATTAGGTTTCCTAAAAAATTTCTTTTTCCTATAAAACTTTTTGAATCTCTTGGCTATTTGAGCCATCTCAGCATCACTGTCAGAATCATTCTCACTTTCCTCACTGCTTGAACTTTCATTGATAACTTGAGGCTTTTCTTTATCCTTATTCTTTGAGGTTGTAGTCTTGAAGGCAATAGACTTCCTTTTAGGTTCATCATATTCTTCTTTATTTACTTTAAGCTCTTCTTCATACATCATCAGTTTACCAATTAATTCCTTGACAGGCAGTGTTCCAATGTCACAGGATTCTCTAATGGAGACAGAGGTTCCTCTCCATCTTTCAGGTAGACATCTCAAAATTCTCATGATTTGCTCCTTTACTGGAACATCCTTTCCCAGAGAAGTCATTGTGTTGACAATTTCATTGAACCTGAGATACATATCAGAAATGGGTTCATCAGGCTTCATCTTAAAATTATCATACTTAATAGTATAGGTATTCAATCTCGTCTCCTTAACATTAGTTGTTCCTTCATGAGAAACAGCTAAGGTATCCCAAATTTCATATGCAGTTTTACAAGCAGAAATTATATTAAACTCTTCATCTCCTAGAGCACAGTACAGAGCATTCATAGCTTTACAATTATTATTGTAAGCAGTCTTTGTAGGTTCATCCCAAGTAGATCTAGCAGTAGTAGAAATTTTGTATTCTGATTCAATAGCAGTCCAAATATCAAAACCTATGCTTTCTAGATGAGTTTTCATTTTCCATTTCCACTGAGCATAATTGGTTCCATTGAAGAAAGGTGGCCGGTTAGTAGCAGCACCCTCAAGTCTATTGTCCATAATGAGATAATTTTAAAGAGATAAAAATTTAGATATAACAGAAATTTTAAGACCTTTAAAATACAACTAAAATCACAGTTCAAAAGCAGAGTACTTTTAGAAAGTATTTTCAAACCTTTGATACCAAGTGTTGGTCGGAGTGGACACTCAAGAGGGGGGGTGAATTGAGTTCCAATTAAAATTTCTGTTAAAAACAATTTCTATTAAAATCCCCCAATTTCAAAAACAAATTAAACTGTAGTGAATTTATATAGATTATAAAGGTTCAATTAGTTTCTCAAAGATTGATTAGTTCTCAGTTAACTTAATCTTATGATTAAATTAAATTTTGAAACTAACTTACTGATTTATAATAAATATAAACACTTGCGAATTTAATTATCAAAGTAGCTTTGAAGATAAATTATATTTCAAAGTAATAGCAGCGGAAAATGAAATAAATATGTATAGTATGGATAAAGTATGTAGCTACAAACACAGAGAATTAACCAAGAGGTTCAGTCTCAAGCCGAGACTTAGTCCTCTCAACAGTTTATATAAAAATGATCCACACCCTGGATCGGGGTTAACAATAGTGAACACACTGTCCAGGTCACAAGACCTCTACCACAGTTCTACATGGGAAAACAAACAACAGCAGCCAGCTGTCCAGGTCACAAGACCTCTACCACTATCCACAGTGGGAAATGAAGTGTAAAAGGTTTGCTGAGGATTTACAGATCCTCCAGTGAAAGTACAGGAGTCAGTGTGTGTGTTTAATACAGCAGATAACACACACTGCTCAAAATGTAGAATAAATAAATCACAGAGCAGAGATGTAGAGTTTAGAAATGGCTCTAGTGATTTCAGTGTAGCACTGGAATCGTTTTGGAATTGATCAGAAGTGATTCTGAGTCCTTTTCTCGATTTTGTTTGAGAAGCAGAGTGTCGTATGCTTCAGGTTCACAGGCCGTGAGATGTAGTCTATGAAGCTCTTCGATATTCTTTTGTATGCACAGAACTCTTCTTGACTAGGCTTGATTGTATGTGTGATTGTGTCTTGCTTGGTTCTTCTTTTATGCACAGAGCTCTTCTTGAGTATGTCGTATGTCTTCCTTGTCTCTGTGTGTGTTGTCTCGCACATCTCTTCAGCAGAGTCTTCTTGTATTTATGTCACGTGCTCCGTAGGACAGAAGAGGTTTCCTTTCCGCAGGTACGAGGTACGGTTTCCTGACATCCGACAACCTTTATTAATTAATTGTCAGGGTATTACAATATAACTAATATGACCGTTGGTTAGAATAAATAAAGATAAAGATAAAGAAATTCAAACAGTTTTTTATGACTGTTCAAGTGATCGGTAGGTCATCAGCATTAGAGTAATGATCGGTGACTCAGATAGATCAGCATCGGTCTGTCATCTGATCGGTGAGTCATTTGCATCGGTGACTCATTTGCATCGGTGACTCATTTGCATCGGTGACTCATTTGCATCGGTGAGTCCTTGGATCGGTGCGTCTGATGGATCGGTGAGTCTGATGGATCGGTGAGTCTGATGGATCGGTGAGTCTGATGGATCGGTGAGTCTGATGGATCGGTGAGTCTGATGGATCGGTGAGCCTGATGGATCGGTGAGGCTGATGGATCGGTGAGTCTAATGGATCGGTGAGTCTAATGGATCAGTGAGTCTGATGGATCGGTGAGTCTGATGGATCGGTGAGTCTGATGGATCGGTGAGTCTGATGGATCGGTGAGTCTGATGGATCGGTGAGTCTGATGGATCCGTGAGTCTGATGGATCGGTGAGTCTGATGTCTGTTGAATCCAGAAGACTTCTAACATACTTTGTAAGTCAATAAGCATAGACAAAAACATGATAACAAATTCATTTACAGATTGTAATTAAGTTTATGAGAAAACAAACCAGATTAAGCATTAATGGTATGTGATGATTTGTGATTATTAAAACATCAAACATAGACATGAAATCAACAATCTTCCAGAGGGCTAAACATTTACCATTAGTAAAACTTTCAAGATCCTTTTTTAATTTATCATTATATGGTTTTAGTTCATTGTTCTCTTTAAGTAATTGAGAATTTTTCTCCCTTTCTACAGTGAGTTCAGTTTTAATAGTTGAGGTAAGAGCATGTTGTTTCTTTAAAAACTTGTATTTATATTTTAGTTCATTGCATGTCTCTTCAAGCATATTATGATACTCAAACATTTATTCATTAGAAATATTTTCAGATTCACTCTCATCTTCAGCATAATAGGAATTGTGTACAGGAGATTATAGTGTTACCTTAGTTGTGTTTGTCATAAAACACATATTGGCTTTGTTATCCTATTCATCATGTGAAAATTTGGAGTCACATGAACTTTCCTTAGAAGCACTCTATTTTTCTTTTATTTCATTTTTATACTAGCTATCATTGTACTCATATTTATTTTTGTACATGAGCTTGGGATAGTCAGCCTTAATATGTCACTTTCGCTTACATTCATAGCATACAATCTCATTAGACTTCTCACTTCTTTTCCAATATTTCTTCCAACCTCCTTTTGGTCATATCTTCCCTTGAAGTTAGGATTTCTGAAAAATTTCTTCTTATTGTAAAATCTCTTAAAAATTATGGATAATTGAGCCATCTCCTCATCATTGTCAGGTGATGATGTTTCACTACTTAAAATTTCTATAGAAACTTACACTTTCCCTTTTTCTTTGTGTTTAGAGGTGGTGGTCTTGAACGCAATAGATTTTCTTTGGGGTTAATCCTCATATTCCTTGTTGACTTTAAGATCCTCTTCATACATCATCAATTTTACAATAAGTTTTTTTATAGGTAGCTTGCCGATGTGTCATGAATATCTAATAGAGACAGAGGTTCCTCTCCATCTGTCAGGTAGGCATATGAGAATCCTCAAGATTTGTTCTTTGGTAGTGACTTCTCTTCCAAGAGAAATCATTGTGTTGAAAATTTCGTTGAACCTGAGAAACATGTCAGAAATAGGCTCATAAAGTTTCATTTTATAGTTATTATATTTAATATTATAATTATTAAGTCTTAGTTATTTCACACTAGAAGTTCCTTCATGTGAAACAGACAAGGTATCTAAAATTCATGGGCAGTTTTACATGTAGAGATCCTATTAAATTCCTCATCTCCTAAAGAGTAGTATAAAGCATTCGTTGCTTTGAAATTGTTATTATAGGAAGTTTTGGTTGGTTTATCCCAAGTGATTCTATCAATAGCAGGAATCGTATATTCATCTATAATTGAAGACCAGATTTCAAAGATCATACTTTTTAAATGCAATTTCATTTTGATTTTCCATTGAGAATAATTGGTTCCATTAAAGAATGGTGGTCTATTTGTTGCAGAAACTTCCAATCTATTATCCATAATAAAGAAATAATTTAAAAGAGTTTGAAATATAGAATTAACAAAAATTTACAAATCTTTAAAGTACAACTAAAATCGTAGTTGAATAGGGTAAAAAAAGAGTCTTAATAAACAACCCTTTGATACCAAATGATGGTTGGAGTAGAGTACCCAATAAGGGGGTGAATTGAGTATCTATATTTTTTTTAAAAGGTATTATTAAAAGGGATCCCCAATAAATTTAAATACAGCCTAGTTAATCAAAGTTATATGGTTATGAAATTTTTTCTGTTTAAATATCTTAGAATATTGATTAATTCTCAGTACTCATAATATCGGTTATTAAAATTACTTTTGAAGATATTATAATAATGAAAAAAATTATAAATTCCTTCGAGGATTAACTATCAAAGTAAATTTTAGTGATATCTAAATTAAACAGAAAAATAGATAAAACTAAAATAAAAATCACAACAGATATAAAACAAGTGGTTCAATCTCAAGCCGAGACCTAATCCACTCCACTTGGTGATCACTTGCCACAAAATAGTTTATACAAATAAACTTGATCTACACCCCAGATTGGAGTTAACAACAGTACACAAGACTGTCCAGGTCACACGACCTCTTCCACAGTTCTTTGTGGGTATGAAATTACATGTCACACAAGGACCTCTTACACACTTATCTGTGGTAATACACAAGTGTAAAAAGATGTAATAGAAATGATATCTTGTATCCTTAAGTTTTATGAAAAAGACAATGGCTGTTTTTATACTGACACACACACTCCTCAAAAGATAAAAAATAATACACATTAGTGCAAAAATGAGGAGATACAGTTAGAAGTGCTCTGAGTGTTAGTATATGTAGCTCTGGGCTTCTGGGATGAAGAATATGTAGAAATCCATTCCCCTCACGGAAAAGAGAGTATCGTAAGTAAGCTATACCTGGACCGTGTTCTTTGTGGAGTTGATAGTATAAAAATGTTCTTGACTCTAGGATTCGAGTTTTCTTAATGTGTTCTTCATCAGTGTTGGGTTACATGTGTCGATGAATTCTCATGATTGTTCATTATCATGCACACACTTGATTTTCTGTTATCACAACTATTGCCACAGTCACAACAGTCACCCGGTCAAACCTTTTTATTCTTCTATCCACATTGTTATTTATATTCTTATAATGCTTGTGTTGGAGCTGATAGGAAGCATGTATTCTGCACCTCGTACCTCATACTGTCAGGTGACATGTCTATAAAGAAATATTAATTATGTTAGTGCATTTAAAAACTTCAAATATGACCATTATAAATTAAATTGAAACACAAAAAAACAGATTAAGAAATAGTGTCACAGTCAGTCTGTAAACGGTGTCTCCATGTAACAGTGTATCCTTGAAACAGTGTCTCCTTCTTTGTCTTTGAGTGGTGAGACAGCTATGATGGCCTAGTTGTATAGGGATCAGGAACCGATAACATAGATGTGGTGTTTGGATCAAAGTGTATGGATGGTCACAGTGTCTAGATAGTCATGGTGTTTGGATGGTCACAGTGTTTGGATGGTCACAGTGTCTCGATGGTCATAGTGTCTGGATGGTCACGGTGTCTGGATGGTCATGGTGTTTGGTCACAGTGTCTAGTCATGGTGTCTCAGACTTAGCCAAATATCTATATATAGACTTAAACAATTATATTTATAGAATGGATTATACTTAATCATTTATCAAGGAAATCCATTGTTACACAAACTCAAAATAGTTTACAATCATTAAAACATGATTTTAGATAGATTAAACAGGATTAGCCAGATTTATAGAATGTATAGGATTTGTGATCATTAAAACATGATTAACACATGAGGAGTCCAACAATATATATAAAATATAATTAATTATTAACTATATTTAAAAACATTAATTACACCCCATAGGACGCAAACTAGTGGTTATTCTTATGTGGTAGTGGGGGATGTCTTGGGTTCGTGCCTCCCTAGGTGTGTGTTCTTTTCTTTATATTTCTCCCTTACCCTTGATAGGTTTTAATATTTTCATTTTTTAATTCTGATGAAAAATATTATCATTTCTATAAATGAACAAATTTATTTTTATGTGTCTCTGTGTAGGTGAACCAGCACATACTTAGGTTTATCCAATTTATTGAACACATACATGTACACATATAATCACACACACAAACACACATAAATATATATATATACACACACACACTTACACATAAAAGTACACACAAACACACACATAGACACAACATACACATAAGCACACACACACACACATGTACACACATGCATACACACACACATAAGATACACATAATCACACACATTCACACACACACACACACACACAGATGTGTTAATCCCTCGTCATTTAAATATACACATAAATATAGATATATGTGTATTTATATATAAATACACACATAAATATAAATATGTGAATGTGTTTAATGTGTCAATATATATAATATATATATATATATAAACATACACACAAATATAAATATATATTTATATGTATATTAATTATAAATCATATAATATGTATATAAATATATAAATCTAAACATGAATATATATATATATATGTGTGTGTGTGTGTGTGTATTGTAAAATTATATAATTTGAATTTAAATATATTATAAACAAAGTAAAAATAATTAAAAAATATATAAATTATATATATATATAAATCATATTTAATATTATATAAATATGTAAATATAAGATATGGTGCCCTTATACTAGAGATAAAAAATTAGTGATAAAGGGTACCCTTTTATCAGTACTAACTATAAGAACTGATAAATGTTTCCTTTTATCAACACTTTTTTAGTATAATAAACGGTACATTTATCATCACTAAAAATGGTACATTTATCAGTGATTTTAGTTAGTACCGATAAAAGTCTACCCTTTATAAAAAATAGTACTCATAAAGAGTAGCACTAAACATTTCATATTATATAGTAGTGAAACCAAAAAATGGGGTAGCCCAAAGGGAGACCTAAAAACAAAGGTACCACATCCCATAAGAAAAATCAACATCATAACCATACATACCTAGTATCAGAAAAAATAGGCTAAATCCCAACACCAAATCAATTACAGGAATAAAAACATAGCTTGACACAAGTAATGAGGATTTCACCCACCGATATGGACACCATTATAAGTTTTTTATTTATTTAGATTTTGGAATTTAGGTATTTTTTAAAATAATACAGGGTTATGTGTATTTTATTTAAAATAATATGGAAGATTCATGAACCCCGTTCACTTGGAATCTCATCACCTTTGAGGATAAAGCCTTTATTTTTTCAGAAACACATTTGTATCAAATTTTTATATTAGATATTATTATTATCTCTCATAAACTGTATGCGAAACACTAAAAGAATCAAATCCTGATTTGAGGAAATGTTCAAAATGGATGGTTTATAGTTATTCTAAAATGAACTGTTGGAACATTGCTTGGGTGGATATTCCCTTAAAAGATCTTGTTATTATGCCATAGGAAAAGAATAAATTTTCCATTGCGGATATTAATGACCATCTTACTGAATTCCATGAATTTATCCCTTCATATATTTTTGAGAAGATACTAAGATAAGTTTAAAGAGATAGGTACATATTGGTCCGGACACTGAGTACTACTCGATTCTTCAGCATGAGGAAGATTTACAGGTCGAAATGTGACAAGGATATCATAACAAGAAGTGGATTATTAAATTTCAAATCCCCTTTATTGTACCTTAAAAAAATCTTTATTTGTAAAAACTAGAGAAAATAATTTTCCCTAGATTATCAACTTCAAAATCATGGACTGCATATAGCTTTGATGTTCCCTCTATGTTTACAAAATGATGAAAAACATGAGTACAAGTTCATTAACTGTGATTTTACATTGAAACTATAGGAAAATATACAATAGATCTTTGGAATCAATAAATTCTTACATTAGGAATTTTATGATCATATAATATAAATAACTGATATTGGTTTTAGTGAGCAGATTTATAGCCTTCTACTTGTAGTTGTTGTAGTGAAAATTTCATACATATAGAAAATAATGAACGATGACATGTTTAACACTCTACTTGCTTCCCTCAATATTGGAATTACTGTGATACACCAGTATGTGCAAGAAACATATGAATTTAAATGGGGTTCTATAAGGAATGATATTTATAATCTAACTATTTTTCACTTAATTGGTGTGTCTGGTAGGACCAAACAACCCACTGTGATGAAGTATATTAGGTGGATCCCACCACTTCTAAACTGTATTAAATTCAACATTGATGGTGCGATGTCAAGAATGTTAGGCCCTTAGGGTTGTGACAGAGTCTTATGAATCCACCACAACTATACCGAGGGATGATTCTATCACTATATTAGTAACATAAGTCCATATGAGGCAGAGATCTGGGCTATAATCTATGCAATTAAATATGCATCCCACTTTGAATGGAGGCTCATATGGCTTGAATCTGATTCAACCCTTACTGTTGAGGATTTGAAGTATACAGTAAGAAGTGTTCCATGAAGTATTATTTCATAGTGGATCAAATTTCTATAAGATATCAATGAAATAAAATTTAATGCGACTCATATCTATAGGGAAGGAAATCAAGTGGCATATGCACTCTCGAAGAAAGTGATAATTGACATCAGCTCGATATGGTCCTTTGTGATCCCACTCCCTTGTTCACCCTTAGTTGGATTCAATGCTAGGGGTGAAATCAGAATCTGACTCTATAAACCCTCCTTTCAATGCCTCTTCTATACTTTACTTTTTATTTATATTTCACTAGGGTCAAGGGTGTGCGGTCCTGAGCTTTTCTGATTATTTATTTTGTTTTCACGATTTATTTATTTAAATTGTATGATTATATGAATGTATGATTTAATTTATATATTCTATATATGATCTTGATTATGTTGAATGATTTATTAAATTTAAATATGATGTTAGGATAATTTAAATTTTATTGAGAAATTAGGTATAAAATAACATTATTTATATTTAGGAAAATATAATTGCTTACAAAAATGTATATGTATAATTATAATTTAGAAAACTAATAATTATATTTGAATAAATTTATATGTAAATAAAAATTATATATTATATTAAAATTAAAACTAATTAACAATATATTGTTGGATAAATAAAATTATTCCATTTAAATATTTTTTTTATAAAAAATTGATTACTAATAATATTTTGTATAAAATATTATTCACTTTATTTGAAAATAATTATATGTATGTTATATTGATTATCATATTTAAATTTAATTAAATTTAAAATATATTATTTGATATATATAAATAATATTATTTTCATCAATGAAATCTAAAAAAAATTACTACTAATAATATCTTTTAAAAAATATTAATTATAAATAATGAATATTATGAATAATTATGTATAAAATGAAAGTATTTGTATTTTGGAAAATATAATTACTTACAAAAAAGTATATATATAAATTGATTTATTGTATTTAAATTAAAATAAGGTGAAAATATATTATTGGTTATATAAATGAAAATAAATTTATTTTCTTTAATTAGATTAAAAATTACTATTAGTGATATTTTTCTAAAAAAAACATTGTATACATATAATATTATGAGTAATTATGTATAAAATATTATTATTTATATTTATATAATTATAATTGGTTATAAAAATGTATTTGGATAATTATAATTTATAATATTTATAATCACATTTGATTATATTTATATTTATATGTAATATTATGGATTATATTTAAATTAAAATTAAATTAAAGTATATTATTGGATATATTAATAAAGAAATGATTTTTACTAAATATGTTTTTAAAATTATATTATTAATTATACTTTATATAAAATTTAATTAAATTTATTTGAATATGATTATATATATTATAAAATTTATCATATTTAAAATAAAAATAGGGTGTTAATTAAAAAAAATATATACTATTAATTTCATAGTTGTTTAAAAATATATATAATTATATTTAAAAATATTATTAATATATATTTACTATATAAATGCTTATCACTAATTGAATTATATATATATATACCATTAATATATTTACTATATAAATCTCTATCACAAATTGAATAATTTATATATACCATTAATTTTATAGGTGTTTGGTAATATATATAATTATATTAATAATTATAAAAAATTAACTAGTAATTATAATTAATAATTAATAATAAATAATTAATATTATATGTTATAATCAATAAGCATTGAATAATATATTTTTTAAAAAATTATTAATTACTACTTTTAGTTATTTTATTATTATATATTTGATGCCTGGGGTATAATTACAACCAAACACACACACACACCCCCTCAAGGGAATAACCTAGTCCATAGCTTCCCAGGGATAGGTTGGATTTATATCACCCTATTTTATATATTATATTATATATATATATGAAAACCCATAGGCCATCCCAAAAGACAGTTTCATGTGCAACCCTCCATTCATTAGCATCCCTGTGTTTGGTTGGAATAATACACAGTCAACACAAGAGGGGGAGAATTGTATCTTTTCAATAAACTTTAACATCTCTGGCTTTTGACCCCTTTTGAGATTTATGCAAATATACAATGTTTTCTTCACTATGAAATATAAGTAGCGGATAAACAAAAGAAAAGAATACATCTATTTTATAGTGCTTCAGGGCACAAATATTTCATAGTCTACTCCACCAACACACTCTCTATGAGTTTGGTGAATTTCACAAGAAATTTTCTCTTATCATAAGACCTCAAATATACAACTGAGTGTAGGTAGTTGACTCCTTTAAAAATAAGGATAAACATATCCTTTTGGTTCTTTAATAGATAATCGGTTATCCACAGCTTAGATAGAAAAACTGATACTCCACCATGACTGAGTACGAGTAGTCAAAACTAAAATAAATCAAAAGAGTTTTATTTGATGATGGTTGACAGTAGACAGATCTTCTTCTTCAGAAGTGAAATTCTTTAAGAAGGAATAATTCTAAAGCAATCCTAGCTTCAAATGATCTTCAAATAAAAGTATCAATAAATAACAACAACAATCTTACAATGGCACGATGTTCGAAATGTATGTCTCAAAAGTGTATTCTCTTTCTGGAGAAATTAGATTGGATCATCCATTACAAAATTACTATAAAAGATATTTTTCAAAATGAATCATATCTGAAAATGTATCTATGTGACTTATATCGGCTGTGTTTTAAAAAGATGAACTGGAATAATATATAGAGTAGATAACCTTCTTCAGAATTCTAAATCCAAGAAAATATCTTAAAATATAATGAATAATCAAATTAAAAATATTCTGGGGGTGTCATAACTTCCCTTAGGAATAGGAGTGATTTTCTATATTCAATACAGTTATTTGAAATGATCATAACGAGATTTTAATTGGTCATAAACAAGCTCTGAATCAACTTATAATTCTATTAAGACCATTGCAAAAATCTCAGATAAAATAAAAAATTTAAATCTTCGATGTTGAAAATTCAAACATAGGGTTCCTTCATAAAATGAAAAAAATACCAAATGTATGATTCAACTATGTAATTCTCATTTTCCAAACATAAGGTTTATAATGTAAGGTTGATAATAAAAGTAAGGTTTTTTAACCATAATTTTGTCTCTAAAATGTAGGGTTCCTTAACCATATATTCTTGTCTTAAAAAATGTAAGTTTCCATTCATACATAAGGTTCTTTAACAATAATTTTATGATATCATAGGGTTGATGATCTATACCTATCTTTTTCCAACATATAGTTGAATTCATATGTAAGGTTCATGATCCATATGTGTTGTTCCAAGTGTAGGGTTTATTTATTAAGTTACATTTATTAACATAGGGTATGAATAGTATTTCCAGAATGCACTAAAATGAGTTACAAACACTTTAAAAAGTATTCCTTATGATTTAAAATATTAAATATAATTCCAAAAAATTATTGTAATGAATATTAATTTTCTGAAATAAAATTAATTTAATATCATTAGTAAAATAAACAAGGGTATTTTTTCTCATAAAAAATCATTAAGAATTATAGATTATTGTTGAGAAAATACATTCCCAACAATCTCCCCTTTTAATGATCACAAAACCCATAAAATAATAAAAATAAAATATAGAATCTTTTAAAAATATTTAAAATATTATTATTTCATAGTACTATTTTAATATGAACATATTTAAAATATTTTGATTTCACAGTACTATTTTGATAAAAATCGATAAAAATATATTTGAATGAAATGTTGTGTTCACCCAATTTTCTCCCCCTTTTTTGTGATATAAAAAATAAATTATAAGAAAATGATTAAAACACTATCAATTTTTCATAGAATAATAAATGAATTTTTTTAGAGTACTATTTTGATAAATAAGACATTAGTTATGATAGTATAAATAAACAAAAAAATGAAAAATAAATACATAAAATAAAAAGAACAAATGAAGTTTTATTATAAAAACTGTATAAATGCATTTGAGGTTTTGGATTTAGAAAAAGGTTCAAATAGTAGTTATGGTAGAAGGTGAATGGGTATGGTTAGGATCAATTTCGGGTTCTTGTTTTAGAGGATCATGAGGTGCTTGAAAAACTTCTCGCAATTTTTCCATTGGAGCTTATAACTTTTATGTAAGATAGTCTACCAACTTCCTTATCAAAATTCATGAATCTTGTCTAACTTTCATATTTTAAATCAAATTTACTTTTAAAAATTCATGAAGATTTTCCTCTATCTGTAAAAAATTGTGATAACTTATAATTGAAATTATTATGTGGCAACCTGATGCTGGGTTCACTAGAAGTGATTTTCTCAAAAATATATATCTAATTATCCAACAGAACTGATAAGGGTGAACTATTACACTAAATATTATGAATCATATCATTCATATCATCCATTACTTATTTAATAGCTTGAAACCCTTTAATCAGATATGGTGATGTTGGAGGTGAAGAGGAAAAAGATCTGGACTAATTGAAATCTCCTTTAATTGAATAAAATTGACTTCCTAAGTACCATTTAAAATTTTCTAAAAATATTTTTTAGAAACAGAATTTGGATTTCAACTTCCCAAACCGATCTACCATTTCTCACTTAAACGCATCAAAATCCCTTTTTGACACAGAAGTTTTTCTTAACCCTTTAATTTGTGTCTTAAAAGACTCTAATTCTCCCTTGGAGAAGATAATTTTATTAAATCATCAAAGGATTTTCTTGAAGCTTCAAGTTCTTGTTGAAGACTTAAATCCTCCTCGTAATTTTTTTAAACTTTATAATAGATCTTCAATCTGATTTTTCATAGAGTTAGATGTCCCTTTATCTAGATTATTTGACTGAGAAACTTCCATAGAAACAAAAGATTTATTCATATACTTCTCACTTGAAAAGGATATACCATAAAGTTTTTCTGTCTTTTCTCTAAAGAAAGATGAATTTCTCCCTATGGAATAACCAATGATAGAAATAGTATGAATTTCAAGGATCTCAGTAGTTTCAGTGACTGATTTCTTAACATTCTATTCTTCTTGAGTAGATTCTTCCTTGTGATTAGGTTGAGAAAAAACCTAAAGGTATTGATCTTGGAACTCTACTTTTTGATCCTCAACATGACCCATTTCTTCCAAATGAATTGGAGTAGTTGAATCTTCAGATCCTAACACTGGATCCTCAAGTTTTAGTTCTTATCTATTTCTTGGTTTTAAGACAAGTTTCTCATGAACTTATTCTTCTAAACTTCTTCAAAAATATCTATATCGTCATATTAATTCTTCCTATTGGTAGTATGAGAAACACTTTCTATTCTGTATTCTCTAACATATTCATTCTATAATTTACCTTTCTCCCCTAGAGAAAAAGAACCAGATTTTTGTTGGTCATCTACACCAACATGCATCAAATTATCTTTTATTATACTCCAAAAGAAACCTAATTTTATAAGAGTATCAAAATTCAAAAAATTTCTGTGATTAATTTTATTTGGTAATCAAAAAGTGGAATTTTATTTTTCTTGTAGAAAATATGATAAATGATCCTTCTATAAGGATAAAATGACATTCTGGCCTCTAAATGGAAACAATAACTTAGATTTCTTTGCATATATCTGGTAAGGTTCAACTTTATGTCACTAATAAATAATAACATAATATACATGTCCAAGTATAAAATTTTCTCCATCCCAATAACCCTTGGAGAAATAGCAATTTGAATAAATTTTACCAAAAATTTCTGGCCAACCTCAAGATCCTTTACAAATATTTTTCTAATGTTTGATGAACCAAACAAAAAAGACATTATATATTCATATTCATGATATTGATTTCTAAATTATTTAAGATTAAATTGGATTGGTCCTTTATGAGGGAATATAAAAATCTAAATGATTTGAATTGAGGAGATCGAAAATTTCTTATCTTATATTTGAGAGGATATCAAATCATCTGTTTTACCAAAAATAAACTGAACATTTCTATAAAATTGATTCAGTTCTACCTCATAAAAAAAATATGTTTTCTTCTCATTAAATAGAAATTCCAAACCTTGAAATTTAAGTGATTTCTTGAGTGGAAGGTTCATCTCATATAGCCATTCAAAGTCTATAACTTTTCCTTAAAGAATCTTCTTATAGGGAACACGATAACACTTCAGATCACTTGGTTCACCTTCATCTGTTTGCTTGGTCTTCATCATTTCTAAGAATCTAAAGTTTGAAGGTTCTCAGATTATAGGGTTTTGAAGAGAGATGATGGCTTTGGTATACGAACTGATTTTAAAACAAAGGGTAAGGTAATTCAAAGGGTTTTTTGATGGATGATGACACAGTTTAGTTTCTGATGCAAGTTATATAGGGTAATCATTAAAATTTTAATTTTTGAAAAAACTCGGTTTAAAAACTGAAAATGAGAAAAAATATATTTAAAAAAGTAAATAGAAAAATCAACACATTAAGATAAATTATATTAAAATTTAAAAGAAAAAAATAATAAAATTTAATCGAAATAAATTGAAATGAATTAAAATTTTTAAACACATTAAATGAAATAAAATAAAAAAAATTTATTTAAAATTAAATAAACCTACCCCCTAATAAAATAAAAACTTATAGTAGGAAGTGGGGAGTGGTTTAATAAAAATATCAGCTAATTGATATTTGATATTAACAAATTCTAAATATATATCCTATTTAAGAACATGATATCTTAGAAAATGATGCCTTATATGAATATAAATATTCTAAAAATGAATAATAGGATTTTTTGAAATATTTATAGCACTAGAATTATCACATAAAATTGGTATATTATTAAAATTTAGTCTAAATTCAAGTAGTGTATTTTTCATTCAGAATACTTGTGCATAGAAACTTCCAGAAGAAACACATTATACCTTAGCCATTGATGGGGAAACCGAGTGTTGTTTCTTACTTGACCATGATATTAATGATTTTCCTAAAAAGTGATAAGTTCCTGAGGTTATTTTTCTATATAATCTATAACCTCCAAAGTTATCATTTGAATATAAAATTAAATTAAAATCATTATTTTTTGGATATAGAAGATATTGAAAGGTGGTTCCTTTAAAATATTTAAAATTATTTCAATAACAGTAATATGAAATTATTTTGTATTTGAATGAAATTTAGCACATAGACATACAGAAAACATAATGTTGGGTCTCCTAACAGTAAGATATAATAAACAACCAATCATACTTATATATAACTTGTTTTTAACTGGTTTTTAAACTTTTTCCAAATCAAGTTTATATTAGTACACATAGGAGTTGTATAATTTTTAATGTTTTCAAGTTCAAAATTTTTCAATAAATCAATAATATATTTACATTGATTTAAAAAATTTCCATAATGTTTTTGATAAATTGAAATCCTAAAAATAAATTTATCTCTCACATAATAACCATTTAAAATTCCTTTTGCATTAGTTTTTGGAAACCTTTAAAAAGATTTTTATTTGTTGAACCAAAAGTTACGTCATCAATATAAATTTTTACTAATAAAATATTTAAAAAAATGGTTTTCCAAAAAATTGTTGGATCTTCAAATACAATAGTGAAACCATTTTTCAAAAGAAAAGAACTTAATATTTTATACCAAGATCTAGGTGTGTGTTTAAGGCCATAGAGATATTTAGTAATTTTAAAAACAAAAAATGGTTTATGAGATTTTTAAAAACCTGGAGGTTTTTCAACATTATATTCCTCTATTAAATATCCATTTAAAAAGTAAGGTTTAACATCCATCTCATATAATTTAAAACACATATGAGATACATAAGATAAAATGATTCTAATTTATTTTAATCTAGCTATAGGGGAAAAGTATTTATCATAATCTATACCTTATTCCTAATTATATTCTTTAGATACTAATATAGATTTGTTTCTGGTTATGATCGATTAATCATCCTGTTTATTTCTAAAGACCCATTTGGTCCCTATAACTGAATAATTGGATGGTCTTTCCCCTTATTCCCAAAATTCATTTATTTTGAATTATTTCAGTTCTTATTGTATTTATAACATCCAACTATAATGTTCTAAGTATTTTTCAATAGACTTAGGTTCTAACTGAGATACAAAGGAAGAAAAGTAAGCTATGTTCCCTAAAATTATACTAGTTCCAATTCTTATGTCTAAGTCTCCAATAATAGTTTCTAAAGGATGGTTCTTTAAAGTTCTAGTCTTTCTAGGTAAGACACTTTCATGTTCTTCTGAAATGGACCAAATTTCATTTATATCATTTTCAAAATCATCTTTAGGGTTTTTAAGTCTCATGTTGTCAAGAGAGTTGGTAACTTCATATGTTTGATCTTTCTCTTTAATAAAAGGGTTATTCTCATAAAAATTCACATGAATTGATTCTTTAACAATACTTGACTTTTTATTAAACACTGTATAGGCTTTAGAAGTATCATAATATCCCAAAAATATTCCTTCATCACCTTTTGGATAAAATTTACCAAGGTTATCCTTAGTATTCAAGATATAAACCTTGAATCCAAAAACTTTAAAGTAATTTACCTTAGGTATTCTATTATTATAGAGTTTATAAGGTGCACTTTCAAAAAAAAGGTCTTATTAAAACTCTTTTCATGATATAGTAGGTCATGTTTACAACTTCTTCACTAATTAAATCATGAATAATAATAAACTAAAACATAAACATATAATTTACCAACCAAAATTTCTACTATGGATGGTCCAAACAAATCCATATGGATAAGTTCTAAAGTTTTAGGTGTAAGGGTTTTGTTAATATATTTGAAATAAGATTTGTGTTTTTTACAATTTGGTATGCATCATAAAATCTATCATGTTCAAATATAAGAATAGTTAAATAAAAAACTAATTATTTCTTAGATAATTTATGTAAAGCACATATATTACAATGACCAAGTATCCTATGCCAAATTTTTGACTCATTTTTATTAGTAGTTAAACAATTCACTTTATATTTACACAAAGAATTAAAATTCAAAGTATAAGCATTGTCATTTCTAGGAGATCTACATTTAAGCAGTTTATCTTTGAAAACTGAGTAGGAATTTTTAGAAAAATCAACATAAAAACCATCATAAAAAAGTTGAGAGTTACATATCAGATTGTACTTAAACCTTTGTACATATAGTTATTTGTTGATTGTGATAGTCATTGGATCTCCAATCATTCCAACTCTGACAATATTTCCTTTTTCATTGTCACCAAAAGTGACTAGACCTCCATTCATTTGAATAAATGTCTAAAAATTTGATGAATCTCCACTCATGTGTCTGGAGCAGCCACTATCCATATTAAATATAACATTTTTGTTCCTATGGCCTCTTTCCTCTACTTATTCATCCATAAATCACATATTGGCTTTGGTATTTTGTGTCTCATTATCCGAATCAAATTTTGAAGTGATAAAAGAGTCTTCAGATACAATCTATATAGATTTCATGGCTATTTTTCCTTTGGGATCATAATTATCATTATTATGATACTTTTTAGGCCTTTTTCTTTCATCTTTCAATTGAGGGAAATTAGGTCTGATGTGCCCCAAATTTTTTTATTCATATAATCTTAATTCACAAGGCTCTATTTTATCCTTAGTGAAGTATTTTTTAATCCTATTTTCTTCTTGTATAATTTGAAAAACTTTCTATATAGATGAGCCAATTTAATTTCATAATATGTGGAATTTGAGTTTTTGTTCTACTTTGATTTCTTGTTTTTTTTCTATTATGCTTCCAAGATGTTACTTTCAAGGCAGTATTTTCCCTTTTTACTACAATATTATGACCTTCAACTTCAGCTTTAATTTATTCTTCATACATTATTATATTTCCAATAAATTTTTTCACTGTTAAATTCTTGACAGGTGATGATTGATGAATAGCAGTAGATATGACATTCCATTTAAAGGGTAGTACTCTGAGTACTTTCAACTCTTGATCAGATTAACTGATGGGATCTCCCAAGGAAGTAATATTATTGATGATATCTATTAACTTTCCATTCATCTGTATAAGGCCCCAGCCTTAAACCTTACTTAATCTTGAGTTATTACAAGATTACACATTGAGGATCTTTTCATGTTTAGAGTTTTAGAGAATTAGATCATGAAACTTGCATTACATTCCACATTTAAACAAAGTGGTTACATAAAAGACAGTATTCATTCTTCCCATCAACGGAAACATATTTAAAATAAAACATGGATTCTTTCTTGACACATCCTTGACACTATCGTCACATCATGTACCCTTCCCTTGACCTGTGAAAAACATTTCAAAAACTTGGGATGAGCATAAAAAGCTCAGTAAGGGTTATAAAAATATGGAAAGGAAACATGAGTTCATATATACATAAGAATGAAATCATACTTTACCCATATAACATAGGCACTTTAACATACCTCATCAAACCATGAATAAATCATCGAAAACATAAGACATAAAGGTAACTTAAGGCATTCATAACATTCTTACGTAGGGAGTAACCCTCTTGGTTACATTTGGAATACCCATCATAGTATATTCCCTAAATCTCTTCAGAGAAACCTTAACGTTTCACTCCTTTACGTTACCCAATGCATTGGATAGCTATATCGAGCTCACCCGCCCTTAGTTTATCACGGAACCACCCGTTTTCATAACAATGCACAAGAACCATAACATAAACGTATCACATAAAACATGCATAAAGGAAACATAACATTTCTACATTTCAATCACAATATAACATTTTAGTATATTGAAATAATGAATCCGTTCAAAAGGAAACCATTTTCCAAAACCATTTAAAACATTTAATAAGGAGATTTTTGAATCAAAGTGTCCCATACCACCTTGAAGCTTTTAACATTTTAAACCATTAATATCCATATAAATAAATCCTTAAAACCATTTTGAAAACATGGATATTAATGATAACAAATCATTAAAACATTTAAAGCGATATTTTGGTTAAAGGGTTTTTACCAAAATTAGAGACACTTGAATACAATAATTGAGGAAAAACATTAAATCAGAACTTTATAATATCATGAGAATAAATGGATTCATGATATAATATTCCAAAGGACAGTATATACACCATATAAGAGTGAATTGGTGCATAACAACAATGAAGTCTCAATAGGGATGTAAAATGTGATGAAATCCCTTATAAAGAAGGTATCCTTAAGTTAAGGATAATTCAATCTCAAAATTATGTGTGAAAAATATAAATACACCCAATATAATTAGATATTCAGTGTAAAACAATAAAAGGTCATTCACACATATTCAAAGGATGACATATTCAATAACTACAAGTTGAACCCAAAGAAATCGAAATTGGGTTAAAACGTTCCCTTGGTAAAATTCGACAGCCTAAACAGCGTCACTTCAAAAATGCAGAAAATGAGTTGATGAGAGATAAAAGGGAATCTCATCACTTGGACATAAAATTTACATCAATCAGGATATAGAATAACATATCCCAACATAATAGTATGTGAATTAAAAGACATAACAAACGAAGTCTTTTAAAATGAGGAGGGTGAAAGGTTCCCTTACCGACATGGGTATCTTTCAAAACATACACCTCGTGAAAGAAGGACAATACAATATTGATGTAAATACTCATAAAAGAAAGTATATTACACAATGAGTAAAATAATGGGCAGTACATACACCACTCAAAGGAAATTGTGGCAAATGTAGCATAAATCTCACGAGAATAAAAGTGAGATGAAAAATCCCTTATGAAAAATTCGGCAGCCTAACGGCGCCACTCAAAACTTCCAAAATGGATTAATGAGAGGAAATAGGGTCTCTCATCATATTAACATAATAAGTACAGTAGGAGTAATATAAAAGAACATCCCCATCATAAGAAATATGAGCTTAAAAGGAATGACATAAAAGAGTGTACTTAAAAAGAAAGAGAGGTGTAGGATCCCTTACCTCGGGTCCGACTTGACTCGATCGTTCTTTAACATCCTGAATAATAAACTTGAGTTAATCTCTACTTTCTTAAGAACCTTTTCCAAGTTCATTATTCCTTTTATACCATGTTATGAACATCATGTAATCATTTAAGTTAATAATGTTCATTTTGTCGGTATTTGGTTCTTGAGTCAAAAATAGACTTCTTACACTTACATGTTGTTAATTTGGTCAAAGGTTCGTTATATCCAGAATGATATTAATGATTTGGATAACGTATATATCATATATATTCATCATATACATGTATTTATAATATTACATCACATTTAGAGGTAAGAAATGAAATGCACCGTTCATGGAGACGGTAAGCCGTACGTACGCATGAACGCTACTTCCATTTCTATTTCGTATTTTCTAGAATGGAATCATAATGATATAAGAGTATATTATAATTCTAGTATAACATATATAATATCATTAACTTTATCCTTTACATATCCCATATATGGTATTAACAAATCAAATCACTTTCAGGGGGCGGTAGTCCGCACTTCCTAAAATGAAGATATCGTGTTTACCCATAATGGAAACAATAATGGTATGCCATAAATGAAAAATACAGAAGATTAAGGAAATAATAAATATATTATATATCATATATAAAAATAGTGACATCATAATTTCCACCTTTGAAGGTGTTAAATGAGTATTGAACAATCATCGTTTCGGGAGGCAGAATTTCGCCATCCACGGAAACCTTATGTTCTTTAACCATTTGATGTAGTTGTGTGAGAGTGTAGATCGAATAATTCTTATAACAACATCCTAGTATATTTAAGATACTGGTGTTGTTACAAAATAAGTAAATAAAAAGAGTTTAGTGGGTTGGAGAAGCAATATAAAACAAATGAATATGAGAGAATGAATTACCTTTAAAAGTGTAACTCCTTTTGATTTGAGCCTAAAGGATTCCTTTGAAAGGATTCTTCCCAAAGGGAATCCTATAGTATTAGGAGAGGGATGTGGAGAGAGTAAATGGGCAGGGGTTGGCTAAGCCAAATGCTTGAGGAGTGTGTGAAATGAGGTAGAGGTGGGGGCCTTTTATAAGAGGAGAGGAGGGGCACTTTTGGAAATCATGAAACTATTATTTTATTTTCAAAAGTGTTTCGAATTTATAAGGTACCACATTGATATATTTCTAAGATAAGATGATAAGTCTTCGAAATATTCCCATCCAATAGTTTTTGGACAAGTGTAGGACTTATATTTTATATTATCGTTTCATTTTATTTAAACTGTTTATTAATGAGGTCATCGCTGCATCATCATGATGTCATAAATAATTTAATTTATTTAAAGTCTAACAATTATAAAAAAAATACTATGATGTAGGAAATTGTTTTATCTTTCCAAGGACTATTTATAATCAAAAATCTGATCTTTATAACCCCATGAAAAAAAATTGTTTTCATAAAATAACTCAAGTTTGTGTCATTTCTACTTTAACATTAAATAAAAAGTTATTTATGTCATTTCCCAACCAAAGTGGATCCATGGGGTCCCCAAGTTGACCCATGGATTGTCTTGGTCGGACATGACACAACCAATGAGGGTAGGACATGTGTCAAATTCATTTCATATTATTAAAACATTATTTTTACCTTAAACTACACTAATTACCTCTAATCGCGATTAAAAACTTAATAAGTTACTATTCACTAAAAAATTATTTTTATCCCATTGAACCACATTTTAATTCTTAATGACAACCATGTATGTCGGATTTTTGAAATTCAAAACACAAAGATGGCAAAATTTCATTTAAACGGAAAAATCAGTTTTTATAAGTACCACTTAGTGGTTTCACTATTCATCAAAAATTGAAGTTTTTCAGAAAAATCCCAAAAATTCACCCTAAGCTATATTTGATATTCCTAATTCAAAAATGAAGTCTATTTTACAAAATTCAAAACATATAAGTCACATTAATTAATTTAATAATTAATTCCCGCTGTCAGAGCAAATAGCGTGTTTTTATGAAACAATAAGTATCAAAAGATTGACACTAGTTTATGTTTGATTTCAAAGTGAAATTAATTCCAACGACCACTATTGGATTTAATGGTAAAAATATATTCTAATTTCACTTTAAAACCAATTCAAAAGATAATCTAATCATATAAATAAATTAGATTAAAAAGAGGTTTTGAATTAAAATACAAGATTTTACACTATTCATTAAAAAATGAACTTTATCAGAAAGATACAAAAAATTTACAAAGAGTAAATTTTTATGTCCCAACTCTTAAGAAGAGTTTTATTTGGTCCAAAAGTATGTATAAGATTGAACAAAACTATATTTAATGATGGTTCTCCATCAAAAGGCGATAAGTGAACCTTTAGTGAAAACTAGGGCATATACGCCTAAAATTGAATTCTTTCCATATTTTAAGCCTTTATCTTTTATTGGATAAATGTAAAAACATTTAAAAACATATATAATCATATTTTAGTTATTTCTATCCATTCCCGCCAATACAACGGCTACATGTTAACTACCATTTAAAATAATATTATTTTATTATTAGAGTGCAACGTAAGATTCCCAAGAAACTCATTGTTGCGTGTTGGGTACGTCATCGAGCATAGTGTCCCCTTTAAAGTCATATTAATATTTTTTTCACAAATATGGATAAATATGAAAATGTCATATTCTTTATTTACCTGGGGTGTTACATCCTTCCCCCCTTTTGGGAATTGCATCCTCGCAATTTTTAAAATTGGGCTTGGAAACATCCTTGAAAGTCCCACATCGGAACAAGAGTCGGTAAAACAATCACTTTAAAATAAAGAAATATAAGTATAAAGGTCACCCGAGTTAAACCATACTAGGATTCCATGTAGAAAAATATGGACATGGAGGAGAAAACATAGGGTCATGTTCTGATGGAGAGTGATAGAAAACATGTTTAGGAGAAAGTTAACAATAAGAAAATCACAAACTTGTGATGGGTTAAACGGTGTTGGGTTCCCCAGTAGGAAACATTAATAGACAACATTTTTGTTTTAAGTTACTTTTTATTGAGGAATTTATTCATAAGGAAACATAATCACTTATCATGTTGACTTTCAACTTTTACTATATTCCTTAATCTAACTCAGTTTTTTTTTCAAAAGATGGGTATTTAGGGAGACTTGTTCGCATTAAGAGTACTATAATCAACTTCTAGAGAAACACCTAATCCACCAAAGGGAACTATATACTTCCCATTTCTTTAGGCTTTAACCAAAACCAAAACCAAAAGGTTAGTACAAGGTCAGATAATCCAAAAAAGGATAACCCTTTAAAAAGAAAATCTATGCTTAATCTCCAAAATTTGTTCAACAAAACCCAAAGTTCAACGAGGACCATCCGACAAACAATTTGTCCATAAAATTCTTCGAAGTAAACCAATATAAGATTGAAACCCAAATATTTGAAGGATTTAGTCACATAGTCTTCCAAGTTAAGTCGTAACATTTATCTCCAAACAATATCAGTTGCTCCTAAAGTCTCGTATTGAAAAGTAATTAACCTAATCACATATCCTCCATGATAGGTTAATCATTTTCATAAATAACCCAAAATCAACTTACTCCTAATTCATAAAATCATATAACTAAAAAGAATCAGTCAAACTAACCAGGGACTTCACATAGTCCAGTGGTAGGCGATAAATACCAGTTGCACTTTGGTTGTGGGTTCGATTCCCGCAGCTTTGCCCGACACGACAGGTTGTCACACGGTCTGCGTGTTGTCCTTTTTCCAAAACTATATAATTCTAAAATCATTCCCCAAAAAGGGATAAAATCATAAAAAATGATCATAACATATTTTAACCTCACATGCCTTTCATTTTCCATTATATCATATAATAACCCATAATTACCTCAAAAGTAAGGATCATATAAACTCTAATTGTTACCTTTATAATTATTACCTGAACTTCCACATCGATTGGTCATCTCGTACATGATGAATTACAGAACATACCAAGGTTCAAGTGGTTGATCATGACTCCTTGATAGTTGGTTTAGAACAACCACTAATTTCCTCATTGAATACCCCATTTCATCCAGTCTCTTAATCAGAGAACCACCACAGTTTCCTTCAAACCAATTGTCACTTTGGTGCTGCTAGATCCAGCCATTTACTAAAACCAAAAAGGTCAGTGTGAGTATATCAACAAAACCATCATGTACTAATGAGGAAGGTAAACACTAAGATATACTTATTCATTCACTTTATATAAAACTAGGACTCTTTCTGAAATCCTATCCATTATGGTACTGTCACTTATGCTTAGAGAATACCCTAACCTCTAAAGTTATCTAAACCAACCTTTGATACCAACTATAAGGACCCAGCCTTAAACCTTACTTAATCTTGAGTTATTACAAGATTACACATTGAGGATCTTTTCAGGTTTAGAGTTTTAGATAATTAGATCATGAAACTTGCATTACATTCCACATTTAAACAAAGTGGTTACATAAAAGTCAGTATTCATTCTTCCCATCAACAGAAACATATTTAAAATAAAACATGGATTCTTTCTTGACACATCCTTGACACTATCATCACATCATGTACCCTTACCTTGACCTGTGAAAAACATTTCAAAAACTTAGGATGAGCATAAAAAGCTCAATAAGGGTTATAAAAATATGGAAAGGAAACATGAGTTCATATATACATAAGAATGAAACCATACTTTACCCATATAACATAGGCACTTTAACATACCTCATCAAACCATGAATAAATCATAGAAAACATAAGACATAAAGGTAACTTAAGGCATTCATAACATTCTTACGTAGGGAGTAACCCTCTTGGTTACATTTGGAATACCCATCACAGTATATTCCCTAAATCTCTTCAGAGAAACCATAACGTTTCACTCCTTCACGTTACCCAATGCATTGGAGAGCTATATCGGGCTCACCCGCCCTTAGTTTATCACGGAACCACCCGTTTTCATAACAATGCCGAAGAACCATAACATAAATGTATCACATTAAACATGCATAAAGGAAACATAACATTTCCACATTTCAATCACAATATAACATTTTAGTATATTGAAATAATGAATCCGTTCAAAGAGAAAGCATTTTCCAAAACCATTTAAAACATTTAATAAGGATATTTTTGAATCAAAGTGTCCCATAACACCATGAAGATTTTAACATTTTAAAACATTAATATCCATATAAATAAATCCTTAAAACCATTTTGAAAACATGGATATTAATAAGAACAAATCATTAAAACATTTAAAGCGATATTTTGGTTAAAGGGTTTTTACCAAAATTAGAGACACTTGAATACAATAATTGAGGAATAACATTAAATCAGAACTTTATAATATCATGAGAATAAATGGATTCATGATATAATATTTCAAAGGATAGTATATACACCATACAAGAGTGAATTGGTGCATAACAACAATGAAGTCTCAATAGGGATCTAAAATGTGATGAAATCCCTTATAAAGAAGGTATCCTTAAGTTAAGGATAATTCAATCTCAAAATTATGTGTGACAAATATAAATACACCCAATATAATTGGATATTAAGTGTAAAAAAATAAAAGTTCATTCACACATATTCAAAGGATTACATATTCAATAACTACAAGTTGAACCCAAAGAAATCGAAATTGGGTTAAAATGTTCCCTTGGTAAAATTCGACAGCCTAAACGGCGTCACTTCAAAAATTCAGAAAATGAGTTGATGAGAGATAAAAGGGAATCTCATCACTTGGAAATAAAATTTACATCAATCAGGATATAGAAGAACATATCCCAACATAATAGTATGTGAATTAAAAGACATAACAAACAAAGTCTTTTAAAATGAGGAGGGTGAAAGGTTCCCTTACCGACATGGGTATCTTTCAAAACATACACCTCCTGAAAGAAGGACAATACAAAATTGATGTAAATACTCATAAAAGAAATTATATTAATCAATGAGTAAAATAATGGGCAGTACATACACCACTCAAAGGAAATTGTGGCAAATGTAGCATAAATCTCACGGGAATAAAAGTGAGATGAAAAATCCCTTACGAAAAATTCGGCAGCCTAACGGCGCCACTCAAAACTTCCAAAATGGATTAATGAGACGAAATAGGGTCTCTCATAATATTAACATAATAATTAAAGTAGGAGTAATATAAAAGAACATCCCAATCATAAGAAATATGAGCTTAAAAGGAATGACATAAAAGAGTGTACTTAAAAAGAAAGAGAGGTGTAGGTTCCCTTACCTCGGGTCTGACTTGACTCGATCGTTCTTTAACGTCCTGAATAATAAACTTGAGTTAATCTCTACTTGATTAGGAACCTTTTTCAATTTCATTATTCCTTTTATACCATGTTATGAACATCATTTAATCATTTAAGTTAATAATGTTCATTTTGTCGGTATTTGGTTCTTGAGTCAAAAATAGACTTCTTACACTTACATGTTGTTAATTTGGTCAAAGGTTCGTTATATCCAGAATGATATTAATGATTTGGATAACATATATATCATATATATTCATCATAAACATGTATTTATAGTATTACATCACATTTAGAGGTAAGAAATGAAATGCACCGTTCATGGAGACGGTAAGCCGTACGTACGCATGAACGCTACTTCCATTTCTATTTCGTATTTTCTGGAATGGAATCATAATGATATAAGAGTATATTATAATTCCAGTATAATAACATATATAATATCATTAGCTTTATCCTTTACATATCCCACATATGGTATTAACGAATCAAATCACTTTCAGGGGGCGGTAGTCCGCACTTCCTAAAATGAAGATATCGTGTTTACCCATAATGGAAACAATAATGGTATGCCATAAATGAAAAATACAGAAGCTTAAGGAAAGAATAGACATATTATATATCATATATAAAAATAGTGACATCATAATGGCCACCTTTGAAGGTGTTAAATGAGTATTGAACAATCATCGTTTCGGGAGGCAGAATTTCGCCATCCACGGAAACCGTATGTTCTTTAACCATTTGATGTAGTTGTGTGAGAGTGTAGCTAGAATAAATCTTATAAAAACATCCTAGTATATTTAAGATACTGGTGTTGTTACAAAAGAAGTAAATAAATAGAGTTTAGGGGGTTGGAGAAGCAAAATAAAACAAATGAACATGAGAGAATGAATTACCTTTAAAAGTGTAACTCCTTTTGATTTGAGCCTAAAGGCTTCCATTGAAAGAATTATTCCCAAAGGTAATCCTATAGGATTAGGAGAGGGATGTGGAGAGAGTAAATGGGCAGGGGTTGGCCAAGCCAAAGGCTTGAGGAGTGTGTGAAATGAGGTAGAGGTGGGGGCCTTTTATAAGAGGAGAGGAGGGGCACTTTTGGAAATCATTCTAAGGTCCCACATTGATATATTTAGAAGATAAGATGATAAGGCTTCGAAATATTCCCATACAATAGTTTTTGTACAAGTGTAGGTCTTAGATTTTATATTATCGTTTCATTTTATTTAAACTGTTCATTAATGAGGTCATCGCTGCATCATCATGATGTCATAAATAATTTAATTTATTTAAAGTCTAAAAATCATAAAAAAAATACTATGATGTAGGAAATATTTTTAGCTTTCCAATTACAATTTATAATCAAAAATATGATCTTTATAAACCCATGAAAAAAAATTGTTTTCGTAAAATGACTCAAGTTTGTGTCATTTTTACTTTAACATTAAATAAAAAGTTATTTATGTCATTTCCCAACCAAAGTGGATCCATGGGGTCCCCAAGTTGACCCATGGCTTGTCTTGGTCGGCCATGACACAACCAATGATGGTATTACATGTGTCAAGTTCATTTCATATTATTAAAACATTATTTTTACCTTAAACTACACTAATTATCTCTAATCGCGATTAAAAACTTAATAAGTTACTATTCACTAAAAAAATTATTTTTATCCCATTGAACCACATTTTACTTCTTAATGACAACCATGTATGTCGGATTTTTGAAATTCAAAACACAAAGATGGAAAAATTTCATTTAAACAGAAAAATCAGTTTTTATAAGTACCACTTAGTGGTTTCACTATTCATCAAAAATTGAAGTTTTTCAGAAAAATCCCAAAAATTCACCCTAATCTATATTTGATATTCCGAATTCAAAAATGAAGTCTATTTTACCAAATTCAAAACATATAAGTCACATTAATTAATTTAATAATTAATTCCCGCTGTCAGAGCAAATAGCGTGTTTTTATGAAACAATAAGTATCAAAAGATTGACACTAGTTTAAGTCTGATTTCAAAGTGAAATTAATTCCAACGACCACTATTGGATTTAATGGTAAAAATATATTCTAATTTCACATTAAAACCAATTCAAAATATAATATAATCATATAAATAAATTAGATTAAATAGAGGTTTTGAATTAAAATACAACATTTTACACTATTCATTAAAAAATGAACTTTATCAGAAAGATACCAAAAATTTACACAAAGTAAATTTTGATGTCCCAACTCTTAAGAAGAGTTTTATTTGGTCCAAAAGGATGTATAAGAGTGAAAAAAAAAACTATATTTAATGATGGTTCGTCATCAAAAGGCGATAAGTGAACCTTTTGTGAAAACTAGGGCATATACGCCTAAAATTGAATTCTTTCCATATTTTAAGCCTTTATCTTTTATTGGATAAATGTAAAAACAATTAAAAACATATATAATCATATTTTAGTTATTTCTATCCATTCCCACCAATACAATGGCTACATGTTAACTACCATTTAAAATAATATTATTTTATTATTAGAGTGCAACATAAAATTCCCAAGAAACTCATTGTTGCGTGTTGGGTACGCCATCGAGCATAGTGTCCCCTTTAAAGTCGTATTAATATTTTATTCACAAATATGGATAAATATGAAAATGTCATATTCTTTATTTACCTGGGGTGTTACAATCTGTGTGATGCTTTCACCATCTAGAATTGTAAAGGTGTCAAAATTTAGCTTTGCAGCAGCATACCTCATACGTCTGATGTTATCTGTTCTTTTATAAGAAACTTCAACAGTATCACACATCTCATAGGTAGTAAGGAATTTTGAAACTAAATTTAATTCATCAATTCCAATTCCATAGATAATATCATTCACTTATTTTGAGTTGATATCATATTCAACTTCTATTTCATTAGTCCAAGTCTTTGGTTTTTCAGGAGTCACATAAGGAGTGATGCTCTTTGATTAAACTTTGAATCCAATATTCTTCAGATATATAATCATTCATGATTTCCTACATCCATAATTTTCACCATTAAAGTATGGAGTAGATACCATAGACATTCCTTCTCTAGGATCAGTCATTTAAATATTATTTGTAAAGAACTTATTCTCTTCATATTTCTATAGCTTTATCCAAAAATCTCTCATTTGATACCAATTGTAAGGTCAAAATAATACAAAGATAACACATGAGGGGGTGAGTTGTTTATTTTCCATAAACTTCAAAAATTCTGACTTTCAACCCCATTTGATATTTATGCAGATATACTATGTTTTCTTTTGTATGAAATATAAGTAGTGGATAAACATAAATAATGACCACAAGTATTTTATAGTGGTTAGGGGGAAAAAGATCCCCTAGTCCACTCCACCAACACTCTCTCTGAGAACTTGGTGAATTTCAATAGAAAGGTCCTCTTATCATAAGACCTGAAATCCACAACTGAGTGTAGGCAGTTCAAAAATTTACAAATAAGGTTAAACAGATCCTTTTGGTTCTTTAACAGGGAACCAATTATCCACATCTTAGACGCAGAAGCTGATACTACCCCATGACTGAGTATGATCAGTCAAAACTCCAATAAATCAAAAGAGTTTGATTTTTTTATGGTCAATAGTAGATAAATATTCTTGTTTAGAATAGAAATTAATTTAGAAGGAATAATTTTGAAGTGATCATGGTTGCGAATGATCTTTAAATAAAATCATAAACAAACTGAAGTATCAATATTATAGTAGTATGATGTTCAAAATGTATGTCTCCAAAGTGTATCATCTTTCAAGAGATAAAATATTCGATCATACATTGCAGTAGTAATGTAAAAGATATTTTTCAGAATGAAATCATATATGAAAATGTATATATGTGACTTGTATCATTTTTTTTATAAAAATATGCATCGGAAGGGTATATATCACAGATATCCTACTTCAAAATTCCAGATCCATGAAAATCACCTAAAAGATCATGAATAATAAAATTCAAAATACTTCGGTGGAGTCAATACTTTCCTTAATAATAGGAGTGATTTTCTCTGTTGAATACAATTATTTGAAATAATCATAACAAGATTAGAATTGGTCATAAATGAGTTTTGAGATATCCGGTAATTCTATAAAGACCGTTATAGAAATCTCAAATAAAATCATGAATTTAAATCTCTGACGTTGAAAAGTCTAATGTAGGGTTCCTTCATAAAATAAAAAATACTAAATATAGGATTTGACTGCATAGAATTGATTTTACAAATGTAAGGTTGACAACGTAAGGGTATTCATAAAAGTAAGGTTGATGAACAATACTTTTGTCTCTCAAATGTAGGGTTCCTTGACCATATTTTCCTATCTTGAAAAATGTAAGGTTCCATTCAGACATAAGGTTCTTTTACCATAATTTTATGATAAAGTATGGTTTATGATCTATACATCCCTTATTCTAATGTAAGGTTGAATAAAAATGTAAGGTTGATGATCCATACGCATTGTTCCAAGAATAGTGTTTATTCTTTACATTTAATTTACCAATATAGGATATGAACACTGTTTCCAGAATATGCTAAAATGTGTTCCGAACACTTCCTATGATTTAAATGCATGAATATAATTAAAGAATAAATATTTTATTGAATATTAATTTCCTGAAATACAATTAAAATAATATCATAAGTAAAAAAAACAAGGTTATTTGTGAGCATCAAAATCAATAAGATTTATAGAGTATTGTTGAGACAATATATACCCAACACCCCACAATCGGGTGAGGCCCCTCCTTCGTTCCAATGTTGGATGATGTCAAATGAGCACCATCACCCCCATTATTGAGAGGGGGGGGGTCCTTTTGTTCCACCGCCTGTTCCGACAAGCATGACCCAACCTCATGCCAACATCAACTGATGTTGACCGATCAAGATCGCCCCGCCATCAAGTAGGGGTCCAAATGTATCCTTCTACCCAAGCATGGTGGAATGGGGCTCTAAACAACATCGGCCTTATTTTTGAGAAAGGGTTGTCAACACCACTGTGTGTGCTTGATGACACATGACACATCACCATGCTAGATTCTAAATGATGCCAACCAACAAAGTGCTACCCCTATTTAATTGGGGGGATAAATCATGGTGGCTGGGATTTGAACCCCAACCACCCATATGAAATGTGGGGCATGACACATTATTTATTATTTATTATGTAATTATTTAATTAATTTTGTTTTACTTATTATATTAATAATTACAAATTAAATTAATTACATTATTAATTAATTATTTTATATATAACAAAATCAAATTAAATAATATAAGTTAAAATTAAAAAAACTAAAAGGGAGGTGTGAACCTTGTTCACTCCACTTATTTGGTGAATGAATCAGATTAATTAAAATATGTTAACTATTAATAATTAATATTAATTAATTATCTATATATTATTATTATTATTTATTAGTTAATTATTAATATGCAATTGTAATCTCAATAGTTAATTTTTATTTAGTTATTAATATTATTTATTTGTAACTAATATTTATTATCATTTAATTACTAATTAATAATAATAATAATATATTAGTGATTCTAAGTAGGAAAGGGTAATCTAAATCCCATATTGTAAATCTTTAAGGATTTCTAGGGCATCCTCCATTATAAAAGGGATCTCTGGGTGAGTTTTTTGGTCATAATTCCAGATTTATTTAATTGCAGTAATGATGACTATTTAATAGCAGTTAAATTCTGTTAATTTTTTTTGTTATACTTTTTTTTTGAAAAGATTTTTTTGTTATACATATTAATGAAAAAAGAAATTATAAAAAGTTAAAACAAAAAAAATATTTGTTTAGTTGAGTCCAACGGTTTTGGGGGGATTTAAATCCTTTGGATCTTACCCAAGAACAAAGGTGTTGGGGACCCTAACACATTTAGACTGTACCAAATGAGGTCAATGCTATGAGAGGCCTCAACACCTTTGTGGCTTACTTTTCAATTTTTTTAAAACTATACTTATTTTCAGTTTTTTTGAAAAACTAATAAAAAACTGAGTCAAGAATCATCCCAAACTGAAAGGAATGATGAACACCCATATAAATTATATAATCACATATTATGGATTGAAGGACTAGGATTTTGATTTCCTAAGTCCCTGTAACATCTTAGGTTTTTTTTGTAATGGGTAAATATCCTCACATGTTTTGAATTTTGGAGTTTGGTAGGTAGAAAAAAATTCTTTCTCGATCTTAGAAACTTAATTCCAAGAGTTTTCTTAACCCAAGGCCTTGTTTTTGGATGGGTTTAGAGGATTTTAAAAGGCCTAATGTGTTCATATGGGTTTTGGGTGCATCAGAGGCCCGAATACCCTATTTTGGAAAAGTGTAGGATGAGGCGCACAATTATATTTAATCATACAAACTCCTAGTAGTAATTGTGCATCCCCTTATTGCACTAAGAACAGTTTGGGAAACTATGATTGATGGGGTGAATGACCATGCAAGACCTTTGTAGTTTTTAGCATAGGGCATTAACACAGTTTTCACATTTTTACGGAAAACCATGTGCAAGTCGTACACTTACTATCAAATGGGAAGTACCCTTGAATTGTAGTGCACACAGTTTGCAAACAGTTAGGGCTAACCATACGGGCTAACCATGTAGGGATTGGATCCTAATCAGAAGGATCTGAACAGTTAACACAAGGTTTAGAAAACCATGCGTTTTAATCTTGTGACCCATTAAAGAGGTGAATTTACCTTTTTCCCTCCTTTATATTTAGGTTATTTTCCTCTTTCTTCATATGTGGGTTGCACACAGTAAGGGGGAGCTCACCCCTTTCTTCCTCCACTTAGTTTTGATCCCTCTCCTTCATCCAAGATTCATTACTCAAGACATAAGTTGGGTTAGATCCATATATATAAGGCCCTCCATCCTCTTCATTATATTTACCTTTTCTCTCACCTCACAGATTACTAAACCTATACGAGTGATTTTTATCTATTTTCAAAATGTTAATCTAAAACACCATTTTCTTTTAAATAAACTCTAGTTAGAGGATAATATCATACTTGCCTACATCTATGACTTTGAGGCAGTTGGAAATTACCTTTCTTTGTGTTTTCACAAGTGTTTATGGGGCGAAAATTTTAGCACGCTGTTGTATTCACCTAGTGAGACCATTTTAAATTGATAGTTGTATTTAATAAATTAATTGAATACAAGTGAGATTCCCACACAACTATACAAATGGTTTGAGCTGTGTAAAGGGATTTGGACCTTGGGCGGTTAGGTTGGGTGTGAGATTTATATTAAATTGATTTATTTTAAATTGTATTAAATATATATTAATTACTTCTGATGCACTACTGGGTTCTAATAAAACGTTACAGGAGAGGATCGAGGATTGAGATAGTACTGGATATCTGGATTGAGGTGATGTGATCGTTATGATGAAATTATGCAGAGGCATTTGGGTGGTGTTGACCACAAGTTGGGTGACTTGGTCTTCAGTTGAAGTGGTAATGTCATAAGGATGTGGGCATGGCCCAAGATATTTGGATGGCATGCCCATCAGTTTTAGTGATATGGTTATAGGGTCACAAGGTGCTGGAATTGGTGTGGATTAGGTTTTATTTGGTGATTTTCGCTCACCTGTGTTAGACAATAAACCATTTGGAGTCACGTTCACACAAGATGACTTAGTGATGAGGTGGTATTGACCACTTATGTAGGCAGAGTCCTCTATTAGTTGTGGATTATGAATTATGGTTGGAGGTGCTTGTCGTATAAAGCCACGAGAATGGTGATGAACCATCGGATGATAGCATTGAGGCTATCATTTGGGGGATGATGCTCACTGTGCTTGAGGCCATTGAGCCGGGATAGTTTTTGGAGGACAAACATAACTATTCATAGGGACGTCGGTTGTTGAGCAGACAATGTTTATTATATGAGGATAAATATCATTGTGCCTCTGGATTTCAGGCTTCGAGCTAATGGGTGATTTTGAGTAGGGTCCAGAGGGACTAAATTATTGATTGGGCATGCCTTCAAGATGTCGATGACTTGAATTGGACCTGAGGGTTCAGTTGGCACATGGAGGTGGAACCTAAGGGTTCACCTGGGGCTATTTGATATCAGGGGATTCCTTGGGCCATGTGCTAAGGATCACATCCTCTACATATGTTTTGGCATTGGATGAGATATGTGATAGCTTCCTAGTAGATTTTTAATTCCAGAGAAGCTTTTGTTTACTTTATGCTTGTGATGATGCTTTATTTATTTTTAGTAAAAACCTTATTAATAAAAAATGTAAAGTAGGAACATGTTGCTGGTGGACTATTGAGACTCATTCTCCCACCCTACATGGGCCCTTTAGGATTCTTTTAGATTTCATGTTTTTTCATTCACATAAGGGTTCAGGCTCTAGAGATGGATACTAGTGGTTTAGTTTCATGCTATGGAATGCTAGGGACCTTGAGGTTCCAATCTCAGCTAGAGATTATGTTTTTTCCTTCTTGTATTAGCATGCTACTGATATGTATATATTTATGGTTGGACTTGGGTGAACCTTTTTATATTATTTTATTTTAGGACCTATATTTTATGCATGTTCAATTTTAGTTTCGAAAAATGGCATGTTTGTATTGTTTATTTCCTTCTACTGCTATTGTTGATTATGCTTCCGCTATTGTTTGTTTTTATGTTGGTTCCGCCGTGGTGACTTACTGGTCATTTATGTTGGTCATTATTTCCAGTAAATTATACATATTATACCATTATCATATCATCATCATAGGTTATAGTCTCCACACTATCACCTCTTTCCACCCTCACTGCTAGTCGATACCCTTTAGCATACGAGGAGGCACACTTAAAGCCTAGTGGAACTCATCCCATTGCAATGTTTGGGTTAAAATTCAAGTCGAGGAACTAAAAATAGTATCATATTGATTTATTTTACCTCTTTATTGGTATTACAATTTGGGTTATGATAGAATGTATATTATGATGTTGTTGGAACTAGGTTTAGAACTCGTACTTGGGTGCCTGAAACCCCATCTACGAGGGACATACCAAGATACCATGGGTGATAATTGTTCTTTTGATTTTCGTATTTGATATTTGATATAATTTACACATCATTTGGTGCACTGGGAGTGCTAATTTTACCTGTTATGATATGTGAACCTTGACCTTGTAAGGTAAGGGAGGAGATATTAGAACCTTGGCCCAAAATGGAAAGGGACATTTTTTATGAATGTTTATGCTTTGGATTAGGCACATAGGATATTTTAATCATATATATGCATGTTCATGTGATGTGAAATGATTGTGACCCTTATTGTGGACCTAGATTTTTATATGATGGGTTGGGTTTTCTAAAGTGTTAACAATGGAAGAGAAGCAGTGTTTTCCTTCCTATCCTCTCTTTGCTGAAATTTTACTCAATCTGCCTTAGAAAGTGGAACCAATGAAATATGTTTGTGATGTGTGATATGAATATATGTATGGGATACTATATGGTCATGACATCATGATTCTCTTCGCCTCAGAAGATGATTTGATTAAATCTCGGTCTTCGGCACCTCGCAATTTCAACAGACTCTGATTCTTTCTTCTTCGATGGAAATACGACTTCCACATGAAACATGATTCTCCCATGACATTAATCTAGGTAAGATTCCAAGAACTTCCCCTTACATTCCAAAACCCCTCCATTATATTCATGTTAAGAAACTTGGTAGGAAGATTTCTCTGCTGGGACAGTAAAACTATATCGTTATGCCATCCAGCCACCCCCGGGTATGTGTTGAAGTTGATGTCTCACATGGACTAATAGATTTTATATGGATTTATATTAGAGGAGAATTAAAATATAAGAATCCAGTCACCTATGAATTGTGGGTAAGTTTTTGTGACTCTTATAAGAAGCTGGGGAATGAACTGGTGAACTATAGGTGTGGAGGTAGGAGAAAGGATGGTAAGTTGAAGCAGCGGGTGGTGGATTTTACTCTAGGGTAGAAGGATGTGGCACCTAAAGACGAGGAAGGACTTTGAAATAATTCTGGTAGGGATGCTGGTAGTGGTATTTCGGATGTTGTACTGGTACAAAAATAATCATTGGTGACACCTTCTAATCCAAAGGTCACTAATATTCTCAATAGACTGAAGCTTTATTTGGAAGGTCCTTTAGGGGACACTGAGACTACAGGGGTTATTATCTTGGATCAATGGGAAGTGCAGGAGGATAAAGACAGTAGAGGTACAGATTCTTATTATAGGAATGGTAATAGTGATAAAGATCAATCAGATGTTGTTATGGAACCACATGAGGATTCCAAACAAGGTTCTTCATTGGAGATGGAGGGGCAACAAAAAACTGATTCCAGATAGCTACAGGTTCAGGAAGGGATCATGAATGATACATGAAGAATGTTGGTTTCAGCGAAGACATATGAGGGTGGAAGATGGATTGTACCTAATAAGGGTCCAGTGCAGGGGATGGTTGTACATTGGGTTGATGGTAAGAGACATATCCAAGAGAACCTATAGACCATTAATTGTTTTGCAGTTCTGAGGGGATTGAATCAAGATAAAAAGATTAGCAGTGATGTAGAAATTATAGGTGGGATAGAGACTGAAGTATTGTAAACAGGGATAAAAATCAAAGGGCGCAATGATTACTCGTACCTTCCAAAACCAATGGAGACCAAGTTAGGTAAAAAGATGAAATCCAAGGAGAAAGAATCCACGTCGATATCTAGTGTTAACCTACAGGGGAATCCTAAATAATTGATGGTCGATGTTATTGAGGATAGAGAGGGAAAATTGGGGTGGATGAAGTATCTAAAAATAATCCATTCGAATTGCTTGTCCACTCTGATGAAAAAATGGTGGAGAAATTTCTCTACATCAATGGTACACACAAAGAGGCTGACAAGATGATGGTCATGCCGCTTTGGGTGGATGTCAATAGTGATGAATCGACATGGATCGACAAACAAGACCTTATACTGATAAGGGTTTTTAATGAAGGGAATCTAAGTAAGGAAGAGTATTATAAAAATTGGGAAAAGTTGGTGGATTTCTTTGAAGACTTCATCCTCGATGAGCTGGATCCACAGGGGAAATCTATCTCTTAGAAACTCTTTAGGGAGTAAACTTCTAACAGAATTAAGTTCTGCTTCAATAACTTTGGGATATATTTTGAGGGGTTCCCTCCTGGTTGAACTTATGTGGATTCTCACTTTTCCTTAAAAGTGTTTTATAATAAAATATTTAATTTTATTCCATATATGTATGGGCCTAGATCTTATAAGAGTAGCCAGAGATGATTATGTGGGGTGATATTGATCACCAAGTTGGGTGACATGGTTGTCATATTGAGGCAACATGGTTCATTAAGATGAGTGTGGATTGAGGCCTATGTGATGCATGGCTCTGTTATGGGCGAGTAAGGAGGGTATGCGGCCAAGATGCCATGAGACATGATTGAGATGGGGAAGGGTAAGAGTAGTGATGTTGTGATTCTATTACTACTTTCCCTATCTGTGATTTATAAAATATGTTATTTGGGATGTCTGAACATGTATTGGTATTCAGAAGGTTTCCACCTAGAAAAAATCAGATGGAGAATTAGGCGGGCGGTGACAAGGTTCCACTAGAGTATGAATAGGTTGTGACCCCTTAGGGTATGATAGATCATGAGTTAAAGGAACGTTCTCTAGTTCAGGCTCCAGTGTAGGTGGGTTAACTACCAGATTTGAAAGCTTTTAGTTTCTGTCTTTATGAGAAGCTTAGAGCCATCATGATATGTATTATTTGGGTAATTGACAAGGGAGATTAGGGAGGAGATCCTTCTATGATGTATCTGAATTGGGAGTTCCAGTCACAACACCCACTACTTTTTTAGGGTGGGGGTGGTCCATAGGCAGTTGAAAACTAGATTAAGTCAATATAGATGATATTCATGCAGCTAGAGACACCTATAAGGTGGATGTTGAAGCCAGCTTTGTACATGCTCATAGGAATAGTAAAGTTCTAGTGGGACATGAATGTTTAGATTGACATGCATGCTTAGTTCCAAATGGGCAGTACCCTCACTTTGTAGCGTGCATGGTTTGCACACAGTTAGTCATAAACTTGTAGTATAACCATGCAGGCTAACCATGTAGGGATTGGATCCTAAGTAGTTGTAGTTGCACAGTTTCCAAACAGTTTGGAAAACCATTTGATCTAACATTGCAACCCATTAAAGGGGTGAATTTACCTTTTTCCATCCTTTCTATTTATGTTATTTTACTCCTTCTTCCTCCATGCATCATGCACAATAAGGGGGTCTCTTCATTTTCTTATGCCCCTTGGTTTTGATCCCTCTTCTTTTTTAGAGATCCATTCTTCAAGCCATCAATTTCATTGGATTCATTTTGGTAAGGCTATCCATCATCTTCTCTCTATTTACCTTTGATATCGCCTCAAAGACAGCTAAATCCATGTTAGTTATTTTTTTTCAGAGCATTCATCTATAATGATGTTTTCCATAAAATATAACTGAGTTAGTGGATATGATCAGACATGTCTACGTCTATGACTATGAAGTAGGTGGTTATTACATTTATTTGTGTTTTCACAAGTGTTTTGGGGGTGCAGATTTTAGAAAGCCATTATGTTAACCGAGTGAGGACATTTTAAATTGATAGTTGTCTTTAATAATTAATTTACTTCATGTGATATTCCCACCCAACTCTACAAATGGTTTGATCCATGCGAGGGGATTTGGACCTTGGTAGGTTAGGCCGGGTGTGAGTTTTATATTAAATTTATTTTTTTAAATTGAAATATATATATACGAATTTATTATGATGCACTACTGAATTTAAATGGAATGTGATGGGTGAGGCCCAAGGATTGAGATGGAATTGGCCATCTGGATTGAGGCGATGTGATTTTTAGGATGATATTAGCCCGATACATTTGGGCAGTGTTGACCATATGTTGGGTGACTTGGTCATCAGTTGAGTTGGTGAAGTAGTTAGGTTGCAATCATGACCCAAAATATTTGGAAGGTGTGCCCATCAGTTTGAGCAATGTGGTCATAGGGAAATGAGGTGAAGTAATTTGTGTGTATTATGTTCTATTTGGGGATTGTATCTCACTCGTGTGGGCTAATGTGTCTTTTGGAGTCATGTGCATATAATATGACTCAGTTATGAGGTTATTTTGACCACTTGTGTGGGTAGAGACCTCCTATTGTTGCGGATTTGGAATTATGGTTGGAGGTTATTTCCATATAAATCCACAGGAATGGTGAGGATCCATCAAATGATAGCATTGAGGATATTAGTTGAGGGTTGAGGCTTTCCGTGCTTGAGTCCATTGGGCCATGATAATTTTGAGAGGATGGTAATAGTTGTTCTTTGGGATGTCAGCTGTTGAGATGATGGTTGTAATTATTTGAGGATAGATATTTTTTTTTGCCTCTGGACATCAGGATTTGAGCCAATAGGTACTTTCGGGAAGGGGTCTGAGGGACCAAATTCTTGATTGGGTGTGCCTTTGGGACCTCGGTGACATGACTTAGACATGAGGTTTCAGTTGGAACATGGTTTCGAGTGAAACTTATAGCTGGAACATGAGGGTTCCTTTGGGGATATTTGACATCAAGGGATGCCTTGACACTTGGGCTAAGGATCCTCTCTTCTATAGTTATTCCAACACTTTCCAAGGAAGGTGATAGCTTACTTGGGGCTATTGGTCACTAGGGAAGCTTTTGTTTACTTTACGCATGTTTTTCTGCTTTATTTATTTTTAGTACACACATATTTAAAAAAAAATGTAAGGTAGACACACATCAGTGGTGGCCTACTGAAACCCATTCTCACACCCCAAACGGGACCTTCAGGATGCATGTAGATTTCATTCTTTTGCATTTAGGTGAGCTGAATCCTAGTGGTTGAGTTTCATGAGATGGAAATCTAGGGACCTTGAGTTTCCTACCTCAAATAGAGCTTCTATTTTGTTTTCGTTCTTGTATCATCATGAAACTTATATGCATATAGTGATGGTTAGCCATGGGAAACCCTTTTTATTGTATTTTATGACCTTTATTATATGCATGTTCTGCTTTAGTATCTATAAATGGCATGATTTTCTTGTTTATTTCCTTCCACTGCTGTTGTTGATTATGCTTCCACTATTGTCTATTTTGTCAGATTCTTTCACTGTGGGATAGTTATTGTTAATATCTATTAGTCTTTATTTCCACTACATAATACTTATTATACCATCATGATATCATCAAAAGAGGGTATAGTCTCCCCACTATCACATATTTACACTATTTCTGCTAGTCAATGGCCTTTAGCATGTAGGGAGGTGCGCTTAAGGCCTTATGGCACATGGCTCATTGCACTATTCAAGTGGAAATTTGGGTCGAGGTGATATAATCCCATATGGATTTGGTCTAAAGGAACTTGAAGGATAATGATCAAAGGTTTGAATTAGAATCCTCCATCATGTCATGTCACCAGTGATACACCACACTGCCCCATGTTAATAGCCATCGTACTGTGTTACTAGTCTAAAAACCCTATGTCCCTCCCTACCTAGAATCATTTTTTTGTGCTTCCCTATGATGTACCGTATTAGGGTACCCATCTATTTTACATTATAAAGCTATATGGGAAGAGGGTTGAGTGATAGGTGTCACCACTCCCATCTCTCTTTTGATCTACTCTATAAAATATAGTCTTAAGAGCCTAAAAATTAAAATAACTAATTAAACCAATCAATATAATCAAAATCCACACCAAACCCCTAACTGATAATAGTTACAACCTAAATATCACATTCCTAACTCATCACAATCCATTATATTGAATAAAAAGGTTACATATCAAGAAAGAGAAAACTATTCCAAAATATCATTCCAATTAAAACCAAACATGTTTTCACCCAACCAATCATGCCTTAAATCAATGAAACCATTTCAATTAAAATAGAAAATTCTATAAAAAATTAATAACAATCTATTCAAAAAAATTTAATTTATTATTTGATTTTAATCAATTCATCTTATTTCAAATCCACTATATCCTAATCCACCAAATACCCCAGACACCCAAACTAATTGAACACCTCCTTATTAAAATTCTCTAATTAATGTCAAACATTCAATAAATCAATGAAGAGAATTTATATTAAACCTTATGAGTCCTTAAATAACAAATTTAATTCAATTTATAAAATTATAAAAAAGGAATCAAACCAAGAATATTTATTTATACTTTATATTATTCCACAATCAAACAATCAAGAAATATAACATGAATTCCATAAGAAATTAAATAATTAAACAAATTGGATAAATTTCCTTGTTTAACAATCATTTAATGATATCCTATTAAAGTAAACTATTCTAATTAATATTCACCAATAATAATTTTAAAATTATCACTAAATGAATCAATTTAAATATATTCACAACACACATGCCATGTTTTTTCACAAACCAATACCATGGTTTTCACACATCAACAATCATAGATATATTTCTTTCAAAATACACCCAAAAGATAACCATATCCAAAACACATATTGTTTAGGTCAAAAAACACCTAAAAACTCTATAAAGTCATGATGATGATTCACATAATTAATTAAAGAAAAACATAGTTTTAAAATTATATTCTTTTTTTCAAAACCACAATAATGCACACTAAAAAAAATATCTAGGATATTTTCATAATTTATTTTAAAAAAATGCTTCAAAATTTATATTTTTAATCTAAAAAATCAGCATTTAAAAAAAATATAAATCCATAAAAAACCACCTTAAATCATTATTAATGAATAAATGGGTTTGAAAGGTATTTGCCTATATTAAAATACTTATAAAGCTATATTTGTTTTCAAAAAACATTAAATAAAAAAAGACATAATAAATCATCCCCACTATAGATAAATTTAATGTTTTAATTTGGTCTCATTTAAAATATAAAACACAATTTATATAGTGAAAACACATTAAAAAATAATTCATAAAGTTTATCCCACCAATATTAAAATAAACACAACATATTTTTTTAAACTTAATATGTCAATAAAACCATGAAAATATTTATAACCCAATTTTTTTAAGAAAATATTATTAGTCTAAATGAAAACATTGTCTTAAATGAAATGTATCGATAACACAATAATATTTTTTCATCATAAAAAAATTCTAATGTATTCCATCAAAATAAAAAAAAATTAAATAACTCAACACATTGATTAAAACATAATGAATCAACAATAATAATATAATTTTAAAGTTTTATAAATTTTTTCAAATTCACAAAAAAATATTTATAAAAAAATATAAAAGGGATTATTTGTAATGAACCGTATCAAGCTTCCACCTGAACCAGTACTTGACCCAGCTTTCCACTGGGCCTATAAGGTCTTAAAGATTCCTATGGGTTGGAAACTAGTACTTGGGAATTAATAACACTCCTCATAATTGTTTAACCAAATAATCAAATGAAAAGAAAAAAAATCCAATGATAGTATAACAACAAAAATAAATAAACACTGCTAAACCAACCAATATAAAAGAACCAAACTAGAAAAATACAATACAAAAAAAATCCAAATTAAATCGATACAAATACAACCAAAAAGAAAATAGAAATTTGAATGACTACCAACTTCCATATTGTGACCCATGGTCACTCACCCCATCCCACTATTACAACTGGACAACCTGAAGATGCCCAAAGAACTCGATAACAAATCTAAGGACCCTGAAAATAAAACTTGAGAGACTGCATACACCGAATGGTGTATACAAGGTGTGATAAAATAACGTCTAGTATGATTTCACTAATGATTTTTTGAAATTTTACTAAATGAAATTTCATATTAGATATCTTTAAATACAACAGAAAAATAGGTTTTTAATATGTTTATACATAGTAAGAAATAAAAAACACATTTTTTTATTTTCTATAAAACTTTTATTCCACTTTTCTTTTAAATGAAAATAGTCACTTGAAAACCCTTATTTATAAATCACACACACTGTATAAAATAAACCCTTTTATATATTTCATATATTATTCCAAAACCATTTCCAAAATTATTTTTAAAACCAACCCAAACTTCATGAATAAAAGATCAAGAAAAAGGAATCACATCATCCATGAAACAAATATAAGAAATAAACTAAATCAACTGAGGTGCTACACTCACTTCAAACTAACTATGGATATCGAATTAAACCAAATAAATCCCCCAAATAAAACCACCAACCAAATAATATGTTTCATAGGATCTACCATAGGCCCTAATGTGAGACAATTATAAACATTAAAAAACACAATTCAACCCACCAAACTATGTTATGTCCTATACACTAGCCTTCAAACTAGCCTGTACTTGAAATCATTGGGGGTACACCCCATCCAGACATATTTCACACTAGATGGGATACTAGTAGTGTGAAACTAACTAGTGTGGAATAAATATAGACTTTCCATTTAGCTACTCTAGTTCCTGTGACCTAAGAATAGTGAAGGTTAGTCAATACAATCATCAAAAACATGAATAATAACTCACCCTGGACTCTAAATCCCTCACAAGAAACAATCCCTAAGATCTATTACCCAACCACCACATACATAAAACGCCACCATTTTAAGGGAAACAAGAAATATGGTCTCAAAGAGGGAACCATGTTGTACCTCTCGTACCCCTCGTGGTTTAATTTTCAAGATCAAAATCACTCAATTATTTATCTAATCTTGTTTTAAGTGTTTTTGGTTGATAGACATAATTTCAGGTGGCCAAGGAATTGGGCCAAGAAAGCAGAACCAAAAGTGGACTGAATTTCAGTCCACCGGCCAACTGATGGAAGAGCACCGACCAGCCGATAGAGGCCTGGATAGAAGGCATCCCTCTGTCCAGACCACCGGCCAACCGGTGTCACACCAGCGGCCAGCCGGTGGCACCCAGACAGAAGGCTGAGCCACTGCCTTAGCACCGGCCAACCGGTGGCCTCAGCACCGGCCAGCCGGTGGCACCCAGCCAGCACAGTGGTTGCTACTGCCTCAGCACCGGCCAACCGGTGGCCTCCTTACCGGCCAGCCGGTGGAGCCTCAGCCCGAGCCCTCCTCCTTTTTGCACACACCGGCCAACCGGTGGCCCTGTACCGGTCAGCCGGTGGAGGCAGTCAAACTAGCTGTTGGGCTTTTGACCAGCCTGTCCACTTGGCCTCCAACGGCTCCGAAAGCCTCTCCAACGGCTCCAAAGGCCTCTAACGGCCATATGAGGGTTCCCCCTCTATAAATAAAGGACTAGGAAGCCCCGAAAACTTAAGAAAGCCATACGGAAGCCAACAGACACATTTTCGATCATTTGGCGAACCTCCGGCGGATTGCTCCAAGGGAACCCCACTTGCTCCAACCAACTTCCATATCCAAGGAGCACCATCAAAGAAGCTTGGGAGCGCCCTTCATCAGCTCCATCAATCCATTGGCGCCCAAGACTTCCCCATTACGGTTTTTATTGTTTTATTTATTTTGAGCATCAATTTGGGTTTGGGCCTACAAACCCCATCTCTTTCTCATCTCTCTTTCTTTGGGTTCTCACACCACCTTCAAGGTGTGAAGAGGTTGGTCAAGCCTTACCTTGTAAAAGGCTTGAGACAAAGGTGAGCTAGCCTTCACCTGTAAGAAGGCTAGTGGGTTCTTGCTCAACCATTGAAAGCAAGTGGGTTCTTGCATAACCATTTAAAAGCAAGCTGTAATAGGTTCTAGACTACCTGTAAAGTCTAGTGGGTTTCTTGCTAAAACCATTAAAAAGAAAGCGGTAGTAAATCTCTCAACGGTTGAGTTGGGAGCGGAGACGTAGGCCGGGTTTTAGGCCGAACTCCGTTATCAATTTTGTGTCTTGCCTTATTTATTTCCGCTGCACTTTCACTTTGATTTTTAATTTGTTTATTAATTTTTAAAAGGCAATTCACCCCCCCTCTTTCCATCAATTCCTCTTCTTTCTCCACCCAACAATTGGTATCAGAGGAAAATTTGAGTAATACCCTAACCGGTTTCAAATTCAAGATCCATTGTGATGGCCTCAACCTCTTTCTCCCCCGAAGGCTTTTCTTTGGGTCGTGCTCCATTTTTTGATGGAACCGACTATTCTTATTGGAAAACCTGCATGACCACATTTCTTAAAAGCATTGGTTATCCTATTTTTAAAATATTCATGCATGGTTATTCACTCTCTTTTCCCGATGAGTCCAAGTGGACCCCCGAAGACATTGCAAATTTTGAGCTTGATGGCAAAGCCATGAATGCTCTTCATTGTGGGCTAGACCGTAATTAATTTAATCATATTTCTACTTGCTCATCTTCTCATGATATTTGGAATCTTTTAGAAGTAACCCATGAAGGTACTAAAGGCGATGACAAGCCCGATTTCCCATCTCGCAAGAAAAAGGCCAAGAAAAAGAAGAAGAAGAAGGCATTCAAGGCCACATGGAGTGATAGCTCCACCTCCTCCTCATCCTCCTCAAGTGACAACGGTAACAAATGCCTAATGGCATTCCATGAGGTAACATCTTCCGACTCCTCGTCCTCTTGTTCTTCAAATTCTTTAAATCATTTATCTTATGAGGATCTCCAATATGCTAGAGATCAATTGGAGGAAGGTTTTCACGAACTTTCTTCCAAATTTGTTTCTTTAAAAAATAATTTCAAAAAAATCTCTTCCGAAAAAGAACAACTTCTCAAAGAGAAGGAAGAGTTGACCCTCAAAATCCAAAACTTTCCCGATGTTGATTCCATGGAATCAACCATCAAAGATCTAAGGGAATCTCTTGCTAAGTTCACCCAAGGGGAACAAAATTTTACCAAACTCCTCAGTTCCCAACGCATATCTAGAACCACCGAAGGGCTTGGATATTCCAAGCAAGCTTCCTCTTCCCATGCACCTACTATTTTTGTAAGGGGGAGCTCCGAATAAAATTTTTGCAATTATTGTAAAAAACCCTGGCACTTAATTTATGAGTGCAATTGCAAAAATGCCCGGTATGGTAGGCCCAAAACCATTTTCTTAAATGATGAATTTTATAGGAGAAGACCCGCCACTAGACAAGTGTGGATTGAAAAATCCCTTCTAGCGAGTCTCTCCGGGCCAAAATTTGTTTCGGTTTCAAAAACCTTTCCCCGGTGATTTGTTGTTTTATTTAGGGGGAGTTAGGATCGTTTAAGCCCTTTTGATTTCAATTTCAGAATTTTCGATTCCAACTTTCAATTTCAACACTTGGTATCAAAATTTTCATTTCAAAATGTTCAATTCAAATTTTTCATTTCAATTTTCTTTTCAAAACTTTCAATTCAAACTGTTATTCAATTTTTCATTTCAAAATTTTTGATTCAAAACTTTCAATTCAAAATTCAAAAATTTCAAATTGGTTTAAAATCTCCATCTTGTTTTTCAACTTTTCCCTCAATCAAGTTTTATGCCCCGTGCTATTTTGATAATCACAAAGGGGGAGAAATTCTTGGTTGATTGGGGGAAAACTCTTTGCTTTCTTTTCAATTAATCCTTTAAAGCATGCCTTTCATTTCATTTTTACATTGTTTGTTTTGGTGATTGTGATCATCAAAATAGGGGGAGATTGTTGTACCTCTCGTACCCCTCGTGGTTTAATTTTCATGATCACAATCACTCAATTATTTATCTAATCTTGTTTTAAGTGTTTTTGGTTGATAGGCATAATTTCAGGTGGCCAAGGAATTGGGCCAAGAAAGCAGAACCAAAAGTGGACTGAATTTCAGTCCACCGGCCAACTGATGGAAGAGCACCGGCCAGCCGATGGAGGCCTGGACAGAAGGCATCCCTCTGTCCAGACCACCGGCCAACCGGTGTCACACCAGCGGCCAGCCGGTGGCACCCAGACAGAAGGCTGAGCCACTGCCTCAGCACCGGCCAACCGGTGGCCTCAGCACCGGCCAGCCGGTGGCACCCAGCCAGCACAGTGGTTGCTACTGCCTCAGCACCGGCCAACCGGTGGCCTCCTTACCGGCCAGCCGGTGGAGCCTCAGCCCGAGCCCTCCTCCTTTTTGCACACACCGTCCAACCGGTGGCCCTGTACCGGTCAGCCGGTGGAGGCAGTCAAACTAGCCGTTGGGCTTTTGACCATCCTGTCCACTTGGCCTCCAACGGCTCCGAAAGCCTCTCTAACGGCTCCAAAGGCCTCTAACGACCATATGAGGGTTCCCCCTCTATAAATAAAGGACTAGGAAGCCCCGGAAACTTAAGAAAGCCATACGGAAGCCAACAGACACATTTTCGATCATTTGGCGAACCTCCGGCGGATTGCTCCAAGGGAACCCCACTTGCTCCAACCAACTTCCATATCCAAGGAGCACCATCAAAGAATCTTGGGAGCGCCCTTCATCAGCTCCATCAATCCATTGGCGCCCAAGACTTCCCCATTACGGTTTTTATTGTTTTATTTATTTTGAGCATCAATTTGGGTTTGTGCCTACAAACCCCATCTCTTTCTCATCTCTCTTTCTTTGGGTTCTCACACCACCTTCATGGTGTGAAGAGGTTGGTCAAGCCTTACCTTGTAAAAGGCTTGAGACAAAGGTGAGCTAGCCTTCACCTGTAAGAAGGCTAGTGGGTTCTTGCTCAACCATTGAAAGCAAGTGGGTTCTTGCATAACCATTTAAAAGCAAGCTGTAATAGGTTCTAGACTACCTGTAAAGTCTAGTGGGTTTCTTGCTAAAACCATTAAAAAGCAAGCGGTAGTAAATCTCTCAACGGTTGAGTTGGGAGCGGAGACGTAGGCCGGGTTTTAGGCCGAACTCCGTTATCAATTTTGTGTCTTGCCTTATTTATTTCCGCTGCACTTTCACTTTGATTTTTAATTTGTTTATTAATTTTTAAAAGGCAATTCACCCCCCCTCTTGCCATCACTTCCTCTTCTTTCTCCGCCCAACAAACCACACTCCCACCCATTTTAAAAAAAATATTTTAAAGTAACAAATGAGACTTCTTAAAAACAAATCAGGATGCCCAATATTTCTATAATAACCCCAGAATATATTTATAAATCCATTAATAAAACATTTCATTTGAAACCACCTTTAAATGAATTTTAATAAACATATACTCCTTTATAAAAACACTTTTAAGATTAAAAATCACTTCTTCATTCATCCCATGACCCAAACAGGGTAAAAAAATTTATACCTCATAATTTATTTAAAACAATACTTGAAATATTTATTAATACTTTTAATTTTCAAGAATCACTTTAAATTACTAGTAAAACCATTATTCCTATTGTGAATTCACTTTAAAACCATTTTATAATCCATTTTAACTATCATTTATAAATATAATTTAACAAGAAAGTAATTTGTAAATATCAAGCACACAATGAAATATTGAATAAAATAAGTTCATGAAAAAACTACCTTGTTCAATCGTTAATCAAATTGAAATGATCTAAAACACTTTTCCTTCAACAGAGAATGCTCGATCATGGAAGGAGAAAACCCTTACATCCTTAAACAATAAAAATTACCACATTATAATCATCCCCAAACCCTAATCTGACTATAATACCCTTTAGGGATTTATGAGGAAGTTAAATCGAGATAAAATCAAGAGAGGGTGTAGAGAGAGAGGAAAGGGACGTTTTAACTAGAAGTAAACACTTATAATCAGATATTGGAGGCTCAAAATGGATAAGAGTGGGAAGAGGAGACACCCTCAAACACAACCTGACCTGGTCAAATAAGGAAAGATGAGAAATGGGTTGGAAAAGCCTTAAAACTGGGCTAAGGTTTGAAATACAAAACTTAAATTAGGGTAACTCACACAGTTTGGTCATATGATTTAGTAAAATATTCTCTAACCATGTGAGATATAATGGAAACATACAACACACTCACATAGTTTGACTGTATGGCTAGTAAACCATGAACCGAGTTTGTGAAATTATTATGCAACCATCTAAAATACTATAGAGCACTTTTCATATGGCTAACCAAGTTTTGTAGTTTAGCCATGTTCTAACACCCCGAGAAAAAAAGGTATTATATGGTTCCTCCCAGAACTCACATAGTTTGATCCAAATCATTCAATACTTTTGAAGGTCATACTATAAAGTAAAAAATGAACTGAAAAATTCCATTCTCTTAAGAATACACATGGTTTCTCTAAGCCTGTGCATACAAACCATGTGACAGAAGGAAATATCCCAAAACAATTCAACTAAAAAACCTATAGGGATTTAAATCACTTAAAAATAACATTAAATACATAAATCCACCATAACATGGGGTTTTATAATCTCCCCAATATAATGGTTTATACACCTAAAATCATTTACAATGGGATGGAAGATAAAAAAGAACTTAAAACTCCAACACTTTGGGAAAGAGGTGGGAGGTATGAACAAACTAGAACAAATCCTTAAAGGAAAAAATCACCAACCAAAAAATCCCTTGAAAACAATGAAGAACATACTCATAATATTCCCACCAAATCAAAATAGAATTCAACCCAACAAATAGGGATGAAATAACTAATGAATAGAAAAACATATTAAGGTATCCCCACCTTTTTTACTTCATCTAAAATGGTGGCTCAATGATACACACATTCTCCAAAAAACACAACACGAAGAAAAAATAACTTCTATAAAACACAGAATGAAGAACGCGATTCCTATACATATCACAATAACCATCCAAGAATATAGATTTTAACACCATTGAAAAACTCCAATCAATATAGGAGAAACTCCAAGAACTCTAAATACAAAAGATATCTATGTCACTATCACATAAAAACTAAGGAAGAATCACCCCAAATAAAAAAATACTTCAACATGAGATGACATGGACCCAAAATTTTATCAAGAAACTAAAAAAGAAGGTAATATATAACCTCACACCTGGAATACTATCTATGGTGAATTTGATAAAATATAAGAAAATATAGATAGAGCACAAATAGACCATATCCATTATAAACCCCCAAGAACTAACTTAATGTTTCCATACTCAAAACAAAAAAACAAAAAGATCAACTCATTATCCCCAAAACAAAATCCACATGGAACATGATTATCACAAAATAAAAAAATCTAAAAAACCACTGAATCCCATAATCACCCTCATAGAGTCACTAAAAATATAGACCAAATAAAATAAACTTCAAAGGTTCTCACCGACTACCAATTCACTAAAAATTAAACCATAAATTCAAAGAATAATCCCAAGGAAAAAATAATCTACCAAATCATATTACCCCAAATTAGGTTCCTCCAACACACTCACAAATAACATAGACTATCACAAAAGTGTGAGTATAAAAATTAAAGAGAAAATGAACTAAATCCAAGAGAAAGGAAAACTCTAACCCCACCACTCAACTTTGAGTCTTGGTAAGGCCACAAACCATGGGAAATATGGCCAAATGATGAAGGGGATCACCCAAAGGTTTGTCCATTGATATATACAATTATTTCTTTTCCAAGACCTTCTAAAGAGGTATAATTTAACTATCACAAAATATAAAGTCAACTGATTCATGTCTCCCTCAACAAAAAAAATAGTCCCACCACAACCAAGGGAAAAATTCAAAATAATAAACCCATCCATCTTAAGTAAATAATTTTATTAAAAACATAATGGGGAAAACCAACAAGTTCAAGGAGGCCTAAAGTAATGAAGTTTGTGAGAATACTCTTAGACCAAATCCACACACTCAGTGGGATCCCATGCTATAAAAGGTCATAAATGAGTTATATTGGGTTCCCTTTGAATCTAGATAGTTTGAAACTTTGTTCCATTCATGCCAAGTGTGGATCAAATTTTCCCAATTGATGTAGCTCTTGTATTTTTACACATGATAAACATTGGTCTAAGGGGTGGATATCTTGTCTTATAGAGAATTGAGAAGTACAAATTTATGGACCCCAACCCCAATAGCACAGATCCAGTGCCTTTATTTACTACATTGGAATAGATACAAGACTTCAATAAAAACATAATGATAAGTTTAGTAGTTTTGGAAACCAAAATACAGACATTTACTTCACATTACAATTTTAGTGAAAAAAACATAGAAACCCCTTTGGAAACACCCATAAAATGCTAGATTATCCCTGATAGTCATTCATAATATACATATTGAAATCTTGGGAAAAAATAAAACATTATAAAGGGGTGACTCAGATGCCCAATAAGGGTAATAAATACATCATAAGAATAAATAATAAGGCATGGTGAATAACTAAAATAACTCATGCCATTAAAACATAATCTTGAGCATAATATGGATGGAATAAAATTTGAATGAATAATGTCATATAAATAATCATATGAAACATAACCATGAATATTATAATATTATAATAATATAATTATTTTCCAATTACTAATATCATAATGAGGTAATTCATAATGTTGGACTTCATAAACATACCATCAAGTCCTTGAACAAGATACCATAAATAATGGGTAAAAACCCAATATAGTTTGTTTCATGAGACCTACCGATGCATCAAGGGGATATAGAGGAAAAGAACCATCACTTAATAAGTCCAATGCATTAATCATATGAATGGGTTTAAACATAAACAACATATACATATGAAATGTAAATAACTTTCCCCAATCTGTTAATATAATCACAAACCATTCTAAGTAGTATGGTTAATGGTATCAAGATAGCACATCCACAGTCAAACTAATCATAAACCATTTAATAAAATATGGCAGATGAAAAAAATAAGATACAAATATCAATAAAAATCAAAAACCAATGTTTTGAAATAAAAGAAAATACTCAAATAAAATCATTGAGAAATTCTCAAGATAAGTACTCCTTTTACTTTGCAAAGAGGACTTCTTTTAAAAAAATCATTTGAATTTTTCATTATTATTTGTATAAAACAAGAAATGAAAAAATATATTTTTTTCATGAAAAAATTAGTGATTTTTTAAACACAATTATATCTTAAAATAGATCATGGATGGGAATTGAAAATGGGTATGAAACTAGGAAGTTCCCTTAAATCGGGTTTGCTTATCAGGAAGAATTGTTAAGGGAGCCTTGTAAAAAGTGTATTTTTTCCACAAATGAAAGATGGACTGATTTGAATATATGATTTTGGAAAATATATTAATAATTTATAAAATTAATTAAAATAAATTAATAATTACATTTTTTATAGAGGGATAAAGAAAAACCTGAATGAAATTGGAGGTTCAGGAAGAAACCCATACCTTATGTCTGAATGTGTTCTGCACTTGACCATAATATCCTGGATAATCATATTAAATACATTAATTAATAAATTTATAACCTTATATACTTTTATTTGATTAATTATTGTTTTATTATGTTAATTTATGTTTTTATTTAGGAGTTATAGATTTTAATTTCATCCTTTGGGAGTATTTGTTTTCTTGGTTTTCATGATCGATTTGTCTGTTAATAAGTAATGGAGTTCATGTAAAATGGGTATAATTCTACATAATTGGAATTATATGTTATTAATTAACATAAAAAATTTTAATTGGTCTTACATATTGTTTTTCCCAAATATGATAATGAATCATTGGATAACATGTAAATGATAATCATTCAGATTATTTTTAGCGGTTTTAGATCACAATGAACTCATTTTGTTTTATCATTTAGAATTATGTAAATATATTAATTATAGAAAATAAAAAGTGTTTTAATTTATATTTTAAAAACCTTTTCAACCATATAAATTTTTTCATGAACATCCTTTAATACCTTTTTGGAAAAATGAAAACTTTTCATCCTTGAAGGCAATGAAAAAAACACCTCACGGACGATGCTTCTATTTTTAGAATAAAAGGAAGAGGAGAAGGGGTTTGATGATGGATTATATCATTATAATAATAAAATTATATTATATTTAAGTTAATGTTGTTATAATTATATTTTTATGAGGGGAGGTGAGGATAGAATAATAAAATAAATGAACATGAAAAGAAATTAACAGAAAAAGAAAGCGGTTTTTACCTCTTGATTTTCTCCTCCCTGAGATCCTCCTTAGGGAAAAGGTTTTTATATTTTGATGAGACAAAGAGATCCTAGAAGTGGGGGAGGGTGTTGGGAATAGTATGTAGTAGAAATTTTACAAGGATCAAATATTTTAATGTGTGGGGAGTAGAGGTGGTGAGGGGTTGTACTTATAGTGGAGGAGAGGAGTGTTTTTTGAATATTTTATTCATTTGTTTATTATTTTGGATCAAGACTAAGAATAGTATTAGAAATATCATAAAATATATTAAAATAATGAATGGAATTTCTATATTATGGTTCTTAAATATGTTATTAATCAATTAATAGTTTATTTAACTTAAAATGTATTTATACCGTAAATTACCACATTTTACTATTCACCAAAAAATCAACTATTTCAGAAAATCCAAACCCCCCCCCCCCCAACAATTTTTTGACATTTAGAATTAAATAATTAACCCAATTTTATGAAAATAATTTTCTAAATATTATAAATTTAATTTTTAATTAAAATCACCATTGACTCAAAAAATACAGTTTTTGAAATTATAACTGATTTCATAACACTCTGAAAAATTAACTAAGGTATAATTAAATAATCCTAAAATCATAAGACAATAAAATATTTATTTATGAATACATTTTATAAGAATTAATTTTCTTTTAAATCATTTTAATAATTATGAAATTGTAATTAAATATTTATGGATCACAAAAATAACAGTACTTAATTAATAATTTTTAAAATATTCATTTACTTATACTATGATATAGTAATATCATACTTTCATTTATGAGATGTCTAAATTTTATTTATATATCCATGGGTGATGTTACTATCCATTTGGCTGATTTACTATTCATAAGGTTCATATTATTATTCCTAAGTTCAAGTTACTATTTCATCGGTATAGGTTCCTTAACATCTAGAAATACATCTTATTTCACTCATTATTTATTTATAAAGTTTTTAATGTGTTCTCTAAGTAAATTTATGTGATTTATATTATATAAAATAATTATAAAAAGGGTAATTTCATTAATAGATTTTTAGTACATTACAATCGCCCTTCCTACAAAAATTTCTTCCTCAAAATTTCTAGAATGTAACCTCATAAAAAGATTTGGTCAGTTCTTAATCAGAAGTTCCTTAGGACCCCACATCGCCTCTTCAATTTTATTATTTTTTCAAAGTACCTTTACCAGAAGAGTCATATGATTCCTCAACACCTATTATTTACTGTCTATAATCTGAATAGGCTATCCAAAATGAGATAAATTAGGTTCCAAATCTATTCCTTCATAAGTGAGGACATCCGTTGGGTCTGGCATGTACTTTATTAACAAAGAGATATAGGACACATTTTGTAATTTAGAATGGCTATGAAACATCAAAAAATGATAAAACACAACTCCAAATATATCCATGATTTCAAATGGACCAATTTATCTGGGACTCATTTTCCCTTTCATCCCAAATCTTATAACACTCTTCCATAGAGATACTTTCAAGAACACATGATCTCCCACCTGAAATTACAAATCATTCCTTCTATTATTAGCATATAAATTTTTCATAATTTGAGCTGATTTAATATTTTTTTGAATAGTATTTACCTTTGTAGTTTTTTCCTCTACAAACTCTAGGCCTACATGCTTACTTTCACCAACTTCATCCCAACAAGTCGGTGTACGAAATCTCTTTACATACAATGCTACATAGGGTTCCATTTGAATACTTTAATAGAAACTATTATTATAGTAAAACTCTACCAATGGTAAATAATGATCCCACATACCTTGTAAATCAAGTGATCATGATCTCAATATGTATTCTAAAGACTGAATCAACTTTTCTAACGGCCCGTCAGTTTGAGGGTGATAAGCAATACTCAAATGAAGCTCAGTATCCATAGATTTTTGGATAATTTGACATAATTTGGTTTTAAATAGTGGATCATAATCAGAAAAAATTGAGAGAAGTGATCCATGAATACTTATAAATTCATTAATATAGATTCATGTAAGGAACTCTTGTGGAAATTCATCCCTTATAGAGAGAAAATGTGCAGATTTGGTATGTTGATCAATAATTGACCATATTGCATCCTTCAATATTGCAGTTTTTTGTAATATAGTGAAAAAATACATGGTAATGTCATCCCATTTCCACGTAAGAATATGTATGGGTTTCATGAATCCTCTAGGATGTTGTCTTTCAGCCTTAATTTGTTGACATACTAAACATCTTGATACATAATCACTAATTTCCTCTTTCATGTTATCCCACTAGAAATTTTCCTTTAAATATCTATACATATTAGTTCTACCAGGGTATGTAGAGAAATTAGAGCTATGATCATCATCCAATAACTCCCTTTTTTATCTCGGGTATAGTGGGAACACAAATCCTCTTCCCAAATTTCCAAATTCCATCACCATACACGAAGTCTGCCAACTTCCCATCATTCACAGCTTTAATTTTATTTTGAATATTCTCATCATCAGACTGAGAAATTATAACACTTTAAAATAAATATGTTTGGTCAACCAATTGAAAATTAATGATATTTTACCTTCCTTGATAAATCTCATATCCATCTTTGCTAGATCCGTGTACACATGGTCCTTGTCATTCCTCACTTTATTCAGAACTCCACGATCCTTCCTTCTCAATGAATCTTCTACCTTATTCACCTTCCCTAGGTGGTAGTGTATTCGATAATTATAATCCTTGAGTAGTTAAGGCCATCACCTTTGTAACACCTCATGTTTTTTTGAAATATTTGTTGTTTCGAATTAATTTAATATTTTTGATATTTTTCATTTCACGCAACACTAAAAATAGTAATTTTATATATATTAAAGAACTATGTTTAGATTAAGTTATATGAAATGCTAAGTTAATCATGAACTAAATGGAATTTAAACGTTATATTTTTTAGACGAAACACTGAGGTAAGATTACAGTTCACACAAGAATGAATTTCCTCGATGGATTGCGTAACATGCAAAACCAAGTTCTACCGAACAATGATATATTATTAATATATATATATATAATAATATATAAGCTAGCCATTAAATTTTGATTTACGAATATTTTTAATTAAAATATGTAAATATAGGGATTTCCCAAAATATAAAATTAATAAAATAGTTCCAAATTATTTAGAAATTAATATAAGAACCAAAAAGAATATAAAGGAAGTATTATTAGAGAAAACTACTATTATGCTCAAAAAGTTGTTTTAATACTATTTAATTAAATTAATTAAAATTAGTAAGTAATTTTAATGTAATATATATGTTATATATCTAATTAAATATTTTTTATATTCATAAAATATATTTTATAATAATAATATAAGAACAAAACTAATTTAACACATAAAACCCAATATTTTTATTAAGGTAGTTTTAACGCCTTTTAATGACAAACTAATTTTAAATCCAATTTTTGGATCTTTTATATATTTAATATGTAAAAATAAACTTCATATTTGGATAAAAAATATAAAAATTTGTTTATGATAAATTTTTGGTATTTTCTTGTAAGGTTTCATTTTTTAATGAATAGTTAAAAATACTGGACTTTAATTCAAAAATATTATTCATATATTTTATTTATAGGTTAAATTATATTTTAAATTCGTTTAAAATTTTAATTATATAATTTTTTTATCAATAAATCCAATTTAGGTCATTGGAATCAATTTCATTTTGAAATCGATTATAAAAACATAGAAAACTTTTGAATGTTTTTACTTTAAAACCTCGAATTGTCAACCTGACTGTAGGATTAAATTTAAATTAATATATTCCACTTATGTGTTTGTAATTTGGAAAAATGGATTAAATATTTGGATTTAAAATAATTTATAATTTATAATAATTTCAAATTAGTTTTTTACCAAAAATATAAGTAAAAGTAATTAAAATTAATTACAACGATTAAGGTTAAAATAAGATTAATATGAGACTAAGATGTGACTTTACGGCCTAAATGACATAAAACTTTTTCCTCAATCCATTTTATAGCTATATTTTGACCCTATACTCACGTTTCTATAATTTGGACCATTATTGATCCATTGTCAATAAAAAATGTGGGTTTGGTTCCTTTATTTTAAAATATTACAAGAGTGCCACCCCTCCTCCATTATAAAAGGCCTCATATCCTGCCACTTTCTCACACCTCTCAAGAAACTTTGGATCCACAAAAATCTACCAAAATATCTCTCCAATATCCCAAACTTCCTCCTTAAATACTCCCTTGGTCAGAAAGCTTTCCAAGGAATCCCTTTGGTGCAAACCAAAAGAAGTTACCCGATTAAGTGGTAACGCCCTCCCTGAAACTCCTTCCCTTATTTTATTTATCCACTCCCTAAAATATTCTTATTAAATTACTATATAAAAAACTTTATCCTAAACATATTATTATTTTTTATTCTAAGGAGTCAACCTACACTTACACACATTTCCATCTAATGAGTAAGGAACATACTAAATGGAGAACTACTGCCTCACTAAATAATGATTTCTCATTTTTCATTTACTACCTTTCATGGTTAAAATTATAATGTAAAATATTTTTATATATGTTATATATAATATTTATTATGTCTTTAAGCTTATTTAATTCTTTTACAACACATATCTTATACTTTCCATTTTTGTTAAGACATTAATTTCGTTTGAGGAATTGTGGGCTATCGCCCCCTCAAAATAATGTGATTTGTTCATACACTACATAGAATGTATTTAGAATGGATTTAGTGAATAAATATGATATATATTATATAATAAATCTACCATAATAATTATATATATACATATATATGTATTTTACTTTCCTTCTTTCAACACGACAATTAAACAGAAATAACGTTTGTGCGTACGTACGGACTGTCGTCGCTATGAACGATGTATTCCATTTGATACTTCTATATTCATAGGATTATTATAAAACAAATATACTGAATATAAATTATATCTAAATCATGGTTTAAATTCTGTAAATCATTATATAAATATAAGTACCAAAGATAGAGAAAATTAAGACACATGCGAAAAAAAGCGGATATTACCCGAAGTGAAACCTTAACATAGAATTGTTAACAAGAGGATAATATAAATCCATAATAAAATATATATGGTATTATGAGTAATAATATGGTTATTTCATATATTTATAATAAATTTATATTTATTATATAAGATGCGTGAACAAGTACGATGAGATTCAAGACACAAGGTAAGTTAATTTCATCTCACTCTTTATTTCAGTGAGATACATACTTTATTAACCACCTATTCCTTTTGTGTGGTGTATATACTGCCCATTAATGTATTATATTCCTATTATAATTAAATATATGGTTATTTACATAACCATTTTATGATATTTATATCATGGGGTTTATGCTTCAAAAGTTACCAAATCGGTAAGTTAATTTTTGTCTCAATTTGCCTTCTTTGAGACACATGCCATGTTATGCACCTATATTTTTATATGAGGTGAATATCCTGAATTTGACATGTTATATAATAATTATTATTCATTTAATGATATTTTAATCCTCATGTGATTTCATTTTCTTACATGGGGAGTATGGTTTAATGTTATCGAGTTACAACCGTTTATTGCAATAATCTCATCACTTTTTGAGATTGTTTATGATTATGCTTTATTTGATGAAATATAATGATCCATATCTCAAGAACACTAAATAATTTTATTATATTATGGTTATTAATTATATATTCATGTATTGGTACCATTTTTTCACTCATTGGTACATAATATAGTTAAGAAAGTGGTTTTAATAAAGTTCAACTTTACCTATCTCTTCAGTTTTAAATACATGTTCATTCAAAAGAATATATTCTAAAAGGTTTAAAAAAAATTTATATTCTTATCATATTATATTTAAATGATACTTTTACCCATTTTTACCTTTTTTTAAAAAAAATTTAATAAGGAGTCTTCTTGTCATTGTCTATTCGAGGCACCCTTCTAAACTGTTTACGGTGTAAAAGGAATATTCGATGTGTTTGGGTTTGTCTGCCATCATGACTAACATTACCTTAAAGAATAATTTTCAAAATTAAAAAGATTATTTCTTAAAAAAATAAAAATGTTTTTCTAATATTCTATAAATTCATTATTTCAAATTATTTTAAAAATAAAAAGGTTTTCAAAAGGTTATCAAGATATTTTATAAGTTTTCAAGGAAAATGGTTTTCAAAATATTTTAAAGATTATTTTATATGTTTTTAAGTAAAATAGTTTTCAATTTTTTTTTGAAGTTTTATTTATAATTTTTATTCCCAAGAAAATTGTTTTCAAAAGGATTTTTGTATTTAAAAATTCTTTTTCAAATAAGAAAGATGTTTTCCTCAAGAAATGTTTTTAAAAGATATTTCAAAATTATTTTACATGTAAGATGACATCCATTGATATTAATCATGCCTCTCTTGGAAAACATATAAAGGTTCCATTAATATTCTTTATTTGAATGGTTTATGCTTGATTTAATGGTCTTTATGAAACTCATTTATCTCTCAACATTTATATGTTTGTGAAATCCATTTTTCATTCATGGGTTATGTTTTTGAGGAAATGATTATGAAACTTGTATATTTTTCCATGGGTTATGATATGATTACATGTTTATGATACCCATTTAATTTCATGTATTATGATATGATTGTTTATGATTTTTTGGCACATGTATGTATGATTTCATGATAAGATGGGTGGGATCTATATCTCCCTTTAATGCATTGGGTAAAAATTTGTATCTCATGAGATAGAATAAGATGGTATTGGGAGTAATCCTTGACTACTAAGATGACCAATGGAGTGAACCATGACTACCAACATGGTATAAGGAGTGAAATTGTGCTACCAAGATTCCCATGGGATTGAACCATGACTACCAAGGTGGTATGGGGATTGAACCCATACTACTAATATGGTATTGGAAGTGATTCCATGGATACTATGAAAATCATATTATATACTTATGTTTTTGCCACAATTACATGTTTTATTCCTATTTTATAATTTCATGGATTCTATTATTTATTTCCTTATGATTTATGTCTTATGAAAAACCAATATTTATTCCATGATTTATGTTTATGATATTTGATATACAGGGTATGATATTATATTTTCTTGATTATGTTATCATACCCTTATTCTCATGATTATGCTTACATGTCTCTCTTGTTTACCCTTACTGATTATCTGATATCAACCCTTTATTACGTCACCTTTCCCTAGGTTATGAAGAAAAGATTTAGGTATAAGTACTAAAGGTGGAGATCTTTATGGGAGATGTTGAATATATTTCACTAGGATAGAATACTTTGTTCCATGTTTCCAAAGACGCTAAACTATTATGGTACTTGGGAATGTATTTTTGTAATATAATGAATATTAATCTAAAATGATGTAAAATCAATGTATTTTAAGCCTGGGCCCCTATAATTTGAATCAAAGGAATGTTTTAGTTAACCTTTGGAAACTAGGATGAGGAATACTTTTTGATAACTCTAATGATGTCTATGGATAAGTCTAAGGATAAGGAAAATCATAGGAAAATATCCTATAATTTTGGTAAAGTATTGAGTGAGTGGTTTCTTAGAAATACATTCTTGTCTGGATACTACAAGTGGATGTGGCTCTGGAACATATGTACCTAGAAGTGAAAAATACAACAAGATACTATGTGCCTAACTTGGGGTAATATGGTATGTGACAATGGGCCTTGCTGCACACATGGTTTGAAACTCCTAGGGGGTATGCTTTGGGAATTCAAAGACTATTCAAAAACCATCATGAATAATTTAAATAAAATTTGGTTGTGAATAACATAGGATAAAACTAATCTGTCATCGATTAAAGGTATGTATCATGATTTAGTCATCCTAAAAGTAAATATTTTCATGACTATGTAGTTTTACTCTATGAAAGTAATGATCACACTATGATTTTGGTTTTAGTTACTGGCAGGAAATAGATGAAACTAGATTAATGTTGAATGTGATGGATGATTTTTTAATGAGCGATCAAGTGGGAGGATCACTAGAGTAAAAGATTTTATAATCATGCCTAATAAAATTTAAAGGAACATGATCAATAATGCGTACCTTAACCAACTATTAGACTCACCAAGGAAGAGAAATAAAGAATTTTTTGAGTGTTTGGGTAATTAAGACCCTGGAAAAAATAAGATTCAGTTTTCTTTGTGTCAATAATGTGGAAAGAATAACCTAATTGAATGTATTAGAGGAACAATATGATGTTTTGAATATGGAAAATAAGGACCCAAAGATAGTGACTACAAGGAAAAAAATAAAGAGTTTATTTAACAAAATGGATGAGAATATTGGCCTCCCAAATTCATAATTGAAGGTAAGTGTTTTAAATGTGGAATAAATGGTCATTATGAAACTCAATGTACCAAGAAGAAATCTCTTGAAGAGGATCAGTAATATGCTACGAGTAATAGTTATATTGCTACTAATGATGAGAAAATAGATGAAATGTGAAAGGAACGATGTATTAAATAAAAATGATGAGGTAGAATTATTATGGATTATGGATGAAGTGGAATAATGAAATTTTTTTATGTATTTGGATTCAAGAATTATGAAAGTTGAAAAATATAAGGATTGTCCTTTTTTTCACAACAGATTTACAATAACATGTTGAATGGTTCTAATGGATTAGGAAATTGATTAAATGGAAATATTATGTCCATGGAAAACACATGATTAAGGTAAAGATAACCCTTAATATGTTCCTTATGTTATATTATTGTTGTTTGGATAAATATATGTTGGATGTAAGTAAATCAGATGATACTAATTACCTTGGAACTAATTAAGGACTTTTTTACAAGTAGTTTATTCTATCTTGTATAAAGATTACAACATCTTTTATTTATTAATATATCCAATAATATATGGGATAAGGAAAAATACTTGTTTTCTAGTAGTATTTATGGTAATTTATGTTATTACAATGTTTTAATAGAATATACGATGAAGGTATTCACATGTTTGGAATGTGACAACCGAGTGGTACTTTGTGATATATGGGGGATCAATGTTAAGATGATTTATGACCTTATTTTTAATGTTTTGGATGTTCATCTTTCAAAAGGGTTATAAGGTTAACCATTTTTAAAAATATTAAGTTAAAATTTAGATGAAGTTTTTGAGAATAAATTATTATCACACCACATGTGTATTTATGCATATCAGATAACTTGTTATAAAAACATGGGTTTGATGACAACTGATGACAAATGGGATGGAATTTCATTGATTTGGTGGTCTATTAGTTCTTTAATAATGAAAAATTCACCTTCTCTTTTAAAGAAGGTGGTGAATTGGATCGACAAACAAAAAATGGTGACGTTGTCCTAAAATCATGCATGTATATCCTTTCAGGAAAATTATTCAACTTTAGGAAAAGGGATCTTCAAGATAAAAATGTTATCCTAGTACCTTCATTTCTAATGAATAAAATGGACCCTTAGATAATCATATATTTATGGCTTTGTGAATGTTAATGTTATCCTAATCATGTTCCCTATTACTCTACATCAAAACATTATAGTTATATTTCTCCTTCATATCCATGTTTTAACTTCCAAATTATGTTCTTCTATGTGGGAATCTAGTTACAAGTTACTTTGGGTAACCGTTATGGTTCCTATTTTTTTAAAAGGAAGTTTTAGTATTCATTTTTTTATGGTGTGGGCTTCTAAGAAAGGAACTTTCTATTATTAAACCTTTAATAAAGTAGAAAATTTTGAGGGAAAATTTAATTTTAAGGGGGGTAGAATATAACACCCAGAGATTTTGCGATTTTTTTTGAATTAATCTAATCATTTTGACATTTTTTATTTCACGTAACACTAAGAACAATAATTTTATATATATGAAAGCACTATGTTTAGATTGTGTTATACACAAAGAAAATTTAATAGTGCACTACAAGAAATATAAAGGCTATCTTTATTTATAAGAAACACTGAGGTAAGATTACATTTTACACAAGACTGACTTTCCTCGATGGCTTGTGTAACACGCAAAATCGAGTGTTTTCGAACAATAATATATTATTAAATATATATATATTAATAATATATAACCTAGATGTTAAATTAGATTTTATAAATATTATTAACTAAAATATGTAAATATATGGTTTTCAAAAAACATAAAATTAATTAACAAGTTAAAAAATATTTAGAAAAGATTATGAGAACGAAATTGAATATAAATGAGGTATTTTTATTGAAAAATATTATTATGCTCACAAAGTTGTTTTAATACTAATAAATTAAATTAATTAAAATTAGTAAGTAATTTTAATATAATATATATATTATATATCTAATTAAATATTTTTTATTTTCATCCAATATATTTTATAATAATAAGATAATAATAAAACCAATTTAACACATAAAACCCAATATTTTTATTAAGGTGGTTTTAACGCCATTTAATAAAGAACCCATTTTAAATACAATTATTGAAAATTTTATATATTTAATATTTCAAAATAAACTTCATATTTTTAATCTAAGAATAAAAATTAGGTTAAGAATTTTTTTTGGTATTTCTCTATAAGGTTTCATTTTTTAATGAAAAGTTAAAAATGATGGATTTTAATTCAAAACTATTTTATCATATAATTTATTTATAAGTTTAAATTATATTTTAAATTGGTTTAAAAGTTTAATTATATAATATTTTTATCAGTAAATACAATTTGGTTCATTGGAATCATTTTTATTTTGAAATTGAGTATAAAAACATAGCAAACTTTTGAATGTTTTTACTTTAAAAACCAACATTATCAACTCGACTGTGAGATTAAATTTAAATTAATTTCTACCAATTATTTGTTTTTAATTTGGAAAAATGGATTAAATATTTTTAATTATAAAAATTTATAATGCATAATAAGTTGAACTTAGTTTTTTACCAGAAATATTAGTGAAATTAATTATAATTAATTACAACGATTAAGGTTAAATTAAGCTTAATAAGAGACTAAACCATAACCTCAAGGCCAAAAAAGATCTATACACTTGTCCTAAATCCATTTTATGTGCATATTTAGACCTTATCCTCCCTTGTATCAAATTTTTACCATTATTGAATCACTTTCAATAAACAACATGGGTCAGGTTCCTTTCTTTTAAAATATTACAGGAGTGTCACCCCTCCATTATAAAGGCCTCATATCCACCCACATCATCACACCAATAAATCCACTTTTGTTTGAATAAAAACTAAAATAATATATCCATAAAATCTCAATATTACTCCTTGAATCCTCCCTTTGTTATAAAACTTCCCAAGGAATCCCTTTGATGCAAACCAAAAGAAGTTACCCGATTAAGAGGTAACACCCTCCTTTATACTCCTTTCTTTTATTTTCTTTCTCCACTCCCTAAAGTATTATTATTCCATGATTGTATAAAAAACCAGTATCCTCCATATAATATGATATTTTTATGCTATTTATTCAACCTATTCTTACACACACTTCCATCTAATGGGTAATGAACATACTGTTTACATGTATGACGGACTACCACCTCACTAAATGATGATCATTAATTTTTTATTTTACTGCATTTGATGGTGGATATTATGATGGAAACAATGTTTATACATGTTATATATAATATTTATTATGTATTTAATCTTTTTAAATTATTTTACAGCACATATCTTTATACTTTCTATTTTATGTTAATACGATAATTTCATTTGAGGAAGTGAGGACTACCGCCCCCTCAAAGCGATGTAATTCGTTCATACACTACATGGAATGTATTAAGTATAGATTTAGTGAATACATATTATATATAAGTTATAATAAACACATTAAAATAATTATATATATACACGTAGATATATAAGAATTTTACTTTCTTTCTTTCAATACGACAATTAAATGAAAATAGCATTCATGCGTACATACGACTTGTCATCTCCATGAATGGTGTATTCAGTTTGATACTTATATATTATAAGGATTATTATAATACACATATACTGAATATAAATTAAATATAAATTATGGTTTAAATTATTGATATCATGATATAAATATCATGACCAAAGATACTTAAATTTAAGGCACATTCAGAAAACAAAGCAGATATTACCCGAAGTGAAACCTTAACATAAAATTGTTAACAAGAGGATAATATAAATCCATAATAAAAAATATTTGGTGTTATGAGAAATAATATTAGTCTTTGATAGATTTATAATAAATATATATTTATTATACATGAGTCATGAATGAGTATGACGAGAGTTAAGACACACATGGAATTTCATCTCACTCTTTATTTATATGAGATACATGCTTTATCCTCCACCCATTACATTTGTGTGGTGTATATACTACCCATTAATGTATTATATTACTCTTATAATTAAATATATGGGTATTTAGATAACTATTTTATGATATTTATATCATGGGTTTTGAACTTGAAAAGTTACCAAATCATTAATTTAATTTTTGTCTCAATTTGCCTTCTTTGAGACACATGCCATATTATGCCCTTGTCTTTTTATATGAAGTGTATATACTAACTTTGATATGTTATATCATAATTATTATTAATTTAATGATATTTTACGCCTCATGTGATTTCATTTTCTTACATGGGGATTATGGTTCAAAGTTACGAGGTTACAATATTTTATTGAAATAAACTCATCGCTTTTCGAGATTGTTTATTATTATTCTTTATTTGATGAAATATAATGATAAATATCTCATGAAAACTCGTGAATTTTATTATAATATAGTTATTAATGATATATTCATGTATTGGTACCATTTCTCACACATTGTTACATAATATAGCTAATAAATTCTTTTTAATAAAGTCTAACTTTACCTCTCTATTCGGTCAGAAATATGTGTTTATTCAAAACTGTGTCTTCTAAAAGGTTTCAAAAAATGTTCTATTATTATACTATGATATTTAATGATATTTTTAGCCATTTTTTTACTTTTTTTAAACAAAAATATTTTTAATAAGTAATATTCTTGTCATTTTTCGGTCGAGGCACCTTTCTAAACTCTTTACGGCGTAAAAGGAATATTTGATGTGTTCTAGTTTGTCTGCCATCATGACCAAAATTTCCTTGAAGCATCATTTACATGATTAAAAAGTTAAATTCTTAAAATAAAAAAACAATGTTTTCCTAATATTTTTTTAAATTTATTGTTTCAAAGTACTTTCAAAGAAAAAGGTTTTTAAAACTTTTTCATGATATTTTATAAGTTTTCAAGGAAAATGGTTTTCCAAATATTTTCAAGCTTCCTTTATAAGTTTTAAAGTAAAATGGTTGCCAAAAAGATTTCAAGATTTCCTTATAAGTTTTATTCCTAAGAAAATGGTTTTCAAAAGGTTTTATGTTTTTAAAAATATTTTTTCAAATAAGAAAGGATATTTTACTCAAGAAATGTTTTTGAAATATATTTTAAAATTATTTTCCATTTAAGATGACATACGTTGATGTTACTCATTCCTCTATTAGAAGTAATCTAAAGGTTACATTCATATTATTTATCTGAATGGTTTATTATTAATATAATGGTATTTATGAAACCCATGTCTTTATCATGGGTTATATGTATCAGAAATCCATTTTTATTTCATGGGGTATGTTTTTGATGAAATGATTATGAAACTTGTATCATTTTCCACAGGTTATGATATTATTAAATGTTTATGATAACCATCTCATTTCATGGGTTTTGATACAATTGTTTATGATTTTTTGGAACATGTATGTATTATTTCTTGATAATATTAGTGGGACCTATATCTCTCTCCAATGCATTGGGTAAAGATTTATATCTCACGAGATAAAATAATATGGTCTTGGGAGTAAAACATGACTACTATGATGGCCATGGGAGTGAACCATGACTACCAAGATAGTATGTGGAGTGAACTCATGTTACCAAGATGGATATAAAAGTAAACAATTACTACCAAGATTCCATGGGTAGTGAACCCATATTACTAAGATGGTCTTGGAAGCAATGACATGGATACTATATAAATCATATTATATGACTATGTGTGTTCCACAATTCTATGTTTTGTTCCTATATTTTTATTTCATGGATTATGTTATTTATTTTCTTATGATTCATATCTTATGAACTGCCAAGATTTATTCCATGATTCATGTTTATGATCTTTGATATGAAGTGTATCATCTTCTATTTTCTTTATCATGTTCTCATACCCTTATGCTCATGATTATTCTTACATGTCTCTCATGTTTACCCTTATTGAGAATTTGAGTTCACCACTTTCTTATGATATCTTTACCTAGTTTATGAAGAAAGGATTTAGGTATATGTACTAAAGGTGGATATATTTATGGGTGATGTTGAATATATTTCACAAGGATAGAAGATTTTGTTTTCCAAGTTTCTAAAAACACTAAACTATTACAGTCCTCAGGCGTATATTTTTTTTAATGCACTTAATATTCATCTAATGTGATGTAATATCCATGTATGTTAAGCCTGGGTCACTATAGACTTTCCCTCATGTCGATTTCTTTCTGTGAGAAGATATATTTCAATCTCATGTAATATTTATATATCTCACATATTTCTCTATAGAGATAGAGGCTCTATATCTTCAAAGTAAAGATTATAGCTGCTAACTCAAGATCATGAGTTAGATAGTTTTGTTCATGAATTTTTAACTTCCTTGATGCATAAGAAATAACTCTTTCATTATTCACAAGGAAACACCTGATTATTTTCTTCAATGAATCACTATAAATAAAAGATCCACCATTTCTCAATGATAGGGTCAAGATTGTATCATTCACTAATATCCTCTTCAATTATTCAAAAAATTATTCACATTATTTTTTTTCATACAAACTTAATCCCTTTACAAGTGAGATTGGTTAATGGGTTATCTAATCAAGATTTTTTTTGAATGAAATGTCGATATTAATCAACTAAACCAATGAAACTATGTACATATGTTCTGTTCATTGGGGTAGGCTATTCTTGAATTGCTTTTGTATTTGTAAGATCAACTCAGATTCCATCACTAGAAAAAATATGACCAAGAAAAGAAACTGATTGATGTAAAAATTCACTCTTCCTAAAATTACTATATAATTTATTTCTCCTAAGAGTCTTCAGAACAATATGCAAGTGATTCTCATGGTCCTTATATATTTTGGAGTATACTAAGATATTATCAATAAATACCTCAACAAAGTCATCAATATATTCCTTGAAAACTCTATTCATTAGATCCATGAACGTAGAGGGTTCATTAGTTAGTCCAAATAGAATTAATATAAACTTTTAATGTCCATACCTAGTTCAAAATATTGTATTTGGAATATCTTCCTTCCTCACATGCAATTGATGATATCTAGTTCGAAGGTCAATCTTTGAAAAATATTGAGCTTCGTGAAGTTGATTAAATAAATCATCAATGTCAGGAAGAGGATACTTTTTCTTTATTGTAATATCATTGATTTCCCTATAGTCAATGCACAACCTCATGGATTTATCTTTCTTCTTAACAAAGATAACATGGACTCCTCAAGGAGAAACACTAGGGTGAATAAATCCTTCACCACTCAATTCCTCCAGTTTTTTCTTTAGAGCTAGTAATTACAAAGTGGCTATTCTATAAGAGTCATCGATATAGTCCTTACACCAATAATTAAATCAATAAATAACTCAAATTATCACTTTGTAGGATCGAGGTAAATCCTCCAGAAATACATCAATATATTTTTTCAGAATAGGTACATCTTCAATTTAAATATTCATAAATGAGGTTTTCTCGTCTACCCCAAGAATTTCATTTGGAAGAGCTACTGAAGGTGGATCTAGATAAGAACCAAATTAGGATGTTTCTTCTCTAAAGATAGGGGATTCTAAATTTTCCTCACAAATTGTGACTTCCTTCTGCTTACAATAGATTTTTTCATCATATTTTGAAGGCCAGTCCATATTGAGGATTATATCAAACTCAATCATAGGTATGATGATAAGGTTAGAAACTATAGCATGTTTATGTGTCATAAAGGTGACTTATCAAAACATATTTTTTGCAATGATACATCCCTTAGGAGTTTTTACTGACAACAATGTTATTAAGTCAAAAGGGAAATGTCTAATTATCTTGGAAAACTAGAAAGATATAAAATAAGGTGATGATACAGAGTAAAATAAATCATTTTTTATGTTTGTGTAAATGATTAAAGTGCCCTCCATCACATCGTTAATAACTTAATCCTCATTAGTTGTGACCACATAAGCTTGGAAATTCTCCCTTCGCCTTCTTTGGGGAAATTTTCCTTGACTCTTAGGATAATCATCTGCATAATGTATCATCTCTTTACAGTTGTAGAATTGAACTTTGGTTGCTTTTTTATTTCCCATGTAATCATAGGATTAGTGGAATTTTCTCTAAACTTGTAACAAACACCCATACCCTTCAAGAATGTATCCATGTATTTCTTCCCAAAATTATCACAGTATTGAAATTCAACTCTTCCCTATTGCCCATTTACTTATTACCTTTTTTTGACTACTTATCATCCTACTTATTCTATTTATTTCTTTTAAAGTAATAAGACTTAGAGAATTACTTTTCTTTCTCGATAGTACATGATGTTATATCTTCATATGATGAAAAATTCTAGGAGACCAGTTCCCTTCAGAGTAATTATTTTAAACTGTCAAATAATCGACCAATCTTGCTCATTAGATTATGTATATTGTCCACGACATTCATTTCTAACCTTGTAAAGTTGGATTCATACTTGGTGATGTTTTTATCCTCTTTCTGTATTAGACTCAAGAATTTCCTCTCCATATCCACTTGATTCTCATGGGGGAAATATGTTTAATAGAAAACTTCCTTTAATTTATTCCATTCAATTTTTTCAATTTCTTAATCATATTTTGTTTTTTGAATTAACTACCACCACTTTTCTGTATCTCCTGAGAGATGATAAACCTCCATGATAACCTTATCCCTTTTATTACATCCCAAAGTGAGAAATATCTTCTCCATGGAAATTATCCACTACTCCACTGAAAATGGGATTATAGTTCTCTTGAATGATGGAGGTTATTGTTGCATAAAGTGGTTTAACATTTCTCTTCCACATTGTGTATTAGGATGCCCCATACGGGTAAGATTATTGTTCATAACCTGATTCAACTGTCCTAGAATAGTTATAAGTTTCTCAACACCAATCGTAGTTATAGTACCGATGTCATTATATTGCATGGGAGGACATTCCCTATATGGGATACATGCATTGATACGATTTCCATTTCTTCCACTAGGAGCCATTACTAAATAATTTCATACACTATATTAGGGTATAAATCATAATGTATAATCTCAAACTAGAAAAACACTTAACATAAATTGAAATTTTATGCATAAATAATTTCATACTCATAAAAATAGTTTCTTTGGGTTCATATTTCCTTGTAAATCCTTTATAATGGTTTGTAAATAAAATATAAATTATCCTAAGAATATACCATAGTAGTGTAAAAATAGGTGCATAGTAAGGCCCATTTTCAGGTACCAGGTTACCCCGAGTCACCTCCCCCCCCCCCCCCCACACACATATTTTTGGACTTGTTACCCCTAGGAACATCTATTTCAGAACCACGCCCACTTGTAGTATACAGATAGAGATATATTGGTAGGAGGATCCACATAATCTCTACCTTACTAAAATTCTATTATTTACTTCTATTATTATCCTTAAAGTCTATATTAGGGTTATTTTCCCTAATCTATGTTTTCTAAATCTAGTTTTCAAGGTTTCTACTAAACATTCTTTGATACCAACAGTAAAGACCCTGACCTTAGTAGCCTAGAGTTGATGCCTTTATTTATTATATTGAAATAGATACAAGACATGAATACCAAGGGACCAATAAATTTAGTAGTTTTTGAAACTAGAATACATACATGTATTTTAAATTACACCTTGAAAGAAAAAATAAGAAAAAAAATCCTTTGGAAACACCTATAAACTTCTAGATTATCTGTTCTAGTCATTCATAATATACATCTTCGCAACCTAAAAAAACTAAAAAAATATTAAGGGGTGATCTTATATGATTAGTAAGGGTAATAAATACAACGTAATCATAAATAATAAGGCATGGTGAATAACTAAAATAACCCATTCCATTAAAACATAATATTGAGCATAATATGGAAGGAATAAAAGATTAAAGAATAATTCCATATAAATAATCAAATGAAACATAACCATGGATATTATACTAGTCGAATAATATCATGATTTATCAATTACTAATATCATAATGATAGAATTCATAATTTCATACATTATAAACAAACCATCAAGGTCTCAGCCAAGACACCATACATAATGGGTAAAAACTAAGTCTAGTTTGCCTCATGAGACCTATCGATGAATCAAGGGGATACAACAGGCCCCACCCATCACATAATAAGTCCAATGAATTACTAATATGGATGAGGGTAAATATAAAAAACATATACATATGAAATGAAAAACTTTCCACAATCTATTAACATAATCACTAACCATTATGAGTGGGATAATGAATGGTATCAAGATAGCGCATCCATAGTCAAACTGATCATAAACCATTTAATAAAATATGTTTTATGATAAAAATAAGAGATATATTTTAATAAAATTCAACATATTTTTTGAAATAAATTAAAAAAAATAAAATCATCAAGAAATTCTTAAGAGAAATACCCCTTTTACTTTGCAAAGAAGAGTTCTTTTAGAAAAATAATTTGTATTTTTCATTATTGTTTGTATAAAACAAGAAATGTACAGATATAGTTTTTTCATCAAAAAATTAGTGATTTTATAAAAAATTATATCTTAAAATATATTATGGATTGCGCTTAAAAATGGGTAAGAAAATGGGAAGTTCCCTTACATTGGGTTTTCTTATCGGGAAGAATTGATAAGGGAGCCTAGTAAAACATGTATTTTCCCACAAAAAAGATGAAATTATTATAATATATTATTTTGGAACATATATTAAGAATTTAGAGTAATTATATAAAATAAATTAAGAATTAAATTGTTGTATATATGGAGAAATAAAAACCCAAATGATAATAGAGGTTCGAGAAGAAACCCTTACCTTATGTCCGAATGTGTTATACACTTAACCTTAATGTTCTAGATAATCAAATTAAATCCACTAATTAATTAATTCATAACTGTATATACACGTATTCAATTCATTATAGTATTATTAAGTTCATTTATAGACTTATTGATGAGTTATAGAGTTTAATTTCATCGTTCGAGAGCATTAATTTTCTTGGTTTTCATGATCGGTTTGCCTGTTCCTAAGTAATGGAGTTCATGTAAAATAGGTATAATTATCTAGAATTAAAATTATATGTTATTGAAGAACATATATAAGTGTAATTTTTTATATATATTTTGTCCTATATGTGAGGATTAATCATTAGATAACATGTAAATGATAATCGTTTAGATTAATTATAGAGGTTTTAGATCACAATGAACTCGTTTTGTTTTATCATATAGTATTATGTAAATATGTTACATCCATAAAATAAAAAGGGATTTAATTTAAATTTTAGAATATTTTTCATCCATTAAAATGGTTTCATGAATATAATTGAATATGGTGAAGAAAAATGAAAACTTATCATCCTTGAAGGTGATGAAACAACATATCACTGATGATGTTTCCATTTTTAGAATAAATGGGAGAGGAGATGGGGATTGATGATGGATTATTCCATTAGTAAAATAAAATTTTATTATATGTAAGGTACTAGATTTATCATGATATTTTGATGAGTGTAGGTGAGGATATAATAGTAAAGGAAAATAACTTGAAAATAAATTAAAAGAATAAGAAAGAGGTTTTTACCTCTTGATTTTCTACTCCTTGAGAACCTCCTTAGGGAAAAGGTTTTGGTGTTTTTATGAGACCAATATCTTATGGTCTTGGGGGAGGGGCTTGGGAAGAGGATTGGGAAGAAATTTTACAAGTCTAAAATCTTTTAAGGTGCATGGAGAATAGGTGGTGAGGGTGGTATTTATAGTGGAGGAGAGGAGTGTTTTGTGAATATTATATTCATTTGTTTATTATTTTGGCTCAAAACAATGAATAGATTGATAATTATCATCAAATATATTAAAATTATTAATTTAATTTTAAGATTATGGTGCTTACATCATCCATGAATCAAGGAATACTGTATTTAACTTATAAAGTATTTATACCGCAAATTACCTTATTTTACTATTTATTAAAAAATCAATTATTTCATAAAAATACCAAAAATTCACCTTAATAATTTTTAGACAAGTATAATCAAAAAAAGAACTCTATTTTATGAAAATAGTTTCCTAAATTTTAGAAATTTAATTTTTAATTAAAATCATCATTTACTCGAAAAATTCAGTTTTTAAAATTATAACTAATTTTATAACACTCTGAAAAATTAACTAAGGTCTCATTAAATTACCCTAAAATCATAAGACAAAAAAATATAAATTTATGAATAAATTTTATGAAAATTAATTTTCTTTTAAATTGTTTTATTAATTATAAAATTATACTTAAATATTTGTGATTCATAAAAATACCAACACTTAATTAATTTTTTTTAAAATATTCATTTACTTATACTATGATATAATTATATCATTCTTTCATTTATGAGATGCCCAAATTTTATTTATACTTTCATGGGTGAGGTTACTATTCATTTCTCAAATTTACTATTCATAAAGGTTATATTACTATTCCTAAGGTTAGGTTACTATTTCTTTGGTATAGGTTCCTTAACAACTAGAAATACCTATTATTTCACTCATTATTAATTTATAAAGTTTTTATTGCATTCTCTAAGTTATTTTATGTGATTTATACTTCAAAAAATAATTATATGAAGGGAAATTTCATTGATAGAATTCTAGTTCGTTACAATAAAGGAGTATGATTCAATCTCATCCAGTGTGATATTGTTGGAAAGAAAAACCTCAATCTCATTAATAAAATAAATGGAATCTTTATGGAGTGAATCTCTACGACCATAGAATCTACTGAAGGTTCCCAAAACCGATACTCTTGAGTTAGAGACAACACCTCCCCCCTACATGACCCCAATACAATAGGATCCATCAATGTTGCACTACTAGGAGGGTTATAGTAAACCCAATGAACCTTGGTAGGCATTCATTGGTTAATGGGAATGGGTATCCTACCATCCATAACCATCTTAAAAGTGTGAGTGTTCTCCCAGTGCTTTAAGAGAGATCCCAAGTCCACTACTAAACACCTGGAACATATCTTTATAGAAAGACATGAGTTGGAGATTACTTTAAGATGGGATTTTTTCTTCATATTACTTATAAACCACCAACAAGATGATAATAGGATCATACAGAAACCACCCATTTCCCTTTGAATAACCAAATTCTCAGACGTTTCCTTGTTGAAACTTTTTTTAATAAATTCAATTAGATTCCAACTTTATCCCCTTTTGTATGATCACCTCATCTATTGATATGGAATGGTTCTAAATATGACAAACTAGAAAATTATACATTTCTAGAATTTAATTACCCCATATATTTACACCCTATTCATTATCCTCGAAGTTAGTATGTTATTCATTACGATAAGCTTTTGCTGAGAAGGTTCTTCTTGAGGATTTAGTGAAGAGGAATCTATCTTGATCAAAAGATATCACAATTTTGTTGAAGATATCACATTGTTGCTGGTCCAAATTTGCTTGAGTGAAATCTGAGAACCTACATTCCTGATAGAATGATATCAATATTTAGGCATACTAGGTATCTAATAGTTCCACCTACCCAATTATGGTACCAGAAGTTGATCTCACCACATCTGAAGATACACCGAGATTAGAATTGAAGTTATAGAATGTGTCCCTTTATAATCTTCCATAGGCATGAAAATTTCAATTCTAGTTCTTCCAAGTTTTCCCTATATTTCCCCATGATGTAATCACAACTAGAAATAGGACCTATACCAATTGTTTGGGCCAAACCATTGGTATATAACACTAATTTTGACTTATACAAATGGTTTGGCCAAAACCATTGGTATAGGTCACTCATATGGACATATACCAATGATTTGGTGAAAAACATTGGTATAAGTCACTAATTTAGACCTATACCAATGGTTTGGACAAAAGCATTGATATTGGTCCACCCTATGAAAAAGAACCTATACCAATGGGTCTCAAAACCATTGGTTTGGATATATATATGTTTTATGGAATATTTTTTCAAATAACATTCAATAAATCAAAAGTTAAAATACTTATGAATATATATATATATATATATGAATGTATGTTCACAAAAGTCATGTTAAGTTAGTGGTTAGGTCATTTTATTATAAAAAGATGATGATGGGATGAAAACCAAGTTGAGTTTTTTAAGTTACCTATACCTACAGTTTTATAGAACCATTGGTAAAGGTCTATACCAACAGTTTTCCCAGAACCATTAGTATAGACCTATCCCAATTCCAACCTAGAAAATGGTCCTCCAAACCATTGGTTTAGGCTATAAAAATAGCTTGGAAACCTATATCAATGGTTCCAAACTGTTGTTATATGGTATTTTTCTATAAGTGACTTACCCCATATAGATCACCATTATAAAACCTCCCAAGTCAATTTGTCTTGGAAGCATTACATGGTACCCCCTTTACACTTCTAAGGTTAATTCCCCCTGCTTCTACTTTCTTTTCCATACTATCCCCGAAGGCCTAATGACACCACCCTTCCATATGAGAATCCTATATAAAAGATTTCATTATATTCTAAATGTTCCTTACCAATGTTTTCAGAACCCTGGTAACAGACAACACATGCATAGTGATTGAAGAGAGAATATAGTTTAAAAGGGTGATCCTCCCCTTGAAATATAGAAAATGATTCCTCTAGTTGTTGATGTGATTGATTATATTTTCCACCACCCCATCATAGTGGTGAATACGTAATATTCTGGGGGAGGTCTGATCTCTTAAGTAATCCATAAGGAAGTGACTTCTATTAATTCGAATGAGTTCCTCATTTTTATTTCCATGACTATCTAAACAAAAATTCGAGATGTACACTCTACTCTTCTCATGGTTAATATGTTTCCCACTCTACATACTATAATCCTCCATAATCTTGTAATCCATAAAATTGATATTCTACTCCCATTAATAAAAAAAATTCATTTGTAAAGAGGAGATGATAGACTCCATTGAATTAGCTTATGAACTGGAAGGGAAGAATGGTACAATTATGAATGAAACTAGAAATATGTCTACTAATAGATTCCTAGACCATAATGAAAATGTTAGGAGATAGAGGTTCACCCTACCTTAGACCATAAATTGTCTTAAATAATTCGCATTTCTTACACATAAAAGTGACCAAAAACCATGGGGAGATAAATCATTTAAGAACAAATCGAGCACCTAGTTTTAGAATCCCATAAAATACATAACCTTAAGAAGGAATCCCCACTCTAATATGTCATATGAATTTTCCATGTCGATCTTGATTGCAATGTTAGAGTTGAGGGTCTTCTAGTTATTGTCTTTAATCATTTCCCATGCTATTTCAATGGCATCCTCTGTGGGCATTCCTCTCATAAACTCATGATACTCCTCTGAAACCCATATGAGATGATGGATTATGATTCTCCTATTAATCACACTAGAGATAATCTTGTAGGGAAATTTACATATACTGATAGGTATATAATTCTTAAGAGTGGAGGGATATTTCACCTTTGGAATGTGGATGAACATGGTTTCACAAGCCACATGAGGTATGATTAATCCTCAAATATAATATTGGATTTCTTACATGATATCACTTTTAACAAAATCATTACATTCCAAGTAAAAAGATATCAGTAATCCATATTGACTAGTAGAAATATCATTTTTGAGAAAAGAACTGATTCCTATATTTACCTCTCTTCTATAATTCTTTCAAAAAAATAATTGGAGGAGTCCAATACCACATGAGTAATAAAATAAAATATATTTGTATGACCCTATGCATATCCCTCCCATATTAAAATTTTATCACATGTGATAATGGATTTGAAGTTTTCTTCAACCGTACTTTCCACCATATCAAGGTCATTTGTGAAGGTTAAATCATCCAAAAGAATGTTAAGAGTGTTACCTATTTTATCCCCCTTTAAACATGCCTGAAAAAATGTTATATTCCTATATTACACCTGCGTCCATGTATCTTTGTATTTTTCTCATTCCACTCACTCTTTCACAAGTAACATGTCCAATAACAGTTTTTTCTTTCAGAAGAGATCATATAATAACTAATCATCCCAAAACTCCTTGAGTTTAGATTCGTATTCTTTGATCTCTTTTTTGATAGAGTCCATATCTAGGGAATACAAAGGTTGGTTGGTGATAAAAGACTGTAGGTCCCATTTTAAGTGCCTGATTCTATTGCGAAGTCTGACCCATGTTCTATCTTACATGGGTTGGTTCTAGGATGAGAACACCATAGAATGATAATTCAGGTTATATTTCCACTTGTTGGAGAAGAAAAAACTACCAATTCTATCACCTTGGGGTTATAGGATAACGAGTAAAGGAGTGTGGTATGACGTACCTTGAACCAGGTGTGATATTGTAATTTGTAAAATAAGAAATGGGTTTTAGGTTGGTGAAGTAGCATTCGAGTCAACACTTGGGTTATTGCACCAACAATATTTTTCACCTGATAATCCCATGTCCAAGAGGCCTTTATGAGATGTAAAGGAGGAAAATATTATCTATCCTACCATGGATAGATCTACCAACCCATATTCTCTAATATATCCATTATGGTATTAAAGTATCCTCCAACAAGCAAATCCAGATCCCCCAAATTAGAGGATTCTAAATTATACCGCATTTGTTCTCTAGCTTGTACATCACACTTAGAATAAATGATAGAGAAGAAGAAAATAATATTACCATAACTAACCTTAAAAATGATATAATTATATGATATTTTGATCTTCTCTACTAAAATTGAGGTTTTCAAAAAAAATAAAAATATGTTGGTTGGTGGGATCATCATGCAAGGAGTCTTTCATGACCATCCTATTAGTGAAGATTATGATCTTGGCATGGTTCTATTAAAGTTTCATCGCCACCACCACTAGAGAAGAATTATTAATGAGGATATCAATGGAAATGTAGTCAGTTTTCACCCAGTCACCTAGACCATGAATGTTACAAATAATGGTAGAGATCATAAAAAGAGATGATGTATAGTTTTGAACCCCAGTGTCAAAATGATCTGTATCTAAGAAGAAGGATAATACAAAGAATGTTTTGATTGGTATATAGTGTAGACTATATTGGGAGGATAAGTAGAAACAATTTCTAACTGGTAATGGTCTTCTTAAACATGCGATAATTTATTGTATCTGTTGGAGGTGAATATGGGTGAGCTACTAGAAGGGTTGAGGTCTTAGGGAAGGGGAGATCATGTAGGTGATAAGGGGAGGGTGACACCTCTTCCTCAAAGCTTATAAATCCCAAGATTCAGTACCTAGATTGAAACCCAACCATCCTAATGATTTGAAGAAACCTATAGTCTATAGGGAACCAAATCCAAACATGAGATGGACTTGAAAATTAAAGTACCAATAGAATGAAAGTCAAACCATAGAAGTCACAAGGAATCTTGGGGAATAGAGGCTATAAGAGTAAGAGAATATCTGACCCCACCCTCAAGACCCATATTTGGATTTTACAAGCTGTGAAGGCTATAACTCTCAAGGGCCAAAACCACACCACTGGTAGAGATATTCAGGTGAAGAGAGCCTGGGAACCCTGATAAATTATTTTTATATGATGGAGATGAATTAACTTTGAGGTGAAAGGATTTATAGAATCACATAGGGTTAGGATAAAACTAATCTTTACACCACATCACCAAATCCCCGACCATGAGAAGAAGGCATGCTAGAGTGGATAGGGAGAGATCCATTTTTGATGAAAATACGATCCAAAATGGCATCTTGAAGGTGAGTGTTCTAGTCATCTACACAGATAAAATCCCTAAATAGTCACCAATGTCTCACGGGAAAACAATTTGGGGATGGGAAGAGGCAGGCTAGGTAGGTTAATCCACATAACTGTTTGAGTGGAATCCTTCCTTGGTTAATGTCCATAGTACATTGAAAGTGACAAAAGAACCATTGACATTTTAATTTAGGGATTCTAGACCAGGACTTCACAAAATCCTTTTGGGAATCAAGTATGAAAAAAATGACTTCCAATTCATCACTGATAGTCTAGATAGAGTCTCATGACCATAGGATCCAAAGAAGTTATAAAAAATTGGAGGGGAGGTTTTTCTATGCCAAAAAATTCCACCAGAATCCACTGGTGAAAATACACCACCTCTTTGAAGGAATAAGATGGAAATATGAGTACTATATAACCCCCCTTTGAGACTAAGTGAATCACCCCTATAAGAACTCTAGGGATCTAAGAAAGCAATCATGAATGGGTATAGGGATGGAGGAGGAGGATATATTTGAGGGAATGACTGGTTGGAAACTTCATTTCTACCAATCAAGGTTCCATAATCGATGATTGTCTCAAGACACCAACTATTAGACAAGGAAGAGGAAGAATTTGTTGGATATACAAGCTGAGAAGAAAGAGGAATAATAAATATGTAACAACAATAAAACAAATATTTAAAGAAATATATTTCACTTTTTATCCAGAAACTACATTTTCACCCAATATATATACTTTTATAGAGAAATCAAAAGACTCCAAAAAGGATAACACATTACATTTAATGAAGGAACAAAAAATACAGAAATTTTAAATTTAATGTATTGGAATGAAATGGATGAATTGGGAAAGGAAGAGTCACATGGGGAATAGGTGCATGTGAAGACATGTTGTTTGGGGAAGGAAAAATATTTCTTGGAAGAATTATTTCAATGCCTTTAATAGTTTTTATTTACAATACTACACTTCAAACCGAAATAATCTTCATTCCAAGCATCATTATTAATTTTTTGAATGCATCTGTTGGTAATGTCTTTGTGAAAATATCATCCACCTATTCTGTAGTATGGAAATATTCCAATTTTATCATTTTCTGTTTCACATGATCTCTCAGAAAATAGAATCAGGTATCAATTTGTTTTCTTCTTCCATGCTGCACTAGTAGATTTTTGGAAATATTAATTTTTGACTTATTATCCACATATATCACTGTAGATTTATCCTTTGGATGCTTTATCTCCTTCAGCAAATTTCTCAACCAAATTACCTCAAAAACAGTAGATGATGCTGCCATGTACTCTACTTCACATGTGGATAAGGCAACTACACTCTTCTTCCATGAATTCCATGTGAAATTAGTCGATCCAAGAAAGAATACATACCCAGTAGTGATTTTTCTTTCATCTTGGTCACCTCCCAAATCACTATTTGAGAATCCATATAGCTTTTTTTGTCATTGTATGGATAGAAAAGACTAAGATACCATATTTCTTTGACATACCTTGGGATTATCTTTGTAGATATCAAGTGTGACTCTTTTGGTGCCTCCATGTACTTGATTAGAAGCCAACACTTTAGATGATATTTGGACTTGTGATTTTGAGTTACCTTAGGATTATAATCAGACTCTTGAAAAAAGTTGAGTCAACACTTCTTCCTTCTCCATATTTTTTTAGTTTCAAGCTCATTTCTATAGATGTGTTTACAACATTGAAATTGGCTATCTAGAACTTTTCAAACAACTATTTGGAATAATTCTTATGAGATATATAGATGTTTCCATGTTTTTACTTTACTTATATGACCAGAAAAATGGACATGAGACCTTTTTTGGTCATCTCAAACTCTTTAAACATATCCCCTTTGAATTCATAGAACATAGGTTGGCTGTTCCATGTAAATATAAAATCATCAACAGACAAGCGTGCAATAAGTATATCATCGTGATCATTGTTCTTGATGTAAACTCTATTCTCATATGAAAATTGGGAAAATCCGTTCTCTTGAAAATAGTTTTCAATGCATTCATTCCAAGAATGTGGATCTTTATTCAACCCAAAGAGATCTTTCTTCAGTTGATACACCTTTTCTTCCTCCCCTTTCATAACAAAGCCTTCAGGCTGGTCAATATAGAACTCTTCTTCTAGAATTACATCCAGGAAGGTAGACTTCACATCAAGTTGGTAGATCATACCAATGTGATGAAAAAAAGATATATAATCATCCTCACAGTTTCAATTCAAGAAACTAGAGTGAATACTTCTTCATATTCCACCTCGTACTTCTGTTTATACCCCTTTTCTACAAGCCATTCCTTGTATCGACCGATCTCTCCATCAATATTTCTCTTGATCTTGTATACCCTTTTGTCGCCAATTGTTTTATAGATATTAAGAAGTGTAGTCATCTCTCATGTGTCATTTTTCTCTATGGAATTAATTTCTTATTCCATATACATTCTCCTTATGGCTTCCTGAAATGTCAGAGGATAATGATCTACATTCAAGAAAAAAAAGATTTACCAATTCATTCCACTCATAGATGTATGTCAAGTTTTTCATATCTATAGGAACTATAGGTGAGGAAAATTTGGAAAAGTTTTGACGTGATGGATTGCTTTTAAGAGTGATGTAATGCATTCTTGTACTTATTCTAACTGATGATGCACCCAAGGAAGGTGTTGCAGTCATTTTATCCTAATGATCATGTCTGTCCTTCTGATATTATATTTCTACTAGAATATATTTGTTTGATTCTTCATCATTCTATTTTTACGCTTCTTCTTCACTAAATAAAACATCTCTACTCACTAATACTTTATTTTTTAGTGTACTATAAATCTTATAGGATTTATACTCTTCACTATAGCCAATGAATATGAAATTTTCACCACGATCATCAAGATTACTTCTTCATGCTTATAGAACTTGAGAATAGGAGACACACCCAAAGATTTGTAGGTTCACCATGATCAGTTAGTATCCACTCCATGCCTCTTATGGTGTAAAATTTCTGATGCTCTTGGTTGGACACCGATTGATTAGGTAGGAAGTTCATGCCACTACCTCTGCCCAGATGCACTTTGGAAGGCCATTTTCCTTCAGCGTGGTCCTAATCATGTCATGGATGGTACAGTTCTTCCTTTTTTCAATTCCATTCTACTATGGAATTTATGAATTAGTGTATTGTTGCTTGATGACTTATTCCCTACCAAAATATTAAAATTCCTCTGATGTGTATTCTCCACCTCTTCCAGATTTAAGTACATTGATTTTTTTCCCACTTTCAGCTTCAACATGAGCTTTGTAAAATATAAAGATAGTGAAAGTAGAAGATTTTTATTTAATGCAATACACCCAAATATTTATTCTAAAATCATCAATGATGGTAATAAAGTACCTATTTACTCTATTTGAGGGTGTTTCAAGTGGTCAGAAAATATCAATGTGAACCAATTGAAGTGGTTTAATTGCTATTATGGACACTCCACTTGGTAAAAAGTTCCTTTGTTTCTTACCAAGTGTACATGCCTCACACACAAGATTTGGAACTTCAATCGCTGGTAAGCCACACATCAAGATTGATGAAGATAAAAGTTTAAGGCTATTGAAATGGAGATTCCCAAAGCACAAATTCCATCTCCATGAATCATTATTCAGGAGTACAAATAGACAATCCTCGACCTTTTTATCGATATGAAGTGAAAACATGATATTCTTCTCCATTTTTACTTCAACAACAAGTCTCCTATGAGCATCTCTTATAGAGCGAGAAGAGTTTTCCATGTGTATGGAATACCCCTTCTCAAGGATTTGTCTGATACTAATTATATTATTTTTCATGCTTGGTATGTAATACACATTAGATATGTAATTCACCGCGAACTTATTCTATGAGTTCATCGAACAATTCTTTGTAACCACTCATATGGTTACTTGCACCCGTGTCGAGATACCACACATCGGGATGTTCACATGCCTTTTCTTGTGCGAGGAGGAGTGTGGTTACTTATTCTTCATGGTGATATGCTTCATCATAGTTGGATCATTCATCATGATCTAGTTTTCTCAAAAAATTAGAGTCATAATGACTGAATTTCTTATAGTGGTGTCATTGAAAGTTCTTTCTATTTTCAAAACCACATGTGAATTGGCCTATTCCATTTCCTCTTCCATGAAATCTAGTAAAATTATGTTACTTTTATTGATGGATTGGATGATATTCACACAATCTCCCTCTTTCATGATGGACACCTCATTGTATTTGGCCATTCTTTTGTTCCTGTAAAGTAAACTTGGACTCTAAATCAAGCTCTAGTGTTGAACTAACATTATTTTTCATTCATTGATCATGAACTTGCAATGGAACCATTAATTATTCAATGAAAAAATTTCCAAATTTTTTTATTCTTCATTTTCTATAACCACATGCTCAAAATTGGTTGTGATAGATCAAATTACTTTTCCAATGACTCAAATGTCCTCTATTGTTTCACAATTTCTTTTTAATTTTTTTATCAATAACAATTAAACATGAGAAGTAATTGGAGATACTCTCTCCATATTTCATGTGAACTACTTTGAACTCTACTCTTAGTGTTTGAAGTCGAAACTAGTTAACTCGATCAACACCCTTGAAGATGGTTTCAAGAGTATACCAAAATTTCATACATTACAATGATTCAGAAATCTTTTCAAAAGATGATTCATCCATCCCTTAGTAGAGGAGGAACAAATATTTTTTTTTCATCTTCATTTGATTGTTGATAGGCATGTTTTATTCATTTGTGAAGGTGTATTCTTCCTCCATAGTGGGTACTATATACCCATCGATGAAGATCACCCATAATTATTGTTACTTGAACAATGCCTTCATTTGGATGCACCAACTTTCATATTTTTCCTTATACAACATCAAAACATATGGCTGGATTATGAAAACCATCTTCAGAAAAATTTAGGATACCTTGGTACCAGCCTCTAAAACTAGTTTGTTGTCTATACAAGATGAGAAAAAATATGAATAATAAATATGGAACAAAAATAAAAAAATATTTCATGCAATATATTTCACTTGTTATCCATTGACTATATTTTCACCAAATATATATAATTTTTTTGAGAAATAAAAAGACTTCAAAAAGGAAAACATGTTAAATTTAATAGAGGAACAAAAAACAAATAAATCTTTAATTTCTTGTATTGGAATGAAACAAATTCATGGGGAAAGGAAGAGTCACATGGGGAAGAGGCACATGGGAAGACACACTACATGGGGAAGGAAGTCATTTTATTAGAAAGAATAATATGGCACCTTTATTGGTTTTTATGTCCAATAGATGTGACCTTACCACCAGTAATAGGGGATTCACTACTTTCATGAATGGAATCAAAGCAAGGATAATGGTCAAAATTGAATGAGAGAGATGAAGTGCATGCGACACATTCTCCAGATTATTTTTAAAATCCATTCCTCTCTTATAATAAAACCATAAAAATATGGTACATCATTCAAAAATTGTAAAAACACTTTTATTGAAAATAAAAAATTTCCCATAAATTCATTGAAACCCATTTTACTAAAACTTTAATTTTAAAAAAATTTAATAAAACACACTACTTCACTTTTAAAAAAAATTAAAATCACCCCACACTTTCTAAAAAATATAAGGTATAATCACTTGATATTTTTTTTTCAAAAAATCATTTTACATTGACACACACCCCATTTAAAAAAACCAAAATACATTAAAAATTTTAAATTTAAATTGGATAAGCTAACTAAAAATCCTTATAACCAACTTACATTTTACAAAAAAATCTTGAATTCAATTTAAAAAATAATTCACTTTTTTAATCCATGAAAAGAAACCAAAAATCATTTTCAAATAACAACCCAAAAATGGTTTGAAAACAAAAATTAAAAAAAAAATATCTTTTTTCCATACCAATTGTTTTTTCAAAACATGCACACAAGTAAGAAAACTCCATAATTTTAATCAAAAATTTAATTCTACATTCACAATACATGATAAAGACTATCTTTACTATTTCCCCATTACTAAGATCTAAGAATAAAAGGGTATAAATAATAAAATAAATTGGAATGTAAAACCATTCATGGATCAACCACATGGTTTGATGGGCCACAAGCCGGTTATGAAATAATTCCTTAAATGTTTCTAGATCAAGCATTTAGTCACTGCCAAGTTTATTAAGCTATGAAAACCAATATCACTCCATCGATATTCTTTATGTTTTCATTAAAAATAAAAAAAACCCCTAAGGTAATTCAAATCATGCCAATGGGGATAAATCCATCATTAATGATATTCAAAATGAAATATCAAGCTCAAAATTCAAATCCTAACCACACATGGTAACTCAAATGGCATGATTGGTGGGGGTTAGGTTCCCAACAACATCCAACCTCCTTAGTCCTAACAATGGTTATAATCTTTTGTCTACCCTAAAAACCCATAATATCATAAGTTATTCCAAGAACCTAGAATATTATTGGGAAAAGAACCAGTATTTTGATACTATTTATAAAAAACCATCTTAGGATGCCACCTGAACCAACACCTAACTCAGATCAGCATTGGGATTGAAGGGAATTCATGATCCCTAGAGGATGGAAACTAGTGCCTATGCATCAAGAATAATCTTGGGAATTATTTTTCTAGATAATAAAATGAAAATAAACATAAAATCAGAGTATAATAGTGAAAATAAATAAACACCACTAAAATAACCAATATAAACAACTGAATATAAATAAATGTGATGCAAAAAAATAAAAAAGTAACTAATACAAATAAAATAAAAAATAAAATGAAAACCTGAATGACTACCAACTTCCTCATCATGTCCCATAGTCCCTCACCTCATCCAACTAATATAAATGTACAACTGAAAAATTCCCAAAGAATCAAAGAGAAAATCCAAGGAACTTGAAAAGAAAACATGATAGACTGCATACAGTGATTGGTGTATCTAGTGTATGATAAAACAACACCCATTAAGATTTCACTAATGATTTTTTTGTAATTTCTTTAAATTATATATCATTTGAGATAGTTTAAAAAAAAATATAAAATAGTTTTTTCATACATTTATACATATGAATAAATCAACATCGCATTTGTGTATTTTCAAAAAACATATTAAAATTTTCTTTTAAATGAAAACGACCACTTAAAAAACTTATTTATAAATCACACACACCACATAAATAAATCTTTTTACACATTTCACATATTCCAAAACCATTTCAAAAATCCTTTTTAAAACCAACCCACACTACATGAATAAACAACAAGTGAAAGGCACCACATCATCTATAAAAAAAATATAAGAAATAAAAGGAATAAATCAAGGTTCTACACATGCATAAAAATAATCAAGGGTATAAAAAGAAACCAAGGAAATACCAAAAATAAAAATACCAACCAAATAATAGGTGTCATGGGCTCTACCCTGGGTCCTAATGTGAGATGGTAAAATATTTACCAAAAAAGGAAAAACATGATGGCATATATTTCATCATATACACAATTCTTCTGACTAGCCTACACATGGAATCATAGGGAGAACAATCTATACAGTTCTGTTTAGCATTAAACGATGCAATAGTAAATTGCAACTAACTATTATGGCATAAATATGGAATTACCACTTAGCTCCCTAGGTTACCATGACCAAAGTAGAGTAAAGGTGAACCACAATCAACAATAAATGTATTCATCTTGAAATTTAATAATAACTCACCATCAATTCCAACTACCTCATAAGAAAAATCCCATGAGATCCATTATATAATCTCTATATACATCAAATACCACCCATTAAAGGGAAACAATAAATTGGGATCAAACTCACTCCTATAAAAAAAATACTGAAAACATTGAATCAGTAATTTTTTTAAAACTACTAGGTATTACAGGTCTTTATATAATAATTCAAAAATACATTTATAAATCCATTCATAAAAAATTATATTTGAAAACACCTTTTAATTAATTTTAGGAAATATATACTCTATAAAAACACTTTTAAGATTATAACATCACTTATTTATTCATACCAATAACTAAATAGGGTAGATTTATTTTTATACCTTATAATTTATTTAAAATAATACTTATAAAATTTATCAATACTTTTCATTTCATCTATCACTTGAAATTCCAAGTAAAATATTTGTGATAACTGGGAATTCACTTCAAAAAAAATTTATAATCCATTTTAATTATCATTTATAAATATAATTTAACAAGAAAAGAATTTGAAAACCTCAAGCACATAATGATATGCTAAATAAAAGTAGAGCACAAAAAAACCTAGCTTGTCTAATCAACAATCAATTCATAATGATTTAAAATTCTTTAGCCTTCAATAAAGAACACATAAAAAAGGAATAAGAAAAATATTATAACATTAAAAAACCAAAAGTACCATATTAGAACAATTTCCAAACCTGAATATAACCATAAAAACCATCTATGGTTTCAAGAGGAAGTGAAATTGTGATAATAGAAAGAGAGGAGGGAGAGGGAGAGGAATGAGAGTCTTACCGTGAAGGAAATACTTGTAACCATAGATTGTAGGCTAAAAAATAGAGAATAGAGGTAGGTAAAGACACCCTTAGACATTCCATGGCCTGATAAAACAAAGGAGGAGGATAAATGGGGTGGAAACCCCCTAAAATTTAGCCAGGGAAATTTTTATAAACCCAAAAAATTAAATATGGGAAACTTGTATAGCTTGGATACATGATTTGGTAAATAATGTGCCAACCATGAAGGATCTACTAGAAACCCATAATACACTCACACTATTTAGCCACATGGTTAGTAAACTGTATTCCAAATGTAAAAAAATCCTCTGAATCTATCTATAACAAAATCACATTATTTCAATATGGTTTTCCAAACCATGTAGGCTAGTCATATGGTAACACCCCAAGACCAAATGGTCTTGCATGGTCTATACTATAAATTACATTATTTGATCAAAATCATGCACTAATAGTGAAAGTTAAATAATGAAAGAAATCAATAAACTAAAATGTTCATTATCTTAGGACTTTACAGGATTTCTACTTTCGCATGAAAACAAACTGTATGGAAAAAGGAAATCTATAGGAAAATAAAAAATTCATCCCAAAAGTATCTTAAAATATAAATCACATTAAAATGAAATTAAATATATAAAATAATTGTAAAACAGAGTGTTATATTATTATCTTAACACAAGTAATACAACTAATTTATAAAACCACATTTTCCTTTATAATTTTAATTTAATCATAAGAATTCATTTTAATATTTTAAATGGGTAATTTAATCTTAAACCATAAATTAAAAAAAATCACTCCAAGTTTAACTATAAGGCACAACCATGAAACACTAATTAAATCACCAAATAAACTTTCCTTCTCCTTTTTAATAAAAACAAAGGAATTTAAATCTTTAAACAGAACACATATTCTAATTAAAAAAATATAATCCATATAAAATAACACACTAAAATAAGTACACTATTTGTAAAGTGGACTAAAAATGCTTCGAAAATTATTTAACCACTATAAAAACCCATTTAAAATCAATTTTATGATTTTTAGTGAATTTTAAATTTGATTGAGATCTATCCCATTTTATATAAGTCTAATATAAATTATTGATATTTCATAGTTATAATGCAAATAATAAGATCCAATAGTATAAATTTGAACCTGTAAGAGATCATTTCTAATCATTTGTGTTAAAAAATCACAAATTTCAAATGAAATGTGAACAAATACATTTAATAACATATATTAAAATTTCAAAACATATTTTAATTCGCATAGAAGTTTAGATGAATTTATTAATCATCCAATACTAAATAACACATAGAACTATTCATATTCCATGTGACCTCCTATCATAATACTACATGATGTTTGTGACTCAATGGTTGTATCTACCCTTCGTGGGTTAATACACCTCACTGTTGGTGAAGAAAAAATGGGACATATCAGGGGTCAATCGACATATCACTCACCTAAACATCACCTAGTTATTATAATTTCTATATAGAAGGGTTATTTATTATTTTTTATAACTATGTTTTGAGTTCCAATCACCCTGTATCCATGCCGATTATTATCTTTTTTAAACTGCTCAAAAAAACATTGTCTGTTATGATTTGTAATGACTTGACCTAGATTACCATTAACTAAAACTAAATCCCCATGATCCACTGATGTTATCTACTAAATAATTGGAGGCTACTAATAATTTATAAGGGTTTATATATTCATTTAGGGAACAATTTTATCATATAATACATTTAAAATAAAATAGAACTAAACTAACATGTAGAAATAATAACTCTGATACAAATAAAAAAATGACTATACTCATCAAATGATCCTATAAGTTTAAATAAAATAGTAATAACTCAATATAAAATACCTCATATAAATAAAATATAATTAAGGCATAAATTTATGAAACAAACCATGGATGACCAGTACCTTACTATTTTTTTGGATTCCCTAATATAAAAATACACATGTGTGAGAAAAAGGGGAGAGATAGGAAGAAAAATAAAATAAAATAATAATAATAAAGATCACTTAATCTATAACCCCTAAACCAAGAAATTATAATGTGAATAAAATATAGGAATAAGATGGAGGATTGAAGGTTTCACCTTACTACTCTTAGTTTACTTGACACACCCACCAGGGGGCACCCAATTTTAAATCCATTTAGTTAACAAAAAAATTAAAAATACATTAAATAAAATAAAATAAAAACAATGATGTTACCTATTAAAAATATAGGAACATTAAGAGGTAATATTCCCATGTAACTCAAAAATATTAAGTCAATATATAAGTCTTTGTGTAGTGTTATATTTGTTGTTGATGGTTGTTGTAAACATTATAGTATGTTAGATTTAGAATGAATTGTTTAGATTATTGTGATCAATGGATATTGATGTCGTATTGTTTTTTTCCTAAGTTTAAAAATATTCAAGATTAATGGAATTTATACTCATAGGGGTATAAACATCAATATAAAAATTGATATATTCCTTACATGATGTGTTGGATCTATTGTGAATAATAAAAATTGAAGAATATTATCATTAATATGAGATTAAGTGTGCTATTATAGGAAAACATTATTGAGTATTCTAGAATCATCCATGGGATAAATGTAAAAGAATATTCCACATAATCTATAGAAATCATGAATATGTTAGAGTTCAACATATTCCTTGATTGTCTCATGGGAAGATACATGGAGTATATAGATCTATTTTAGAATAATTTGTTTTAATGATCACATGCATTGACTAGATCATCAAAAATTATTAGAGGATTGATAATCACATGGATTTTGAAGAACAAGATAGATCTTGTGACTCCTTGTGATGATCGATGAAGCTTCCATTTCCATAATGTTTGTACCACTTGGTATATACTCAACATTGTGGGTGAATTAGTGTTGGTGTTGTTTTTTTCCAATTTAATCTTTTTACCCCTTTATGTATTTGACTAGTTAAGATATTGATTCTATTTTTCTCTTACCTATCATTAATTTTTAATCACACAAACAAAGTGAACATGAGATTTATAAGGTCCACCTTTCAATAAGAAAGGCTAGTCTTTTGTGCAATTAGAAAACTATACATGAACACAAACACCTTATAACGAGATACCTATTATATTGGATCACCTAGAAAACAATAGTGAAACTAAATTTTGATACCCTACACTCAACATAGAGAAGGGGACTAAAAAAAACAATGAGTCCCTAGATTGGAGATAACCTAGTCTAATTGTAGCTCCTCGATGGGTATTAATACTACCTTTTTAGATAATGTATAACTTCTTCAATTATTTTAAAACACCAAATATTCATCCAAATATTGTGAATCTTATAAAATGTTACAGTGTTGATTCATTCTTCTCCTCCTCCTCCTTTTATTTCTATTTGCATAGTAGAATATAAAGAACTTCTCCCTTTTATTCTTATTCTATTACACCGAATACAATTACCTTCTTTATCTATAAAAAATGGACTACAAAGCACCTTCTTACTCTTGTAAACTTCTTGTCCAACTCTTCCAACCCCCCCCACCCTTCTTCCTATGAAAATAGAAATACACAACACTCTCATATATTCTTCTATCTTATTCCCTATTATTTTATATTATTTTTCTTCAGTACATATGATCTGAACCAATTCTCTTATTATTGGATTCAACTCATAACATTAAATGGGGATGATTATCATAGATTAAATTATCTTTCTTGGAAACAAAATATTCTCTCTTTAATAATAGTTTTAAACCTCTCTTGTATTCTTCTTTTATACCTAGAAGAATATATATGATAATAAATAGTTTCAGTTCTAGATAATTATTCCCATGTTCTTATCATCCATTTTCATTTAAAATACCACATGGATATTTTTTTATGAATATTATGATAAATCCAAATCCCTTTGATCTTAAATGTCATGGTTTTCAAATAGATCCACAATCTTTGGCCTAAAAATATTCTCATAAAATTTTTATAAAGACTCATTATTAACTACTCCCATGATAATAAACATTATTACACAACTTCACCTGTAATAACTACACATAATAACTATATGTTAATATAAAGTTACTTATGCGGCTTAATCATTATAAAAAATAGATCCTTTATCTAGCATACTTCTCCAGTAAATATAGCCATGGATCTATCTTCATTTGTGACACAAACCTCACACTCTCTTCTTCCTTTATTCATGGATTATATTTCTTCATTTATCCCTAATTAATATTCATGCATTGAATCTATAAATTAATAAACTAATATATGAATTTAATAGTGATGATTTTATAGATTAATTCATTCATTTTTTTCATCTGATACTCCTTGAAAGTTCTTTATTTTTCATTCCATGAATTCCACTTCAGATTTATTTTCCTATAAAAATATCAAATTCATTAAGTCTTGATGGTGTAGGTAGAATTTATATACTTAAAAAAAGGCTTATGCATAAGTCATATGCTTATCCAAAGGATTGTACACACTTTGTTACCATGTTTTAACCTTAGTGAAGTTATACACTGATGAAGTCTTATGATCATGAAAGCATGAATTGAGACTTAGAGTTGTATAATCAACTTTACAGTCTTACCCTCATCTTCTAAAGGATTATGATCCTTATCATCTACAATAAAAGATAAACCTTATTTAGAACATCACCTTAAATATTTTCACCATGAAATCAATATTTTCCATGAAAATATATTTCATTTTCTCTTTATACTATATAGAACACCTCTTCATATGCCCTATCAAATTTTATATGTTTCAAATTCTCATACATTGTGCTTATCATGCATATTCCGTGACATGACCAATTTTTATTTGTAAAAAAATCATATGTGTAGTAGGGAATTTGGGTACACATAGTCATTTATGTTTTAAATCCCATGCATATATATTTTCTTATGTTGAGAATATATAAAAATTCATGTGGTAGGTCCATATTTATTTCTGCAGTAGGTTCACGTTCCTTTATAAGTTAGGTTCTCTTTTCTTCATGTTGTTGGTTAATATTTATTCATGTGATAGGTTCTACTTTATTTTTTAGGCTTATATTCCTTCACACAATTAGTTCACATTTATACTGATGGTAAATGTTTCATGGTAGCTTCACCTACCATGTGAAGCTTGCAATTAGTTATCTCCTTCATTTAGTCAGTATATTGACTATAACTTCACACTTCATAAAGTTAGTACCAATCATTCGTGTGGTCATTTGAATCACCCTTCATATGGTAGGTACTTGTTTTTCAAAATAACCATGCCCTGAACTCCTAAAAATAAATTTCAAACATAATCTTCCAACATATTTTATAATCATGAAACAACTTATTGGGTACTCTTTTTCTTTATCAAGCTGCTTCTTCACAACATATTAAAATCTCTTGATAGAAAATAAAACTCACACACAATGTGGGATCAATAATATCCACCTTTTTATTTATTGTAAATACCTTCTAAATGATGTGTTGATATATGATGACTTTATTCCTACTCTCCCTCTTTCTTATCAAACTTTCATTTCACTTTCTCTTCCCCATATTGACAATAAGCACAAAGAACTTGGGAAGTTTTCATAAATTCATACACAATAACTATAAAATAAAACATTATAATCTAAGTCTACATGATCCATGCTCGATGTAAAAAACAATAGGTTTTGATCTAGACAACAAGGAAATCATTTATTGTCTAAATTTGTTACCAAATGAAATGATAACTCTGTAACATTCTTAAAAACTATCCAATACCAATTAAGATATAAATTTATCTTGATATTTGTCAACCTTAATTTCTTGCACTCACTTCAACACATGGGTTAAAGGCATTCAAGAATAAATAGTAGGATTTAGGTAGCACTAGTGCTACTTCAAAAACATCTTTCAATGAAATTGATTTTGAATCATTTCCCCACATTTAACCAAGTACAAGAGATATATAAAACACAACTTGTTAATGAAATTAAATTGAGAAAAATCTATAATAATTAATATTATAATGAAATATAGGTTCTGGTATCTTCTGCATCATTCTCCACTCATCTACCTCTCAAGGTAATTATTCAATAAATCTTTATCATGGAGAGTCACTTCAAGAAATAGATCATTTTATTTTATAAGTAATTAATAAACTAAAAATAGGAATTATTTATATAGCTTTATAGATTTGACTATTTCTAAATCTTCATAAAGGACAATCCTTTCTTAAGATTTACTTTGAAATTCTAATTTAAGGATCAACCCAAGATGGATATTTCTTCATCTAGATGTCCATTTATGAAACAACCACCCTTAAAATTAATCAAAGATGATCATCATTATATTTTATAGAATACCAGTTGAGATACCAATCTTATATGAGGACATCTTCATCTAGTCTATACAGAATTGACATCCATCACTCATACTCAGGTACTCCCTAAAAGAATATTCTTCACCTTTAATTTCTTATTTTAAAAATTAAATTAAAATATATATATATAATAGGTAATAATGTGTATCATCCCATTATTTAATGTGAAAAAAAGTTTTAGAGGAATTTACTAACCAAGATGCTCAATTATATTTAGTGTTCATGCTTCAACATCTACTCTTCAAATATAGTTTAACTATTGGATTCATGAATCTAAAGAGTTTTTTAATTTATTTTTGTGTGATATTTATCTTATCAAGAGTATTTACGGAACTTATATTACCTAGTAAAACTTTATCTTCTTTAGAAACAATTCACACACTATAATTATTATAGAAAAATGTTTAGGAGTGTGTCCATCCATGTTGGACCTCCCACATAGTAATTCTTTATTATAAGAGTTTTCTTTTGTTAACAACCTATCATGAAATTTGAGATATTCATATGTATTCCTCTCTTTTCATTTTTCAATAGCCTTTTTTGTGCTTGATCCATCTTCTTTACTCTTTTCAAATTTTTTATCCATATTACAAGTAAATATTTAAGAATATGCACAACATGTTTAGTGTCTTCATGTGGCTCCACATGATTATTCTTCTTCATATCAATCCTTTTAGATGTGACCCACATCCTAGTCTTCTTGGATTTTTTTTGAATCTAAATTATATTAAACTTATTGAATAAGGGTCTCTCACCTATACTTTTTGATATTTTCTTGAGATAATTATTTTCTACAACAATATTATGCTTTTTTCCCAATCTTTCTTCTTATTTATTCACTAACTTTTGTCGTATTCGTTTCTCTTATGATTTTGATAAATTCGTAGATAGTCGTGATCAATTTTTTGGGAAAACATTCATTGCATTCATCAAATAAATATTTATGTATATCAAATATGTTTTGTGTAAATAGATTCCTCCTTATTTTTTTATGTTTCTTCTTCTATGAATTTATCTCCCTTGACATGGGATTACTTTTTTCTTTAGAATTTATAGGATTGTAACAACAATAAAATTCAAAATTCCTAAATCAATTATAGAATTAACAAGACCCTATAAATCTTGATCTTTTTTTTATCCATTGCATATTGTCTATAATTTCCACTATATTGAGAAGGTTGTTTTTGGGTATTCTCCCTACTTTTTAGGCTCTTATCATGTAACTGACTTCCATTATAACTCTTCCTACCACCATAGACATGGTGGTAGGCTACTCATTACTTTTATTCATCCATACCTGTAAAAAAATTATTTGAATAAAAACTATTAATAGAAATGGATTTAGTAAAAGACTTAAAACATAGAATGAATTATAAATTCTTATTTAAGTATATTTTATAATGATCAGTTGATGATTTTCTAATCTTATTATAATATATTAGAGGTCTATTTTTAGTATAATCATCTAAGGAAAATTGTGTGATAGATACACCTTTACTTTATTTTGTAAAGACTCAATATATTCCTTTTCAAGATTGACCAATTTAACTTCCAATTAAAGACACCTAACATTGAGGGTGTTATTATGATATTAAATCATAATAAAATTCTATTCCCAATCTACCTTGATTCATTTAATTATATCTTCATAAATTTTATTTATTTATTGAATTAAAATTTCAAGATCCTTATCTCTTTTTTCCTTGAGAACCAACTACACATTTTTTATACCAATACAATGTTGTTTATCTTCTTCCAATGCATGGATATTTTATTCAAGAGTCTTCTTGATATATTCCATATATTCAACTTCTTTGATATATTTTTTAAAATTTTGAGGAATTTATTTCAATATATATATTCATTATTCTTATGGATCCAACATTATTGGAGAGATTTATAAATTATAGAATATTTTTTGTTAAATAATTATGCATGATCTCTACTTGATATTCATGTTGGTTGTTATCTTTATGAATTATTTTTAAAAATCCACACACAAGGGAAATTGTTTCTTTGGGAATTAAATATAGAATATATTTCAATCCATTAACTGATATTTCAAGAGATTTTGTAGACATAACATTACTAATTATGCTTGGATATTTTTCTAAAGGACAGTTTGTTTAATAATTTTCACATATCTCATGATTATCTAAAACCTTTAAGGTGTAATATATTTCCATATATTTGGTAGAAATATGAACAAAATTTTCTTGTATTTCTAAACCAGATGTTTCTTCTTCTATAACCTAGATTAAAGAAACTTTTTCTAGGAATAAGAGAGATTTCCTATTCATCTTACTTTTCTCTCTCTTTTTCATATTAATCATAGTATTGGTAGAGATTTAATTATGATATATAGTAAAATAATCTTCACAAAAACTATTAATCATTGTTATTATAGGAAAGAAACTTAAATCTTTCATAGAGAGAAGCTTTCAATGTAAAGAATCCAATAAAGGTGATTCTTTCTCCAATACCAATTGTTAGGCACACTTAGCATATACTCAACACTGGGGGGGATTAGTGTTAGTGATTTTTGGTTCCAATTTAATATTTTTTATCCATTTAACTCTTTTACCAGTTAGGATATTGATTATATCATTCTCTTACATTTCGTTCTTTTATCATCACACACACAAAGTGAACATAATATTTACAATGTTCACTTTTTAATATGAAAATATAGTCCTTAGTGAAATAAATAAACTATCCATGAAAAAAACACTATAATGAGATACTTTTTATAGTAGGTAAAATAAAAAATAATCCTAAACTTGAAGTGTGGTACCCTACACTCAAGAGGGGGGAATGAAAACAATTTTGAGCCTCTGGATTGGTGATATCTTAGTCCAATTGTAGATCCTTGATCGTTGTCTGTACTAAATTTATAGATAATGTGTAATTTATTCAATTTATTTACAAAACCAAAGTGTCCTCCACCAATTGTGACTCTTATTGAATGTTATGGTGTTGGTTTATTTTACTCTTCTACCTCCTTTTATTATTTATTGCACAACAACATGAAAGCACATTCTTCATTCTATTTTTATTATCTTTCATGTATTAAAAGTCCCCTATTTCTATATATAAATTAAAAAATATATATACTTCTTCCTCTTGTAAATATAATATCCAACTTGTCCAATACTCCTCATCCTCATTCTTTTTGTGCAAACATAAATTCACAACAATCTCTTCTTGTATTATTTCTTATTCCCTCTTCTCTTCTATTATTCTTATTCAATGAATATGATCTGAAATAGTTCTATTATTATTGGATTCAACTAAAAAAGTGTTATGGCGTTGACTATCATATATTTGGGTCTCATAATTCTTGAAAAAAAATTCTTTCTTGACTAATAGTTTTTATATCGGTTACTTCTTCCCATGTTTTTTATTTTCTATATATATTCAAAACACTGTATGAATGAAACATTTTGAATCACCATGATTATTAATAATTCAAATCCATTATATCTCAGCCTTTGTGTTCTTCTATTAGATCTAAAATCTTCATTCTAAACTTATTATCCTTTAAAATTACATAAGACTTAGTATTAACTGGTTCTATGATAATAAAAAATATTGCATAAATTCACATGTAATAACTGCACATAATAATTTTATATTAATATACAGTAACTAAAAATACTTAATAATTATAGAAAATTACTCCTTCATCATGTTTTTTTCTCTACTAAATATATTCAGGAATGATTTTTCATTCATAACACAAACCTCACACTATCTTCTTCCTCATTTCTCATTTTATACTTCTTTATCTCTCCATGATTAATATGTATGAATCTAAGATCACTATGAATATAAAAACATATTAATGAAACAATGACACATTCATGGATTCCGTCATTCATCTGCGACATCAGAATCTCCCCACAAATTATTCATTCTTCATTCGATGAAATACACTTAATATTTATTATCCAACAAAAATATCAAAATTTATAATTCTTGAAGGATTACATAGAATTCATATGCTTAAACAAATAATTTCACATGATTCATACACATATATAAAGGCTTGTTTACATGATTTTACCATTTTCATCCTTAGTGAAGTAATATAATCTTGAAGTCTTATGATGATGAAGACTTACACTCATCCTTAGAGTCATATGATAATCTTCAAAGTATTATGTTTATTTTATAATGGATTACAATCCTACTCAACTATAACAAAAAATAGATCTTCTCCACAAAAACATCTTAAATGTTCTTATCATGTCATAGACATTTTCGATGAACATATCTTCAATTTCCTATTTATATTTTATAGAGTACCTATTCATATATGTGATGGAATTTTTATACATGGAAAATTCACATCTGTTGTGATTCACATGCATATTACCTTATGTGACTAATTTACATCTTTAAAAATATTGGATATGTAGTATGTAATTTGGGTATACAGATTCATCTATGTAGGAAATCCCATATCTAGATATTTCCTTACACAAACAACATATTGAGATTCACATACATGGGTTTTAACTTTTAGAATTTGTCTTTTTACCTATTATGAACTTCCTCCTTATTTCACTCTTCATCTAAGAAAATATTTTCATGAATAATTATAACTTATACCATGATATTTTAATATTATAATAAAAAATTTCTTTACATCGGCTAAATTATCTATCTCCTTACTCTTATCTTCATTCATGTAATATAGTGGTAATCACATGTCACTATATTTATACTATGTTTTGATACTTGCCTATTATTCAACTTCTTGATCTTCCATGTAGTTGATTATACAATCTATCAACCTACCATGTGATCCCATAGTCATTGAACTTACAATGTGTGTCCACTATTACTTTACCTACCATGCATTAGATAAGAAATCCTTTATAAAGTAGGTATATATTTCTTTAAGTGGTAGGTTCACATTCCTTGATGTGGTAGGTTCTCTTTTATTCATTTGTAGAATCATATTACTTCATGTAGTAGGTTCTCTTTTCTTCATGAGATGTGTTTTTATTCCTTCATATGGTTAGTTCACATTTTTTTTTCACATGATCAATTGATCATAGTAGCTTCACCTACCATGTGAGGATCATGGTTAGTCATATCCTTCATGTAGTCAAGATTCTGAAAAAGACTTCTAAATTCATATAGTTAGTATTGGTTCTTCGTGTGACTATCTAAATCATCCTTCATGTGGGAGGTACTAGTTTTTCAAAAACAACTTGGTCAAAAACTCCTTATCAATATTCAAAACATAATCATCCAAGGTATTTGATAATAATGAAACAAATTCTTGGGTTTTATTTTTCTTTAACAATATTCTTATTCATAAAATTTTTACATCTATTGAAAAAAATAAAACTTACACAAAGTAGGCTCAACATACAAGATTTATTTCTTACCATGAGATGAAGATCTCTCAAGAAAACTATCCAATTGATGGATTAGTAGAATTAAACTATGAATAAAGTTGTATATATACTCTAACAATGATGAGATGGTCATGACAAACTAATATAAATTATATATACAAATTTATAGTTGTGTCTTATTGGTAATATCGATAATATATTACTATGATAGATATAGAGGTTGGTATATCACATGATCATCACCTAGATAATGGAAATAGGAGTTGAAGTATAAGGATCAACATTAGAATAATACATTGATATATCCTAACGAATCATAATAGATATTATAATATATTATGTTTATTGAAGAAGAAAGGAGATGATGCTACATATTGAATAAAATCACTGATACCCTATATTTAAAGAAATCCCAATGCAATAGATATGTATAATGTCATGTTTTGGATGTTTTGGATTTAAAAGAGTTCATTGAATAATAAAACTAATTAATCATGGAACAATTATATTTTCCTTACATCATAATGGGTTAAGGAAAATAAGAATGCACTATTATGAAAGAGTCACATCTCAAGCTACATGTGTTGTACCATGAAGTGGATTCTGAGGTAATAAAATGGTCTGTATTTTGCAGTGAAGAGTGGATATACATTTTTTTGTGAGGATTTTTGTGAAAATTGATGATAATCATGGAACAAGACAAACAATATAGTATAATTGAGGAGATAACATATTAAAACACCTGACAGTGAAAAATTCATGGGGGACAATCTTGAAGGATAACATCCATCACACTGAAATCTTCATGGTCACACTACAATGAGTCTACCATATATATGAGGAGATATAAAGACCAAACCACAATGACCATAGAATCACCATAATGGAATATTGAATTTTTTGGATCTGATGTGATACATAATATGGGAATTTTGGATATGAGTTTAATGGAATCTCATGCCATGAAGAATCATATCATGCCATGGTTTTCTATAATACAAAGTGATAATAATCCTCAAACCATGATCTAGTTAATTATAAATATATTTAGATATTATATGACATATCCTTTAGGTATGAAACAATTAATTAAATTGGGAAACCTTAGTAGTCTAACTGATAAATTTTACTTGGGATGTAATGGATATAACACATGGAGGAAGATGAGTCTATCCAAGACACATGGATTGATCATTATTGTTAATGGATATATAAATGCGTGATACATATCTATAAATGGATCATCCCTAATATTGTGAAAAGTTTACTCATCCAATGTGTGACATATCAAACCTGGTTCACTCATAAGTAACCAAACACAGTTTCCCACATGGCTTCAAGCACACCTCCCCATATTCCAGAGGCTACTGACTAGTAGTGAGGGTCTGTAATGGTATGGTGGGGAGAATATTACCCCATAATAAAAAAAACAACACAATCATATAATAAATGAATAAATAGAGGAAAAATATATAATAATAAGGGAAAAAATAAGAAAATAATATAGATACAATAGTCAGACTTGCATAAACAATAGTGGAACCATATCCAATATCCCATAAAAAATGATGATCATGTCATGGTGCTATAAAAAAGGGTTGGATACATGGTAAATAGAGAAGAATTCTTATAAAACATACTATAGAAAAATGAACAAAATGACCCAAGATATATCTAATATCATTGTGAGAATATGCTTAGTCATATTCTCCCATACTCCACCCTAGTACAAAAATATCATGAATCCATAGTTGGGAGATTCCCTTTGATCTAACCTTCTTCCATGAAGTCTCTTTGGGTACCAAAAATCATCCCAAACAAGGTGTGAGATATAATCAGTAGGACACCACCAAAAATTTCTATAAATAATATAGTTACTGCATATAATCTGTAGTAGTGTGCAGGAATAATACTAATAAGGTTGTAAATGATAATGTAAAACAACCCAATTTGGAAGTATATGCCATGGAAAGAAGTTTATGAATGATGAATAAATATATACCTGAGTAAATAATAAATTATATAATATTATGGATTCATCAATTATTAGACCTACAAGGGCACATACCCAAGTCCATTAGACAAGGCATCCTCTTCAAGTCCACTGAGCACATTTGTAGCAAAATTAGTACAATGTAGACCTATATGGGAAAGGAACCCATGGACCATGGATTAGGTTTATACTTAAATTACATAGATATGATCTATATTAAAATCATTATAAACATTTATGGATACCAAGGAGAAAGTATGAGGTGGTCCATCAAGCTGGATCCAAGGTAATATTTCAAGGCATCAAATTTAAGAAAAACATTAGTGCCATACCATGGTGTCAGTTCCATACCAAATTATCAATAATTGAAAATTTTATATTAAAGAAAAAAATTAACATTTTACTGTTGATGAAACCATATCAATTTAAACATCACATTAAATTCATTAATATATTCAGTCACAAGTGATAGAAAGAGGGGGCATGTTAGTGTCCATGCCACATCACCAACCATTTTCATTAAATGCATAATCCAACAGATTATCCATTTCATTTCATAATTCTTAGTTAATCTCAACATCTCTTTAATTTATAAATTAAAAGGTTACATAATATATATTTAACCTTTACTATTCTGTTTTAATTCATACATGTCTTCTTCTCATGGGTGGAAAGTTCAAAACACCTAAAGGGGTGGCAGAGTTATAAAAATTCAAATGAACCCACCTCAAGGGGTGATTTGGGTTGAGGAAGGTGACCTAAAATCATATTAAAGGGGGAAATAAAACATAAAAACATGTTTCAAAACATTTGATTTAAGGTATTACTCATTTTAGAAGTAACATATGGAGGGTTCAGTGTGGGACACTAAAACATCAGATATAAACATAAAAAATTTTAGGGAAAAGGTATAGACCACCTACCTTATATGGGTAGTAGAATCCTCCTTCATTATAGAACTCAAAATTTGTATTTAATGGAAGAAATCAAAGAAATATACAATTACCCTAAAAATAGGGCATATTAGATCTCGTGGAAATAACATCTAATATGAAAAGGAAAACCAAGAAATGAAGGAAGGGGAATTAATCACTTATCATTATCTATCCAACATAATGAATGGTGAGAGAATATAAATCTAGATGGAGGAGGATTCTCAATTCCTATCTTGGATGAAAAATTATATCTCCAACATGAGGAATGGGTTCCATGTATAAATTGGGAGGATAAAAGGAAGAAAAGACTTTAATATAAGGAGAGTATAAAGAGAAATTTCACCCCTTTTAAAAGGGTGAATGATTTGGCCACATGGTTGTCCAAACCATGGGCCAAATGTGTGCTAAAACTATCCAAGGATGCCAACCCAATGAATAGGCTAGGTGTATGTTTTTACAAACTATGCATCACCCTTGTGTCTTCTCTATATTTTTCTACATCACCCTCACATAGCTGTACAACTCCCTTACATGGATTAACAAACCATGAATTACCCTTAAAGGGAATACTGAGTATATCTCACACTATATTTTGGCCATTGATCATGTACACCATCCTATTGTTCCTAAGACTCATCCTATAAACAATCATTCCACCATAACACCCATAATTGAGGAACTGATCTCCCTCCAAGAGCCTTCATTCTATTATCAATGATATGAATTGGGTAATCTTCAAAAGAATAATCAAAGTCAAATAAACTCATCTGGATAAAAGAAATTATATGGGTATTAATAATAGTGGTGAAGCTATGAAACATAGAAGAATTCATGCATAGATCGATACCTCTGAGGTATCTATAACTGATAAGCTACCAGACCTACTCTATACAAAATATAAATGGTTCCAATAAATGTAGGTGCTAGCATCCCTTGTTTATAAATTTTCTAATTCCCCAATCTAGGTGAATCGTGCAAGAAGAACCAATACCTGACCTCAAAATCTAGAGGTCATTAATGGTGATTGTAAAAATACTTCTGTCTAGACTGAGTTATAGCCATACACTTCCAAATAAGATACACCTTCTCTAATGTCTCCTAAATGATATGGGGACCTAGTAGTACTACCTATCCTACCTATAACTAGAATAGAGGTAAACAACATGATCTATCATATAGGGCCTCATAATGATACATCTTTATCATTTCCTAAAATATTTCATTATAAGAAAATTTAGTGAGAGATAAGTGTTTCTCCCAAGAACCTCCAAAGTCAAGGATTCATGCATGAAACATATACTCTAACACTCATATTGTATTATTGAACTACCAATCATTTTGAGAATGATAGGTTATACTCAGAATCACCTGTATACCTAGAACCTTTTACAACCCTTTCTAGAACTATGATGTGAAATGACAATATTTGTCCAATACAATGGTAAATGAAACCCTGTGAAGGAATATGATCTTCCAGATATATATCCTTCCAATATCATCCACTGAAAATGTCTCTATGATATGTAGAAAGTGATTTTTTTTCAAAATATGAATTATCACCCATAATACGTCACTACCTCAAGGAGATCGTGGTAATCCCATTACATAATATATAGCAACGTTGTTCCATTTCCACTCAAAAATGGGATAATACTATAAAATACTAGCAGGTCACTGGTGTTCTTCCTTCACCTGATGATAGGTGGAATGATTAGTAAAAAATCATGTGACCTCTCTTTTCAAACTTGACCACCAATACAAGCATTTTAATTTGCGGTGCATCTTAGTAATACCATTATGTATTACTTAATAAGAGTCGCATGACTCTTGAAATAACTCCTTACACACATCATCCAAAAATTAGACATGTCCATAAATTAATAAGATGACATCCCCATCAATAACAAATTTAGAAGGTGGGTACTCACCAATAACTCTCTCCCATAGGACCAAGACCTCAGTTTTAGAAAGATTCCCCATCTTCACTATATCTATAAGTGAAGAGTGTACTACTAAAACTACTATAATATGTTATCTATGATGCTCTTGAGCCCCTAAGAGAATCTATGAACAATAGGAAATAAACTTCCACTCACTATTGGCCTTATAAATTGCCTATTTTCGAGTCTTCTAGCTCAAAGAATCCACCAATTCATTATCTTTCCCAATTTTATAATAAATTTCAATGTCAAATGACTATAATAATTTAAACCACCTCCATTTATTGAGATTTAAGTCAGGCTATGAAAACATATACTTTTGGATTTTGGGCTCTATATTACCCACAAACTGATCTCCCAACAAATATTTCATCTGAAAACACAAGGTATGAACCATAATTTCTAATTTGAGATCATGTGTTTGGTAATTCCACTCCTGAGGCCTTAATTGAAAATACCATTACTCCATAACCTACTCAGTCTGCATCAGAACTACTCCCAAGACAGTGCTTGAAGCATCAAAATAGACCAAATAACTTCTTACCATATTTAGTAGAAGCAACATCGATAATGAATAAATCATTCCTTTTAATTTATAAAAGGATCTCTCATACACCTTATACCAGGTAAAATTAAGACCCTTCTCGGTCAAGCCTGTGAGTGGTACTTCTAGGCATGATAAATTCTGAATAAAACACCTATAATATCCAACCATCACTAATGAATTCAATATTTCAAAGAAATTATTGGGCTCCTCCCAGGAAACCATGACTCTCACCTTCTTTGGGTCAATATATACTTATATCTATGAGATAATGTAACCCATAAAGTGAACTTTATCAATCCAAAAGTTTTATTTTTGGATATTTTCATACAAATGGTTCTTTATAATTGTATTTAGTATGATATCAATATGTTTGAAATGGTTTCATCAAGTATGAGAATACACCAAGATGTCATCCACAAAGACTACCACAAATGAATCTTGATACAGGTGGAAACCCAATTCATCAGATCCATTAAAACTATTGTCATGTCTGTGAGGCAAAATGGAAAGACCAAATACTCATACAATCCATATATACTAGGGAATGTTATAAATGTTATATCCTAATTCCTAAATTGTACATGATGGTAGACTAAAATCAAATCAGTATTTGATAAGACATAAATCCTTGGAGTTGATCAAAGAAGTCATCTATATGAGGTAAGGGATACTGGTTCATAACCATAATCTAGTTAAATTTCTGGTAATCCATAAAAAATTAGGAGGGTATTTTCCTCCTTCTTGGATAAAAGGATAGTCGAACCCCAAGGAGATGTACCGGGTTGTATAAAACCCTTAGCTTTCAAGTCCTATAGCTACCTATTGAGCTCTTGCAGCTCAGTAGGTTCCATAATATAAAGAGTAATAGACGCCAGTGATGCACTTGACACTATCTCAATAATAAACTCTACCTCTATCTATAGAGGTGGTAAATTTGGGTTGTCACTCCACCTAGCCCATGATGCTCTGGTCTAAGTTGACTCTCCTAGTCATCCCATTCACATTTATGAATATAGACACCACCCTATAGTGATGAAAATGACACCCTCTAGTGATAAAAATCAACATAATCATGTAGAGGAACCAACCAGTCCATCATGATAATGATTTCAAAACCAATTATCTTGAAGAAAAAGAAGTTCCAAAAAAAATTTATAACCACCTATCTTAATGGGGCACTCTCGGCATTGACATACACTTTCTTATTTCACTCCCAACATAGTATCTCGGTTTATGACACCAAAAAAATACTCTATTTCTAGACAAAGTATTTCCATAATATTCACAGATATACAATAATGAAAAGTACTCCTATCAAACAAGGAAGATATAATAGTGGGGGATACTAAAATCCTACCTAGAACCATTGATGTCTCAACAATATGATCCTCTAGTATTGTAAATACTTCATATATTTTACCCGATATGTGGCCCTGAGATATAGCCTAACTACCCTGGATATATCCCCTATACCTTTATTGTAAATCTAGTGACTGGATACCTTTACCACATTAACCTCCTCATACTATACGACCAATGGTTCTCTAGATACCTACCTAATGAGGGGTTACAGATCCTTCTCCTAAGGGTGGAGCTTGTACGAATCCTATTCCAATAAACATGGGTGGAAAGGTAAAAAAAACCTATGAAGATTCCCTATTCTTTCATATCCCTTATACTCAAATGGGGCTCTACCAAACTGGGGATTCATATGACTCTTATTAGCACATTTATGATTAATTACATGGATATACAAGTGAACACTTTAGATGATACTGCCTCCTTAGGAAGTCTTCAAAGGGTGTTTCCTACCGCTAGATGTACTACTATTCTAACAAGGTAATAAACTGCCCTATCCCAAACCTTTATCTTCCATGAGGTTATGCTTAGTAATGAGGGTATGGTTCACTATCTCAATGATATTAGTTAAACAAAACATATTCACATGATATCTAATTATGTATAAAATCCCATTCTCATAACACCTCATTGTCACTAACTCATCATTATAAGGATTCAATGTGAAGCATTGAAGCTCGATGAAGCCAGAAGAATAATCCATCACAAACATATCACCCTTTTAGATGTGTATAAAATCTATAGCATGGTTAACTCAAAGTTTCTAAGGAAATAATTAGTCATAGAAGGTTTTCTATAAGTCCTTATAGATCATATCCTGATGACAGTCTACCTGGGTAATAACATCACACCAATACTTAGAAGAATCACAAATCATATAGGCCATGAGCTTGAACCTTCTATCTAGATGCATCTCTAAATTCTCAATGATAGATAACATAGTGTCTATCCCTAGATCAGTAGCCTAAGGACCACCTTCCCCTAACAAGGTATGAGGGTGTTGTTGTTGGAATTATCGTTTCAACTCTTCCATAGTAGGGGAAAGTCATGGGGCTCCCATCATAGACTACAAAGACCATAAGAATCCCTCTCAAAACTGGGCACCCATGTTAGGTGTAATAGCGGCACCATAGGTAGCACTATAAGAGGTAATACTGATGGTTCGATGCCGACCACATCGGGAGAACGATCATTTCCACCCTCCTGGAACACGACCTGAGGCAATCATGGTGGAATATATCAACAATTCCTAGTACAATTCTTAGAACAATATTTGAAAATAGAGTAGGTTACTAATACATAAATAGGACAGGTACAAGAATTCCTATAAAAAGGTCAACACCCCTCTGCCTATTCCTAAATCTAGGTCTATTTGATATAGCATGTTGTAAAGAAACACAAGAGATACTCCCAAATACCCATTACAAAGGATGATTCAAGGTAAAGTTCTCTATTACAAATATTATGTTTTGGTAAATGGAGTTTCAATTGAAATTTATAGAATAAAACACTTTTTATGTTGGAATTGTCATACCTTGTTAATATTAACCATGTATTTTAAATTTTAAATAATCAACATTCTTATATGTGTATTATATATATATATATATCATGGCCTAGTTTGATGAGTTACCATTCCAAAGTTATAAATTCATAATCTTTATAAGTTTCAATTGGTATGTCATGTAATTGAAACCATTCTTTTACGATAGTTCAATTATATGGATCTTCATTCCTAATTTATAGAGGCACACACACTCTTTAAATTGAAATTAACATCCATGTAATCACAACCAAGTAATGTTTCAGCCCACGAAACCAATGGTTCATGCATCAAACATGTGATAATTGGTTAGTTGAGGTTCCACCATAATGATATATAGGGAAAAACCATTTAGGTTGATTAAAAACATTAATTAACCAATTATTTATCTCATTTACCCTACAAAAATTTCTATCAGATAAAAAATATATCAATCAAGGCACTATAACATTCTATAGGAAATACATGTAGTAATATAAACATGGAATAACATATGAATGACATATAAATCCTCATGTGCCTATAATGATGTATTACCAATAAATCTTATATGTAATGGGATACTGGTAAAAATAGAATTCACATCTATAATTATAAATTCCACATATCATGTGCATCACTCAATGATGAAATTATCCCAACCATAATAGACATAATCTAGAACATAGATTCCCATCATAGGTAATTTGGGTTTTCCCTATACATGGGTTAGCTACTCCTAAGAATATGATCATGAACAAATTACAACACATTCTTCGTCTCCTATCTAATAACCCAAAAAGAAATACAAATGAAAAAATGAGCTCTGATACCACTTTGTGACGTCCCAGACCTGGTTTAGTTATATATAACTAAACATAGTTAGCCACATGGACTCAAGAAAACCTCCCCATATGATAGTGGTTGTCAGATTTAAGTGAGAGTATATGATGGTACGGTGGGGAGACTATACCCCTAGTATTAGAGCACAACATATCGATATAGTAAATTAATAAGTAGTGGAAAATATACTAATAAGGTAGTGGAATAAGAAAATCATACAGATACAATAGTTAAATTGGAATAAAAAATATCATAACCATATCCAATATCTTGTACAAAATGATGTCCACGTCATGGTGCTATAAAAAAATGGGAGTGGACACATGGGAAACAACGAAGTAGGAATATAAAACATGATATATAAAAATGAACAAAATGGAATAAGTTATCTCTAATATTATCATGAGCATAAGCTCGATCTACTTCTCCCATACTCTACCTTAGTAAAAAAAATATCAAGAATATATAGATGGGATCCTCCCTTGGTCTCGACCTATATCCATGAAGTCTATTTGGGTACCAAATGATGGCCCAAACAAGCTATGATATATACTCAGTAGGCTACCACCAACAGTGTCTATAATAAATATATAGTGCATACAAACTGTAATAGTGTTCATGAATAACAATAATAAGGCTATAAATGATAAAGTAAAACAACCCAATCTAGAAGTAGATGTTATAACAAGAAGTCTATAAATAATAAAGAACTGTAAACATGATTAATGCATCAACTACGCTAAATGCTATATGTATCAAGTATCAGACCTATAATGGCTAAGACCCAATTTCATTGGCCAATGCATCCTCTTTGATTCCATGGATCTCATCCATAGAAAACCCAGTATAATATAGTCTTTTATGGTATAGGAAATTAGGGTATGTGGATGAGGCTTCCTCTTTGAGTCCATGAATTTCATCCATAGAAAACTCAGTGTATACTTGGGTTGAGCCCAAAGATAAATTTCGAGGCATTCCATCAAGCTGGATCCAAGGTAATATTACAAGGCATCCAATGTAAGCAAAACATCAATGTGATACATCAATGTCAGTGCCATACTGAAGTATCAATAATTGAACATTTTATATTAAGGATAAAGGGTCCATGTTAGTGTTTATTCTACCATCTCAATTTAAGCATCACATTAACTTCATTAATCAATTCCTTCACAATTGATAAAAAGAGGGTCTATGTTAGTGTCTATGCCACATCACCAACCATTTTCATTAAATGTATAAGCCAAGATATTATCTATCTCATTTCATAATTATCAGTTAATCCATTTTATTATCCCTTTAATTTATAAATGATAAGGTTTCGTAAGTGGTATTTAATATTTACCATTCTATTTTAATTCATACATGACTTCCCCTCATTGGTGGAAATCTCAGCACACCCAAAGTTACGGCATACTCATAGTAACTCAAACGAACCCACCACAATGTGTGGTTTAGGTTTATAAAGGCAACCTCAAACCTTGTTAAAGGGATAAATATAGTATTAAAACATGTTTTAAAACATTTAATTTAATGAATTACTCATTTTAGAATCAATACATAGAAGTTCTAGTATGAAGCACTATGATGTGAGCTATAGACATCAATACATTAAGGTAAAAGTTATAAAAAAACTACCTTAGATGGGTAGTAGACTCCTCATTCATTATTAGCCTCTAATATGAGCTTGAATGAAAGAAATTAGAGAAATATATGAATACCCTGAAAATAGGGAATATCAGCTCACATAAAAATATCATCTAATATAAAAATGAAAACCAATAAAGGAAGAAAGAGGAATGAAGAAGTTACTATTAGCTATCCAACATGAAGAACAACAAGTGAATTGGGAACTATAAGGATGAGGTATATCAATTCATAGGTTGGATTCCAAAGTAGAGCTTCATCATGGGGAGGGATATTGTGTGTGAAGTGGGAGGAGAAAAGGAAGAATGAGGTTTATTATGAGGTGTAAATTTGACATTTCACATGTTTTAAAATGGCACATAGTTTGTTTGTACAGTTGGCCAAACCATACACCAACCATGTGATAGCACTATCCATGTAGGACACCACCTCATACGGGGTTGGCACAAAACATTACAAAATATTCACAACATATACAGTTCCTTTATAGTTTTCTATATCACCCTTGCACGGCCCTGTGGTTACCCTGAATGGTTAAACAAACCGCATGTTACCCTTATAGGCCCACATGGTTTAGTTGAACGATTATCCTTAAATGTGTGTTAACCATGTGACTCTCCTTATTTGTCTAAAAATGGGGATCCAAGCTCTGAACAAACCCCAAACACTCTCTAACTCTTCCTTAACTCTTAAACACTTTTTACAAGATTAAAATGAAAGTTTTATACTAAAATTTAAAGTATATTCACCTCATGTGAATTACTGGGATCTTATAAAATGATACCAAAGTAACTCGATACTTATTTTGAGATCATTTAGAAAAAGAGGGACACCCAACTAGGTCACTATTGAGAGAATAATATTATATACAAAATTTGTTAATATGGAGGCACTTGAGGAATAAAAAGGAAGGATCACAAATTCTATAGAGATTCTTATTGGTGTTCTTTTTCCCTTGTTTTTATTTGGAATTCATATAGGATTTCATGAACATAATATTCCTTTATTTTTAAATTCATTCAAAATTGAAAATAATATTTTGATGTGGGAAATGAGATGATAACTATTAAACAACAAGGATGTAACAACTTAATAGCAAGAGTATTATAAACCTTTCAATCCTCGGGTTGTGTACTTCACATTCTTGATCTCTCATACCTCTCATCATCATCATCATTATTGTGTTTATTATCATATTATCCTTACACTAACTAAAACATGGTAAATGTGTTTAATAAAAGGGTAATGTTTTATGTTGGATATCAACCACTGATTTACTCCTTCTCAATGGTCATTCATCTGTTATCCATGACTAAAAATTATTATCAAAGCAAGGTTTTCTCATGTGGATCTCAAATTATGTTTCCCCTACAATCCCATGATACCCAAAAATTGGTATTATACCCAAGATTCATGTGAAGGTTTCAATTATACCCACACAGATAATGAACTTTTAAAGAAAAATTTATAACATCTTTTGGATTTGGATTTATCTTTAGCCTATTTCATATTTTTATAATTATATTATTTTACTAATGGATTTTAAAAATAGTTTTTGAAGTCACAATTGGATTTTATATGGATATTTTGATTTGATATATTTATTTCTCGAGATATCTTATCCTTAAGGTCATATTTTTTTCTACTAAGATGTTCTGATTTCTCCCTTATATTAGGATGTGAAATTTTAATGATCCTCCCACTAGTATTTTTAGAGAATTATTCTAATGTAAAATCATAGTTTATACACAATAATACATTGTGAAATAAAAATAAAATGGAAGAAAATAAATTAATAAAGATGACAAGTTCCAATAAAAATTCCCATGTGGTTATTTTAGAAAATTTTATAGAGTTTGAGTTAGAAAATAATATATTTTAATTGAGATTTAAATTATTAAGTGGATGCATGATTTAGATCAAGGAGACTTTTGTTTTGGTTTCTAAAACAAAGAGGATCTATAAAATAATGAAGAAACGTATTTCTATATAAAATATTTTAAGAATCCATTGTGGATTCAAAATAGTTAAAAAATTACTAATTTGAGTGGAAATGATTCAAATTTAGACACCCTAATAAATAATAAATCCAAGGGAGACTATGTTTAAAATAAGGTAATCTCTTTAATTATAAGATCCACTTATTTGTATTATGATAAGTATAAAAATAATAAATATAGTTGGAAACTCATCCAACTAAAAGATAAGGGGGAAAGGGTTTGGAGGGAGACTCCCCCATGATGAGGAGAAGATAATAAAAGTCTCGTTGAGTATTGAGGACGCTAATACCAAGGAAAATAAAAAATATTAAGTAAACTCTTTAAATATGATAGAAAAAATTAATTCATGGTGTAACCAGTGGTACATGGATATTTCTCATTGTGTGGTTCCATTATTAACAAGTTGAGGAACTACTAGTATAAAATTATAGTGGTAAAATTTAATAAGGGAAAAATATAGTAGTTCAAAGAGAACATTAAAGTGCCTATAAATTTTGGTGCACTTAATGAGACTTTTGTATGGTGTAAACATTTTTGACATAATACTAATAATTTTATATTATTGTTTAGGGTGTAATTTTAGTGAAAGGTTGATCTCTTTCCTCAGAAGAAATATATTCATACCAATTTACAAGAAAATGTGGTTGATCAAAAGTAATAAGATCTCACCAAACACTTGGTTGATCATAAATTGAAGAATTCAGTCAGTTAAAGAGTTATTTAAACTTTCCTTATGGTTTATCATGCTCAATACTATTTAAAAAAAACAATTGAGAATATTTTCAAGTACTTTCTTATCTTTTAAATCTAAATAGATTCTACTCTACACATAGAGATAACCATTAGAACCTCTCAAAATTAAAAAGGGATTAAGGAGACAAATGCAGTGTCTAGAATGATCAAAGGAGGACACCGACATGATATTTATTTTCCCAAGGAATAAAATAAAGGTATTTATCAAAAATATATAAAAAAATTGGTAAATAATATTAGTTGTAATTTTATAAATTTTATCAATACAATGCTGATCCAATTAAGATAACCTCCAAAAAAAAATGAGGTATGATTTTTTGAATCCCATTACCTTATTTTTTCTATAATTACTCAATTATGTTTTGTAATGAAAGGGGATATTTATTTGATAAATAAATCAGAGTATTAGAAGTAATTTTTTATAGTGGATCACTATACTATATAACCTCATTGATTGGTTACTCTTGTTTCCTAAAATGAGTTTTCACTTGTAGGATTAAAGTGGTTAATTGATATTTTTATTGCATATTTAATATTTCATGTTCTCCAATATATTATTGAGGACTATTAAGAGTTTATATTATTGAACGATGGTCATGAAATGGACTAATCCTCAAAATCATGAATATTCCTCTCTATTTTATTTAGTTATTTTTAAAATACATTTATTTAAATCAAAATGGGAGAAATAAAAAATGAATTTTATTTCAATGAAAGAGTAAATATGTGGAGGGAAAAAATTTTCAATCACTATTAAGTATTAAATATTATTCCATCATTCTAATGGGGTGAAATTTTTATCAATTACATTAAGAGGAAATGTTTTTGGTACAATCCAAATCACTTACTCTCTTATTAAATCCTTAGATTATATTTTCAACTGTTGATAAAAAAGACACATATATCTAAATTTAAATAACCAAAATTTAAATCGGAGCATTTTGAAAAAAATTGGATTGATTGATTTTTTCTATAAATATTATTGTACGTTCTTTCTTGGTGTTTCAAAATTAAATAAAGGATTTAGTGATGAGGATTTATAGTAATCACTTTGAAAAAAAATAAAAATAGGGAGATTGATGTGCTTAATAATGTCATAAAGATGAATTCCATGAATGGATTGTTTTGTTGTATTGGATTTATTATCAATAGATATTTTCAAAATTCAAGTATGTTGGATTTGGAATGCATTATTAAGATTGATGTGATCAAGGGATATTGATGATCTGTTATATCTTTTTTCGAAGTTGAAACATTTTAAATCTTTATAAATTTGATATTCATGTGGGAGATGAGGTGTACAAGAGATATTGATATATTATTTACATGATGTGTTGGTTATATCATAGATAATATAGAGAATAACTTCATGAAGGTGAGATGAAGTGAGTTGTCTTGGGAATAATATAATTGGAAAGTCTAGTATTATTTTATGGGTGAATATAGAAGGATATTTTCTAAGTTATCTATATAAATCAAGAAGATGATGAAGTTAAACATATACCTTGTTTAGACCATGGAGAATAGTCCTGGAATATTATATAGTGGTTTTTTGTAATTATGTTTTTAAAGATCAAATAAATCGACTAGATCATGAAGAACTCTTAGAGTATGAAGAATCACATAGAGTATGAATAATAATATGTATGTTTTGACTCCTTTTCATGATCAAGGAATTTTCTATTGACTATAAGATTTCTTGATTACTAAGGGATGAATATCTCACACAAACACTATCCAATCCATGGGTGTGGAGGAATGAACCTGAAAATAGTATTTTATATAGACTCTGAATATGAAGAAGAGTTTATAAAATATTAACAAATTTTTATGCATATGTTTTGTATTCATGGATTGAAATTAATCTTGTGAACTTATCCTTATGATTGATATAGTGCTTGGTAAATCACATTCTTATCACCTAGATAATGTAAAGAGGAGTCATAGTATGTGTATTAATATTTTAGGAAGAGATTAAGATATCCCGATTCATCATAATAGAGTTTATAAGATATTATATATGATGTATATGAAAATATACGATGGAGTAGATTAAATAAAATCTTTGATACCCTGTATTGAAAGAAATCATGAGACAAATACAAGAATCATGTCATGATTCAGTTCTAAAGGGGTTTATTTATGTTTTCATTGATATATAATGTCATAATTAAGAGTCCCTTACACCGTAATAGATGAAGAAAAAGGTAAATTTACTCTTACCTAATATTCACTCCATAACTAATGTGTGTTTCATCATGAAGTGGGTTTTGAGGTAATCACAGGGCCTAGATTACACCATGAAGAGTGGCCATGAATTTTTTGTGTAGGAATATCTTTGATAGTTGATGATCATCATGTTAAAATCTAGTGAACATGCGATAATTAAAGAGGTCACACCATAAAAAACTTTACCATGAAAAATTCACATGTGGCTATCTCAAATTAAAAGATCCCTTACGTATTAATCTTGGGGGTCAGGTTGTAATGGGTCTTCAATACATCTAAAGAGATATAAATTCCATGACAAAATTATCATGTCCATGATTTAATGGAAGTTGATATTTCATGGGTTTGAGGGGAGATATAATTTGGTAATTTTGGATCTGATTTTTATTGAATAATACACCCTGAAAAATCAAATCACATCATTAATTTCTATAATATGTCATGATAATACCTATCGCACCATAATCTAGTTATTTATGAAATATTTTAATATTATATACCTTACATTTTAGCTATGAAATAAAAATTTATTTTTGGACACATCAATAGTATACTATATGAATTTGACTTAGCATTTAATAGATATAACACATGGAGGAAGATAAGGATATCTGAGACTCATTGATCAATCATGATTTTTATGGAGATATAGAAATATTATATATCCCTATAAATGTATCATCCCTACTAATTTGAAGATTTTAATCATCCAATGAGACCAAAGTGATTAAATAATCATTATTAGATCATTGAGAAGGATAGGTCAACCCAATTAGGTCGTGATTGGGAGAAGAACAATACACACAATATTCATTAACAATAAAGAATTTGAGGAAGATGGATGAAGGATCACATATTCTGAAGAAATTATATTTTTATAATATATTTATATTTTTTTATTTGAAGGTACTATAGGAGTTTAAGACTATATCCCTATTCTATATGTAGGATCATTCATCACAATATAATATGATATTAAACTAGACAGTGATATGATAATCGTTGAACACCATATACATAACCGCTTGATAAAAATAGTGATGTGAACCATGTAATACTCATTTAATTTAATTTAATTTATTGATCTTTAATATCTCTTACCATCATTATCATTATCACAATCATCATTATTGTGTTGATCATTATTTGATCCTCTCACCAATCGATAATTTTGGGAATGTGTTTTGGAAGAGAGAAAAGTTCATATTGGATATTGACCACTGATCCACCCCCCTCTTATTGGAAAAAATATCTACTCTGTAACTAATAAGGGGGATATTGAATAAGTGTTACCCAATTTTTACTTTTCAAAACTAAATTATTTTTTCACCCATTGAATTTAATGTATCTATTTGAAACCTATTTTAGAATTAAAACATCATTCATGTAAATAAACAATTAAAAAAATATTTTTTTGTAAGGTTCATTTTCTAGTTTGTAATTATACTTTATTTTTAAGCTTGGTAATGTCCAAGACAGATATCATATCACTTATTTCATAAAATTATTATAATATTACTAGTGTCCCAATATAATTGGTATCTCTCCAAGATTATAGAAATCCATCCTAACTTAAAAGTTGAATTTCAAAATGAAAAAAAATATTATTTGTTCTTCAAGATGTCATGCCATAAATAACGAGGTATTTTTCTTATTATGATTTCAAAATAATAGTAGTTGAATTGGGATATTCTCCTTCCATCTCCTCTCTCTCTAATGAAAATTTTGTTCCTCACCTCTACCTACTTCTCGATAGATCCTGCATCATCCTTTCCTCCTCATGATGTCTTGGTGCTATGCTCATTGTTTACTTTCATTTTTTTCTTTCATCACCTTCAATATAATTTCAATTTACTTGGTTTTTCATGTTTTTTGGCATCCATTTTATTGCATCTTTACCATTTTCACTTTATAAAACCTTTCTTATGTTTTGGTTTATTTTTCTATGGTTTTATTTTTAGTCAATATCCTAGTTCTTCCTCCATATATATATTTTTTTCTTGATTCATCACACTAAAACCAATATTTGGTATGAAATTATGGTGTAGGTAATATGTTTTAACTATTATAGTGGACTATTTTGATGATGGTCCTCCTTAGGATGTCTCAATTACCTTATATTAGAATTTCATGTTCAAGAGTTTTTGTTTTTTATGATGTCTTTGAATTAATTACCTTATCCTCCTACTCTTTCTAGCTGACCAATGATTGAACCCATATTTGGATAGGTACAATGGGGAATATGGTGTCTAGTACTGTGATGGTGGAGCTCGAACATATTAAATCCATCCCCAACTTTGAATTTTCCATTATTATTTTTCCTAGTTCCACTTTCTAGCATTGCCTTGGTTCTGGTCCTGATGTAAAATTGATGATGGGATTCTCTAGAGGCTAGAGGGAATTTTTAATGTGTGTGGTTTTTTGTGGTGAATATTGTTGGATTATTCTTGGTTGGGTATACAAAATGTACTGTGAATGTATTTCAAGTGTTGTCTTCTTCTGGAATGGTCGCTCTGTATCAATGTTTCATGGTCATTGTTTCAAGATTGGGTGTTGTGGGCTATATTCTCTATTTGAGGTTGAGACTCAAGTTTACTAACATAAAACAGGATCAAATCTAAAACTTATTGGGGATAAAGACTCTCATGGTGCTCAAGGACATCAGATAAGGGATATAAGTTCCCTATATATTGGGATGGACTAGCCTATCCACATCCTTTTGGGTTGTTTTTTTCAATTGTGGATACCTATTGTTTTTTTTGGATCACTTGTTGTTGGTTAGTGACTCATGTATATTGTGTAATGGTACCAGGTTCCCTCTTAACCAAAAATAATATTTTTGAAGATTAAAAAAAATGGATTAGATCTAACAACAGTATTTTATCATAAAATTCTTCACGTAGATTCCCTAGGAGACCTCAAATATTGTTATTTAGTATATTCTCATTCAACCTCTCTCAATGCAACAATGATTTTTTCTCTAGATAGCCTCTCTTAAATTATTTATAGATCCACATAGATTACTCTACAACAAAAAATTCATTTTGAATTCCCATTAATAATATGATATTTTTAACTCTAAATATGAAATCATATGTTGATCATTTACTATAGTTTTTTTCATGAATTAAACTATCAGATCATCAAAAATATTATCTCATTTAAATAAGTAAATCTTAAAAAATTTCCATGATAAAAACTTTATTTTAATTCATGTTTTTACAAAAAAATATTGTAAAAATATCTAATAATTCCTATAAATATTTCAATATAAATTTAACATTATAAATAATGAAAATTGATAAATTTTGGTATGAACATATGAATGTATAAACTGTCATTTTTTTATGTTTAATATTACACAACCACAAGAATAAACATTTTGATATCATGAACCATTATTATCACTCATATATAGCTAGTAGAATCATTGGATAACACTTATCAATCTTCTTTCAATATTAGTTTAATGTTATGGAAAATAAAAATACTATTACACAAGCTCAACATAACACTTGCACACCTATATTTTAATTTGATGAAGATAATTCACATTTAACAATCATATTACAAACCACTTTGATAAACATTATAAGAATTCATTTAAAAGTTATGGAAACAGTTCAATATATGATTTCATTGTGATATTAGTTTTTGAAATCACAACATAAAATTAATTATCCATAAAAAAACTTTGTCAACCATATAAAAACTTCAAAAAAATTAGTTTAATATCACATTCTTCAGAAATATTATTATTTTTTCAAAAAAGTTATCTTTTATATCTTCCAAAAATTATTTCTTGAATATTAAATATTTCTTTAATGAAATTAATCACGCATAACTATACTTTTTAACATTCCAAAACTTACCAACTTATGTATGTAATTTTTAAATCTATATTTATATGTAATAATTGAAATATTATTACAATAATACAACATAATAAATCCATGAGTACTTATTTAATCTCCCTATTTAATAACTAAAGTAAATTCCATCCCCCTGGATTTATTGAAAAATATCATCAAACCCAAATCATATTTAATAATATCACATGTCATCATACATTGAATCTCACTAGGTTCCCCATTTTAAATAATATCCCCATTTATTGGTTTGAGTCATCATTCTTTTTTTTAATGTGAATCTCTCCCTTGTGGGTTTCAACCCCCTATGGAATTGAGTCACTTCTCCCCCTTTGACATTATATTTAAAATATTACAGTAGAGAGTAGGGATTAGGGTCTCATAAACAAATACTATTCTCTATTATATATTGGTTTGAGATATTTCTCCACATTTAATATTGAATTCATACTTCCTTGAAGTATTTTCTTTTTCTGAAATTGATTGTGAATATTTTTAAATTACATATAAGGTTTCATTTAACTCTTTTCAAGAAAAAATTTATCAATAACTCTAATATTGGATAAGATTATTCAGTTTAAGAAAATAAATCAATAACCTAAAATTTTCTATTTAATCCTAAAATTCAATTATCTGCTACCAAATAGATTCTTTTTCATTCACTTCTTCCCACTAATTAAATAACCATACAGATAATCAACTTAAAATCACTATTATATTTTATAAATTGATCTCATTACTTTTTAGTCAATTATCAAAGAAATATATAGGGAAGTGGTACATTTATAATTCCTTAGTTCTTGTTTAGGTTAATATATTATTTCATCATCAACCTTAATAACTCAAATCCATATTTTGCGAATGCTTTGGTAAAAATGTTTATAATATTCCTTTTTTATACATAAAATGTTTCACCATACCATTTGAAACCTTCTATTTGATAAAATGATATTTAGTATTAATATGTTTTGATATTGAGTATTTTATAGGGTTTTTTGTAAAATTTATTTTAATTTCATTATCATAACAAATTCTCAATGGTAAACTTTATTTATCTTCTAAATATTTAATAAATTATTTTATCCAAATATTTTTTTGTAAAAAATAGAGTAAAATAAACATATTTTTGTTCTATAGTTCTAAATTTCAATTAATGTTTTTATAGTTCCAACTCAGACACTTTATTCCAAGTATAAATATTCCCATCAAAGTTTTATTTATATTAAGAATTTTTCATGTCTTGTCAGTAATAATATAGACAAATAACTCATTATCTTTTTCTCTTCCATATAAAATTTTATAATCAAGTGTTCCCTTAGAATCCTCCATGTGTGACTCTCTGTGATTACTCTAAAATATATAATATAATGTACTAACATACACAATATTAGGTTTGTATGTTTTAATGTACAAAAAAAATTCAACCACTTTAAGAATTTCTTATGATTCAAAATTTATATAGTCTCATCCTTACTCATCTTCACAATAATAGTGAGTTATGTGGATATTTTTTTTCATTACTATATATAAAAAATATTTAGAGGTTCTATAAAAATTTTCTTTTATAAATGAAAAATATAATCCTTTTCTTGATCACTTAAAATTCTAAGAAAAAATAAATATCATCATGAATAAACATTTCAAACAATTTCTTCAATTGTTTACAAAATTCCATGAATGTATACTCTTATTAACCTGAAAAAATGATATCATCAATATATAAAATGACACTTATTTTTTCTTAACTCATATCATTTTTATAAATATTGTTATACACCACTTCTTTTTTCATGACCTGGACCAAAGAGGCCCATGTTGCGGCTACCCCAAGTCCTACTCCAACAGGTCAAGGGATGGTGACTAGCATTGAGTAGGCATATCACACACATGTTAGGCCTTATCGAAATTTATATGTTACATGAACATATCTATAAACTCATTAAACTATGAAATGTAAAACAACTGATAATCATCCATGAATATATCTAAAATCCTTCCATCAAAGTGCACCAACATAGTACTAGAAATTAAGGGCCAAATAAAACCTGCCAAAATAAACTAAAACAAGTCCAACCTGTGAAGTAAGAGAGGACTGTTATCAATGAAACCAACAGAACACACCTCGGTCTGTCTGGATGAATAAGATACACCTGGTTCTAGTCCCTTTAAGACACCATCAAATTTTTGGTCATCTTCTTAAGACATGACACGTGCAGGAAAAGTACATTCAGGGGTTAGTATAAAAATACTCAGTAGGACACCCAAAAATCACTAATCACATATCATCAATAATAAAAGCCATCTCATCATAGGGATATTTCAAAAATATACCTAACAAGAATATCCCTATATAATCATAGTAGACACACAGTCTAAAGTAAGATCATAATCATAAATCCAGCATAAGATTTCTTCTTGAAGGTTCCATATAAGACTCATATTGGAGAACACACTCCATGAGTCATGTAACACTATTGGAATCTATCTGAGATGTCAGGGTCATCATGTCTCACCATAAGTACACACTAAAAGTTTTAAGAGATCAATACATAGATGGGGATCACACCCATGGCCCTGGGGTATACCAAAAATCCAATCTGATTAACCTAGTAACTAGGGGATTAATGCCTGTGTAGTTTTTGTCACGAAGATACCAAAAACCACACCATGGTAAATGATGATGATAGAGGATATCACTATGGGCCTTATTGAAGGATTCTAACAACTATATCTAAAGATAAAGTTACTCATAGGGGAAAACTATCTTATGAATAGGACGTGACTCTATACTAGAACCTCAGGGAATGGATAAAAGGAACACACCCTAATGAAAATTTTCCAAGATTAATAGGACAAGGGATCCAATACATCTTTCAAGAAGCACACAATGTGTATAAGAAGTACAAAACATGTCCCTTTGGTACCAAGTTTTACCCATGTATCACAGGTTGTTCCCATGTCTATTTTTGAGTACACTGAGTGTTTCCCACAACATAAAGTATACAGAAACATGGTATCTTATGTGTGTAAAACCTATCCACACTGAGCTACCTTCTAGAGTGTAAATGGTGTGTGGAATGACCTACATGGCTTGTAACACCACTAGACTTACTAGGTGTGTACCTCTTGTACACACCAAGATAACTAGATAGTGGTCACACGACATGTGGCAGGGGCCACACGACATGCCATCCTTAACTCTCTATAGAAACCCTATCCACCACTCCGAGGGTACCACAAGTTATGTAATTATGAATTACATGTTGTGTAACCTAGGATGTCAAATAATCCTAGATATATTCATGTGGCTTCACCCGATCCTCTCGGTCATCATATATCTACAAAAAAACACACCTAAGAACACAGATCTTGATTTGTGTGAGTCCTTTCCATCATCGGCAAGATTTCATCCAATATCTCTACTCAAGAAATGGACACCATCACATCTCATCACCAATGTAGACTCTAATTAGACAAGGGTATCCAAATCCAAATTTGATCAATCATCTTTCATAGTCATGCCTCATAAATGAAACCTTGATCACATACGTACCCACAATATTGATTCATTACACAGAATAATGGTCGCACAATAATTCAATATTGGGTTTTCATAGAAATGTGGTACAAATGATTTCCACATGATGAACATGGGAAGAATGAAGGATGAAATGAAAAAATGAAAAATATAAGGAACTGACCTCAGCCAATGTTTATGTTATCCTTGATTTGTTTCCCTTAGAATGAAAAACAAAGAGATATAATATAATCAACAATAGAAATCCCCAATCCTGGATAAATATAACATGTACCCGCAATATGCACGATATGTGAATAAATTAGTTAGTTGATCGATTATTTTTTTGTCATATAAAATAAAATAGGGATAAATACACATAAAAAATGTCTTATATTGAGATGTACTGATCACTGGTGAAGAATGAATCAATGTCATTTTCATTGGTGATATCCTCAAATTCCAATGGTCCAATGGTCCTCGATCTTGTTCTGATCCAATGTCATCTGCCAATAACGCTCTCCTATAATGGTCTTCTAGGTTACAATGGTTAATCAAAAAAACACTATGAAATTTTCATAATTGTGTATTTATTATCAAAATCATGTCATGGAAATTTAATTAAATAATTTATTTTAAATTAAATAATTTATTTATACATTCACCCATGACTATTCCCAACTAGAGAATATAATGATCTCTAAGGTTACATCATGCCTAAGGTAAAGACCATTATATGAGATCAATGGTGGTTGTATAATTTTGATCTGAACCACTCTTTATGTTTTATTACACTTTTTTAGGAAAACTACATGCACATTAAATTAATATATTTAATATATTTAATACATTAATTTCGGGCTCACCAAGCCCTGAAATCACACATTGTCTCAGGGACTAGTCTTGAAAATATTACTAGATATATTTAAAAATATATCATGAAAAAAATATGTTCCACATTTCATGAAATTAATTTGTTTTAAATAACTGTGGACCTTAGAGTACCATGATTCAAGGGTTTGTTTCATGACATAAATATCCTTCTTCTATTTGAAACCTTCATAACCATTTTTTTCAAGGATAAAACCTTTAGGTTATTTGATACTAACCTATTATTTCCACTTACCATTCAAATATGCAAATTTATACCCATATAGTGAAAATTATAATTTATTTAACAAAAATAGAAAGAATTATATTGATATATTGCAAACTTGAAACTAGAGAAAAATTTCTATCAAAGTAATTCCACTTAAATTGGGAACATATTTTATAAACCAATTTTTGACACTCTATTTTTTCAATTGGGATGAAAATATTATGAAGATTACATCAAGAATTATAAATAGGTGAAGATACCTAAGTATAATAAAAGGAAATTACCCAAGTTAGCCTGTGTGTATCCCCCTGCACATAAGAAGGCTCTTGTAGCCGCCCTAGGAAGCACTGAAAGACAGGACCCCTTGTGCTAGGTTTCTACACTATGGATCTGCATGGGGTACCTCCTTCAACCAAGGTCCCCTATTTACCTATAAATTGGACCCTGCGGCTTCTCATTTGCACAACTGGAATATTGGATGAATCCCCATGCTCTGGTCACAGAACCCCTTCCCCTTGGTCTCTAAAACTCCCTCAGTTATCCCTTTGCAACCCAAGAGAAGAGGTAATGGAGGAAGATAAGAATATTAATGTACCTATATGGTCTAAAACACAGGGCACTTGTGGGAGGACTCCATTTCCCCTTAGTGGACAACCACCAACACAAGGCCCCTTACCTAATTAGGGACCTGCGTGAGCCTCATCTAGGGACACCCAAGGTGACCCATGGTGTCTAGGATAATGCCTTAAATATGTATTGTTTTCCATGTGATCCATTTCAAAAGGAATTTCTAGCTCGCGTAGGCCTATGACCCTAGATTAATAACCTCTAGTTCATCCTAGGACATGTATGAATCACCACAAGTTTCCCCCATGCCCTATGTGAATCACCACAAGTTCCTCCCAATCCCTATGTGAAACACCTCCAGATCCTCCCAAGCCCTATGTGAAGCACCTTCTCTATCTAATATAGGATGTACTTGATCCCCCCATTGATCAATATTCCAATCCACCAATGGTAGAGAATATCTTAATTTGGATCCATTACCTAAGGGGGGCCAAATTTAAACCTCTAACGAAGCCTCTAGACTTTCAAAATCATAAAAAGGGGAACACCGATGTGTCCCCCATTTGGGTATGCATTCCTACAGTGAGATGTGTCATACAATTTTCCTACCTAACAGTTTGGGTCCCTAGGGTGCATGTGCGGATACATTCCCCTAGTCACGAGGACCTCAAACCTAAGGGTAGTGTTAAAAAGTTCCTGGTATCATGTACTAGGGTTAGGACCATGTACTTACCTAGTAATATCTAAGACCCAGAGCCTAAGATTATAGGTGTGTAGTGTGAGGATCATGCTTTCCTTTCCCTTTGATAGGGAATGATACCCTCCTCCTAGAACCAATTTTAGTGCATCCACCTAGAGTAATCCCCTAGCCTTTATTATAGGATATTTTACTCTTACTCCTCTTTGGCTCTCAGGTCATACCCAAATAAGTAGTTCAATGCGACTATCCTAGTTATAAAATGGGAGAGGGAACAGGTGCATAAAATCCCATTATTCTTCTCTTGTATCCCTGACCTCCTTCACCCGAGGAAGGGGGAGTATGTTATTTTTTAGATCTTATAATTCCTATTGTTTTTTTAAATTCAAACATTAATCATCATGACTCATATGGGCTTATAGGATAGCCATGATCAAAACATCCACATAGTCAGATGCATGTTTTGGTAGAGAATCTTCTTATGGATCTTCCTCTCACCTTCCTTCAGAGTACTTATATGGGATCGGGTCCTCAATTCCATATATAGAACCTCAGGGAAAATTGGATTTTATGGTTTCCAAAATCTTATATTAACTTTTGTTCCTCACACTGACAATGACTCATGTGGGCTTAGAGGTTGATGGTTTTTTTGATATCCACATGATCTGAAACCTTTTGCTACTCATTAAACGTGTAAGCCCCAAACAATAAAGAGAATAATCCTTAGGAATAATCCCATAAATCCTACCTTTGGACATCATTCCAATTTTAATCCCAAAACCAATCCATGGGCCTCTTACATGGTATAATCCCAAACCTTTCATGATAGTGCATCCTCCCCAAGTGTAAGCCCCGAACCAAACCCTCAAATATCCATGATTCAAGTCACTTACCATGGCCCAAACCCAATCCATGAATCCCCACTTAGGATTAATTCCTAACTGAATCCTCTAAAACGTTCATAATCCCTTCCAATACAAACATTCATAGTGCCTCTATAGGTGTGGGTCCTCACTATCAAACTACATGGGCTTTGATTCCTACCAAAATGGGATAATTAGGAAGCCTCCTTGATGTTAAAAACCATCACCCCAAATCAACCCTGTTCTCTTGAGTCCACATTCCCAGTAGGGTGTTATTTAACATGGGATTCCATATTCCTTCCATGTTCCCCTAGGCCACTTTGGCATAAGTCCAGCACCAGAATTTGGCAGGGAACCTTTTGCCTAGATGTATTAGCCACATAATGTTTAACTGCACTATTTTTTCCTTATAAAATTACCTTAAAAGGTTTTATGTTCCCCATTAATTGGCACTAAACTTTGTGATTTATGATTCCTCTCACAAGGATACATAGAAATCCAATTGTATGGTTCTAATCCCAATATAAAAAAAACTTCAATCTCCCTGTATGACGATAAACTCTAGAGCACCCCATTGTGTGGCTGAAAATCAACATCGTTGTAATAATGACCAAATAATATCTAATTAGTACATAATATGGTACCATTAATGGAGAACCATATATATATACAAACATATCAATCGATGAAAAACCTCAGGTAAATATAGATTATTCTAAAATAAATACATGCTAATAATTGATTATTAATTCAAGGGTGAACCAAATTATACTTGGGAATAAATTAAGGATTTTTGAACATATATTAAATCTATAAGTGAGTCTTTGAGTAGGAAATAATTCCCCTCAGAAAGGCATGAGGATATTGACCTCGCATCATCTCGATCAACGTGAGTTATTATGTATCATTGGTCTAGTTTCCAAATGATTTCATACCATTGGAGAGAAGCTATATGAGTTATCATGGATAGAACACTATTGGGTGTTTCTGGTTTTAATATTAATCCATATTAGATACCATTCAAAAGTAGTAAACTCGATGAAAATGATTGAAAAAACTCAATTACCTACAATCGTCCATCAAGGGAACATAATGTTTCTATAGGAAACAAAAACAAGTGAACACAGCGTGAATCCTTAACCAAGATTATGGGGTCACCCATATGTTTGGCCCCTCTCATTCTCAAAATAAAAATAGGGCTCATAAATAAAATTAATCACGCATGTGTTCATTTAATTAGATTCTCCTTTGATGAGGTTTTATTGTTTATGTTTTTCATCTGTATCTCGGGCACCTTCTCTTAGAAATCCATTGAATTTAATGAAATCTTTAAATCTTCAAAAAAATATTTCCTATCTACTTTTCATTTTAGGTCTTCATCCAAGAAAAGGACACCATCAAAAACCTAGCATCATCAACATTGGGTCTTGAATGCACTGGTTCAGGAGTATCTCCATAATGATAAAATCATGACCCTAGAGGGTGCCCGACAGGACCTCCATCCCACGAAGCCCCACTAATCATCAGGTCAGTGATGACCGGTGGACTAGAATTAGGTGACACCTATCACCATCTTCAACAATTTCAAGATTTATTCCCTAGAATGCAATAACCAATCCCTCCTTTATCATAGGTAGGTGGATCAAGGGGCCACATCTGGCCTTGTCCAGAAGATATAGTGGTCCTTCCAAATGAATCTTTCCTACAATCACCACCACCAATTCCACATGGTAGTGACGCCTCAATATGATGAGGGTGTCGTCCTAAGAAGTATATCCCAGGTTATCTTGACCCATTCATGCAATACAGTCTACCTGGGGTAGCAGCTAGACAATAGATATTAGTGATACACCTCTGACCCCTCTGAAGAAGCCCACCAAACAAATTTAGTGGAAAACTGCGAGTGGGAACATACACCTATCTAACCTAATTATGATATTTAGAAAACAAGCCTGAAGGAATCCAGGGAAGATCACCATTAAAAATCAGAAGAACACTGCGAGAAAGAACATACACCTACCCAAACTAATAAATTCTTCTAGAAAAAATTTCTAGCAGCACCTAAAAAATCCCACCAACCAAATACAACGGCAGACAACGAGCAGGAAAAATCACTTTACTGCACCTAGAAACCAACTAGTCAAGTTTAGTGTAAATAAATGAGAACAAAAAATCTTCTTCCCATGTCTATTAAGCCTTAGAAAAGCCTCACCTGGCAGTATTCAAAGAATCCCTCCATCCAAGTTTGGAAGAAAAATGTAAGAATGCACACACACTTGCCTTCATTCATCAAGCATTCCATCAGTTTTGTGTAGAAAAATCTTGGGAGATCAGCTAGAAATTACTAGAAATGAACATGGGGTAGACTATGATTGTTATCTTCATACCTGATTACTATTAGTGTACAATAGTAGGAAATAGAGGATAATAGTAGTCACATACCCCTTATCTAGATACATAATGAGCATATATCGTCATTTTGGTCGCTAAAGACACATACCTCTACTCCCGTCTTGGAGGGTTATGGGGAAAAATCCCCCCTGATATATAGAAAACAAGATCAGAAACATACATTCTTTCTAATAATAAATAATCATCCCATCTTAATGGACACTCTAAAGTTGGAACAACCCCCTGTCCATGGAAAACGATTTCCCTAGCATGTATCCCCAGTCATTTACATGAAGGAATCCAAAAATAATCCTCAATAGAGAAGAATAGAAAATGAAGATCCAATATATGATCCCTCTCTACTTAATTCTTGAGTTATTTAAGCCCTCATATGTTTATATATAGCATCTCAATATCCTATTATTCTATTAAGAAATTATTAGAGCAGTAGTGGTAATCCTAAAGGTCTTCCTTAGACAATTCACCGTGAAGGCTTTCTTCATGACCATAATCTGATCAGTCTCAAGATCCTATCGCCTGACAAGGTTAATGATAACCCTCCACATTTCTAGAAGATCAAGGATCAATATGGTCTTCCCCTTTTTGTAATCCACCATGGTATTTCTCCCCATGATGGTGTTTTCTGTGAATGTTTTCTCCATAGAAGTGTTTCGTTTTTTATAAGGGTTCTCCCCATAGCAATATAGTGATGAGGAAGACCTCCTATTAGAAAAAAACATGAAAAAACAAGGCCAATAATTTCTGATTTCTTTTCATAGATGATTGAAATTATTTCTCATCCGGAAGGAAGCCCAAGGCAATGGCCATTCTTCCAACCCCCTTGGATCATCGTAGTTCTAATATGATATAGGAAGTCCCTACTGATCTCATTGTTTATGATAAAGCAGTGGTAAAACATAAACTTTGGTCGGAATAGAAAACTCAAGAAAGAGATGAAGATTACATGGTAAACATGAGAAAATATCTAGCTAAAGACGATATACCAATCATGTTCTGACCTTTATCCACCCTTCAATACGACATTCTATAACTATTGTCAAAATGTTTGGTGCATGAAATCCTCCTCAATATTTATAAAACTCTTCATCACTTGAGATAAAAAGTACGTCCCTATGATATGTATCGAAGTCACATAAAGGTAATAAAAGGGATGCAATGCTAAATTGAGTTGGAAACTCTCTTAGATTCATACCATCTAAATTTTTAGAAACAGTAAGGATCCCTTAAACACACATACCTTAGTGCATTAAATTTTTTGAGATATTTGATCATTTATGCCCCATATAGTCTTCATATCTGAGGGTGGGGTGGAAACGGAGCACAAAATTTCACTAAGCTCACCAACCAGAAAAGCCTATTGAAGTCAGAATCATGCAATGTCATAGATTCAATCCGGCTTCAGAAAATGGATTCTTTCAAGGACCTATGATATGATAAAAAAAATGCCTTGACCGAGTGTCCCTGAAATTAGTATATAAAAGAGAAGGATATTGGGAGAATATCATGTCAAGCATCCAAAAATATTGAGAAAGGCTCCCATTTAGGGTAAGTCAGTCATAAGATAACACAAATGTTAAAAATGGAATAATGATCATTGGAAGTAGGTGATTTAGATGCATACCAAATGATGAACCAAGTCCATGTTCTAAAAAAACTCTATAGAATCATATGGGAAACCATAACAATAACAACCATGATAGTTCATGAGAAAACCTAGCCCATAGGGATGGGGGATTTTTTCAACACAACCTTTGAGGTCAAGAAACTAGGCCTGAATTGTTGTGAAGGTAGAACAAAAAACCCCAGCCCCCAGGGTTGGTGGATTTTTCACCTCAGGAACATCCTCCTTAGTGGAAATCAGCCTTCTCTTAATTAGATGAAACACCTTAGAATGGATCCTCCAAGTTCATCCCATCCTCCTATCTGGTACCCTCACTAGGGGTGCACACAATTGAACTACCTAGAGATTCCCTTTAGATTACCATCTACCGAACAGATCATAGAGAATTAGTGAAGGATATAAAAAGGCCTCATGGAGGGCATAAAAAAGGAACACTCATAAAAACACTAATAAATTACTAAAATGCATCATGTATCAGTGAATTTTATAACCAATACCCCTATGGACCCTATAGAACATGAGGCCAATTTAGGGTAGGAATTGGAAGAGGAAGTATCATTGAGAAATACAGTACACACTAAAATGATTGAAGGAGGTATACGTACCTGGAACTAGAGACTTTCCTTGAATCTTAGTATTTCTTCAATAAATCTACCATTACCTATACAAAAGACATTCAATAAGTAAAAAGGAAAGGGTAATATTATGCCTCACCAACCACTTGGAGAGGTTTATCCCCTTTCTCTTGAAGAAATATTTCAACAACAAGAGGAAGAGATGAAGTAATTAAGGAGAATCAATGAAGAAATAATATGAGGCATCCTTACTACTCGATATGTTCTACAATAAAATCCTCAACTAACACTCCCAACAGGCATACCTCAGCAAATAGGGTTCACCGTAGTGGATAAAGTGGATCTGGAACATCCACTCAACATGGGATACCAACCAGAAATATACGTAGATCCCATAATAATAGATATAGAATTCCCCCATTGGGTGAACAAATAGAGAAGATCCAGACACATACTTGTAGGACTTCCCCTATAGGATACCCATAATAGATTCCAACAGTGCCACCATAGATGGCCCCACCAAATACTACACCTGTTCAAGATCCTACTCAGCTAGACATTCTCTAAGAGATCATGAACACTCTTATGGAACTCATGGATCAATTTGAATCTATGAAGGAATGACATGCACCAATACAATCATAAACTAAGACTTACCATGAATGGGTATATCTTACTCTTCCCCCACCAATCTTTAAAAACCCTACATTTCCATTTTTTAATGGCTCGGAAGACCAGGAGAATCATTTGATACATTTTTTCTCTCACTATGATCCTATCATGGGGACCCCTGAACAAGAGGAGGAAGTAAAAATCCGGTCATTCATACAATCAATACAAGTAAAAGCCATTGTATGGTACACCAAATTATAGTCTTGATAAATTATGGGGTGGGAAGACCTTCTTTATAAGTTTCTCTTCTAGTTCATCTCAATGATGAAAAAGAATATAGTCCTTGACCTCACAAACTATAAGTAGTGGGAGAATGAAATATTATTGAATTTAATTGCTCAGTGGAAAGGAATGAAATACTCCTTGAAATTACTTCTCCATCAAGAATACTTTTTTCCAATATGTATAGCGAATCTTCATGAAGAGTTTCACATGCCACTTATCCCTATTAAATACATAAGAGGGTTTTGGGTCCTTTCTAATATTTCCCAAAGAGTGGAAGAATCCCTCACACAAACCAAAGATAAGCCCTAATTAATTCCATCTGCTCAGGAAAAGATATTGGGGAAATAAGAGTCTTCCATGTTTATACTTAAGCAATCCCTTATTCCCACTCTCACTCCAAAGACTAAACCATATCATGCGATTCCACCTCTAGAGCATCAGAAATAATTCCCACTTCATCAGAATGATAAAATGGAGTATAGGTGAAAATAGTTTGAGGAGATGAAGAATAAGGTCTATTATTTTTGAAGTGATCAAGTCGTTATCTACTTTATATCAGTGTTAGAAAACAACTTCATCAAGTTTTAAAATCCTTGGAAACCTAAAAAGGATGATGATGAAGATTTCCCAAACTATTTTCCCATTCATCAAATAATGGGGAAGAACATACAGAAGTGTTTTGTTTTCAAATTAATCCTAAAAAATATTTTAGACACTGGGAAAGTGAAGTTATAAAGGAAACATGCCCAAGTATCATGTGTCTCTACCACTAATCTGGATGAGGAAAATGAATGGAAGGAAGTTAACACAAGGGGTATGTAGAATTTTAGTAATTTTATGGTCATAAATACAATTAACCAGAATCCTGTTATCATCTAAACATAGTTGAAAATAGAAATTATGCCTTTAAATGCTTCTACTACAACACAACCAACTTCCTCAGTAGCTTAGTCCTCTAAAATCTAGTCTTCCAAAAAAACAAAATGATCAAAAGATAAATAAGAAAACACCGGAATATGATCCTTTATCAAGACCAATTTTATCTATGGATTTAGGGGACTTCGTACCTATAGTCCTAGGGGAATGAACACTACCCCACTAAATGATATATTTGGTTCAACCCACCATATGTAATATTCATCAGATGAGGAATTGATTTTTAGTTCCATTAACATTATTCACTTAATGGATACCTTCTCAGATGATGAATGTGATTATGAACCTAGATACCCACACTTGATTGGGGTACTTAGGGAAGAGGCTATTAGAGTTGAGGATACAGGGAGAGACTCTATCATTCTAGGAGTCACTACACTAAATTCATCCTTTCTCAAACCATTTATGTGGGAAAAAATCATGGAAGTGGTCTCAAACAAGCTTAGAATAAGAAATAATGTTCCCATGCACGTGTCAGAGTTTTACCTAACCCAATAGTCATCGAAGATTGGATATAATATAAATCATCTCCTAATAAATATTAGTGTGTGTGTAGACCTAGTCAGCCTAATCCACTAAGAGAAGAAGAACCTTCATCTCTTATTCTAATGGTTGATCCATCCACATCGAGTACTTTATTTCCTAAACCACCTGCAAAATAACATCCTCATGCTAGGAAGTGTAGACCTTTAGACCATAAATATGATGTTTTAAAGTAATTAGCCCTGGTTCTGGAAATTTTTTCAATACTAAATGTTTTGATTCTATCAAAGGACTTCCAAAAAGTACTCATTTAAGACTTATCAATCCCTTATAAATTTGAAGATGAGGTTGTTGCTGCCAAATTTTATCATGTAGAGAATGATACTTCATAATTCCACATGATCATCTCTTTCATAGAACATGATGAGGATTCCATAATACATATACATGTAAGACCCTTTTATAGCTACAAGTATTAATGTCATTGATATCTGATGGGATTTCATTGACAACATCTCAAGATTCCAAATCATTTTAATATGAACACTTCATCGACTAGGTTTCAACGAATCTAACTTTTCCCCTTCCACTTTTATATTATAAGGTTACTAAAAGAATGATAAAAAGACAATTGGAAAGATCCAAACCAAGACTCATTTCGAGGATCTCATGTCTAACTTAGATTTCATGTTTGTTAGGTAGGATACAACCTTCAGCGTTCTACTAGGAAGACCTTGGATACATCAACATTTAGTTACCCCCTCTTCAAACCACCAATTTCTCAAATATTTTATCAATGGTAAAATTGGTACATTGAATGATGATAGAGCCTCATTTAAATCCTATGAATCATATCATATTGATATAGGATTCTACCATAAGGAAGGGAAGTAGTCTATGGCTGACGATGTCACTCAAATAAATGACTCTAATGGATTAGAGATGATCCCATAAATCCTTTCAAGAAACTCATTGTAGAGTATACATTGGCCATTAATCAAATAAAAAAGGTGGTTCTAAATTCAGGAAAAAATCTATAAACTTTCATGATGTTAGTTCTGACAGATGAACCTAACATAACTGGAGAGGTTGTTAACACTCCAAGCATCAATGAAATCCTGGATGAAAATTTCATATATTTATCCCCTGAGATTTAAAAATACCTATTTCATTATCTAGACTAGAATAAATTGTCACAAAAATGGGAGAAAATTAATATTATCATTCTCAATCCCTCATCTCCCCTTTAGATCTCTAAAGAGTCCTCATACCAGAAATCGAGCCAGAAATGGTTCGTTCATCTTCTAAATGTCCAAATGTTGACTCCTCCCCCAACTTCAAGAAGCGTTATTCCTCACCTACTTACCAGTTAGAGGTAGACGTGGTAATGAATGAGGAATATTATGAGGGGGAAGACCTCAGGGACACCCCTCCCTCATTTGGGGAAGGTGTCTCTACTAATGTTGATGAACTCAGAGAAATAAATATGGGTATAGATGAAGATCCATGACCTACATCGATTAGAGTAGCTATTAATTACAAAGAATAGGAGGTATATACTTCCATCCTAAAGAAAAACCAGGATGTGTTTTCCAATAATTACATGAAGATTCCTGACCTCAACCTCAAGTTGGTAACCCATCACTTGATTTTCCCAAAATACCATCAGGGATACAAATGAGCAGCCATACGGTCACACCCAACACATGCCTCCAAAATTGAGGCTAAAGTGGACAAGATTATCAAGGTCAACTTCATATAAGGGGTATAGTATCTGAAATGGCTATCCAAAATTTTCCCTATGAAAAGGAATAATGGAAAAATTAGAGTTTTCATCAACTTTATAGATCTAAACTGTAATTTTCTGAAAGATGACCTCCTAGTTCCAATCACAGAACTCATGATTGATGCGACAACTAGTAATCAAGACTTATCCTTCATGGATGGATCTTCAGGGTACAAATAAATTCAAATGGACCCAAATATGTATAATTAACTTTGTTTATCCCCCATGGAGTATTTTTCTATTCGGTAATATCCTTTTGCTTGAAGAAAGCTGGTGTCAAATACCAACATGTCATGCATCGCGTATTCAAACCCTTTTTGAGGGAGTTTATTGAATGATACATTGAAGATATTTTGGTTAAGTCCCAAAAATTTTCTGACCACCTGGATAACTCGAATACCTTATTCAATAAAATATGAAAATGTAGACAGAATATGAACCCATTGAAATGTGATTTCTGGGTAACCTCAGGAAAATTTCTCATCTTATTCATATGACATCATAACATTAAAGTTGACATAGAGAAAACAAAATATGTCCTTATCATGTCACCTCCTAAAAACCTTAAGAGTTGAGAGGAATCCAAGGAAAATTGGACTATATCTGATAGTTTATAGACAACCTCATAGGCATGTGTTTTCCCTTATCCAAAATGATAAAGAAATGGGTTTCATATTAGTGGATTGATGACTATCCAAAAGAATTTTATAGCTTTAATAAATATCTCTTGATCACACCATTATTAATTCCATCCGTTTATAGAAATACACTCATTATATATGTGAAAACCTTGGAGAAATCACTATGTTCCTTCCTTGTGAAAAAAACAATGCTGGGAATGAAAAAAGACATTATTATCTAAGTCAGAACATGTTAGATGCCAAGAATATTTATTAAGATATCAAGAAAATATTTGTTTCATTAATCTTTATGGTTTAGAAACTGAGGTACTACCTGTGGAAATATAAGGTCCATTTGGTCTCTCACAATAACCTACTCAAATACATCCTCAGAATTCCTTATTTAATAGGATGTCTAGAATGATGGGTGGTTATTCTATAGCAGTTTGATATATAATTTTTGCCTCAAAATTTAGTGAAAGGCCAAGCCTTGGAAGATTTCATTGAATAAAAATCAATTTTTGAAACAACATCATTGAATACTGAATTTATGAATTATGAGATATTAACTATTCAAGGTGGCACCCAAACATGGGAAATTTAATTTTATGGTGCATCCAAGAGACCAATAGGGAGGATAATGGAAGAAACTAAGGTCAACAATTCAGATTAGGGATCTTGATCATTTCCCCAGTGAAGGGAGTTTTACCTTAATCCTTCTTATTATCATAAGTTTTTACTAAAAATGAGGTAGAATATCAAGCTCTCATTGTAATAATAGAACTAGAACTCCAAATACCATTGGACCATTTGGAAGTGAAAGGGGACTTAGAGTTAGTGATCAAACGGATAAACGACGATTCATTCATTAGAAAAGAAGATCTAATCACCCAACTTGACTATGTACAAGGATTAATGGAAGAAATCCCCTTATACCCAACACTTAATCATGTACCACGATCATATAATTCCAAAGAATATGCATTGAAAAATGCAGCTACATATATGGTGGATCAAAACCGGGATGAAATGGTTATTAGTATTGCCCATCGCTCAATGGTCTCACATTTTGATCATCTCAGAATGGAAGAGATCAATGAATTCGGGCCTATCCTTGAACCATATATTCCTACCACTGGGTATATGTTTCCCATCATGGGATACCACCAACATGGATTACTTCCATCAGATAGATCTATGAAGGAGAAAATCCAGAGGCGAGCATGCAATTTCACTCTTTATGATGGTCCAAATCACCAAAAAGTCCTCTATAAATGAGGATTTGATGGAGTCCTTCTCATATGTATCGATGGAGAAGAGACTATTAATATCATGAAAGAATTACATGTAGGATCCTATAGTTACCACAAGTCAGGTAATTGTATTTCTGACCAAATCCTAAGTCTTGGATACTTTTGGCCTTCGATGATGCATTATTGCACTGATTTCACCAAGAAATTTTATTCCTTCAAAGTGCATGAGAACTTCATCCATCAACCCCCAGAGTTTCTACATACATCAAAATATCCCCTTTCATATTCTATATAGTGAATGGATGTTTCAGGGACATGCCCTCTAGCTATAGCCAAGAAACTCAAATACATCATAAGTGATACCAATTTCTTCTCCAAATGGTTTGAGGTAATACCTCTCAAATAATTCAGTTCTCAATTCATTGTCGTCTTCATGAAGGCCAATATCATTACTGAATTTGTTGTACCTCATACAATACTAATAGAAAATGGCACTAATTTATATTCCACTGAGGTGGAAAATCTGTGTTAAGAGTACAATATCAAATCCAACCATTCATCCCACTATCATGAAATAGCTAATGGAAATATATAAGCCTTAAAAAAGACCCTATCAAACATACTAAATAAGATGGTGGATAAATATAACATGTATTATCCTAAAAATATCTTTCATGCCATATGGATTTACTAGAATACAACCCGTACTGCCACATGGGAAACCTCGTACTCACTGGTATATGGAAGAAAAGAAATTATGCCCATAGAGATCTAGTTTCCATATCTCTATGGAACTATTTTTTATCAGCTATCCATATATGATAAATCCTAAAAATGATTAGATGAATTGGAGCAGTTCGATGGGAAAATATTGCACACCCTGTATCACTTAGAAGTATATCAAAATCAAATAGAGTGAGCCTTTAACAAGAAGGTATGTATCTATTAATTACCCCAAGGAAAATTGGTATTTGTCCTCAAAACTCCCATGATACAAATAAAGATGCCTCCAAATCTTGAACCAAATTGTGAGGAACCTTACTCTATACACAAGGTCCACTCTAATAGAGATTATTCCTAATCTCAATGGATGGAGAAATAACTATGAAACCAACCAATGAAAGGTTCCTAAAGAAATATGTCATTAAATCATATGAATTTTTTCTTAGATACATGACATTAAACAAGGTAGTTGGTCTTTGTTACACGAACTTAAGAGGCATGACGTGTTGTCCTAGATATAGGATGTTAAATGGCTTAGCACCGTATATAGTTCATGTTGTAAGACTCTAAACTAAATAGCATATTTTCATGGACGTATGATGTTAAGTTGAATGATAAATGTCCCTATCATTTGATGCTAAGAAACCCCCAAATTACCATGATATGAGACACTCCTTGTAGTTCCTTAAACATCTACCTCCATTTCAAGTGTAAGTCCTAATCACATCCCTCTAACCCCTTAGCGCATTGAGATGCCCTTTTGGCTAGACATGGAGAAGAAAGGATGAGAGGATCCCATGTGTAAGCCCCACTCACATCATTACCACTCCATAGTGTAACTTGAGCCCCATTTATAGGTATAAGACCCACCAATATCACATAATTACCACATGACATAAAACCGCATGGTTTACAACCTTGTTGCATGATGATAAAGTGCACAAAATTTTCAAGAATTATGTGTGACTTAATTCTCATTCTAATGCTATACATTTTGATTCCTAGACCTCCCTTCCTAGGTTTAGTCAGGATAAAGAGAAATAAAATCCCCCTTTTTCCTGTGTACAAATCATACCTACGTAGGGATCTTTTCCAGAACATATGACTTGATTCTCATTACTATGAGATACGCAGTGAAGCCTAGACCTCATGTCTTGTTCCCATCCATAATTCTAGAAAATAAAAAGGCCACCTTTTCCCTATTTAAAATCTTTATTGATGTGGGGAACTATTTTCAAGAACTACATGTGGCTTGATTCTTGCTATAGCAAGAATAGTAGTGAGGTCTGAATCCTATATCCTGGTCCAGTTACAATATTCCATTCAACATCAGCTGACCTATGTACTTAACCCAAAATGTTAAACTGCATGGTCAACATCCTCTTTGAAAAAAGATAAACTACACCATAGTTTTAGAACTATGTATGGATTTATTATCATTCCAATGAGATATGTAGTGATGCCCAGATATCCAATCTTGATTCCAGCTGCAACAAAAAAAATCTACCACTCTTTGTGTATGGGTCATACTTATATAGGGAACCTTCAAGGAACTATGTGTGGCTTGATTCCTTTCATAATTGGATATGTAGTGATGAATAGGTTTTTATCCTTGGTCCCATCCACAAAACATACCCTCTTTCACTTCGGGTCATCTTCATCCTCACTTCATGACATTAAATTGCATGGGATTTTAGAACTATGTAAAGATTGATTCTCATTATGATGAGATACACAACGATAACCAAATATAACATATTGGTCCAACCACCAAAAAATATAATTTCCCTTGTCATTAATTAACTTTAATTAATTTAGTTTTGTGGAAGATAACTTTTACACTCCTTGTTTCTCACACTAAACATAGCTCACATGGGCTTAAGAGTTTTGGTAAAAGAATTCATTGTATGAGTAAGATATATCAATTCACATTGGGGTTATCATGGTCCTAGCTGTAAGACCTTAAAAGGAACACTAGATGACCTCGTCACATGACAATAAACTATATGATTACATCAATAACTACATGTGGCTTGATTCTCATTCCAATGAGATACGTAGTGACATCTGGATCTTAAATCTTAGACCCAACCACAACATAATGAAAGAAATTTCCCACACTCCTATTAATGATTCAGATCTACATAATAGTATTTAATATGATGTCTTTCCCCATACATGAGCCTATATTAAAAAAACCCCTTTTCTCTCCACACATGAATTCAATCATTGCAGGGGATCTTTATTTTAGAACTAAGTGTGGATTGATTCTTGCTTCAACATGATACATTGTGATTCTTAGGTACTACACCCTAATCCATCTGTGATATTCCTTTTTCACATTAAGTGACCTTTTTCCTTACTACATGATGTTAAACTTCATGGATGATGTTCTAACCGCATAATGTCAAATTTCATATCTAATGTCCTAGCCTTCTAACTTTAAAAATCATGGTACCTTAAGAACTATGTGTAGATTGATTATCATCTGGTGATATACATAGTAAAAACTAGGCCTCATTTTCAAGTCCCATCCATGGGGTAAATAAAAATACCCCCTCTCCTGTTTACAAAAAAATATCAATATCTCTTAATTTGGGGCCCCTCATTAGGGGGTCCACCAAGGAAATAGAGATATCCTGCTCCTGCATATGAATCCGATCTATGAAAGGGAATTTACACATCATGGAAAATATCAGTACAAACTCATCCTTTGTGCTCAAACATATCTCTTCCACATGTCATGCTTATAATGCTTGACACATTTAGATCTTCATAATATTCCTCTATATTTCGGCGATAGAATGTCTGCTACACGAGGACTCTTTTTCCTAACTATACACTAACATGCCCCAATAGGCTATGCATAAAGGTACCCAAAAAATGGCATCTTTAGGCAAAGTATTCCATTGTTTGACTAATATTTAATATGCCCCAATTTTATTTTCATAAATTATCCCACCAAATGGGGTTTTTCAACCAGAAGTAACTTCACCATCGAGAGAAGCCTCTTCTATCCTCATAATATTTGATGATATTATGTTGGGGCCTATGATTTGAATCAGTCTATGGTCATACCTCGCATCTTTGTCCCATATCATTTCTCTCAATCTAAGAACCTACAAGACCATGCTTTACAATTTCCTCCCTCATGTTCGATGTATTCTGGAATGACTTTGGTCAGATAGGCCACATATCACCTATAAATTCCATAATTCTATGGTCCTAGTCATATGAACTAAAAATACGGTCCAAGTCCTATGAACTAAAACTACGTGCACCATATTTCCCATGGTTGAGTTAGACCTATGTAGAGGACCTATTCCCCCAATTATTTGGTAATTTTGACTTGAAATGATCCTTATGTATTCAGGTACTTTCCCTCCACACAACTAGACTCTATGTCTAGGCAAATCTGAATCTCCATAAACTTCCTTCGTTCATCAGTAATAGAATATCAGAATTCCTAATAACTCTTTTTATTAACAATGGTGTAACATTCCCCGGTTGGTTATGCATAAAGTATCCCAAAAAATAGGTTTATCATCCAGAGGATACCATTATTTTATTATAGAGTAACACGCCCTTGTCAGATTTTTATAAAGTATCCCACAAAATAGGTTTTTCAACTAGGGGTAACTTCATCCTTAAAAGATACCGAATATATAATAATAATCCTCTTTCCATGTAACACTTTGTGGATCTAGGGATCCTTAGATTATAGCTTATAAATGTATCCCTTAATATATGAATATGATAGCACATTCCAAGATAGATTAATAAGAATGTGAGAATCATCCATCATTTAGTAAAATCTAAAGAACTTAAATTATACCCCCTCATAATGTCCTTATATTAAGACATTAAACTACATAACATAATGTCCTAGTCACAAGGTGTTAAACTATACGAAAATGTACTCACTATAAGACAATAAACTAAATTTTCAATGTTTTGGTCGCATGACATTAAACCGTGCAATTATTTAAACCTTTCCATAAAGGGTCCTCCCCCCCTGACATTAATAATTTAACAAAATGTACCCTCCTTTACAAAATCAAAATTCGTGTAGTAATTATTTCCCATTCATGGCCAATGTTAATAAATATTCCATCTTCACTCTTATAAATATTCCCTTGGAATAAACCACCCATCGTGGTATTAATAAATTTGAAAATCTGTAAACTCATATCGACCATCGATAATATAATTTCATAATTCTTGAAAACTCCCTTTCCTGACTATGATGTAATACTCTTTAGTTGGATATGAATAAAGTCCCCCATAAAGTGGGTTTTCATCCAAAGGATTTTACTATTTGACTATATTGTAACATGTCCATGTTGGATTTACGTAAAGTATCCCAAAAAACTAGTTTGTTATCCAATAGTAATTTTGTCCATAGGAGATACCTACTATATTCTTGAATATCATGTTTTACTATCATAAATCAAAAAACCATGACTCAAAATTCTAATTTAGATATCTAAATAATATTAGAACATTCTCTGCTCACAAGTCTTATTTAGGTCATCATTTTAAAACTTATGGTCATTGTTTTTCAACGTAAAACATCAATCTCAGTAGTCTCGATTTCATGACATTAAACTCCCCACAAAAAGAGAAAATAATTTTCAAATTGAAAACCTGCAAAGGGAACTCTAGAAAAAAGTCGTGTCTAATCGTGATAGACCTACACACCATGTGGTTTAGGAATAAATCTAGCAATGAAAATAAATAGGCACAAAACTTGTTAGGATGAAAACCCGAGAAGGGTGGCCTATGAAATATCCAAGTTTCACATGCTAAGTCATCCTCATATTGTACTTAAGAAAAAAATAGGGAGATGAAATAAAAATATAAAAAGTCTGTAATGTTGTTCATATAACCTTAGGAACAGTCTAATTATGCTCTCTAGGCCTCATGGATTAGGAAAAAATTAGATCTCTCTCTCACCCTTTCCATTGTAATTATAATGTGATGACATTCAATCAAATGAGTTATTTTCAGTATTGTATTATAAATATAATGAGGAAAAAAATGCGATAACAAGTTATTGGAAATAAAAATACTTTTCATTTATGTTCCAGTATATATGGTGACTTCCATATACTAGAGTATCTATCCAAAATTTTATATATTTTCCTCAATATAGGCTTTGATAAGTTGAATTGTACCTCGAGAAATTACCACAGCTTGTTGAAGATCATCTGTTTGTGTAGTCATAGCCTCTTCAGTTTTTTTGGAGCTTCTCCGGATCTACAACAACAACATCCATTCTTCATACTAAATCCCCTACAAAGGATCGATGTAGTTGGACTACCTCATCCTTTATAGAATTTAATTATTATTTAAGGCGCACCATTTGGATAGACTTATCGTCAAGGTGATCTTGGTACTCCTAAACCTTCTTGGTGTGGCTGATCTAATCTCAGGTCACAGCAGCTCTAAGTTTCTCAAACTATACCACCAGTTGCACCTCAGATTGATGTGATCTTAGCTCCTCTTCCTTTTACCGAAATATCACCTTCACCACATTATGGATCTTGTAGTAATTGAATCTTACATATCCCAATATGTAAAATTTGAATGAAATTCAGTTAATTCATGACAACATTCCTTTTTGAGGCATATCCACGATTATCTTCTAGATATCCTTCTAGCCAATGGGGTGTGTTGGTAAAAACCCTCCTAAGTCTTCATATCAGACTCAGAGCCACTCTTGGAAGGAGATACATAATTTGAGATTAGTACACTCAATGAGCCACCATGGTTTACACCTTCCAAAATAGACTCAACTTCACCTACCGATGTTGGTAGAACTAGCATGGAAGCCCCCCTCTCAGGCCCAGTCACCAAATTTGATGACACTAAATAGCAGGTGACACTTCTCATCAACATAAATATGTAAATAGATATTAAAGGAAATAAGTTCACCAAAACAGTTGATATCACTCACCCATTGTTGGATTGACTGTTGGAATTCGTACCTCTCTAGTGTCCGCAACCTCAATTCCAAGAGAAAGAACCTCCTTACGAGGAACATCCTCCTAATTTTTCATAGAAAATAGATCATAGCCTCTTCAGAGTCTTCCACATTGGTATTATCAGTCATCACTTCCTTGGTAATAGGATTAGGGTGGACTTGGATGCCTTGACCATGAAGTTCCTTAGAAATGTTCTATACAGAGAAACACAACACCCTCTCAACCAAGATTCTCATGCAATCCCCTCAACCATATTCATTTCTTAGGTTCCTCAACAAGGTGAATTCACACAACATGATAGCTCAAGTGGCTATATCGTAAGAAATTATTTGAGATAACTTCATGAAAGTAGATTTTCTAGAAAGGTTGGATGGAAGACCTACACGAAGTGATAAAAAAGCACCAACATGAAATGGGAGAAATTGACAATGGGGCCAATGTTATTTATAGACACCACTGACCTGAACAGTGGACCTAGACTATGAATATTCTATATGGATATATGCACTGGACTTGTTCCCTATACCTACACCATTGACCATTGAAGGTACCCTATATGGTTGAACAGCTTCACCTTCATAATATTTTCCATGTTCTACCTCAAGACTAGATCCACTTCTTCCGATCAGATCCAATCCATGAGGGGGGGGGGGCTTTTACTGCACTATTTTTTTTGTCAAGTGGGATGAAAATATTATGAAGAGAACCTCAATAATGTTAAAGAGGTAAATATATCCAATAAGAATGAAAGGTAATTTTCCAAGATGTCCTATTCATATCCCCCTACACATTAACAGGATTACACAACCCCCTACACAACACTAAAAGACAGGAAACCCCTACGTATGAGACCTGTGATAGGCGCCTTCACCATGGACCTGAATGGGGTACCTACTTAAACTAGGGTCCCTTGTTTTTCTATAAATAAGACCCTAGGTCTCCTCATTTTGACAACTATAAAATTATAAGAAGATCCCAATCTCTGGTCATGCAGCCCCTTCTCCCAGGTCTTTAAAACCCCTCAAGTAGCCCTTTGAAACCTCAGAGAAGAGGGAAATGAGGGAGATAGGGATATCAAAGTCACTTTAGGGTGTGAAACACAAGATAAATATGGGAGGAATTCTTTTCCCCTAAGTGGAAAACCACTTATTTGAGGACCCTTCCCTATCTAGGGACCTGTGTGATCCTCATCTAGAGAAACCTGAGGAGAAGTTTCGTTCATATTCTAAAGGATTTCCCAAGTATTTTTACCCCGATGATCCATTTACAAAGGCATTTTCATCTCATGAAGGCCTATAACCCCATGCATGAATCACCTATAATTCTTCCTAGGCCCTATGCAAAGCACCTAAAGTTCCTCTCAGGCCCTACGTGAAGCACCTCAAGTTCTTCCTAGGACCTGTGAGAAGAACCTTCAGTTCCTCCTAGGCCCTGTGTGAAGTACCTTATCTCTCTAATATAGGACCAGTGTGAGCCCCCATTGATCCATCTTCCATACCACCAATGGAAGGTCCTATTTTATTATAGATCCCTTATCTAAGAGGTACCAAATAGAAACCTCCAATGAATCCTCCAAACTTATAAAACTATGGAAAGGGGTACACTAGCATGTCCTCCATTTGGGTTTCAATTCCTCTAGTCAAAGGTGTCCTTCAATTTTCCAACCTAACGATTAGGGAATCCCCCCCTGAGTAAGTCCATAGCCTTTCTTGTAAGATGTTTCACTCCTGATACTCTTAGTCTCTTAGGTTGTACTTGAATGGGTAGTTTTATGTGACTATCCTAGATACAAAATAGAAGAATGAATAAGCACATCAAAGAAATATCTTCTTCTCTCATATCCCTAGACCCTTTCAAAAGAGGAGGAGGTGAGTGTGTGGATTTTTGGATAATTAGATTCCTCTTTTTTCACATTCAATCATGACTCATCATGAATCATGTGGGATTAGAGTATATCCACAATAATGACATACACAGTGTCAGGTACATGTTTTGGTAGATAATATTCTTCCAGATCTTCCTCTCACATTCCTTAAAAGGACCTCTATAGGTGTGGTTCCTCAAAGAAATGTATCCAACCACCGATAAAATAGGATTGCGTGGTTTTCCTAGATCTATAGTTTCCTCTTATTTCTCACACTGAGCATGACTCACATGGGCTTAGAGTTTGATGGTGGTCATGAAATCCACATGATCCCAAACCTTTTGGGACTCATTCAAAGTGTAATCCCCAACCAATCAAGGGTATCCTTTTCAAGAATAATCCTCGAAATACAGCCTTCAATAATCTTTCCAATTGTAAGCCTTATACCAACCCATTTTCTTCATACTTGGTATAATTACCAACCATTCATGATAGGGCATCCTCCCTGGCTGTATGGCCCAAACCAAACCCTAAAATCTCCATGAGTCAAGTAACTTCTCATAGCGTTGAGCCCAATCTGAGAATACTCCTTCAGAGTAATCACCAATTTAATCCTCTCAAAGGACCATACTTACCTATGATAAAAAACTTTCATAGGGACTCCATAGGTGTGGGTCCTCACAATTGAACTATGTGGTCTTTGATTCCCATCCCAATGGGATATATAGTAATTCTCCCTGAGGTTCAAACCAAAAAACCTAAATCAACCATATTCTCTCTAGGGAACATTCCCATTAGGGTCTTATTAAACCTAGGAGTCCATATCCCTTCCCGGTTCCCCTTGGACACTTTAGTATAAGTCCCACACAAAAATGTTACTAGGAACCTTTTACGTAGAAGTCCTAGCTACATGATGTTAAAATTTTTGGTTTAGTCCCTATCACATGATCTCAAAAGGCATGATGTTACTTGTTAAGTGGAACCAAACTACATGGGTTCAGATTCTTCTCCTGAGGATATGTAGGAATCCCATTTTATGCATCTGATCCCAACATCAAAACAACTCTTGTCTCTTTAGATGATGATGCACTCCAAAGTGCCCCACTATGTGGCTGAAAAATAGCATCATTGTAATAACAACCAAAGAATATATGATTAGTACATAATAGGATACCATTAATGGATAACCACTAATACATACTGATTTATCCATTGATGAAGAACCTCAGATATATATAGATGATTCTAAATTTCATACATGCTAATAATTGATTGTTAATTCAAGGGTGAATCATGTCATACATGAGAATCAATGTAGGATTTTTGAACATATATTTACTATATAAGAGAGTCACAAGTTAAGAAATAATTCCCCTAAAAAATGTTTGATGAGCCCGAACTACCATCCTATTGACCAATGTGAGTTCTTAAGTATTGTTGGTCAAGTGTCCAAAAGAGCGTCTGCCTTTGGAAAGTAGGTCCATGAGTTATCATGGGTATAGAACTATTGGGTGTTTCCAACTCCACAAACAAACCCCATTGAAGACCATTTTAAATTAGTAAACTCAAAAAAATGATTGTAAAAAACTCAATCCCCACTACAAAATATTTCACTTTTTCCAACATAAACACATCTGTTGGTAAAAGTGCATTTTCTGTTGGTAAAAAGTTTTACCAACATATATGTCCATGTCACTAAACTATTGGTAAAAACTATTTCGCTAAATCTTTTTGCGATAGATTAAATAGATCTATTGCAATTATAATAATTCCAACAAGTAATATATATGTTGGTTAAAGTGTTTAGCAACATGTTATGATAACAAATTTATCTTCTGGTAATAATATTACAAATATATAATATCTGTTTATAAATTACATTTACATACAAATTATAAATTTTTATTGTCATTAAAATTTAATGTCTCGTTTATTAATTTATCATATATAATACTTATGTTATAATTATTAAACTGAAGACTATTTTAACACATTGTAAATTACACAAGAATAAATTATATTAATAATGAAATTCATTACAAACAGAACCTGTGGGATCCCCACCAGGATCAATCTTGGACAACCCTTCCTAGAACTACCCCCTCAGAGTTCTGTTACACAATTCTATCACTCAAAAACCCTACCCAAGCCCCACCACGCTGGATCTCCCCCCAATAGGATCAACCACCCCAGCAACTCCAACCCATCATCGATAGCGACTCCAACACCAGCCCGTCCATGTCAGCTCCATCCCATGACCATCCATGCCTTCTCGATCCTCATCCATGCCATATCTAATCTATTCCATCTCATCCAACTCTATCCCCATCCATGCCATCTCCATTATATGCTAGCTCCAGCTCCATCTCCTACCGATCTATGCTGGCTCCAGTTTATGTCTGCTCCAGCCCCAGCCCCATCCCCGTCCATAGTAGGACCAGCCTATGCAGAAACAGGTGAACAAACAGATGAAAAAAGACCTCATATGGATTTGAGGGAGGTAAAAATACATTTGATAGAAATATATTACACCATAAGAATAAAGGTAGTACCCTCACAATAAGGAATAAAAAATTGTGTTGAACTTCCTACAATTGTGTTGAACTTCTTTTTGAATTTCAGCAAAGAGAGTACCTACACAACTTGGAAATAAACATTCAAATATAGCCTTTTATAGAACAAATAATTCATTAAAACAAGAAGTGTAACATAAAATGCAACCAAAAATCTGACATGAAATACAAGTAGAAAGGCCAAAAAACTAAAATAAAATAAAATAAAAGAAGAAAAATTTGGAGTAGGGAAAAAGAAGGAAACAAAAAAGTAGAAGAGGGAAATAGGGGAACAAGAATCTAGAGGTAGTAAAATATAATAAATTTCAAGAAACAATATGGTTCAAGAAAAAAATACAGAACATGCAGGATAATAGAGGAAAAAATAATTACAAATATTCATATAGGATAACAAACAATTTAAAAATAATAATAAACAAACCAATGAACAATGCAGGATACAGTACATGCAGGATAACAAACCAATAAATAAAAAATCAATGAATAACATGCAGGATACAGAACAAATATTAACATACAGGAACAGGTCAAGGAATAAATATTAACATGCAGGATACTGAACATACAGGATACAGAAAACAAATATTAAAATAATTTGAAGAAAAAAAAACAAACCAATGAATAATAACATGCAGAACATACAGGATACAGAACATGCATGATAACTAACCAATGAAAAATAACATGCAGGATAACATACCAATGAATAAAAACATGCATGATACAGAACATGCAAGATAACAAACCATTGAATAAAAAAATAAACAATTTAAAATTATTTGAACAAACCAATGAATAATAACATACAGGATACAGAACATGTAGGATACAGAACATGTAGGATACAAAACATGTAGGATACAGAACATGTAGGATAACAAACCAATGAACGTGAAGGATAACAAACCAATGAACATGCACGATAACAAACCAATGAATATTAACATGCAGGATACAGAACATGCATGATACAGAACAAATATTAACATGAAGGATAACGAACCAATGAATAATAACAAGAAGGATACAGAACATACAGGATAACAGATGAAAAAATAATAAACAATTTAAAATAATTTGAAGAAAAAAAAACCAATGGAATGCCATATTGGATTTGTGATTGGGTTTCATTTTGAGGGTGGAGGGAAAAGAGGGGAATGAGTAGTGACTCATACATTGGTAAAGTTACAGTACAAATATTATCAATTGTGAACAAAAAACAAATATTGAAAAACTCAAGGAACAGGTCATGTGACTCCAAATAAAAACCTCAAGAGCACAACATACATAGGTCCTCATCAATAAAATTGTTGAATATGTTTCATGGGATGATACTGGAGGATTCCACATAGATTATAGGTTACTAAATTTGATTCCCCTCTATTCTGAATATAATGAACAACATCTTTTACTCCCCCAGGGGGACCTTCTTCTTCATCTACTACTTTGTTCTCCTGAATCCTATTATTATCAATGCAATTTTAATTACTCAGTTTTATTCTATCCTACTGATTTATCATCTAATTTCCATGCTAATTCCATCAACCATATTGATCAAAGATAAAAAGAAACAAGTTAATGATTTTTAAAATAATGTGCACATACATATGACTACTTCAAAACTATGAATAAAGTAATGGTAGGAAAAACACAATAGAATATCAAACCATGATCCAAAGCCACATCCATAAAATAATTAAGGACAATAAAAAAATAAAATTTCATGGGTTGAGAAAGTAGCTTACTGGTCAGATTCTACAAGCTACATGGGCTACCCACCCTCAAATAAAATGAAAAGTTCCTGTACACCTTGCAACTAGAGTTCCAAAAAATAACATGAGAATCAAGTAAAAGACAACAATACTTACAATGATGCGTCACACCACTCATTAGTACACGAACATAGATAATATCTTCAACTAGAACTTGAATATGAATGCCCAATCTACTAAAAATCACTATATTATTCAAATTCCATATCAATAATAATGATGAGAAAACTAAAATAGATACCAGATTCCAAAGAGAATAAATGAGAACTATAAAATAGATTCCAGATTCATGATTTCACACATAGGACATGGGTGAAATCTAGGCGGAAGCTAGACTGTGTTGTAAAGTGGAATACTAAGAAACCCAGATAAAAAATATGTGAGGGGGTAGATTGCATAGACATCAATTCACATTGTATTTATAAAAAATAAAAATATGCACAGGTATAGAAATATTCCCTCTACCCAATAATTGCATTATACTTTCTAATTACTTTCATCGAATTTAGCTAGTGCACATTTCATCTTTCTAATGGTTCTCTATATCCGGGTTATTGATTAATTAGTAGAAAGAGTGGTAAATGTACCTTATTTTTTATGGACAACTTTTCCCATTACCTTATAGTTGAATAATGCTTTTCAATACTAATTCATCCATCTATTAAATTGTATAGGTACATGTTCAGCAAGTATCATCCTACGGGCAGGACATCCAGCCTCTTCTTCATGGCCTCATACCTCCCCTTATGATGCTGGTAATGTTGCACCACAGGCCAGACCATGTGGGCCTATCCTTTGAAGCTCACGCTCTCCTTGCAATGAAAATTCCAGATTTCACAAATAGTACATAGATTCCTGATTTCACAAAAACCATGAATCACACCAAGATTCTCTTTAGATTGCACACCCGAGTGAAGCATAGATTTCTTGAATGAAAAAGGTATCAATATATTGTTAGTGATAACACTAAAACAGAATCCATATTTCAAACCAAGGCACTATAAAGAGGTGAGGGGAATTAATATGTTAGTGAGAACACTAAAACAATAATGAGGAATCAATATATTACCAAAAAAAATTTCCTCACTAATCCCCACATTCTATGACCAACTACAAATGAAGTAACACCATCCGGCTCTTCATGATACACATTATCAAGGAATCAATATAATACTACATATCCATGTCAACAACTTTGACAAATTTATTTTTTTGCATAAGAGGTAGAGGAATATGCAAGGAAGAACAAAAGTAATAATCGAAATCATTATTGTATTATTATCATTACTGGGCACATTGAATAGTTTTTTAATAAAACATTATGTTTTTATGATGCATTTCAATGTGAATGATCATGTTGTAATGCTTGGATTGGGGAAGAGTTTCATTGGTACAAAATTTACTAGCCAATTCCCCGATCTCATATCAGATTTAACACTTGAGGCTATGACAACAGTTGGAATGGACCTTCGTCAAGGTTTCCAAGATCTTGACATTATGTATATAAAGGTTGAAAAATTTTAGATTCCAATTAGATAATTAAAAGGTTATTAAAGCTGTAATGTTCAACAAAGACTTTTTTACCCTCATAAAAAATGAGAAAAGACGTTGTTACTCATGAAAAAATGATAAAATGGTTGTGAACCCCTACATCATTCTTCTTGATTTTCATCTACAATACAAGAATTTGGAGAACCAAACAAATGTTGAGTTCGTGAGAGAATATTCTTGGGGTGTATGAAAAATTAAAAGTACATTGAGAATCTTGACATACATATCGAAATGTTCAAACTTTATTTTGCTATAAAAGAGAGAGGGTTGAGTGATTTGGCATGACATTACTTAAGAAAATCTCGAGTGAGTGCCATCATATGATTTAAAAAAGAAGACAATAAGGTACTGAAGGCTTGTGGAAATGATTTTCAAAATATACCCAATGTACATCATGAATCCTATGTGGGAACAAAAACTTGTATTTTTTAGGTCAAGTGGATAAGTGACTTGTTTTTTCTTTCATCATGGAGCATTCAGAGCTAAAAACTTACACCGTTCTAATGGGTGTTATCAATGATTTTATAATTAAATTTTACATAAATTTTCATGTTTTTATACCCTATGAATAAACATTCTCAAGAATCCAAAGTTGATACCTGGTGCTAGTGTTACTAAAATTATCGTGTATTCCTCTTTGAAGTAGAAGAAATCGTCTATTAATGTCATTGAGAATGGGCCCTACAAAAAGCTGCTATTTCTTTGGAGGCATTACCCATATCCCCAGCACAAAGATCTGGTGATAATTTGATTAGGACTATGAATTACCTACAAGTAAAGAATGAAAAAAGTGAAAATGCATGGATTGGAAAACACGGGCGTACGAGTGTCAGTATGGGTGACATTGATGACATGAATGAACACAAGATAATGGATTATTATATCTAGAAGGCACAAAATACATGGGATGCTTGTAATGAAAAAGCTGTTAAAAAATAGATGGAAAATAACAATTATATGCTAGGCTTGAATAATACAGTGCTTATGAGGCGAGTGCAGTGAATAAGAGCCTTAATGTTTCCAATTCTAGGAAACCATAACACTCTGACAGAATCATCAAAAAACCCCATGAATAAAATCATATAGTACATCCCCTATCATCCTTACATACCTGTCATCATAAGGTCATCAAACTAACTATCCTCTAGCATATACACCACTTCAATGACCACCACCGATGAACTTTGCATAAAACCCCTAATTCCTAAAAGCACACTCACAAATGAGATAAAAATATCCCACAAAAAATAACTAAAAAATAAAATATAACTAGAGAACAATGGTGTTCCCATCATGATCTTCTCATCAGAAACCTACAGAGAACAAGATGTCATCATCCCCAATGCTTCACCAAAAAGTGCCACATTTAACAAGAATGAGAAATCATAACATAACCAAAAATAAATGAATGAACACGAATAAAACCATGTCAACCAAAAATGAATTTGGAATGAAATAAAAAAGTATAAAACATAAAAATATGAATCACTATTAAGATTCCCATTTTCTATGACAACTAGAGGAGAGCCACCTTCTTTTACATCAATATAATGCTAAAAAACATGTTCCTCACCATGCACTCACCTGCCAGAGAATACAAATCCATCCTAGAATCACTTCCATATTCATTTTTTAGTGTATTATATTTTACTCAAAAAACATGTGAACCATAAAAAAACCCAAAATAGGGATCTAGCCTCTCCGAATTAGCTCATTCTACAACCATTTGAGACAAAAAAAGAACCTATAACAAACAACAACTTCATCACATACACCCTCCAAATACATAGCATAAAAAAAAGAATAGCAAAGACCAGACCACCCTTCGCTGGCAGGGAGAATGAGCATACAGAAGCATCATATGCCCATTGAATCAAGATGGACAGACCAACACCGACCTGGGCTTGGAGATCCATCTTCAATACCTATCTAGACCACCAAAGATGACACCTGAATTGACCCTTAATGATAGGGTTGTCAAAGCTTGTTGAATCGTAAATCGTCATACCCTGAAAAGAAATAGAGAAAGGGAAGATTAAATCCTTCCTGGTGTCGATCCAAAATGATGGGGAATAACCCATAAAAATAAATTACCAACAAAAACCTAAACAATACTAAAATAACAATAAAAGATCAACCCTACACATCATCATAGTCAAGAAGAATAACACATCACCAAACACGAGCAAAGAGAGAACCAAGAAAGAAGTGGAAATCCCTAGGAGGGAGACCCTTTACTGCGGAGAACAGTGATGAACCTAGTTTTTGAGTGCATAAAGAGATCACCGGTGCTAAGGCGGCGTGCGACAAATAATTGGGGATAATGGAGGCTTAAGGAAGAGATGAGGGTTAGGGGATACGATGGTGATGAGAGGTGAGGCGGATAGGTGGGAGGCGAGGCGGGGTGGCGGGGTAGTGGTGCAAGGAAGACAAGAGGATTGGGGGATTAGGGTTGTGTTTTTTAATAAAAATTATTTTAATATTTATTAAATCAATAATATTAAAAAATATTAAAAAAATTAATAGTTAGATAAAATTGAATAAACAATATTGAAAAATATAAAATCATATAATATTTCAAAATAGTGGAAAAATGAAATCAATTATAAAATGTTTTTCATAAAACCCCAAGAAAAAAATTACTTTGGTCATAAAAATAATATATATATACACACACCTTATGTTTTTCTTAATTTATTATTGAAAAAAAATATTTTTTTGATACCGTATGGTTTATTGTAACATTTTTTATTGACGCCAGAATATTTGTTTGTAAAAGTCATTATTAATAATATATTCATGTGTTAGTAAAAAAATGTTGGTATTAGTATGTTAAAGAAATATATTCAACTGTTGGTAAATGATATGTTGGTTTTAAAAAACCAATACTAATAGATATATCTATTGGTAAAAGTAAGGTTGGTATTAAAAATTAATATCCATAAAACATAATATCCGTTGGAAATGCTCATTTTTACCAACAGATATAGTATCTATCAATAAATTTCTATTGGTAGAATCCATTTTATTTGTAGTTCCCATGAAATCGCCCCTCAAGAAAACACGATGTTTCTTTCAGAAACACCAACTTTGTTTTATTTATAATGAATTATACTTCATCAATGAACTTATTCCTAAATATCCACTTAGTTACAATGATATTTTCCCCTTATAACATATGGAAATTATCCCTAGTAGTATCCTTGTTAATTTCATCTAGATCCTCATTCATTATATTAATTCTTATGTTTTCTCAATAGCCTCTTAAAAAATGTGGTTACTTTTGAAAAATGAATATTTTTTGATCAAATAATTATAATATTTTTCTTATTTTAAAAGGATATTATTTATATCTAATAATATTATTAGATTTTACTTTTATTTATACTTTTTTTAATTTAGTTTTGAACTTTCAGTAGTAGGTTTCTCATTATCAATGGTGTCATCATAACAAACATCACTAATAACTTTCTCATCTTTCACATCCTTTTTATATTAATTAATAAAACTTTTTAAATTATTCTCCCTCACTATCTTAAACCTGTGAAAATTTTATTATGGATTTTTAAGTGAATTTTACAACATAGTCTTCCAATATTTTATAAATACTTTTATTATAGTATTTTTATCCTTTTCCATTAAACATATAACCCATAAATGATCCTTTATCTTCCTTATCATCAAACTTATGCAAAATTATTTTTTTATTATAATATAACATGAGATTCTAAATAATTTGAAGTGTTTCATAGAGGGATTCATCTTAAACCATAACTAAAATATTTTTTTGTTTGAATTTTCCCAAAATAAGCATCTATTATGGATATGAATAGTGATAGAAAATAATTATTTCCATATATTTTGAGAATTTTATCATATTAAATATCAATCTTCAATATTTACATGACTTCAATGATTCATTTAATACCTCCAATTATTGAGATTCATATGGAGTTAAATCCTCATTATTTATTCCATACTTTATCAAATAGCACTCAAAAGAATTTTATATGAATTCCTTTTCATTTTCTATCCAAAAGTTTCAAATATAACCACTAATATTTCTCTCAAAACCTCTTCTAAAAAGTCTATACTTCTCAATATCTCCTAACTTTTACTTCATGAATATCACACTTGTAATAATTTTATAAAAATCAATTAGTGTGATAGATCAATAATCAACCTTGGTAACCTAGTGTCGCATGGGTATATATAAATAAAAAAAAGTTAACCTAATAGCCTTTTGGATTTTATTCCAACCCTCATGTAGAATTTTGGGTTGTATTTATATTTTGGAATGTTTTAAAAACACTATAATTAAATATTTTTATTATAAAGACTTATATTACATAATTTCATTTCATTATTTTCACTAAGAATATGATTTTTTAGAGTGTGTAATTTGAAATAAATTTCAACTAATTATCTCACCTTTAGTGACAACTCTTCCATATTTAAATATCAGGATGATTTAATAATTAATTCCAAAAATCAATTTATTACCATCATCACATAGTTAGATAATTCTAAAAAATATATATTTTATTCCATAAATAAATAAAAATTATTTTGAATTTCTGAACTTTTATCTCAGCTATTTCCGCTCCTTTAAATCTCTAAGAACTATCATTTCCAAAAGCATCAACCATGGTGAAATTAAATGTTCTTCAATATATTTGTTTAACCTTTAATATATTATAAAAAACCAAAATCAAGAATCTAAGTCTTTTTCTTCTTGCTAGCCTCTAAAGTAACCTTCACTACATAAGAATTTTTAACTCTTCTTCTTATTTATGGATATTTAACTTTACTAGCATGCATTAATTACTTTGTATGAATAGTTAAATAATCTTCATAAAATTATATTGACCCTAAATATCTTCTACATACATCCTAATGAAAATTAAATGCATTTTTTGTATATAAAGTATATTTTTCTTTTGTTGGTTTATTATATATTTGTGTAGGTTAAATCCCACTTATTGTTTTCCTTATCTACCCTCTTTAAAACCACATATTATACCAAATATATTATTTTTAATTAACCAAAAAAAATTCTCTCAATATTTATTTTGAACATGTTTTAAATTGATTTTTACTATTTTATAATAATAGAAGTCACTTGATAAAGAAAATTTTGAGAAATTGATTTGTGGGTAGATCCTCTATTCTACTTTGATTTAAATGTGGGAAAACCACCATTACTTTTTACCCAAATTTACCTAGGATTATTTTTATAACCCTCATTATTAGGTAATATATTTTTTTTGTTTTATGAAATAAAATTCACCACTTTTATTATAGATATAGGGGAAATTTTAGGCCCACCAGAAATTGTTAGACACCCCCAGGAGTGAATTTGTGTGTGACTATTTTTAAAATTATTTAAATCTATATAAACAATTATACCTCTCATGATATGTTTAGATATTTAAACATGTATTAAAAGAGGCATTGTTATTAATTATCATTTTATTCTAATTGTTCTTTATTATTTAATGTTTATTCATACACATCACTATACACCTATGCATAATAAAATGTAAATTTGGAATAAAAATAATTTTACTTGGTTCACCAAATATTGGATAATCCAAGGGGTTTGATAAGCTCATTGAAAATACACACTAATAATACCTGACCTAAAATACTTAGTTATGTTTTATGAGGTAACTCATCTCTCAATTTACTACCTCACAAGGATCTGGTTCAACTCATTACCTCGCCAAGGGTCACTCCCCATTAAAATATGTAGTTCACTGCTTACACACACGTATATAAATATAATCTAAGCATGAGAAATATGATACCCTCTTATAGTGATCCATTGTAGCCTTTCTTAGAAACTAACTTATCTAGGTAAAATCCATTATCCTCTCATATAAACAATTATCCTCTTATATAAAAAATTAAATCATATATATATATATGCTTATAAGTTCCTTATTCCCTTTCATATAAATTCGATCTTTAATGAATACTCCATTTACTTTAACAACAACTCTTGAATCAACAATTCCACTCTCTTATATTTTTTAATCCTCTTGGATGTACTCAAATATTCAATGTACTCTATCTTCACCGATTGACTATTATGCTATATTTTTCATCAATTTTCATCCACCTTCATTAGGTTTAATTTAATCCTTGTATATTAAAAATTTTTATCTATAGATTATGACACATGGATATTCAAATAATTACACATGTCTTTAAATAAAATTAGGATTAACTTTGAGATAATTCTACCTATATCTTAGTGAAATTCTTCATGATTATTACAATCAATATATGCATATATCCATGAATACACACCATCTATCCTATTATATTGTATTAAATCATTATTTACCAACAAAATTAATTTATTTGAGTTAGATAAATTTTAAAAAATATATTTACTAATTTTAAAATTTATTTATCTTATTTTTATATTCATGTAATGGTATTTAATTACTTATGTGGGATTTTCATCAATTAGTGATAATAATTACTCTACTTTTCTAACAAAAATGTTAATATTCTAATAATATTTCCAATTATTTCCTTACCCATCATAATAGTCATATTGAATTTTTTTATCCTATATATATCCCATAAATACTTTAATTTTTATTCAGTTATATCAAGATTTTCTATATTACATTTACAAAATGGCTACCTTATTTGTAATATTATATTTATTCATTACAGTAACATTCATCACTATAGTATTTCTAAGAGACCATGAACCATTGTATTTCCAACTTCTAGTTATTATATTTACTTGTATTCTCATACCCTTATAATTTTATTAATCATATGGTCTATATATATCTTTTATCTTTAATATTTTATAATTATGAAGTAAAATAATAATTATTTTTTCATGTGGTAAATTCGATTTATTTATAAACTACCTTATAATGCTGCTTATAAAGAAAATAAATCTTAGTTTGAAACATGTATAAATTAGTTAAGAAAATTTTATGTTTAAACATATTGTTTGTGACAATTTTTCCTTGAAAATCCATTAGATAATTCTTTTTTAATTCTAATAAATAATATGATATACTTTGACTCAAATTATGGAAAAAATCCATAAATTCCTCTCAAAATTATTGAATGAATTAAGAAATCATATATTTAGAAATTTTTACTCATTTAAATAAGTAACTCAGAAAATATTTCTATGATAAAAATTTCCATTTAATTTATATATTTAGTAAAGAATATAAAATAAATCTCCAATTAATCCTCAAAATATATCAACAGATACTATACATTTTAAATAATGAAAAATGATAAATATTGGCATGAACATATGAAAGTATAAACTCTCATTTATATTAACTTCAATATTATATAGACATTGAAATCAACATTTTAATCTCATACACCAATTTTATTACTCTTGCATTTCTAGTGGAATAATTGGATTATAATTACATAACATTCTTATATCATAGTTCAATTTCATAAAGCTTTATAAACACTATTACATAGACATAGAAAAGTACTTATAGAAATCCATTTCAATGTTATATAGATAGTTACAATTAATTTTTAACATCAATAAATACTTTGATAACTATTACAAAAATTTATTTTTTCATTTGAAATTAAATAACCACTTCAATGTTACATAAGTTTCAGAAATCATAACTCACCATTATGCATCATTTAAAAATATCATAAAATTACCATTTGGAATTCAAAAACATCAATTTAATCTCACCAAATCCAATTAAATCATATTTCTAACAAATTAATCTTTAGATCTACCGTTAAATCATTCAGGAATCTTCAATCTTCTTTTAATAAAAGCAGTGATACATAACTTTCAATGTTAATATTCTAGAAGTCAACAACATATGAATGTAATTATTTATCCCATTTTCATATGTCATACATGAAATATGTTGAAAAAAATTACAATACTAACAAAATTTAGGCACTTATTTGATATTAAACTTTAACAACCAAGTCTATGTTAAATAAGTATAAGGTTTATATTTAGAAAAAAAACAAACATCCAAATCCCTTTAATTAAACTTCCATTTAAGTACTCTAAAAATCAATCACATTTAAAAAATTAAAATAAAATAAAAATTAAGTCTAAATTAATAATTGAATAAAAGATAATTATTTATAATCCTTGAGGTTTTACATATATTATGTCAATACTATATGGAATACTGAATGAAATTTAATAAATGTTAATGATATAATTTCAATAACATTATTTTTTGTGAATTATTATATATATATATTATAAATATAATATATAACATTTATATAGACATAGAACATTTATATAACTTATTAAAAAACATTGTGATTATATAATATATTTATAATTTAAAAAATATAAAAATAACATTATATACACTTAACATAACACATAACTTTAATATTACTTAAAGAAAATATATATATTCTGCCGGATAAATAATGTGATGTAGAGTAAAAAATCATATTAATAATTGTACAAATAGTTTTTTATATGGAAAAATAATATTCTTATTACATAGAACATTTACATGTGTATAATATTATCAATGGAGAAACTGATAAATTTAGTTATAGCTCAAAACATTTGCATGAATTTCATAAAACATTAGTGAATGCTAATAGAATATTTATATATACATGTGAATGGGTGTGTTAATTGAAAATATATTATGCGTAAGATATAAATCATCTACATATTTTTGTGTGTTAACAAAGTATATGTTTTGTATGTGTCAACATAATATTTACATATATTTATATATCTATGCCCATGTGTGTGTGTGTGTGTTCAAGTTTACATAATGCACGAAACATATATCATCTATTATATGTTACATAGATCATAATATTCCTATGATGTGTTCATATATTCACATCAAAGATTATATTATATTAATTATATAATAGATTACATTTTTTAGATACTATGTACATATATATGTATATATATATGCAAGTAATGAAAAATATATATATAATGCATATATTATTATATAATTAATTAAATATTGTATATATATCACATGAAATTTGATATATTTTGATATAAATTTGATATATATGTATTGAACAAATTCATGGTATTATTTGTATTTTTCATTGAAGTATTTAATGTGTATTTATTTATCTAAACGTTTTGTACATAACATAATGTTTTATGAAGAGAATATGATAAAGTACAAAGAATATATTTTTTTGATTGAGTACACATGAAATAGGTATAATGTTATGATTTGGGTGTTTAAGTTTATATAACACATATTTTTTTATTGAGACATGGTTATTGAATTTCATAGAAAACATGTTTTGTGATTAGATTTTGTAACAAAAAATGAAAAAAAAATCATATATGAAAAAATAAAAGTACATGTATAAAACATGAAGGTATAATAAAAATTCACATTTATTATTACATAGATTATATGTGTAATAATTAAAAAACATGTTTAGTGTTAACCATTGGTTACTTAAGTGGGTTGAAAATTCAATCATGTAATATTTTGTTGGTGTAGGTAATATGTGTTATAGATAAAAAAAGTCATGTTAAAAATATTTTAAAATTAATACATGATGTACTCATAGATTGAAAGGTTTTATATTTATTTTCATCATGTTTAAAGCATCTCACATGAGATGATGATAAAATATTAAAGAGCCTCTATTGTCAAGGGACATAACATGATAAATTATATGCGATGAGTAAAATTCATTGCCTTTAAAATTTTGATGGAATATATATTATATGAAAGTATATGGGATTATGGATACTATTGAATGTGACACTTGGAATTATTGATGAATTATTTTGATAAAAATAATCCCATTACTGGAGAGATGAGAAGAAAAGAGGTTACAATACCATGTGGAGTATATGTATCCAAATAGTGAGAATCATAATAATACTTCATTAGGGGATTGATTGGATAAAAAATACTAGTAAAAGATATTATGAACTTATAAAGATTTATAAGTTCATGGTGAACTATAAGGCCACAATATGCATAGTAGGGGACATGGGCATTAGGTCCAATGGATCCCTCCTGAATTGGGGTCCAAGATCAATACCGACAATAAATGGTCTAATGATATTATGTGGTGTGGGGGGATAGTTCAAAATAGATGTAGAGAATTTATCCATATATTCAATGAAAACTATGGTGAGGGGTGTTCTCTCAAGGTGTGAATTTGAGCACTCCACGCTCTTGTCTATTTTTAAAAGAAGAGGTATCTATCTTCCAGTGATTGAATCTGATTTAATACTAGTGTTCAAGTTATTGTGTGATCTTGATACAACTCACTAGTCCATCACTCACTTGATCTGTGATTAAAAAATCATAGAAAACGAAGGGACTTTGACCATTTACACTTAGTGAGAGGGTAGTAAAGTGACAAATATTTTGGCTGCTAATAGAGACAAATCCCTTGAGTATACTATTTTATACTCTCTCATATATTTCACCTTAGTTTTTAAGATTATAGTGGTTGAGTATTCTCTTAACCTATATCACTTTAAAACCCCTTAATTTTTGGGTTTGAAGCTGATGCACTTATTTCAATAAAAATATAATTTTAAGATAGTTGGACCACACATATATTACAAAGTATTTATAAGAAGCTGGTCATTTTTTCTGAAGATTCAAAAATATAGGAAGTCTCAATAGTTTTTCAAATCAATAGTCATTATAAAAATTTTCAATTATTTATATTGATTATTGATTCTTTCAAAATACATGTAAGTGGATGAGTGTGTGTAAAAAATAATTTACCATGATATAAGAGTTAAATATTCACTATGTTATAATGTTTTTGGAAGAAAATCAAAAGAAATAGGATTACATACATAATTTAATGGTAAATTATTTAATATTAAATGTATTAATACTATTTGGATAGATTTTGAAAAAATTGAAGAGTTTTCATAGGAATTATGGATTCTACTTGATTAAAATAATAATATTCCTAAAAGATAAAAAATTATAGATTGTCATGATATAGATAAATATGGAAAGGAGTTATATAAAATAAATAGATAACTTATACTCAACAATAATAGATTCATAAAAAATAGAGAAAAAGTTAACCAATAGAACACCTTGATTGAGTTAAAAATATTATTTTATAAGATACAATTTATTGATGAATACTTTTATGAGATGTTGAGAAAAGTGAGATAGAATTAGTGGTCAAATAGTTATATAAGATCGATTAATTTTTTCTTGATGTATTTTTAAGATACAGTATACACTGTTAAGGAATCCACTAAAAATGATAAAATTAGTCAATATAGTTATAGTATAACTTAATACAATAAACTAAAGTTAATTAACTTAGTTACAATGATTCTAAATGTAGATCAATTATTACAATCAGTGAATTATATATCACATGAAGTGATTTTTATGGGTATTTAATTATTTTTTCTTAAGAATATACTCAAAAAATATCGGGGAATTAAAATATTCATTTTTGAGAAACTTTATTTCAAATATAAAATAGATATCTGGTGAGATGAATAAAAAAGGAAGTTTTAAATGAGGTAATATGTGAAAAAATGGAGATAATATCTCATACATGAGATTTTAAGTCAACCATTAGTTGTGACCTAACAGAATATCAATTTTTATCAAAAAATTTAATCACATTAATGAAACTATATTGAGCGAGTAGTGTGAATAAACCTGATTATAAAACTAGAAATCCTAGAGTAGAATAAGAGAAATATAAAGAGAGTATTTTTATGATTTATGAAATTAAATTTATATTTTATCTATAAATTCTTATTGATTATTTTCATTAGATAATATATTTAAAAATAATCATAACATCTTAGTCGATTCTAAAATGATTCAGAGTTTTGAAGAAGATAAAGTTCTCTATATGGTGAAAACACTAAATTTCTAATTACTCTAAGAGTGAAGGAGTGAATCACTATGGATATATTTTCTATTTATTAAATCATGTTCCCATGTTATCAAGAACACTCATATATTTTAAATAAAACCATCAAATTACAACATCTAAATAATTAAAAATAAAGTATAGAGACATGATTTGTTTTACATAGTTCACCCAAAAGGGCTATCTCCAAGGATTATATAGAAAATATGTAAGGACTAATACAATGATATTCCTCTTTTTCAATTATTTGAATCTATATTTTCATTCATTGGTCCAAAAAAACTGTACTCCCTTCTAATTCATATTGGTTAATGGGTTTGATAATTGTGAAAAGTTTCTGAAAAATCATTATTAATACCCATCTAGTCCAAGGAAACTAAATATATCCATTAAAAATGATGGTCTGGTTCACTCCTCAATCGCCATAACATAGAATGGTCCATAAATATCCCTTTTCTGGTGATAACATACCCCAAGAATGATACTTCTTCCATCCAAAACTCATATTTACTAGAATTTTCATATATATTATCCTATTACAAAGTCATTAGAACAATATTCAAATGATTCTCATGTTCCTCCTTGATTTTATATTATATCATAATATCATCTATAAATAATACAACAAACTTGTCATCGTAATCTCAAAAGACTATGATCGGTAAGTATATAATTTGTTTGGAGTATTAGAGAGTCTGAAGGGAATCATTATAAACTCATAGTGTCCCCACCTTATTTGAAAGTAATTATTGGGAATAACTTCCTTCTTCATATTTAATTGGAGATATCCCATCCAAAGGTTCACCTTAGAGAAGTATTGGTCTCCACGTAATTGATCAAACAAGTCATAAATCCATGGAAGGAGATAATTTTTCATTATCATGATTTTATTTAATTCATGATAATCAATCCAAAGGCACATTGACACATCCTTATTCTTGACAAAGAGGATCGGTACACACCTTGGTAAAGCACCTGGGCACATAGAACTCTTATTCAGATTATATTATAACTACATCATTAGTTCTTCCAACTCAATGGTGGATATTCTATAAGGAGTCTTGGATATGAGAAGAGATCCAGATATAAGTTTGATTCAAAATTCAACCTCTCGATTAAGAGGTATACTAAGAAATTATTAAAAGAATATATCAGTATGATCTCTCGCAATGGGAATTCCTTCAAGAATGATTCTCTACTTTATCTCAATAATCTAAGATAGATATTCTTTATCATAAGGTAACAATATCCACAATTTACGAGAAGATTAAAAAGGTGATTCATCCTCCTCCTTAAGATTTTAATAAATAAAATGATGCCTTGGGATGTGAAGAGTGACCTCTATCTCTCCAAATATTTGATAATGGCATAATATAAGGATACCCAAACCATGCTAAGTATAGTATCAAAATTCCACTAAAGGAAGTATGAAAATAGTTTTTGGAAGATTCAGTCCACAAACATTAACTAATGAGGAGTTATATACTTGGGATGCAATAATTTCCCCATTTTCTGTTATCTTAGAAAACTCAACCTCCATGTTTTGAGATGGATTTATAATAGTTATACTAAACTTATAAGATATGAAAAAAAATTTATAAAAATAATTATAAATTATGTTTGTTATTCGTGAATGAATAACCAACATACCCATAACTAAATCATTGTTGGGACCCACCTAGTAAGTAGTAAAAGCATATTCCATTATTTTATATTCAAGCCTCATATCTTGTTGTTGTTGATTATCTCTAAGAACCCTTGGATTAGGGAATTAGGTCACATAATTTTCATGTTCCTTATAGTTGAAAAACTATACCACAAGAAGAGTGTTGATTTGAACCTCACTTTCATCTATCATATTAGTGGTATTCTTTGTATCCCTTCAACAATGATTTCCTAGCACCCCATGTTTCAACACATGAAGCATCTTATGGTTCCCTTCACACAGTTTCCAGGATACTTCTTCCAAGACCTTTGACTAGTGGGAAGTTGATATTTCTTTCCATAATGAGATTTAACCATAGATCCTACTAAATTATAATCCATTTATGAATTTTATATCCGACCCCTATAGACCACTGGGAGTCACTAATCTCTATCTTAACCTCAAAGTCACAACAAACAATCTCTTTAGAGATGTCAAAGTCTCAAATCACTAAATATTTTCATATATTGATCTTTAACCCACTAATGAAATGGTCCATATTAATTTTGATATTAATGAAAAGGATAGAGGTGTACTGTGGAATCCTTGTAAGTTTTTCCTTATATGTCCTAATAGACTCACCTTACTTTTACTTTATTTTAAGGAAATACATCTCTATATTAATATGGATAGTTCAAGAAAAATATTTATTGAAAAATATTTTATTTAATCCTTCCCATTAAATGGAATCAACTTCCTCTATGAACTTTTTGTTCATGATTTATATCCACCACTGATCAGTTTCCCCTTCAAGATGATAGATAGAAAACATGAATTTTTCTTATTTTGAGAATTGAAAGATAGATAATATATCCTAAATGGAGTAAATATATTGTTTTTCAATTATGCGATTAGAAGATCCACTAAATATAAGAGGTATTTTTTGAATAAAAGACTCAACCACAACTTTCTATTTCTTAGGAGAGGAGATAATTCCACATGATTCATGTTATTATTAATATCACGCGTCAAGTGAGCTATTAATTTAATGATGTTCCCATATCTCATCCCCATAATTATAGACATATCATTTTGGAAATCATAACATTTCCTGTCACATTGGTTGTTGGCATGGTTCCTCTTATTTCCCTCTATTTACTAAAATAAAGAATGGGATGAGAATACTCAAACTAAAAATAATATAAAAGGAAAAATATGAACATAAAAGTAATAAATTATAAATGAAAATTATATCCTAACTTATTAGTCTTTAGGTTCCAATCTAGGTTATCTATAGTAATTTTACTATTAGTATTTTTAGCCTAATAATCTATTCGTGTACTTCATAATGGTTCATAAAGAGTTTATGAATTTTAAAAAGAATATCCCTCAGGAGTGTAAAACTATGTGTGAAGTAAGGTATATTTGTTATGCACTAGGTGAAGATTGATTTACTACCTAATTCACCCTTTTTTGGTTTATTACCCATAGTAACTGTTGTACTAGATCCACATCCACCCGTAATATCCAGAAATGAATATAATTTTATGGAAACCACTCACTTTGTACTTCACAAATATTTTAGGATATTTTCATATACATAGAAGTATATATAGAGTTATCACTAAATTATTCTATTAATAATCCCCAAAAATAACTTAACCTTTCTATGATACTGACTATAAGTATCTAAGACTTTTATACATATTATTATATGTTTTTTAACATAAACATACAATGAAAAAACCCAAAGACCGTGAGGCCTAGTATCTTTGGAAGAATAGTTTTAAAATAAATCAAAAAGAAACTAAACTAAAATAACATTATTTTAATCTCCATAATGATCTCAGAACTCCCTTTGAGATTCTAAAATTACATAAGATAACCTAGGGAATATATAAACAAAAGTGGTGAGCAAAAAAGTCTAGTAAGGGAATAAACATGATAACAAAGTATAACATATGAGTTTAAAGGAATAACATGATATCATAAAATTCAAGGCTCGTGAATAATTATATGGGATTACAAAATAAAAAAATGGAACCATAATATCATGTAAACATTGGAATGTGTAAAAAAAATAAAACATAACATAAATATAAGTCAAAACTAACTTCCAAGTCAACATCACATAGTGGACAATGTCTCTTCGTGGATTAGGTCTACTAAAAAATCTCATACATAACAAATCATGAGACAGAAACATTACCCAATGAGTTATAGTGCTATCTAGGTTCACCTGTAATTACATGTACATGAATATGTGTGTCACATAAGGAAATTAGACACAATTCAATAACACAAGGATTACACATGAAAGAAATGGGTTGCATAACCATGTAATAGAGTATCACCAGATGGTATATCATAATGGTCTCCATGAAAGAAGGTATTTAATAATTCTTGGACATTCATAAGCATATTTCATGATAAATGATGTTTTATTGAAGTTAATACTTGAAAAGAAGTAGAAAACACCCTTTAGAAATGTGCATCTTAAGTGGGGCTTTAGGAAATTGGGTAATGATTCCTTAAGCATGGTAATAGAATAATAATTTCTACAAAACCAAAAATAGAATAAAATGTGTTCCATGATAAAATGATAAATTTTTTAAAATATGGGTGGTTTAAAACAATTTAAATAGTGGTACTTGTAATGGGGTAAGAAATAGAGAAGTTACCTTTAATCATATTTTCTTATTGAGAAAAATTGAGAAGGGATCCTTTTAAAAAATTTATATCTCAATTAAAGAAAGATGAATTAAGTTAGGTATATATATGTGGAACATATATAAAGAATATATAATATTTAAATAATAATATTATAGTAATAAAGTCAGGTAAGAGAGAGAAAACATAACCCTAAAGAAAATAGGGTTGTTTGAAGAGATCCCTCACCTTATATTCAAGAATCATTATGCACTTGCCCTTAATATCCAAAATAATAAAAATAAATTCATTAATTACTTAATTTGGAAACTTTTAAATATATATTTTATTTATTATAATTATAACACATTCATTTATAACCATTTATTTGAGATATAAGGACTAATTTCACTTTTCTAAAGGTCTTTATTTCATGGTTCAATGATCGGATAACTTGTTTATAATTATTGAAGTTCTTGTAAAATGGGACTAAAAATATATAAATGAAATTATATTGTTTTCATGTATTTCTAGAAATTCAAATGGTTACAAATACCCATATGTTTTCTAATACATGGATTAGACTTTTATTAAAAATTCTAACTTCATATGGTTAGTTCATTTTGGTCATTTTACCAACCGTCGTGAACTGGATCAATTTTATTTAATTAAATAATTATTATAAAATTAAATAACTTTAAATAAGTTATAATATAGTTATTATAATCATATTTATCTATAATATTTTTTTTATAATTATCCTTTATGGTGGTGAAGAAAAATGAAGTATATTATTCTTGGAGGTGGTGAACCAACCATATTGTAAACGATGTTTTTGTTTTAGAATATAAAGAAATTTTAGGAATAAAATGGATATTACACCATAATAATATCATATTATTATATTTAGGTTGATTATTTTAATATTTATATGTTTATGGATATCATATGGTGTGGTTGGAGAAGAATAAAATTAAAGGAAATTTAGTTTATTCGTTACCTATCGCTTTGATTTCATACTTTTAATCTATCTCTTAAGGATCCTTGGAATAGTATTTGGATGAGATAAAAAAATATTAGGATTTTGGGGAGATTATTTGGAAGTAGATTTTGGTAGAAATTTTGAAATCTAAAAGTCTTAGAATATGTAAGGAGAAGGGGTGGTGAGGGTGATATTTTTAAGGGGAGGAGAGGGGTGTTTTTGAATATTATAATCATTAGTATATTATTTTATCTCAAAAGTACCAATATTATTGATTATTGTTACTATATACAATAAATAGTGCCTTTTGGTTCAAAATAATGGATTATTGAATCATCTTTGACTAAAAAATTCATGTATTTAGCTTATAAGATTAAATACCGTATTTTACCGTATTTCACTATTGAAAAAAAAATTAAATGTATAAGAAAAATACCAAAAATTACCTCTAAATATTTTTAAATGTGTATATTGAAAAAATAAAATCCATTTTTGGAAAAAAAATTCTTAATATTAAAAATTTATTTTTTAAATAAAATCCTAATTTATTTGAAAAATATTAATTTTAATATTATGATCGATTTTCTGACCCTTTGAGAGATTACATAAGGTTTAATAAAATTATATTATCATTAAAATAAAACACAATATTAATTTATTAACGTATTTTATGAAAATAAACTTTCTTTTATATCATTATATTTGTTATAAAAATTAAAATAAAACATATATGATTTATAAAAATATGAACACCTGTATTATCAATTTTAAAACATTCATCAACTTGTATCATGAAATAAGTATTACATGTTTTTATTTTATAATATATAAAAATATTATTTTACACTTATATAGGTGATCATACCATTCTAACCGTCAGGTTACTATTCCTAATAAACAAATTACTATTCCAACAGTCATGTTACAATTCTAAGGGTCAGATTACTATTCCAATGATCAGATTTGTAACATTCATATGGGAACACAAATCCCTATAAATTCATTATATTTAATTAATTATTCATTTAATTCTATTTTCTATCAAGGTTATATATTTTTATTTTTAAAATACATATTGCATTACTAATATTCTTTTTTATTTTTGTAGTGTTGTTCGTGAGTTCGGTTATTCTAGTGCATTGAGTATATCAAAATTTTCATATTTTAGTTATCTTGTTTTATATATTTTTTACCATATTATCATATTTTCAATTATTATGGGAATTATTTTATCTAAATTTAATTTTCAAATTTTATAATAAAATTTTGTTTATTTCATCATGTGTTGCTTATGATTTACACTACATTACTAAATATGACACAATTATAAGAAGGGAAATTATATTGATAAAATTATAGGTCGTTAAAATTATTATCAAATTTATTTTCTCCTTATGGACTTTAATCATTAATAATTAGTCATCACCATTACTTCCACTTTCATCCAGTTCAAGACTTCCCCGATTTTACTGAAATGATCTCCCAATTAATAATTATTTTCTCAATAGTTTCATACTTAATCTATTTCGTAAAAAATGTTAGTGAATATCATTTCCTTTATTTTAATCATCCAAGTCCCAATAAGTAAAAATAACAACCCAAAATTTCCCAGACAATGACCTTTGTCAGTATATCTACTAAATTGTCACTTTCATTTATCTTTTATAGCCCTATCACTCTATCTTCCACAAGATTATGAATGAAATGATATTTAAGATGAATGTTTTTTTCTCAAATTAGGACCACATTCAATTTAATATTTATCTCACTCTAACTATCAAAGAATAGCGTTATTTTCCCTTTCTTCCTTGTGATTTTCTCTTATAATCCCTTCTAGTATGTTATCTCTATCCCTACTTCAATTACCACAACAAGATCAATTCCCTAAAATTCATTCACCTATTTAATGACCCTATAATTATTATTTAACTTTAAACCATACACCACCAAACCATGATGTAGTAATTTATTATTATAGTGTTCTATTTACTTTTCCTTCCAACAAATTTATTCATAATATCTATAAAATAACCATGATGTAACATTGAATATTCTGGCATGTGTTTTTATTCCTTTACCTAATCAGATTCCAAACAATCCAAAATCCTCAAAATATCTCTAAAATTATTATAGTATTCATGATATTCATGTTTCATTCATCATGTACAATTGAAAACAAACACAACCATTTTAGAATACTTTCCATCATTATCCTCTTTTGATCAAACTTGGTTCATACATTCCCCCACCCTTTGGGTTTATTGGAAGCTTCTAATTTTCTCATGATTCGAAATATTCTATTTAAAATTATCATAATCTCAAATATATTCTAATAGAAATAAAAAATATTATCCATCACTCTATGTCTACATTAATTGTTTACATTATAGAAAAAAATAGTTATAGATATATTTCTAAGATAATATTTCCACACCTTCACCTTTAATCTCATATCCATTATAATGGAAATTTCACCCTCTCGATTTATTAAGAGACTCCCCATGAATCATATCCCACCTTGATTTATCCATCTTGAGTGAATATAATCACTTTCATGATTATATTTTCCCCCATGAAATGATAGTAAAATTTATTTTCTATACTATGTCATCACTATCTTCTATTTCTTTATATACTATTTATCCCCTTTAATAATAATCATAAAGGGTAATTTCCTTTATATATTATCATAGAAAAACAACCATTCTAACATATAAATATATATGGGAAGATATTATATCTCAATCCTACTTAGGCTTTGAATGTTTGATGAACATTAGGACTCAATCAATATGGGGAGTTACATGGTGAAACCTGGGGGAGTTAATTTTATTAAGTGGTATCAAAGGTAAAAGGTTACCATTAGAAAAAAATTATTACAAGGAGTTTTAGAAAAATAAAAAACTATTAACATATAATTAATTTTATTATTTGATGCATGAAGTTATAATATATGGAATAATCAAGGAGATGTTATCTTTGATCTCTTTGGATAGACTTATTCTCTACCATAAAACATATAATATAAGTAAGTGATCCCATGGAAATTTCATTTAATGAAATTGATAATTAGACACTCAATTCTAATGAAAAAGTATAAAAATAGCTTATAAAAATCACTCTCAATTCAAATATACACATTTCTAACAAGTTGAACAACCACTAAAGTGATAGGGGAACATTTTACAATATTCCTGAAGGGTAAAAAAGTAAAGACATAAAAAATTCAAGTTTTCATTAGTAAATTTGATGAATTGAAGATGTATACTAATGATGGCATTAATAGTTTATTAAGTTTAATCATTAATATTTATTGTATTTGTATATGTAAATTATGGAAAAATATCAAGGATATGAAAATCATGATGTTGATACTAAGTGGAACCCCAATTTTATACAATACAAATGTATCTGTCCCTAAAAAACAATATTTAGTGAAGTTATATCTCAATGATTTTTAAAGTAGTGTTTTTTTATCCGAGATGAGGGTGAATATGGAATTTATATATAGAAACCCATCTAATGTGATGTATTTTAAATAAATTAAAAATATTGAGGTAAACTATGATAGTGGTGATGATTATGTGAGTGATTAATCTCTCTCACATGTGGCTGGTAAGTTCAAATGTGATAAAGTTAAATTCAAGGGTAAACTGCCATTGGAATACTTTAAGTGCATGAAACTTTTTCAATTTTGAGTAAGGATCCCACCAATATTTGATAGATAAGATAATGTGATTTACTTCTTCTAAAATCGACTAAAAAAGTTCCCCCTAGAAAGAATGATAAATATCAAAAATGATCCATAAGAAAAAATAAATGTCATATTTTTAGGTGGAAGGAAGGAGGAAGATGATGATTAATTTTTCAAGAAAAATAAAGATATTATATTATAGAATGGTTTAAAAATGTATAACTTAAAAACAAATGTAAAGATCAAATGAATAGAGTAGTTTACATTAAAGTAGATTTTGAAGATTTGATTGTGGTGATGGAGCTTTAGAGGAATAAAAATAATAATATAAATGAGATTATGAAAGAATAATTTGTGTATTTTGATCAAATAAAATATAAAATTACTGAGTTAGAGAAGTTAATCAATGAAAAAATTACCTTGTAAGAAAATAATGGATAATTATTTGACTTTATGCTAAAAATGTAGAATAAGAAAAGGCAATAAATGAACTTAACAATTAAATAAAAAACATGTAAAAAAGATCAAATAACTTGAAATTTTTTTCTTTTTTTTGAAAAATAAATTAGAATATGAATTAAAATATATAAATTACAAGAAGAAGATACAATTTTGAATGTTTTCTGATGATGATTAAAAATTGAGACGTGAAAATTGAAGAATTTTCTTTGAATTAATTGAATGATCATAGACCCAATTACATGGAAAAATAATACTTTATATAATCGTGAATCATCCAATAACCAAAAAAATAAGGATTAAATTATAAATATGTAAATGATAACTCTTGAACCAAATCATAAATAGTTATCCAAAAACATTAATACTGCATAGACACTTTAATGATATAGAGTGAGGGTGAGAGTCCATTGAGTGATAATTTTTGGTTACTTGGGTCACATCACGACATATTATAATGATGAAATAAGATACATATAAGGCAAGGATCCTAGTAATAAGAAGAAGAGGATGATAAAATTTCCCATATAATGAATAAGAGAATATTTTTATGGGTTTTAATATCACTACCCTTACTATGGAAATATATTTTATTATTATGGGGTAGATATGGATATAAATATATCTAATGAAGGATCAGAGAGAATGGGTAGGCAAACCATTAAAAAAATCATTAAAGAATAATTTCTATGTATTGGAAGAAGAGTAAGAAACCAATATTACTCATGAAGAAATTAATTAAGAGATACCCATTTATGTTTAAAATCAATCTATAATTACTTGGAAAGAAAATATAAATACGTAAAGAAAAATCTTGTACAAAATTGAATTTGAATGTCATAAGAATATAAATATATGGATACATGATAATGGTTGTTTATCCCATATTATGGGTAATTCATTATTTTAGATTATAAAAAATTGTGTGGATAGAATAATTTTTTGTATAGCTATGATAATTTAAACATCAAATGATTTTTTGAGATGAGGTTAAATGAAGAATATTTTAAAAATATCGATATAATATTTATATATGGACTTCAACACATTCTCTTGAGTGTGGAATTACTTTATAACCTAGGTATTGAAGTAATGTTTAATTACTAATACATATTTATCAAAGGAAACATTATTTTTTTCCTTGATACAATAAAATAGAAACATTTAAAATCCATAGAGGTGGATACTAAATAAATCTTATGTTTACTTTTAATGGAAGAGGATAAACTTATGGAATTGAAAACTTGGGCATATATATCCATACAGAATGGGAAATATTTAAATAGTTAATGAAATGATTTATATTCTAAATATAAAAATATATAGATAAAATACTTTTGATGAATGCACTAGATATAAAATGGTTCAAAATCATTATAATCTAAAAAAGAAGAGATATTTATATTTTCTTGATTTGATTCATACTGATGTATGTGGTCTCATGACACATATGAGAACAAGAGGATAAAGTTACTTTATATTTTTATGGATGAATAAAGTAGGTTAGTGTTTATTATAATCTTGAAAAAACGAAATAGGGGTTGGAATATATCAAAAGATACTAAAAGTTAGAAAAAAATGAAACTATAAGGATGATCAAAACCTTATGGTGGGAAAATGGAATAGAATACACTTTTATTGAAGCTAAGAATAACTTGTTGAATCATGGAGTCAAAATGCAGTATCATCAATGAAAACTATATGGATAAATATATCAATTTAAAGAAGAAACATCATAGTGAATAATGTGATGAAAACACTACCCATCAAGAGTGATATGTCAAGGAAATATTGGAATCAAGTAGTGAAAGTTGTTGTATATACTCAAAATAAGGATTTTCTAAGTCTTAAACAAAAAATGACATCATATTAGATGTGAAATGAATAAAAATAAAATAAAAAACATTTTATATTATTCATAATTAAGTTCTACATTCAGAACAAATAAGATACATAATATAATTATGAAGATGTAGTGGATGAAGGCATATTTATTGGTTATTCAAGAAATATTAAAGACAAAAACATTATTTAACAGGGGGATAATTTTTTTTTAAAATTAGTGATGTGAAATCCATTGGAAAACAATTTTAAATAAATATGGACATCCAAATCTAGAGTTAATATGTGAAAAATAGAACGGTCATGAATAAAATCATGGAGATCCTAAATATACACCACATGAGGAAGAATATAATATTGAACCAAAAGAGGAAAGATATGTTGAATTGTGTTAATTATAAATTTAAAGGGGGTAAAGGAGGGAATTTATTTTAATATAATATAATTTCTAAGAAAATTACTCTGATATAAACTTAAAAAATGAAGAGTTTCATGTAAACCGCTTTTTTATCACATGGAGAGCTAATATATTTTCAAGAACGGATAAAGGATTGGTTATTTATTAAATCCAATAATTTAGATCTTGATCCTGAGTAAAAGATAATAATACTTGGGAACTTATAAAGAGTCATAGGGATCATAATGTCATTAGATTAAAATGGGTGTTAAAAAGTAAAAACATGATGAGTATGAGAATGTTATCTAAAAAAAGGAATGGTTGGTATATAAATTCTCTCTAAACTTGAGGGAATTCATGTTGAGGAGACATTTTCACTAGTTTCAAGATTTAAAACAATCTATTTATTCTTAGTAGTTTCAATCCAAAGTATACCCAATATATATAAAATGGATGTAAAGGTGTTATTATTAAATACAGTACTTAAACAAGAAGTTTATTTTGAGAAACCAAAGGTTTTTTAACATAGTAATGATGGAAGTGTTTTGGAAATTCCTGGAGTCATAGTGAAAGAGGTTTGTAGATAATTAAAAATAGAAACAAAAGAAGAAGAAGAACACAGACACCATAATTCACATGGTTCAGAAAAAATACCTACATTCATCTAGGTGAAGAATCATTTCACTATAATTCATTAGAATAATTATAGGGATATTATATTTTCATACATAGAAACCTTAGCTCTAATGATCTAATAAAGAGCATGAAACACTATTCCACCAACTGCATAGTAATTACAGTGTGCTACAGTAATTGGTGGATGAAATTCCACACTGCTATAGTGATACAACCACCAATGTCTCAGACACTATAGTGTTAGTCGTAAGAAGTACATGGAGATATTGTGACTGATGGATATAATTATATGTATCTATAGTGACTGGTGGCTAGAATTTCGTGTAGGTATAGTGACAATTCACATTATACCATAGTAAGTCCTCATGGCTATAGTTCTTATTCGGTGTCATCTGTCAGTTCTACTAAAGTTAGTTAGATATGATACATTTCCCCAAAATTTGGGTTGAGGGTCTTCAGCCCTCAGACCCTCAGAGTAAGGGTTAAATTCTTACTACAAAACCAAATGAGATCATCACATAGCTTGACCTGTGAGAGTTTTAGTTTGGTGTGTAGTATGTGCCACTAGAATTCAACCCAACATCATCCAAACAGATCAAGTTACTCCAATCCCACAATATCCCACTTGGATCATAATACTATATGTTTACCTAATCCAATTATAATTACTTATACAACTTACTTAATCTGATATCCTTCTCTTCTTCACTCACCAATGCATGCTTTCCATTCAAAACTTCAATTCTAAGTTAAAAATTCCTTAAATACCAATAGTTTTCATTTTTGTGATCCTATAGTGTCCTCCCATATTCTACATGTCATCCTAAATTTATTAGTGGATACTAACAGAGGCACAAAATTTCATCAAATTCTATGTTACAATTGTATTTATCAATATGTTTGCTAGATTTTTGGTTCCAATCATATATTTCAATGTCAGAAACCCATCCTGTATCAAGCCTTTGATAAAATGGTACTTCAACTGAATGTGCTTTCTATGAGAATAAAACACGAGGTTATTTAAAATATGTATCAAAATATGAATATCATAGTGCAATACATTTTCCTCTTACTTTCTACCCAGATCATCCAAGAATTTATTCATCCAAACCATATCCTTTATAGATTTTATTACAGAAATGTATTCTACCTCTGTGAGGGATAAAGAAACAACCTTATGTAGTTTAGATAACCATATCACTAAAATTCTTCCACAAGTAAATACATAACCTATGCTACTTCTTATGCCATTGACATCACCTATAGGGTTATCATCCACATACCTCTGTAATGAAATTCTATTTATCAATCATAAAAATAATTCCTTGCTTCACATTAGGTATCTCAGTATCCACTTCATAGCTTCCCAATGTTTCTTTCCAGGATTATATATATAACTAACCATAAACTCCAAAAAATGAGAAACATATAGTTGGGTACATACCATGGAAAACATCAGGCTTCTAATAACTGATTTTTATAAAACCTTTTCCATTACTCAACTTATTCTTCCATATTTAGTGGTTTATCCTTTGATAATTTGAAATGAATTATTAGGGGAATATAAATCAAGTTTTCTTCCATCATATTGAATCTATTGAAAGAATTTAAAATTTAGTCAGCCTATGATAAAATTAAGGTTCCTACTACAAAGTATCTCTTGATATTTATCCCAAAAATATTTCCTGCTTCTCTTAGATATTTCATCTCGAACTCCTCATCAATCTATCCATTCATCACATCAATCCTCTAAATGCATGATCTTGCAATAATAATTTCATCCTCATATAGAATAAGTATAATATATCCATCACCAAAAGAATTTATGCAAAAACATTGATCCATACCATATCGTCTGTATAAATTTTTGTTCATGAATGAAACAACGTTTCTGTTCCACCACCAGGGTGCCTACTTTAACATGTATAAGCTCTTATAGAGTTTTCACACTAGTTATTCCTTCCCTAACTCAATGTATCCCTCTGGATTATAAATATACATTTCTTTATTGAGACCTATATGAAGAAAACCAGTCTTGACATCAGGCTACTCAATGTATAAGTCTTCTGATGCAACAATATTGAGAACCACTCGAATGGTGGTAAGATTCACTACTAGTGAGAAAATCTCAGTGAATCCCACACCTTCCTTTTGTTGAAAAAATTTCACTACCACCCTATCCTTTTATCTCCTCTTACCATCATGTTATTACTTGAAACAGTAAACCCATTTTTTCTATAGTGCCTTATTTACTTATGGAAAAGGTGTCATCTCCAAGGTATTGTTGTCATGTAATGATGAAATCTCCTCCTTTATAACTAACTCATATTTGTTATAATCCTTAATCTACATTTATTATTTAAAAAATTATAGTTCTCCACTATAAATCCATAAAATATAATGTAAGTATGGTGAATAAATCTATATAGACTTCTTATCCTTGTTGATTTCCTCAACTCCACTTGAGGGGTAGGATCCACTAGTTCTTATGTCACATAAACAGGTACAATTTCAATCTCCACTTTCTCATGATATGCTGATTCTTTATTTCCACTATTAACTTTGGTTACATGATTATCCTTATGCATGAAACCTTCATTAAATATTATGTTTTTCTTATGATGGTCATCTTTTTCTGATCATCCCAAAATCAGTAACCAAACTACCCAACACCATAGCCAATAAAGAAACATGATTTGGAATTCACATATAGATTTTCCCCTTGTATAAACATCAATATGTACATATTAAAAATATTTAATGATTCATTAATGTGAGAGTCTTACCAAATTACAATGATAGAGCTCCTTGCATGGACATTTACCCGATATTACATATGGAATCCTGTTGATGATATATGCTTCCATGTTCACTGCATCATTCCAGAAGGTTTTGAGAAACTTTTATTATAGTCTCATACTCCTAGAATATTCATTCAATGTACTGTTCATCATATAAGACACCATTTTGTTCTGGTGTACCTAGAATAGACTTCTCCGACCAAATCCATTATTAGAAAATAAATCTTAACTCTTGACTGCCATAGTATTCTCTATTATCAGACATAAAACATTTCAATTTTGATCTTGAATCATTTTCTGCCATGGTATTCCACTTCTGAATCATGTTAAACACATCAGATTTTATTTTCAGAATGTAAACACATACCTTTCTTATTGAGTAATCGATAAATGTAACATAATATTGTGACCCTCCAATAGAATGAACTAGTGTAATCCCACAAATATCTGTGTGCACTAGATCTAGTTTATCATCCTTCAGTTCTTTGTCTCCTTTCACAAAAGATAACTTCTTCTTCATTTTGAAGATACAATCATCACATAGTACAACATCTGCTGACTTTATCTCTAATTGCACTCCTTTTTTCCAAAACTTCATCTCTTTGTCACTCATATGGTCTATCCTATAGTGCCACAGTTATGAATCCCTAAAATAATTTATTGATGGAAACTTGTCCATGAATGTTCTTATCATGTTTTATAGGGTACCATTCTTTGGTCCTTTAGTTATAACCATAACTCCTTTGGAGATATTTGATGCACCACTAGTAAAAGTGTTCCTAAAACCTGTATCATCCAGCTATCTGATAGAAATAATATTTATTCTTAAACCAATTATATGCCTCATGTTTTACATAACCAAAAAACTCAAACTATTGGTTTTTATTTGTGCATCACCCTTCCACAAAATCTAAAAATTTTCATCCTTAGGAAGATATACCTTGCCAAAATTTCTAGAAATATAAGGGTTCAATAAACCCTTATATAAAGTGGAATAGAAATATTCCTCTAATTATAAAATCCAAGTCTCAATAAGTATATCCATGCTTAGTATCATCACATCATCAGTTCCTTAAGCCTCTGTGTTTTCGACATTAGTTTTTGGCACCTTCCTTTTTCTCTACATTACATCTTGACATGTCCTTTATTTCGATAAATCTAGTAGTTAGGACCAACCCTCTTTTCCCTATATCATCTCCTTTATCTTTACATTTATCATCCTCTAAAATTATCTTGTTATTCATATATTTCTCTTCCTTCAACATTCAGAGAAGAACTAGAGAATCTACCAGATTCACTTCTTCGAATATCCTCATTGATTAACAGGTCCTACACATCCTTCAGAACTAGAATTATATTCCCCAAAGAACAAATCATGTCTATTATAGTCCCTTCCCAACAAACATGTAATAAAGACAATAAAACCCATGTACACACTGCATCATCAATAACAATTCCCACTAATGTCAAATGACTTGTGATGGTGTTGAATTCATTGACATGATCTACAAAAATCCTTCCTTCAATCATTTTGGGATTGAACAGTCATCACATCAGGTATAACTTGTATGATACAGAAACATTATTTTACATATTCACAAGATCTTTCACCAACCCAAAGTTCATCTTCTCTAATATGATGTTGAACACCATATTTTTTTTCCAACATAAGGCACACAACTACAAACACATGTTGACCTAGTAGCTTCCACTCTATCTACTCTATGTCCATTGGTTTTACACCCAAAAGTAGAAAATAAAATTTCTTCTGGTAAAGGTTGTATTCAATCTGAATCCTATATTATATAAAGTTGGTTTCATCAAAGTGGTCAATATTTACCTTTCCTTCTTCCATATTCTTTGTTCAATTATATAAATCTGAACTCTTCCCCTAATAATAGTTGTTAGGAAAACATTGGGAGTCATAGCGATATAGGTTTTTAGATTAAGAAAAGAAAGAAACAAAATGAGAATAATAAGATGAGCATAGAAACAACAATTTTTGTGGTTTAGGAAAAATACTTACATCCACGTAAAGGCATAATCACTTTACTAAAATTTGGGATCATGATTTTAGGGAGATTGGAGTTTCACACGCAAAACCCCTAGTTATAATTAGTTAATAAAGAATATGAAACACTATGAAACTGACCACATAGTATATCTAATGTGATACAGTAATCAGGGGATGTAATTCCAAACTACTACAGTGTTGTAGCCACCCAAGTACAAACCACTACAGAGTTGGTGGAATGAATTCCATGGAGATAGAGTGACTGATGGCTGGAAGTCTACAGACATACAATAACTATTGGTTGGAAGTTCGCAGAGCTACAGTGACCATTCATATAATGCTACAGTAAGTTCACACTACTACAGTTCCCTATCTGTATCATCCAAACAGATCAAGATACACCAATCCAATAGGAATCAGTGTATATGTAACATCTTGACCCAACTCAACCACTCAAACATAACCTGAATCCAAATTTCAATGTTATTAAGACCTTGGTTCTATCCCATAGCAAGTAAAGGATTAATAATAAATATAAATTAAACAACCCATGTCATGGGGAATGATATATGAACTCAACACACCCCACCTTAGTATACCCATGAAACTGATATATAATGTAATCGATGAATGTATATTAATACTAATAATTCATACCACAACCATGAAAATATACTCTATCAAACAAATTTCAACCTATATGAAACTAAATACATGATTGATTATATAAATTCCACTCGTATCCACTAGCCTACCTCTAATACTTCACCCAATCCAATAAAGAACACATCCAAAAAATTACAACTCAAATATTAAATCATTTACATGTGCACCATTATTCACATGTAGGGGATGATTATAACAATATATTAATAATTCCCTGATGACTTCACATATACCCCATACATGTAAAAGTCATGTATCTTATATGTATTTTATAAATTTTTTTCCCACCCATGATAATTGATATATTCCATAAAATATATATCAATCACAATAAAATAATGATTTTTTTTCATAAAACACTAACCAAACATTCCATATGATAATCATTTCCATGCTAACCAACTCACAAAAATATTACCACCTCAATCATAAGGTGAATTCAAGTCTATGTAATAACTAAAGGGTAACTCCCCCATACTAAAGTGGGATTCCCTGAACATTATTATCTTACACCAAAAATCCATATCAAACATCCAATTCATTATATTAACAGTAAATATCACCCCACTTCATTATATATTAATTTAAAAAATAATATAAATATATAATCACAAATTCCCCAAATTTCACAATTTCTAGGAAACACTCACACACCAAATGAATAAAAATTTATTTTCCTAAATTTCACCCTCACCATCAAGAATCAAACCAAATTTATAAATCATTTTAATTCATTAAAAATATTTATTTTAAAACTAACATACAATCCATCCAAATTTATCAAATAATAATGAGAATGAGAAGTCACCTGCATCAATTGTGATACTAACACTAAATAAACCTTTATTGAATAAAATATAGATTTCTTTATCCCATAATCAAAGTTTAAAGATAAAATACCCAAATTAAATCCACAACCAAAAACCCATAAATCCAAAATCAACAAGAATCAAGGAAAAGATTAAGACACACTAATCTAATATGAAAACCACCACCAATGACATGAAATCCACTTCCCATGAATTATTTTAACTTTTATAAGAAAAAACTCTAATATTCATAGGTTTTAACCATTCCTAAAAAGCACACATCTAAATATGTTGATCTAACCACCAATACAAAAGGAATCAGAGAAGAAGAAGAAGAAATAAGATAAGAGGGACTTACTATTGGTCCACTGGGATTGGAGTGCAATAAATCACCCATGAACCACTAAAAATATCCCAAGAATGTTCTATCTCAAATTTGGGTAGAAATTAGTAATAGTGGAGTGTGTTTGGTGTTGGAATATATTTTTTTGAACATTTTTAATGCATGTACAACTCAAATGTATGGTCTACTAAATCATCTATAAGATTTCACATTTTGTTTTTTTATAATTACTAGGATTCATGATCATAATTAATTTTATATTGGGCAATGAATTTGATGATACATTTTCGACTACCAAAAAACCGAGGATGATAAAATTGAATTTCACAACCTTCTACACCATGAATATGATCTTTATTTCTCTTTAAACCCCCAATTTTACCTCTAAACATTTCTAAACACCTCAAAACACTTATCAATTCCAAAAAATGTCTATAAAAACCTATAAAAACCTATAAAAACCTCTATAACTAGTGTAACCCCACCAAATAATAACATTTATCCTAAATCAAAAAATTGGGGTCTTATTGTATATCATGATAAGAAAAATTTAAATGGATTAAATAAAGATCTAAAAACATGGTATTATTGATTGGATCCATACATGAAGAAGTTGGAAATCAAGAGTGGTGTTATTGATCATAACCTATATGTGAAAAATATCAAAGTAAAAAAACAGTTCATTTTAGACATCTATGTTGATGATATCATATTTGGTGGTAGTAAGAAAGAATCAGTGGAGGAATTTGAAAAAATGATGAGACCAGAGTTTAAAATATCGATGATCAGAGAACTAACTTATTCTATTGTGCTACATGATGGTCAAAAAACTATTTATACCTTTATATATTAATACTAGTATTCAAAATAGTTGTTGAAATTTTTTGATGTGTAGTATTGTAAGTTGATTTAAAATATAATAACTATTGGAACTAAACATGGAAGGTATAGATATGAAAAAACTAGCGTTACAACATTATTATGAAGATTTATTAGAATATTATTATATTTTATAGATATAGGATAAAATATTTTCTATGAAACATGTTTTTCTATAAGGTTTCATTGTAATCCAAATTAAGATAATCTTATGGTATTGAAACAAATCATGAGGTATGTGCAAGGTAATATTGATTATGGTTTGAAATATGAAGCAGGAAAGTGGATATATTTCATGAATTATATTGATATAGATTGATTTTTGGACATCATGTATAGAAAATACACAAGTATAGTAGAATTATTAATTGTAAATAAATGTGTTGGTTTGTATAAAAATAAGAAAAAATGTATTTCACTCAGCACAGATGAAGCAGAGTATATCTTGGTAACAAATTCATGTAACTAATAGATTTGGATAGAGTAACAGTTGGAAGATCATACCAATGAATTGATGATATTCATGGTTATATTTTATAATAAAAAATTTATTATTGATTTTATAAATAATCTAGTATAATATTCACAAACTAAGTATATTTAGATTTAATACAAGTTTATCAAATAAAAAGTGAAAGAAGGCATTTTAAACACAAAGAGTAAATCACGTGTACATGGAGTGATACATGTGATTTTATACTACCATTTTGGACTAATATATATTATTAGAATTGGAAATGACATATTTGGAATCCTGAGAAACTTAGTAATTATCAAAAAACCCAAATGTGGATAATTTTATAACTGAGGTTTATTAAAAAAAGATTGATATTAATTTTTCTAAAATATTTATGTTTTTTCAGTTTGAGTTAATGGATTAAAAATTATAATGATTATGATTTTAATAAATTTAGAGATATTTTTATGTTTTTAGAGTGTTTAGGTTTTAATCTGGTGAAAAAATTAAAAATCACACCTTAATATTAAATGTTACTCTAGGGTTATTTTATAGATATTTAAAATAAATTTTCTTGTTTAAATATGAAATATTATTTTATGGTGATAAAATTCTATGTCGTGGATTTGTAGATGTTATTTGAAATTTAATTTTATAGGCCTATTTTGGTTATTTTTGGTCTTACACAACTCTCCCACTTTCCAATAGAGGGATACCACTCAATCACTTGGGGTGGTGATGATGGATCTTTTTATCACATAATAGAGTGGGAGGTCATATCATCTCACCAAGTATCTTGTTACCTAGTCTGGGATTCTCATATTGATTTAATACATGTTTTTTTAAATCCATCTCAGTAAAAATATCGGTTACCCTTGTCATGAAGGATGATAATTTAAACCATTTTTTGTTAGAATATTGTATATATGATAGGTTCTATATCTTTTCTCTCACTATACATGTTACTAGGAACCTTGGAATTTATCTCTAATCTTTGAGGTGGTAGATGTCTTGAATTTTGGACTATGCATATAAAAGTTTCTTCTTATGTATTCATATTAAGGGAAATAAAACCCATATAGTTCAATGTAATTTAACAAGGTATCTCATATATTTTATGTTCAAGTGATAAAGAATATTATGGTACCATTGAGGGTTATCTAGTTATAACCAATGATTTTTCAATAAAGTTTATTCAACAAAGACAAATAATTTTCTTTTTAAGGCCCTTAAATTAAGACTATAGTGTCTTATTTTTAAGTTAAAATGACTAGGATTTCTTCTATGGAGTTTAAAGTCCTGGATAATGGAATATTAGGTCCTGGTGCCTGATAATGGATTGATATGGGACTTATTCCCAACATATCTGTTTGATCTGGCTTGACAGATGAGCCCAGTGAATATAGGATGGGTAATACACTAAGTTGGAGGCCTATTGTACATATGTATCATTGGTTGGACCAATATGAATAATTGAATCAGATGAACAGGTGTTTTGTGGACATGAAACTAGTTAAGAACAACCAATACGGGTGAATAAAGAAATCAAGACCAAGAAAAATTACATCGTTTCTCTAAAAGGTGGGTGTTAGTTTTGGTGTGAAAATTATTTTCTGGGGAAAGTAATAGAGATCCGATGTTCATTTCACCAGATTTAACACATTAGAGGATCCAGATAGAGGAATTTTATCAGCACCATGGAATTATGAGTTTAGGTAGTGAAAGTTTCTTCACTGGAAGTTTAGTAGGTGGAAACGTTAGTGAAAATAAATAAATAGCATTAGTCAAACAAAAGATCTATAGTAGCCTCAGAATATCGTATCAATTGAAGTTCACTAGATGGTGTTTGATTTTCATAAGTTCAATGGAAATATTTCAATTGATGATTTAATTTGATGGATCACATTGGAGACTAATTATGGGAATGATGAAGAAGAACATATATTGATGCATGTACTTGGGGGGTCATTCATAGATCCATAAGTTATAGTGAGGCGAATGGAATGGGAAACTATCAATAGTCAATTGAAAGACTAGAGGACTGGTGAAGAAAGTGATGAAGTTCATGGATAATGTGAAGTCACTGATAGTGGGACATCAAAACTTTCCTAGTGAATGAGAGGATGAAAAAGTGAAACAAATTATTCAGTGTAAAGCGGAAGGAAAAATTCACTATTCACTATGAGTTAGAAGTCAATTCATTTTCTACTGCATTCAATTAGAGGTTTCATAGTGCAATAGAGGGATTCTCACATCTATTATATTGAGATAATGTCTAGATGACCTACTAGGTCACTTTATAAGATGAGTATTGGGTCTAAATTCATGGATAAAATAATGAATGATGAATGAAGAAATCTAATGGGGCTAGAATCGAAGTATGAGGTAGATCTGGAAGGATTGAACCTAGGAACATCGATATTACATAGGATAATTTTCTGAAGGTAGAAGACCAGGAAGAGGAGAAACATAAGATACAACTACAAATGGAGTTGATGAGAATTATTTTATTGACTTGGGTAGGGTTTTTGGTAGTTTAATTTTCATTATAACCCATATTTATTCAGGTTTTCGATGGAATGAAAGAGATTATTTCATTCTTTAATTTATTAGGATGAAATTACAAACTACACAATCCCTTATGTGCGTTGTTTTTGTATTGTGTACTTTCATGTGTGTGTGTTCATCATGTTCTTGATCATGTGTGAATATTTCAAAAGGAGAATCATGTACTGACTGGTTCTAGTGGAAGGTAAGATAAATGATGACTTAATGCAGTGGATAGGGTGTGATGTATTCCTACTTTGGGTCTTCAAAGTTGTGGGGGATGGACGATCAAATGTTTTTCCTCTTCCAGTGTTTGAGTTTTTGCTTTATTAGAGAACCGATAGTTTAAACTATTGGTAATCAGTTTTTAAGCATCATCCCCAATAAGTGGAATCAAATGAGGTTGTTGAGTTTATATTGGAGTGGTTTATCAAGTGTTAGAGGAAAGTCACTCAAAATCAGTGGTGGTATCAGAGGGATTCTAGAATATTGAAAGTTCCATTGACCAAAAAGGGTCTTAGGGAATGTTATGTTTTTTGGGTTGATATTTTGATCATGGTTGGAAGATTATATGGTTCTTTATGATCAGGTTCTCTATTAGGTTTCCAGAAGGATGTCATCTAAATATTGAAGTAATACCAGCAGGTTTTCTAGATGTTAAATGTATTATTCAATGCATGAGTCATGTGACGAGTTCTGTTTATTGGGTGTAATTATATATCTTGGTGGAAGATCACTGAAATGAAAAAGTTTGGTTTTATGATCTGATAGTGTAGATTAAAAATCTTAGAGGATTATACTTTTCTACTTTAGGAGGGTTTGTAGTTCCATTGGATAGAGATGTCTTCCTATAGCATAATGATTTGGAAGACCATGAAAACAATCACATTGATTCTTCCAAAGATTTTAATTATATAAAATTAATTTTATTAGACAGATATATTAGAGGTTAATTCATTCAATACAAGGAAAATCATTAGAAGATAAAAATTGATATTTCTAGAAATTTCAAATTCTAAAGGTTCCACAAACTGAAGTAGGAGGTGGTGACTCAAAAGTTTCCAAGAGCTCACTTGAGACCATATTAGAATAATATGTGGTGTGACATGGTCCCCATGATCAATATAATATAATCAACCTAAAATTAGATAAATTTTGGAAGAGACTGTTGGAATTAATGTTGATGGGGATTCATTGTTATGACAAGTGTGGATATGATACAAAGCTCTGTAAAGTGTGTTGGCATTATGTGAATCAGATGACCAGAAAATGAAATCTATGGCATGGTTTTCATGAGTTCTCTATATTGAGATATAATTAGTGGTGATAAATCCTTTTCATGAAAATTATTATTAGAACTCAATGAAAGAGATTGAAATATTTAGTGGTCGTAGTGGAATTTTATGTTTTGTTAGACTCTCTTACAGAAAACCATTATACATCAATGTACCTTTGAAGAAAGGATAAGAACCATGATATAGATAGAGTGGAAGCTAGTCCATGGTATGATAGTGAATAGATGGAAATTTTGATCCATATGGTGAAATTTTGGAGGATTATTCAATCATCCGAATGTTGGAAAATTGTTCTCTCATATGAAATTCATCATTAGATGATGACATGGGCCACACTGAAGCTAGAGAAAGTACATACCCCAAGTCCTGAAATCTTTTTTTAGTTTTTTATAATTTGTGTAATTATTCATAATAATGTTTTAGAGCATCAAAATTTCATCTAGAATGGAGGTGAATTCTCAAATAATCATGACTAGGAGTATTAGTGGGAGAAAAGGACCATGAAGGCCTCAGTTTCACTGAGCAAGAGTCTTAGTGGGATTTTTTCATGTTGATGTTATCATAATTTTATGATAGTACCATATGGACTGTGGTTTTGATGATATATCTAGAGTTTTGTGTAATGGAATCTCTCGATCTGTAGGAAAGTAGTAAGAGTTTCATAAGAAAATTTCTTTAAGATCAAGGTCATGGACCTAGAATGTAATTCATTTTGTTGATAGAAGTTAAAAAAAGTCATAGGATGAAAAATTGGTTTTTTTTATTTAGTTTAATTCTATAGAATAATTCAGATGAGTTGTTATTGATATATAGGAATAAAAATTCGTGGTTTTAATGGAATGAAAAGTATCTTTGGTTTAAGAATAAATGATTACAAGGAAGTCTGGCATAGATAACCATGTGGGTGTTATAGAAGGAAGGTGAATGGAAGTTGGATAGAGGGAATTTTGTGTGAGAATGAGAATAGTCTTCAAGGGGGACACTATTAGAATCAACCTAAAAAACAATTCTCAAGTGGGATATTGTTAGGTTTGTTCTGAAAAACATATATGGGTCAAGTGTCAGATATATGTATTTTTAGTTCACTTAAAGTAACACTTTGAAGGATCCGGATTGAGGAAGTTCACCAGTGTCATGGAAGTCTAATTTCATGTTTTAAAAGTCACTTCATTGAATGTTTATGAGGTGTACAAGTCAAGTGACCTAAATTAGATGTGTGATTCAAATAGAAGTTTGAAAGAATCCTCTGAATGTTAGATCATCATATATAAACTATATGGTGTGTTGTAATTTGATATTTAGTGGTGGAATCTAGATAGATGATTTTAGAGGATAGAGTACAGTGGAGTTTGAGTATTGGAATGATGGGGAATACCATATAACAAATAATTTTTCTTGGGGAGTCATTCATGGATCTAGAGGTTGTAGTGAGGTGAATGTTAGGACAATACAATATTAGTCAAACAGAAGTCTGGAGGACCAGTGAAGCAAGTTCTGATGTTCTTGGATTACACAACATCACAAATAATGGAATATTGATGCTTTACTCATGAATACAAAAAGGAAATTTTCATTAAATTATTTAGTGTGAAAAGGAAGGTGGAATGAACTATTTATTGAGATTCAGCAGTCAATGCATTGTTTACTATAGGAAATTAGAGGTTGTATAGTGCAATGAAGGGATGAACATATATATTAAATGGAATTTCTAACTAGACAAAAAAATAGGGCACTCTATAAAATGGACATTGGTCTACATGTGTATAGATATGAATTAATGATGACTGACATAATTAGATTGGGATAGACTTGAAGGATGAGGTGGCTTTGGAAGGAGTGCACCTGAGAGCATCCAGGTGCCAAAGGTTGAAGTGCCAAAGGTGGAAGACAAGGAGGATGAGCACCAGAAGATAAAAATATAGTTGTAGTTAGTGAGACTTATTTTGGTGATTTGGGTAGGGTTATTAATCGTTTAATTTCCCTTGTAACTGAGATGTGTTCCATTTTTTATAGAATGAAAGATATGTTGTCGTTATCCCATGGATGTAGGGAAAATGTCTAAACTTTGTGCTTGGATGTGTTTTTTTGTCGGGTGCTTGATCACATGTGTGTTTTTCTAATGTAGAATCATGGAGTGATTGGTACTAGAAGAATCCAATATAATGTATGAATCGATGTAGTGGATGGGGTCTGAGGTCTTACCATATATAGTCAACGAAGTCGTGGGGGATGGATGATCATACACTGCCTTGCTTCTAGTTTTTGAGGTTCCAATGTGCTAGAGAATTGGTAGTATGAACTATCAGTGCTCTATTTTTCACCATTATCCCCAATATATAGATCCTAATTATCAAGGGGATTCAATATTTATTACACTCAAGGACCCTATCCATTAGGGAGAACAATAAGTGAAAAACCCATTATCAATGGAATACATGATTGAGAAGGAAATATGGATGTGGTGAATGATTTGATCATGTACATCACTTGGGTAGGGTGGATACATAGGTAAAATGATATTTTCAAGTATTTGAATCAAACATAAGGGTCTTATCAAGGTATTTTGGTTTATTAGAGAAAAAGGGTTGAAATTATCTAAGGTAGGGGGCTAAGATGAGTAGCAAACCTTGTTTTTCCATGAAGGTTGGGTGTGGATCCATTGTAAAGATTTTTGGGTAAAAAATTATTTTTAAGAGGTCTTAGAATAGATTCATCTTGAAGAGGCCTATAAATGTCTCCATTTTAATGATTAATGGGGATGAATTTACTTTTAGGAGTCTAGGTTCCATGTGCAGAAATCTTGGGCCCAAGGTTAAATAGAGATCTTAGAAAAAGTGGTGCCCTTATGAGACCATGGGGTAAATTGGTTCTCTAGTAGGGGTCTCACGAGTGCTCGGTGAATCAAAACCATTCATTCATAGGGGGGATCTTATTGGATGGGGACTTCACCCAAACCTTACTGATATATGGGAGAAGTTTCCTTTGATGAATTTTTTGGGTTTAAAAACCTTCAGATGACACAAATAACCCCGATCTCCATTTTCTCTCATTGTTTTTTACTTAGAAAGTCTCATGAGATAATTTTGAAGGCTTAAGAATGTGGTTGGGAACTTATATGGATATCATCTCAAACTTTTGGTTTCTGGTCTCAAAAAAGTACCACTTGGTCACTCTATGCATGGAAATGAGAGGCATATGGTACTTTGTATAGGTAAATGAAGGTCTCGGTTCCTTAGTTACCATATTAATAAATTTTAATTGTTCTGGTAATCTAGGTAGAATTTTAATAATTCATGGATATGATTTGGTAGGGAATCAGGCATGTGGTCACCATTGGTAGGTAATGATTCCACAAGACCAAAAGGATGACATAGTGTAGTACTTTCTAAAGTCATATTATTTGACCAAAATGATTAAAAGACATGAGTCCAAAAGCATCATTATTAAAAAAAATGTGAACGATCACATTTCTTGAATAAGGCCATGAGACCATGAGTATCATTGGCTTGGGTATAGGGTTTCAAGTCCTGAAGGTTGAACACAAGTCCATGAACTTTTAGAAGGGTTTAGGGATGTAGTCTTTGAGGATGTAACCCAAGCTAGATACCCAGACACATGCATGAATATATTGTTCCCAAAAACTACTCCTACCATTAATATTGCCCAATTTTTCTTTAGGATTCATGTAATTTTCCTTTCATTAAATTTGAGTGATAAAAACACCCCTCTCATAATTGAATCTGATTAGGATAAAGAGGATCAAATTCAGTGGAATACATGACTAGAGTCTGAAACTATCTTAGAGAAGAGCACATCCCCTATAAGAGAGGGGGGAGTGTGCACTGACTGAGTGGTGGAATTATAACCTAATTCAATACACAAGTGTACATATTCAGTGAAACATGATCACATTCCCTAGTTCGATATAAGTAAACATAGTAAGAATGTCACCCATATATAAATATTGGGCTTGCTGTTGATTAAAGGGAATATTGAATAGGGTGAATCCTAAAGACTTGTGGTCTCTCATTTCATGGTAGTCCATGGAATGCACACTATAAATTTGTGGACCAATATCCTCTAAACTTGGGTGTATTTATCTAGGAAACCACTTGGCTATGTTATGCTAGGTACTCTACTCCACACACCTAGGTGAACTATCTTGAATTAAAGCAATTAAAAATATAAATCTAGGAGAAAGTACCAGGGCGTGATGTGTAATGTGGAAATTTATAATTTGAAAAGATATTACCACTTATTTTTACCGCTTTGTTTCACAATATTTTCCCACATGCCAATTAATTTTTACCTAATTTGTGTTAATTTGATTAACAGTTCACTGAATTTTATAGATAAAAGTCCAAACCTTCACACACTATTCCTAATGAGGTCACAACTACTTATATGGATCAACTGATAAGTAATATTGATATATTGATTATTTGGTATTACATGATGCATATGTTAGCTCTCATAAAAGTTATTCTAGCACACCATCAAAGATAACCATTATCAATCTTCTTACCCATTTATTGTCATAGAATCCTAACTAATGTTGCAATACCACGATTCGATAACAATTTACCAGATTTATGGATAGCTAACTATGTGAGAATATAAATGTAAAATATCTTATCGAATGGATTATACATCAAGTAAGAATTCAAGAACCCAACATATATCATGTGGCATTCAAAATCCACTTTAAAAAATCATCCATGCGATTCAAAATCCTAAATTCACTTTTATAACTCCACATACTCCCGAACAACCATTGAATAGATTCAAGGATGGAACACCAGTTGGGACTTATGCCTGAGAGGATGATTTAAGATCAAGTGAATGTAGGAGTACTAGGATAAATAAACATGTATTTATTTTAATGATTAGCTAAAATGGGGAGCAATTTATGAAGACATCAATATATTATTGGCATATGTATACAAGAAATAAACATTCATTCTTAGTTTTCCAATCTATTAGAGTCCCCAAAAAAACATGTTCTATTTTTCAAATGGATAAGTGAGGATCAAATTATGGGACATGTATAAAATATCTATGGAGTCGATCTATAGTGAAATGTAAAAATTAATTCCTCCCACAAAAAGTTGTTTGGGGGAATATGGCTAACTCTACTTGCTCATGCATTACTAAATGAGGATGGAAATGACTTAAGGAAATATTATTTCTCATAAATAGGGAATAAATTCATGACATAGATTGAGATATTTTTATTCAATCACAGTGACATTCCAATATCCTAGTTCCCAAAAAGATATCCCACCATGAAAAAGAGGGATAACATGTGTACTTACTGGCCTTAACTAGAGTGGGTCTATTAATAAATATGGGTTTATCAAGTCAATCCCAAAATCCACTCTGATCTTTATCTAATTGTATTCCTGGCAATGTGGATCAGCATGTACATACAGCTGATTCATGACTCACATGCATGTGTTAGGTTGAGCACTATTGTAGTGAATGAAAGTTTAGTATAGGGAAAACCTGTATTCTTGGAAATACTGGTATTTTCCAAGATACATCAGTTTTTATTTCACATATATAATTGGAAATCCCCATTTCATATTTAAGGACAATTCCAAGTGTTGTGGGGTGGGTAATAACACACTTCAGGATATACGAGCTATGAAACACAACTGAAATTTTGAGTTACATGTTCATACCATTTATCTAGGGTATCACCAGTATTCAAACCCTATCAATGAAAGATGACACAATGATAAAACCTCTGATAACACACTTAGAGTTTAACTTCTCTTCTTATAATGAGGTCCCTACATAGAAAATTGTAGATGAAAACTATGATGGGTATGATAAGTGATCATACTAAATGAACATGACAAATTTCATTCTATCAAAATAAGTATACCCTGATATTATTTGTGAATCTTATGCACCATATATATTTTAACATCAATTTTGGTACATACAGTAATAAATGTAGACACCATTCATGGATGTCAGGATAGAGTATCATCCTATTATGGCTTGGAATATGTAGTTAAAAATAATTTAATAGAATACCCATGTTGAAATTATATTTCCCTCTTTACACTAGTAGACAAGTGACCTATACCCACATACCTATATAAATGGTTTTCAAAAACTATTGGTATAGGTACCCCTATTCAAACTATTCAAAATAGCCATTGGTATAGTCTATTTATGTAATGTTTTTACCAATAGTTTGTTAAAACCATTGGTATTGGTATCTCTATACCATAGAATTTGTAAAATCGTTGGTATAGAGATGGATATCTCAATAGTTTTAAAAAACCATCGGTATAACCTTCCTTAATCTACCCAACATGTAGTCTCCCCTCCTACCATCTCTTTTTCATCCACATTCAACCCTACCAGTTCTTGGTATTCAATTTTCTTCCCTAACCATGGAAATCTCTCCTCAATTCATGTTTTAATTTCTTTATTCTTGAATATTAAATCAGTTACTTCTAAATCATCCATCTCTTCTATCAACCATCAATTTAATTTTTTTATAGGTCTGAAACACCACTATAGATTATTTTTTATGAACTTACTTTCTTTTGATATGTTTAAATTTTCTTGTGTACTATTGAAACAAGGGTTTTCTATACTTCTATTGAAGGAGAATTTGTTAATTTTATGGGTTTTCACTCTCTTTATTTCTCTTTTTTTCTACATGGAATATAGAAATTTATTTAATTATAGTTTTTTATTGGATTATTTTCTTAGATCAAAACCTCTATGGGACTTCTTTAGTGATGGTTTTATCACTCTAATTACCAGACATGCATTTTTGATATGTGGAACATAATTTAACTCTCTTGGGTAGTTTTTCACTCATAATTTTTTATTTTTAGTTTTGAAATGATAAATGAAGTGTAAAATAAATCTTTCAAACAATAAAAAAAATTTCTTCTTGAATAATAAATTGGAAAGTTGACCAATAATGCACTAGTGAGTTTAACTACATTAATTTCACGAGACAATATAGAATTGGGTTGTCCTTTTCAAATAAATTAAATTCGTATTACTAGTTGGTTTTTTTGTAAATGTGATTTGTTAGTTATTGATTTGTTGAAGACTCTTGATGGAGATCTCTAACACTTTATAAGAGGATTCATTTTACTATAATAAAAATGTATGTCCATAAAAAAAATTCAATAAACCCAAATCAAATGTACCCCCCTTAGAATAATTTCATTGATTTTAATCATGTTATCATTAATTCTTTAACATTATCACTATTTTATCTCATACATCCATTTTTCACAATTTTTCATTAATTCCCATGTATTGGGTCACACATGATGTTTATTTAGTTTTGCTACAATTTTTTACTTTTCATCTATTTTATCACCTCTATCATATTTTCACTCATCTTCTCACACACTTCCACAAATTGTTTGTGCTACCATACTTATCCTAAATCCCACATCCACATTCAATTTTTAAATGTATTTTATTGTTGAAACTCCATTTTTCAAGTGGATTGAAAATATTATGAAGCATACAAATAATCATGTTCAAGCACTAATGACTTTCCAAAAATTAGCCTGTACATGAACATGTGCATCAGAAGGCCGACACCCCCCCCCCCCCCATGCATCCCTGAATGGAAGGTTTCACCAATGTGGATCAACTATATCGAGAACCTACACACGAGACATATGTGGGAAACTTCCTTTGACCAGGGTCCCCTAGTTTTCTATAAATGGGACCCTAGGAACCTTATTTTCACAACTAAAAAATCGAAGGAAGCCTCTAAGCTCAAGATACATAGTCCCTTCTGCCATATCCTTTAAAACCACTATGGTGGCTCTCTAAAACCCAAGAAAAGAGAAATTTAAAGGGGATAAGTGAGAAAAAAGACCCTTCAGGACCCCTAACAAAATACACCTAAACGAGGAACCATTCTCCCCTAGTGAGAAACAACCTACACTAGGCCCCCTTCTTTAACCAGGGTCATAAGCAAGACCCATCTAGGGACACCTGAAGAGACCCATGGTGCCTAGGCTAAAGCCTTTCCCAAGTGTTTCTTACAAGGTGGTCATTTCCCAAGTAATACCCATATCACGTAGGCCTCTAAACCCTGTATGAATCACTTCCAGTTCCTCCTAGGCCCTTTGTGAGGCACTTATGCCCCCATAATCATTGACCTGTGTGAACCCCTCTTTGAGTCCTTTTCCAAGCCACTAATAGTATGAATCATATTACAATGGATAACTTGTTTGAAAGGGGCCAATTCAAAACCTCCACTAAAGACTCGGAACTTTAAATCCCATTGGAAAAGGCACTTCAACATGTCTCCCATTTCGATATTCATTCCTATGGTCATAGTTTCCCGTACTTGTCCCACCTGATGGTTAGGGTCCTTGGGGTACATGTGGATTTTCATTCCCATGGTCACAAGGACCCCAAACCTAGGAATGGTGTGAGTGATTTCCTGGTCTTAGATAATAGCGTTAGGTCCATGTACCAATATTACCACCTCTAAGACCTAGATCTTTCAGTTCTCAGTGAGGATGACGAGGATTACACATCTCTTCCATTCAACATAGAAAGAGATCATCCTCTCCCACTGCAAAACCAATTTTAGAGAATCTATCCTATAGTAATCCCATAGCCTTTCTTGTGGTAGGTTTTACTCCTATTACTCCTCGCCCATTGGATGCCAGGTTATATAGGGGATGGGCACCTAAGTCCTCTCTTATCTCTCTCGTACCTTCATCCTCTTCCACCAGCAAAGGAGGGATCGTGTGGTTTTCCAAATATTTGAATTTATCTTATCCATCACATTCAATCATGACTCATCATTACATAGGTGGGATTAGATGATATCCATGATCATGGTATCTACATAGTCGGATGCATGTTTTTGCAGAGATTATTCTTTTGGACCTTCCCCATTGTAACGACCCAGACCTGGCTAGCCACCCGAACAGTGCCAAATGGGTCGAGTGTCACTACCTTAGGCGCACCTCCCCGAATGCCAAAGGCTGACGACTAGCAGTGAGGGTCTGTTAGGTATAGTGGGGAGGCTATACCCTCTCAGAGGATCATAATAATGGTATTGGTCCGATAATAGTAATAAAGATATAGCGGAAAGAAAGACTCAGCAGAGCAGAAGCATAATCAATATAGATAAACAGTGGAAGCAGTAAATATAACAACAACAACAGAAATAAACACAACAACATGATAATAACATGTAACTACAACTGAGCAGCAAAACATGCATCCAGAGCAGGCCATACACAACTGAATATAAAAGGGCGCCAATGGCTAACCAACAGTAGATACAACGAGTAAGCATGCCGATATCGAAAAGGAAACAAAACAAGTAAACCCCAGCAAGGTATGACCTCAAGGTCTATACCATCTCCATGAAATAACTAACGCAGCCCAGATCCTGAAGCTGGCCTCTTTACTGCACATAAATCCATAAAGACTACACACATCCTAAAGGGATCGTGCAGGGTGTGAGACAAATCTCAGTAGGATACCACCCAACAGTGCGTACCAAATATATGTGTTTAAGCAGTCATGCATTTACAAGAAAAACAGTAAATAGTACAGTGCACAATTAAACACAAACTTCTCTGGTGCTCAACAGCCACCATGGAGTGTCACCTTCTTCGTCCAACGCCGGAATCTCTATTGTGTAACCCGACACCACATGCCACTTGACACCTCGTGCTCAAGTACCGACGTCCTGAAGGCACGCCCAATAGTAGTAACCTGACACCATGTGCCTCCTGAAACCTTGTGTCTCAAGTACCGACGTTCCGAAGGCACGCCCAAAAATAGTATCCCGGCACCATGTTCCTCCTGAAATCTTGTGTCTCAAGTACCGACGTCCCGAAGGCACGCCCATCCCCTGAAGGCTCCTCACCTCCCACGTGGATTTCTATGGAAAGCACACCCAACCAAAATACATAACCGTAACTACGGGGGCCTCTACCCACACTAGTGGTCAAAACCACCTCATCACGGAGTATCTATGTGTGCACACTACTCAATGTTCTGGGTGAGCGGTAATCACCAAAATAGTACCTAAGCCACCAACCCATCTGACACCTCCTGTCCCTGCGACCCTGTCACTCAAGTCTGATGGCCTCACCATCCTAGTAACCTAGGTCATGCCCAACCTGATAGTTGTACTACCTCAAGACAACGTCCACGATGCCCAATCCTATGGTCAAAACCACCCCTTGTAACCTGGGTCGAGCCCAACCTGTGATCATCATCACTCAAGCGTAATCGGGCCAAGCCCAACACAACCCAAAGGGTCCAGCAGATGCAATTCAGCAATTGCATATATACATATGTAAACAAAAAACATAACCATGAAAAACAAAATAAACAGTTGAATTGCACTATGCAATGTGATATCACATACCAGCACTGAGGTCTTAAATGCCTCTAACAATTTATAACATGCATTAATACATTAAACTAACTAGTTTAACACATTAATATTTCAATTAAACCCATTTTGGCATTCCTTGTCCAAAATTCCCCGATGAGAAATGACCCCTCACCTGGCCCGCTCATGAAAACTGGTAACAGGGTATACCCAAAGGCACCCCATAGGTCCCACAAGCAATTCAATATAAAATAGCAGATAAAACGGGTCCCTCTCAAAATACCCAAAAACTCACCGAAGGCCACATCAACCAAACAACCATGAAAAAACAAAATGAGGTATGCACCACCTACCTAAGACTCGTACGATGCTAATCCTCCGGTAACAGCTACCAATTCGGTCTAAAATGCTGTAAATCTATAAAATATTCAATACCGTTCAAATGACTATAACTCGTTCTAGAACAAAAATCATACAAAACGGCCAAAGTGGAATCAAGGCCTTACCGAGGGGGTTCCAACGAATCAATCCATGATCGAAACGGAGTTCGTATGGTGATCTGGGGAAGGGAAATAGGTTCGGATGGCTTGGTTCACGTAACCAGGTGAAGAAGGTGTGTTTTGCCTCAAAAATGAGGCTACTGCCCGTTTTAGCGCAAAAAAAAGAAAGTACACAGTGTGTACTTCATGACTACACGCTGTGTATATTTTATTTAACTGTTCACTTGGCGGCTGGGATTCCGCCAACCTGCCAACATGAGTACACGGCGTGTACCGGTGGGTACACGGCCTGTACTTGGTTTCTCTTCTCTTCCTCGCTGGGTTACCCACACACCATGTATATGCCTCATACACGGATAGACTACACGGCGTTTCCAAGGGGAACATGGTGTGGACCTTGTTCTACCCTACCAATAGGCCTACATTCCATGTATGGCCACCACATGGTTGGTGATACACGACATGTTGAAAACTACATGCCGTGTAGTAAGAAACTTCTACACGGTCATCACACGACATGTACTCGGCGAGCAAGCGGCCGACACTTGATTAACATATACACGGAGTGTACTTAAAAGTACACGGCGTGTAGTATAAAAATTTCTAGAAACTTCCCGTTTTCTCCAATCTCCTCAGAAACCAGTCAAAATTCAAACAGGGTCAGAATTTTGACCCTTTCTAAAAACCCGGGTTCTTACAAACTCCCCACCTTAACGTAGCTCGTCCCCGAGCTACCGAACGAAACATGGAGATGGCACCGTACATACCACCCCAGTCAAAGTAACCCAGACTGCCCCGGTCATAGAGGTCCTTGCTAAATTCTTCAAGAGGGTCCCCCACCTTAGGAATCTCCTAACCTGGTATCAACCCAACAAAACTTAAAGTAAACAAGGTTTACTAACCTATTTTCTGGATGCATAGTCCTCCCATGACACATCATCACCCCTGCGCCCCATTGGTGCTCCTGTGTCGCTTCTAACACCCAACGTAACACGCACCGCATCGGTGTCCGCCTCCATGAGGTCCTGGTGCCTAGGACCTCAAGTAACTCACATCCTCGATGCCTCGATGCCCAAGGCACCTCACATAACCCGCATCCGCAATTCCCCAATACCCACAACACCTCAAGTAACCCACATCCTCGATACCCTGATGCTACGCATCTCATACATATATATAGAATATATCACGCACCCGCTATGGTTCCAATCCCACTGAATATCATCTAGTCAGTCCACATAGATCATGTGCACCACGTGCACTCAAAACAGACATGCCTCTACAGGTCATGCCAAAAAGGAAACATGGAGATCATGACCATACTGCGGTGTACCTCTAACTATCATCGGCTCACCGGCCTGCTCAGCCTCTGGAAGCTCCACAGCGTGCACCTGGCCTGAAACACTGCTTCCTGATGCCTGACCTCCCAGCAATGCTGCTCCAATCACTAGCCACTGACCCCTCAGTTGGGTCCCACCCTCTCTGTCATGACCTCTGCGCACAGCTGAACCTCGACTACCCTCTCTGGTTACCGAACCTGAACCAACTCCAGACGCTACAGTCTGTCCTGGTCCCTGCCTTCCAGCAATCTGGGAAGGCTGCCTGCAAAACCTCTCCAGATGCATGTCCTTTCCACATGCCTGGAACTCCTTCGGGGGCCTATCACACTGAGCCCAAACATGTCTCGACTTTCCACACTGAAAGAAAATCACTGAAGAACTACCACGAGGTGGTCTAGATGAATCTATGTCCTGACTTCCGTACTAGAAATCATCCCTTCCTCACTTCCTGCTATCTGAACCATCACCTGAAGCTGTAACCCTGCCCAAACGATACTTCTCTCTCTCATTTCCCTCGGCTATGAGTGCCTTATTTACCACCACGAAGAAGGAACCTACCCAGAAGATAATCACCTGGACCCGAATGGCGTGTCGTAATCCATCCTCGAAGCGCCTCACCCTAGCTGTGTCGTCACTTACCACACCAGGTGCAAAGCGAGATAGCTCATTAAAAGTAGCTGCGTAGTCCATGACAAACATGTATCCCTACTGAAGGCTCAAGAACTCCCGAGCTCGTTCTTCCCTCAGTGTCTCTGGATAGAAGTTCTCAAAGAATATGTCCTCGAAGTCCTTCCAAGCCAGTCCTTCATGCCTAGGAGCCTGAACATGTATGTCCCAACAATGCTTCGTCGGTCCTCTCAGCATGTACATAGCCAGCTTGACCATCCTCCTTGGAGGTATCTCGAGCTGCTCGAAGATCATATGCATACTCTTTATCCAGTTCTTAGCCTCCTGCGGACCAACCTCACCCTGAAAAAGTGGCAGGTGCTGCCACTGGAACTCCCATGTCAAATACGCCATAGAAGGCTCTGTACCCTGCGTGCCTCTGTCAATCCCCTGCAAGACACGTATCAGGCTAGCTCGGAGCTGCTCGTCAATCCACAGCCCGAACGATGCCAAACCTGGCTGCTGTCCTGCCTGCACTAGATCCTGAAACTGCTCCTGTCCCTGAGCTTGTACCTGTGGCTTGTGCTCTACCTGTACTGAATTTTGAACCTGATCATGCGGCACTGTATCATCTCTTGCCTAACTCTCCATCGAGTCGTGAAGGAGTAACCCACTGAATACCATAAATGGTCAAACAGCCCATATATATATATATATATAATATATTCTACACAGATAAGGAAAGCAGTAAAAGGAAGTGCATAACAACTACCCTTACTCCCCCTCACCGCAACCCATTCCCCACGGCATCCCGGCCTCATGGCCTCCTTAACCGCCATCAACAGAGCCAAGCATCAAAAGTACCTCAGGCCATGCCCGTCCTGACAACTCACGTTGCCTCAAACCGACAACTGAGTCGCTCAATCCTGACAGTTACACTACCTAAGCCATAGTATCTGCCTGCTCTCATAAGATCCAGACCCAAATACCCTGCCACATGTAATTTACAATATATATATAAAGCATGGCATAACACATTGCAATATACAAGAAATTATATCAAGAACTTCACCTATTTACATTTCAAAGCATATAAAGCATGGTAATTGATTTTTTTTCATTCACATGGCATTATCACTTCATAAAGAATACGTGCAATTATGAAAATGAAATACCCTAAAATGTGCCTATCAAAATCCAAGCAGGCAAGACTCGCCATACCGGGCCAAGGTCCAATTCTCCCTTACCGCACTGGGTTAAGGGCCACATACCACAATCAAGAACATCACACATCAAGTGATCCACAGAGGTGGAAATCATATAAACTATAATCTGAGAAAAACAAACAGTAGTTCCGACACGCTGCAACTAGGTCCATCCCTCGTACCTGGGGCTGCAGGCACCCAAGCACAAGCTAGACACCCAGTCCCTGTAACAAACTATCTCCAGTCTACCATATCCAAAAAAGTAAAATAGAAGAAATAAATGAGATTCCTCAAACTCATTAGTAGCCAGTAAAACGCTTCTACTAAATCCCTGTTGATAACTCCTTTCATACAACTTTGTAACAACCCGGTCCCGGCCAGCCACCCGAAAAATGCCAAACGGGTCGAGTGTCACTACCTTAGGAGGACCTCCCCGAACACCAAAGGATGCCGACTAGTAGCAAGGGTCTGTTAGGTATACTGGGGAGGTTGTACCCTCTCGGAGTATTATAATAAGCGTATTGGTCCGAGAATAGTAATAATGATACAGTGGAAAGAAAGACTCAGCAGACTTGAACCAGACCCGCAGAGCGGAAGCATAATCAATATAGATAAATAGTGGAAGCAGTAAATATCACAACAGTAGTGGAAATAAACACAACAGCATGATAATAACATGTAACTAAAACTAAGCAGTAAAACATGCATCCAGAGCAGGTCATAAAAAACTGAATATAAAAGGGCACCAATGGCTAACCAATAGTAGCTACAATAAGTAAGCATGATGATACTGAAAAGGAAACAAAATAAGTAAAACCCAGCTAGGTATGACCTCAAGGTCCAAACCATCTCGATGAAATAACTAACACAACCCATCTCCTGAAGCTGGCCTCTTTCCTGCACGTAAATCCATAAAGTCGGCACGCGTCCCGAAGGGCCTGTGCAGGGTGTGAGACAAATCTCAGTAGGATACCACCCAACGGTGCATACCAAATATATGTGTTTAAGTAGTTATGCATTTACAAGAAAAATAGTAAACAATACAGTGCACAAGTAAACACAAACTCCTCTAGTGCTCAACAGCCACCATGGAGTGTCACCTGCTTCGGCCAACGCTGGAATCTCTATTTTGTAACCCGACACCACGTGCCACCTGAAACCTTGTGTCTCAAGTACCGACATCCCGAAGGCACGTCCAAGAGTAGTAACCCGACACCATGTGCCTCCTGAAACCTCGTGTATCAAGTACCGACGTCCCGAAGGAACACCTAAAAATAGTAACCCGGCACCATGTGCCTCCTAACATCTTGTGTCTCAAGTACCAACGTCCCGAAGGCACACCGATCCCATGAAGGCTCCTCACCTCCCATGTGTCTTTCTACAGCAAGCACCCCCATCCAAAATACCTAACCGCAACTACGGGGTCCTCTACCCACACAAGTGGTCAAAACCACCTCATCACGAAGTATCTATGTGTTCACACTACTCAAAGTTCCGGGTGAGCGGTAATCACAAAAATAGTACCTAACTCACCAACCCATCTAACACCTCGTGTCCCTGCGACCATGTCGCTCAAGTTCAATGGCATCGTCATCCTAGTAACCCAGGCCATGCCCAACTTGACAGTCGTACTGCCTCAAGACGACGTCCACGATGCCCAATCCCATGGTCAAAACCACCACTCGTAACCCGGGTTGAGCCCAGCCTGTGATCAGCATCACCCAAGCGTAATCGGGCCTAACCGAACACAACACAAAGGGTCCAGCAGATGCAATTCAGCAATTGCATATATAAATATGTAAATAGAAAACATAACCAGGCAAAAAAAAAACTAAATAGTTGAATTTCACTATGCAAGGTGTTTTTCCATACCAGCACTGAGGTCTTAAATGCCTCTAACAATTTATAACAAGCATTAATAAATTAAACTAACCAGTTTAACACATTAATATTTCAATTAAGACCATTTTGGTGTTCCCCTGCCAAAATGCCCCGATTAGCCACGACCCCTCACCCAGCCCACTCATGAAAACTAGTAATAGGGTATACCCAAAGGCACCCCATAGGTCCCACAAGCAATTAAATATAATATAGCAGATAAAACGGGTCCCGCTCAAAATACCTGAAAACACGCCAAAGCCCACGTCACCCAAACAACAAAAAAAAAACACAAAATGAGGTATGCACCACCTACTTGAGACTCATACGATGCTACTCCTCCGGTAATAGCCGCCAATTCGGTCTAAAATGTGGTAAATCTACAAAAGGTTCAATGCTGTTCAAACACCTATAACTCATTCTAGAACAAAAATCAAACAAAATGGCCAAATATGAATCGAGTCCTTGCCGAGGGGGTTCCAACGCATCAATACGTGATCAAAACGGAGTTCGGATGGTGATCCGGGGAAATGAAATAGGTTTGGCCGGCTTGGTTCATGAAACCGGGTGAAGGAGGTGTGTTGTGCCTAAAAAACGAGGCTACTGCCTATTTTAGCGCAAAAAAAAGAAAGTAAACAACATGTACTTCATGACTACACATTGTGTATATTTAATTTAACTATTCATTTGGTGGTTGGGATTCCGTTGACCTGCCAACATGAGTACATGTCATGTACTGGTGGGTACACGGTGTGTACTTGGTTTCTCTTCTCTTCCTCGCTAACTTACCCACACACCGTGTATATGCCTCATACACGGCTAGACTACACGGTGTGTCCAAGGGGAACACGACATGTACCTTTTTCTACCCCGCCAACAGGCCTACATGCCATGTATGGCCACCACATGGTTGGGGATACACGGCGTATTGAAAACTACACGTCGGGTAGTAAGAAATTTCTACACGGTCATCACATGGCATGTACTCGGCAAGCACACGGACGACACTTTCTTAACATATATTGAGTGTACTTAAAAGTACGTGGTTTGTAGTCTGGAAATTTCTAGAAACTTCCCATTTTCTTCAGTATCCTCAGAAACCAGTCAAAATTCAAATAGGGTAAGGATTTTGACCCGTTCTAAAAACCCAGGTTCTTACACTAGCCTTCTTTGATAGTACCTCCATAGGTGTGAGTCCTTAAGTCCATGTATCTAACCTCCAAGAAAAGTTAATATTGCAGTTTCCTCGTATCTTTAATTCCCTCTTGTTTCTCACACTGAGAATGATTCATGTGGGATTAGGTTCGATGGTGTTCATCACATACACATGATCCCAAATCCATGGGCATCCTCCTCTAGAGTAATCCCCAGTCATACTTTTCCTTGGGTCTCATTCCAAGTGTAAGCCCCAACCAATCAAGGGAATCCTATTCAAGAGTAAGACCCAATGCACCCATGGGAATCCTTCTCAAGAGTAAGAACCAAACCAAAATCCAACCTATGGGACTCATTCCATGTGTAAGCCCCAACCAATCATGGATATCCTCCTCGCAAGTAAGCCCAAATCATACTATTCTATTGGCCTCATTCCAAGTTTAATCCCCAAAAAATCAATGGAATCCTATTCAGGAGTAAGCCTCAACCCATCAATGGGAATCTTTCTTAGGAGTAATCCCAAAAACAAAATCCAACCTATGGGACTCTTACTTGGTATAAGCCCCAAAATATCACCTATAGAAATAATTTTTAGGAGTAAGACCGAATTTAATACTCTCAAAGGGTCGCACTCACCTATGATACCAAACCTTTATATGGTATCCATAGACAAGATCCCTTATAATAGAACTACATGGGCTTTGATTCCCTTCGAAATGGAATATGTATGAAGTATCCCTGAGGTTCAAACCCAACACTCTAAATCAACTCTACTCTATCTTGGCTTCATTCCCAGTAGGGTCTAATTAAACCTAGAAATTTATATCTCTTAAAGGTTCCCCAGGCTTCTTCAGCATAAGTACCATGAAAAACTTTGACCAGGAACCTTCCACATGGACATCCTATTTTCATGATCTTAAAATATATATTTTGGTCCTTATCACATGACCTTAAAAGGTATGATGTGTCCCATTATATGGGATCGAACTACATGGGTTCTGATTCCTTTCTCAAGGATGTGTAGGAAAATAATACATGGGTCTGATCCCAACATCAAAACAACTCTTATCCCCCTAAATGACAACAAACTCTAGAGCACCCCACTATGTGGATAGAAAACCAGCATCATCATAATAGTGAAAAAATAATCTCTAATTAGTATATAAGGGGATACCATTGATGTAGAACCTGATATACATACAAATATCATCATTGATGAAGAACCTCATATACATATAGATGATTCTAATTTATATATATGATAATAATTTATTATTAATTCAAGGGTGACCCACATCATACTTGGGAATTAATAAATTATTCATGAAAATACCTTACATCTACAAGAGAGTTCTGGAGTTGGAAAAAATTCCCCCCAAAAGGGTTTGATGTGCTTGACCTCCCATCATCTTGATTAATGTGAGTTCTTAAGGGTCATTGTATAAAAATCCAAATGAGTACCTTCTGTTGGAAAGTAGGTCCCTCGTGGGTATATAACCATTAAAAGCTTTTGGTTCCACAAACAAACCCATTGAAAGTCTCTTAGAAATATTGAACCCTAAGTGAATGATTGCACATGACTTAACCCCCTAGAATAAATAATCAGGTGACCAATTATTTGTTGGAAACCAAACTGGTAAACCCAATGTGAAACCTTGACCAAGATGATAATGTCACCCATCTTCCAGGCCCCTTTCACTCTATACATGAAAAAGGGAAAAACAAGAAAATCAATCATTCATGTGTTCATTAAAACGAGATGCTTATTTGAAGAGTTTTTCTTGTTTTTCATATACTCATGAACTCTCTATCAGAACTTCCTTCAACCAAATGGTGTCCTTCCCGCTTTCCCCAGCGTATGCCCTGGATACCGTTCAGTACAGGTCTTTATCCACATAGAGGATGTTGTCACCAGTCCAACATCTTCAACATGGGGTCTCAAATTCACTAGTTTGGGAGTAGCACCAGAATAGTACAATCCTGACCCTAGAGGATGCCCAGTAGGACCTCCATCTTGTGAAGCCCCACTAATAATCTGGTCAGCGATGAACAATGGTCCTAATCCATACAACACCAACCACCATCTTCAACCACTTCGAGTGTCTATCCCCAAAATGATACAAATAGTCTATCCCTTATCTTAGAGAGGTGGATCGAGAGTCCACATACAACCTCATCAAGAAGACATACAGGTACCTCTAAAGGGTCTTACCAACATTATTTACCACTAATGTTATGTGGTAGTGAACCCTCGATACTATGAGGGTGTCATCCTCAGCTATCCGGCCCAAGTCGTTCAGACTTGGGCATGTAAGATGGCCCACTAGGGGTAGAATCTGGTTAATAGGGAGAATGGTTACACCTCTTCCCTCTCTTTAGAATCCCACCAACCCAATTTGTTGGAAAACTGTGATCAAGAACATACACCCACCCTCTTTAATTCAATTGTCTTGCAGCCTCTTCTGGAAGCACCCAAGGAAGCATGCCGTTAAAATATAACACCAAACAACAACCAGGAATATACACCTACCCACACTAACAAATCCTATCAGTATACTAATTTGAAAATAGTCAAAGAATCTTTCCATCCATGTTTGGTGTCTAGCTGTAAATAGGTGCAGACACCTACCTGCATTCATCAGTCCTTCCAGCAGTTTCATTTGGAAGCACATGGAGAAGTCAGTCAGAAACTCCTGGTGATGAATAGGGGGAATACCCAACTCTCTATCCCTATACATGAGTACTATTAGTACCCACTGGTGGGAAAGGGAGGACAATAGAAATCACATAGCCCATTTCCAATCATGGAAGTGATATATATCCTCGTTCCAATCATTTAAGTCACTAATAAATTTTTTATAATGGGGAAAGGGAAGATGAAAATTTCTACCCACATCATACATACTTTCTAGGAAATCATAACGAAGGTAAAAGTAGTTACTAAGGGACATACACACACCTCCATCCCCAAAAGTGGGATGTCTCATCATCATGTTGCCTCAGAGTAGATACACACCTCTTCTCCCATCCAGATGGGTCATGGGGAAAACTCCCCCATAATACACAAACTACTAAATCAAGATCATACACCCACTCCAACTGGAGTTAATTGTCTTATCCCAATGGACACTCTAATGTAGGAACAAAAACCTGTGCATGAAAACCACTTATCCTAGCAATTGTCCACACTCATCTAAAATAAGGCACCCAAAAGGAAGCCTCACCAAAGACAAATGGAAAATGAAGAGATGATCTATGATCCCTCTCTACTTAATTATAGAGTTATTGAAGTCATAATATGTTTATCTATGGTATATTAGGATCTTAATCTCTTGAAACAAAATCATTGTGGAAGTAATAGTAATTCGGAAGGTCCTCCACAAACACTTTACCATGAATTCTTTCTTCAAGACCACAATACGATTGATCTTGAGGGCCCATCTCCTGACGAGAGCTAGGAAACCCATCTTCATGGCCATAATATCAAGTAAAAATATGGTATTCCCCTTGCTGTAATCTGCCATGGTGGTCCTCCCCATGTTGGTGTTCACTATGAATGTTCTCTCCATGGTAATGTTTCACATCATCAAAAGGGGCCTCCCCTTGACAATATAGAGATGAGAAAGTCCTCCTACTATAAGCACTTGATAAAACAAGACCATTCATGTCTGATTCATTATCATTGAAAAGTTAAATTTTTTCTCAACTGGATTACATCCTAAAACAATGGTTATTCTCTGAACCAACCATAGGACATCTGACTTCCTAAATGATAGAGTAAATCCCTCTCAATCTTGATGCATATGATAAAATGGTAGGAAAGAGTCCACTCTGGTCAGACCAAGTAGAGGAGCCTCTCAAGAAATATAAAGAATACATTCTAAACATAATGAAAAAACCAGCTAAATATGACACAATAGTCATGTTCTAGCCTTTATAAACCCCTTGATACAACATTCCATAGGTATTGTTAGATGATTGTGCGCACAACATCTACCTCAATATATGGAAAAATATTTATCACCTTAGAGAAGAAGTATTACCCTATGATGAGTATCAAATTCACATCATGTTAATAGAAGGATTCCAACACCAAATTTACTTGGAAGCTCCCATGTCTTCATGACATCCAAATATATAGAAATAGAAAGGCACCATTTAACACGCATGCCTCAAGACATAATGAGATTGTGACAGATGATTGCGGATACCTCATCTGATGTTTATATTAGAGGATGAGGTTCATATGGAACATTACATGTATCTATGATCAGTAACCAAAAAATACTATTGAAGGTTTTATCATGCAATTTTTTAGATTTATTCTTTCTTGATAAAATAGAATCTATTCAAAACCGAAGACATGCTCAGAAAAAAACAGACCTCAATTGACTCTCACTGACCTTGGTCTAGAAGAGAGCAGGCTATTGAGATACATCTACCTCAGGAATCTGAGAATATTAAAAAAGACTCGTATTTGGAGGATATCTATTGTCAGATAATGAAACTGTCGAAAATAGCACAATGGTCTTTTGAAATGAGTGATCCAAGTGCATATTGAATGATGCACCTAGCCCACTTCAGAAAAAACTCCATAGAATAATAAGGGTATCTACAATATTAGGATCCATGATAGATTAGGAGAAACCCCAACTAGTAGGGTTTGGTGATTTTTCAACACAACCTTTAAGAATAGAAAACCAATCCTGAAGAGTTGTGAAGGTGGAACAAGAACATTCCCATCCCGCAGGGTCGGGGTATTTTTTACCTCAAAAACCTCTCTCTCAGTGGATATCATACTTCTACTTATTAGGGAAAGTTTCATAGAGTGGATCCTCCTAGTTCATCCCAGCTCTCGATCCATTACCCTCATTAGGGATGTGCACGACCAAATTGTCTGGAGATTCCCTTCGGATTACTGTTCTCCAAATGGTTCCTAGATAATCAACAAAAGATGGAAAAAATCCTTGTGGAGGGAATAGAATATGATAGTCTTACAAAGATACTGATTGAATACCTGAAATGAAATTTTCATTAGTGAATTTAATCAATGCCTCCCTTGCTAATTCTACTGAACACAGGGCCAAATTAGAGTTAGAAGAGGAATTTTCGGTTCATAATATGCTCCACACCGAAATAATTAAAGGAGGTGTACTTACCCAGAACTAGAGGCTTTCACTAAATTTGGTAATTCCCTCAAACAATCCATCATTACATCTTAAAAAGTCATCTAATAAGGAAAAGGTTAAAGGCCAAATTGTAACTTACCTCCTTCCAGGAGTGGTTAATCCCCTTTTACTTGAAGAAATATTTTCTCAACAAGAAGAAGATATTAAATAATATAGATAAATCAATGAATAATTAATATGAGGAATCTTTCTGGATAGATATGTTCTACAAGAATATCCTCAACTTTCAATTGAAATTGATTCACCAAAACAAAGAGGGTTTGTCACAACAACAGAGGAATATGAATAACGTACACTCAACGCGGGATACCAAAAACCAATATACATGGATCCTGCAGTAGAAGATCGAGAATTCAATTCATTGGGTGAATAATCAGAAAAGGTTTAAATTCATCCTTATAGTTTTTTCATTATAGGTTACCCCATGATAGATACCAGTAGTGTTGACACTGTTGGCACTACAGGCCACCGCACCTATTCAGGCTCTATCCGCCACACCTACTCAAGCTCTAGCTCATCCAAACATTCCTAGAATGTTGATAAACACTATTGGGTCATTAATGGATTTATTGGAGGACATGGAGTAATGGAGCATTCCAATACAACTGTAAAAGAATACTTACCCCAAATGGGTAGATCCGACTCTTCCCCAATCGAATTTTAGGAACCCAACATTTCTAATTTTCAATAAACTAGGAGACCCAGAGTATCTCTTGATGCATTTCATCTCTCACTATGATCCCATGATAGATACTCCTAAACAAAAGGAGGTGGTGAAAATCAGGTTCTTCGTATAGTAATTGTAGGGACCATCCTTCATGTGGTACATGCGTCTGTAGGTTTGGTCAAATACAGGGTGGGATGACCTCCAACAAACTTTTCTCTTCCAGTTTAGCTCAACGCTATAGAAGACAACAATATTCGATCTCTCAAAATGTAAGAATTAGGAGAATGAAGGAGTCTAATATTTCTTTGCTCGGTGGAAAGGACTGACATACTCCTTGATCCTACTACTCCCTCAAGATGATTTGTATCCCATATGTATAGAAAATATTTATGATGAGTTGAACACGCCACTTATCCCTGTGAAATATATAGGAGGGTTTTGGGACCTTGCCTAAATCATCCAAAGAGTGTAGGACTCCATCGCAGAGACCGAATACAAAGCCTAAATAATTCCATCAACTCAAGTAAAGAGAGAAGGTAAGGCAGGGGCAGTTATAGTTACACTTAAGAAATACCATGTCCCTACTCCCGCTTCAAAATCCACACTATATCATGTGGATCCACCTCCTCAGAATCAGAAACAATGCGTGCCTCATAAATATGATCAAATATAATAGAGGAAAAATAGTTTGAGGAGATGAAAAACAAGGTATATTCTTTTTTAAATGACCAAGTCTGTGGATACTTTATCTCGGTATTATAAAAAATACATGGTTAAGTTTCCAAAGCCTAGGAATCCCAAAAACGAATGTGATGAAGATATCATAAATTATATCCCCCTGTATAATGTACTAGGGAAACACATCTGGGAGTTTTTTATTTCTAAATACCTCCAACAAAAGATGGTGGAATCTGGGAAAGTGAATATAAATAATTCACCTTCTTAGGTGGAATTTGTTTCTTCAAACAATAAAGAAGAGGAAAATGAATTTAAAAAATTTAATATAGAAATTACTTAGCAATTTGGTAACTGGATGGTAAGAAAAATGATCAATAGAACTCATTCTCTCATCTAATAATAGTTGAAACTATCAATTATAACCTCACCCACTTCTTCTACAACACATCCAACTTCATCAGTGTCACAACCCTCCAAAGGTGAGTCCTCCAAAAAGAAACATAATCAAAAGATAAAGAATAAAATGGAGAAATATGAGCATGTTCTGAATCCAAAGTTGTCTTTGACTTTAGAGGACTTCATCCCTACAGTCCTAGAAGCAAAGACACTGCCCCGCCAAATAGTACAAGAGGGGTCCACCCACCAAACAAAATCACTATCATACAAGGAGTTAATCTTTGGTTCCATTAATTTTATTAACTTAATGGATTCCTTCTCATATGATGATCATGATTATGAACCCAAATTTTTAAACTACATTGGGGAATTGGAAGAAGATTTTTTTCAAAGTCGAGGAAATAGGGGAAGACTAAGTCATGCCAGGAGTCACTACTTTAACCACTCCCCTGCTCAAACTGTCGATGTGGCCAAAATTCACAAGATGTCTCTCAAGTGAGCTAAAAAAGAGTAAGTAAGTTCCCCCACTAATGAAAAGTTATATCCTAACACAATCATCCTAGAATATCGGTTATAGAATACATCATCACCTAATCAATTTCAGAATGTAGGTAGACCAAACTGACCTAATTCACGCAGAGAAGAATCACCTTAAACTATTATTTCAAGGACTGATCCATCATCTTTTGAAACATCATATAATAAATAACCTATGAAATAACACCCCCATGATGATGTTATAAAGAAATTATCCTTGGTGTAGGCCAAGTTTTCAGTCCTGGATGACCTGAATCTATCAAAAGACCTCTGGGAACCGCTCATAGAGGCCTTGTCGATCCATCATGAATTTGAAGTCGATGTTTCTGTTGTTTAAGTGTATCATTCAAATAATGATCCTATAGAATTACACATGGTCATATCTTTCACATATTAGGATGCGGAAGTGATCATATGGGGAAATTTTAGAACCATGTATATATCTGCTAGGATAAATGACATTGATATCTAACAAGACTTCTTCAACAATGAATCAAGATTCAACATAATCCTAATATGAACACCTCATAAACTGGGTTAAAATGAATCCCACTTGTCCCCCTATACCATAATGTTAGATGGTTATGAAAAGAATGAGAAAAAACCTCAGTGAAATAAAACATAGGAAACAATTCATGGATACTGTGTCTAACTCAAAATTTATGGTTGTTAGACCGGATACATAATTCAATGTTTTTTAAGAAGACCTTGACTACATCATCATGTAGCTATTCACTCGTCATAATACCAATCTCTCAAATATTGTATTAGTGGTAAAATTGGTACATTACATGAGGAAAAGTCCCCATTAAAACCACGTGAGTCATAATATATTGATGTAAGATTGTATCATAAGAAATGGAATTAGTCCATGGATGATAATTTCACTCAGATCAATGCCAATTTTTTTGGAGATGATTCTGACCAATACTTTCAAGAAGATCACTACAGAGTACATGCTTTCTATAAACCAAATTTAAATGGTGGGTCTAAATGCGATCACATGTTCAACAACATTAGTGGTGTTAATTTTGACAGTTGTGCTTGATAAAATTGAAGAAGACATCAACCCTTTGAAAAATAATGAAAGCCTAGATGAAAATATCTTCATTCCATCCCCTGATCTCTATCAAAACCTGATTTCTTCATCTGGGCTAGAAGAAGATATTATGTCAATGGGGGAAAATGAATATGATAATTCTCAGTCCCTCATCCATATTTCAGAGCTCTAAAATGGCCTCATATCAGAAAGAAAGATTTAAATTATTGTGTCATTATCTGTATGTTCAAATAATGGTTCCTCCCTTGACTCTGGAAAACTTTATCCATCATCCATTTCCCAAAAAGAGGAATAAGAGTTGAATAATGGGGAAGAGGGAGAGGAGGAAGACCTCAGGTATGACCCTCCATCATTTGAGGAAGGTATATCTACCATTGTAGATGAACTCAGGGAAATAAACATGGGTACATATGAATATCCACAACCCACTCTAATAATTGTGTCCATGAATTTAAAAGAACATGAGGTATATATCTCTTTCCTGATGTAACACTAGGACATTTTCACTTGGAATTAACAGAGATTCCAGGCCTTGATCCCAAAGTGGACACACATCACTTGGTATTGACATAAGACCACCATGGATATAAATAGGAAACCAGAAAGACACACCCAACTCATGCCTCCAAAACTGCGGCTAAAGTGGATAAGCTCATCAAGGATGAATTTATCTGGGAGGTACAATATCCAAAATGGTTAGCCAATATTATCTCAGTAAATAAGAAAAATGGAAAAATTAGTGTTTTCATCGACTTCATAGATCTCAACCAGCGCTATCTAAAGTATGACTTCCCTATTCAAATCATAAAACTTCTGACTGATGCAACAACTAGTTATCAATCCATCTACTTCATGGATAAATATTCAAGGTACATCCAAATTCAGATATCCCCAGAAGTTGAAGAAGCCACCACCTTTAGGGACCCTTAGGGAGTATTATGCTATCAGGTAATTCCCTTTGTCTTAAAGATTGGTAGTGACACATAATAACATGTTATGCATTGAATCTTAAAACACTTTTTGAGAAAGTTTTTTGAATGATTCATTAACGATATAGTGGTAAAATCCATAAAATTTTCTGACCACCTAGCTTACCTGGATACCATCTTCACCAATCTACAAAAACATAGCCTAAAGATGAAACCTTAAAATGTAATTTTGGGGTAACCTTGGGAAAGTTTCTTAGATTATTTGTGAAACATTGTTCCATCAAACTTGATCCTGAGAAAACAAACTCTATCCTTAGCATGTCACCTCCTTGAAATATTAGAGGACACTTCACCTATATTCAGTGCTTCATATCCAACCTTGTGGAAAGTGTTTTCCCTTAACTATACTGATGAACAATGTGGTCACATATCAATGGACCAATGACTTCCAAGAATCATTTTAAAACCTCAATAAGTACTTCCTGAGACCTTCGATGTTAATTCCATTCATTGAGGGAATGTCTCTCATTCTCTTTGTGAAGACCTTGGAGAAATCAATGGGTGACTTCCTTGTGAAAAATAATGATGATGGGAATGAAAAAAAATTCTATTAACTCAGTCGAACCATGATCGATGTTGAAACACATTACTCAAATATCAAGAAAAGCTTACTGGCATTAATCATTACTTTCCAGAAACTGAGGCACTACCTACAACACCATGAGGTCTAATAGGTCTATTGAAATAACTCCATTAAATATTTCCTCATCCTCCCTGTGTTAATAGGATATATGGAATGGTGGGTGGTTATCTTGTAGTAGTTGAATATACAGTTCATGCCTCACAATGTAGTGAAAGGTCAGGCCTTGGTACATTTCCTTGCAGAACATCCATCTGCAGAAGCAGCATCATTAAATACTAAACTGCAGGATGAAGAGATATTATCCATTCAAGGTAGCCCCAAACATGGGAAATTTATTTTGATGGAACAACTAGGATCTCAATAGGGAATAAAATGGAAGACCCTAATCTCAACAAAGCCGGGTTAGGGATTTTGTTCATTTATTCAGTGAAAGAAGTTTTAACTTACTCCTTCCTACTATCGGAAGTTTGTACTAATAATGAGGTAGAATATCAGGACCTTATTGTAGGATTTGAAATGAAACTCCAAATATAGGTGGACAACCTAATGATTAGAGGTGACTAAATATTGGTAATCAAACAGATCAAGGGGCATTACGCCTTCAGACAAGAAGATCTAATCCCCCTACTTGACTATGTATGAGGGTTAATGGTAGAGTTCCCCTCAGATCCAATATTGAATCATGTCCCATGATCATTTAATTCCCAAGCCAACACATTAGATAATGTAGCTACCCCTCTAGTATATCCAAACTAGGAAGAAATGGTTATCATCATTTCCCATCATTGAATGGTCTCACATTTCGTTTAAATCAGAATGGATGAGATCAACAAAGTTAACCATATCCCTGATTCATATGTTCTTACCATGGGATGGATGATTTTCATCATGAAATTCCTTAAAAATGAAGTAATTCCATCAAAAGGAGATGGGAAGGAGGAAATCTAATGGTGGTAGTCAATTTCACTCTTTTTAATAGCCTAAATAAACAAAAAGTCTTCTATAAATTAGGCTTTGATGTAGTCCTTATCAATTGTATTGATGGTGAAGAGACTGAGGATATTATAAAAGAAGTCCATGCAGGAGACTGTGGTGCCCACCAGTTAGGGTATAGACTTTTGGATCAAATTTAAATATTTTGATACTTCTTGACTTTGATGACGTAGGATTGCACAGAGTTCACCAAGAAATTTCATTCCTACCATGTTCATTCTAACTTAATCCATCAACCCCAAGAGTTTATACATACATCCAAATAATCATGTCCATTTTCCATATGGGGAATGGATATTCTAGGGCCATTCCCCCCAAATATGGATAAGAAGGTCAAATACATATTAAATACTACCGATTTCTTCTCCAAATAGGATGAGGAAATAACCCTAAAATAATTTGGGGCCAAAAGCATTTTTGGATTCATGAAATCAATCATCATTACTAGATTTGGTGTCCCTTATATAATACTAATGGTAAATGGAACCAATTTATATTATGTTTAAGTGTAAAATCTATATTAGTAGTGTAATATCAAATCCAACCATTCATCCTGCTATCATATAGTGGCTAATGGAAAGATACATGCCTTCAAAAAGAACGTATAAACCTTAATTTATAAGATAGTGGATAAAGATAAAAAATTGTGGCCTGAAAATCTCTTGAATTCATTATGGTAATGTAATAATATAACTCATACCGCTACATGGGTGACCCCATACTCACTGGTGTAAAAAATAAAAGTAGTCTTGTCTATTGAGGTCCAGTTTCCATCACTTAGTGTTTCCATATTTTATCAGTTATCTATAGATGATAAATTATAGAAATGATAGGGTGAATTTGAGTGACTGGATGGAAAAATATTGCATATCTTGAATCACATGAAATTCTATCAAAGTAGGATAGCACAAGACATTAATAAGAAGTTCTACCACAATTAATTCCTCTAGGTAGAATTGGTACTGGTCCGTAGGACTCCAATGATACAAGGAAAGAAGCCTCCAAATCTTAAACTCAAGTAGGAAGGACCTTAGTCTATATATAAGGTCCACTCTAATGAATGTTATTTCTTAATCACAATGGATGGAGAGATCACTACAACCCATACCAATTCAACGTTTACGAATAAATACTTTATCTAATCATGCGAAGTAAATTTCAGTTGTATGATGTTAAAATGAATAGTTGGTTTTTATTGCATGAACATAAAAGGCATGAAATCATGTTTGCTCCGCATGACGTTAAACTGCATGGAATCATTGTCCTGGACACATGATGATAAACTACAAGACATAAGGTCATAGTCATATGACATAAACCAACAATATTTCATCCATCCTCACCACATTAAAAAAAACTTCATTGTTAATATCCCTATTTTTTTATGTTAAGAAATCCCCAAAACATTATTAGTTGAGAAACTCCATGTTCTCCCTTGAATATGGGCCTCCATCTTGGTTGTAAGTCCCAATCACATCCCTCTAACCTCTCAATGGGTCAAGATTCCCTCTTTGCCAAACATGATGAATAAAATATGGGCATCTCCCATGCATAATCCCCACTCACATCATTTCCATTCCATACAATAATATGAGAACCCTTTATAGGTATAATCCCTAGCATTGTCACATCCTTATCACATGATGTTAAACTAAACTGTTCTTAAAGAACAATATATGGATTGATTCTCATCCCAATGGGATATGTAGTGATGCATATACCTTATGTCTTAGGATCATCCATCACTCTAGAAGACATCAAAGCCCCATTTCCCAACATCAAAATTTGATCTATGTGGGGAACTATTTTCATGAACTATGTGTGTCTTGATTCTTTCTCCAAAAAGAGACGTAGACACTTCAGTCCAACCCCCTTGTCCAAACACAATACCCCTTTTCACATTTGGAAACCTACATTCTTTCTGCATGACATTAAACTACATGGTTATTTAATAATTACATGTGACTTGATTCTCATTCCAATGAGATATGTAGTAATTCAGGGGTCTCCGATCTCAGGTGTAGCTATGACCAAAAATAAAAAATACTCTTTTTTTATGTATACAAATTAGATTTTCATAGGGAACTTTTCTAGAATGTATAACTTGATTATAATTACAATGACATGTGTAGTGACACATGGACCTCATGTCTTTTTCCCAACCATTATTTTAGAAAGTATTAAATCCCCCTTTCTCCATGTTAAAACCTGATTTATGTGGAGAACAATTTTCAAGAACTACATCGCGCATTATTCTCATTACAATGAGATATGTAGTGACACCTAGATCTCCAATCCTGGGTCAATTCGCAAGAAAATATGAAAACAAATTCCACACCCTATGCATGGGTCAGACTTGAACAAGGAATTATTTTTTGCAAGAACTATGTGTGGATTGATTCACATTCCCATGAGATACATAGAGATGTCTAGATCATATCTTCTGGCCCAGCCACCACATATATAAATACCCATATCCCTTAGTTGTTTTTCCTTTGGGTAGTGTAAGAAACCTTTTTCAATACTTGTTTCTCAGACCGATCATAGATCACATGGGATTATAAGTTTTGGTAAAAGGATATTATACATAGGTAAGGAATATCAATTTTCATTAGGGTTACCATAGTCATGGATGAAAGAGATTAAAAGGAACACCATATTTCTTCATCTCATGAAAACAAACTACAATGTTTTCTTCAAGAACATTGTGTTCCTTGATTCTCATTTCAATGAGATATGTAGTGACATTAAGATATTAAATATTGGTCTTATATAAAGAAAAATACATGAAATTACCTCATTATCCCATGTACTAGTCATATCTATTTGATGGGATCCAATACAGGTTCCCCCCATATGCATGAACTCGTATTCAACCCCCCCTAATTTCCTCCACATATGAATTCAATAAGTGTGGGGGAACTTTATTTTAGAACTATGTGTGGATTTATTCTTATTATGATAAGATATTTAATGAAACATGGGTCCCATTATTTATCCCAGTCATAGTATTCCCTCACACTTCACATTGAGACACCTTTGTTCTTACCACACGATGTTAAACTGCATGGATAATATACTGACTACATAACTTTAAACCGCATGGTACCTCAATAATTACATAAGTATTTATTATCATTCCAATGAGATATATAGTGATGCCTAGGCCTAATACACTAGTCCTAGACATGAGGTAAATGAGAGTACCCCCTCTACTATATATAAACAAATATAATTTTAGGAGCTCTTAATCTCTTTCCCCTCCTTATGGGAGTCCATTGAGGAAAAAAAGATATCCCCCTTATACATATGAATCAGATCTATGAAAGGGACTCTACACTTAATGGAAAATATTATTCCAAACACTTACTTTTTGATAAAATATATCCCTTTAAAATATCATACTCCTAATCTTGCACACCTTCAAATATTCAAAATATTTCTCTAACTTCTGATGATATAATGTATGATACCTAAGGACTCCTTTTTCTGACTATATTGTAACATGCCCTAGATGTATTTGCATAAATTATCCCATAAAACCAGTTTTTCTACAAAATTATGTCACTATTAACTATGAAGTGATACACCCAAATTGGATTTTCATAAAATATCCCACAAAATAGGTTTTTGAATCAGTGGTAACTTCACCATTGGGAGAAGCCTCTTCTGCCCTTACAAGCTTTGATGACATTATTTTTGAAACCCATGATTCAAATTTAATCTACATTCATCCCTTGAATATGTGTCCCATATGCATTCTCCTGATCTGAAGACCCCCCATGACCATGTTTTATAATTTCCACCCTCTTGTCTAAATAATGAAGGAACGAACGTGGTCTAGCAGGCCACATATAACCTATCGTTTCCATAATGCTACAGTCCGAGGAGTATGAAAAAAATATAAGCACCATATTTACCATTATGGGGTTAGACCAGTATAAGGAATATTTTCCTTTGATTCATGGGTAATTTTGACTTGAAATAAGCCTCCCATATTCAAGTATTTTCCTTCCACAAATCAAACTGTGTGCCTAGGGAAATCTGAATCTCTATAAACTTCCATTTGTTTTTCGCAATAGAATGTTGGAAATCCTTAAAACTTATTTTATTTTCTATTCTTTAAAACACACCAAATGGATTTTCATAAGGTATCTTACAAAACGGGTTGGTCATCCAAAGGATTCCACTATTGACTATGTTGTAACACACCGTATTTGTATTTTCATAAAGTATCCCAAAATGGGTTTGTTAATTAGCGGTAACTTCAACCTTAGAAGAGACCTCCTCTATCAACATAATTCCCTACTTTATACCACTCCTAGGATTTAGGGATCCCCATACCATATCTTATAACATTTCCCTCCTCATACCTAAATATGGTGGTAAATTCCCAAAATGATTACCTAGAATTGGAGAATCATTAACCTTTTGGTCAAAGCTAAAGACATTAAATTATATCCCCCTAATGTCATTATTGTATGACTTGAAAATATATACCATAATGTCCTTGATATATAACTTTAAAATACACATCATAATTTACTAGTAACAAGACGTTAAATTGTGTGAAAACATCCTCACCATATGATGTTAAACTACACGGTCAATGTCCTGGTTTCATGTCATTAAACTGCATGATGCCTCAACCCGTGTCAGAAAGGGGAATGCCCCCCCCATGAAATCAGCCATTTAACAAAACTTACCCTCCTTCACATAGAAAAAAATATGTAACAGTGGTTTCTCATTCATGTCCAAAGATAATAAAAATTCCTTCTTTATTCTCATACATCTCCCCATGGAAAACCACCCATCGTGGTCTTGAGAAATGTGAATTTTCTCAAACTTATTTAAGTCATCAGTGGTATAATGTTAGAATTACTAAGAACTACTTTTCCTAACTATGCTATAATATACCCCAGTTGGATTTGAATAAAGTAACCCAAAAAAGGTTTTGTCAACCAAAGGTTACCATTGACTATGTAGTGACTCGAACTAGATGGATTTGCATAAAGCATCCCACAAAATGGGTTTGTCAACTAGTGGTAACTTCGTTTTGAGTAGAGACCTACCCTATTCTTGAATGTCATGTTTTATATTTGGAAACAAAAAAAAAATAAAGGATCAATATTATCCATTAGGTATCTGAATAACGTTGGAACATTCTCATCCCACAAGCCTTGTTTGGGTCATCATTTCAAAACCCTTACTCAAAGCTATTCGACCTAAAACATCATTCTTAATATTGTGGTTTGAATGAATTTAAACTACTCACAAAAGAGACAATACTACCCATATTGAAAACCCAAAAAGGAAACTCTCTAAAAAGGTCGAGTCTTAGCTTGCTAGACCATTAATTTATCTTGTTTAGGCAAAAAAATCGAGCAATGAAATGATAATATGTATAAAACTTGTTAGGCTGAAAACATGAAAAGAGGGGTCTATGCAAAAGCTGAGTCTTTCCCACTAGGTCTTTCTTATATTGGACATAGGAAAAATTAGGGTTATTTAATAGAAATAAACATGACTTTTAATGTTGTTCACATGACCTTAGCAATATTTAAACTACACTCTCTAGGCCCCATGGATTAGGAAAAAATTTGAGCACTCTCTCTTCATGGTCATTATAATTATAAAATGAGGACATTCAATCAAATGAACCATTTTTTAGTATTGTATTTTGATTATAGTAATAATATAAATGTTGAAACAAGTGATTAGAGACAAAAATATTTTTCATTTATGTTTTGAGATGCAGAGAAATTTCCATATGATGAAGCCTCTCTACCAATTTTAACAGTTTACCCTGAACATAGGATTTGAGAAGTTGGACTGTACCCCATGAAACCATTGATGTTTCTCATAGTTCATCCATTTGTGTAGCACTAGCCTCCTCATATTTATGGATCTTCTCCTCCTTCCTATTGGCGACTTCACTTCTTTGTGGAAAATCCCCCGCTAAGGATCAGTGGAGTTGGACCACTTCTTCCTTTACAACATTTAACTATTATTTGAGGTTAATTATTTAAAGATACTTAACATCGATAAAATATTGGTACTCCTCTACATTCTTGGAGTGGATGACCTCATATTGGAATATGAAAACTCTAACTTCCTCAAAATGGCCCACCTACTCCACCTCAGCCTGTTGTAACCTTCAATCCTCTTCCCTTTGTCGAATGATTATTTTCACTAACATATAGATATCATGGTAAAAAAATCCACCATATCCCAATATAGAAATCTTGAATGGAATTTAGGGAAGTCATGATGCAATTTCTTCAAGAGATTTCTCCCAAATTATCTTCCAGATATCATGACATACTAAGTGGTGTGTAATTTGGAAAGCCTCTTGTGTCTCCAAATAAGATTTTGAGCCACTCTTAGTGGGAGAGACATAATCTAGGATCAGTTCACTAAATGAGTTTCCTATTTTCCTCTCCCTCCAAAACAGACTCAGATTCACCTACCGATGTTAGTGTAACTGGCATGGAAGCCCCCATTTTAAGCCTATTCACAAAATTTGATGGCACTAGATAATAGTTGACACTTATCATCAACACCAGAAGGTTAAATGGAAACAAATTTAGTGAAGTTACCAAAACAATTAGCAACACTCACCCATTTTTAGATTAACTATTTTAATTGATACATATCTATCCCCCCTAGCTTCAACTCTCAGAGTGGGAACCTTCTTATAGGGAGCTTCTTCTTGCATCTACTCTGCATTTGAGATTAGAGGCTCTAGAGGATTTACCACTTAAAGATTCTCAACCATCGATTCTTCAGCAACAAGAGTAGGGTGGACTTGGATTCATTGTTCTTGAAGTTCCTTGGAAATTTTATCTATAGATAAAGATGCACAAGTTTATCTTTGATGTGAAGCATTAGGTGATAGAAAAACAACTATATTTTGAAAATAAAAGAATAATAAAACTCACATTCATAAAATTATTTACAGAAATCCCTAAACTCCTTGAGGGAACCTAGAATATCAATTTCAAGATTAATTATATTCAATGGTTTATGATACATAGCCTCAAGTCTCATATAATTTTCACTAGTAGGGGTATCTGAGGCGCATTGTTCAAGACCCAAATTGGATTTGTCGTCGATCCCCTATGTTGACTGCTCAGCAGGTAGGGCATAATCAGTCTCTATGAATCCATAGTCATCATCATTAGATTCATCGTACTATCCAAGATCCCTATCTCCCCCTTCCAGGGTAAAAATGGAATTCAAATAGACTATTATAGGGTCCTCAGGTGCGGGGAATGGATCTTAAATATCATGAGGAGAATAAAGATAGAAACAGTACATGACACATGATGGAGTGTGTCTGACATTAACATGTCCCTCTCAACTCTTTGCAATGCTAGGGGAATATATGGACACATATATGGATGATTCATCTATTAGAATAACTAATTCATCATCCTAGACCCATGACACCCTTGAGGCGTCATCCTCAGTCGTTGAAGGATCAGTTCTAGACCCCTTAAGGGAAAAAATTGATGTAGATTATACAAGAGACAAGCATGGAAAAAAGAGTATATCAAGAAATTCATGATATCAATTGATAATATGAAGACTTACTATATCGCATGTGTCAGTAAAACTTTAATACCCTCTCTCGCTTATTCTCTTGAGATGGGAAAGAGTCCACCTCAGTCCTCATAGTAGCAGATACATGTGGTGACAATCGAGGGGTTTCCAGTACCATCTCTTCCATCATGGTTCTCTCGTCTAGGGATTATTTTGGGGACTCAAGAGCCTAAACCACTTTATTTATAGGAGTTATTATGGGCCCATACCTTGGTGACTCAAGTGACTCTATTGTTGCTATTTTTTTGACGGGTTCTTTTTCTTATTATTCTCTCACAAAATAAAAAATAAAATCCCCTCAAGATAAATTAAGATGGATGAAAGAGAAGGAAAGGGAAATGAGGTAAAGATAAATACATCATCAAGGTTGACATATATGTCCCATTAATTCAAGGGATGAACAAATATCCCCTAATTCAATCCTTGGTACCACATTTTAGACACTCGATTTGTGGATGGGGTTTGATCAACAGTTTTGTATATCGAAGCCTTGAAATCATGAAGGTACCTCATCACCTCATCCAAATCATTGTCTAGGCTGATATTGGAGGGTTCTATCACATCTCCCATCTTTTTGATTCGCATGTACAACTGGGGAAACTCCTATAAATCTCTAACATCACAAATTATGCTATCCCAAACTCGAATCACTAAGGGCCAGAAATAATTTGGATCTACTGTAGCTGGTTTTAAGGAAGACTCGACAACCTTCGACTTGGAAGCCTTTTCAGGACTCTTTTCTTTAATGAGAGAATGATGGGATGGAACACGGGCCTCCTCCAGATGGTGATGACTGAATCACCTTGGAATAATTGGTGTAGTCTTCTCAACCCTTTCATGCCTGGTGGTCTTTGCCTGAGATTTCTTCGAAGGCACCAAAGCTTCAGCATATTCATCTTCATCCCAACCATTTTTACTATGCATACCAAGACCAAATATTTTCATGTACTTGACCCATTAAACACCATTTTACAATACCCCATGATGGTATGAAGATATCCACCACTTGGAAGACCCATCCACCAGCATGATTGATGCTTCTAACAGAGGCATCATGATTGACATTTTGGATACCTCCAGGGACATCAGGATCCAAATCTATCGGGATACCATAGGATTCTTCTCAATAATATCATTAATAGGGGTAGATGATTGACTATTGATGAAATTTAAACTAATGGTAAAATTGATACAAAGAATAAACCTCACAACTGATCTTGCAATCAATGTGTGCCACCAGTACGCTGTCTCTGAATTCTATCACGTACAAACTGAGCTCATAATTATTTTTCTTGTCATCATTGGTAAATATACATGTCAGTGTGTTACCATAAATAAAGAATTAAAATTTGCGACATATTCAACATCTTCATCACTTAATCATACTTTAGATTTAGGGGCTGGATTATAGAGACAACCTGAACGAATAGGAAGAATCAGTTGTCAAGGATTTTAATTGGGATCAGGACCTCATATGAAATGAAGTGTGTTGTGATCCACCCCCAAAGTACTTGAAACGATCCTATGATCCTAAATAGGGCCTTCCAGATGTATGTATGCAACAAATAATGGTAACTTCTTTCCAAGACAAGGGTTTCCAACCCTATGTACTTACCCTGTGCTAATTTGGTCATGATAAAAAAAATTCCCTAGACACAAACCACAATTGGACTCACAAATAGAAAGTAAATAAACTCTTAACCACATAGTTTCGAATCCATCTAGGAAATTCTTCGTATCATCCTTTGGATTGACCTTGTAACCACAATGGGCATATTGGCCCTTCTCCAATATAAGCCAAAATGTTCTATAAGTTCCCTGATTATCTAAGGTGGTAATTATAGTGGGGTTACCACAAGTGGGACCTTCTTATGTGGATTTTATAAAAGTGTTCATCCATGTTGCAGTATGGATGTCACCTCTAGGGAAAGGATATTTGTTATGAAACGTATTCACCATCTTGAAAATATCAAGAGCCAATAGTGGTTTCCTTTTAGTGTCATCCCATGTTGTATTAAGTGTGATAAACTTATCATATATCTCACAAGGAATGGGAAATCCAAATATTTTGTAGACCTCCCATAGGCTAATGCCAACTTCACCATGCATCAGGTGAAAATAATTTTTTTGCAAACTCCACCAGCTTAGCTATTCGAGAATGATCTCCAAGTTCTTGTAGACATAGGTTTACCTTTCTATTTCTCTTCCCTCGAAACATTTTTTCTAGTTAGTAATCAATACTTTTGGGTGGTTTCCATTGGATTTATTTATGGAACCGGAAACACCCAATAGTTCTTCATCCAAATGGACCTAATTTCCAAAGCTAGTCATTTGTTAATTTTTATCATATGATACTTAGGAACATTCATTGGTTGTGAGGATAGGAGGTTAGACTCATCACACCCTTTTGGGGGGAATTATTGCATTCTACGGGATTCTCTAATAGATTTGAGATATTTTCAAGAACCCTTATTAATTAAAAAATTATAACATAGGTTTCCCTTGGAATTTTCAATCAATTATTAGCATGTGTGAAATTTATAATCATCAGTATGTAGACAAGGTTCTTCTTTAGTAGAGACATCCATATGTATTCATGGTTCTCCATCAATGGTATCCTCTCATATACTATTTTGAAATTCTTTTAACTATCATTTTGATAATACTTGTTTTTAATCCACTCTATGGAGGAATCTATAATCTATGGTCATCCAGGGAGACGAATGTTTTTTTTTGATATTGGGATCATACCCATAAACGGGTTACCTACATATCATTGTGAAGGTAATCAGAACCCTTTTAGTTTGGTGCCTCTTAATGGGACACATCATACCTTTTAAGGTCTTGTGATAAGGACCTAGTCATACAGTTTAATGTCATTTGGTAAAGAAATATGTAGAGACCCGAAGCTTAACGTACATGGACATTACATTACTTTTTCGGAACACTTAATACATAACAAAAACAGACACACAAGGACCGTAAGAGTTTAGTGTCTTTGGAAACTCGGAATATAATCTTCTAATCGTGGTGAAAGATCTTCAACATCTCCCATAAAGATCTTCCCCCCTTTTTTTTACCTAAAACCTTTCTTTATTTCCTTGGGAAAAGAAAACATAAAAGGGTGATCTCAAATGATCAGTAAGGGTAAAAAAAAGAAATATCAATCACATCATATTCATAAGAACATAAAATTTTGGAAATCATAACCTGCAAAAGAGATCATAATATCATAACATGGGATAAATCATAGTAGTGAAATGTAATCCCAATAATCATAACATAAAACATGAAACTTTGTGGCATACACACATAATCATAGAGAATCATTTCTTATTAGTCAAGACTCATTTCCAAGACTATCTTAGTGGACAAAGTCCCTTTCTGAACCGAGTTCACTCCTCGTTTTAGTCCTGTTTCACTGAATCGGTATAACCTACCGTTCCAGCCATGTCTATCTCATGAGATATAAAATATTTAGCCAATGAATTGGAGGGAGATATAGGTCCCACCCATCTCATAATGATACCATTCTTATGTGTGCCACAAAATCAAAAACCATACATCATAGCATAACCCATGTAATAAAAATGGGAATCTTAAACATCATGAAATCATAAAACAATTCATATAAGATAATGGAATTCATAAAAATAATTCCATCACAACATAGTCAAATCAATATAATAATAGGGATATAAATAGAACCCTTTATTATCTAATATGGGATTTTTTTTGATAAAACACTTGAACTCCATTCTTGAGGAAAATATTCTTTCTACTTCAAAAACACTTTTCCTTTCTTAACATGTCATAAAATTCTAAACTAAAAGAAGTTTATTAAAAATAAACTTGAAAACTTGTAAAGGAAGCTTGTTGGAAATAATGTTTTAAAAAACCATTCATGCCTTATAAGTTAAAAAACATTCTTCTCGTCCTTTTGTCGGAAAAGTCAAAAAGTACCTTGTATGAAAAACGACAAAAGATTCCTTTCATATATTTTACTAAAAACTCACCGAAGGGTAAAATTGGATTTAAACAATTGTAGGTGGATGGAAATAATATTAAATATTAAGGAAACATAGATTTGGATGATAAAATACACCCCAGTAAACACCAAAGTATAAACAATATCGGATAAAAATGAGATTGTGATATTTCCCTTACCTTAGGTCTGATTTGCTTCGTAAGTGTCCGAACCTCCTGTATAATGGTTTAAATAATGTCATTGACTTATTCCAGAATCATACTCATTGTTAGGATATCATATATGGTTCACTTATGACTTTATATTACCCGTTCTTTTGTAAATTCCATGTTAAAGAGCGTTTTGGGTAAAATTGTTTCATTTGTAGTCCGTTTTTTGACTTGTAATTATTCATATGATTACTTAGATCATGATTATTTAATTCCAGAATATAAAACATGATTTATATATAATATATATTCAGAATATACATATATATAATAAATCTGTAAATGGAAAGAAATACACCATTCATGGAGACGGTAGGCTGTACGTACGCATGAACGCTGTTTTCGTTTCCTTATTGAGTTGAATGGAATTAAGTAGATGACATACACATAAATCAAGTATAATTATTATGTCATATATTTCATGATTACTTATTATATGTACTTTATAATCCTTCATGAATGGTTAAAGTGGAGAATGAATCTCATCGCGTCGTGGAGACGGTAGTCCGTACGTACGCACGAGCGATGATATTGTTCTCATGATCGTGGGACTATATTGGAGTGTATGTATACTATTTCAGAATCAATATCACTTTAAAATAATCATATATAGTTATTATTTACACCATTATACCCATCCAAGTAAGGTGGTGGTGGAAAATAGATTTCACCACGGCGTGGAGACGGTATTCCGTACGTACGCACGTGCGGTGATTTCATTTTCCATAGGATGGATAGATGGTGAAATAGGGTTGTTTCATACTTATAATAACATATCCGTATATGAGTGATACTGATGTTATTACTTCATAATGAAACAACATAATAAGAATAAGTGGAAGAAGAAATAATGTTGAAAGAATCGGTAACGGACATTACCTCTTCTTTGAAGCGCCTCTTTGAGATCTTCTTTTAGGGCACTAAAATTGGTCTTTGAGGAATACCAGAACCTCTAAGATGTTTATAGGGAAGTGGAGAAGAGAATTTGGCAGGGGTTTGCCGATATTGAAGGCTCAAAGTTGTGTGAGGAAGAGAGGGAGGAGGTGCCGTTTTATAAGGGAGGAGAGGGGCTCCTTTGGAAAACTAAAAATATTATTTTATTATAAAGTCATATTCGGTTTTAAATAGCTCAAAATTGATTTATTTCGAAGATAAGGTGGGTATGGGTCGAAATAATCTCATCCAATAGAATTTATACAAGTTTAGGGTCCTATTTTAACCTTATCATTTAGATTTAACATTAAGTTAAATAATGTTACTTTTATCGTGTCTTCTTGTGTTCTTGTACTATAAGGTTAATATACTTACTATAACAAGCCAAACGAACCCAAGGTTGTTTATTATTAATATATATAACCTTATATAAGTCATTTGGCCGAACCTTAGATTTTTAGGAATAAAATAACAATTAATAATATAATATTTGTTTTAAAAACTATTTTATGTCAATTTTGACACTATTTAGTAATTGATTTTTGTGAAACTCATAACAGAATGATTAGTTCTAAAAACGTTAATTACATAAATAATAACATGTAATATTAACCAAGATAATTAGTGGAATTCATAAAAAGTCTCAAATTATATTTATTTGGGTATTTATAATATCAATTATTTTAATTTTTCACTATTATGGTAATTACTGTATCATCATTGTGTCATAAATAAATTAATTTATTTAATGTCTAAAAATTATAAATAAAATATAATTATTTAGTAAATCTTATTATCTTTCTAATGAATATTTACAATAGAATTTATCTTATGTATAACCCTATATTAAAATTTTTTTAGTAAATAAACTTTGATTTTAACTCTTTTAACTCTTCTTTGAATTAAATAATAATAAATGTCCTAATCTAATCCAAGTGGGCCTAAATGGTCATAATTTATCCCTAATGTTGTTTTTGGTCGAATTACACTTATCTAATAGAATTAGTACATGTGTTAGGGTAATAAAAATATCATTTTTACCCTTAATTACCCTATTAACTTTTAACCGTCCTAAAAAAAAGTAAAAACTTAATATTCACCAAATATTATTTTTTATCTCATTGAACCACATTTTACTTACTAACATCAACCGTGTCTCTCGGATTTTTGAAATTCCACTCACAGAAGCGGTAAAATTAAGTTTTATGAAAAATTCATTTTTTTACTACCACTTAGTGGTTTCACTATTCATCAAAAAATGAAAGTTTCCAGAAAAATACCAAAAATTAGGCCTAAGCTATATTTGATATTATGAACTCAAAAATGATGTCTATTTTACCAAATTCAAAAAATATCAGTTACATTAACTAATTTAAAAATTTATTCCTGTTGTCAAAACAAATGGCGTGTTTTTAAGAGATAATAACTATCAAAAGATTGACACTTGTTTATAACTGGTTTAAATGTAAAATTACATCCAATGACCAACATTGTATTAAATTGTAAAAATATATTCTAAATATACTTTAAAACCACTCAAATTAATAATTTATCACTATTAATTATTTCGATTAAAAAGTTGTTTTTAATTAAAATTTAGTAATTTTCACTATTCATCAGAATATGAAAGTTATCCGAAAAGTAACAAAATTTCACCTTAGGCTAAATTTGATACTCTGAATCCAAAAATGAAGTCCATTTTGAGAGATAAATTTCTAAAATTTTAAAATGGGGTTATTATTATTTATAACGGCTAGTTTTATTAATATTTTAATAGCATATCGTTGTTTAGTGAAACTCGGTATTGCGTACTACGCACGCTATCGAGGAAGGTTGTGATTGCATGTAATGCAAGGCAAGTCAAGGATGCGTGTTGAGCAAGATCCTTTGGGTGTAGCATACAATACAAGACATTAATGAAATTAAAAAGAATATTTTTCATAAAATCACGGGGTGTTACATTCTACCCCCCTTAAAATGAATTTCGCCCTCAAAATTCTTCGGGGTTATAAATGGTTTACTATTCAAAAGTTTCTTTAATAGAAACCCAAATCGTAAAAAGGAATACCAAAACCAATCTTTAAAAACAAAATTATGAAACGTAACGGTTACCCAAATAAACTAATCACTGGGTTTCCACATAGGTGAAAATATGGATATGGAAGAGAAATCTAACCATCATGTTCTAATGGAGAGTGCTAGAGAACATGGCTATAGAAAAGCCAACCATCACAAAGCCATAAATTTGTGACGATCTAGGTACCATCTGATTCGTCGGATATAAGGGAACTAGGACAACATTTTTTTTGGTTTTCAAGATCATTTCCCTAAAGTTGAAGATTTTGAATTAGAATAAATACTTACTTTATTTTAGTACAATCTCACTGTTTTTTGTGCTTTGAACAATTTCCACTTCATCTCTTAATGAAATGAAGTTGAATTTGTTATTCATGAAGTGTTAATAGATCATGTGATAGAATGATGGGTCATTCCATCTGTTTCAAAGAAAAGGTTAGCAAAAGTTATCAAATATACATAAGTCCATCTATCGTATATCGTTCCAAAATGGACATATACTTCATTTATCATACAACATAAAAAAATTAAACTAGTTTATACTAACCAGGGACTTCCTGTATGCCAGTGGTAGGCGATAAAGGCCAGTCGCACTTCGGTTGTGGGTTCGATTCCCACAGCCCTGTCCGACGCGATGGGTTGTTGCCCGTCCTGCAGGTTGTCCTTTTTCTAAAACTACATTACTATAACATCACATAAATAATATCAAAAGTTCTATCCTTAAACAATACTAACTTATGTCCAACATAATCCATTCCAATCTTTAGGAAATACTTCGGTCCAAGATCATAATATAAAGAAAATGATTACTTGAAATGTCATCAAACAAGAATGCGAATACCATCATTTATCCCCCATATATCCTGTTGGTCACATTCCAATCATGTGAATACCTTAATCATGTATTCTCTTGAAAAATTAATACCCATTAAACCTTAGTGAAAACATGAATGTTGTCAAAAGTTAACTCTTTCCACATACCAAAATCCAAAAATTCTATATACTCAATCCATTACATAACCTTCTCCTTATATCAGTCATGATCTCATGAATACTATCAAACATTTAATTTTCTCCTTATCCCCTCATTATGCTCATATCATCTATATTCCAAAAATATCTGAATATCCTTTAATGGATACTGCTACCATTAATCATACACTTTCAAAACTCAAGGAAAGACAACAGTGTAACAATCCTTAGATGTCTCTTTATTCCATACTACCATGAGATTACTTATACAACATTACACTTGATAAACATGTAATCATTCCACTACCTTCTTAAACCATTGACTGAGCTTCAACAATTCTTTCAACTCACATATCATTTGTAGTCTCTTCATCATCATCAACATAAATACTACTCATACGGCCGTACTGATTCTCTTCATTAGACTTTCCCTTAGGGAATTGGTTTTCATAATGCCCGTACATTCCACATTTAAATCATTTAACCATTGTTGATGTCATATAAATACCATTACCCTCATCCATAGTGTTAATTGAACCTTTTTCCTTTGCACTTAATGGATTTGTGTCCTTCTTTTCCACACCCAAAGCATCTTCCAGTTCCCTTGAAACATTCTCCTCGATGCCTCTTCCCACATGATTTACATAGGGGAAATTGAACTTTCTTTCATCTATGATCATCATGAAACTCCATCTTTCTATTACTAGCCGAGTCAGGAAACTTACCAAATTTGAGTTTATTGATCATATTATGAGATTGCTGATTTGGCATAATAATGATGGTGGGACTTCCAAATCCCATTTCATTTGGTTTCTCATGAAGAATATCATTCCATTGTCCATAATATCCTCCATTATCGTGAATCATCTTGTTTCCAGCGATTTTCTAAAACCCAAAAAGAATAGTGTTAGAGGCAAAAATCATAATAAAGGGGGAGTAACTTCAATATCTAACATCTTAGGTTAAATTCTAATATCGTTACCATAGTTCTAGGACTATATCCTATACGTATACTTATCCTTAGGGGAATACCTAGACATACCTTAGAAATATCTCTAGGGATCTCACTAATGTTTTCGCATCCTAGTTTCCAAAGGTTGACTAAACCTTTCCTCTGATACCAACTGTAGAGACCCGAAGCTTAACGTACATGGACATTACATTACTTTTTCATAATACTTAATACATAACAAAAATAGACACACAAGGACCGTAATAGTTTAGTGTCTTTGGAAACTCGGAATATAATCTTCTAATCGTGGTGAAAGATCTTCAACATATCCCATAAAGATCTTCCCCCTTTTTTTACCTAAAACCTTTATTTATTTCCTGGGGAAAAGAAAACATAAAAGGGGGAGCTCAAATGCTCAGTAAGGGTAAACAAAAGAAATATCAATCACATCATATTCATAAGAACATAACATTTTGGAAATCTTAACCTGCAAAAGAGATCAGAATATCATAACATGGGATAAATCATAGTAGTGAAATGTAATCCCAATAATCATAACTTAAAACATAAAACTTTGTGGCATACACACATAATCATAGATAATCATTTCTTATTAGTCAAGACTCATTGCCAAGACTATCTTAGTGGACAAAGTCCCTTTCTGAACCGAGTTCACTCATCGTTTCAGTCATGTTTCACTGAACCGATATAACCTACCATTCCAGCCATGTCTATCTCACGAGATATAAAATCTTTACCCAATGCATTGGAGGGAGATATAGGTCCCACCCATCTCATAATGATACCATTCTTATGTGTGCCACAAAATCAAAAACCATACATCATAGCATAACCCATGTAATAAAAATGGGAATCTTAAACATCATGACATCATAAAACAATTCATATAAGATAAAGGAATTAATAAAAATAATTCCATCACAAAATATTCAAATCAATGTAATAATAGGGATAGAAATATAACCCTTTATTATCTTAGATGGAAATTGTTTTGATAAAACACTTGAACTCCATTCTTGAGGAAAATACCCTTTCTACATCAAAAACACTTTTCCTTTATTAACATGTCATACAATTTGTTGACGCTCCTTTCGTCAAAGAATCTAAAGATCGGAAAAGGGGAATATCTAAGCATAAAGTGATTCATCCTTTGAAGAAACATCAAAAATCGACAAAGGGATGAACAATAAGAACATTTCCCATAGGTTGCGCAAGTTCCCTCATGGTCGTGAAAGTACACTTGCGTGCCGCCTAGTGGTCATGCAAGTACTTGCGCGCTGCCTAGTGGTCATGAAAGTCTACTTGCGCGACCCCTTATGGTCGTGCAAGTGACTTGCGCGACCTAAGTGATAACCGCTCAGTAACCGCTCGGGGTCTTCTCCTGCCTATAAATAGACCTTGTGGGCCCCCCATTCGGGAAGATCTTTTTCCAGAAACTCGGATTGAAGCTCTCGACGCCCAAGTCTTTTCTCGAAGCTTCCGGAACACTTCTAAGGTAATTTCTTACCTAGAATGGAAGATCTAAAGAGAAGAAAGAAGTACTAAGTGTTGAAACTTATCAACACTTGCGCGCCGACTTATTTCCTTCAATATAACTTGCGTGTCCCTTTTCTGGAAGAACCTCAAGAGGATTCTAAAGGGTTTAAAAAAGAGTCGCTCAAATATTTCAATGCTGGTTGAAAATCGCGCAAGTACACCATGTGTCGTGCAGGTATACATGCGCGACCAAAACTTGCGCGCCCACGGAAGACTTCCGTGCCTTTCAAGACTTGCGCGCCCCTACCTTTTTTGGTGCCCATATTTCCCATTTTACCCCTCTTAAGCCATTACACCTTTCCTTTTCAAGATTCGGTCTTCAAGACACTCTTCAAAGCCATTTATGGCATGATTTCTTGATCTGACTTCCTTATTTGAAAGGAATTCTGTGGAATATCTCTCAAAACCTAGTGATTTAAATATCCTTATGTCACTAAATATAGAGAGTTCATTCATTCAACCTCATCCTTTAAGATGAGAGAATCCTTAACTTGGGCATCCTCCTCAGGAGTAAGCCCCAATCATAATCCTTAACTTGGGCATCCTCCTCAGGAGTAAGCCCCAATTTCAAATCTGGGCATCCTTCTTTAGGAGTAAGCCCCAAATTCTTAAAGTTCCCAAACTTGGGCATCCTCCTCAGGAGTAAGCCCCAACCTAAAGTATGGGCATCCTCCTCAGGAGTAAGCCCCAAACCTTAATCCCTAACCTGGGTCTCCTTTTCAGGAATAAGACTCAGTCATAATCTTGGGCATCCTTCTTAGGAGTAAGCCCCAAGTCCCCTAACCTGGGTCTCCCTTTTAGGAATAAGACTCAGTCATAACCTAGGCCTCCATTTTTAGGATTAAGTCCCAGTCATAATCTTGGGTTTCCTTTTCAGGAGTAAACCCCAAGCCCCCTTAAATTTCTCTTAACCAGTCCTAATTTACCCTTGATTTGGGTTTCCTTTTCAGGAGTAAAACCCAATCATAAGTCCCCTCCTAACTTGGGAATCCTCCTTAGGTGTAAGCCCCAAGATTAGAATATTCAAATCTCCATAAAGCACATATACCTTTATGGACCCTGTTCCTGGATTTTCTCCCTAAAAGTGAATCCTAAACCTTCATCTATCTGGGCAGTCATACATACCTAAGCCCCAAACAATTTCTTATGATTGCATCTTTCATGGCACAATTGTCTAATTTTTACCAATACCTCTTGTTTCTCACACCGAGCATGACTCACGTGAGCTTAGAGTGTAAAAGTAATTATGACATTCTTCTTTGAGCCATCAATCATAAAAAATAATACTCCATCATTCGAACTACGTGGGTTCTGATTCCTTTTCCAAAACAAAGGATACGCAGGTAGCCCATTTTTGGGTTCGATCCCAACTTTGAAATAATCCCTGTCCTTTTGATGACGATAAACTTCAAGTGCCCCACTAAGTGGCTTTAAAACCATCCCGGTCATCATAATGACCAAGAGACTTTTATATAAATGTTTTGAAGGATACCATTGACCAAGAATCTCTAAACAGATATAGATGATTCTCAATTGATGAAGAACCTCGAATACATATAAAAGATTCTCTAAATTTCTTGCATATTTAATCATTGATTGTTAAAACTAAAAGAAAGCACATTTTATACTTGGTAATGTAATAAGGATTCACGAACATAACTTAAATCTATAAAGAGAGTCCCGGAGTAGACAATAATTCCCCTCAAAAAGGTGTGGTGAGTCCGACCTCCCATCCTCTCGACCAATGCAAATTCCTAAGCCTCATCAGTCCACAAACTAATGAGCTCCTACCTTTGGAAAGTAGGTCCAAACGGATGTGGAATCATTGGATGTTTCCGGTTCTAAGAACAAACCCGCTAGAAACCGATCGGAACGTTTGAACCTCCCGTCCATGAGGTCATCCCCGAAATTCGTCGAGGAAACAAAAATGGTGAACCCGACGTGAATCCATAACCAAGTTAAAGTGATGTTATTCTTTTTTGTTAGGCCCCTTGGGCCAACAAAGCAATCATTGACATGTGCTCATCCAAAAGATGTAGTGGCCGGATTCATCTTGATTATGTCTGTTATATGGAACAGGCACTCTTTTCTCAAGATCTTCTGCAAAATGGCTTTCCTTAAATTCACCCCTGTGAATACTGCTGCTGTGAACACCTCTACTGTGAGGTCTGCTGCTGTGAAAACCAATGCTGCTACTCCTGCTGGAACGTCATCCGCTCTTAGGATGACATCACCAACTCAGTGTATTCAACGCTGGGTTTCTAATGCACTGGTTAAGGAGTACCGTCGCAACGGTACTATCCCAACTCTGGAGGCCGCTCGTCAAGCCCTCCAAGTTAACAACTCTACCTGGTCGTCCGGACAACGGCGGCTAGCGATCAAGAAGCAGGCGGTGCTGACTACCGTCTCCAACCGTTTCGGGTCGTTATCCCCAGAACACAATTTCCATTCACTCCCTACTCTGAGGAAGTGAATGAGCAGGTCCCGCAGGACCTTAATTCGAAAAGACAGGAGTCCTTATCAAGGGCTCCCATCAACAATCGTCGCCAGACTCGTGCGGTAGTGCGCCCTCAACATGATGAGGGTACTGACTCCAGGCATTTAGCTCAGGTTCCTCGAACTCGAGCAAGCAAGATGAACCGCCATAGACGGAATCCGGTGAACAATGGGCAGGTTGTCATCCCTGCCATCTCCGGAGAAGTCCACCAACCTAACTTGGTGGCAAACAACGAGCAGGCACACACACCTGCCCGTTTTAATTCCGTTGTCCAGCAGACTCGTCTGGCAGCATCAAGCCAATCCCGCCAGGCAATTCCGGTGGAGTACTGTAGGCAGGAACATACACCTGCTTATACATCACCAGTTAGTCAGTAGGCTCGTCTGACTACATATGATGGATCTCGTCAACCGCGTTTGGCGAAGTGTAATCAGCAGGCACATACACCTGCTAATACTAATCAAGCCTACCAACAGTCTCGCTTGGTAGCACACGGAGAAGTCAGTCGGAAAGTCCCGACGACAAACAGGAGGCAGACTCAACTCTCTGCCTCCACACTTGAGTACTGTCAGGATTCACTGACAGGAAAAGGAGGACAGGAGCAGGCACATACACCTACTCCAATCCCGGAATGGACGTATATCCCCGTTCCGGCGGCTGAAGTCACCAAAAATATTTTGTCAATGGTGAAAGAGCAGAAGCAAATTCCTACTCATATTCTGGATGCTTTCCAGGATATCATAATAGATTCAGCATCATCACAGGGACAGACACATAAATCTATCCCTAGCAGTGGAGTGACACATCAACGATTCACTCCGGAACAGACACACACATCTGTTCCAGTCCAAGAGGGTTATGGGGCATACTCCCCCATATCAAACGGACAACCAAGTCAGGCACATACACCTGATTTGAGTGGAGATCTTCAGCGTAACCTGACCATCTTTCCAGATCAGGCACATACACCTGCTCAGAGTAACCAATTTCGTCAACAAGTGGTTTCTAAAGTGAGTAAGAAGGCATCTAAGAAAAAGATCCGCCAAGCACAGTCAGGAGATCAAAGTCCAATCTGCAACAAGGCCTTGCTCGATGCTGGAGTTCTTGAAGCCCTCAGACATTTATCTGTTGGAATTCAAGATTCTACTCCCTCAGTTCTCAATAACGAGAACATTAATTTTTAAGGTCTTAAACAGACACTTCCTCATGAAGGCTTGCTTCATGAAAGTTCGGTCAATCTTGAAGTTTCTTCTTCAGATGAGAGCCACAGGAACCCTCTGTGTGGTCAGAAGACCAAGGAGAAAGAGATTTCATCTTTTGCTGTAACCCATCATGACGGTCCTCCTCATGGTGATGAACTTCGCTGCGAAAGTCCTCTCCGCAGTAGTGATTCACGTTGTCTCGAAAATTCTTCATAAGGCAATGTAGTGACGAGAAAGACCTCCTATCTTGAGGCACTTGCAAACGTAAAACCAGTCATGTCTGATGCTTTACTATCGGCAGGTGAAACTCTTTCTCCATCAGAAGATATCCTGGGGTTCAGGTTATTCTCCGAACCATCCCTGGGTCATTCATCTTCCTGCATGAATAGTGATATCTCTACCAATCTTGTTGAATCTGATGAAGCAACAAGGAAACACCAACTCTGGTCCAAACAGGTAGAAGAATCTTCATTTAATGATAAAGAGGAAATGTTGAACATGAGGAAAAAACTGGCAAAAGGTGAAGTACCAGTCATGTTTTGGCCTTTGGCTGACTCCCAGTACGACATTCCAAAGATGTTGACGGATGATGGAATCCATGATATTCGTCTCAACATATGGAAGACTCTTTGTCAATTTAAGAAGAAAGTATTATCTTACGGTGATTATGAAAATCATATTAAGATAATAGAAGGGTTACAATGCCAGATTGATTTGGCATCTCTATCAGTCTCTTGGTATCCGAAGGCTAAAAAGCAACAATGAACCCTTCAACGTTCATGCCTTGGCGCACTAAGAAAATTGCGTCAGTTAATTGCCAATGCTCCATCTGATGTTCATATCAGAGGATGGGGTGTTCACGGAGCACTACATTTCACAGTGCTTTCCAGTCAGCAAAGCCCGCCGAAAATGGTCTCATGCAATGTTATTGCCCATGGCCGGCCACAGTCAATGGGCTTTGTTCATAATCAAAAGCTTGCTCAAGAACAGGCTTCAACTAGTTCCTCTCAAAATCAAGTATATAAGAACAATTTGTTGAATTGCTCCTACATCAAGCAGGTGAGAATATTGCACAAGCCTCTCGTCTGGAGCAAACACGTCATCAAATGACAGAAGTTTCGGAAATCATCCAACGATCTGTTGAACCAGGTGATAAAAGTGGATACAGGTTAATGCATCTAGCTAATTTCCGAACTAAGATTCGCAAGATCAAGAGAGATTTTAAAAAGATCTCAGACATAGCATGTCAAGAGACACCCCAGCTTGCCAGACTGGGGACTTCTCTAACCCAACCCTTAGAGTCAACAAATGGGATTCGAGGAGTTGAGCGGAAGCAGCAGGAACATCCCCAGTCCACCGGAATGGGGACTTTTTCAAATCCTCAATCCCTCCCTCAGATAAAGTCAGTATTCTCTCGATTAGGGAATAAAACTCAAGAGGAACGAAGAGCCAAGCTATCAGGAGATTCTCTCCAAGTGACGGTTCTCCAAGAAGTTCCTGAGGGATCAAGTCAACGAAATGCCATGTCTCATCATGGACATAGAAGAAGACAATATCACAGAAATGCTGATAGAAAGGATTCCATGCAATATGCATCCATTAATGTCATCAATGTCGTTGCTGCTGATTCACCAGATGAGGCTCAATCAGAGGGATCAGATGAAGAGGTTCCTGCTCAAGAAGTTGCGCACACAGACTTAAATGAAGAAGGTGTGTGCACACATAATCAAAGGCTTACCCAAAATCTGGGTATTCCTTCAAGTAACCCACTTCCCCCTCTCCGAAAAGGATCCAATAAGGGGAAAGGAAAGAATCATGTTACTTCTCACCCTTCCTCTGAAGGAGGTCAATCGCTCTCATTAGAGCAAAGGTTTGCACAACAGGAGGAAGAAATGAAAGAATTAAGAAGGTTGAATGCAGAACTACTTCAAAGTAGTCTTCTTCTTAAGAATGCTGAAGTCCGACACCCGAAGGAATTTGTTGTAACTACTGAGATGGATCAGGAATATCCTCCTTTATCAGTACACCCTCAGAGGTCTAATCCTACGGGTCAAACGAAACAACGGTTGGCAGCACTACCATTAGTTGCAGCACCAACCACCACGTCTGTCCAAGCTCCATTTATTGCACCTACTCAAAACCAAGTTCAACCTGATGTTTCTCAAAAGTTAATAACTACTATTGAGTCATTAACAGCTCGGTTAGAAACTATGGATGGAAAACGGGCGCAAGTTCAACCTGAAAAGAAAGTTTACCCTGAATGGGTAGATTCAATTTCTCCTCCATCCAGTTTTGGAAAACCTGTTTTCCCTACTTTCAATGGATCAGGCGACCCTGAACAACATTTGACACATTACGTGTCTTGTTGTGATCCTATGATGGGAACTCCAGAGCAGCATAAAGCAGTGAAACTCAGATGCTTCGTGCGAACCTTGCAAGGACCAGCTTTTGTCTGGTATACAAGCTTGCAATCCCGGTCAGTCATCGGATGGGAGGATCTTCGTCAAAAATTCCTTCTTCAGTTTAGCTCAACTTTGCCAAAAACGACAGTTTTCGATCTTACAAATTGAAAGCAAAGAGAGAATGAAATAGTCTCTTATTTCATTGCTCGTTGGAAGGGATTAACATATTCCTTGAGTTTAGCACTCCCTCAGGAGGAATTATTTCCAATCTGTGTGGAAAATTTGTGTGACGAATTACGCACGCCATTGATCCCTGTGAAATACACAGGAGGGTTTTGAGACCTTACTTCAATCGCTCAGAAGATTGAAGATTCCTTTATACAGGCTAAGGTTAAATCTCGTATAATTCCGTCAGCTCCAGGAAGAAGAATGGGTAAAGCAGAAACTGCTACAGTTATGCTTAAACAAGCACCTGTACCTATATCTACTTCAAAACCTTCATCTTCTCGAAGGACTCCACCTCCTGAACGCCAACAACAAAGGCCGTTTCGACCAAATGATCAAAGAGATCAATGACGAAAACAATTTGAGGATATGAAGAGTAAAACATACTCTTTCCTAAGTGAGCAAGTTCCTGGTTACTTCATTTCAGCTCTGGAAAATAATTTGGTTCAATTACCAGTGTCGAAGAGGCCAAACAAGGAAGGAGATGAAGACCATCCCAATTATTGTCCCTTTCATCAAATGTTGGGGCATCCCATCCAGGAGTGTTTTGTCTTTAAAGACCTCCTGCAAAAGATGGTCGACTTGGGACAAGTCAAATTGAAGGGTTCTTCAACTTATGTAGCATGTATTACCGCGATAGATCCAGAGGAAGGAGGCGAGTGGCAGGAAGTCAAAAGAAAAACTGCGAAAAAATATGATGATTGGATGGTCAGAAAGACAATCAATCGGACCCATTCCATTTTGCGAACACAATTGAAGAAGCCCATTGTGTCTCTTACAAAAGTTGCAGTAAAGCCTCCATCAAAAGACAAATCCTCAAAAGGACAGCGCAATTCAAAGAAGAAAGAGGAATCAGGAGAAGATGAGTATGTATCAAAGCCTAAATTGTCTTTTACTTTGAAAGATTTCATGCCATCTACTTCAAAGCCACGGGCACCGCCCCACCAAACGGCACAGCCTAAACAGGCTAATCAGGAAGAGTCTTTATCAGACGAAGAGTTAATCTTTGGTTCTGTTTAATCGCAATGGATGGAGAACTCATCACAACTCCAACTAATGCCAGATTTCTGAAGAAGTATTTTGTATAAACACAAAATATTGTTCCCAGAGCCAAAACAGTCACATTGGTTCATGATATGTCCTACATGACACTAAACTGTATTATGTCCTATCTACATGACATTAAACTGTACAGAAATTCCTTATTTGTCCGAGATGACATTAAACTATATTTTGTCCTACATGACACTAAACTGTATTATGTCCTATCTACATGACATTAAACTGTACAGAAGTTCCTTATTTGTCCGAGATGACATTAAACTATAATTTGTCTGAGATGACATTAAACTATATTATGTCCTACATGACACTAAACTGTATTATGTCCTATCTACATGACATTAAACTGTACAGAAGTTCCTTTTTTGTCCGAGATGACATTAAACTATATTTTTCCCTAGCAACATGACATTAAACTGTGTGGCACTTTCATCGTCCAGCATGACGTTAAACTGTAAAAAGTCCCCAGAACTGATATCCTCATATTGGTTCACCTTAGTCCTAGCTACATGACTTTAAACTATACAGCACCAGTTCGTCCTTGCTATATGACGTTAAACTATACAGCAATGGTCCAGTATGACTTTAAACTGCAACTTCCTCCCACACGACATTAAACTGTGAAAAAGTTCCCTAAACCGTCCAGCATGACCTTAAACTGCATCATCCCTGGTCCATGTATATGACCATAAACTATTTGCAAATCCCTTATGTCCAGCAAGACGTTAAACTGTGACATCCTAACTACATGACGCTAAACTGTATAAAAGTCCCTCACGTCCGGAAAGACGTTAAACTATATAATCATCAAAGGTCCAACATGACATTAAACTACACCATCCACGGTCCATGCATATGACCTTAAACTATTCGCACTTTCATCCAACATGACATAAATGATGTGTTATTTTGTCCTTACTGCATGACATTAAACTGCACAGTCCCCCTTTCGTCCAATATGACGTTAAAATATTTTATCCCCATCGTCCTAACTACATGACGCTAAACTGTACAGAAAATCCTTGATATGTCCTACATGACATTAAACTGTTATTTTGTCCCTGCTACATGACACTAAACTGTGCAGCACCAATAGTCCTAACTGCAAGACTTTAAACTGCATAGTCCCTTTTTTATGTCCTACATGACATTAAACTGTGAATCGTTAAGGTTGTTATTACCTCTTGTTTCTCACACCGAGTATGACTCACGTGAGCTTAGAGCGAACATCAACTATAACACTCCATTTGGGCCACTAACCATGTGTAAGTCCCAACAACATTTTTTTAGATCATTGTCCACAAGAACAACTTGATCATTAATTCATTCTTTAATTGAACTACACGGACTTTGATCCTTGCCCTCCAGGCTGGGTATGTAGGCAACCTCCCAGGGTTCAAGCCCAAAAACAATCTCTTCACATCGGTTCACCACCATCTCATATGATGTTGATTTGTGAAACCGCCCCTGGAATCAATATCTTTACATTGATTCACTTTCGTCCTTGTTATATGACGTTAAACTATACAACACTTTTGTCCGGTACGACAATAAACTACAATATTCTTTGATTTCCTCATTTGAGAAGGAACCATTATTGACATTGATTTTTTTCAATCATGTTTCATTTCAAAAGACTACGTGCATACATGGTAATGCCTAAACTTTTTATCTTCGGTTAAACCATCATTGCACTAAAGTCCCCTTTCACCCTTCACATGTATAAACCAAATTTGTACAAAGGGTAGTTCTAGAAATATGTGGGCTTGATTCCCATCCTTATGGGATACGTAGGAACGTTCGAGTATCCCTCGAATCCAGCCCCAAGTCTTTTGGGCCTAACCCCAAATTTCACTTACAGTCCCTTGGCTGAAAAGTCCTCATGAAAACACACACTGTGTATTCATTATTATGGTCCGAATTCTATGACCCTAAACTAAGATCATTCATACTTTCGTCCTGCACGACGTTAAACTGCATTTCAAGAACTACGTATGGCTTGATTCTCATTCTTATGAGATACGTAGTGAAGTCCAAATTTCAATTCAGGACCCATCCACAACATGATTATGGTTTTCATTGACCTATGTATCTCTATATACATTGGACAATACCCATATATATGTGTTATAATCCTAACCTTAAATATTTTCAGATCTTCATAACCCTTTTCATGACTTCTAGTCACAAAAATGTCAAACTTCTGAGAATTCTTTTGCTTAACTATGCATCACGTGCCCATAGGTGGCCTTGCATAAACAGTCCACATAACAGACTTGTCAGCCGAAAGATGCTATTTATTTGACCATGCAGCCAATGCCCTTAGGTGGCCCTGCATATTTCAACCCCCTAACGGGTTTTGTTAAATAAAAGTAACTTCATTCTTGGGAAGAATGCCTCCTTTGTCCTTATTTGTCTTAAACGACAGTATGTAGGGATCCGCAAAAAATAGCCATCCTTAACATATTTGTCCCATATCCTTTTTCATGATCTGAAAGTATTCAAGTCTATGGTTTATTCTTCTTCCCTACGTTTGGGTCAGACCTTCGTAGGAGTGATATTCATCCAATTCTTCGATATTCTTGTTCGGAAATATCTTCTCCATATTCAAGTACCTCTTTCCATACAACAAACTCTATACTTTAGAAAATTTGAATCTCCATAAACATTCACTAGCTTTTAGCACTAGGAAAGTAAATTTCTGGGAGTTCTTTTGCCTGACTATGCAGCATGTGCCCATAGGTGGCCTTGCATAAACAGTCCACATAACAGACTTGTCAGCTGAAAGATGCTATTTATTTAACCATGCAGCCAATGCCCTTAGGTGGCCCTGCATATTTCAACCCCCTAACGGGTTTTGTTAAATAATAGTAACTTCATTCTTGGAAACTACTTATTCTAATGCCTTTTAGCTCTTTTTCATATCATTCCTCAGATTCAAATATTCTTAAGCCATAGTTTACATATTTTCCTTCATAATTGAGTATGGTAGTATGTTTTCAGATGAACTTTCAAGGAATTGTGTCAATTCTAACCCATTTTTTGTCAAAGCTATTTCGACCTTAAACATTAGCCCCTTTATGTCCTCCATGCATGACTTTAAACTACCCACAAAAGACAAAGGAACTCTGAATAAAAGTCAAGTTCCAGCACACTTGCGCGCTGCCCTCTGTGCCCTGAAGACTTGCGCGCCCCATTTTTCTTTGAATGTATTCAATTTCCTCAGAGTCAAATCCTCATTTTCTTTCCAGATCCAACTCTGAGGGGGGACTTTTGTTGACGCTCCTTTCGTCACATAATCTAAAGATCATAAAAGGGTAATATCTAAGCATAAAGTGATTCATCCTTTGAAGAAACATCAAAAATCGACAAAGGGATGAACAATAAGAACATTTCCCATAGGTCGCGCAAGTTCCCTCATGGTCGTGAAAGTACACTTGCGCGCCGCCTAGTGGTCGTGCAAGTACTTGCGCGCTGCCTAGTGGTCATGCAAGTCTACTTGCGCGACGCCTTATGGTCGTGCAAGTGACTTGCGCAACCTAAGTGATAACCGCCCAGTAACCGCTCGGGGTCTTCTCCTACCTATAAATAGACCTTGTGGGCCCCCCCATTCGGGAAGATCTTTTTCCAGAAACTCGGATTGAAGCTCTCGACGCCCAAGTCTCTTCTCAAAGCTTCCGGAACACTTCTAAGGTAATTTCTTACCTAGAATGGAAGATCTAAAGAGAAAAAAGAAGGCCTAAGTGTTGAAACTTATCAACACTTGCACGCCGACTTCTTTCCTTCAATATAACTTGTGTGTCCCTTTTCTGGAAGAACCTTAAGAGGATTCTAAAGGGTTTAAAAAAGAGTCGCTCAAATATTTCAATGCTGGTTGAAAATCGCGCAAGTACACCATGTGTCGCGCAGGTATACCTGCGCGACCAAAACTTGCGCGCCCACGGAAGACTTGCGCGCCTTTCAAGACTTGCGCGCCCCTACCTTTTTGGGTGCCCATCTTGCCCATTTTACCCCTCTTAAGCCATTACACCTTTCCTTTTCAAGATTCAGTCTTCAAGACACTCTTCAAAGCCATTTATGGCATGATTTCTTGATTTGACTTCCTTATCTGAAAGGAATTCTGTGGAATATCTCTCAAAACCTAGTGATTTAAATATCATTATGTCACTAAATATAGAGAGTTCATTCATTCAACCTCATCCTTTAAGATGAGAGAATCCTTAACTTGGGCATCCTCCTCAGGAGTAAGCCCCAATCATAATCCTTAACTTGGGCATCCTCCTCAGGAGTAAGCCCCAATTTCAAATCTGGGCATCCTTCTTTAGGAGTAAGCCCCAAATTCTTAAAGTTCCCAAACTTGGGCATCCTCCTCAGGAGTAATCCCCAAACCTTAATTCCTTTAACTTGGGCATCCTCTTCAGGAGTAAGCCCCAACCTAAAGTATGGGCATCCTCCTCAGGAGTAAGCCCCAAACCTTAATCCCAAACCTGGGTCTCCTTTTCAGGAATAAGACTCAGTCATAATCTTGGGAATCCTTCTTAGGAGTAAGCCCCAAGTCCCCTAACCTGGGTCTCCCTTTTAGGAATAAGACTCAGTCATAACCTGGGCCTCCTTTTTTAGGAGTAAGTCCCAGTCATAATCTTGGGTTTCCTTTTCAGGAGTAAACCCCAATCCCCCTTAAATTTCTCTTAACCAGTCCTAATTTACCCTTGATTTGGGTTTCCTTTTCAGGAGTAAAACCCAATCATAAGTCCCCTCCTAACTTGGGCATCCACCTTAGGAGTAATCCCCAAGATTAGAGTATTCAAATCTCCATAAAGCACATATACCTTTATGGACCCTGTTCCTGGATTTTCTCCCTATAAGTGAATCCTAAACCGTCATCTATCTGGGCAGTCATACATACCTAAGCCCCAAACAATTTCTTATGATTGCATCTTTCATGGAACAATTGTATAATTTTTACCAATACCTCTTGTTTCTCACACCGAGCATGACTCACGTGAGCTTAGAGTGTAAAAGTAATTATGACATTCTTCTTTGAGCCATCAATCATAAAACATCATACTCCATCATTCGAACTACGTGGGTTTTGATTCCTTTTCCAAAACAAAGGATACGTAGGTAGCCAATTTTTGGGTTCGATCCCAACTTTGAAATAATCCCTGTCCTTCTGAATGATGATAAACTTCAAGTGCCCCACTGAGTGTCTTTAAAACCAGCCCGGTCATCATAATGACCAAGAGACTTTTATATAAATGTTTTGAAGGATACCATTGACCAAGAATCTCTAAACAGATATATATGATTCTCTATTGGTGAAGAACCTCGAATACATATAAAAGATTCTCAAAATTTCTTGCATATTTAATCATTGATTGTTAAAACTAAAGGAAAGCACGTTTTATACTTGGTAATGTAATAAGGATTCACGAACATAACTTAAATCTATAAAGAGAGTCCCGGAGTAGACAATAATTCCCCTCAAAAAGGTGTGATGAGTCCGACCTCCCATCCTCTCGACCAATGCAAATTCCTAAGCCTCATCAGTCCACAAACTAATGAGCGCCTACCTTTGGAAAGTAGGTCCAAATGGATGTGGAATCATTGGATGTTTCCGGTTCTACGAACAAACCCGCTAGAAACCGATCGGAACGTTTGAACCTCCCGTCCAGGAGGTCATCCCCGAAATCCGTCGAGGAAACAAAAATGGTGAACCCGACGTGAATCCTTAACCAAGTTAAAGTGATGTTCTTCTTTTTTGTTAGGCCCCTTGGGCCAACAAAGCAATCATTGACATGTGCTCGTCCAAAAGATGCAGTGGCCAGATTCATCTTGATTATGTATGTTATATGGAACAGTCACTCTTTTCTCAAGATCTTCTGCAAAATGGATTTCCTAAAATTCACCCCTATGAATACTGCTGCTGTGAACACCTCTACTGTGAGGTCTACTGCTGTGAAAACCAATGTTACTACTCCTGCTGGAACGTCATCCGCTCTTAGGATGACATCACCAACTCAGCGTCTTCAACGCTGGGTTTCTAATGCACTGGTTAAGGAGTACCGTCGCAACGGTACTATCCCAACTATGGAGGCCGCTCGTTAAGCCCTCCAAGTTAACAACTCTACCTGGTCGTCCGGAAAACGGTGGCCAGCGATCAAGAAGCAGGCGGTGCTGACTACCGTCTCCAACCGTTTCGGGTCGTTATCCCCGGAACGCAATTTCCATTCACTCCCTTACTCTGAGGAAGTGAATGAGCAGGTCCCGCATGACCTTAATTCAAAAAAACAGGAGTCCTTCTCAAGGGATCCCATCAACAATCGCCGCCAGACTCGTGCGGTAGTGCGCCCTCAACATGATGAGGGTACCGACTCCAGGCATTCAGCTCAGGTTACTCGAACCCGAGCAGGCAAGATGAACCGCCAGAGATGGAATCCGGTGAACAATGGGCAGGTTGTCATCCCTGCCATCTCCGGAGAAGTCCACCAACCTAACTTTGTGGCAAACAAAGAGCAGGCACACACACCTACCCGTTTTAATTCCGCTGTCTAGCAGACTCGTCTGGCAGCATCAAGCCAATCCCGCTAGGCAATTCCGGCGGAGTACTGTAGGCAGGAACATACACCTGCTTATACATCACCAGTTAGTCAGCAGGCTCGTCTGACTACATATGATGGATCTCGTCAACCGCGTTTGGCGAAGTGTAATCAGCAGGCACATACACCTGCTCATACTAATCAAGCCTACCAACAGTCTCGCTTGGTAGCACACAGAGAAGTCAGTCGGAAAGTCCCAACGACAAACAGGAGGCAGACTCAACTCTCTGCCTCCACACTTGAGTATTGTCAGGATTCACTGACAGGAAAAGGAGGACAGGAGCAGGCACATACACCTACTCCAAGCCCGGAATGGACGTATATCCCCGTTCCGGCGGCTGAAGTCACCAAACATATTTTGTCAATGGTGAAAGAGCAGAAGCAAATTCCTGCTCATATTCTGGATGCTTTCCAGGATATCATAACAGCTTCAGCATCATCACAAGGATAGACACATAAATCTATCCCTAGTAGTGGAGTGACACATCAACAATTCACTCTGAAACAGACACACACATCTGTTCCAGTCCAAGAGGGTTATGGGGCATACTCCCCCATATCAAACGGACAACCAAGTCAGGCACATACACCTGATTTGAGTGGAGATCGTCAGCCTAACCTGACCATCTTTCCTGATCAGGCACATACACCTGCTCAGAGTAACCACTTTCGTCAACAAGTGGTTTCTAAAGTGAGTAAGAAGGCATCTAAGAAAAAGATCCGCCCAACACAGTCAGGAGATCAAAGGCCAATCTGCAACAAGGCCTTGCTCGATGCTGGAGTTCTTGAAGCCCTCAGACATTTATCTGTCGGAATTCAAGATTCTAATCCCTCAGTTCTCAATAACAAGAACATTAATTTTGAAGGTCTTCAACAGACACTTCCTCATGAAGGCTTGCTTCATGAAAGTTCGGTCAATCTTGAAGTTTCTTCTTCATATGAGAGCCACAGGAACCCTCTGTGTGGTCAGAAGACCAAGGAGCAAGAGATTTCATATTTTTCTATAACCCATGATGACGGTCCTCCTCATGGTGATGAACTTCGCTGCGAAAGTCCTCTCCGCAGTAGTGATTCACGTTGTCTCGAAAATTCTTCAGAAGGAAATGTAGTGACGAGAAAGCCCTCCTATCTTGAGGCACTTGCAAATGTAAAACCAGTCATGTCTGATGCTTTACTATCGGCAGGTGAAACTCTTTCTCCATCAGAAGATAGCCTGGGGTTCAGGTTATTCTCCGAACCATCCCTGGGTCATTCATCTTCCAGCATGAATAGTGATATCTCTACCAATCTTGTTGAATCCGATGAAGCAACAAGGGAACACCAACTCTGGTCCAAACAGGTAGAAGAATCGTTATTTAATGATAAAGTGGAAATGCTGAACATGAGGAAAAAACTGGCAAAAGGTGAAGTACCAGTCATGTTTTGGCCTTTGGCTGACTCCCAGTACGACATTCCAAAGATGTTGACGGATGATGGAATCCATGATATTCTTCTTAACATATGGAAGACTCTTTGTCAATTGAAGAAGAAAGTATTATCTTACTGTGATTATGAAAATCATATTAAGATAATAGAAGGGTTACAACGCCAGATTGATTTGGCATCTCTATCAGTCTCTCGGTATCCGAAGGCTGAAAAGCAACAAAGAACCCATCAACGTTCATGCCTTGGCGCACTAAGAAAATTGCGTCAGTTAATTACCAATGCTCCATCTGATGTTCATATCAGAGGATGGGGTGTTCACGGAGCACTACATTTCACAGTGCTTTCCAGTCGGCAAAGCCCGCCGAAAATGGTCTCATGCAATGTTATTGCCCATGGCCGACCACAGTCAATGGGCTTTGTTCATAATCAAAAGCTTGCTCAAGAACAGGCTTCAACTAGTTCCTCTCAAAATCAAGTATATAGAGAACAAGTTGTTGAATTGATCCTACATCAAGCAGGCGAGAATATTGCACAAGCCTCTCGTCTGGAGCAAACACGTCATCAAATGACAGAAGTTTCGGAAATCATCCAACGATCTGTTGAACCAGGTGATAAAAGTGGATATAGGTTAATGCATCCAGCTAATTTTCGAACTAAGATTTGCAAGATCAAGAGAGATTTTAAAAATATCTCAGACATAGCATGTCAAGAGACACCCCAGCTTGCCAGACTGGGGACTTCTCTAACCCAACCCTCGGAGTCAACAAATGGGATTCGAGGAGTTGAGCGGAAGCAGCAAGAACATCCCCAGTCCACCGGACTGGGGACTTTTTCAAATCCTCAATCCCTCCCTCAGAGAAATTTAGTATTCTCTCGATTAGGGAATAAACCTCAAGAGGAACGAAGAGCCAAGCTATCGGGAGATTCTCTTCAAGTGACGGTTCTCCAAGAAGTTCCTGAGGGATGAAGTCAATGGAATGCCATGTCTCATCATGGACATAGAAGAAGACAATATCACAGAAATGCTGATAGAAAGGAATCCATGCAATATGCATCCATTAATGTCACCAATGCCGTTGCTGCTGATTCACCAGATGAGGCTCAATCAGAGGGATCAGACGAAGAGGTTCCTGCTCAAGAAGTTGCGCACACAGACTTAAATGAAGAAGGTGTGGGCACACGTAATCAAAGGCTTACCCAAAATATGGGTATTCCTTCAAGTAACCCACTTCCCCCTCTCCGAAAAGGATCCAATAAGGTGAAAGGAAAGAATCAGGTTACTTCTCACCCTTCCTCTGAAGGAGGTCAATCACTCTCAATAGAGCAAAGGTTTTCACAACAAGAGGAAGAAATGAAAGAATTAGGAAGGTTGAATGCAGAACTACATCAAAGTAGTCTTCTTCTTAAGAATGCTGAAGTCCGACAGCCGAAGGAATTTGTTGTAACTACTGAGATGGATCAGGAATATCCTCCTTTATCAGTACACCCTCAGAGGTCTAATCCTACGGGTCAAACGCAACAACGGTTGGCAGCACTACCATCAGTTGCAGCACCAACCACCACGTCTGTCCAAGCTCCATTTGTTGCACCTACTCAAAACCAAGTTCAACCTGATGTTTCTCAAAAGTTAATAACTACTATTGAGTCATTAACAGCTCGGTTAGAAACTATGGAAGGAAAACGGGCGCAAGTTCAACCTGAAAAGAAATTTTACCCTAAATGGGTAGATTCAATTTCTCCTCCATCCAGTTTTGGAAACCCTGTTTTCCCTACTTTCAATGGATCAGGCGACCCTGAACAACAATTGACACATTATGTGTCTTGTTGTGATCCTATGATGGGAACTCCAGAGCAGCAAGAAGCAGTGAAACTCAGATGCTTCGTGCAAACCTTGCAAGGACCAGCTTTTGTCTGGTATACAAGCTTGCAATCCCGGTCAGTCATCGGATGGGAGGATCTTCGTCAAAAATTCCTTCTTCAGTTTAGCTCAACTTTTCCAAAAATGACAGTTTTCGATCTTACAAATTACAAGCAAAGGGAGAATGAAAGAGTCTCTGATTTCATTGCTCGTTGGAAGGGATTAACGTATTCCTTGAGTTTAGCACTCCCTCAGGAGGAATTGTTTCCAATCTGTGTGGCAAATTTGCGTGACGAATTACGCACGCCATTGATCCCTGTGAAATACACAGGAGGGTTTCGAGACCTTACTTCAATCGCTCAGCAGATTGGAGATTCCCTTATACAGGCTAAGGTTAAATCTCGTATAATTCCATCAGCTCCAGGAAGAAGAATGGGTAAAGTAGAAACTGCTACAGTTATGCTTAAACAAGCACTTGTACCTATATCTACTTCAAAACCTTCATCTTCTGAAAGGACTCCACCTCCTGAACGCCAACAACAAAGGCCGTTTCGTCCAAATGATCAAAGAGATCAACGACGAAAACAATTTGAGGATATGAAGAGTAAAACATACTCTTTTCGAAGTGAGCAAGTTCCTGGTTACTTCATTTCAGCTCTGGAAAATAATTTGGTTCAATTACCAGTGCCGAAGAGGCCAAACAAGGAAGGAGATGAAGACCGTCCCAATTATTGTCCCTTTCATCAAGTGTTGGGGCATCCCATCCAGGAGTGTTTTGTCTTTAAAGACCTCCTACAAAAGATGGTCGACTTGGGACAAGTCAAATTGAAGGGTTCTTCAGCTCATGTAGCGTGTATTACCGCTACAGATCCAGAGGAAGGAGGCGAGTGGCAGGAATTCAAAAGCAAAACTGCGAAAAAATATGATGATTGGATGGTCAGAAAGACAATCAATCAGACCCATTCCATTTTGCGAACACAATTGAAGAAGCCAATTGTGTCTCCTACAAAAGTTGCAGTAAAGCCTCCATCAAAAGACAAATCCTCAAAAGGACAGCGCCATTCAAAGAAGAAAGAGGAATCAGGAGAAGATGAGTATGTATCAAAGCCTAAATTTTCTTTGACTTTGAAAGATTTCATGCCATCTACTTCAAAGCCACGGGCACCGCCCCACCAAACGGCACAGCCTAAACAGGCTAATCAGGCAGAGTCTTTATCAGACTAAGAGTTAATCTTTGGTTCTATTTAATCTCAATGGATGGAGAACTCATCACGACTCCAACTAATGCCAGATTTCTGAAGAAGTATTTTGTATAAACAAAAAATATTGTTCCCAGAGCCAAAACAGTCACATTGGTTCATGATATGTCCTACATGACACTAAACTGTATTATGTCCTATCTACATGACATTAAACTGTACAGAAATTCCTTATTTGTCTGGGATGACATTAAACTATATTTTGTCCTACATGACACTAAACTGTATTATGTCCTATCTACATGACATTAAACTGTACATAAGTTCCTTATTTGTCCGAGATGACATTAAACTATAATTTGTCCGAGATAACATTAAACAATATTATGTCCTACATGACACTAAACTATATTATGTCCTATCTACATGACATTAAACTGTACAGAAGTTCCTTATTTGTCTGAGATGACATTAAACTATATTTTGCCCTAGCAACATTACATTAAACTGTGTGGCACTTTCATCGTCCAGCATGACGTTAAACTGTAAAAAGTCCCCAGAACTGATATCCTCATATTGGTTCACCTTAGTCCTAGCTACATGACTTTAAACTATACAGCACCAGTTTGTCCTTGCTATATGACGTTAAACTATACAGCAATGGTCCAGTATGACTTTAAACTGCAACTTCGTCCCACACGACATTAAACTGTGAAAAAGTTCCCTAAACTGTCCAGCATGACCTTAAACTACATCATCCCTGGTCCATGTATATGACCATAAACTATTTTCAAATCCCTTATGTCCAGCAAGACGTTAAACTGTGACATCCTAACTACATGACGCTAAACTGTATAAAAGTCCCTCACGTCCGGAAAGACGTTAAACTATATAATAATCAAAGGTCCAACATGACATTAAATAGCACCATCCACGGTCCATGCATATGACCTTAAACTATTCGCACTTTCGTCCAACATGACATAAATGATGTGTTATTTTGTCCTTACTACATGACATTAAACTGCACAGTCCCCCTTTCGTCCAATATGACGTTAAACTATTTTATCCCCATCGTCCTAACTACATGACGCTAAACTGTACAGAAAATCCTTGATATTTCCTACATGACATTAAACTATTATTTTGTCCCTGCTACATGACACTAAACTGTGCAGCACCAATAGTCCTAACTGCAAGACTTTAAACTGCATAGTCCCTTTTTTATGTCCTACATGACATTAAACTGTGCATCATTAAGGTTGTTATTACCTCTTGTTTCTCACACTAAGTATGACTCACGTGAGCTTAGAGAGAACAACAACCATAACACTCCCTTTGGGCCACTAACCATGTGTAAGTCCCAACAACATTTTTTTAGATCATTGTCCACAAGAATAACTTGATCATTAATTCATTCTTTAATTGAACTACACGGACTTTGATCCTTGCCCTCCAGGCTGGGTATGTAGGCAACCTCCCAGGGTTCAAGCCCAAAAACAATCTCTTCACATCGGTTCACCACCATCTCATATGATGTTGATTTGTGAAACCGCCCCTGGAATCAATATCTTTACATTGATTCACTTTCGTCCTTATTATATGACATTAAACTATACAACACTTTTGTCCGGTACGACAATAAACTACAATATTCTTTGATTTCCTCATTTGATAAGGAACCATTATTGACATTGATTTTTTTCAATCATGTTTCATTTCAAAAGACTACGTGCATACATGGTAATGCCTAAACTTTTTATCTTAGGTTAAACCATCATTGCACTAAAGTCCCCTTTCACCCTTCACATGTATGAACCAAATTTGTACAAAGGGTAGTTCTAGAAATACGTGGGCTTGATTCCCATCCTTATGGGATACGTAGGAACGTTCGAGTATCCCTCGAATCCAGCCCCAAGTCTTTTGGGCCTAACCCCAAATTTCACTTTCAGTCCATTGGCTGAAAAGTCCTCATGAAAACACACACTGTGTATTCATTATTATGGTCCGAATTATATGACCCTAAACTAAGATCATTCATACTTTCGTCCTGCATGACGTTAAACTGCATTTCAAGAACTACGTATGGCTTGATTCTCATTCTTATGAGATACGTAGTGAAGTCCAAATTTCAATTCAGGACCCAGCCACAACATGATTATGGTTTTCATTGACCTATGTATCTCTATATACATTGGACAATACCCATATTTATGTGTTATAATCCTAACCTTAAATATTTTCAGATCTTCATAACCCTTTTCATGACTTCTAGTCACAAAAATGTCAAACTTCTGAGAATTCTTTTGCTTGACTATGCAGCACGTGCCCATAGGTGGCCTTGCATAAACAGTCCACATAACAGACTTGTCAGCCGAAAGATGCTATTTATTTGACCATGCAGCCAATGCCCTTAGGTGGCCCTGCATATTTCAACCCCCTAACGGGTTTTGTTAAATAATAGTAACTTCATTCTTGGGAAGAATGCCTCTTTTGTCCTTATTTGTCTTAAACGACAGTATGTAGGGATCCGCAAAAAATATCCATCCTTAACATATTTGTCCCATATCCTTTTTCAAGATCTGAAAGTATTCAAGTCTATGGTTTATTCTTCTTCCCTACGTTTGGGTCAGACCTTCGTAGGAGTGATATTCATCCAATTCTTCGATATTCTTGTTCGGAAATATCTTCTCCATATTCAAGTACCTCTTTCCATACAACAAACTCTATACTTTAGAAAATTTGAATCTCCATAAACATTCACTGGCTTTTAGCACTAGGAAAGTAAATTTCTGGGAGTTCTTTTGCCTGACTATGCAGCACGTGCCCATAGGTGGCCTTGCATAAACAGTCCACATAACAGACTTGTCAGCCGAAAGATTCTATTTATTTAACCATGTAGCCAATGCCCTTAGGTGGCCCTGCATATTTCAACCCCCTAACAGGTTTTGTTAAATAATAGTAACTTCATTCTTGGAAACTACTTCTTCTAATGCCTTTTAGCTCTTTTTCATATCTTTCCTCAGATTCAAATATTCTTAAGCCATAGTTTACATATTTTCCCTCATAATTGAGTATGGTAGTATGTTTTCAGATGAACTATCAAGGAATTGTGTCAATTCTAACCCATTTTTGGTCAAAGCTATTTCGACCTTAAACATTAGCCCCTTTATGTCCGGCATGCATGACTTTAAACTGCCCACGAAAGACAAAGGAACTCTGAATAAAAGTCATGTTCCAGCACACTTGCGCGCTGCCCTCTGTGCCCTGAAGACTTGCGCGCCCCCTTTTCCTTTGAATGTATTCAATTTCCTCAGAGTCAAATCCTCATTTTCTTTCCAGATCCAACTCTGAGGGGGGACTTTTGTTGACGCTCCTTTCATCACAAAATCTAAAGATCGGAAAAGGGGAATATCTAAGCATAAAGTGATTCATCCTTTGAAGAAACATAAAAAATCGACAAAGGGATGAACAATAAGAACATTTCCCATAGGTCGCGCAAGTTCCCTCATGGTCGTGAAAGTACACTTGCGTACCGCCTAGTGGTCGTGCAAGTACTTTCACGCTGCCTAGTGGTCATGCAAGTCTACTTGCGCGACGCCTTATGGTCGTGCAAGTGACTTGCGCGACCTAAGTGATAACCGCCCAGTAACCGCTCGGGGTCTTCTCCTGCCTATAAATAGACCTTGTGGGCCCCCCATTCGGGAAGATCTTTTTCCCGAAACTCATATTGAAGCTATCGATGCCCAAGTCTCTTCTCAAAGCTTCCGGAACACTTCTAAGGTAATTTCTTACCTAAAATAGAAGATCTAAAGAGAAGAAAGAAGGCCTAAGTGTTGAAACTTATCAACACTTGCGCGCCGACTTATTTCCTTCAATATAACTTGCGCGTCCCTTTTCTGGAAGAACCTCAAGAGGATTCTAAAAGGTTTAAAAAATAGTCGCTCAAATATTTCAATGCTGGTTGAAAATCGCGCAAGTACACCATGTGTCGCGCAGGTATACCTGCGCGACCAAAACTTGTGCGCCCACGGAAGACTTGCGTGCCTTTCAAGACTTGTTCGCCCCTACCTTTTTGGGTGCCCATCTTGCCCATTTTACCCCTCTTAAGCCATTACACCTTTCCTTTTCAAGATTCAGTCTTCAAGACACTCTTCAAAGCCATTTATGGCATGATTTCTTGATTTGACTTCCTTATCTGAAAGGAATTCTATGGAATATCTCTCAAAACCTAGTGATTTAAATATCCTTATGTCACTAAATATAGAGAGTTCATTCATTCAACCTCATCCTTTAAGATGAGAGAATCCTTAACTTGGGCATCCTCCTCAGGAGTAAGCCCCAATCATAATCCTTAACTTGGGCATCCTCCTCAGGAGTAAGCCCCAATTTCAAATCTGGGCATCATTCTTTATGAGTAAGCCCCAAATTCTTAAAGTTCCCAAACTTGGGCATCCTCCTCAGGAGTAAGCCGCAACCTAAAGTATGGGAATCCTCCTCAGGAGTAAGCCCCAAACCTTAATCCCTAACCTGGGTCTCCTTTTCAGGAATAAGACTCAGTCATAATGTTGGGCATCCTTCTTAGGAGTAAGCCCCAAGTCCCCTAACCTGGGTCTCCCTTTTAGGAATAAGACTCAGTCATAACCTGGGCCTCCTTTTTTAGGAGTAAGTCCCAGTCATAATCTTGGGTTTCCTTTTCAGGAGTAAACCCCAAGCCCCCTTAAATTTCTCTTAACCAGTCCTAATTTACCCTTGATTTGGGTTTCCTTTTCAGGAGTAAAACCCAATCATAAGTCCCCTCCTAACTTGGGCATCCTCCTTAGGAGTAAGCCCCAAGATTAGAGTATTCAAATCTCCATAACGCACATATACCTTTATGGAACCTGTTCCTGGATTTTCTCCCTAAAAGTGAATCCTAAACCTTCATCTATCTGGGCAGTCATACATACCTAATCCCCAAACAATTTCTTATGATTTCATCTTTCATGGCACAATTGTCTAATTTTTACCAATACCTCTTGTTTCTCACACTGAGCATGACTCACGTGAGCTTAGAGTGTAAAAGTAATTATGACATTCTTCTTTGAGCCATCAATCATAAAACATCATACTCCATCATTTGAACTACGTGGGTTCTGATTCCTTTTCCAAAACAAAGGATATGTAGGTAGCCCATTTTTGGGTTCGATCCCAACTTTGAAATAATCCCTGTCCTTCTGAATGACGATAAACTTCAAGTGCCCCACTGAGTGGCTTTAAAACCAGCCCGGTCATCATAATGACCAAGAGACTTTTATATAAATGTTTTGAAGGATACCATTGACCAAGAATCTCTAAACAGATATAGATGATTCTCTATTGAAGAAGAACCTCGAATACATATAAAAGATTCTCTAAATTTCTTGCATATTTAATCATTGATTGTTAAAACTAAAGGAAAGAACGTTTTATACTTGGTAATGTAATAAGGATTCACAAACATAACTTAAATCTATAAAGAGAGTCCCGGAGTAGACAATAATTCCCCTCAAAAAGGTGTGATGAGTCCGACCTCCCATCCTCTCGACCAATGCAAATTCCTAAGCCTCATCAGTCCACAAACTAATGAGCGCCTACCTTTGGAAAGTAGGTCCAAACGGATGTGGAATAATTGGATGTTTCCGGTTCTACGAACAAACCCGCTAGAAACCGATCGGAAAGTTTGAACCTACCGTCCAGGAGGTCATCCCCGAAATCCGTCGAGGAAACACAATTATACACTAAAAGAAGTTTATTAAAAATAAACTTGAAAACTTGTAAGGGAAGCTTTTTGTAAATAATGTTTTAAAAATCCATTCATGCCGTATAAGTTAAAAAAACATTCTTCTCATCCTTTTGTCGGAAAAGTCAAAAAGTACCTCGTACGAAAAACGACAAAAGATTCCTTTCATATCTTTTACTAAAAACTCACCGAAGGGTAAAATTGGATTTAAACAATTGTAGGTGGATGGAAATAATATTAAATATTTAGGAAACATGGATGTTGATGATAAAATACACCCCAGTAAACACCAAAGTATAAACAATCTCGGATAAAAATGAGATTGTGATATTTCCCTTACATTAGGTCCGATTTGCTTCGTAACTATCCGAACCTCCTGTATAATGGTTTAACTAATGTCGTTGACTTATTCCAGAATCATACTCACTGTTATGATATCATATATGGTTCACTTATGACTTTATATTACCCGTTCTTTTGTAAATTCCATGTTAAAGAGCGTTTTGGGTAAAATTGTTTCATTTGTCGTCTGTTTTTTGACCTGTAATTATTCATATGATTACTTAGATCATGATTACTTAATTCCAGAATATAAAACATGATTTATATATAATATATATTCAGAATATACATATATATAATAAATCAGTAAATGAAAAGAAATACATCGTTCATGGAGACGGTAGGTTGTACGTACGCATGAACGATGTTTTCGTTTCCTTATTGAGTTGAATAGAATTAAGTAGATGACATACACATAAATCCAGTATCATTATTATGTCATATAATTCATGATTACTTATTATATGTACTTTATAATCCTTCATGAATGGTTAAAGTGGAGAATGAATCTCATCGCGTCGTGGAGACGGTAGTCCGTACGTACGCATGAGCGATGATATCGTTCTCATGATCGTGGGACTGTATTGGAGTGTATGTATACTATTTCAGAATCAATATAACTTTAAAATAATCATATATAGTGATTATTTACATCATTATACCCATCCAAGTAAGGTGGTGGTGGAAAATAGATTTCACCACGGCGTGGAGACGATATTCCGTACGTACGCACGCGCGGTGATTTCATTTTCCGTAGGATGGATAGATGGTGAAATAGGGTTGTTTCATACTTATAATAACATATCAGTATATTAGTGATATTGATGTTATTACTTCATAATGAAACAACTTAAGAAGAAGAAGTGGAAGAAGAAATAAAGTTGAAAGAATCGGTAACGGACATTACCTCTTCTTTGAAGCGCCTCTTTGAGATCTCCTTTTAGGGCACTAAAATTGGTATTTGAGGATGACCAGAACCTCTAGGATGTTTCTAGGGAAGTGGAGAAGATAATTTGGCAGGGGTTGGCCGATCTTGAAGGCTCAAAGTTGTGTGAGGAAGAGAGGGAGGAGGTTCCCTTTTATAAGGGAGGAGAGGGGCTCCTTTGGAAAACTAAAAATATTATTTTATTACAAAGTAATATTCGGTTTTAAATAGCTCCAAATTGATTTATTTAGAAGATAAGGTGGGTATGGGTCTAAATCCCCTCATAAAATAGAATTTATACAAGTTTAGGTTCCTATGTTAACCTTATCATTTAGATTTAACATTAAGTTAAATAATTTTACTTTTACCGTGTCTTCTTGTGTTCTTATACTATAAGGTTAATATACTTACTATAAAAAGCCAAACGAACCCCAAGTTGTTTAGTATTAATATATATAACTTTATATAAGTCATTTGTTTGATCCTTAGATTTTTAAGAATAAAATAACAATTAATAATATAATATTTGTTTTAAAAACTATTTTATGTCAATTTTGACACTATTTTGTAATTGAATTTTGTGAAAATCATAACAGAATGATTAGTTCTAAAAAAGTTAATTAAATCAATACTAACATGTCATATTAACCTAGATAATTAGTGTAATTCATAAAAAGTCTCAAATTATATTTATTTGGGTATTTATAATATCAATTATTATAATTATTCACTATTATGATAATTACTGCATCATCATTGTGTCATAAATAAATTAATTTATTTAATGTCTAAAAATTATAAATAAAATATTATTATGTAGGAAATCGTATTATCTTTCTAATTAATATTTACAATCGAATTTATCTTATGTATAACCCTATATTAAAAATGTTTTAGTAAATAAACTTTGATTTTAACTCTTTTAACTCTTCTTTGAATTAAATAATAATAAATGTCCTAATCTAATCCAAGTGGGCCTAAATGGTCATATTTTATTCCTAATATTTTTTTTTGTCTAATTAAACTTATCCAATAGAATTTGGACATGTGTTAGGGTAATAATAATGTCATTTTTACCCTTAATTACCCTATTTACTTTTAACCGTGGTAAAAAAAGTAAAAACATACTATTCACCAAAAATTATTTTCATCTCATTGAACCACATTTTACTTACTGACATCAACTGTGTCTCTAGGAGTTTTTAAATTCCACTCACAGAAGCGGTAAAATTAAGTTTTATGAAAAATTCATTTTTTTTACTACCACTTAGTGGTTTCACTATTCATCAAAAAATGAAAGTTTCCAGAAAAATACCAAAAATTAGGCCTAAGCTATATTTGATATTATAAACTCAAAAATGATGTCTATTTTACCAAATTCAAAACATATCAGTTACATTAACTAATTTAAAAATTAATTCCCGCCGTCAAAACAAATGGCGTGTTTTTAAGAGATAATAAATTTCAAAAGATTGACACTTTTTTATAACTGGTTTAAATGTGAAATTACATCCAATGACCAAAATTGTATTAAATTGTAAAAATATATTCTAAATATACTTTAAAACCACTCAAATTAATAATTTATCAATATTAATTATTTCGATTAAAAAATTTGTTTTTAATTAAAATTTAGTAATTTTCACTATTCATTAGACTATGAAAGTTATCCGAAAAGTACCAAAATTTAACCTTAGGCTAAATTCGATACTCCGAATCCAAAAATGAATTCAATTTTGAGAGATAAAATTTCTAAAATTTTAAAAGGTTGTTATTATTATTCGTAATGGCTAGTTTTAATAATATTTTAATAGCATATCGTTGTTTAGTGAAACTCGGTATTGCGTACTACACACGCTATCGAGGAAGGTCGTGATTGTGTGTAATGCAAGGCAAGCCAAGGATGAATGTTGAGCAATCTCCTTTTGGTGTAGCGTACAACACAAGACATTAATGAAATTAAAAATAATATTTTTCATAAAATCTCGGGGTGTTACAAAATCTAAGTGAAAGATGCTTAGTCAAGGTTTGGTGTGGGAATTATGCCTAAGAAGCCCAAGAAATTTATAAAGAATATGAGTTTCCAACTTTCATTGGACCCTATTGAGAATATGGCCCAAGAAGAACAAGTTGGATTTGAAATGTTGGGTTTAAACCTTAAAGAGGCTTCCTACGTATCCCATTTGGATGGGAATCTAATCTCATGTAGTTCAGTATTATAGTAGACTATATTATTTTTAGGTAAATGAGTTTGGGATTACTTATTGAAAAGGATTCATTGTTGATTTGGGTGTTTAATTTGGTGCTTACTCCTAAAGAGGATGCCCATTTATGGATGAAATGAGATGGAGCTCAGACCTTAGGAAGGATTCCTACATATCCTAATTATTATGGAAATTAGAGTTCTCGTAGTTCATTATCATGAGGTTTTTGTGAAAATTTTGTGATCATGAAAAATCTTTAAGCCCACATGACTCATTCTCATTGTGAGAAACAAGAGGATGTAAAAGATTCAACAAAGGCACACACACGTTTCCTCCTTTACTGGTGGAAGAGGATGGGCCTATGGTGGTGAGGGTGGACAAGGCCAAGGCAACAGGAGAAGAGGGTGAGGCGAAGAGCCTTCCCTCTGTTCTCTTTACATTAGATAATGGTCCAATGTAAGGAAGGAGTGAAGGTGAAAGAATTATAGAGGATAAATACTTAATCCTTATACATAAAAAGTTAGGGACTTACACTACAATGGATTCCATAAAATTGGTCCTGGTAGGGGAGGGATACTTCTCATTTGTTAAAAAGGAAAGGTAGGTGTGAACCATACCTTCCCTACATAAGACCTGAGGATTCAGGTTTTAGATATGATAAGGGGAGGACATAACCAAAATCGTAATCCTCTAAACCAGGATCTTCCCAACAATGTTCCTGGGAGAAAGTTCCATGTGACTATAGATATACAAAACCAAAAACACTCTATGAATCCTAACCCCATTGCAAAAAAAAGTGGGAAACCTCTGACTACAGATATATAAACCCAAATAGAAGACACGCTAATGTGACCTTCCAAAAGTTTTTATAAGTAAGGAGGTTTTGGTGGAGGTTTCAACATAACCCCTTTTAGATAAGGGATAAAATGAAGAAGAATAATTTCCATGAATGGATTTGAAGAAGGCTTGATGAAAGGCTTGTGTATACTGAAGGGATTAGGTGAATCAAAATAAGGGTCCCCAAGTAAGAATCTGGCACACAGGTATGGGAACACAAGTAGGCTTGGGTGACCTGATGTCAACTTAAGTGACGAACAACCTAGATGTTAAAATTTGGGCGTGGCATGACTCAAGCCTTCAAGGGTATTCATAGTTATTCCCATTAGTGGGGCTCTCAAGTTATTTTAAGAGGAATAGGTGACGTGCAAGTGTTTATGATTTAGGGAGTTTGGGATCTTTATTCATTCATATGTTATGTATTTCGAACACTAAAGGGACTTAAGTCATATGATCCTCCTTAAATTCCTCTACTATAGGTGTTAAATAACTACCTTAGAGGATTTGGAAGACTTGGATGAAGCACTAGGGTGATCAGATGAGTAATTAGGCTTTAGGTAAATCCATCCATACAAATGAAGGCCTCGATGGTCTATTTTTAGTCAAATAAGTGACCCTGGGAGAAATTTTGGTGGGGCGTGCAAGTGTCTTGTGTGCCAAAAATGTGGTTTACATGTACCTTGCGCATCGACATATCCTCATCTTGATTGGGGGGATCCAATTTTCAAGCATTTGAAAATATTTATTTTATTCATGTGTTTTCTCCTCTTTTTTCTAAGGAATTTCCCATTGTCACTTTTTAGTCTTTGTGATGGAACATAGTGTCAACAAAATCCCCCCCCCCCTCTGGATTGGATCTAAAATGAAAATAGGATCATATACTGAGGTAAATTTATGAAAAGGGTATAAAGAGGTTGATGTGGTGAACAAGTGATAGTATGCAAGGTAATGGGTGCACAAAGAGATAGAGCATAGGGTAATATTAATAGATTATATATAGTGGATTCACATTAGTGAAAATTACAAAGAATTCCGAAAATATAGCTCTATATGTGCAAGTGTTTTTGCTTAGATGCTCCTTTCAGTCGCGTTTCTTCTGTATGTTTTTGATTTTCAGGTCAAAACTTGGGCGCCATACTCGCACACTGGATTTATAAATGCACTCCAAATTCATAATTTTGTGCCTTAATTCCTTTGTCAAATTTTATTAATTTCTTTTTCAAAAAATTCTAAATTGATCTTGCTTTTAAAGATGAATTTTGATCTCTTTTGTAGGTTCAATAGCTCCCAAGAGAATCAGAATCACCGATGAATTGACCAGTAAGAGAATTGATGATATGATAAAGATTGTCGGTCATGATTACATTGATATCTATGAAACTACTCTCCTAGACTTGGAAATGTATCTGAGGAAATATCACTTCAATTTTCCCAGGAGTATTTATTTTCCTATTTATGGTTATGGCCATCTGCATGATGTCAACATACCAGACCCGAAGAATTATATTCCAATTTCTTAGTTTCAAGACCATACCAATTTCTCACCTGCCAATATTTCTATTGCAGGGACATATGTCAACACTGGGACATCAGGTAAGGACCATTTCATGCATCATAGCTCGTGTTCTCCAAATTTGACAACACATACACCTGAGCTACAAACACATTTCTATTCGTCCATATTTGGAGATTCTTAGACAGATCAATCAAAAGGCTGGAAGAAAATTGGGATTGACACCCATGAGGGGGTGTTAAACTCACATTAATGTGGGTGTATTGAGTGATCAAGACATGTGTAGAGTTTATGGATGATTTAAAAGGTGTTGGGATTTATGAGGCTGTATGTGTTGGGAAAACCTATGTATATAGGAATGACAATTTTGTGCCAGAGTTACTAAGCCAATGAAGTTCAGAGACTAATTCCTTCCATTTGACACATGGAGAAGTAGGAATTAGTTTGTTGGATGTCTACAAGATCTATAGAGCTCCAATCATTTGAGATATGTATGATGATTTTATTCCTTCAATGGTGACATGGAATGACTCATAAAAACATACCAGCCTTGGTTCGTGAGTAAATGAAGATATTTTATAAACTTAAGAATAAAAACACAATAAAGTCCCACACAAGAATGGATATTAACCCATAGGAGTGAATGAAAATATTCTTGGTGAAGAATAAGGAGAAGGGTCCCATATTCACTCATCCAAAAAGCTATTTCAATGCAGAAAATAAAGGTACACCCAACACTTTCTGGCCAACATTAAAGAAGGGAGAGTTTGAAAAATGGGGGTATGAAGTCAACTACAAAATTCCTGTAAAGAAATGCCTTTCATGTTTCTTAGACATGTGGTTCATCATGTATCTATTACCTATTTCAGATTCCAAGGGAGGAATATGTCCAGTAACTTTTGTTATCACAGCCAAGCTAGATGAGAAGAGGATGGTAGGATTAGCTACCCCTCTTTTGGTAAATATTCATAGTATCTCACTGAATATCTATATAAATAAGTCTCCTTTACGAATAGTGGGACCATTCTAGGTTTAATGGGGGTGGATCACCACTCATTTCAGAACATACATTGTAAAAAGTGGGGTACAGGTCTTTGGATGTTTGTTCAGACCACTTGTTCAGGCTTTCTCGGGTATTTCACCTTTGTCTCTGAATGATTATGATAATAAGTCCAGGATGTGTATGTAAAATGAATTTCATCTTTTCCCTTATTTTAATCCACCTATGGGGTGATTTTTTTATGATGGGATGACCAACTTAGAGCTATGGACACATATGTTAGCTTGTAGGGATGGTGTGTTGACCACCAGGATTGACGGGAATATCATATGTGAGGCCTATGATTCTTATCAATTCACGCGTCAATTAAAATGTCTACAAAAAATTAACTTATCTCCTATAGTGCATGTCATATTAGAGAAACATTTGATGGTAGCCCAACAACTATGGTTGCTGACAACTGTAGAGAAAACCAGGGTAATATTCAAATTACCTACTGCTGAGGTATTAAGAAGATTGTCTATCCGATATGTTGAGAACTAGGTCATATCATACCCTGAAGGGGTTTTAAACCATGTTGTTGCCTAAGTATGGATAAATAGAGATAGTAGGAAGAAACCTTCTCATTTGGAAGGTAAATCTTCATCATCAGGGGATGATTCATTGGAGTCAAAGGGTGGAGGTGATGAGGCTCTAAACTCACCAAAGTGACCTCGTGAAAGATATAATCCACCTGTCAAAGTCAAGAGAGCCACACCATCAATCTATACTGAATCTATAGTGAGGCAGTCTAGTCACCATCCTTCAAAAGAACAATGGGTCCCATTTTCTTATTCACTATCTTTGACTGCAGCAAATTGGGAAGAAACATAAATCTAAAACTACAAGATCCTCTTCACAATCCTCTAGAATGTACTATGAATATGTACAACCAGAGGCAGTTAAAATATGTAAAGTCCTTCATTGTGATGATGAAACCATGTGGATATATTATGTGAAGGGTTGTGTATTCTGGGGATAGGGAATCTATGAGCCTCTTCTGATATTCTTTTTAAGAACAACCTTGATGAAGTGAGAACTTATATCCGAGAGATGGAGATGCTCATATACGCAACTAATGAATCAATTCCCACCACAAAGCGAGTAAAATAAATGATAAATATTGGTTCCATTTAAAGGATTTACCTTTCATTAGATGAATAATGGCGTGATTTTTTTGATCCTGAAGATGTAAGTTTCTTTTTCTCACATTCTTCTCTGCTTTGCAATTTGAATTTAGTCAAAGCATTTTAACTCAGGGTAAATATCATTTTAACTTTAATTTGGCTAAAGAAAAATAGACTGAAGTTCCATCACCATAATATATCCCTGATGGTACTACTCTTGGAGCTACTCGATCACCCCATGAATTGGGAGAGATATCTTCAGGACAACATGCTATGGAGGATGAGATAGAAAAGGGATTGTAGTCTCCAATACCCGTTTTTTGAGATGATGATTCATGTCCTCCCAATAAGGATAAGAAACAAAAACATTGAAGAAATAAAACCATGTTTAAACTTTTTATCAATAGTTGTAAGCATTCCCAACAACATGAATTTTATCTTTATTCATAGAAAGTGTTTAAACTTATTATAACTATAGGATATTTTTATATTTCTTCTCTTAGATAAATCACTAATGAGATTTGAGGAACCATGGAGGTTTCTTCTAAACAAGAACAAATTTCTAAAAACCTAGTGATTCTTTTGACTAAAGATGCATTTAGACCAAAGGAACCAACATATGTTCCCAGCGTTTCTCTTATTCCTTATATATGGAGAGAGTATACCTCTGGTAAATCATAAGTGATTCATGAGAAACTAAGTGTAACAATAATTCATTTCCACTCTGTGATACTTTATTTTCACCGCATTAACCATAAAATCATGCGAAAACTAATGCTGACCCCACAACTGTTACTGAGGAAGTTGTTTGGGGTCAAAAGTTATTAGAGGAGGGTCATGAAACAACCACTTTGAGTGATCTCATGGGTGAGACAAACATGGTATCTAGGATATCATTGGATGCTATTACGAATCATGGAATGTCTTTTGAATAAGTATTATAACACGTTAATATTCCAAATACTTTATAGTCAAATAAGTGACCTTGGTAGAAAGGATATTGGGAGCGCAAGTGGTTTGTGCACCATAATTGTCGTGCACAAGTACCTTACGCACCAAATTATTTTTTTCTTATACTAGGGAAACACTTGGAGGACTTAGCCTAAATAATTACTTCATTAAAATCCATCATGGTGATGCATAGGTGTGTGTGCATAGGTATCTTAGGAACCTCTTTGGGGAATTTTCCAAAATAATTTATCCATACCATGGGGCCTACATCCCCACATCCCTACTTTAGATCAGTGTCGAGCTGTGGCACCAACCCTTTTTTATGGTGCCTTCACTACCATGACTCACCCCCATGAAAAATGTAGAGTCGCACCATGAACTTTTCAAGCCCCATTGAGAACATTTTGTGTAAAATTGCATGGAAAAAATTTCATGGTGTCTACAAAATCCCCCCCCCCCTTATAATTTTATTCATTTAGAATGAAAAGAATCTTTTTCTAATGTAAAATTAAGGAACATTGATTCAGTCTAACATCATTTGGTTATACTAGGAGCTAAATCAAGTTTGGAAGGATTCTCTAATTTTTTCATAAGCCATGGGGCCTAGAGAGAATAGTTTTATTTTTACTAGGTTCATATGGATAACCCTACAAACATTGTATGTTTTTCCTTTTATTGCTCAATATTTCCTAAACCATACAAAATATTGGTTTAGTGATCCAATTCTTGATTTTTTTAGATTCCCCTTTTCGGGTTTTCAATCTAGTGAGTATTATGTCTCTTGTTAATGAAAGTTTAGAGTCATTCATGTCAAAATAAAAAGGTTAGTGTTTAATGTTCAATAGATTTGACCATATATTTTGAAATTAGATCCCAAACAAGGCTCCGTGTATAGGAATCACTCTAATATTATTTAAATACTTCCAAGGGGAATATTGAGTAATGATTTTATGGTCCCAAAATCTAAGAACTTGTTTAAACATAAAAAGGGTCCTTTCTAAGAATGAGGTTACCAATATTTGACAGACCCGTTATAATGGTTTTATTATACAGGGCCAACTAGGGAATATGATGCATAGCCAAATACTGGAATCTTTTGACTGACAGGCCTGTTATGTAGGCAAATTTTATGCAAGGCCACTAAGGGGCATGTACTGCATAATCAAGAAAAAGACTTCTCAAGAATTTAACATTTTATTGTTGATAGACAAGGGAAAATAAGATTTTGGAGACTCAAGACCACAATGGTTGATTTTTTCCAGGGAAAATGATTTTAAGAATAAAGGGTTATCTATACTGACATATTTCATGAATAGAAAAACAACTTCTACACAAATTTAGTGTGTGATTAATGTTTATAATTTCTCAGAAAGGGGATTTTTGATATCATACTGTGCAGTTTTAAGTCATGTAGTGAGGAAATTTTACTTTTCAGTTTTAATTCATGCAGTGAGGACGTTATACTTTTTAGTTTTATGACATGAAATGAGGACATTATACTGTGCATTTTTATGTCATGTAGTGAAGAAATTGTACATTGCAGTTTTAAGTGTTGCAGTGAGGATGTTGTACTATGCTGTTTTAAGTCATGCAGTAAGGACATTATGTGGATTTAATTTAAGGTATTTATATTTGATCAAAGGTGTTGATACTCTCCAATTTCATGATAATATTTTTGGAAACATACTACCGTTTTCAAGTATAGAAAGGAAAAATTGTAAACTGTGATATGGGAATTTATGGATCTGAAGAATGATATGGGAAAAGGGAAAAAGGCATTAGAGGAAATCTTTTCTAAGAAAAAAGTTACTATTATTTGACAAACCTGTTGTGGGTGTTGTATTATGCAGGGCCAACTAGGTAATATGCTTCATATCCAAATAGTGATATCTTTTGACTGATAGGCCAGTTATGTAGGTAACTTATGCAAGGCCACCTAGGGGAACGTACTTTATAGTTAGGAAAAAGATCTATAAAAATTTTTACATTCTATTGCTAAAAGATAAATAAAGTTTATAGAGATTCAGATTTTCCACAGCATAGAGTTTGGTTTATGGATAAAGGTACTTGAATATGGAAAGATGATTTCAAATCATGATTTCTAAAGAATTGGAGGTATAGGATTTCTATGAAGGTCTAGCCCAAACACAGGGAGAATGGTGTTTTTAGTTTTAGGTCATTTGACTAGGACCAAAATGGAAACAGTAGATGATATGTGGTCAAATGATACAAGGTTATTCCATATTGATTTGAACACATGGAGAGGGAAATTTGTAAACAATGGTCTTGAAGAATTTCAGATTGAGAGAAAGGTAATGGGATAAATATACATGGATGACTGATTTAAGATACATATTCTTGTATATTTTCATAAAATTTTGAAGCGAAGAAAAGACAATTTAACCATGAATGAAGTTACGATTATTTGAAAAATTTGTTATGGGTATGTATTATGCAGGGCTAAATAGGAAATATGTTTCATATCCAAATAGTGGCATCTTTTGACTTACAACCCTGTTATATAAGCAACTTATGCAAGGCCACTATGGGGAACATACTGCATAGGAAGGCAAAAGAGTTCTCAGATATTATAAACTCTTCCACAAAAAAACCATAAAAAATATTATGATGATATGAAAATATTCAATATTAAGAGTATGAAATTTGAAAGGGGTAATTCTTAATGCAGAGGAGAAATATTTGAATCAATATTGGCCGTGAGTTTGGAGTCCTTTACATAGATCTGACTCATATGTAATAATGGGGACATTTATTGTTTCCTTGGTGGGATCTCTATGGAGAGGACCCAAAATAAAGTCTCCTATATATATTGTTAATTATATATGAAAGAGAGATAAAAAAAATTATCCCATGGCTTGGAATATGAGCTAAGGCCTAGTTTTCACTACATATCTCAATGGGATGAGAATCAAGATATATGTATTTATTTGGGTGATTTTGTTTTTAATTTCATGCATAAAGGACAATATGTTGTGCATATTAGAGTCATACAGCGAGGGAATGAAGTGATTCTGATGTAAAAAAGGAATATTGCAGTTAGACCAGAGGATTGAACCTGGGTGTCACTACATATCTCATACAGATGAGAATCAAGAAACACGTAGTTCTTTGAAACACTCCTTATGAAGGTTTGATTCATACACACAAGGAATAAGGGGGGGGGGGGTTCTTTTTTATCATGACTTGGCCCAAGATTGGAGATCTTTGTGTCTCTACGTATCTCATATGGATAAGAATCAATCCAAATGTAGTTTTTTGAATAAAAAAATCCCACACTAATTGAGTTTGATGTGGGAGATGGGGGGGGGGGATATTTTAACACATTACAGAATAATGTTTAAACTAAAGACACACGATGATATTAAGATCAAACCTTGTATCTTGAAAGAGAACCCTGTATAGATCTGGTTCATATATAGAAGGAGAAAAGGGAAATAAATTTATTTTTTATTGCAGTTAGGCCCAAGATTGGATATCTAGACATCTCTATGTATCCCATTGAAAATGATAATCAAGACGTACATAGTTGTTAAAATGAAGTCTTTATGAAGATATGATTCAAACATAGGGATAAATGGAATTCATATGCCACTAAGGAGTGGACATGATTTAAGTTATGCTTGTGCATGGAATCTCGTAACATCAAATAAATAAGACTTTAACTGTATAGTTTAATGTTGTGTAACGAGGAAAAATGGTGTCATGTAGTTTAACATCGTGAAATAAAAAAAATATGATAATAATTTTAACTTCATGTAACATGGACGTGTATGGTTGTTATGTAGTTTAATGTATCACAACTAGGATGTTGTGTTGTATAGTTTAGAGTCATGCAGTGAGGATATTATGTGCAATTATACAAAGTACTTCTTCAATAATCTTGCATTGGTTGGAGTTGTAATAAGTTCTCTATCTATTGAGATTAAGTAATATGCTCCATTAGAGTAGATCTTATGTAGAGAGTAAGGTCCTTCCCATTTTGGATCATGTTTTGGAGGCTTCTTTCCTGGTATCATTTGAGTCATGAGGACTATTACCAATTCTCTTTGAATAAATGAGTAGAGGTGGACTTTATTGTTAAAATCTTGTGCTATTAGGTTCTGATAGACTTATAAATGATGAAAATTATGAAATATATTTTCATATAATCATTCCATCTCATCAAATAATTTCTGATATTTTTCATTTGTATATAAATAATCACATATTGCAACTCAGAGTGAAGGCAATTGAATTTCAATTGGAAAAACTACTTCGGTCCCGTACTCCAATTAATATGAAGTTTCCTAAGTGGTAGTATGGGTAGTATTCCAATAAGACCACAAATAATGAAAAAGTTTATCAGGACAATATTTCTTATCTTTATCCACCATTTTCTTGAGAATTTTTGATAGCGTCTTATTGAAAGCATCTATCTGTCCATTGGCCGATGCATGATTGTGATGTGAATGGTTGGATTTGATATTGTGCGCTTCATATAATGTTTTTAATTCCAAAGAATAGAAATTGGAATCATTTTCCATCAATATTGTATGAGGGACACCAAATTTGGTAATTATATTAGCTTTGAAAAAGCTAACAATGATTTTGGCTCCGAATTCATTTAGGGGTACTGCCTCAGCCCATTTGGAGGATAAATCAGTATCAGTAAGAATATACTTGAATTTCTTAGTTGTATCTAGAGGATAAGGTCGTACAACATACATTACCTATGTAGAAAATGGATAAGAGTATTCATATATATGATGTAACTCTGGGGGTTGATGAATGAAGTTGGCATGCACTTGGTAGGGATGAAATTTCTTAGTGAAATCTGTGTGATCCTGTGTCGTAGAAGTCTAGATGTATCCAAACTTTTAGATTTGATCAGAAATCCTATGCTCAGACTGGTGAGCTCGATAAGCTCCTGCATGTAATTCTTTCATGACAACTACAGTTTCTTCTCCATCATTACACCTGAAGAAGATTCCATCAAATCCTTGTTTGCAGTGGATCTTCTAGTGATCTGGGATATCATAAAGTGTGAAATTGGCCACTAGTCATCAGATATGTTCTTTTTTATCTCTATCTAGTGGAAGTACTCTATTTTGAAGGTATTCAATGATGGGTGTCATCCATCCTATATTATGACCATACAGATCATAAATAGGGATAATTTAATTAATTTCCTCCATTCTAGTTTGAACGAAAGGTGAAATCACACGACAATGGTCAATATTGATGATTCTATCATCTTGATTTAGATCTTACAGGTCTATGGCTGCATTTGAAAATTAATTATATTGGAGATTTTGTGATCATGGGACATAAGACAATGTTTGATCTTAGGGAAATTCAGCCATTAACCCTCTGATATTGTCACACAAAGGGATTAACTCTTTTTTTCTGATATCATAATCCCCATTGATTTGTTTGATTACCAAATCTGAATAACCTTTCACTTTTAGGTGGTTCCCTTGTACCTGGAGCACCAATTCTATTCCTGTAATGAGATCTTGATATTCTGCCTCATTTTTGGTACCACCTTCTGACAATAGGAAGGAATATGGAAACACATCATTTTCTAGGGAGTTAAGTACAATTCATAACCCAACTTTTTTGAGTTTAGGGTTTTCATTTCTCTTCCACATTGGACTTCTGAAATCACCATCAAAATACATTTCCCACATTTGTGGATTATCTTAAATAGATAATATTTCTCCATCATGAAATTTAGTATTCAGTTATGTATCTTCTGCAGATGGATGTTCGGTAAGGAAATATGCCAACTCCAGACCTGTTATTACTTTCTGAGGAACAAACTCGATATCAAACTATTTCAATCCATTACAAACGCCATGTAATAATAAGACTACTGAGGATAAATTTGAGTGGGTTATTGCGAGATACCAAGTGAACCTCGTGATGTTGCAGGTAGGGCCTTAATTTTTGAACTACAAAGATTAATGCCAGGAAGCACTTCTCGATACTTGAATATCGATTCTTTGTGTCAATCATAGTTTGACTGAGACAGTAAAGTCTATTTTCATTCCCATAATTGTTCTTTTGGGCAAGGAAGGCACTCAGTGATCACTCTAAAGCGCTCACATAGAGATTAAGTGGATTTCCTTCAATAAGTGGAATTATTACTGATAGAATCAATAGATATTTCTTAAGGTTATCAAATTCATCTTGACAGTCTTCATTTCATTAATAGGTGACTCCATTTTTAATTAATTTGGTGAAGGATAACACTTGCCTTCCAAATTGGTGATAAAGCGTCAAATATTGGCAAAGTGTCCTTGAAGTCCCCTTAATTATTTCAAATGTTTAGGAGGTTACATTCCAAGTATTTATTTTGTCTTCTTAAGATCAGCTTCGATGCCACAATGGCATACAACGAAGCTGAGGAATTTTCCTAAGGTTACCCCAAAATCATATTTCAAGGGATTCATATTCAAATTCTGTTATCGAAGTATATTGAATATGGTCTCCAGATCAGCCAAGTGATTAGAATGTTGTGTAGTTTCAACCAATAGATCATCCATATAACATTAGAAAAAATTTCCTAAGAAGGGTTTAATGATATGGTGCATGGAACATTGATACATTGCACCTGCATTCTTTAAGACAAATAGAATTACCTGATAGAAAAACACACCTTGAGGGGATTGAAAGGCAATATAATCTTTATCCTATGGGGATATTCATATTTGATTATACCCAGAGTATACATCCATGAAGGAGAGAGATTTATAGTTGGTTGTTACATTAATCAAATGTTCTGTGATCAGAACTGGAAAGTCATCTTTGGGAAAATGCTGATTAAGATCTCTGGAATCAATGAAAACCCCGATTTTACCATTTTTATTTTTCACTAGTCAAATTTTGGCGATACATTTGGGATATTTCACCTCCCTAAAAAAATTATCCTTAACAATATTTTCAACTTCATCTTCAATTTTAGAGGCATGAGTTGGGTGTGTTCTTCTTGCTTCCTATTTAAATCCAAGATGCTCTTTTGGAAAACCCAGATGATGGGTGGACACATCAGCATTAAGGCCTAGCATTTCTGTATAGTTACAAGAAAATATATCGTGATGTTAATTTAGAAATAAAGCATACATCTCTTTCTCTTCAGAATTCATGGCCTCACTAATTAGAGTGGGGTTTGGATCTTCTTATATACCTATATTTATTTCTTTGACCTCATCCATAGTGGTGGAAACTCATTCATAAGATTCTATAGAATCATCATTGAGATCTTATTATTCTTCTTCATTACGTGTAACTTCTTCTATTTTTGGTTTTAGAGTAGGTGATGAAGCAAAACGTTCAAATATAGGGGAGGAGTTATTATTTGAATATCTTGAAAAAGAGGCAACCATTTTTGACCCTATTGATGATGAAGGGTCTTCCTGGAGCATTGAAGAGAAGATGATGGGTTGGGACTCAACATTATTTTCTTTTATTATTATTGTGGCAACTTCTTCTAGCCTGATTGATGAAGTAAAGACTATCTGAAGTTTGGTGGGTGAAATGAAGACATCTCCATTTAAACTTTCACCACTACTTGGTAAATAAACAATTTATCCCATGTTTTCAGGATATATTTCCATAATTTACAATATGGATGTCACTGGATAAGTGCTTTGTTTTTTGTCTATCCTTTCAATTTGATTTATAGGAAACACATAATCTATAATCAGATGTTTGAATGGTTTAATAGATATCTTTTCTAGGCCATTCGGAGCATTGATTCTTGTTACATGTTTTTTCAAAAATCTCATTCCCTTTGTGTGATAGAATTATGCCTCAATATATTGATATTCACACATTTTGAGTGGGTATTTTTCACCATAAAATTCCCCAATTTTACCATTGAATAAATACTTGAGACATTGATGATATGATGAAGGAATATCCATATGTTGATGTAGCCAAGGCCTTCCAAACAGAATATTGAAGGATGTGTTCTGATGGAAAAACATGAAATATGAATTAGACACAAGATGCCCAAACTAATTTCTGAGTGTAATCTCTCCTAGATATTCTTTTTCATTCTTATCATAACCTTGCAACATTAAAGTCGAAGAAGATAAGTCATATTCAATGAGACCCAATCGAATAAGTGTACAGATGGGAGTGAGGTTGAATCTATATCTATTATCAATGAAGTATCATTGGATGTATGTATAATTAACCCTTCCATATAGATACAAGGTCTTAATGTGTACATGTACAACATCATCATCATCTTCATCTGTAAAAGATATGACTGCATGACATTCTTCATGATCATTTTCTATACGGTAAACCTCAGTAGCATCATATTTGGTTTCAAACTCTTGAGGACTTGACAAAGCCTCAATAAGTGCTTCTTGAAGATCTTTAGATAGATTCAAGGTATATAATATTGACAAATTTTCTGGAACATGGGCTAGATATTTCAAAACATCATACTTTTGGTCCATATTTCTGCATTTTCTAGCATGGAGATGTGGGTTTTTAGGTGCCTTGGAAGTTGAGGATCTTGATGTAGATATACCATGTGTCTAGGAAAAAGCTAGAAATACTTCTTCTTTTGGTATATTATACTGATTAGGTCTATCTAATTGCTTATAGAATGATGGTGTAACCTCTAATCGGTCCTCCAAGATAATCATGTCATGACCAATCCTGTCATTTGTGGGATAATTTTTTTTTATTCTTGTTGAGACTGCTTAAGGGATATCCCATGATTTTTTCCGAATAAAAGGTTTGTGCAGGGGTATATTTAAAATCTTGGATTCTAGAAAATCAATGTCTTCCATTGTATCCTCGAACATGGATTCTTACTATAGTCCCCCAATTAGGTATAGAGAATCTAGGATCATCATAACCCGAGTCATTATTTTCATAGGGGTCTGTTAAGTGGATACCATTAATGGAATATAAAATTAACCCTTCATCTGATGAAGATTATTCTTGAAATTTTGGTTATATTTGCGTTGTTTGGTGGGGTGGTTCCTGTGATTTTGTGACAAATGTCATGAAATCTTCCAAAGTCAATGAAAACTTTGGCCTTGGCATGAGCTCATCCTCTTTTGACTGCTCTTTATCTTTCTGATCACATTTCTTCTTTGAGGATTGACCTTTAAAGGACTAATATTTTGATGAAGATGGATTTAATGTGGTAGAAGTGTCATAAGACACAATATGGTGTTTTAACTATGTTCGTAGAATGACATGAGTTTGATTGATCATTTTTCTGATAATCTAATCATCATACTTCTGCACATTTTTTCTTTTGACTTCCTATCATTTGCCTTCTTTCTCTGGATCAGTAGCAGTAACACATGATACATGGGCTGATGAACATTTTAGTTTCACCTATCCAGAGTCTAATATTTTTTATAGGAGGTCTTTGTAAACAAAGAAGTCCTAAATGGGATGTCCCCACATTTGATGAAAGGGGAAATAATTTGGAATATATTCATGTCCTTATTTTTTTGGTTTCTTTGTCCTTAGAAATTGAACCAAATTGTTTTCCAAAGATGAAATAAAGTAACATGGAACCTGTTCATTCCAAAAAATAAAAACTTTGTTCTTTAATTTTTAAAAATTTCCAGGCCTTTGATATTTTTGGTCATCTTAACAAGGTGGTCATTGATGATGATGCTCATGATGTGGATCCCTTTGGTATGATGAAGGTTTTGAAGTATAAGTAGGTATAGGTTATATTTTGAGTGTGACTATTGCCGTCTATGCTTTCCCTATTCTCCTTCCTATAGTTTATGGAATTACATGAGACTTAGCTTTAGTTTCCATAATGGAATCCTCTACTTGTTTAGAGATTGATGTAAGGTCTCAAAACCCTCCTGAGTATTTCATAGGTATTAGTGGTGTGCATAACTCATCATGAAGATTTTCCACACAAATTGGAAGAAAATATTATTGAGGGAGTGTTAGATTTAAGTAATATGTTAATACTTTACATCGAGCAATGAAATATAAAACTCTTTCATTCTCCCTTTGTTTTCAATTTGTAAGATAAATTTTTTTTCTTCATCATTGTTGAACTAAATTGGAGAAGGAATTTATGATGGAGGTCTTCCCATCCAGTAATTGATCGAGACTACAAACTAGTATACCAGACAAAGTCTAGCCTCTATAATAATTGCACAAATAATCTGGGCTTTACTACTTCTTGTTGTTGAGGGGTCCTCATCATAGGATATAAATAAGAAAAAAATGAATTAAATACTGCTTTGGATCTCCTAAACCATTAAAGATTCGAAATGTGGTATTCACAAAGTTTAGTAGGGGAGAGATCAGTTCCACCCATTCATGGTAAGCTTTATTTTTTGGTTATATTGGGGAACTCCGTTCTTTCATAGCATCCAATTGAGTTATTAATTCCTCAATTGTGTTCATAAGCATTTGGGGAATATCTGGATGAGCTGAGACCTGTATTGGTATATCAACTGGATCTTGAACCGACACAATGACTAGAAAAACCACTGGTATTGGTGATTCTAGTATTTTTCTTGGATAACCCATGGGGACATGCCTATAATGATGTGTTTGATCCCACCTTGGTTGGGTACCCAATGAAGGGAATTCATTATTTGTATCTGTAGTTGCAACAAATCCTCTTTTCTGAGGAGTTCTTACCGGATGTTCAAGTTAGGTATTTTCTTGCGAAGCATGTCTGGTAGAAATTCTACTTCAAAGTAACTCTATATTGAGTCTTTTCAACTCCTTCATTTCCTCTTCTTATTGGGAAAGTATTTCTTCAAAGGAAAGAGATTGACCTTATCCAATGGAAAAGTGAGACATGATCTGACCTTTACCTTTCCCCTTGTTAGATGCATTTCGAAGGAGTGGGAGTTGGTTACTTGAAAGAATACCTAGATTTTGGGTAAGCCTTAGATTTCAGGTATGCACACGTCCTTTATTTTCTTTAGTGTGTACTTTATTATGGATTATAAGATCATCTTATGACTCCCCTAAACTAGACTCATTCTCTGGAGGATCTTCCCTAATGGTATTAATGATATTCACTGACACATAATGCATTAATGTATTTCTCTCAGTATCTTTGTAAGATCATCTCATTTTGTATCTTCCTTGAGAATTTATTCTCCAATATGATGAATTAATAGGAACTATTTGACGGATAGTAATCTGAATGGAATCCTTGGATAGTTCAGTTGTGCATTAACTTTGTGGATTCTTCCCTAATCGAGATAAAAATGACTTCCATTGAGGAGGGGATTATAGATGTGAAAAAACCACCATCCCTACATTCTGGGTCTATTCTTGTTCTTCTTTCTCAGACCTTCAAAATTTGTTTATTGAATTAAAATTTTGAGTTAAACATGCCCCCAACCCTGCAGGCTAGGGTATCTCTTGAACTGCTATAGTTGAGATTTATGCAACTGCTCTTTTGATTTTGTGAATTTTGGTATGAACATTGGTTGGGTGCATTATCTGAAAACCACTCAAATATCCTATTTTGGAAGAACACTATGATATTTTAGGCACTTTCACCATCTTATTGATGACATCCTCTAAGAGGGAGGCCTAATCAATGTTCTCATATGCTTGATGAAAATTTATCTCAACAGCTTTCTCTCTCTGGGTCTGACTTTGATGAGAGCTAGTTGAGGCATGTTATTGAGTGTATCATTGATTACACACAAAATATATTGATTGTATACGACCATGGGTGATAACACTGCATGACACTACTTTTTACAGGCCTTGATAATTTTATATCACATTGAAATAAAATGCACCATGTGCACTCCATCCTCTGATACGAACACCAAATAGGGTATTACTAATTAACTAGCATAGCCTATTTAGTGCATCAAGGCATGCATGCTGAAGGGTTCCCTTCTGCTTCTCAAATTTTTCATTTCAAGAAATTGAGAGAGATGCCAAGTCAATTTGATGTTGCAACCATTCTGTTACCTTTACATGACTTTGATATTCATCACATGGTAATACTTTATCTTTCAAATAAAAAATATTATTCCATAAGTTGAGATGGATATCATGAATGAAATATTCCACCATCAATTCTAGAATGTTGTATTGATAGTTTTCCAAAGGCCAGAACATGACTAGTATTTCACCTTTAGCCAATTGTTTTCTCATATTTGACATATCTTCATTATATTTTTCTAGAGGTTTCTCAACTTAGTCTGACTAGAGTGGAAATTTCTCAATTATTTTATTACAAACAATGGAATCAGTTTTTTTCCTTCTACTATATTAGATGAAAAATGACCCAAGGGAGGTTTTGAGAATGATAGTACCATTAGGATGTATTCTAGTTGAGAAATTATTTCACCTGTTAGTAACAAGGCATCATACATTACTTTCCTTATGTTGGAAAGTTCCTTGAGATAAGAGGGCTTTCCCATCACTACATTTTCGATTAAAGAATTATCTTGACAATGTGAAACACTACACCAGAGATAACTTTCACAGAAAATGCCATCATGGGGAGGACCATCATGGTGGATTATAGAAAGGGATAAATCCACTTGCTCTATGGTCTTCTTCCCACACAGAGGGTTGTTGTGGTTCTCATCCAAATATAGGATCTCTAGATTTACTGAATTTTAATGAATCAAGCCTTCATGATGAAGTGTCAGATAGGGAAATTTATAATTACTGCTACTAATCCCATAATTTGGTAATTGGATAGAATGATCTTGAGTATAAATAGATAAATTTCTGAGGGATTCCAGAACTACAACATTAAGAGGAGCCATATTGCAGATTCGATTTTTAATTTCCCAATGTGTTTGGTGAGACTTCTTCTTAGATGCTCTTTTATACGTGGTTAGGGACACATGTTGAGGGAAGTTTTTATCATGGGAAGGTGTATGTTCCTTCCTTGGAGTGGTCATTAAAATCAGAAAATTATCTCCAATTGGAAATCATGTATGTTCTCGATCCAGTTGTTCATATGATATGGAGGAGTATTCCCCATTACCCTCTTGGACTAGAACAGAGGTGTGTATATCTTCCGGGATGGAATGCCTATGTGTCATCCTAGGTGTGGGGACATAATTATGTGTCTATTCCCATTGTACTACTAAATTTGTTGTTATGATATTTTGGCATGCTTCCAGAATATGGGCATGAATTTGTGTCTGCCCTTTCACCATTACTAAAATGTGTTTGGTGACTTTAGTGACTGTAATGGGAATATATGTCCATTCCATATCAGGAGTAGGTGTATATTCCTGCTACTGTCCTCATTTTCCTATCACTGGGTACTGACAGTACTCAGGTATGGGGGCAGAAAGTTGAGTCTTACCCAGATTTATCATTGGAGCTTTCCGACTGACTTTTCTAGGTGCTTCCAAACGAGACTATTGGTAGGCTTGATTGATGATGGTAGGTGTATGTTCCTGCTAGTTGTTTTCTACCAATCATGTTTTCTAGACTTATTTCAATTCTAACATAATAGACTGCTGGTATAATTGGTGAGTGTAATCAGGTGTACGTTACTGGTTACCCGTTGCCACCATATTTGATTGGAGGGATTCCTTTAATGCAGTCAGATGAGCCTGCTAATTAGATGATAGTTTTTAAATAGGTGTATGTGCATGTTTATGTTTCTCCACCAGATTTAACTGGAAGTATTGGTGGGTTTCTTCTAGATGAGTTTGTTGGATAGCAGAATTGGGACAGACGTGTGTATGTGACCATTCATTGTTTGTCATCCAGTTAGGCTGATGGACTTCTACAAATGGGGAAAATGTTATAAAATTCTCCCTATAAGATGGAAATTTTCCACAGTGGTTCATCTTGTGTGCCCAGGTCTGAGGGACCTAGACCGAAGAACCAAAGTCAACACCCCCATCATGTTGGGGGTTCACTGTTGCATGATTCTACTGATGACGATTTTTTGTGGGAACTTTTGGGAAAGACCCCGTCATCTTTAAGTTGAGGCCATGAGTGACCTCTTGATACACCTCCCTATAGTATGGGAGGGACTGGTTTTTTCATTCTAAGGATATGTACCCAAAACTGTTGAAGACTGTAGTTGGAATCATCTGATTCTTGACCACCGGTTGTCGCTGGCCAAACGATCGAGGGTTGTTGTTAACTTGGAGAGCCTATCGAGTAGCCTCCAGGGTTGGGATAGTACCATGTTAATGTTATTCCTATAATATTACATTGTAGAACTAGATTTTAAGATTATGATTTTGTGATTACGTCCTTCCAATGGATTAGGATCTAGCTTGAGCAGTGGTGGAAGCATTTACAGGTGAAAATTTCAAGGAAGCCATTTGGATTGAAGGGAGTTCTGAGAAAACTGAGAAAAACAATGAACTCCATTAAAGAAACATATTTTAGATGGATACTTTCATGATTTATTACTTTGGATGGCCTTCCATTATCAATTTATAGGGGCCTGAAATTTGGGTAACACCATTAACTTGGTTAAGTATTCATGTCGGGTTCACCATTTTTGATTCTCTTCCCTCATAACATGTGTTCTGGTTAAGAATCACTACTTTGGGGTGGTTTTCATTGGATTTTATGGAACTGGAAATATCCAACAGTTCTCTATACAAAGGTACATGATTTCCAAAGGCAACAGTTCATTATGTTTGAACTTATGATACTTAAGAACATGCATTGGTCGAGATGATGGGAGATCGGACTCATCACACTCTTTTGGGAGGAATTATTGCCTACTTTGGGACTCTCTTATAGATTTGAGATATTTTCATGAATCCTTATTAATTCACTATGTATAACATAAGTTTACCTTGGAATTTTCAATCATTTATTATCATGTGTGAAATTTAGAATCATCAGTATGTATTTGAGATTCTTCATTAATGGATACATCTGTATGTATTTGAGGTTATCCATCAATGGTATCCTCTCATATACTATTCAGAGATTATTTTAACCATTATTATGATAATACTATTTTGTAATCCATGTTGTGGGGAACTCTGGAATTTATTATTTTCCAGGAATACGACAGTTTGTTTTGATGTTGGGATTGTACCTATAAATATGCTACCTACGTATTCTTGTGAAAGGAATCAAAACCCTCATAGTTCAGTGCCGCTTAATGGGACACATCATACCTTTTAAGGTTCTGTGATAAGGACATAGCCATATAGTTTAATGTCATGTGGTAAGGACATCTAAGAGGAAGATTCTTAGTCAAGGTTTTGTTTGGGACTTATGCCTAAGAAACCCAAGTAATTTGGAAAGAATATGAGTTTCCAAGTTTGATTAGACTGTGTTGGGAATATGTCCTAGGAAGAATAGGGTTGATTTGAAGTTTTGGGTTTGAACCTCAAATAGGGTTCCTACGTATCCCATTTGGATGGGAATCAAATCCCATGTAGTTTGGTGAGTTTCATAGGAGATAATAGTCTTTTGAGAGAAATGAGTTTGGGATTACTTCCTAAAAAGGTTTCCTTGGTGATTTAAGGGTTTAATTTGTGGCTTACTCCTATGGAGGATTCCCATTTATAGATTAAATGACATGGAGCTCAAGACTAATGAAGACTTCCTATGTATCCCAATTATGGTGGTAATCCGAGTTCTCATAGTTCATTAGCTTGAGGTTTTTGTACAAATTTTTTGATAATGAAAAATAATTAATCCCACGCGATTCATGCTTGGTTTGAGAAACGAGATGATGTCAAATATTCAACAAAGGCACACACACTTTTTCTCCATTGCTGGGGGAAGAGGACGAGCCTACGACGATGAGGGTGGAAGAGGTATAGGCAATCGAGGAAGAGGGAGAGGCGATGAGCCTTCCCTCTATTCTCTTTAAATTAGACAGGGGTGCAATGTAAGGATGGAGTGAAGGTTAAGAAAGTAGAGAGTAGAAATACTGCGACCTCCTACTTGAAAATTTATGGGTTTACACCAGTATGGCTACCCTAAAATTGGTCCTGGTAATGGAGGGTGACTTCTCATTTGTTCAAAAGGAAAATTGTGTGTGAACCATAAATTTCCTACCAGAGACCTGAGGTTTTTGGTTTCAAAGATGAGAAGGGGAGGATGAACCCAATGCCTAATCATTCAAACTGGGAACTTCCCCACCCTCTTCTTGGGTGAAAGGTTCATGTGACTATGGATTTACAAACCCAAAAACACTCCATGAATCCTAACCCCATTGAAAAACAAATGTGGGAAACCTCTGACAACATATATACAAACCCAAATAGAAGACAGACTGACGTGCCCTTCCAAAAAGTTTGATAAGTCATGAGGTTTTGGTGTAGGTTTAAACATAACCCCTTTCAGATAAGGGATATGGTGAAGAATAATCCTTTCCATGAATGGATTTGAAGAAGGATTGATGAAAGGCTTGTATAGACTCAAGAGATCAGGTGAATCAAAATAAGGGTGCCCAAGTAAGTATATGGCATGCATGTATGGGCATGCAAGTAGTATTGGGCGACTATATATCAACTTAAGTGACAAAAACCAAGATGTTAATACTTGTATAAGACTTGACTCAAGTCTTCAAAAGTATTCACCAGTATTCCCAAAAGTGGGGCGCTCCAGTTTCTTTGAGAGGAATAGGTGGTGCGCTAGTGTTTCTGATTTAAGGAGGTTGGGCACTTTAGGGGCACAAGTTTTATGGATTTAAAATACTAAAAGGACTTAAGTCCTATCATCCCCCTCAATTCCTCTGCTCTAGGTGTTAAAGAAATGTCTTGGAGGTTTTAGAAGACTTGGGAGAAGCACTAGGGATACTAGAGTAGCAATTAGGATTTAGGGAAATTATTTCTTACAAATGAAGGCCCCAAGGGTCTATTTATAGGCAAATAAGTGACCCTAGGAAAAATGGTGGTGGGGAACGCAAGTTCCTTGCACACTGACAGATCCTTGGCTTGACTAGGGCGATCCAATTTTCATGCGTTTGAAAATATTGATTTTCTTCATGTGTGTTCTCCTCTTTTTTCTAATTCATTTCCCTTTTTTCACTTTTTAGACTTTGTGATGGAATGGAGTGTCAAAACTTTCCCAAAAAACCTCATAGATATAAATGTCTCACATCGCTTTTTTGAATTATATGCAATTCTAGCACACCCAGTATGCCCACATCCACTTGAGTCTGACTCCCCCTCCATAATGGAAATCCCTATCCTCCTTCCAACCTTGCATATGATCCATCTGTGATGAAAAGAAGGTATATTCATAACAATTAGACCTTGATTCTTGGATATGTGGCTTCATAACAAGAGTGGAGTTTCTGTGATGCATGAAACATCCAATGGAAACTATTCCTTACTTAATGTAAAAATACTTGGATGAAAAGTTGGTAGAAGGGAAGTTGATATGCTTCACAAAATAGGACACTAGGATGTAACACAAAACCCTAAGGATCAAGGTATCCCTAAAAATTCTATGATCATATAATGGCAGGTAATCAATTTGTGGGTAATGTCATTGGTACGATGCCAAATGCTTTTATAGATATGAAAGGGAAGACTCGGGCACATTATATTAATATGGACTAATAGATTTGATCATCTTATGGGAATTTGCAGCATCATGTTCAATGAAAGACATTTGGGAAACCATTGATAACCTAGAATAAGGCACCAAGTTCCCCCATTGAGTTGAAATATTGACTTAAAATGTTAAAATTTCGACTTATAATATTTTCAAAAAAATCAAAGGAACTCATGCATCCCCTTTGACCACGTTCCATGCATAACTACTTAGGAAAGGTTCCATGTGTAGAAACTTCCCTCAAGTGGTTGTACCTTTGAAAATTACTTGGGAGACCTATGTGAAAATGGAAGTGCAATAGGGTTGAGCGGACTACCTACCCGACAAGAGAAAAAATCACAAACCCAAAATGCAAGGAAAATGAAAATGGGGCCAGTGGTATTTATAGATGTCCTTGGCCTGTATCGGGGATCTCTGCACTTGGTCTGTGTCGGGGACTAGCGCACCAAACCTACGCCACAGACCTATGATTAATCCTTGCATGATTCACCGAAACACCCTTCATAATATTTTTCCTATTATACACTAAGACTATACCCTACTCTTTTGATCAGACCCAATCCTAAGGGGGGGGGGTGGATTTTTTAATATTGAATTTTGTAAAGTGGAGTTAAACGAGTATTAATCATACCTTAAACATGTTCAATCTCTAAGGAATTTCTCAAATTAGGCTTTACATGCACACATGTGGATTATAATGACGTCACAATACCCCCACACGTGGCCCTGAATGGAAGGTGGCCTCTGCACCGATCACCATAACACAAGACCTAGATGGGAACGTTACTTCGACCAGGGTCCCCTATTTTCCTATAAAAATAACCTTATGGTACCTTATTTTCACAACTATAAAATTATAAGAAGATTACAAGCTTTGTTCATGCAGTCCCTTCTCCCAAATCCTTTAAAACCTCTTAGGTATACCTCTAAATCCTGAGAGAAGAGATATTTAAAGGGGATAAGTGAGATAAAATTTTCTTTAGGGTCCCAAACAAAAAACACCTACATGAGGACCCATTCTTCCCTAGTGAGAAAAAACTCGTGTGAGTCCCCTTTCCTTAATCGGGGGCCTACAGGAGACCCATCTAGGGACACATGAGGAGACCCATGGTCCCTAGGCTAAAGCCTCTCCTAAGAGTTATTTCTTAGGTGTTCCATTTCCCATGGAATACATGGATCATGAAAACCTATAACCCCTGTGAGAAGAAATTATAGTTCCTCCCAGGCCCTGTGCAAGGCACCTCCCCCCCCCAATCTAGGACCTTCATTATCCCATCTTTGATTCCTTTTCCAAGCCACCAATAGCAGGACTCCTATTACTATGGATCCCTTTTCTGAAAGGGACCACGTTGAAACCTTCACCAAAGCCTCCAGACTCACAAAAACATGGGAAAATGAACATCAAAATGTCTTCAATTTGGATTTTCATTCCAACAATCAGAGGTTTCCCTCACTTGTCTCAATTAAAGGTTAGGGTCCTTGGGGTAAATTTGGATTTTAATTCTAGCAGTCACGAGGACCTAGAACCTGGGAATGTTTTCAGGGAGTTCCCAGTCTCATATACTAGGGTTAGGGAAATGTCTTACCCTTGTCATCTCTAAGACACAGAGCCTATAGTTCCTAGTAGGGAAGATGAGTATTATGATTGTTTTTTCATTCATCATGGAATGAGATCCTCCTCTCTTACTATGGAAGAAATTTTAGGGAATCCATCCTAGATTAATCCTCTATCCTTTCTTGTGGGAGGTTTCACTCCTGCTCCTTCTAGCCCCCTTGAATGTCAGTTAGAGAGGGGATAGGAATCAAAGTCTTATCCTCTATATCTCGTACCCTCAACCACTTCCACTAATGGAGGATAGATCATGTGGTTTTTCAAATATTTTAATTCCTATTTTCCATCAAATTTAAGCATGAATCATAATAAATTATATGGGTTTAGAGGATAACCATGATCATAGTATCCACACATTTGGATTCATTTTTTGGAAGAGATTATTATTTCAGATAGTCTCCTAGCATTCCTTCAGAGTACCTATATAGGCGCGAGTCCTCAAGGTCATGTATCCAACCTCAGGGAAAAGAGGATCATGTGGTTTCCTCGTATCTTCCATTCCCTCTTGTTTCTCACACTGAGACTAACTCACTTAGTCTTAGGGGTTGATAGTGGTCATGAAATCAACATGATCACAAATCCATGGGTACCCTTTTCAAAAGTAAGCCCTTGTCGTACTATTCTATGGGCCACATTCTAATTATAATCCCCAACCAATCAAGGGAATCATATTCAAGATTAATCCCCAAACCATCCATGAGAATACTTCTTAGAAGTAATCCCCAAAACAAAATCCATCCTATGGACCTCATTCCAAGTGTTAGCCCCAACCAATCATGGGAATCCTCTTTAGGAGTAATCCCCAGTCACACTATTCCACGGGCCATATTCCAAGTGTAATACCCTAACCAATCAAGGGAAGCCTATTCAGTAGTAAAACCCAACCCATCAATGGGCATCCTTCTCAGGTGTAATCCTCAAACCAAAATCCAACCTATGAGCCTCTTACTTGGTATAAGACCCAATATCTCATCTATGAGAATTTTTTTAGGAGTAATCCCCAATTTAATCCTCTTAAAGGGCCCAATCCCCTATGATACCAATCCTTTATGGGGTCTCCATAGACATGAGCCCTCATAACCGAACTACGTGGGATTTGATTCCTGTCCAAATGGGATACTTAGGAAGCATCTCTAAGGTCCAAACAAAACACCCCAAATCAAACCTATTCTATATAGGCCACACTCTTAGTAGGTTCTAATTCAACCTAGATATTAATATCCCTTCCAAGTTCACTAGTATTCATTGACATAAGTCCCACAATAAAAATTTACTAGGAACTTTCTATCTAGACATCCTAGTTGCATGATATTAAACTACATAGTTTGGTCCTTATCACATGACCATAAATGGTATGATGTGTCCCGTTAAGTGGAACCAAACTACATGTGTTATGATTCCTTTCAAAATGATACATATGAAGCCCATCTATGGGTCAAATCCCAACATCAAAATAACTCACATCTCCCTAGATGGTGACACACTCCAGAGCACCCCTCTGTGGATAGAAAAACTAGCATCATCATAATAATGACCAAATAATCACTAATTAGTACATAAGGGGATACCATTGATGGAAAACCTTAGATACATATAGATGTCTCCATTGATGAGGAACCTCAAATACATATAGATGATTCTTATTTCCATACATGTTAATAATTGATTATTAATCCAAGGATGACCCACATCATACTTGGGAATTAATGAAGGATTCACAAACATATCTTAAATATATAATCAAGAAAGTCCAGTGAGAGGAAAAACTCAGACCATTTATTAAAGAAGAAAAAGTACAATAAAAAAAGGATAAGTGTGTACACCTTTCCCACATCCAAGACAAGTCAAACCATACAAGACCACTAAAAGTCCTAATAATCATATCCCTCCCCATGTCCATAATAAGTGTCTTCCTCCATAGTGGTTGATTCCTATTCAGAATTAGTTTCATAAGAGTTCAAGAGTTTGACATACTACTCTCGATGCTTCAATTGTTTTAAAGAGAGTTACCCTTATAGAATTGCTTTCCAGCACTATCCGAAGCAGGGGAATACCCTATTTCCCTTTTAGAAGAAGACCCGGTCTTTATCAGCTTCAGCATATGAGAATAGTCTTTCCTCATTCTTCTCCTCAGTGGAGAAATCATAGCTCCTTCACATTCAGATATCGTAGTTCTCCCACCTTTCCCAATATCACTGTAGGAAGGTTTGACAACACCACTATCATTTTTCCTTATCACTATAACAAACATCTCCCCACTTGTCAGTGTTGTGATTAGAGCCATAATTTTTTCATCAGTTATTTTTTTCAAACATATTACCCTTTGTAGAATCCAAAAAGCCCTCCTACCATCAGCTGAGAGGGCCTGTTAATATCAATATGGACTAGGCTTTGAGAGCTCACCGCATTGGCATGATCATCCTCAGACTTATTTCCCATTACATCAACTTCAATTAATACATGATGGTTATTGTAAAAACAATTCCTAATGTCCTCTCCCAACACTTGAGGACTGTCCATCACAATGGGTATCTTCACAAGCTCTGGTCCTTCACACCAATTACAAGTGGGATCATTGACCTGCTGCTCCTCACCCAATGTGTTAAAACCCATTAATGCAACATCGTCTTCACAAAATGTATTTACCAAGGTCTTCATAGGGAAGGAGTCCATATAATTACTCAAATAAGTCAGATTTCTTACCCCCAATATTAGAATAAATCCGATCAAAAACCTGGTTGACCGTCAGATTTGAAGATAACCACACATCCTTTCATTGCAACAGAAGTCACAACTACCTCTATTAGCTCAGTCCTCACCTAAACCACTATAGATTAAAAAGGGATCCTCCCCCACATGAACTCCCAACTTAGATGATCCACCCGCATCATCACACACCTTATCAAAAGATTCACTCCATTGGAGTAAGTAACATTTCCTTCAAAAAAGGTTCGATGATCCCGAACTCCCATCCTCTCGATGAATGTAAGTTATTATGAATTGTTTGAAGAACTTCCTAAGGATATCATGCCTTCGGAATGAAGGTACCTCGTGGATATAGAACTATTGGGTGTTTTTTATTCCTCTAAAAAACCCATTATAAACTTCTCAAAAATAGTGAACCTAACATGAATGAATGAACACAACTCAAACCCCTGTAATCAATCATTGGGCAACCAATTATCTTTCAGAAATATTTATATAGAAACATGTGATACTACATGTTAAAACATCATAGTAAAATGTAATAATATTCAAACTAAACATTAAAAATCCTACTGATTGTATACTATAATAAAGAAAGAATATCGAAACTGCATATTCAAACTACATATTACTGTTATTGAACTATAACATAATAGTACATCTAAAAATTCATTTTGTACATAAATTGGTTGTTAAAAATACTATAGGTGAAATAGAAAGCATGGAAAATATACTAAATTCAACATAATGGGGGTCTATACTAAATTATAAAAATACAAAACTACAGTCTTGGATGATGATAAGAAAATCTCAAAAGGAATCACTTTAAAATCCCTCAATAAGAAAAACCACTAATTAGGAATTTACCTAACCTAAATTCAAAATTTATGTGTGATGTAGAAGATTATTACCTATAAATACTGATATTTTATATATGAATATATATAATAGGAATAACATAATTTCAAAAGTAAATAGAATAAGATAAAAAAAATTATAAACACAATTTTTTGTAGTATTATTTATAGTTATTACTCATTAATATAATGGAATTCAATATCATGGTTTTTGATATATAGTATTTTGTTATATATATATATATGATTTTGTTATCTTTTATATTATTATTCTCATGTAGAATAAATTTTCAGTTATGGTTTTATATAAAGTGAATGATTATTGTTTCCATATATATATTTTGGATTTGACATAAATCTTATTTCATTAATTTTACAAAATGATATATAATTTTTTTACAGAATGGATAAAGAATGGATGTATAAAACTAATCAAGTCTCAAGCAGTTTTCAAAACAAGTTGGATATTTTTTTATACTTTTCAGTTAACAATGATTTATATAGAGGTATTATACACTACACATGTTATAATTATGTTGTAATACCTTTGTTATGTCATGAATAACTTATCTAAAATATAACTAAATATTTTTTTCTAAGAAAAAACTATGTCTAGTATCACATTGGGGGAGAAAAGGAAATCTCAAAATGATCATGATCTGAATGAGAGGACTGGATTGGAGAATTTATTAGATGTCTAGATTCAATTTATTTTTCATCATGAGAAATAAAGGATGCCAATCCAAGAAGATAATGATATGAGTACACAAGATGCATGTAATAAAAAATTTGGTGTTGATAGGGTGAAAAATTGAATGATGCCTCCATGACTCATGTTTATTGGTAATGTGGTAAAATGAAAACACTAGAATTTTTAATAAGGTTGTTTCATGGGAAAACCGTTTATAAGATTTATAATATTTTCATATATTATCTTCTTACCTTTTTAAGGGCCTACTTCCAGATGATGTAGATATTCCCTCAAACCATTATATGGAAAGGAATTTAGTTAATGAACTTGTATTTTTTAAAAACAAATTTCACGAATGCATGAATTGTTATAGCTTATTCTAAAAGGAAACCACTGACCATAATGATTGTATAAAATGTGAAAAATCTTGATGGAATACAAAAGATGATGGAAAACCATCTCATGTTCCATAGAAATATAATTTTGAACTTTACATTAATTTATAAACTCCAAAATATTTTCTTTTCTAATGAAATATAAATAAATATGAGATTGCATGATACTGAGAAAAATAAAGATAATGATGAGTTTTTTCATCATGTAGATGGATTAGTATGGTGGACATTTGATGCTCGATATCCTGATTTTGTAGCTGAAATACATTATATTATGTTATGATTATCATGTGAGAATTTTAATCATTTTAGTTAGATGCTTAATTTTCACAGCACATGGTCGGTTTTCAAAAACACTTAAAACCTTTCTCCGTGGATGTGTATAAAAAAACTTTCACTTTAATGAGTATAATAAAATTTGGGCCTTATAATCTTAGAAATGACATAGATGTATAAATTAAACTTTTAATAAAATAGTTAAATAATCTTTGGGATGTGGATTTATTCACATATAATGCATATTTGAAAGATATATTTCAGATGTGTGTTGTGTATATGTAGATGATAAATGATTTTCTTTCTTATGTAAGGATTTTTGGATTGTATCTTAAAGGTAAAACCTTCCTATCCTATATGTTTAAATAATACATGATCTTAAATAATTAAATATAATTATAGTTTAATTTTTATGGTACATCGACGATTCTTGTCAATGGATCATCCCTATAGAAATAATCATTGTATGTTTGACAATATCATAGAGACTAAAATTCCACCTCAGTGTATGTCTACAACCTATGTGCTTAATGAATCGAAAAATCATAGTTTTGAATTTGGGAAATATTATATGAAATATAAAATGAGGAAAAATGTTTCCATTAAATCTAATTATAATTTGAAGAATAAAATATCTTTTTTGAGTTACCTTAATGGCAACCAATCTGTTATGTCATTGTTTATACATAATTAACATTGAAAAAAAAATGTGAAATGTTGCTTTAAATTATTATGAATGTCTAGGGGAAGACAAAAGATAATTTATGATCTCAACTTGACTTGGTATATTAGGGTATCATACCAAAATTTCACCATGTGTGTATCAGTGGAAAAAATGGAAAGTTTCATGTACTTCTTATGTGATGACACCTATAAAAAAATCAATTTCTGGAAGTAATAGAGACTATAAATGTTCCTTATTAATATTCAATAAAAATATAAAAAATTTAAATAGAAGTTATTTTAAGTTGTAATCTTTGAATACCCATGATTATCAAATCCTTTTTAATGAGTTGGTTTTGATAGAAATCCATTATCTACTATTCAGTAATGCAGTGGTTGAAGTTATTTGATTGTTCCATTTTTATAGAGATATTTTTGCTAAAAAGTTGTCAAAGTATTTATTTAATAAAATATAGTAAGAGGAACCATTAGTTTCTTATTAGTTATAGAAATTGTTTCCTCCGTAATTTTTCACATGCATGATGCATATATGTCCATATTCCAACTGAAATACTTCTTATAGGCCCTGTTTCATTTTGTTGGATATGTCTAATTGAAAGGAATATGTAAAATTAAAGTCTTATGTTCAGAATAAGAATCATAATAAAGGTTACATTGTGAAAGGTTACTTGGATCAATAATGTATGAATTTATCTTCAATGTATCTGTCTTATGTGACCACGGTATGAAATTGACTAATGAGAAATTAAGAATAGTGGTATGAGAAAATTAATCCTAGTTTTCCATAAATTCCCAAAATAGAGGTAATTCTTGAATTATATACATTGAATACATTAGTCCTTGCAGTGAAGAAGAAGGAACATCACATGGTTTTTTAACTATTATTTTTTTGATGAATACATCAAGTAAGTTGAACAAGTATATGTTATATCATCCTATTTAATTGTAAATATGTGTTAAATTGTTTCTATATTTTTGTGTAGGGAATATAGAAAAATTATAAATATAAATCATAATTTTTTATCCTTGATAAGGATAGATAATTTACATAGAAAATAGTTTTTTAATTTTTTGAAATTGAAGGTAGATGTATTTAATTCAATAAAATAAAATAAAAAATAATATTTTGTTAATTTTAATATCCATTTATATTTCAGGAATTGATTTTACCTACTAATTATTTCTTTGAGGAAATAATATATTTGGATTCCCTCCCCCCCCCCCCTTAATTTAGTGGTTCATGAATGAAATTAAATTGTGATTAAGGGGTATAAATTTATTATCACTTAATTAGTAATAAACATGAGAACCCAACATTATTTTGTTATGGTAACTACCATAATAGACCATTATGTTAGTGCATTAGATAGTATATCTTGATTTGAAAATGTATCTTATTCTGCAGTTGTTGAAAAATATGAATATTGGATTATTACTCACATGGTCGAGTCACTATGATTAAATAAACGCGGTTTGATTCGATGAAGAAACATGGCACATTTATTAATATTTTTGGATTTTGACTTTTTGACATGACTCGCATTCTTACTATTGAGGATATAAATAAATTTGTATCAATAGTGAAATAAGTTTTTTATGTGAAAGATCATATGAGACCTAAATTTTGTGGCATTATTAAAGTAATCCCAACACATATTTTTGGTGATGGTGGGGGTGAAATTGATACCATTACTTTCCACATGGTCCTACATAAATTTATTACTTATGATGACTCTAATAGTTCAATTATTTGAGTTAATTGTGAACTTAATGTTGTGGTGGGTAATATGTAGAATCATCCATTTTGTTCTCAATTATTTTGGTTTATCTCAACTAGTGTTTTTTAGGTAGGTATTATTAAAATTTCTTTAATGTTTATTGAAAATATTTTGTATCCAACTTGACCTTCATGTAAATTTTCAATATATAATAGTTTTAATTTTCTTTGAGTATAATTTTCTAATATGAAATTTTAATGGAACTTAACTAACCAAAAAAAAACTGAAAAAATTCAATTATAACAAAAAACTAGATGAATTGAACTGAACCATATTAATCAAATTATAATGAAAATAAAAACAAATGAAAATAATTACATAACCAAAAAAATGGTGAAATGACTTAACCCAAAATATAAACCAAATTACCTAACCCAAAAAATTGACAAATGACCTAATTAATTGACCAAAATAAACCAAATAGCCTAACCAAAAATAAATTGGATCGAATTGAAAATATAAGAAGAAAAATATATCAAACTCATGTTAAACATGCTAATTTTATTTTTTTTATTTTTCTATTACATGTATTTTATGTATTGATATTACTTCTAATAAATATAATATGATTTTTTTAACGTCACTGTGTATCTTTTATTTAGTTTGAAAATTGGTACTATTTAATTAATTCATGCCACATATTCTTTCTTGTTTTTATTGTACATTAGTTATGGATTTCTAATTCAATTAAATTTTTTCAAATGAAGGAAATGAAAAACATTGAAGAGGTTTGAAAAAAGAGGATGTCATAAAATAATCGTTGCATGAGAGAGATGTGAATTCCTCTTCTGGTTCTTGTTTTTAGTATTTTATTTCAAATAAATATATTAATAATATATAATTTTTGGTGAATAGTTTTTTAAACTTTAATCAAGATCCATCACTCATGAGACAATTATTATCTAAAAAACCTAGTAGAATTAGAACTCATCCAAATGATGTGAGGGGAGAGATTGGAGCTACTCACACCACTCATTTTACATGATCACACCCTATCACTTCATCAGATACACCATATAGTACATTTTCTTATACCACAGTGTTGTTAGAGGAACCCAAGATATTTAGGAAACCTATACTTTCACCACCATTTACATCTGATACTCCTCATCTCTCTTTCCATTATCCAATGATGGATCCTACTCTACATTCATATTATACATTTCTATAGACATATATTCCATATTCTTTTCCTTCTACTTAATTCTTCATGAACTTCTACATTCATGTTACTTTGACTTCTACTCTAATACACTCTGAGTCTCATGAGCAGAAATTGGACCCCACTACTACTGTATAGTTTGAAGATCATTTAAATACTATGGATACAATAGTACCAACTGATCAACTTGGACCAGGTACATTTATAGAACCCTAGTAAATTTTTTCGACCATAATTTATTTTCATTATAAGATTTATTAATATAATATATTTTTTTTCTTTTCTTTCATAGCTGGATCTACCACTAGGCAGCATTTGAATACATGCATGTGTGAGGTGTTGAACCACTACCACACATAGTTTATGGTTGAGTACAATGAGGATAATAAAATAATTGACAAAATATGGTGACAATGTTGATTTTTTATGGAAATGATTTCCAAATACTCCGACATCATTTCCATTAGGCCAATATCTTGTAGAAACCTTTAAAACGAAGTAAACGATAATTCTTGGGAATAAATATGGGTAAGAAAATTCATTATATTGAATATTATATTATTATTTTATTTATATGAATTAATATTTTGGTACCATATTTGTTATAATTTTCCCAATGTTGAGGATGTGAGGACTACATAGCTTGTGAAATTAGGTGAGCTGTGGATAGAATATAAGAATGAGTTATATAGTGGCTGGGTTTCTAGTTTTAGAATAGATTTAGAGGCCATAATTATCATGAATGGGTTTCCAACATCAAATTATTTAGAAATAATTCCTCATTAGGAAGGTACTGAGTTTAAGGTATTAATGTAATTTGAGGTTTTTGAATGAAAATTGTGATTATTTACATTAAATCTTTATTTTAATTATTGAAAATTATTTTTTATGAAGAATCAGAAAGAAATAAAAAAACAAGAACGATAAAAAGTACCTCCAAACTTTGGGGTGGACTATGATGCCAGAACATGAGAGGAAGTAGGTATTTTTATTCGAAACTAATTTATAATTTTTTTTATTTAAATAAATTATGGAAATAAATTTTTTTCAATTGTAAAGTATATAATTCATTATAATTTTTGTGACGTCCCAAACCAGGTTCCACTCAGAGGTTCCCCGAACTGGTGGGCCACATGTCCTCAAGAACACCTCTCCATATGCTAGAGGGTTCAGACTAGAAATGAGGGACTAGGGTGTGTCCATGGGGAGAATATGCCCTCAGGTTAGAGTAGCACAATAGTATAAACAATAGGTAGATAGTTGAAGCATATAAATAATAGAAAATATAATGAAAGTATGTATAAACATCCAAACACTAAATAATATTTTAAAGTAGTAATTTGAATCACATACAAAAGATGATGATGTCATGTCCCTAAAAAATAGTGAAAACATGTATACAAAGAAGCAGGAAGTCATTACAGTACTTGATATACAAAAGGACATAAAGGCCAAAATCTTTCCAAGAAACTCATGTTCCATCCCTTCTATCTGCAACATAGATACCATCTTATGTCATACAAGAATTCATGCATCAACCAGTGGACATTTCCACTATTGGAATTTCAGATATTTATGACGGGATCCCGTCGCAAAAACCCTTTTGTGAAGGGGGCCCATTGTAAATATCCCATTGTAGAAAACAACATCGCAACTAGTAATTTTTGCGATGGGAAGTTGTCCTGTTGTAAATAGATTTCCGATTAAATATATTATATATACAAGAACCTATTGTGATGAGCTCGTCGCAAAAATCATTTGCGACGGTAAAGTCACCCATTTCAAAAACTTTTTAGAGAATATATATATAATCTATTTGCGATGGGGTCCCATCGCAAAAGGTCCCATCAAAAATACATAATAAATTGAAAATAATAATATAATTATGGTTGATGAGAAAATAATATTAATATTATTAAAATAATAATAAAAAATATATTAAAATTCTCAATATTCGTAAAAAAATATTAAAAAATCATAAAATATTATTATTATTATTATTAAAATAAACATACTTTAAAAAAATAATAAATAAAAAAGTATTAAAAATAATAAAAATAAATAAATTATGCAATATTCACACCAATATAAAAGACAAAAACTGTAAATCATTCATATTACAACAAATATGCAATTCAAATGTTTTTAACAGAACAAAAAATCACTGGGGGGATAGTCTTCTGGAAGAGCTAGAGGAGCTGGAGGAGATGGTGGAGGAAACACCATCTCTAAAATACGAGTCAGACGACGCATGTACTCCATCTACTCAGGTCATTGTTGCTTCCATCGAAACATGTCCTCCTCATGCTGCTGACACATCTGTTACTGCTGCTTCTGCAAACTCTCTATAAGCTTAGTTTGAGCTCGAAACTGATCCTGATACTGTGAGCCAGAAGATGATTCCTCTCCATGATCTCCTCTCAATCTGGACGCCGACATCGCAAAAAAACCATAATAAGTCCCATGAGTGAAATGAGAGTTGATACCAACTACTCATCCCTTCTTGAATGCATAATGGGTTGCCTTCATCCATGCCGCCTCATCAAAATTGTGGGCACTAGTCATATCAGATGTCTCGTCCTGACTCTCAGCCTGTGTTTGAGAGGTTGTAGCCTCATATGACTTCTTAGGTTTTAATTTAAAATTAAAATAGTGAAAATATTATATGAAGTTAATTTTCAAACTAAAAAAGAAACAATAATGACCACAATCTGACGCTGGCGATCACATCTAATCTCTCCAATGGCTAGATCATTGTACATCCTCTGATAAACGTCATAGTTCATAATATTGGGATGCTCGAATGACTATATGAATATAAAATAAACTATTTATATTTAATGTTATATAAAATATTTAAAAAAGATACTAAACAGATTCTCTCTATGTGCACTGAATGTACGGCTTCCACCTCAATGTGTCACCTCCTATCTCCCCCAGTTTTGCTGGCTTAATGAAGATCTCCTCTAAAATCCACCACTCAACCAGTGTGAATATAATCTATCCCAAAAGAGAGATGGAATGTAATCTGGTCGGTTGGCTCTATAGGACTCATCAAATATTTTCACTCCTAAAAATATTATTTATTTACGTACCAACTAATGATTGAACATTCCAAGTCGCACATCAACGGGAATATATTCCAGTGTGATCCATGGCTGAAAAAAGTAATTGCGCAAGATATCACTCCCTTGTCCAATAGTTACATGCGCAACACTATGAAAAAATAACAAATAATCAAAAAAATACTATATAAATAAATTAATGAAGGCTAACTAAAATACAAAGGTTACCATACCTTTGCATGCGTGGATCGAAACCAAGATGTGGACGTTGATCAGGGATAGGTTCAGGAATCATCAGTCACGCAAGACCGTTCCCCCTTCGCATACCCCCTAAAACGCCAATAGGATGAGGGTAATATGATACAAAATCCTCTTCATCCAAAGGTAGATTAGCCTTCTCCAACTCACAAAATAGATCAGGGTCCATATGAAAAACAAAATAATTATTTTCAGCAGATAGTTAAAAATAACTATTACATTTAGATATATATTATTTATGATTATAACCAACATTTAACTGTGTCAATGTTTAACTTCATCATCATCTTTATATTTAACGATTTCAATGTCTTCATATTCATCATCAGTGTCATCAATATCCATATGATTTTTATTTTCATCATATCTTACCATTTAAAATTCATTTTTAACATTATTAACATCATCGTAACCATCTACCCTTAATTATGGGGTGTCATCATCAATATTCATGTCTCTTTGTGAAAAAGAGGGATTTTGAGTAGTCTCCTGAAAAATGTCAATTCCTTGTACTTCATCGGAACCACATTCTATTTGAGTAAACTGATTTTCCCATGATTTTATTTTTATTATGCTCCACCAATCACTCATGTCTCTTGAAGTAGCATAGTACTTTGCATAATATATTTGATGCGCCTGTTGAGCCAGTAAAAATGGTTAATGTACTGTAAGAAGACTTTTATATTTAATATTGACGATTCCATGAATTAGATTAACACACAAGCCTCTCTCAGTATCCAACCACCGACATTTAAACATTATTATGTAATTTTTCCCTAGATAACGCAGTTCAAGAATTTCATCTAGTATCCAGTAAAAGTAAACTTTAGTTTCTCTATGATGCGATCCTCTCAAGAAAAATCCAATGTTCATTGTTTTTTTTATTTCCCATATGCACGTGAATGAAATCAAAAACCATTCATAACATATGCATTATAAGATATAACTATTTTGGATAGTGGGTTACTCAATATACACAGTCACTTATCAATTTTATCAGCATGTTGAGACACCATACTTTTTTTTAAAACAATTATCAATATAATAAATAATAAACTGAATTGATATATTAAACCATCAATAATTTATTTTACCAGTTTTTGAAACCATTGAGAAATTTTTTTCCGGCGTTCTTCAAGAGCAGTTACACTAATTTGTGGAAGCTGTTTCTTGATATGATTATCATATAACCTACAAAAAAATAAGTTTAATTACTGTAACATACATTATATAATAATTGATAGAAGCACTCACAGTACAAATGATGTCATTTCTTCACAGTTGAGCAGAACATATGTATGAGCTCTATGATGTTCATCATCTGAAAGACATCGTTTATGAACTCCACCGAAGCCAAGCTCTGACTGATTAAAAACTAATAATTGATTTTCTATTTTATCATCAATATTCCCATTGTTATACCCCATACAGTTGTGTTTTGAGGGTTATTCAGATTTAAAATAATGAGAGTAGAAAAAAGAAATTTCCTCTTGCAAATAAGCTTCCGCAATTGAGCCTTCACCTGATTCTTTATTATGTACTTTTTTCTTCAATTTCTTCATGCATATCTCAAATGGGTACATCCATCGAAATTATACTGGACCTCCACATTTAGATTCATGTGAAAAATGTAATATCAGATGTTCCATTGAGTCAATGAAATATAGTAGGAATAATTTTTCCATTGTATATATAATTAAAAAAATATCTTCTTCCAGTTTACTTCGTGAATCATAATATGTTGTCTTCGTAAAAATGTCTCGAAAAGAATATGATATGTCTGTTATCAAATCCCAAATCATAGAATTCAACAAACCTCTGAATCCAATCAGCATAAGTCCTTCCATTATAACATTATAATCATGACTTTTTAATCCGGTAATTTGACCATTTTTAACACATCTTCCCAAATTAGAAGCATAACCATCTGGAAGTCTCAAATCTACAATACACTAACAAAATAATAAGCAACTCTCTTTGTATAGTGTATAAGATTCTTTTGTTTTTATTAACCTCTATGATTTGACATTTTGAAACAGTTCAAGTTCCAGTGGTCTATAAATTTGGGAAAGATCTAATTGTGCCTTTACATTATATTTTTTATTACCTGATATATCCAAAAATTTATGAAATAAATTATAAAAACAATTCTTCTCAATATGCATGACATCCAACATATGGCGGACCAACAAATCATACCAATATAGAAGATCCCAAAAAATGCTCCATTTTATCCAATTATGTCCTTTCCCAAAGCCATGAATTTTCTGTTGGTTTACTATTGGACCAAATGTGATGGGAGGTAATGAAAATAAAACTGATTTTAACTCTGTACCTGAGATCATTTTTGGAGGTTTATCCCTTTCAATTGTGTCTTTTCTGAAATGAGATTTTTTTTCCTTCGAAAATGATGATCGGTTGGAAGAAATTTGCATTGACATTCAAAATAGAAAGGTTTTTTTTCATTGCAAGCATAAAGGATTTCTTGTCTTTCATACAGTAAGGACATGATTTTGGACCATGTGTACTCTAGCTAGATAACATGTCATATGCCATGAATTCACTAATCATCCACATCAATGCAGCTTTTATTATGATTTTTTTGTCGCAGAAACATCATATGTACTAACACCATTACTCCACAATGAATTTGAATCACCAATCAATGGTTTAAAATTAACATCAATATTCTTTTTCAGATGTCATGGGATTAATAAGGTCAAAAATATATAGGGCTCCTTCATCAACATCCATGGAGGTAAATTGTACGGAGTTATAAAGACAGGCCAACATGAATACTGACTACCATAAGAACCAAATGGAACGAAACTGTCAATAGAAAGACCCAATCGCATGTTTCAGGATTCTAATTCTAAAGATGGATGTAGTTGGTCAAAATTTTTCCATGAATCACCATCAGATGGACGATTCAAGATTTTATTAGTTGAAATATTGGTTTTGTGCCATGACATCATTGACATTGTGTTATAAGACATAAATAAACACTAAAACCTGGGTGTAAGGGATAAATATATCAGCTGTTTTACAAGAATCGATCTAGACCTCCTCGATTGAGCTTCTTTATACCTCAATTGTACACATGTGGTAAAACTATCCAATGACTCATTTTCACCAGAATATAAGACATAATCATTTTCACATGCATGAATCTTCTGATAACTAAGGTCTAGATTACAAATCAGCCTCTTTCTCTTAAAGTAATTTGCAGGCAACACATTTCTTTCAGGTAACAGTTTTTAACCAAAGAATATATCTGATCAAAACAGTTGTTTGAAATTGCATTATCTGATTTAATAGCCATAAATTTTGCAATCACTTCAAATTTTCTTATATTGCAACCATGATATAATGAATCTTCATCAGACCTCAAAAACTCATAAAATTTAGATAGTGTCAACTCATGAGTTAAATCAATATCATCTCGAGTTTTAGTATGTTGAACAGATGGACCTGCAACATCATGTACTAAATTTTGAAACCGTGATGGATCTAGAATCAAGTTATTAGAATATTATCTTGAACTGTGTTCACCATGTTGATACCAAAAAACATAATCTGGTTGAAAACCAAACACAAGAGATGTCCCCCAACCTTGTCAAATGTGTCAAACATTCTGAGAGAAAATTTTTTACAAGGACACTTAATTGTGCCTTCTGAAACAAATTTTGGTTTTGATGATGCAAATGATATGAAAGCTTCAACACCCTCAATATATACAAGATTTAAAATAGAACTGTTTAGATTTCAGTGCTGATTTATCGAATCATGATCATCTAATAAAGACTGTTTTTGACTTCCTTATTGCATATTTTTCTACAAAATATAAAATCATTACTATTTATTACTAATTATTACTAATTATTGCCAGTTATTACTAATTTTTAGTAATCATTACTAATTATTGCTAATTATTACTATGTATTACTATTTATTACTATTTATTACTATTTATTACTATTTATTACTATTTATTTTTACTTATTCCTATTTATTTCTAATTATTAGTATTTATTACTATTTATTACTATTTATTACTAATTATTACTAATTATTCCAAATTATTCTTAATTATTCCTAATTACTCCTAATTATTCTTAATTATTCCTAATTATTACTAATTATTACTAATTATTACTTTTTATTAATATTTGTTACAATTTATTTCTATTTATTATTATTTATTACGATTTATTAGTATTTATTACTATTTATTACTATTTATTACTATTTATTACTATTTAACACTATTACTCTTTATTACTAATTTTTACTAATTTTTACAATTTATTACAATTTATTACTATTTATTACTAATTATTACTAATTATTACTAATTATTACTAATTATTACTAATTATTACTAGTTATAACTAATTATTTCTATTTATTACTATTTATTTCTATTTATTAACATTTATTACTATTTATTATTATTTATTATTATTTATTACAAGTTATTACTATTTATTACAATTCATTACTATTTATTTCTAATTATTACTAATTATTACTAATTATTACTAATTATTACTAATTATTAGTATTTATTAGTATTTATTAGTATCTATTACTATTTATTACTATTTATTAGTATTTATTAGTATTTATTACTATTTATTAGTATTTATTAGTATTTATTATTATTTATTAGTATTTATTATTATTTATTAGTATTTATTACTAATTATTACTATTTATTAGTATTTATAACTAATTATTACTATTTATTAGTAATTTTTACTAATTTTTACTATTTATTTGTATTTATTACTAATTATTAATATTTATTAGTAATTATTACTAATAAATACCATTTATTTCTAATTATAAATATTTATTACTATTTTTTTTCTAATTTTTACTATTTACTTCTGATTATTACTAATTAGTGTTAATTAATATTAATTACTACAAAAATACAGCTACTAATTACTAATTACCGCTAATTATTTATATACATTACTAATTATCGTTAATAATTATTAATTATTACTAATTACTAAGAATTAGTACTAATAATTTAGTTTTATTATTTGTTGACGCTCCTTTCGTCACAGAATCTAAAGATCGGAAAAGGGGAATATCTGAGCTCAAAGTGATTCAACCTTTGAAGAAAATATCAAAAATCGAAAAAGGCATGAACAAAGGATCAAAAGCAACTGCACCGCGCAAGTTATATCACTGTCACGCAAGTCCACTTGCGTGACGCCCTTATGGTTGTGCAAGTGACTTGCGCGACCTAATTGATAACCTCCCGGTAACCGCCTGGGGTCTTCTCCTGCCTATAAATAGACCATGTGGGCCCCCCATTCGAGAGGATCTTTTTCCAAAAACACGGATTGAAGCTCCCGACGCCCAAGTCTCTTCTCAAAGCTTCCGGAACACTTCTAAGGTAATTTCATACCTAGAACGGAAGATCTAAAGAGAGGGAGGAAGGCCTAAGTGTTGAAACTCATCAACACTTGCGCGCCTGAGTGGCCAGCCCTTAAGGGAAGTGGTCACACTTGCGCGCCGCCTTACTCCTTCGATATAACTTGCGCGTCCCTTTTCTAGAAGAACCTCAAGAGGATTCTAAAGGCTTTAATAAAGAGTCGCTCAAGTATTTCAATGCTGGTTGACCATCGCGCAAGTACACCACGTGTCACGCAGGTATACCTGCGCGACCAATACTTGAGCGCCCACGCAGTACTTGCACGTCTTCCAAGACTTGCACGCCCCTTCCTTTTGGGTGCCTTTCTTTCCCATTTCACCCCTCTTAAGCCATTATACTTCCTTTTCAAGATTCTGTCTTCAAGACACTCTTTAAAGCCATTTATGGCATGATTTTTTGATTTGACTTCCTTATCTGAAAGGAATTCTGTGGAGTATCTCTCAAAACCTAGTGATTTAAATATCCTTATGTCACTAAATATGGAGATTTCATTCATTCAACCTCATCCATTAAGATGAGAGAATCCTTAACCTAGATCTCCTTTTCAGGAATAAGTCCCAGTCTTAATCTTGGGCATCCTTCTTAGGAGTAAGCCCCATATCCTCTAATTTGGGCATCCTTTTCAGGAGTAAGCCCCAAATCTTAATCCTTAACCTGGGCTTCCCTTTTAGGAATAAGTCCCCGTCATATATCCCTTAACCTGGGCCTCCTTTTTAAGAGTAAGTCCCAGTCATAAACTTGGGTTTCCTTTTCAGGAATAAGCCCAGAGTCCCTTAAATTCTATTTAACCAGTCCTAATTTTCGTTTGATCTGGGATTCCTTCTTAGGAGTAAAACCCCGTTGTCAATCCTCTCCTGATTTGGGTTTCCTTTTCAGGAATAAGTCCCAAGTTAGAGTATTCAAATCTCTATGAAGCACATATACCTTTATGGACCCTGTTCCTGGATTTTCTCCCTGAAGTAAATCCTAACCTTCATTTATCTGGGCAGTCATATATACATAATCCCCAAACCATTTATTATGATTGCATATTTCATGGCACAATTGTTTAATTTTTACCAATACCTCTTGTTTCTCACACCGAGCATGACTCACGTGAGCTTAGAGTGTAAAAGTAATTGTGACATCCTTCTTTGAGCCATCAATCATAAACATCACACTCCTTTAATCGAACTACGTGGGTTCTAATTCCTTTTCCAAAACAAAGGATACGTAGGTAGCCCATTTATGGGTTCGATCCCAACTCTGAAATAATTCATGTCCTTCTGAATGACAATAAACTTCAAGTACCCCACTGAGTGGCTTTAAAACCAGCCTAGTCATCATAATGACCAAGAGACTTTTATATAAATGTTTTGAAGGATACCATTGACCAAGAATCTCTAAATAAATATAGATGATTCTCTATTGATGAAGAACCTCGAATACATATAAAAGATTCTCTAAATTTATTACATATTTAATCATTGATTGTTAAACTGAAGGAAAGCTCATTTTATACTTGGTAATGTAATAAGTATTCACGAACATAACTTAAATCTATAATGAGAGTCCCGGAATAGACAATAATTCCCCTCAAAAAGGTGTGATGAGTCCGACCTCCCATCCTCTCGACCAATGCAAATTCCTAAGCCTCATCAGTCCACAAGCTAATGAGTGCCTACCTTTGGAAAGTAGGTCCAAATGGATATGGAATCATTGGATGTTTCCGGTTCTACGAACAAACCCGCTAGAAACCGATTGGAACGTTTGAATCTCCCATCCAGGAGGTCATCCCCGAATTCCGAGGGAAACAAAAAATGGTGAACCCGATGTGAATCCTTAACCAAGTTAAAATGATGTTTTACCTATTTGTTAATCCCCTATTTAAAACTCAATAAGAGGGCTAACAAAAACAATCATTGACATGTGTTCTCATCCAAAGGATGAAGTGGATGAATTTTATCTTGATTACGTCTGTTATATCAAACAGGCACTCTTTTCCAAGATCTTCTGTATTTCCATAATGGCTGCTCTCAAATTCATATCTGTGAATACTGCTGCTGCAAATACCATTGCTGCTATTCCTACTAGATCATCATCTTCTCTAAGGATGACATCACCTACTCAGCATCTTCAATGCTGGGTATCAAATGCGCTGGTTAAGGAGTACCGTCAACACGGTACCATCCCAACTTTGGAGGCTGCTCGACAGGCCCTCCAAGTGAACAACTCACACAGGTCGTCCGGACAACGACGACCAGTGATCAAGAGGCAGGCGGTGCTGACTACCGTCTCCAACCGTTTCGGGTCGTTATCCCCGGAACGCAATTTCCATTCACTCCCTTACTCTGAGGAAGTGAATGAGAAGGTCCCTCAGGGCCTTATTTCAAAAATACAGGAGTCCTTCCTGAGGGTCCCCATCAACAATCGCCACCAGACTCGTGCGGCAGTGCGCCCTCAACATGATGAGGGTACCGACTCCAGGCATTCAGCTCAGGTTCCTCGAACCCGAGCAGGCAAGATGAACCACCAGAGACAGAATCCGGTTAACAATGGGCAGGTTTTCATCCCTTCCATCTCCGGAGAAGTCCACCAACCTAACTTGGTGGCGAACAACGAGCAGGCACACACACCTGTCTGTTTTAATTCTGCTATCCAGCAGACTCGTCTGGCAGCATCACGCCAATCCCGCCAGGAAATTTTAGCGGAGTACTATAGGCAGGAACATACACCTGATTATACATCATCAGTTAGTCAGCAGGCTCTCCTGACTACATATGATGGATCTCGTCAACTGCGTTTGGCGAAGTGTAATCAGCAGGCACATACACCTGCTAGTACTAATCAAGCCTACCAACATTCTCGCTTGGAAGCGCACGGAGAAGTCAGTCAGAAAGCTCCGACGACAAACAGGAGGCAGAATCAACTCTCTGCCTCCACACTTGAGTATTGTCAAGATTCACTGACAAGAAAAGGAGGACAGGAGCAGGCACATACACCTACTCCAAGCCCGGAATGGACGTATATCCCCGTTCCGGAAGCTGAAGTCACCAAAAATATTTTGTCAATGGTGAAAGAGCAGAAGCAAATTCCTGCTCATATTCTGGATGCTTGCCAGGATATCATAACAGCTTCATCATCATCTCAGGGATAGACACATAAATCTATCCCTAGCAATGGAGTGACACATCAACGATTCACTCTGAAACAGACACACACATCTATTCCAGTCCAAGAGGGTTATGGGGCATACTCCCCCATATCATACGGACAACCAACTCAGGCACATACACCTGATTTGAGTGGAGATTGTCAGCCTAACCTGACCATATTTCCTGATCAGGAACATACACCTGCTCAGAGTAACCACTTTCGTCAACAAGTGGTTTCCAATGCGAGTAAGAATGCATCTAAGAAAAAGATCCGCTTAGAACAGTCAGGAGATCAAAGGCCAATCTGCAACAAGGCTTTGCTCGATGCTGGAGTTCTTGAATCCCTCAGACATTTATCTGTTCGAATTCAAGATTCTACTCCCTCAGTTCCCAATAACGGGAACATTAATTCTGAAAGTCTTCAACAGACACTTCCTCATGAAGGCTTGCTTCATGAAAATTCGGTCAATCTTGAAGTTTCTTCTTTAGATGAGAGCCACAGGAACCCTCTGTGTGGTTAGAAGACCAAGGAGCAAGAGATGTCATCTTTTTCTATAACCCATTATTGTGGTCCTCCCCATGATGATGAATTTCGCTGCGAAAGTCCTCTCCGCAGTAGTGATTCACATTGCCTGGAAAATACTCCAGTGGACAATGTAGTGCCGAGAAAGCCCTCTTATCTTGAGGTACTTGAAAATGCGAAACCAGTCATGTCTGATGCTTTATCGCTAGCAAGTGAAATACTTTCTCAATCAGAAGATAGCCCAGGGTGTAGGTCATTCTCCGAACCACCCCTATGTCATGCATCTTCTAGTTTGATCAATGATCTCTCTACCAATCTTGTTGAATCCGATGAAGCAACAAGAAAACACCAACTCTGGTCAAAACAGGTAGAAGAATCTTCATTTAATGATAAAGAGGAAATGCTGAACATGAGGAAAAAACTGGAGAAAAGTGAGGTACCAGTCATGTTTTGGCCTTTGGCTGACTCCCAGTATGACATTCCAAAGATGTTGACGGAAGATGGAGTCCATGATATTCGTATCAACATATGGAAAAATCTTTATCAATTGAAGAAGAAGGTATTATCTTATGATGAATATGAAAATCATCTTAAGATAATAGAAGGGCTACAATGTCAGATTGATTTGGCATCTCTATCAGTCTCTAGATATCCGAAGGCTGAAAAGCAACAGAGAACCCTTCAACATTCATGCCTTGGCGCACTAAGAAAATTGTGTCAGTTAATTGTCAATGCTCCATCTGGTGTTCATATCAAAGGATGGGGTGTTCACGGAGCACTACATTTCACAGTGCTTTCCAGTAAGCAAAGCCCGCCGAAAATGGTCTCATGCAATGTTATTGCCCATGGCCGGCCACAGTCAATGGGATTTGTTCATAATCAAAAGCTTGCTCAAGAACAGGCTTCAACTAGTTCCTCTCAAAATCAAGCATATAGAGAACAAGTTGTTGAATTGATCCTACATCAAGCAGGCGAGAATATTGCACAAGCCTCTCGTATAGAGCAAACACATCATCAAATGACAGAAGTTTCGGAAATCATCCAACGGTCTGTTAAACCAAGTGATAAAAGTGGATACAGGCTAATGCATCTAGCTAATTTTCGAACTAAGATTTGCAAGATCAAGAGAGATTTTAAGAAGGTCTCAGACATAGCATGTCAAGAGCCAACCCAGCTTGTCAGACTGGGGACTCCTTTAATCCAACCCTCAGAGTCAACAAATGGGATTCGAGGAGTTGAGAGGAAGCAGTAGGAACATCCCCAGTTCTCGAGACTGGGGACTCTTTCAAATCATCAATCCCCTTCTCAGAGAATATCGTTCCTTTCTTGATTGGGGAAGAAGCCCCAAGAGGAACGAAGAGACAAATTATCAGGAGATTCCCTCCAAGTTATAGCTCGTCAAGAAGTTCCTAAAAGATTAAATCAACAAAAGGAAATGTCTCATCAAAGACATGAAAGAAGACAATATCACAGAAATGTTGATAGAAGCGATGCGATGCATTATACATCAATCAATGTCATAAATGTCGTTGTTTCTAATACACCAATGGAGACTAACTCAGGGGACTCAGATGAAGAGCGTCCTGCTCAAGAAAATGTACGCGCCGATACAAATGAAGAAGGTGTGTGTACACGAAGTCAAATGATTACTCAGAACCTAGGTAATCCACTTCCTTCTCTCCAAAAAGTATCCAACAAAGGGAGGGGAAAGAATCAGGTTACATATCCTTCCTTTGGAGAAGGTCAATCGCTCTCATTAGAGCAAAGGTTTTCACAAAAAGAGGAAGAAATGAAAGAATTAAGAAGGTTGAATGCAGAACTACTTCAGAGTAGTCTTCTTCTTAAGAATGATGAAGTCCGACAGCCGAAGGAATTTGTTGTAACTACTGAGATGGATTAGTAATATCCTCCTTTATCAGTACACCCTCATAGGTCTAATCCTACAGGTCAAACGCAACAACGGTTGGCAGTGCTACCATCAGTTGCAGCACCAATCACCACGTCTGTCCAAGCTCCATTCATTGCACCTACCCAAGACCAAATTAAACCTGATGTTTCTCAAAAGTTAATAACTACTATTGAGTCATTAATAGCTCGGTTAGAAACTATGGAAGGGAAACGGGCGCAAGTTCAACCAGAAAAGAAAGTTTACCCTGAATGGGTAGATTCAATTTCTCCTCCATCTAGTTTTGGAAACCCTGTTTTCCCTACTTTCAATGGATCAGGTGACCCTAAACAACATTTGACGCATTACGTGTCTTGTTGTGATCCTATGATGGGAACTCCAGAGCAACAAGAAGCAGTGAAACTCAGATGCTTCGTGCGAACCTTGCAAGGACCAGCTTTTGTCTGGTAAACAAGCTTGCAATCCCGATCAATCATCGGATGGGAGGATCTTCGTCAAAAATTCCTTCTTCAGTTCAGCTCAACTTTTCCAAAAACGACAGTTTCCGATCTTAAAAACTGCAAGCAAAGGGAGAATGAAAGAGTCTCTGATTTCATTGATCGCTGGAAGGGATTAACGTATTCCCTGAGTTTAGCACTCCCTCAGGAAGAGATGTTGCCAATATGTGTGGCAAATTTGCGTGACGAATTACGCACGCCATTGATTCCTGTGAAATACACAGGAGGGTTTCGAGACCTTACTTCAATCGCTCAGCAGATTGAATATTCCCTTAAACAGGCTAAGGTTAAATCTCATGTAATTCCATCAGCTCCAGGAAGGAGAATGGGTAAAGCAGAAACTGCTACAGTTATGCTTAAACAAGCACCTGTACCTATTTCTACTTCAAAACCTTCATCTTCTCGAAGGGATCCACCTCCTGAACGTCAACAACAATGTCCGTTTCGTCCAAATGATCAAATAGATCAACGACGAAAACAATTTGAGGATTTTAAGAGTAAAACATACTCTTTCCGAAGTGAGCAAGTTCATGGTTACTTCATTTCAACTCTGGAAAATAATTTGGTTCAATTACTAGTGCCTAAGAGGCCAAACAAGGAAGGAGATAAAGACCGTCCCAATTATTGTCCCTTTCATCAAATGTTGGGGCATCCCATCCAGGAGTGTTTTGTCTTTAAAGACCTCCTGCAAAAGATGGTCGACTTGGGACAAGTCAAGTTAAAGGGTTCTTCGACTCAGATAGCATGTGTTACTGCTACAATTCCAGTGGAGGAAGGTGAATGGCAAGAAGTCAAAAGCATAAATGAACAGAAATATGATGATTGGATGGTCAGAAAGACAATAAATCAGACTCATGACATTTTGCGAACACAATTAAAAAAACCAATTGTGTCTTCTGCCAAGAATATTGCGGTAAAACCCTCTTTGTCAGAGGGAAAGTCCTCAAAGAAACGGTTTGATTCAAATAAGGAAAAAGAATAAGAAGAAGATGAGTATGTGTCAAAGCCTAAATTGTCATTGACTCTGGCAGAATTTATGCCATCTACTTCAAAAAAAGGGCACCACCCCTTCAAACGGCACAGCCTAAACAGGCTAGTCAGGCAGAGTCTTTATTAGACGAAGAGTTAATCTTCGGTTCTGTTAATATGATTCAATTAACAGATCCGTATTCCAGTCGTAATTTCAATTTTGATGAGCATGAATTCCCTGTATCAAATAAGGGAATCCGAGGAAGTTCCCGAGGTTCAGGATACAGGGGAAGACGTGGATCTTTCCGAAGCCACTACTCCAATTCTACCCCTGCTAGCACTGTGTATGCAGCAGAAACTCGTGGTAGAGCCCTTCAGCGAGCTCAAAAAGAACAAGCAGGTTCTTCTGTTAATATCCAACCTAGTCTTGGCACAGTTATTTTAGAAGACCGATTGAAGGTTCCATCTTCTTTATCTCAGCAAGTAAATGGATCTAATCGGTCTAATCTTCCAAAACCAAGGATATTGCCAACTTCAATCCCAATACAATATGCATCAACTTCCAAAGCATCTGCTTCCAAGGTACCTGCTAAACCGCATATTCCTGTTGGGAAACGCAGACCTTTAGATCAAAAGTATGATATATTGAAACACTTGGCCCAAGTACCAGCCAAGTTATCAATTTTGGATGCTTTGAATCTGTCAAAAGATCTTCGGGAATCACTCATCGAAGCTTTGTCAAGTCCTCAGGAGTTTGAAGCTGAAATTGTTGCAGCTGAAGTCTATCACATAGAGAATAATCCTGCAGAATTCCATGCAGTGATAACTTTTACTGATAAAGATGAAGATGATGTTGTGCATGGGCACATAAAACCTTTGTACTTATCTGGAAAAGTCAATGGTGTAGATATCCGAAGATCTTTCATTGACAATGGTTTAGGAGTCAACCTCATGCCCATTCGTACACTTCGTCGATTGGGCCTCACGGAATCTGATTTATCTCCTTCTACCATGATCTTACAAGGATATGATAAAAATGAACAAGAACCACTGGGTGAAGTTACACTCAGAACTCAGTTTGGAGATCTTGTATCCAATTCGGATTTCATGATTGTTGATTAAGACTCAGCTTTCAACGTCTTGCTTGGAAGACCCTGGCTACATCAGCATGCAGTTATTCCTTCATCATACCATCAATGTCTAAAATACTGTTTCAATGGTCAAGTTGGAACATTTTATGGTGATAAGACCCCGTTCAAGACATGTGAGTCTCAATACATTGAGGCAGAATTTTATCACATGAAGGGAAGAGAAAAATCTACAATGAAGGAAATTACCAAAGTTAATGCTCTATATGGTTTGGAGAAAATTCCAATAAATCCATTTACACATGGGAGTACAGATTATGTGTTATCTATCAGTCAAATTGAAAAAATAGGCCCAAATCAAAATACTCTTATGGAAAGATCCATAATGGAAATTACGGCAATTGATCCAGACAACATGGGAGAAATTGGTAACCTAACAAACAGTGATGAAAGCACAAGTGGTGACGTCTTCATTTCATCTGCTGAAATCCAACAGGTCTATACTTCTCCAATCAGGCCAGAAGAAGTTATAGCAACATCGGAGGTGAATAATGATGTCAATTCTCAATCCATCATCTCCTCTTTATTTCCCAAAGAAGGCCCTTTATCATCAATAGGGTCGGAAATGGAAGCTTCTTCTTCAAAATGTGCAAATTTTGACATCTCTTCTGATCATGAAAATTTTGTTTTGTCATCTACTATGCAAGTAGAAATGGAAGAAATAGCACATGATGAAGAGGAAGAGGAAGATCTTAGAGATGCTCCTCCAGCATTTGAAGAAGGTATCTCTACCACTGTGGATGAACTCAGAGAAATAAATCTGGGTACAGAGAAAGATCCACGCCCCACTTTAATTAGTGTGGCCATGACCCTTGAAGAGCAAGAGATGTTTTTTTTCTAAAGAAAAATAAAGATATTTTCGCTTGGAAATATACAGAAATTCCTGGGCTTGATCCCAATATTGCTACTTATCATTTGGGTTTACCAAAAGAACATCGAGGATTTAAGCAAGCCGCGAGAAGAACACACCTAACTTATGCTTCCAAAATTGAAGCTGAAGTGGATAAGCTGATCAAAGATAACTTATTCAGAGAGGTTCAGTATCCCAAGTGGTTGGCTAATATTGTCCCTGTAAAGAAGAAGAACGTAAAAATTAGGGTTTGCATCAATTTCAGAGATCTTAATCGGTATTGTCCTAAAGATGATTTCCCAGTTCCAATTACAGAACTCTTAATTGATGCAACCGCTGGCTATGAAGTAATTTCCTTCATGGATGGATATTCCGGATATAATCAGATTCGAATGGCCCCAGAAGATGAGAAATCTACAGCCTTCAGAGCCCGTCAAGGTGTGTTTTGTTACCAGGTGATGCCCTTTGGTTTAAAGAATGCAGGTGCAACATATCAACGCGCCATGCATCGTATCTTCAAACCTTTCTTAGGGAAGTTTGTTTAATGCTATGTAGACTATTTGGTGGTTAAATCCAAACAACTTTCTAATCACTTGGCTGATTTGGAAGTCATATTCCACAAGCTTCGACAACATAATTTGAAGATGAACCCCTTAAAATGTGCTTTTGGGGTAACCTCAGGAAAATTCCTCAGCTTTGTTGTACGCCATCGTGGTATTGAATTCGATCCTAAGAAGACCAAATCAATCCTTGGTATGTCACCTCCTCATAATTTGAAAGAATTAAGAGGACTTCAAGGACACTTAGCCTATATTCGGCGTTTCATCGCCAATTTGGCAGGCAAAAGTTTACCCTTTACCAAATTACTGAAAAATGGAGTCACTTACCAATGGACTGAAGAATGACAAGAAGTGTTTGATGTTCTCAAGAAATACCTCTTGATTCCACCAGTGCTCATGCCACCTATTAAAGGTAGACCACTTATCCTCTATGTGAAATCTCTAGATCGATCATTGGGTGCCTTTCTCGCTCAAAAGAATGATACTGGGAATGAAAATAGCCTCTACTATCTCAGCAGAACTATGCTTGAAGCAGAAACCCGGTATTCAAGTATTGAGAAGTGCTGACTGGCATTAATATTTACAGTTCAGAAACTGAGACACTACCTGCAACATCACGAGGTCCAATTGGTATCTCGCAATAATCCGCTCAAATTCATCCTTAGTCGTCCAATGCTTACAGGATGTCTAGCAAGGTGGGCAGTTATTTTGCAGCAGTTCGACATTCAGTATGTATCTCAAAAGGCAATAAAGGGCCAAGCTCTGGCTGATTTTATGGCTGAACATCCTTCAGTGGAAGACATGTCTTCAGATATTGAACTCCCTGAAGAGGAAGTTTTTTCTATTCAAGAGTGTCCTCAAACATGGGAAATGTATTCTGATGGTGCTTCCAGAAGTCCAACAGGGAAGAAAATGGAAAATCCTAAATTCAACAAAGTTGGTTTAGGAATTGTACTCATTTCTCCAGATAAGGCATTGTTACCTTATTCTTTTTTATTGTGGGAAGGTGGTACTAATAATGAAGCCGAATACCAAGCTCTTATCACGGGCTTGGAGTTAGCACTTCAAGCACAAGTGAATCACTTAAAGGTGAAAGGTGATTCAGACCTGGTAATCAAACAAGTCAATGGGGATTATGCCATCAAAAAAGAAGAGTTAATCCCTTTGTATGATTACGTCAGAAAGTTAATGGCGGAATTCCCTTCAGAACCGACATTTTCTTATGTCCCAAGATCACAAAATGTTCAAGCTGATGCACTGGCTAATATAGCCACAGCTCTAGTAGATCCAAATCAGGACGAGACAACCATCAGTATTGCCCACCATCATGAAATTTCACCTTATGTTCAATCCAGAACAGAGGAAATTAATTAAATTAGTCCCATTCTTGAACCGTATGGTCATACTACAGGATGGATGTCACCTATCAGGGAATACCTTCAAAATGGAACACTTCCACCTGATAGAGCCGAGAAAGAACAAATCTGGCGACGTGTGGTCAATTTTACTCTTTATGATGGCCCAAACCACCTAGATAAAATTCTCTACAAACGTGGTTTTGATGGAGTTCTCTTTAGATGCATTGATGGTGATGAGACAACAGCTTTCATGAAAGAAGTGCATTCAGGAGTCTGTGGTGCCCACCAGTCTGGACATAGATTTTCTGATCAAATTCGACGGCTTGGATACTTTTGGCCTTCAATGATACAAGATTGTGTTGATTTCACAAAGAAGTGTCATTCATGTCAAGTACATGCCAACTTCATTCATCAACCTCCAGAGTTTCTTCATACAGCTAAATACTCATGGCCATTTTCCACATGGGGAATGGATGTGGTGGGACCTTACCCTTCAGCTACGACCAAGCAGTTTAAGTACATTCTTACTTCTATTGATTTCTTTTCCAAATGGGCAGAGGTAGTACCTCTCAAAGAAGTCATTTCTAAATGCATTGTTAGCTTCATCAAGTCTAAAATCATTACTAGATTTGGTGTCTCTCATACCATATTGACGGACAACGGCACCAACTTCTGTTCTTCTGAGGTGAAGAAATTGTATCAATAATACAACATTAAATCCAACCATTCATCTCGGTATCATGCGGCAGCCAATGGCCAAATAGAAACCTTTAACAAGACTCTTTCAAATATACTGGAAACGATGGTGGATAAAGATAAGAGGTCATGTCTTGATAAACTCTTTCATGCTTTATGGGCTTATCGGACTACCACCTGCAATGCAACGCGGTCAACTCCATATTCATTGGTATATGGAACAGAAGAAGTCTTGCCAATTGAAGTTCAATTTCCCTCACTCAGAGTAGCCATTTGTGATCAGTTATCTACAGATGAGCAATCCCAAAAGTTATTGAATGAATTGGAATGGTTAGATGAGAAAAGATTGTGCACTTTGCACCACTTGGAAATCTATCAGAATCGAATAGCATGAGCTTTTAACAAAAAAGTTCATCTTCGTTCATTCATTCAGGGAGAATTGGTATTAGTTCTCAGAAATCCAATGATACCAGGAAAGAAACCTCCCAATCTTGAGCCAAAATGGGAAGGACCTTATTCAATACATAGGGTCTACTTCAATGGAGTTTATTCATTAATCTCGATGGATGGAGAACTCATTACTACTCCAACTAATGCCAGATTTTTGAAGAAATATTTTGTATAAAATACAAAGTATTCATATTATGTCCCCGCAACATGACAATAAACTGTGCAGCACCAGTTCACCCTTGCTATATGACGTTAAACTATATAGCAATGGTCCTGTATGACCTTAAACTGCAACTTCGTCCCACACGATGTTAAACTGTGAAAAAGTTCCCTAAATGGTCTAGTATGACCTTAGACTGCAACTAGGTCCTGTATAACCGTAAAATGCATCATCAACGGTCCATGCATATGACCCTAAACTATTTGAATGTCCCTTACGTCCAGCAAGACGTTAAACTGTGACGTCCTAACTACATGATGCTAAACTGTATAAAAGTCCATTACGTCCGGAAAGACGTTAAACTATATAATCATCAAAGGTCCTGTATGACCTTAAACTACACCACTGTCCAGCATGTCATTAAATTGCACCATCCACGGTCCATGCATATGACCATAAACTATTCACACTTTCATACAACATGATGTTAAACTGTGAAAAAAAAATCCCCAATGCGTCCAACATGATGTAAATTGTGTGTTATTTTGTCCTTACTGCATGACATTAAACTGCACAGTCCCCCTTTCGTCCAACATGAAGTTAAACTCTATTGTCCCCATCGTCCTAACTACTTGACGCTAAACTGTATAGAAAATTCATGATACGTCCTACATGACATTAAACTGTATTTTGTCCCTACTACATGACACTAAACTGCGCAGCACCAATAGTCCTAACTGCAAGACTTTAAACTGCATAGTCCTTTTATATGTCCTACATGACATTAAACTATGCATCATTAAGGTTGTTGTTACCTCTTGTTTCTCACACCGAGTATGACTCACGTGAGCTTAGAGAAAACCTCAACCGTAACACTCTCTTTGGGCCGCTAACCATGTATAAGTCCCAACAACATTTTTTTTTATTTTATTTAGATCGTTGTCCCCAAGAACAACTTGATCATTAATTCATTCTTTAATTGAACTACACGGACTTTGATCCTTGCCCTCCAGGCTGGGTATGTAGGCAACCTCCTAGGGTTCAAGCCCAAAAAAAATCTCTTCACATCGGTTCACCACCATCTCATATGATGTTGATTAGTGAAACCGCCCCTAGAATCAATATCTTTACATTGATTCACTTTCGTCCTTGTTATATGACGTTAAATTATGCAACACTTTTGTCCGGTACGACAATAAACTACAATACTCTTTGATTTCCTCATTTGAGAGAGAACTATTATTGACATTTAATTTTTTCAATCATGTTTCATTTCAAAAGACTACGTGCATATATGGTAATGCCTAATCTTTTTATCTCGGGTTAAACCATCATTGCACTAAATTCCCCTTTCACCCTTCACATGTACGAACCAAATTTGTACAAAGGGTAGTTCTAGAACTATGTGGGCTTGATTCCCATCCTTATGGGATACGTAGGAACGTTCGAGTATACCTCGAATACAGCCCCAAGTCTTTTTGGGCCTAACCCCAAATTTCACTTTCAGTCCCTTGGCTGAAAAGTCCTCATGAAAACACACACTGTGTATTCATTATTATGGTCCGAACTCTGTGACCCTAAACTAAGATCTCTCATATTTTCGTCCTGCACGACGTTAAATTGCATTTCAAGAACTACATATGGCTTGATTCTCATTCTTATGAGATACGTAGTGAAGTCCAAAATTTCAATTCAGGACCCAGCCACAACATGATTATGGTTATCATTGACCTATGTATCTCTATATACATTAGACAATACCCATCTTTATGTGTTATAATCCTAACCTTAAATATTTTCAGATCTTCATAACCCTTTTCATGACTTTTTAGTCACAAAAATGTCAAACTTCTGAGAATTCTTTTTGCCTGACTATGCAGTACGTGCCCATAGGTGGCCTTGCATAAACAATCCACATAACAGACTTGTTAGCCAAAAGATACTATTTTATTTAACTATGCAGCCAATGCCCTTAGGTGGCCCTGCATAATTCAACCCCCTAACGGGTTTGTTAAATGATGGTAACTTCATTCTTTGGAAGAATGCCTCTTTTGTCCTTATTTGTCTTAAACAACAGTATGTAGGGATCCGCAAAAAAAATAGCCATCCTTAACATATTTGTCCCATATCCTTTTTCATGATCTGAAAGTATTCAAGTCTATGGTTTATTATTCTTCCCTACGTTTGGGTCAGACCTTCGTAGGAGTGATATTCATCCAGTTCTTCGATAATATTGTCTGAAAATATCTTCTCCATATTCAAGTATCTCTTTCCATACAACAAACTCTATACTTTAGAAAATTTGAATCTCCATAAACTTTCACTGGCTTTTAGCACTAGGAAAGTAAATTTCTGAGAGTTCTTTTGCCTGACTATGCAGCACGTGCCCATAGGTGGCCTTGCATAAACAGTCCACATAATAGACTTGTCAGCTGAAAGATGCTATTTATTTGACCATGCAGCCAATGCCCTTAGGTGGCCCTGCATAATTCAACCCCCTAACGGGTTTTGTTAAATAATAGTAACTTCATTCTTGGAAACTACTTCTTCTAATGCCTTTTAGCTCTTTTTCATATCATTCCTCAGATTCAAATATTCTTAAGCCATAGTTTACATATTTTCCCTCATACTTGAGTATGGTAATATGTTTTCAGATAAATTGTTAAGGAATTGAATCAATTTTAATCCATTTTGGTCAAAGCTATTTCGACCTTAAACATTAGCCCCTTTATATCCAGCGTGCATGACTTTAAACTGCCCACAAAAGAAAAAGGAACTCTGAATAAAAGTCAAGTTCCAGCTCACTAAATATACATCTTTTGTATGATTTAGGTAATATTGAGCAATTAAAAGGTTAAAAGTTTGTAGGGTTATTTGTAAAAATCCTAGTAAAAATCAAACTATGCTTACTAAGCCCATTGGCTTAAGTAAATTTGAAGCAGGTAGTGAAAGAATGCAGGTACAAATGATTGAAGATGAAAGTGTTTTTCATTGATACACAAGAGTTAGAAGGACACCACAGACTGGAGTCTCTTCTCTTTTTCAAGAATTACAAGAGGCTTTCAACATAACACTTCATTTGATTTACGGCATCCCGAGCTTCATCAGAAACCACCTAGAATTCATTCATTCAACTGGATACAATAAGAGATGCAGTGATACCATCTCTTCTTGGAACAATTGTAAAAGGATGTTCTTGAGTGCGGTTTGAGAAAATTTTCTGTTGATCAAATAGTGACTTTGTTTCTGTCCAAGAGACATGGAAGATGGATACATGGATTTGAGAATGGAGCATTGGAAGTAAAGAGCCACTTGGAGAGAGTACTCTTTTCATATATTGCTCTAATACCATGTTTGTCTTCTCTCCACCAACCGGTAGTGGAAAACATTTCAACCCATGGGTTTTCCATTTTCATATCTGTAAGGAAATAACATGGAGGAAGAATTTGAAAGTTCACACCATTTTTGTTGCTCTTAATGCACAGCATAACCGAAATGAAGAAGTAGCAGCGCAGCTGCACTTCAGGTGTATAGTTCTTTGCATCGGGAACATTGACTCCTTACAGGTGACCATGACCACATAGAGACAGGTAGATGCTCTGTGGGAAATTAAGATGCTATTTCTTCAAGTACTTATCCAAATCTGGGAGAGTGCTGTCGCAGATATCATAGTAATCATGGCCAATGATGTTCATCATCTCATCAATCCGCTTGATATCCAGTTCATCAGACGTTTTAATTCCCTTATGAGCCATTGAATCTGCCCAAAAGTTGAATAAATTAAACTCTTAAATGGGTTTATTTGTTCATAAAATTTATGAAAGATTTCGAAAAAATGGCTAAGGCATTAAGGCGCGCAAGTCTAAAAAATGGCGTGCAAGTATTCATGTGCCGCGCTAGTTTTTGACGTGAAAGTATAAAACGTGCAAGTACAAATGCCTTTACAGTAGCGCGACATCAAGGAAAACACTAGAAAACAGAGAAACCTGTGCGGCTAAGGTGACCTTCGCAGCAAGAGCTCGAATGTATGAAGTCTGGAAATCCGGATGCTTGTACGGAAGTGAGGCCCTCTATTTATAGACGCGGCCGGGACCCTGCGCGCCGGACCATGCACGACCGAGGGCCGTATCCCTACGCGATGCGCACTTGCGCGCCGCCCTCTGTTCCCTGAAGACTTGCGCGCCCACTTTTCCTTTGGATGTATTCGATTTCATCAGATTCAAATCCTCTATTTCTCTCCGGATCCAACTCTGAGGGGGGACTTTTGTTGATGCTCCTTTCGTCAAAGAATCTAAAGATCAGAAAAGGGGAATATCTGAGCTCAAAGTGATTCAACATTTGAAGAAAATATCAAAAATCGACAAAGGCATGAACAAAGGATCAAAAGCAACTGCACCGTGCAAGTTATATCACTGTCGCGCAAGTCCACTTACGCGACGCCCTTATGGTCGCGCAAGTGACTTGCACGACCTAATTGATAACCTCCCGGTAACCGCATGGGGTCTTCTCCTGCCTATAAATAGACCCTTTGGGCCCCCCATTCGAGAGGATCGTTTTCCAAAAACTCGGATTGAATCTCCCGACGCCCAAGTCTTTTCTCAAAGCTTCCGGAACACTTCTAAGGTAATTTCTTACCTAGAACATAAGATCTAAAGAGAGGGAGGAAGGCCTAAGTGTTGAAACTCATCAACACTTGCACGCCTGAGTGGCCAGCCCTTAAGGGAAGTGGTCACACTTGCGCGCCGCCTTACTCCTTCGATATAACTTGCGCGTCCCTTTTCTGGAAGAACCTCAAGAGGATTCTAAAGGCTTTAATAAAGAGTCACTCAAGTATTTCAATGCTGGTTGACCATCGCGCAAGTACACCACGTGTCGCGCAGGTATACCTGCGCGACCAATACTTGCACGCCCACGCAGTACTTGGGCGTCTTCCAAGACTTGCGCGCCCCTTCCTTTTTGGGTGCCTTTCTTGCCCATTTCACCCCTCTTAAGCCATTATACTTCCTTTTCAAGATTCAGTCTTCAAGACACTCTTCAAAGCCATTTATGACATGATTTCTTGATTTGACTTCCTTATCTAAAAGGAATTCTGTGGAGTATCTCTCAAAACCTAGTGATTTAATTATCCTTATGTCACTAAATATGGAGAGTTCATTCATTCAACCACATCCTTTAAGATGAGAGAATCCTTAACATGGGTCTCCTTTTCAGGAATAAGTCCCAGTCCTAATCTTGGGCATCCTTCTTAGGAGTAAGCCCCATATCCTATAATTTGGTCATCCTTTTCAGGAGTAAGCCCCAAACCTTAATCCTTAACCTAGGCTTCCCTTTCAGGAATAAGTCCCAGTCATAAATCCCTTAACCTGGGCCTCCTTTTTAAGAGTAAGTCCCAGTCATAATCTTGGGTTTCCTTTTTAGGAATAAGCCCCAAGCCCCTTAAATTCTCTTTAACCAGTCCTAATTTTCGTTTGATCTGGGATTCCTTCTCAAGAGTAAAACCCCGTTATCAATCCTCTCCTGATTTGGGTTTCCTTTTCAGGAATAAGTCCCAAGTTAGAGTATTCAAATCTCCATGAAGCACATATACCTTTATGGACCCTGTTCCTAGATTTTCTCCCTAAAGTAAATCCTAACCTTCATTTATCTGGGCAGTCATATATACATAAGCCCCAAACCATTTCTTATGATTGCATCTTTCATGGCACAATTGTCTAATTTTTACCAATACCTCTTGTTTCTCACACCGAGCATGAATCACGTGAGATTAGAGTGTAAAAGTAATTGTGACATCCATCTTTGAGCCATCAATCATAAACATCATACTCCTTTACTCGAACTACGTGGGTTCTGATTCCTTTTCCAAAACAAAGGATACGTAGGTAGCCCATTTATGGGTTCGATCCCAAGTCTGAAATAATTCATGTCCTTCTGAATGACAATAAACTTAAAGTGCCCCACTGAGTGGCTTTAAAACCAGCCTAGTCATCATAATGACCAAGGGATTTTTATATAAATGTTTTGAAGGATACCATTGACCAAGAATCTCTAAATAAATATAGATGATTCTCTATTGATGAAGAACCTCGAATACATATAAAAGATTCTCTAAATTTCTTACATATTTAATCATTGATTGTTAAACTGAAGGAAATCTCATTTTATACTTGGTAATGTAATAAGGATTCAAGAACATAACTTAAATCTATAAAGAGAGTCCCGGAATAGACAATAATTCCCCTCAAAAAGGTGTGATGAGTCTGACCTCCCATCCTCTCGACCAATGCAAATTCCTAAGCCTCATCAGTCCACAAGCTAATGAGCGCCTACCATTGGAAAGTAGGTCCAAATGGATGTGGAATCATTGGATGTTTCCGGTTCTACGAACAAACCCGCTAGAAACTGACCAGAACGTTTGAATCTCCCATCCTGGAGGTCATCCCCGAATTCCGAGGGAATCATTATTACAAATAAATACGGATGACAAAACAATTTAAATCTAACTTAATTACAACTATTCAACAATAATTAAAATTAATATAAAGAAATGGAATAAATACTAAACTAAATAAAACATAAATACCTTTAAACTTGATCTCTTATAATTGTAGACGACTTTACAACTTCTTCGTAAAAAAAATAACTCTAAAAAAATTTCACTCTAAAATTAGAGTTTAGAGAAGGAGAGAGAGAAGGAATTCAAGAGGAGAGAAGAAAAAACCGATGGGGGTATATATAGGTTAGATTAGTTGCAACATGACTATTTGTGATGGAATTCCCATCACAAATATTACTTTTTTGTGATGGGGCCCGTTACAAATAACTTCGGCCACATTATTTACAGTTAGTGGTTAAAAGATTATTTGCGATGGGGCCCGTCGCAAACGGTAACCTGTCGACAAAATATTTGCTATGGTACAACATCCTATCGAAAATAATTTTTTATCGCCGCCGGTTATTTGTGACAGGACCCGTCGCAGATACCCTCCAAAGGTCGAACTAGTTGCGACGGGGGATCCCCTGTCGCAACTAGTTCTTACCGTCTCCCAATATTTGCGACAGGGCGCATATTCCCATCGCAAATAAGTGGTTATTTGCAATGAGCTGATTGTCCCCTCCCAAATAACCCATCAAAAAAATGGTTTTTCCCGTAGTGTTCCCCTTTTCTACACCTGCAGTCTTGTAGTCTGCTCAGGTACCATCAATGGCCTGGATAGGATGTGAGATAGACCTAGTAGGCCACCACCAATGAATTCTATAAAAATCCATTCAGTGTATATAATATGGAATTATGAAAATATAATAATTAAAATAAGCAATAATAACTATAAATGGGTTGTCTTTGGCCCCTTAATAAAACCAGGCTAGCACTACCTGCTTCAACCCCTGTCAGAATATCTCTAAATAAGTATCAAGGGACGTAATTTCCAGTATCACAAGAATAGGGGACACCATGCTTATTATCATTGTAGTGTAGAGGACGCCATGCCCAGTATCACAATGGTATAGAGGACTCCATGACCACTATTACAGTAAGGTTTTTCATGCCCCGTATCATAGTAGTAGGGATTCCATTCCTGTAAAGACCCTAAAATTTCAAGAATTTTTTTTCTTAAATGCTTTGGAATTTTACGAGTCTGCGGTTTCTGACAGCACTTGATTCCGAGGCCCGGTGTGTCCGGAATCAATTTCTGAAGTTTTGTTTGGGTACGTTCAGTAAACGTACGTGTGAGTTTCTCTATCTTTTGAACTGGTGCTCAGAATTTAAATCCAAGGACACCGATGAACTCACAGTGCCGGTATTTGCTTAAGGGTACATTTACCGCAGTTGTGTTTCATGCGGGTTGAAAGTTAATTTTTTTGGGGTTTACTCTTAAATTAAATAAAAATTTTGTGGTACACAATTTTATTTTGAGAGTTAGTTATTTCCTCCCATGGGGAAGTTATTGGTGGGTACCACGCCCAAATAACTTCCCATCTGTGGATATTTATGAGGTGGGTCCCACATGAGCCCCAACCTTTTATCTCTCCATAACTCTCTTCAACTCCCTTAAACCCCTTGTTTAATTCTTGACAACCCCCTTTAATTGCTAAACTCTCCACCTTCCACATGGTCATTAATATGACAACTCAGTGAATTAATTATTTTTTACGCCACACATTAATTATTATTTTGGGTGGATTTGAATCTTTTTGAAATCGCATAGCAAGTTGATTAAAATAGGGGAAAGCCTGATTTTAATATTTGCTTGGAAAATATTTCTGTGGAACCTTTGGAATTAGAAGAGAGATTCTTCCTTCCACGAAGAACGACGCCTTCTTCGACGAAGAACACCGATTCCACGAAGAACGACGATGTCCCTTCCATCCTCTTCTCCGCAACAAGTGAGGAGACGCCGCTTCCTCCTTGGACGCACCCCGACGTCCATGGAATCTGCGTCCGTTCTCCGTGACATTGTTCTTCGCGATGCCATCTACTGCGATGCTCGTCTTCCGCGGTTCGACGACGTGCGACGTCAATTATCGAGGTAGGGGTTTTGTATATTCTTTGAGTGAATAAATTGCACCTCATTCTTTGTTAATTTTTAGAATTGACATTGGCTGACTGTTACCGCCTAACACGGAGGGCACGGGCCGAACAAACACGGCCCGACGAACCTCTGACGTTTCTTGTTTTATTTGAAATTGGGAATTGGCGACAATCGAAGGCAGTGGCCATGCGCCGACCGCGTGAAGAGGAACCACGACCCACAACCGCGGGCCACTCAGCCGATGAAGAACCAGCCGACTAAAGCAGGCTGGGCCGAAGGAGGACCGCGACGCCACAAGGGGCGCCGCGCTATGGAAGACCGAGACCCACAATCTGCGGGCCGCTTCGGCGGCGAACCGACCGACCGAGTGAAGAAGCCGCAGAACCCGAAGGTGCCACATAGCCGGAGCGCAGCCCGCCCGTGTGGGCTGCTTGCACCATGAAGGGCAGACGGCTTCGGCTGGCCGGTTTGGGAGGGCAGCACCACTTGGTTCCACCGGTTCGGGAAAGCGCCCCCCCCCCCCCTTAGACCGCTGGGCCCCTTCGAGCCAAGACACTTGGCCAGTCAGGCGGCGCCCTGCCGGACCGGACCGTGCGATTCATCAGGACGGTCTGACCCTCTACCGGGTTGGACCCGCCAAAGCTGGGTTGACCCGACCCTCCAGCCCACTGGGCTTAACGGGCCGGGTCCGTCTTCACTTAAAAGTAAATAACTCAAAGACCACGCGTCTGATCGACGCGCCGTCTACGACACTAGGACCCTAGTGACGTGGCAGTCCTTTTGCGATACTCTAAGTGAGTTTTGGATGACTTTGGATAATGGCTGGGTTTGGAACAAGCGTATTTTCAACTGGGCCCTTGAACGGAAAATCCAATATCTCTCAGACCGGGCGTCCGATTGACACGCCTTTAGTCACATCAAGTTCCTTTTGACAAGACGGAACTTCAGGATACATCAACACCGGACATCCTGATAGTTGATGTGTCGACCCCCTTGGCTCAAGGAGCGGACCCACCCAAAATCGATTGTGTTGTGTTCGGGAACCCTAGAGCTGGTTGCGACTGCAACGACTACCATACTGGAATCCTATGTGGGTTCGGTGATGAGGAATACCATACTAGAATCCTCTGTGGGTTCGACGATGATGACTACCGTACTGGAATCCTCCATGGGTTTGACATCGATGATTACTGTTCTTGTATCCTACATGGGTCTGTAAGTTTGACTTCTGTTCTAGTATCCTATGTGGGTCCGATAGAGTAGCTTGTCTAGTATCCTACGTGGGTCTGACAGCTTATCTTGACTAGTATCCTACGTGGGTCTTCCATCTTAGATGAATCAGTGACTACATCTGATCATCTCTATCACTTTACGAAAGATGAATACCTGTGTGAGCTGAGTCTTGACTTTCAATCATTATCATCGATGTGATTGACTTCTTTCCTGTGTGGATTGGGTTGTACATGGGCTCGATAGTTAGAGCCTAAATGGATTGATGACTTAGGTATATTTATGTGCATATACCTAAGTAGAGATGGTTGATACTTAGTGATTGTATCTTTTCTTTGTGGTTTATCCTTCGTTGATTCTGGGAGACCTTCGGGGGTCTCGGGGTCCCTACTTAGTATCATTATACTCACCCCTACATGGTCAATGCCCGCACTACGTTGTGTTGGATGAAGACAACGGACATCACTGATCATGGTAGAGGCTTGTAGAGCTGGATGGTACCCGGAGGTGCACCACTTGGTGAGACGTACATGGAGCAGACGGATGGACCCGTGGTGCTGGGGAGAATATTTGTACCCACCCTTCTGGTGGGATTCCTGAAGTACAACTCAGTGGTTGATGTTTTACTTTACTGTAGTTGTACTAGTTTTATCATATGTACTGTACTTTTAGTTGGGTTTGTATTCTGGCCCATTTACCTTTCAGCACTTACATTGTATTCATTATTACTTTGTGCTTACTTCAGCTTGCATACTCTGTTGTGTTTGTTTACTATCATAAAGGCAATGACTTCCCATTTTATTGGTATTTACGCCTTTGGTACTAGTCCCCAGCCCCTGGCCTATGGAAGGCGGACTTGGGGTAGTCACTGCACGGGCCCTGAGGATGGGTCGTGACAAATTGGTATCAGAGGAGTCAATTCTACCATAGAACTCAAGACTCTAATAATTCCTTTCTGTGAAGCAATAGTTTTAAGAGTATTGAGTGTGGTTTTCAGTCCAGGGAGTCCAGTGTTGGTGCAGCGGCTGACGTATCCATACTCCCGGACCCTGACCCTAGATTTCTGACTCAGTGCATGAAAACACTGATTGCCTATGTGTTTCAAAAGTTTTCTTTGTGATTACTTTGTGTCAGCTCCCCAGTTATACTTTCTTAACTGTGGAGCACCTATTTCTTTTTAGGATGGACCCACTAAGGCAGCCAACTAGGATTCCAAGTCGCATTAAATATGGCAGCCCACCGAGCGATGAGGCCTCGGTGCAGGGCCCCATCACAGCGGAGGCACCAGTGGTACTACTACTCACTGAGCCACTGATACTACCAGCCCCAGTAGCAGAGAGTGCAGACTGCCTGAGTGCGTTGCACAATTTTCAGTGACAGAGGCCGCCTAGGTTCCACAGAGAGACGGACCCTCAGGTAGTCGAGGATTGGCTGGAGGCTGTCGTTAGAGTTTTCAGATTGGTAAGGATGCCAGCCGACCATACAGTGATCTTTGCCATGAGTCTCCTATACGCAGAAGCAGGTAGATGGTGGAGCATGATTATCAAGGTGCATGATGAGGCATATTTACTTTGGACAGACTTCGAGAGTCTCTTCCACTTGGAGTTTGTTCCCACCACCCTTCGTGCGGTTTGGATTCAGGAGTTACTTCACCTGTGGAAGAGTAGCATGAATGTATCTCAGTACTCAGTGAGGTTTAATAACCTCTCGCGCTACACCACAGACATGGTACGGGACCAATACTTTAGAGCCCAGACCTTTGAGCAGGGACTGAGGCATGAGATCAGGGCTTCAATGATCTCCCTCAGCATTCTGATGCAGGCGGGAGTGCTGGAGAGAGCCCTTCTTGTGGAGAGCTTTCTCACTAAGCCAACACCAATAGCGAAACCCACCACAGGGCAACATGTAGTAGATTCTTCTGCATACGACAGTAGACAGATGTCCCAGAGGACCAAGCGGACCAGGCTATCAGGCGAGCGACCTCAGGATATAGGTTTGGTTGTGCGGGGCACCCAAAACAGATCCAGATATATGAGGAGCAGGCAGTGCTATGCATGCACCGAGCAGGGTCACATGGCTCGAGACTGCCCGACTCGCCATGCAGATGAGCAGTAGATAGTGGAGAGACCTCCCAGGCAGAGGCAGAGGTTCGACCGTGGTGATCCGCAGGGAGCAGGCAGACGAGGCAGGCGAGCTGGATGAGCAGCGGGTGGTGGACGACATTTTGAGGCTCTACCACCACCACCACTAGGAAGTCCACCCCGACCACCGGGAGCTGGCGGGAAGAGGTAGGCTAAGCTCCAGGCAGTTGAGTCTTATGACCATGGTGCATCAGAGATGATTCGAGGTACTATCTGTGTCTACTCCACCCTTGCTGCAGTACTTATAGACACATGCGCGAGTCATTATTTTATTGCTGCTTCCCTTTTTCAGAGCTCAGATATTCCGACAGAGTCGTTGGATCGATCCTTACGGCTAGAGACTCCTATGGGAGCAGACTCGACGATTACTCATTGGTTCCAACAGTGTGAGCTTAATTTAGGAGGAGAGAGATTCGGCTGGGATCTTCTCATAGCAGCATCAAGGCATTATGACATCATCTTGGGTATAGACTGGTTGTCTATAGTCTATGCTCAGATCGAATGCATTAGGCGCAAGGTGTGGTGTGTTTTCATGGATGGGATCATGTTAACCTTCACCTACAATAAGGGAGCCTTTGCAGCGTAGGATGGAATTTTGCAGAGGAGAGAGCAGTCGATCACACATCAGTTCGCTAATATTATCCTTGGAGCAGTTGATGTGCAGAGTCTAAGTTTTCCTGTGGTGGTGGATCAGTATGCGGATGTTTTTCCTGACGATGTTCCAGGACTACCTCCTCATAGAGAGGTAGATTTCTACATTGACATATACCCTTGTAAATCACCGATATCTACTCCAGCATATCGGATGGCTCCTGCCGAGCTTCATGAGCTGCAGGTACTGTGGGAGGACTTGCAGGGGAAAGGATTTATCCGACCCAGTGTTTCACCCTGGGCTTCTCTGATATTGTTATCCATGAAGGCGGATGGGAGCTTGTGACTATGTTTTGACTATCGTCGCCTGAATCAGGTGACCATGAAGAACAAGTACCCACTCTCGGGGATTTATGACCTCTTTGATCAGCTCAAGGGAGCACGTTGGTTCTCGAAGATAGACCTCAGGTCAGGCTATCACCAGCTCAGAATTTAAGACGATGATGTGCAGAAGATGTCTTTCATGTGTCGGTATGGCCACTAAAAGTTCTTGGTTATGCCCTTCGGTGTAACCAACACTCCAGAAGTGTTCACGAGTCTCATGAACAGGATGTTCCATCCTTACCTTGATCATTTTTTCGTAGTCTTCATTGACGACATACTGATTTACTCAACTACTAAGGAGGAGCACGCCTACCACTTGCGGGTTGTACTGGATACACTCCAAGATCACCAGATTTATGGTAAGATCTTGAAGTCCCAGTTATGGATTCGAGAGGTTCACTTCTTAGGGACACGTCATCTCGGAGGTAGGAGTTTCAGTGGATCCAGCAATGATCAAAGCAGTGCTTGCTTGGGAGCCACCCAGGAGCGTTATGAAGGTGCAGAGCATCCTAGGTCTGGCTAGATACTATCAGAGATTTTTTCCAGACTTCTCCAGAGTTTCATAACTGCTTTCAGTTTTGACGAAGAAGGGGAAACCCTTCATGTGGTCAGATAGATGTTAGCAGAGCTTTCAGGAGCCGAGGCAGAGATTGACCAGTGCGCCCCTCTTGAGGCTACCGGAAGAGGGCGTTGGGTACGTAGTATACTGCGACGCATAAGGGACTGAGCTCGGGTGTTTCCTGATGTAGGAGCGAGCAGTGATCGCGTATGGTTCATGGAAGTTGAGGTAACATGAGCAGAACTACGCTAACCATGACCTGGAGTTAGCAGTAGTGGTCTTCACCTTGAAGATGTGGCAGCACTATCTGATGGGCGAATGCTTTACAGTTTACTCTGACCACCAGAGTCTCAGGTACATCTTTTCACAGAAGGACCTGAACCTGAGACAACGACAATGGCACGAGTTCCTCCATGACTATGAATTTGAGATAGTCTATACTCCTGGGAAGGGGAACATTTTAGCTGATTCTCTCAGCAAGAGATCAGGGATTCATCTACTAGGAGAGGCGACGAAGAAGCTAGCCATGTTGCAGATATACTTTGTGGATAGAGATGGAGAAGCCTTTCTACAGTCACTCATAGTCACTCATCTACTCCTTCAGTGGGTCAGAGAGGCACAATATGGGGATGTTGACTGTGAGACACAACGTGCTCAGATATCCACACGGCAGGTGCCTGATGGATTTTAAGAAGGAGGAGAGCACGACATCCTCTTCAGGGGATGTACCATGGTACCAGTTTCACTACAGGAGGAAGTGCTGAGGGAGTTTCACACTTCCCCTCTAGCGGTACATCCAGGAGTGGTGAAGATGTACCAAGACCTCAGACGATAGCACTGGTGGCCAGGTATAAAGAAGGTTGTAGTAGAGTTTGTATCACGATGCCTCCCTTGTTAGCAAGTGAAGGTGGAGCAGCAGGTACCATCAGGCTTGGTATAGGCCTTAAAGTTCCCGGAGTGGAAGTGGTACGGGATATCCATGGATTTTGTGTTGGGGCTTCCATGTACATCTAGAGGGCACGAATCTATCTGGGTGATCATTGAACGACTCACCAAGTAAGCCCACTTCCTACCGATCATAGATCAGGGCTTAGTAGAGAGCTTGGGACGCCTCTACATTTAGGAGATCATATGGATTCACGGTGTGCCATCGACTATCGTTTCCAATCGTGATGCTCGTTTCACTTCCCGGCTATGGAAGGGGTTACATGAGGCTTTCGGGACACAGCTTCACTTGAGCACCGCCTTCCTTCCTCAGATGGATGGCCAGACTGAGAGGACCATATAGACACTCGATGACATGCTCCGTGCATGTGTCTTTGACTTTGGTCGGAGCTGTGAGGATCACCTACCCTTGGTGGAGTTTGCGTACAACAACAGCTACCACTCCACCATCGGGATGGAACCATACAAGGAAATGTACGGATGACCTTGCAGATCACCTCTATGCTGGACTGACCCTGGGGAGTCAGCACTCGTCGGTCCAGAGATGGTTCAGGCTACGATGGAGAAGGTGCAGATCATCCAGGAGCGTATGAAGACTTCACAGAGCAAACAGAAGTCCTATACTGATAGGAGGCGGAGATCACTGGAGTTCGAGGATGGAGACCACGTCTTCTTACAGGTCTCACCTCGATGGGATCTACAGAGATTTGGACAGGGCGGCAAGTTATCTCTGCATTTCATCAGACCTTTCCAGGTCCTTAGTAGAGTAGGTGAGGTGGCTTATCGCCTGACCCTTCCACCTCAGTTTCACCAGGTGCATGACGTCTTCCATGTATCACTGCTGAGGAGATACGTGCACGACCCGACCCACATCATCGATCACGGGGAGCTGGACATCGATGACGGGGCGATGTTTGTAGAGGTCCCAGTGGAGATTGAGGATTGATAGGAGCAGGTCCTATGTGGATGGTCGATTCCTCTGGTGTGCATTCGCTGGCAGCATGAGAACCTCTAGGAGAGCACTTGGGAGCGGGAGGCTCAGATGTGATCTCAGTACCCCCATTTGTTTTCCTAGTGTGTGTTCTAGCTTTACGGAGACGTAATTCCCTGAGGTGGGAGTAATGTAAAGACCCAAAAATTTCAAGGAAATTTTTTTCTTAAATGATTTAGAATTTTACGAGTCTGTGGTTTCTGACGGGACTTGATTCCGAGGCCCGGTGTTCCTGGAATCAATTTTGGAAGTTTTGTTCGGGTAAGTTCAGTAAACGTACGTGCGGGTTTTTCTATCTTTTGAACCGGTGCTCAGAATTAAAATCCAAGGACACTGATGAACTCATAATGCTAGAATTCACTTAAGGGGACCTTTACCGTAGTTGTGTTTCATGTGGGTTGAAAGTTAATTTTTTTGGGGTTTAATCTTAAATTAAATAAAAATTGTGTGGTACACAATTTTATTTTGATAGTTGGTTATTCTCTCCCATGGGGAAGTTATTAGTGGGGCCCACACCCAAATAACTTCTCATGTGTGGATATTTGTGAGGTGGGACCCACACGAGCCCCAACCTTTCATCTCCCCATAACTCTCTTCAACTCCCTTAATCCCCTTGTTTAATTCCTGACAACCCCCCTTTAATTGCTAAACTCTCCACCTTCCACATGGTCATTAATATGACAACTCAGTGAATTAATTATTTTGTGCACCACAAATTAATTAATTATTTTTTGTGGATTTGAATCTTTTTGAAATGGCATGGAATGTTAATTAAAATAGGGGAAATCCTCATTTTAATATTTTCGTGGCATATATTTCGGTGGAACCTTTGGAATTAGAAGAGAGCTTCATCCTTCCACGAAGAGCAACACCCTCTTCAATGAAGAACGCCGATTCCACGAAGAACGACGACATGCCTTCCTTCCTCTTCTCCGTAACAAGTGAGGAGATGCCACTTCCTCCTTGGACGCACCCCGACGTCCAAGGAATCAACGTCTGTTCTCTGAGACGCCGTTCTCCACGACACCATCTACCGTGATGCTCGTCTCCCACAGCTCGAAGACGTGCGACATCAATTATCGAGGTAGGGGTTTTGTATATTCTTTGAGTGAATAAATTGCACCTCATTCAATGTTAATTTTCAGAATTGAAATTGGAAGATTGTTACCGCCTAACCCGGAGGGCGTGGGCCGAACAAACACGGCCCGACGACCCTCCGATGTTTCTTGTTTTATTTGAAATCAGGAAGTGGCGACGATCGAAGGCGGCGGCCGCACGCAGGCCGCTTGAGGAGGAACCGTGACCAGCAACCGTGGGCCGCTCAGCCGACAAAGAACCAGACGGCTGAAGCCATCCGGGCCAAAGGAGGAATGCGGTGCCACAAGGGGTGTTGTGCTGTGGAAGACCGCGACCCGCAATCCGTTGGCTGCATCGGTGGCGAACCGGCCGGCTCATCGGCCGGCCGGGTGAAGAAGCCGCGACGCCCAAAGGTGCCGCGCTGCCAGACCGCAGCCCGCCCAAGGGGGCCGCTGGCGCCAGGAAGGCTGACCGGCTTCGGCTGGCCGGTTTGGGAGGGTGGCGCCGCTGGTTTGGGAAAGCAGGGGGCCGTCCCCCCGGACCGCTCGGCCCCTTCGGGCCGAGCCACGGCCAGCCGCGTCGCGCCCTGCCGGGTCGGGCCGCGCCGTGCCAGACCGAGTCGGGCCGCGCGATTCATCGGGCCGGTCCAACCCTCTTCCGGGTCAGACCCTCCAAAGCTGGGTTGACCCGACCCACCAGCACACTAGGCTTAACGGGTCGGGCCTGTCTTCACGTAAAGGTGAATAACTCGAAGACCGCACATTCGATCGATGCGCCGTCTACGACACTGGGACCCTCATGATGTGTCATTCCTTTTGTGATAATATAAGTGAGTTTTTGATGACTTTGGATAATGGCCGAGTTTGGAACGAGCGTATTTCCAACTGGGCCCCTGGAATGGAAACGCCAATATCTATGAGATCGGGCGTCCGATTGATGCGTCGTCTGTCGCATCGGGTTCCTTTTGATGAGACGGAACTTCGGAATACATCAACTATGGACTTCGTGATAGTTGATTTATCGACCCCCTTGGATTTAGGAGCAAACCCACCCTGAATCGAGCATGCTATGTGCGTGAACCCTAGAGCTGGCTGCAACTGCAACGACTACCGTTCTGGAATCCTCTGTGGGTTCGACGAAAATGACTACCGTACTAGAATCCTTCTTGGGTTCGGCGATGACGACTACCCTACTGGAATCCTCCATGGGTTCAACGACGATGATTACTATTCTTGTATCCTACGTGGGTTTGATAGTTTGACTTCTGTTCTAGTATCCTACATGGGTCTGACAGAGTAGCTGGACTAGTATCCTACGTGGGTCCGACAGCTTAGTTGGACTGGTATCATATGTGGGTCCACCAGTTTAGATGAATCAGTGACTACATCTGATCATCTCTATCACTTTACGAAAGATGTATACTTGTGTGAGTTGAGTCTTGACTTTCAATCATTATCATCGATGTGATTGACTAATTTCCTGTGTGGACTGGGTTGTACTTGGTCTCGAGAGTTGGAGCCGAACTGGATTGATGACTTAGGTATATGTATGGGCATATACCTAAGTAGAGACGGTTGATACTTTGTGACTGTATATTTTCTTTGAGGTTTATCCTTCGTGGATTATGGGAGACCTTCGGGGGTCTCGGGGTCCCTAATAAGTATCGTTATACTCACCCCTGCATGGGCAATGCCCGCACTACATTGTGTTGGATGCAGACGACGGACATCACGGATCGTGGTAGAGGCTTGTAGAGATGGACGGTACTCGGAGGTGGACCACTTGGTGAGACGTACACGGAGCAGACAGACGGGCCCGTGGTGCTGGGGATACTATTTTTACCCACCCTTCAGGTGGGATTCCCGGAGGATGACTTGGTGGTTTCTGTTTTACTTTACTATAGTTGTACTAGTTTATTAGGTGTACTGTACTTTCAGTTGGGTTTTTATTCTATCCCATTTACCTTTCAGCACTTACTTTGTATTCAGTATTACTTTTTTCTTACTTCAGCTTGCGTACTCTGTTGTGTTTGTTTACTATCATAAAAGAAATTCCTTCCCATTTTATCGGGATTTACGCCTTTGGTGCTAGTTGCTAGCCTCTGGCCTATGGAAGGCGGGCTTGGGGTAGTCACAGAACGGGCCCCGAGGAAGGGTCGTGACAATTCCCATGTATAAAAATAAGGGTCATCATGCCCAGTATCAAAGAATACAGGATGCTATGCCCAGTATCACAGAAAAGGGGACGTCATGGCCAATATCACACAATAAGGTTTCCATTCCCGGTATCACATTTATAAAGGGTATCCATGTCCGTATAACATTTAGCATAAAGGATTCTATGCCCATATTTATATCACATGCATAAGGGTCCCCATGCCCTTTTACCATAACTAATAAGGGTCTCCATACCCAAACATCATAGTAGTGAAATTTAATCATTGTCTTTAATACAATCCAATTAATAAGTCATAAATAATTAATGTTTAAAGTAACAAGGATTTAACAATTGTTCTATTTAATATAGGTGACGTGGCCATACCACTCACATTAAATTTATTTTATTATAATTATCTCACTTTGGAGTTTTCCAAAACCATTTATAATATGGTTTTTCCAATTTAATAATTTAATGATATCTAGGAAAAACCATGGGCACACCTAGGGTGGTGGAAATGGATGAAGGTACCTAAACAAACTTGAATAAGAGATCATTATAACACTTCTATAAAAGAAATTTAATTGAACATGATTTATGTTTAATTTAGAGAAACTCCCATAGAATTTGGTATGTGGTACAATGAAACATATTATAAAACTTAAATAATTTAAGGGATAAATACTTGACCACCCACCTCAAGCTCATAGTAATATGCTCATCTAGTATCGACCCTTCATTTGGCTTGGATTGATGGAAAATGGAATAACGGATGAATGACCTGAAAATAGGTCATATGATCTTGCATAAAAATTGTGTCATCTAGGGAAAGATAAATAGAAAACCGGGCCAAAGGATTAAAGAATGTAAAGTAAACTATCTTATTAGACAAATGGTGGAAGGATCAGAGTCTAGATTAGAGTATTATCTAAGAACCTAGCTGAAGGGAGAAAGGAACTCAAATTGGAGATAAAAAACACTGCACACTGGAAAATGGAGAAAAATAATGTATGGGTTGAAAATATATATATTCAATGGAAAAATATTAATTTTACCCAAAATATCTGGGTCGTGTGGCTTGGACACAAATTTGACCAAACTGTGCACCAACCATGTATCTCCCAATATCTAAGGAGGTACCTTGCATGGTTTTACATGCACAGTTTAACTAACCATGCCCAAAACATGATCACACCTCTACTAAAAACAACGGGTACCCCCACACAGGCATGTTCCACAAGATACATGATTTCATTAAACCGTGTGGCCTCCTACAACCCATTTTCCAGACCTTTCATGGTTAGAGAAACCATGCAGACTGGCTATCAAGGTTTCTACTAACAATGTGGCCTAGTAATTATCTCCACTGGTTATGGTTATGAGCTCTGAACAATCCCTGAAAACCCCTGAAACAACTATGAATTCATTAGGCATCCATATTTTGTCCAAAACAAATATTTAGATAGAAATTTAATGTATATGTACCTCATATAAAAAATAGGTTCTTACAGTCTTCCCCCTTAAAAAACTCATCCCTGTGTTCACCCTTCAAGGGAAGCAAAATATTGTCTTAGAAAAACTCCATCCACTGAGCATGTACATCTACCTCCCTCTCCCAAGTCTCATCTTATACCCAACAATGCTTCTATAGAACCTATACTAAAGGAAAAGACTGGCCTTGAAGAGTATTCATGCTCTAGTCAATTATTTTTATAGGATACTTTTCAAAAGAAGTATCGTCATCTAGTTCAACATCCTTGAGATCAAAAGTACGATATGGGTCAGCATGAAAATGGAGAAGTTGTGAAATGTAGAAGACATCTTGCGTGGAACAATACCTCTAAAGTAATAAAAGATGACAGGCTATTAGACTGACTATATCCAAGGTATCAAATGGCCTGACAAAGCATGATGATAGCTTCCCTTTCCTCTATATCTATATATTCCCATGTTGGATGACACCCATAATAAAACATGATCCCATAACATGAACTCTATAGGACATCGATGACGATTGACATAAGTTTTCTATCTAGATTGAGTAGATGAAATCTACTTCTAGGTCAGATATACCTGCTCTAAAGTCTCCTGGAAAAGATGAGGACCCTGTAGCACTGCCTCTCATGCCTCTAACCAGTAGAGGGGTGAATGGAATAGCCTATCATATAGGGCATCATAAGGATCCATATAAATCCTCACATACTAGGTATTATTATAGGTGAATTTTACGAGAGGAATATTCTTCTCCCAATAACTACTAAAATCAAGGATGCATACTTAGATCATGTCCTATAACACATTTATAGTCCGTTCCGGCTGGCCATGGGTCTGATAGTGAAAAACTATTCTAAGAAGAACCTGTGTACCCTTAGCTCTCTATAACCCCTTCTAGAATCTCAATGTGAAATGAGAATCCCTATATGAAATAATAATATAAGGGACCTTGTGTATCCATATAATCTCATAAACATATAGTCTTCCAAACTTATTAACTTAGAATGTCTCTTGGATAGGAAAGAAGTGGGATACTTTCATCAATTGATCCACAAATTCCAAATTTACAACACTACCTTGAGACATCCTCGACAATCCAACTAAAAAATCCATAGAAATATGTTCCCATTTCCATTCGAGGGCCATCAGTAGGTATAAGAAGTTTTCAAGTCATTGGTTATACTAATACAAAAATGGAATTTTAAAGTGCTAGAAATGACCTTTATCAGTGCTATAAAAGCACTAATAACTTGAGAAATGTTAAAAGAATAAGAATTTTATCATCGTTGAAAAATTGATGATAAAGGGTCCATTTATTATCACTAATAAAGATCTCATTTATCAGCTCTTTAATTTATAACTACTAAAGGATTCCTTAATCAACACTTATAAAAGCACTGATAAAGTTCTTTTATCAGTTATGATAGAAGTAATGATAAATTAGACCTATATATCCAATTTAAGAAGAGCTGATAGATTCCTCATTTATCAGCGCTTCTAAAAGCGCTGATAATAGTTTTATTTATCAGTTCTTGTAAAAGTGATGATAGAGGAATATACTTTAGTGTGTTGTAATAGCACACTACAGCACCAGAAACACAAATAATATTAACAAGAATAAGTCCCAATACATAACTTAAATTAAATGAAATTTACAACACAAATACAAAAAAAACACTATATTATAGACATTTCAAACATTCGTTTATACAATTACATAATTTCAAATTAGTGAATACATTCAAATACATCAATATTACTTTATATTTTAATCTTGACCCCACTCATACTATTTCTGAACAAACCATCCCCTACTCGAGAAAAAGAACAAACCTATATAAAAAAATTATTCTTATGTTATTAATAATATAAATGAACCCTGAAATGAATAATGAAAATAAAATCAATGTTCCATTATATATTTTTTTGGTAAAATTGAGAAAGTATATCATAAAATTACCTTTACATCTTTCTGAAGGGCTTCCTTCATTATAATTTGTTCTTTTAAGGTATTGGTAACATTGTCATGTGAAAAATACATTATCTGCATTATTAATCAAAAATTCAATTTAGATTGTGTTAATTTAGTATAGAACACATAATATTATAAAGAAAAACATAATATATTAAAGAATAATTACTTTATCATTTAACTCCCTTTATTTTTTTAAAGGTTTCAAGGATTTGGTTTCTCTTTTGAGAATCCAAATCCCATTTTTATTGTCCCCTCTAACATACAAGAAATTTTCTACATTAGGACCAACATGAACTGATTGTGATGTCCCAATGAAAGGGTTATCCTCGATTGAATATTCATATAACTCAACATTTGTTTTAGTTTTCGGTAGTACAATCGACCAATTCTTATTTTTTTTATTAGAGACATAAAATAAATTCTCTCCTTGTGATGCCATTATGAATGGATCATCTTTTTTCCCTTCTACATTGAAATTCACCTTCACAAAGCCCATTTCATCAACTTTCACTCTATTGATATTTTTAACCCATTTTCAATGGAAAATCAACACTTTAAATATTGTATAATTAAACTCATATATATGTTTGATATTGCCAAAATATTACATATTTTCATAAATTGGATTTATATCCTTAGAACCAGATATGTGCATCGCTTTAGCCATAAGCATAACACCACTATTTTGCATCATAATGTTGTCATTGTGTTGTTTTTTATAGAACATATAACCATTGATTAAAAACCAAGTGTAAGATATAAGATTTCCATTTGGTTCTCTAGCTATCCATTGATTTCATTTGAAAATTTAATTCAGATTTTCAGATAACTCCTTATAAATTTTATCTTTGAACCATCCTATAAATTTTTGATTATGTGTATCTGATATCCAACTTTCATCCCTTGATGGATTCAAATATCTAATAATTTCTTTGTGGGATTCAATGTATGGATCAACATCTTCACTATTTTGTAATATGTAAAGATGTGTTTTCTCCCGCTCTGTCAAGGTAATTGTAACAATATATCCTCAGGAAATCTCGTCACCCACAAGGTGTTCACTGTGATGAGACTTTGGGATACCGATGCTTTCCAAATCTGATTGGTAATCGGTACAGAATTCAATAAATTCGTCAATAATGTATCATTCAACAACACAACCTTCTGTCCGACTTCGATTCTTGACATACCCTTTCAAAATCTTCATATACCGTTCAATGGGGTATATCCATCTATAATGGACAAGGACACATAGTTGAACCTCTATGACCAAGTTAACCATCAGGTGGACCATTATATCAAAGAATTATGGCGGGAATAACATTTCTAATTCACATAATATGATTAAAATATCATTATTGATGATGAAAAACTTACCCGGGTCTACAACTTTACTACATATGGCTTTGAAAAATATTTCGAGTTTGGTTAATATATGTTATAAATTTTGAGGAAAAATGAAACATAAAGAAACAACCATTAAATCTTTCATAAAAACATTATATTCGTGTGATTTTACTCCTTGTAAATTCAAATTAGTCATTGACATGACATTCTTGATATTTGATGAATGCCCCTGTGGAACATTTACACTCATAAGGAAAAGGAAAATTTACAATTTTTCCTATCTGGATAGAGTGTAAACTAATAGAGGAAGAAAATTCCTCCTTTTACCCTTCACCGATGCCAACTCTTCCCTTATCCTCATTTCAATCAAGTCCAACCTAGCCTTGATTATATCATTCATTTTTCCATGAAAATTTAGTAACATACCAATAACACTATCAAATATATTTTTTCTACAATCATGACATCGAGAAAATGTATGACATACACAAAAATTCCAATATGGTAATTCAAATAAAATTGATCTCTTCTTCCAACCATATTTTGTAAGGTTTTTTCAAAAAAAATTACCAAAAATAGTTTCAATCTTTTTTACTTTTTTGAACAGTTGGTCACCCATTACTGGAGACAATGTTGAACCTTATTCGATATTCCCATTGATTGATGTCATATAGGATCGGTATTTATGTCATTTTGGTAAAAAAAATTGATTTCCTAAAAACATAGTATTTTAGGAATGTTTCAACCAAAATGAGTATGTGATTTTTTCACAAATGGGATACCCCAACATGCCTTTAATACTATATCCTGATAAATTTACATAAGAGGGGAAGTCATTTATAGTTCTATACAATATGGCCCTCAATGTGAATTATTTATTAATATGAGAATCATACATTATAACACCTTTATCCCACATAAATTTTAGATATTTGATCAATGGAGCCAAATAGACATCACTATCATTACTGAGTTACTTTGGTCCAGATATAAGCAAAGACAACATAATGTATTTTATCTTCATGCATAACCATGGAAAAAAGTTATAATTTACTGACATGAAGGGACATGTACTATGAGTACTACTCGGTACAACAAAAGGATTTATTCCATATGTAGATAACGCAAGACGAATGTTTCTTATCTCATCTCCAAATTCAGAAAACTCGTAATCAATTTTCTTCCCCTGAGGATAATCTGTAGGATGATGTAGATTCCCATATTTAATTATTGTATCTAAATTCCATGTTAATTATCTTGTGGTTTCTTAAAATCCATATAGTCTTATAAAATATCAAATTATAGGAAAGTACCATACATATTTCGAAGGACTTGATTCATTTTTCTTGTATCTATCTTTGCCACACTTAGATAATTTCACGAGTGATTCATGGTCCTTGAGAAACAATATGAAATCATTTGGACAAGCATGTATTTTTTTAGAGATCATTCCAATTGAATGTAACATTCTTTTATCATCATATGCTATGCGTCGTAGTTCATTTTCTCATTGTAGCATATCTTTTAGAAGACCAAGTAGTTCTGTAAAGTTGGTGTTGCTCTATCCATTTCCAGCTTTCACATTATATAACTTCAATACAGCTAACAATGTTGTGTATTTAGTACAACCAGTATATAGTGGTTTCTTGTATTATCCATTTAACTCCACAAAAAACATAGTACAATCATGGAGGTCACCTTCATTTTTCATTGTCATTTATTCCATGTGATCACCATCATATTTTACAAAGGTATTCATATCAAATGATTCATAAACCATAGTATCATACCAATTGATGTCCACATTCATTTTATCCCTATGTTTAGTCCAAAATTTATAGCTTTGATCTATTCCATGAAAAATCAAATGTTATTCCACCTCTTCCAGACTAATTTGTCTTGAATAACAACATTATAAACATGGATTGTGGATTTTAGAAGGGTCGTCTTCATGATGGTTTGCAAACATGATAAACTCTTTAACTCCATCTTCATATTTGTTTTTCAAACAATTAGCATGTATCCATTTTTAGTTCATATAAATCCTATTGGGTTTATAAATAGATAATTTTAAGTTATCAATAAAAGTTAAAATAGAGGATATGTTTTAAATACACTCAAGATGACCCGTATGAAAAGTAAGGGCAACTAGATAAGCTATATTGGAAGGTAAAAATACCTATGATTTTATTTTATATTGAAGGGGTATTTTTCTAGTTTTACCTTACTTATTTGGAATATATTAAATATTTTTATGTTAAAGGATATTTTATAAAATAAAGTTGTAAATTATACTAATGAAGTTGTGCATATTATTAAAATAATTATTTCCATTTTAACTGCGTCTCTAATGGATGTCTCAGGTGATATTTAACTACAATAAAAGTAGGGAACCAATGTTAACTCAATGAAAATTATATTCCTTTGAGAAATAGATTTCATGTGATGGTCAGAGAATATCACTAGGCTAAAAGAGGTTTCAAAAAAAGGTCCAAAAGATGAAAATTGCATCAAAATATGAAAATTATTGTTAAGACATACTATGAAGTTATAAATGATGATTGTAAGTAGTGATTTTTTTTTGAGAAATATTGAGAACGATTTGGTTGCCCAACCCACCCCCCCTAAATTAGTAAAAAATAATACAAAGTGGATGCAAGAGGTGAAATTTTCTTTCAACAGAAATGATTTTAAAGAAAAAACATGAGAAGATCAAAAGTGTTGGAAGAATAAAAAGAGGAAAATAATCCATCATGCTGCAAAACAAGGTTGATATAAAGCTTGATCTTTACCTTCCCAAAAAATGTACACAGAAGATCAGAAGTGGGTGCACATAGAAAAAATGCCCTTTATCTATCCTTCACCCAGATAAAAAAATGATCAGTATCATTGGATACATGTATCATTGGAATAATTCCAATGATTAAAACAACCAGTGTCCCACATGATATGGAAAAATATATTAAACCCTCCATCTAATTTTCTGATAAAAGAACAATAATTTAAAGTAGTTAATGATATGAATGGATATATCTAAAATTTCATGTTTAGGATTATAGATAACCTAGACTTTTACATATAAAATTACATTATTTTAAGAATAATTATACATCAGAGTACACGCCAAGGATCGTAAAGTCTAGTGTATTGGAAGACAAGGTATATAAAACAGAAAACATGGAACTAAATAAAACATTTATTTATTTAATATTGAAATTGAGCTCCTAACATCCATTGTGCTCAAACATCTTCATATGGTACCCTGGGGAACACATGAACAAAGGGATGAGCTAAATAGATCAATAAGGGAATTACTATAAGAACAAATCATTAGCACAAGGGATAGAAGGAATGACATGATGATATAAAAGGAATGTAACATATAGAATCATAACATATAAACATATAATAATATAAAAATTGAGTCATAGTAATGTAGAAAAAACATGAAACATGACTCTATCATGAGTCAAGGCTAACCACTAAGGCTGTTTCACATGGTATCATAGGCCAAGACTAACCGCCAAGACCATCGCACATGGTAGAATAAGCTGAGGCTAACCGTCAAGACCCTCGTATATAATGTCTCATGAGACTCAACATTACCCAATGTATTGGAGCTTTATCTGGGTAAAACCATCTTAACTTTTCATCAATATTTTTTCCATATAATTAATCATACATAATTAATCATATATAAACATAAGGTTTGCCCATGGAATGAATTAGGTACCATAATCATGTCATAAAGAATAACAAATGGGTGTATCGTAAAAGTGTCCATGAAATAAAGGAAATAAAATATAAATTAAAATTAATAAGGGAAAATAGGCATGTATCATGTTAATTTATGTCAATTATAAGTTACAACATGTAAGAAATGTATTTATGAAATTATAGCATTAAAACATTTTTGTGTGGTTTTAAGGAAAATACTATAGAGCCTTTAAAATAGAAAAGGGAAAAAATAAATTATATAAAACCAGAAGTGAACCAGAAAGTTTTTCATAAAAAAAATACTAATTTCATAAAAACAATGGTGCCTTAAAAGAGAAGATACAGTGCACTTGAAATCAGATAAGAATTCAGGAAGTTCCCTCAAAACAGGTTTGCTCATCGGGAAGTATTCACGATGAAATCACTTACAAACATGTATATCCCCAAAAGAGAATTATGAAAGGGTATTTATAAATTAATTTGTAACATTTAAATATCATGTTTATATTTTCATAAAAAGATAAGATAAGTTCATTTTGGTAAAAGAAAGATAAGGCAACCCTAAGGAACAAAGTAGGTTCAGGCAGAATCCATTACGGACTATTGGCATGGTATTAGGTGTACTTAAGAGGGATTAATGAGGGATAAAGGGGTTTCTTATCACTTATAAATCATACGGTAAATATGCGGGAGGTTTGAAATCATACCCCATCATTAGGGATTACACATAAAAAGGCATAACATAGAGAACATTATTGATTAAAAGTGAAATAGAGAGGATCTCTTATCTTATGTCTGATGGTGTTCTACACTTGATATTAATGACCTGAATAATAATATTATGTTCATTAATTAAAAATTAAAAAACCTATTATATATGTAAAATATTTATTATAACCTTTTTAGGTTCATTAATGACCTTTTTTATGGGTTAAGTGGTTTAATTTCATTGTTTGGGTCCGTTCGTTTTCTCGGTTTTGAGGACCGGTTTACTTATTTTCATGAATGGAGAATCATGTAAAATTGGGATGGTTTTCCAGAATTGGATTTATATTTTATTATTGAACATCTGTAAGGTTACATGGGTATAAATTAAATTTGGTGACTTGAAGTGAAGTTGAATCATTATATAAAACTTTAGTGGTAACCTTTTTGGTTTATTGGTGGTTTTTGATCACTACAAACCCATTTTGCATTATAATTTAATATCATGTGTACAAATAGATTATAGAACCTTAAATAGGATATATTACATATTAATTTTGTTTAACCATACCAAAATTGGTTTCATGACTAGAATTGAAGATAGTAAATGAAATTGAAAACCCATCATCCTTGAATGTGGTAAATTAACACATCTCGAATGGTGTCTTTACTACTAGTATAAAAGAAGAGTAAATGAGAGATAATAATAAATTATTTCATTATCATAACAAAATTTTAGTACATTTAACGTAATATAGTTTGCATAACATTTGGATGAGGAGAGGTAATGATAGAAAAGAAAAAAAATGAACTTGGAAAGAAAGTAAAATTATTGAAAATAAGAATTTACCTCTTGAATAAATATTCCTGAAGAGCCTATTAAGGGCAGAAAAATTGGTCTTTTTAAGAGACTAAGGGTTTTTGGACATGGGGGAGGAGCTTGGGGAGAGATTTGAGAAGAATTTTCGCAAGGCACAAGGCTTGAGAGGAGTGAAGAGAAGAGTTAATGAGGGTGGTATTTATAGTGGAGGAGAGGAGGGTTATCATAATATTTAATTCCTTAGTTTAATAATTTCCCTCAAGAGCATAAAGAGTGATGATTACATGAAAAAAATAGTAATAAGTGATTGTGAGTTCGAACCAATTGGGCTTACATCAGTATAATGTAACATCTTGGTTTCAGGTGCTGCCCATAGGTGCCTCATACCCGGTTGGTCACATGACCTCAAGTGCATTTCCCCGAATTCCAGAGGTTGTTGACTAGAAATGAGGGACTTGGGTGTGATAGTGGAAAAACTATGCCCTCATTGTAAGAGTAACACAACAGAAACAAATAAGTAACAGTATAGAAATCAGTAATACCATACAATAAGCAAACAACAGAAGACTGAAAGTAAATAAACTGTAGCACATATATAAATGATGCATGTCACATATTTCTATGGAAGAAGCCAAACATGTCACAATGTTGGAAATATAGTACTAAACTAAAGTACAAAGAAAACAAGTAATGTCCAGCAGCATCACAAGCCTCAATTTGGTACCATGCTCTCCATCTCCACAACCATCAAGTACCTAAAGTAGAAGGGTGATTTCCCTTATCCGTACCTACAACAATATAATCTGTTTGGGCTCAAAAGCATGACCCATATAGGGTATGAGATGAATACTAGTAGGCAACCACCCAAATATCTATGCCTAACTATCAGTGAATATATATAGCAGTCAAAATGAAAAATGTTGTAATAAACAAGGAAGTACTCAAAGGTAACCAATCCTACAGTTCAAGCTATATTCATTTACATTTATAAACTATTAAACCAAACAAACACAAGCAACCCTCTGGGAAAGTTCTCAAAGACTAACCCATCTTGTTCAACTTAGACAAAGACTCTATGAGGAAGCACTCACCGTTAGTTCCCCATGTGGTCTCGTAAGGGTAAACTACATACTCTCCGAGGAAGCACTCAATGTCCAATTCCCCAGGTGGTCTCGCAACATGTAACTATAGACACTTTGAGGGAGCACTCATGTTTCCCCCCCTATGGTCTCGCAATGTGAAAAGTATAACAGACACTCTGGGGAAGCTCTCAGCATCCATTCCCCCTATGGTCTAACTACACCAAGTTCTCACAACCCTGTGTAATACAATCGTGCACAAACGATATCCATTATCTAAATTAAATATCAAAAAACTAATTTTCTAAACAACTACAATGCATATAACAAGAATGTTATATAATAATCACTCCATCCTAATAGCAAAATGCATGGAAGAAAACAGCCTAATAGAAAATTCTAGACCCAATGACCAATATCAAACAAACTAGAAAAACACATCAATAGAAAGGTAATAAACCCTATTCATAACCAAAACCCCTTACTCAAGTAAAAAAATCATAACAGGCTTTACAAGGGTTAAATTCCCTAAACACACAATACCCTAAACTAGGGTATTGGGCACTTTTTTCACATATAAATCAAATACATATATAGAAAGGCACAAACCACCTACCTCAACATTTTACGATCGATTTAGTTGAACCTCATCCTTTGAATCAACCTAGAATGTGGTAGATCTAGAAAAACATCAAGAGCACTCAACAAAGGATACATCACAAAATAGGATAAATAAAGAGAAGATTATCTAGAAGAAGGATGAACTCACCGATGTGATTCCAATACAATCAATGGTGTTCGATTCAGAGCACATATGGTTGATCGGGGGATCAAAGAAGATTCGGCGATATCCATCGCTACTGGATGAGATGACGCTGGAAGAAGGAGGTTCTGTTAATTAGATGCGACCCCGATCCGGTTTATCAATTAGAAATAAAAATACATGGTGTGTTATTTAAAGATACACAACATGTATATGCATTTACCAGGCCCTGTTTTAGTCTGTCATCGGGTCACCCCACAAGAACATGTACTCGGCTGTTACACAGCTAGTATATGACTACCCGCGACAACACGGTACATGGCGTGTACTCCTATGTACACGACATGTACTCCTAAAATTTCTAGAAACTCTTATTTTTCTCAAAAACACCAAAAATCATGATCCATGCCCTAAATGCAGATCTGGGTTCTTACACATAACATCATCCATGACTATATAAATCATGTATTTAGCTTAATTTGAAAATTATTGTATTTTACTATTCATAAAAATTTATGTATTTTAGAAAAATCCCAAAAATTCACCCTAACCATTTTTCAATGTGTAAAATCCAAAAATGAACTCCATTTTTTGAAAATTATTTTCTAAATAAGATTAATTTAATTTTTAATTAAGATCATAATTTACTTGAAAAATATAGATTTTAAAACTATAATTGATTTTATAATGTTTTCAAAAATTACATAAGGTATTATAAAATTATATTAAAACCAGAATACATCAAATTGTTAATTTATGAACACCTTTTAGGAAAATAAATTTTCTTTTAAATTAATTAATTAATTGTAATTAATTATTTATGACTTAAAAAATACCAATACTTTTACTATGATCATATTATCACTTATAAGATGCCGAAATTTTATTTATATACTCATGGGTGATGTTTTTATTCTTCTGGGTGATTTACTATTTATAAGGGTCATATTACTATTCATAAGGGTAGGTTACTATTCACAAAAAATTATGTTTGTTCCATAAGACCCCAAAAAACACCCTGAATGCAACTGTGTATGTCAGATTTTCTAAATTCAAGACATAGAAGTGGAAAAATTATGTTTAATGGTCACATAGTATTTAATATCATGATATGTCATTTCTAATGTGATTATACTATAAGACATAAATATAATAATGGAATTACATTGATAAAGGATGGGGTTATTACATTATTCCCTCTTATGAAATTTCTCCCTCGAAATTTCATTTTACATTCTAAGACATAAACATGTGTGGGTAATTTTCATTCATTTCCTCCTTTAGTTCCCTTTTTTCCTCTTCATACTTATGGTTCTACCATAGTACCTTGACCAGGTGAGTAGTCTTGTTGCATAGAAATTTATCACTAAGATCCAAGATCTTCACTGGATGCTTCTCATAAGAAAGATCATCCTCCAACTATACCACCTCGGAAGAGAGTACATGTGAAGGTTCTAGTATGTACTTCTTTAAGAGGGATATGCGGAAGATATCATGTACTTTATACATGGTAGGTGGAAGTTCCAGTTGATAGGCCACATATTCGACTTGATCAAGGATCTCAAAGGGGACGATGTACCTATGAGATAGCTTTCCTTTCTTCCCAAATATCATGACCTTCTTATATAGAGATATATAGAGAATAACATGTCTCTAACTTTGAACTCAAGGTCTCGTCGACGATTATATGCATAACTCTTTTGTCTACATTGGGATGACTTGATGTGATGCTGGATGGTTTTCACCTTCTCTACCATTTCTTTGACCATTTCAGGTCTTATCAGCTTACGCTCACCGAATTCATCCTAACATGCAAGTGTTATGCACCTTTTACTATAAAGGGATTTTTATGGTGTCATTTGGATACTCGAGTGGAAACTATTAATGTAGGAGAATTAGAGCAGTGGAAGTGTTTGGTCCCATCATCCTTTGAAGTATATAGAACATGCTGTCAATATATATTCTAGTTTCTGAATGGTTCACTAAGATTGGACATCAGATTGAGAATGATAGGTCGTACTAAAGTTCAGTTCAGTGCTTAGAGCATGATAGAGACTTTTCCAGAACTTCTAGGTGAATCTTGAATCTCTATTGGATACAGTAGATAGTGGTACTCCATGTATCCTTACCTCCTCTTTGATATATATCCGTGAAAGTTGATAAAATGAGATGTCCTCTCAAATTAAAATAAAGTGATTTATCTTTATAAGATGATCCACAATGCCCATATAGAATTGTTTCCTCTGGATTTCCTTGGAATTCTAGTGACAATGTCCATGGTGATGTTCTCCCACTTCCATGTTGGTATGGGTAGTGGTTGCATCATCCTCTTATACTTATGTATTTCAGCCTTCACATATTGACATACCAGGCACGTTGATGTATACTCAAAAAAATCTTTATTCATATTATCCCACCAAATGTTCTCTTAGAGATGTCAATACGTCTTTTTTCTCACTGGGTGAATAAAGAAGGTTGAGCTATGTGAGTCACTCAATAGATCCTTCTTTATCTCTAGATCAAGTGGTACACATAATCATGACCCAAATATTACAAATCCTTCCTCATCAATCATGAACTCAGAGGATTTCCCATTTCTAATGGCTTCCACCCTTTTCTAAATTTCCACATCTTTTATTAGAGCATCCTTTATTTTCTCCATGAGGTATGGTTGAGAAATAATTTTATAAAGTATTGATGATATTCCTCACATAATGATTCATATGTCCATTTTATGTAAATCTAATAAGATTGGATCATTTTCAATTCTCATCATTGATAAATATGCATGATCTTTCCTACTTAGAGCATATGTCACCTTATTTTCCTTATAGGGATGGTAGTGGATTATGCAATCATAATACTTGATAAGATCTATCTATATTTGATGGTGCATATTAAGCTACTTTTTTGTGAATATATATTTTTGACTTTTGTGATCAGTGTATATCTCACACATCTCCCCATTGATATAATGGCACCAGATTTTAAGTGTAAAGATCACAGCCGCCAACTCTAGATCATGCGTTGGACAATTTTTCTCATGTATTTTCAACTATATTAGGGAATAGTCTATAAATTTATCATTTTTCATCAATATATATCCTAATACTTCAATTTAAGCATTTATGGGGATGTGAGTATTGTCTTAATGATAAGACTCTTTTTGAGCTCCTTAAAGCATTACTCGCATTCTTGAGTTCAGACAAACTTCACTACCTTCTATGTCATCTTGGTTATTAAGTTTGAAAATCATGATAATTTCTTCACAAATCATCGATAATAACTATCTAGACCCAAAAATCTATAGATCTCCGTTATAGATGTTTGCATGGGCCACTCTTCAATTGCCTTTATCTTGGAAGGGTCTAAACATATCCCTTTACTAATGATAACATTCCGCAAGAATAATACTTCCTCCATCCAGAACTCACATTTACTCTACTTTGCATACATATTCTCTTTTTTGAAATGTCTTTAACACAGTATTAAAATGCTCCTCATGTTCCTACTTGCTCTTAGAGTATATCATAATGTCATCGATAAATACTACCAAAACATTGTTGAGGTAATCCATAAAGAATCTATTCATTAGATCCAAGAAAATTAGTGGAGAATTAGTGAGTCCGAACAGAATCAATATGAATTCATATTGTCCATACCTCGTTTAAAAGGAATTCTTGGGAATATCTTCCTTCCTCACCTTTAATTAGTGATATCCTGACTGAAGGTCCACCTTAGAGAAATAACTAGCCCCCTAAAGATGATCAAACAATTCATCTATCCATAGAAGGGGATACTTGTTCTTTATCATGATTTTATTGAGCTCCTGATAATCAATGTAAATGTGTATTGATCTATCCTTCTTGATGAAAAGGACTGGCACACCCCATGGTGACGCACTTAGGCGTATAAAACCCTTTTCTAGATTCTCCGGTAACTGCTTCTTCAACTCTTCCAACTCTATGGTGTCTATTCTATAAGGTGTCTTTGATATAGGTATAGATGTAAAGACCCGGAAATTTCAAGGAATTTTTTTTTTCATAATTTTCTTTGGAATTTTACAAGAACGCAGTTTCTGACGTCGCCTGATTCCGAGGCCCGGTGTGCCTGGAATCAATTTCCGATGTTTAGCTCGGGTACGTTAAGTGAATAAACGAGCGGGTTTTTCTAACTTTTGAACCGGTGCTCGAAATCAAATTCTGAGGGCACCGATGGATTCGCAGCGCCGGTAATTGCTTAAGAAGATCTTTTTCGGTGTTGCGTTTTCACGGGAGGAGTTGTTAAAAATTTGTGGAAGATATAATAAAAATTGAGTTACAATTTTTATTTCTTTAAAGTAGTTATATCCTTTGAGTGGAAGTTAGGGAACTACCCATGAGAGGTTAAGAGGTTGGTGGGGCCCACATGAGACCCTAACCTCCCTTGATCTTCCCATAACCCCCTTGACCTCGCATAACTCACCTCCAACTTTAATATTGTAACTCCACTTTAACTTAAGTGACTCCTCTCCTCCTCACCTCCCACATTAATTCATGCCACCTAAACATTAATTAATTTGACAACTCAAGATCAATTAATTAAGTGTGTTGGTTTTGAATTTTTTAATTTTGAATTCATAGAATGGGTAAATAAAATAAGGTGGAGCCTTATTGTATTTTGGTTAGAAATGTTGTGTTAAGAGAAAGGGAAGAGAGCATTTGAGTTTTGAAGAACTTCCTCCTCCGAAGAAGAATGCTTCATCTCCTTTGTTGAAGAACGTGAAGAACAGAAAAGCTTCGATGAAGAACGTCGTCTCATCTTGCACCTTCTCTCCACGTCGAAGGAAGCGAGATGCCACATTCTCCATCGGGCAATCACCGACGACGTGCCTTCTCCTCTTCTTCCTCCACATCAAGGGAGGAGACACCACCGCGGGGAACGTCACCATTGACGACGACTCACCCTCCGACGTCAACGAAATCGGCACCGATCGTCCGCGACGTCCGATCACCGAGACGCTTGCCTCTTCCGCGGCTCGACGACGTGTGACGTCTTTGCAAGGTTGGGGTTTGGTTTTCATGTCGTGAATAATTTTAGACGTTCTTCGATATCAACGGCCAACTGTTATCAAAATAACAGAGGAGGTCGGACCACACAAACACGGCCGAACCTCCTCCCCTTTTATTTTGTTGGTAATCTACGTGGCTTGAAATGGAAGAGACACGGTGTCGTCGAACCGTGCAATAATTTATAGAATCACGACGAAGAAGCGTGGCGCCTTCGCGCCGCGCCTTTGAGGTCGAATGAATCCGCGATCGAAGTCGGGCCGCGGCGAAGGGGCGTGGCACCGTCACGCGGCGCCAGAAAACCACGAAGATGGTGTGTTTTGAATGTTGAGTGCGGATCGACGGAAAACGACGAATCAGGCCGAAATGGAGTTTGAATTCCTTCACAGTAAAGGCCAGGTCCCGGGAGGACTATTGGCGAAGGCGGCAGGCGAAATGGACCACCGGAGCGCGTCTAGTTGTCCGCAGAAGGCGGCGGCGGCGGCGCGCCGCCGGAGCAAACCACCGCGGCCGAGCCGCAGCGGTGGGATGTGAACCGGAATAGCCGGGCCATTCCGGGTTTGAGGCGGCGCGGCTTAAAGCCGCGCCATGTTGACAACTGGGGGGGGGGGTTGTAACCCCCCACACCCGTCGCGTCGCGCCAGCATGAGGCCAGCCGACTGCTGAGGCCGGGCCGGGACGCCCAGGCCGGGCCGGGCCACACAGGCTGGGCCGGGCCGCACAGCCGGGCCGGGCCGCGCCCAGCTAGGCCGGACCCAGACCCGGTTCGGCCGACCCAGGGGGGGTTTGGTCGGGCTGGGCCGGGCCCATACCCCCGTTTTCAGACCTCTTCGGTCTTTCACCCATAACATGGGATACATACCTCCGATCGATGCACCGTCAGTTGAGATGAGATCCTTGGATCGAGACGGTCCTTTCAGTATGTTACACTCAAGGTTTCGGAGAACTTTGGGTTCGGCCAGGTTGGTTCGGATACGAAACCAACCGGGCCCTCAGAGGGGAAATGCTTATATCTTGAGTTCCGGACGTCCGATTGACGTGCCGTCTATCTCATTGAATTCCTTTTTATGAGACGGGACTTTTGGAATACTTCTTCTGAGTTTTTTATGCAGTTGGAGTATGGTCGGGTTGTATTGTACCCGAAATCCAACCGGGCCCCTGGAACGGAAAAGCTGATATCTTTCAGACAAGATGTCCGTTTGACGAACCGTCAGCGGCGTTGGTGATCACGTAGAGAAACGGTATCTATGGGGATAACCTATGAGAGTTCAGGGTATAATTGAGATATGGCCGGGTTGGTTCGCAGATGAAACCAACCAGGCCCTTGGGACGAAAAATCTAATAACTCACAGACCGGGCGTCTGATTGACGCGCTGTCTGTTGCGTTGAGACCCCTATGATGAGGAGGTCCTTTGAGATGATTCTTAGTGGGACTTGTGATACATGGAGTATCAACCTGTAGCTCATGGAGCGGACCCTCTCGGAGACGATCATACATAGTATGGAGACCGTGTAGCTGGCTGTGACCGATGACTGCTTGTCCGATTCGATTCGGAGTGACTAGAATAGCCCAGTGGGGAGCACTACTTTGTGAGGTGGCAGACCCATGGCGGAGGATCACTATTGTGTGAGTTGGCAGTCCCGCGATACTCGACGGGAGGAGTACCTCTGTAGGCTATGAGGGGGAGCACTACTGTGTAAGGTGGCAGACCCATGGTGGAGGAGCACTACTGTGTGAGGTGGCAGAACCACGGTACTCGACAGGAGGAGTACCTCAGCAGTCTTAGGTTAGTGAGCAGTACCTCAGAGTCGTGACATGACCACTGTACACTCCAGAGACGGGGCTCTCCAACAGTTACGGTTTCGATAATGAAAAATCCTGGTTTGAGCTGAGTCTATGACCTTTGTGTTTACCTCATGACTGAGAAGGGTCACTTGATAACTTAGGTATATGTATGGGCATATACCTAGGTAGTGGTTATCTGATGATTTCATAATCTTGTGTTTCCTCATGTTTGAGATGGGTTACCTGATAAACTTAGGTATATGTATGGGAATATACCTAAGTAGAGCTTATCTGTTGAGATCTTCTTTGTGGTTATCCTTGTAGGTTTAGTGAGACCTTGAGGGTCTCGGGGTCCCTAATGAGTATAGTTATACTCACCCTTGCACGGGCTATGCCCGCACATCATTGTGTTGGTTGCAGATGACGGGCAGTGCTGACGGAGGCCGAGAGTTCGAGGACTGGATGGTACCCGGAGGTGGACCACCCGACGATTCAATATCCGGAGGTGGACTTCACGACGAGATGACACTCAGAGGGGGTTGACGGGCGAGAGCATTGAGGATCTGCGCTATCTGTACCTACCCTTCAGGTAGGATCTGAGGAGGAAGACCCAGGAGCTTCTTCCTTTCTTCCAGCTGTTTGTCTTTTTCTGTTGTACTTTTGTTCAGTTGCAGCTTTATTTTCTAGTTGGGTTTGTATTCTGGCCCATTTACTTTTCAGCACTTTCTTTGTACATAGTGTTTTACTTCCACTTGTACCCTGTGGTGTTTTTTTACTTTTATAAAGGCAATGCCTTCCCAGTTAATGGGATTTACGCCTTTGGTGCTAGTTGCCAGCCCCTGGCCTATGGAAGGCGGGCTTGGGGTAGTCACGACACGGGCCCCGAGGACGGGTCATGACAATAGATCCAGAAATAAGTTCAATTGAGAACTAAATATCTTGATTAGGAGGAATACCAGGAAAATAATCGAGGAATACATTAGTGTAATCCCTCATGATGGGCATATCTTTGAGCGAGATTCTCCCCTTTATCTAAATCATTTGATCTAGAAATGATTTCTCAAAAAAAATTAATATCCAAACATGAGACAATTATTCTAAAGGAGATTCACATTCCTCCTTACACTTGTATAGAATTGGAGGATGCTTCAGGATGTGAAGAGTGATCTCCATTTCCCGAAAATTGATGTTGGATTTATATAAATATAGCCAATCCATGCCCAAGAAAACATCTAACTCCACTAAAGGAAGTATTACAAGATTTCCTAGGAGTTTCAGTCCACCAACATTTACTAGGGAGGTGTTATAAAACTTGTATTCAATAATTTACCCATTATTTACTCTCATAGATAACATATCCTTTAAATTTTGAGGTGGTGTTTTAATAGTTCTATTAAACATGAAAGATATGAAAGAATTCATAGAACCAAAATCAAACAGTATGTTCACTATTCTTGAATGAATAACAAGCATACCTATCATCACACCATTGTTCGGATCCACCTTAGCATTTGTGATAGCACAATCCCTTCCTTGTTTCCTTGGAGGTTGTTGGTGATTGCCTCCAACAACCCTTAGCTTAAGGCAATTTTTCTCATAATGCCCATGTTTCTTACAATTGTAACACTACACTAAAGGCTGAGTGTTGATTTGAACTTTCCATTCTTATTCCACATTAGTGGGATTTTTTATATCCCATCGGCAGTTTTTAGCTAGATGTCCCAAATTTCCACATTTGAAGCAATTAATGGTTCCCTTTAGATAGTTCACAGGATGCTTCTTCCCACAATGTTTACACATGGGATGATCAAGCTTCTTTCCATCATGGAATTTATTTTTGGAACCACCCACATTAGATTCCATTTTCCTCTATTTATTGTTGGACCCATGATACCACTGAGAGTCTCCGATCTCTATTTCATCCTTAAGGGAATAATGAAAAATCTCTTCATAACTGTTGAAGTCTTGAATCACCAATGATTTTCATAGACTCAACTTAAGTCTTCTAAAGAAGATATCCACCTTGATTTTGGTGTGCATGATAAAGTCAGAGGCATACCTATCAATAATTTTAAAGTTTTCTTCATACGCCTGGATTGAATCATCTTTTTTCTACTTGAGTCAAAAGAACTCTATTTCCATCTTAAAATAAGGGGTTCAGGGAAATTATTTATTGAAAAATATTCTATTAAATTCCTCCCAATCCATGGAACAGATTCCACCTGGGGATTCACAGTATTCATCAGTTTCCCCCACTTATCAACCTCCCCATCAAAATTATAGACCTCCAGTATGACTTTCTCTTCTTCTAAGCACTAGAGGATAGAGAATATCGTTTTAATGGAGTTAATTCATTATTTTATGAGGATGGGATCAGAATATCCACTAAACATGGGCGGACATTTCCATATGAAGGACTCAATGGTAACTTGATCTTTCCTTAGAGGAGGAGGTTGTTCCACATGATTCCAGTTATTATTCATAACTTTATCCAGGTGAGCAGGTACTATCATGATGTTTTGAGAACCTGTTTTCATCATATCAGGCATATCATTAGGGATTTCTTCACATTCCATATCACATTGATTATTGGAACATGTTCTTCTATTTCACTACATTAACTAAGAAAAAGAATATAAAATTATAGGGCTTGAATACTTAGTTATTGAGAATAAAAAAGGAATCTTTTAACATAAAAGGATAAACTTGTAAAGGACAAGTATATCCAAACTTGTGATTCTATAGGTTTAAATCTAGGTTATCCTTGATCTATTTCATAGATTATATTCTTATGGGAACTTTTTTTATTCCCTTAATAATGGTTTTTAATAATCTCATTAATTTACAAAGCACATCCCCTAGGAGTGTCAAACAAAGAGTGTAGCAAGTCCCATTGTCATTCACCAGTTTCCATACGAGTCTAGCTCAAAGTGGGTTTTAGGGTTTTACCCCTAGATACATCTATTCCAGATCCACCTCTACCTACTTATATCTAGACATGGATAGATTTTATTGATAAACAACTTACTCTATCTTTACCAAAATTTAGGGGTGTTTTCTTATACTTAGTATCACCCTTAATGTTCTCACCAAAGTCCTCTAATACTAATCTCTAGAAATAAATAGATTATCCTACGATAAAAACTATAGAGACCCTATAATTTTACATATAACATTACATGATTTTAAGCATAATTATACATCAAATTACAAGCTAAGGATCGTAAATTCTTGTGTCTTGGAAGACTAGGTACATAAAAATGAAAACATGGGACCAAATAAAACATTTCTTTATTTAATATTCAAACTGAGCTCCAAAATTATATTGTTATCAAACATATCCATAGGTTACCCTGGGGAACACATGAATAAAGGGATGATATAAATATCCCAATAAGGTAATAACCATAAGAACAAATCATTAGCACAAGGGATAGAAGGCATTCCATGATGATATAAAGAGGCATGTAACATATAGAATCATAACATATAAACATCGAATCATATAAACATGGAATCATAGTAATGTGAAAGAAACATAAAAAATGACTTTAGAATGAGTCAAGTCTAACCACAAATACTGTTTCACATGGTATCATAATCCAAGGCTAACCGTTAAGACTGTCACACATAGCAGCACAAGCCAAGGCTAACCGCCAATACCATCGCACAAAACGTCTCATGAGACTCAAATTTACCCAATAAATTGAATCTCTATTTGGGTTCACCCATATTAAAATTTCATAAATATGTTTTCCACATAAATAATCATACAAAATCAATCATATATAAACCTAAGGGTTACCCATGAAAAGAATTGGGTACCATAATAATGTCATAAAGCATCACAAATGGGTGTATCATAAAAGTGTCCATGAAAGAAAGGTACTAAAATATACATGTAAAATAACAAGGAAAATTATTAATATATCATAGTAAGTGATTTCAAGTATAAGTGGCAACATTTAAGAAAAGTATTTAATAAATTTTAGCATTAAGACATTTTTGTGCGGTTTTAAGGAAAATACTGTAGAGCCTTTAAAATAGAAAAGGGAACAATACTTTATATAAAAAAAAGAAGTGAAACAAGAAGTTTTAGATAATAAAAAATACTGATTTTATAAAGACAATGGTGTCTTAAAACATAAGATAGAGTGCACTTGAAATCGGGTAAGAATTCGAGAAGTTCCCTAAAAATGGGTTTACTTATCAGGAAGTATTGAGGAGGGAATCACTTACAAACATGCATATCCCCAAAATAGAATTATGAAAGGGTATTAATAAATGAATTTTAGACATATAAATAATATTTAGAATATTCTAATAAAAATATAATAAAACTCCATTTTGGTAAAAGAAAGATAAGGCAACCTGAAGAAGCAAAGGAGGTTCAGGTGGAATCCCTTATGAACTATCAGCATGGTATTAGGTGTACTTAAGAGGGATTAATGAGAAAGAAATGGGTTTATCATCACTTATAAATCATGAGGGATGTACGGAGAGGTTCTAAATCATACCCCATAAATAGTTATTACACATAAAATGGCATAATATAGATGACATTCTTGAATATAAGTGAAATAGAGAGGATCCCTTACCTTAAGTCTGATGGTGTTCTACAAATGATATTAATGACCCAAATAATCAAATTAGGTACATTAATTAATAACTAAAAAACATATTCTATATTTAAAATATTTATTACGACCTTTTTAATTTCATTCATGGCCTTTTTTGTGAGTTAAGTGGTTCAATTTCATTGTTCGGGTCCGTTTGTTTTCTTGGTTTTTATGATTGGTTTTCTTATTTTCATGAATGGATAATCATGTAAAATAAGGATCGTTATACAGAATTGGATTTATATTTTATTATTGAACGTCTATAAGGTTACATGGTTGTAAATTTAATTTTTTTTATTAGAGTGTAGATGAATCATTATATAAAACTTTAGTGATAACCTTTTGAGTTTATTGGCGGTTTTTGATCACTACGAACTCATTTGGAATTATAATTTAATATCATGTGTACAAGAAGATTATAGAACCTTACACATGATATATTACATAATAATCTAGTCAAACCATAAAAAAAATGGTTTCATTACCAGAATTGAATATGATAAAAGAAATTGAAAACCCATCGTCCTTGAATGTAGTAAATTAACACATCTCAGATGGTGTCTTTACTACTAGTATAAAAGAAGAGTAAAGAAGAGATGATAATAAATTATTCCATTATCATAATAGAATTAAGGTACATTTAAGTTACTATAGTTGTCATAACATTTGGATGAGTATAGGTAAGTTTAAAAAAGAAAACAATTGAACTTGAAAAGAAATTAAAAGAATTGAAAAGAGGAATTTACCTCTTGAATAAATATTCCTTGAGAGCCTCTTAAGGGGAGAGGATTTGGTTTTTTGAAGAGAATAAGGTCTGTTGGATGTGGGGGATGATATTGGGGAGAGATTTGGGTAGAATTGTTTCAAGTCACAAGGCTTGAGAGGAGTGAAGGGAAGAGGTCAGGAGGGGTGGTATTTATAGTTGAGGAGAGGAGGATTTTCATAATATTTAATTCCTTAGTTTATTAATTTCCCTCCAGACAAGTAATAGTGATGATTTCATGACCAAAAATAGTAATAAGTTCATGTGAGTTTGAACCAATTAGGCTTACATCGGCAGAACATCATCCATGACTCTATAAATCGTGTATTTAGCTTAATTCGCAAATTATTGTATTTTACTATTCATAAAAAATTCACGTATTTTAGAAAAATACCAAAAATTCACCCTAACCATTTTTCAACATGTAGAATCCAAAAATAAACTCAAATTTTCAAAAAAATTCTAAATATGATTAATTTAATTTTAAATTAAAATCATAATTTACTTGAAAATTATAGATTTTTAAACTGTAACTAATTTTATAATGTTTTAAAAAATTACATAAGGTCTTATAAAATTATCATAAAACCAAAAGACATAAAATTATTAATTTATGAACACCTTTTAGGAAAATAAAGATTCTTTTTAATTAATTAATTAATTTTAATTATTTATTTATTATTTTCAAAAATTATAATACTTTTACTATGATCATATTATCACTTATTAGATGCCTAAATTTTATTTACACATTCATGGGTGAGGTTAATATTCATTTAGACAATTTAATATTCATAAAGTTCGTATTGCTATTCATAAGGGTAGGTTACTATTCACCAAAAATTATGTTTGTTCCACGAGACACCAAAAAACACCATGAACGCAATCATGTATGTCATATTTTTGAAATTCAAGACACAGAAGTGGAAAAATTATGTTTAATGGTCATATAGTATTTAGTATCATGATATTTCATTTCTAATGTGATTATACTATAAGGCATAAATATAAGAAGTGAATTGCATTGATAAATCATTGGGTTGTTACAATGAGTGCAATAAAAGACATCATAACAACAAAAAGTAGTGTGCTATTTTTTATCAAGATCCAATTGATGAGTTGGTATAAACAACCAATCATACATCGGTAGTCAATACCAACAACAAACCACAAATCATTCCCTAAACAATAGATCAAAAACGAATCATATACAATGGATCATAAACAACAGATTATAAACAAATTGTAAAAGAATAAATCAAAGATGAAACAAAAAATACACAAAAAATAGAAGGCCTACCTCACTAGGTTTAAGAAAATCAAATACCCTCTTTGAGTGTTAGATGAGATATTCAAAGATAGCCAAGTGGGTTGATTCAACCTTCGATTCACCGAGGAGGAGATCCAGTAGCGGGTGGCTTCCACGGAAAGCTCTATATCACGATGGTTTTGCAAATGATTAGGGTTTTTAAAATAGATCAGGACTCTTTTATTAGTGCTTACAAATAAGTGATGATAAATAGCCATTTTATCAGCATTTATAACATAATCACTGTTAAAAGACTATTTATCATCCATTTTTAGCACTGATAAAGACATATCTTTATCAGCGCTAAAAAATCACGGATAAAACCAATATTTATCAATGCTAAAATTAGAGCATTGATAAATGTTCATTTTATTAGTTCCTTATTTAGCACTGATAAATCCTCATTTTTATCAACGCAAAAAAAGTGATGATAAAGATTATTTTATCACTGCTTATTACTGAAGCGATGTTAAAAGATTTATAATTATAAATATAAATAAAAAAATTGTAAAAATTTATAAATACTTAATAGATATATAGAAATATCAATATAGTAAATATATTCATTTTTAAATATATTTATTATAATTTTATAATTATCTATTTTTAGTTATAGAAACATTTTTAGAAAATATTATTTATATCATTATATATATTTATATAATTATACATATATATTTAAGTAATATATATAAATATAAATTTAGTAAATATATTCATTATTTAGTTAAATTTATTTTAAATTTAATAATTATTTAAATATACATAATTATTTATTTAAAATTATATTAATACTTTTAAAAAATTATTTATTTATTTATAATTATAAATATATAATTGTATAAATATAGTGACTGTACATTTATAAATATATTTATTTATTAATATTTTTTTACAAATATATTTTTAACATTATTAATTAATATCTAATTTTGAGTGCACACAAATATGTTAAAAATGAGTAAAATTGAATAAATTGAGAATATAGGTACACTTTAACAATATTGAAAAAATGGATAAGTTCTTTTTGTGTGCATATTTTATATAAAAATGAATTAATTACATATATTTGAAATCAATATAACACACATTTGATCAATATTAAATTGGAAAATCAAATGACATTCAATTATATGTCGAGTACTATGCAATTAGTTAATATTTTTAGTTCATATTAATTTTTAATTATACATTGTTATTCATTAAATATATGAACATTTAATGTAAAGCATATTAATATTTTTTAATATATAAATCATATTTATATACACTAATATATATCTATATATTTATTATATACAATTTAATAACATTAATTATCATAATTATCTAATTAATAAAATGTTTAATATTTAACAATGTAAAATCAATCAATTCATTTTTATCAGTAATTTAATTAATAAAATTAGTAATAAAAACATTTTTTATTATTTATTTCTTTCTTTCTTGCTTTTTAACACCATTAAAAATGCATTTATGAAAGAAATATTTATCAACACTAAGCATAAAGCGTTAAAAAAGTGTACCCTTTATCATTGCTACAAATAAAGCACTAATAAACATTTCCTTTATTAGTGCTAAAATAAATGTACTGATAAAAGGTTAAATGTATCAGTGCTTACATTATCACTGATAAATATGTCATTTATCAGTTTTTTCTTTTAGCATTGATAAATAATAGTGCTGTTAAAGGATAATTTTGTAGTAGTGACACTGTTGTAAGATTTTCAGCAAGTGAAATTACCACTTTGCACTGATTCATTGATAGATCCTCTAAGCCTGTAGAGTAAGAACTATTTTTAGGAAACAAGAGTTTAAGCCAATAAATGTCAATGTTGTCCATGTCACTCACTTACTTCCAAAAATTCTAGTAGTATAACTTTATTCGTTTTTTCAGAGGACTCCCTCATCAGATGTGATTATATCACGTAGTGTTCTTGTCACCATATCTCTCTGAAAGCCTTGGTTCTCCCCCAATCAGTATTCTATCGGTGGAAAAATAACAATTTAAACATAGGCATGATACCAATTATCGAATATTAAATGAGACTTGGAGCCACCAGATCATTCAAATATAGCTCTTTAGTTTCACATTAGGCTCTTCATAATATAATCTCCTTTTCACATAGCACAGAACCTTAAGATAAAAATTTGAAAAATAAAGTTGTTGTGTAACACCACTTGTTCAATCTGATAGAATATGTGAATCTCAAGAGTTGCATCTGTTCCCTTTCATCACACACACACACACCTCATTGATCGCCTCTCCCCCTTAGTCCTACACAACTTCAAGTAAATATGACAAAAATTTAACATATAGGGAGAGGGGTACCTCTAGAATTCTCAAGAAGAAGATTGTGTTCTATCATGATGGATAAAACTTTTGATACTTTCCTACAAATCATTATACTATTTTTGTGCTTATTCAAACTACCCAACCAACTTCAAGTGTTTTGGACATATGTCTAACTATTATTTACCCACATGATGAGTCTTATTCTACTATTTATTTTTTTAGGCTTAGCCTTTTCTAAAATTTGGGGTTTAAACCCATTGGTAAAATATTCCTTCTTTGATACCTTACCAATATGACATTTTTTATGACTCTTTCTTTGAGAAGGAATATTTCCACTAGTCACATTTTCTTTATTCTTCCTCCATTGGAGGTCTCTTTCTCTTTACTTCACTTATATCCACTTGTCATGACATGAACAATTTTCAAGGCATTATTTATTCATTTTTATTTTATCAGTTTTCTAAGTCACGTCACCCTTTATTGTTGGGGTTGAGTCTTCCAATGAATTTACATACTTCTTAGTCACAACTAGAGTATATCCTCCATTTTTCTTCAAGGTTCATTCACATTCTTTCCAAGAGATTTATTCTGAGTATAACATAGGAGGTGATTGATACACCTTTATTTGATCTCCTTGTGAATCCCTTAAGGCTATAAACCAAATTTTGCACTTATCGTGTTGTTTTTAAATATAGGTTTCCAGAGTTAGGGAACTCTTTCTGGGTTCCTTTTCTTTCCCTTCTTTATTACTACTGCAATATTTGGAAAAATATCCATGATTAGAACATAAGAAAAATATTTCATTAATGAACTACCTCATTTCATTATTTCTCAGTTGAGATGTCGATGTAGCTAGAGTTCTTCTTCGGACATTGACACCTCATTCTTCTTAACACGTACTCATGGTGTTTCTTTATCTTCCAAAATAATAACATTTGATGACTACTTTCTTCTAAGAGAATTTTCTTTTATAATTTTCAAGAAACTTCTTCTTATTCTCAGATTTAGTGATATTTATTTCTTCACAATAGAAAATATATTACAATGCTTCAAAACAAAAACTTGATATATGACCACGCATTCCACAAAAATATCGCATATTTTCATTACTCCCTGTAAAATTCATTTTAGGTCTATTTCCAATATCTACAAAATTTTTCCTATTTGTAGAACTATTCATAACTATCTTCCTCTCATGCATGGGATACAGTTCATCATATCCAATACCAAATTTTCCAAAATTTCATTTCCTTTGGGTTGAGCCAATAATTTCATGTTTCCCCTTTGAAGTAGCATATTTTATTTTTCATTTCACTATCACATGTCGAAGGATAATCAAATAGTAAGTTAAAATCATACTTCAATTTGGGATTACCTTGGTTAATAGATTTCTCCACTTCTATCTTGACTAATTATATCTCTTCTTCCAATTGGTGAATCTTCATATCCCATGATTCAAGTTTAGAATTGTGTTATCTCTTGATATTATTCCCTCTAGTCATCTCATATTTAAATTCCTGAGAGAGAGAGAGAGAGTCCATCATGTAATATTTATCATTTATTTTAGAATTCTTCTGAGAAACAGAATCATTACTTCATGCATTCTCCTATTGTATCCACTGCTTCTCCTAAACTAGTTCAGACAGGTGTGTTGTAAGATAATAATTTCTCACTTTCAAGTTCTGAATTCTATCTAAGTACATATTATTTCCCATTTAATCGTCTTTAATTTTTTCAGGTTATTCATATGGGGAATCAATATTCTCGCTTAGATCTGTGTCCACTTCAACAAGCCTTTTATTTAATCCTTTTAGCTTGTTGAAATTAATTTCCTTCACATCAATCCAAATATATTTAGATTTAATTTCTTCATCAAATTTCTTATCCAATTTCTTTTTTGTGTGGACAACAACCACTTTTGGTCTTATTGAAATATCTTCATCATCAGTAGTTCCAAAATCACTTGGAATATAATTTTCTTCACTCATTATAACAGAATTATTGAGTAAGTAAATATTTTCACTGTGTGATTCATTCAAAACATTCTTCAGTACACCATTTGTTTCCCTTAACCAAATCACACTCTTTCTATAGACACTTATACACATGAGGAATACACCCAAACTTCTACTTATTTTTTGAAGTTCTACCCTTTTCAATGAAACATTGAGATAAGAGTAAACTAAATCTTCATTTCCTAGAGTAGAGTAAACCATTTCAGAGAAAAAAAATCCAAAAAAGTAACCTATTCTCTAATACCAATTGTTAGGTAAAAAAGGGTCTGAGATACCAAAATAGGTAGAGGTGAATCAGGGTATGGATATTTTTTTGGAAATTATTCCTTCCCTACTGGATCTTGACCTCTTTATTATAAGCATCACTTTATTTTCTCTTTACTATTTATATTTCTCTTATTGTTTCTAACCTCATCTAATGATGATGTATAGAATGTAAATAAAGAAATAAATCATAAGTACATACTGATTTTTACTTGGTCCACCAACACTAGGCTACATCTAAGGAGCATACAATGGTAGTGTACTGATATACCAAATCCACTAAGGATACCTTCCAATACGTGGTTTGGTCTATATCACTTATATGCCTAGGGTTATAGTATTTACAAATTTTAGAAATAGTTCACTACTTCCCAAGGGTCTCCCCATCGATCTCTCTTTAGGTGGATCACTACCGGTGGAAAGGATCTCCTTATTCCTCAACCTTTTCTCACTACTTTGGAAATAATTCACACATGGTTTATTCAATTGTAGGTACCTTCACTGTCAATAATGAATTCATATTATATTTTAGGTATATTATCTATTGAATTTATTTATAGGATGCTTCTTAACTTCTATGAAAACACCCGGATGAAGTACTTCCAATTTCTAGAAAACTGGAATAAACTTATCTTTAGTATAAGAAAATTAATTACCTCCTCTTTGTAAAGATATTCAAGATATGCCGAGTATTCCATTCACTTCCTTGAATATAGCAGCGAAGAAACGAATTCTACAAATACATTTAGATGGTGAATATCCTTAGACTTCCACTTCAAAATTCATATATGAAAATGATATTGTCAACTGGGTAATCCTGGAACATATCTCCTGAATGAGACCCTTAAAATATTTTCAAAAGAAAGTGTTCCATCAATTCCTATTTTCACCTTGTAGATGAAATACACTTCTCTACATACTTAATTCCTTATGAAGAACCCTTTCACGAATTTCCTTTTCCTTTTAAGGGAACCTCCTTTATAAACCACATACTCTATGAAACACCTGCTTCATGAACTACCTTGCATCGCGTAGTGATGGTGCTTCATGATCCCTCTCTATTTCACATAAGACCTTTGCTTCGCGGATGGATAACACCTCACAGATCACCTTTCCTTTGTGATATATAGCACCTCGTAAAACAAACCTCCTCCATGAATTATACCTCCATGGAATCCTCCCTCATGAACCACTTTTTCTTCACCTTTACTTTGTGAGATATAGTGACCACAAACAAACCTCATTTTCAAACTATTCATTTGAGGAATACTTCCTCACAAACCACTTTCTCTTTCATGGAATTACTTCTTCATGAACCACTTCCTATGCAGACCACTTTCGAACTAAGTTGAATTCTTCCAGCGATAATCCTCTCTAATAAAATTCACTCTGTCTAATTATCTAATTAAGGGGATTTATATAGGCAAATAGATCCACAAAACCTACTAATCAAAATTATAATAACTTTTTTGTGGTATAGCCTTCATCATGTACTTTATAAAAGGTCTGAATAATGAATGTAATCATTTTTGATAACCCTTAAATCACCACCTTCCAGTACAAAGGATGGTCCCTTTGTGGTGGACTAAAATCACAACCTTTACATGGGAATAATGATCCTCCCATGAACTAATTTTATTTTACGTTTCATGTAGCATCCTTCATGGTTCACATAGTGAAGAACTCTTTATGAAGGGATTAATTCACTAATTGTTTTCTACAAAATTTTAACTTCCTCTACAGTTCATCATACCTCCTTTTCAGTCCACATAGCACAGTTGCGCTACTACGTGGTCTGCAAACTCCAGGCTTCACAATTAGTAAACTGTAGTCTGTGAACTCCTTTGTGGAAAAAATTCTTTTTTACATAAAACAAACTCCCGATTTGAAGCCTAAAAATTTGGCAAAAACGTGGAAACTACAACACCTTAGAAATGTGATTCAACAAAACCAACCATATAGAAACATGTTCATCTGGGTTTGTCAGCAAACACAATCAACCAAAAAACACTACAATATTTCCTTTAGGGTTTTTACCCACCAATCCCCCCTTTGGGTTTGTTTATAGCTTCTTCAAATTTTTATACCACATTAAATCCTCTTCCATGTTCTACCAACATTCACTTCTTGCAATTCAGATGGTGATCCTAGATTTTACTCAACACACAATCTAATCCCACATGATCCATGCTCAGCATGAGAAACAAGAGTAGTATGAAAAGTTCATTAATAAAACACTTCGTTCCAAAACCAATCAAATTACTTCATCATGAACCCTTTATTTCATGATATATAACCATTGATCAATCATATTTAGCATCATCAGATTTAAAACTCCCCTTATATCACTAATCTCCCAATTGAGTTATCTCCCTTTCTTGATTAATACATTTTCTCTCCTTTTATTGCCATAGTTTCTCCCCCTTTATCAATAAACTCTACGGTCACTTCATTGTGGTCTCCAACAGGGTAATGAACAAAAATCAACACATTAGGGAAAAATACACCATACCTTGGGTAGAGGGGGTCCTACATCCACACTCTTTCAAATGTGGTGAGTAGAATGAACTCTAACAGCCAGTCAATGCCATTTAAATTCCTCTTTGGGTAAGGCCTTCATCAGAATATCTACACCCTATAATTCTATATAAACATACTCCATCTTTACAAGCCCATGATGCACATTATTCTTGATGATGTGATATTTTATTTCAATGTACTTTGTCCGGAAAGATGGATTTGATTTATGCTAAGATCTGTAGCACTTGAATTATCACAATGGGTACTGATCAAAGACTTCACTTTAGTCTACCCCTTTCTCATAAAATTCATTAGGATAATCTGTTATTTATGAATTTATTCCACCTTATTCAATGATAACCATGCATCAAATCTACAAAATCATGAGAGGAAACACATTATTCTTTTATCTCCAAAAATCTAGATAAAGGGAAACCACTCTCCCCCTTTGGTTGTGAACTTTTTCTAAGAACAAGAGAAACCATAGGTTGACATTTGAATACCACGAGGCTATGTAAACTATATTAAATTTCACCTTTGAATTCATTTATCAACTTGGAATTGAAGCTTTGATTCTTTTATCACTTATCAATATCTGAGTCATATTATTCTTCATAGATGCACACTACTATAAGATTTTCATCAAGTGAAATTACCAATTGGAAATGAGTGAATGATAGATCCTATAATCATATTGAGTAATAAATCTTTGTATAAAACAATTTTTAAGCCAATAAATGTCAATTTTGTCCATGTTACTCACTTACTTCCATAGATTCGAGCAGCACAACTTTCCTAAATTCTTTAGAAAACTCTATTATCATATGAAGTTATATCACCTAGTGTTCTTATCACCATATATCACTAAAAACATTTCTTATCCAAAAATCAATCTTCTCTTGGTGAAAAAATAACACTTTGAACCGAGGCATGATACCAATGGTGGAATATTCAATGAGACTTGGAACTAATAGATAATTCATGTATAGATATTTAGTTTCACATTAGGATCTTCATCATATAATCTTATTTTTACAAATCACACAACCTTCAATTAAATATTTTAAAAATAGTGTCAATTTGTATCACCACTTGTTGAACCTGATAGAATATGAGAATTTCAAGAGTGTAGATTCTTTTTGTTGCATGTATCTCATTCAACTACTGCACCTATTCTCTTTCAGCACACACACAATTATTAGACCATATCTCCCACAAAGTTTTACAAAAATTCTAGTAGGTATGAGAAACATTTAACATATTGGGAGAGGGGTACCTCTGTAATCCTGAAGAATAGGTTTTTTTATGATCTTAATGGATCAACCCTTTGATACTTTCTTCCAAAGTAGTATACTATTTTTTTGCTTGTTCTAACTACCCAAACAACTTCAATTATTATGGTTGTATGACTAAATATTCTTTAACCAAATGTTCAGTATTCTCCTAATATTTAGATTTTTTAGGCTAGGATTTTTTCAAAATTTGGGGTTTAATCCCATTAGTATAAATTTTATTCTTTGATAATTTACCAATATTCCATTTTTCATAAATATTTCTTTGACAAGGAATCTTTCCACTGGTCATCCTCTCATTCTTCTTCCTCTATCATAGGAATATTTCTCTTGACTTCATTCTTCACCATTTTTCATGACATGTGATTTTTTAAGGAAATATTTATTCATTTTTCGTTTTTCATTTTTCCATGTCATATAACCATTTATTATTGGGGTTGAGTCTTCCACTGAGTTTACATTCTTCTTAATCACAACTAGAGTATATCATCCCTTTTTTTCAGGTCCATTCAAAAAATTTCTAAGGGAGATATTGTGAGTGTAATAGAGGAGGTGATTGATACGAATTTTGATGAACTCCTTATTATTCCCCTGAGGCTGTAAACCTATTTTTCAACTGATCATGTTGTCTTCCAATATAGGCTTCTAGATTGGGGGATCTCATTCTGGGCTTCTTTTCTTTCCCTTCTTTCTTCCTACTATAATGTCTTTACAAATTCCCATGATTAGAACATATAAAACATCTTCCATTAAAGACATGAATTGTTTCATTATTTCTCAGTTGAGATGTTGATGAATACAGAGTTATTTTTTTGACATTGATCCCTCAAAATTCATGGAACATACTTATGGTGTGTCCCTATCTTCCATAATAAAATCATTTGATGAAATTTCTTCTGAGATACCTTACTTTCATACTTTTCAAGAATCTTATGCTTATTCTCAGATTTGTCGATATTTATATCTTCACAATATGAAATATATTTTAATTCATTAAAAAACTTGAAATATGACCCTACATCATATAGAAATAAAACATGTTTTCATTACACCCTATAAATCCCTTTTGTGTCTGTTTCTAGTATTTGTGAGATTTTTCCTATTTTTTTAATTATTCATTACTATCTTCCTTTCATTCATGGGAGAGGTTCCATCATATCCAATACCATATTTTCAAAAACTGCATGTCCATTGTCATGAGATAGTCATTTCATGTTTTTCCTCTAAAGTAGCAAATTTTCTTTTCATTTCATTATCAACTGTCGATGAATAATCAAATTGTAAGTGAAAAGCATCCATCAATTTGGGCTTGAATTTGGAATTAGATTGATCCAATTATATCTTGACAGATTCTTTATCTTATCTTAATTTTTTAATCTTCATATCCCTTGATTCAAGTTAATTATTAAGTTCCCTCTTGATATTCTTTCCTCTAGTCATCTCTTCTACTAATTCCTGGGAGAGAGATCCCATCATGTCATATTTCTCTATTATTTTAGAATTCATCTGAGAAATAGAATAATTATAGCATGAATTATTCTATTATATTCTTTTCATCTTGTAAACTTGTTCAGATAGGTGTATAGCAAGATCAATATTTCTAGATTTCAAATTCTCAATTTTATTTTAGTACTTATTCTTTCCTATTTTATAAACTTTTAGTTTTCACATTTATTCATATTAAGACTAATTAATCTGTCTTAGATCTATGGCCACTTCATTAAGCCTTTTATTTAATCAATTTTCTTTGTTGGATTAAATTTACTACACTTGGATCTAGATATCTTTAGATTTAATTTATTCATCCAATTTTTATCAAATTTCCTTGTTTTGTAGAAAAAAACCACATTTTTCTTCTTGAAATATCTTTATCATCAGTAGTTCAAGAATCAATTATTATATAATCCTATTCACTCATTCCTGACACATTTTTGAATGAGTATATATTTTCACAGTATGATTCATACAAACCATTTCTCATTGCACTATTTTTCACTCAATGAATCACACTCTTTCTATATACACTTCCACACTAAGGAATACCACCCGTGTAACACCCCGAAATTTTATGAAAAATATTCTTTTAATTTCATTAATGTCTTGTGTTGTATGCTACACCAAGATTACCTTGCACTATATGCAACACCGTATTAGCTTGCAGTATACGCAACACTATTCTTGGATCGTGTTACACACAATTTTGATAATAGTTATTCTATGAAACATTGAGTATATATATATATATATATTCAATGTATAAATGAAATATGGTTGGATTATGTTATACGAAACAACGAAGGATTCTTGCACAACACGTAACCCTGACCTGGCTTGCATTACACGCAATCACGACCTTCCTCGATAGCGTGTGTTGTACGCAATACCGGGTTTTACTAAACAATGATATATTATTATAATATTATTGTGAACTAGCCGTTATGAATATTATTAACTAAATTTTTAATCTTATAACATTATTATTTGTCTTTCACATTTTATAAAACATGGTATAAGAACAAAATAAATTTTTCGGGTAAATAAGTAATTTTCATAAAATTCAGTTTTGCGGCCTTTTGATGGCGCACCCACTTCAAATCTAGTTTTTGACATGTTTATAAGTTCAAATTGACAAAATAAAATTCTTCTTTGGAATAAAGAAGTAAAAATTTACTTTGGATAAATTTTCATATCATTCTGGTAACTTTCATATTTTGATGAATAGTAAAAACACGCTATATTTTAATTAAAAACAAGTTTTCCAATCGAAATAATTAATAGTGATAAATTATTAATTTGAGTGGTTTTAAAGTATATTTAGAATATATTTTTACAATTTAATAAAATTTTGGTCATTATATGTAATTCTACATTTAAACCAGACATAAACAAATGTCAATCTTTTGATAGTTATTATCTCTTAAGAACACACTATTTTTTTTGACGACAGGAATTAATTTTTAAATTAATTAATGCAACTGATATGTTTTTAATTTGGTAAAATAGACATCATTTTTGAGTTCATAATACAAATATATCTTAGGCCTAATTTTTGGTATTTTTCTGGAAACTTTCATTTTTTGATGAATAGTGAAACCACTAAGTGGTAGTTAAGAAAAATGAATTTATCATAAAACTTAATTTTACCGCTTCTGTGAGTAGAATTTCAAACCTCTGAGATACATGGTTGATTTTAGTAAGTAAAATGTGGTTCAATGAGATGAAAATAATTTTTGGTGAATAGTAACGTTTTACTTTTTTTACCACGGTTAAAAGTAAATAGGGTAATTAAGGGTAAAAATGTTATTGTTATTACCCCAACACATGTCCTAATTCTATTGGATAAGTGTAATTCGACCAAAAACAACCTTAGGAATAAAATATGATTATTTAGGCCCACTTGGATTAGATTAGGACATTTATTATTAATTTATTTAAAGAAGGGTTAAAATAGTTAAAATCAAAGTTTAATAAGTACATAATTTTTAATATAGGGTTATACATAAGATAAATTAGACTATAAATGCTAATTAGACACTAAAACTATTTCCTACATAATGGTATTTTATTTGTAATTTTTAGACATTAAATAATTTAATTTATTTATGACACAAAGATGATGCAGTAATTATCTTATTAATGAAATATTGACATAATTGATGATATAAATACCAAAATAAAGGTAATTTGAGACTTTTTATGAATTACAATAATTTTATAGGTTAATATGACATGTTAGTATAGATTTAATTAACTTTGTTCGAACTAATCATTCTGTTATGATTTTCACAAAAATAAATTACTAAATAGTGTCAAAATTGACATAAAATAGTTTTTAAAACAAATATTATATTATTAATTGTTATTTTATTCCTAAAAATCTAAGGTTAGGCCAAATGACTTAGATAAGGTTATATATATTAATAATAAACAACTTGGGTTTTTTTTGGCTTGATATAGTAAGTTTATTAACCTTATAGTGTAAGAAAACAAGTACACATGGTAAAAGCAAAATTATCTAACTTAAAGTTAAATAAAAATGATAAGGTTAAAATAGGAACCTAAACAAGTCTAAATTCTATTGGATGAGAGAATTTAGACCCATCCCCAACTTATCTTAGAAATAAATCAATTTGGAGATATTTTAAACCGAATTTGGCTTTATAATAAAATAATATTTTTTGTTATTCCAAAGGTGCCCCTCTCCTCCCTTATAAAAGGGCACCTCCTCCCTCTCTTCCTCACACCACTTTGAGCCTTCAAGCTCGGCCAACCCCTGCCAAATTACCTTTTCCACTTCCCTAGAAACATCCTAGAGGTTATGGTCTTCCTAAAAGACCAATTTTAGTGCCCTAAAAGGAGATCTCAAAGAGGCGCTTCAAAGAAGAGGAGGTTCGGACACATACGAAGAAAATCGGACCTAAGGTAAGGGAAATATCACAATCTCATTTTTATCCGAGATGGTTTATACTTTGGAATTTAATGGTGTGTATTTTATCATCCAAATCCATGTTTCCTAAACATGTAATATTATTTCCATTCACCTACAATTGTTTAAATCCAATTTTACCCTTCAGTCAGTTTTTAGTAAAGGATATGAAAGGAATCTTTTGTCGTTTTTCGTAGGAGATACTTTTGACTTTTTCGAAAAAAGTATGAAGAATGTTTTTTTAACTTATACGGCATGAATGGATTTTTAAAAAATTATTTCCAAGAAGCTTCCTTTACAAGTTTTCAAGTTTATTTTTAATCAACTTCATTTAGTTTATAATTGTACGACATGTTAAGAAAGGAAAATCGTTTTTTGAAGCAGAAAGGATATTTTCCTCAAGAATGGAGTTCAAGTGTTTTATCAAAATTATTTTCCATATAATATAATAAATGGATTTGTTTCTATACCTATTATTACATTGATTTGATTATGTTGTGATGGAATTATATTTTTATGAATTCCTTTATCTTATATTAATTGTTTTATGATGTCACGATGTTTAAGATTCCCATTTTTACTACATGGGTTATGCAATGATGTATGATTTATGATTTTGTGGCACACATAAGAATGGTATCATTATGATATGGGTGGGACCTATATATCCCTCCAATGCATTGGGTAAATATTTTATATCTCATGAGATAGACATGGCTGGAACGGTAGGTTATACCGGTTCAGTAAAACAGGACTGAAACAAGGGTTACTCGGTTCAGAAATGGACTTTGTCCACTAAGATAGTCTTGTCAATGAGTCTTGACTAATAAGATATGATTCTATATGATTATGTGTGTATGCCACAAAGTTTCATGTCTTAAGTTATGATTATTGGGATTTCATTTCACTACTATGATGTATCCCATGTTATGAAATTATGCTCTCTTTTGCAGGTTATGATTTCCAAAAGATATGTTCTTATGAATATGACGTGATTGATATTTCTTTTGTTTACCCTTACTGAGAATTTGAGCTCACCCTTTTATGTTTTCTTTTTCCCGGGACATAAAGAAAGGATTTAGGTTTTAAAAAAAAGAAGATCTTTATGGGAGATGTTGAAGATCTTTCACCACGATTAGAAGATTATATTCCGAGTTTCCAAAGACACTAAACTATTACGGTCCTTGTGTGTGTGTTTTTTTTATGTAATAAGTATTCCGCAAAAGTAATGTAATTTATATGTATGTTAAGCTTCGGGTCTCTATAGTTGGTATCAAAGGAAAGGGATAGTCAACCTTTAAAAACTAGGATGCGAAAACGTTAGTGAGATCCCTAGAGATATTTCTAAGGTATGTCTAGGGATGTCCCTAAGGATAAGTATCCATATAAGATATAGTCCTAGAACTACGGTAACGATCTTAGAATTTAACCTAAGATGTTAGATATTGAGGGTGCTCCCCCTTTACTATGTTGTTTTCCCTAGCATGATTTTTTCCTCTCACACTATTTTTTTTGGGTTTTAGAAAATGGCTGGAAATAGGAAGATTCATGATAATGGAGGATATGACAGACAATGGAATGATTTTATACATAAGAAACCAAATGAAACGGGATCTGGAAGTCTAAACATCATTATTATGCCTAATCATCAATATGATAATATGATCAATAATCTCAACTTTGGTAAGTTTCCCGACTCAGATAATAAGAGAAAGATGGAGTTTCATGATGATCATAGAGGAAAGAAAGTTCAATTTCCCTCAGGTAAATCATGTGGGAAGAGGCATCAGGGAGATTGTTTCAAAGGAACTGGAAGATGCTTTGGGTGTGGAAAAGAAGGACACAAAGAGTGTAAGTGCAAAGGAAAAGGTTCAGTTAACACCATGGATGAGGATAATGGTATTGCTACGACATCAACAATGGTTAAATGTTTTAAATGTGGAATGTACGGGCATTATGCAAACCAATTCCTTAAGGCAAAGTCTCATGAAGAGAATCAGTATGGTCTTATGGGTAGTATTTATGTTGATGATGATGAAGAGACTACAAATGATATGTGAGATGAAATAATTGTTGAAGCTCGGTCAATGGTTTAAGAATGTAGTGGAATGATTACATGTTTATCATGTGTAATGTTGTATAAGTAATCTCATGGTACTATGGAATAAAGAGACATCCAAGGATTGTTACACTGTTGTCTTTTCTTGAGTTTTTAATGTGTATGATTAATGGTACCAGTATCTATGAACGGTTATTCAGATATTTTTGGAATGTAGATGATATGCGCATAATGAAGGGATAAAGAGAAAATTAAATGTTTGATAGTATTCATGAGCTCATGACTGATATAAGGAGATGGTTATATCATGGTTTGAGTATATAGAATTTTTGGATTTTGGTATGTGGAAAGAGTTAACTTTTGACTGCATTCATGTTTTCACTAAGGTTCAATGGGTATTCATTCTTCAAGAGAATACATGATTAAGGTATTCACATGTTTGTAATTTGACCAACAAGATGTATCTTATGATATATGGGGGATAAATGATGGAATTCACGTGATCATTTTCTTTATACTATGAGCTTGGACCGAAGTATTTTAGATAAGCCTAAAGATTAGAATGGATTATGTTGGACATAAGTTAGTATTGTTTAAGGATAAAAGTTTTTTGATATTGTTGATGGGATATTATAGAAATATAGCTTTAGAAAAAGGACAACCTGCAGGACGGGCGACAACCCATCGCGTCAGACAAGGCTGTGGGAATCGAACCCACAACCGAAGTGCGACTGGCCTTTATCGCGTACCACTGGCCTACAGGAAGTCCCTGTTTAGTAGAAACTAGTTTTATTATATTAAGAAGTATGATATATGAAGTATAAGTCCATTTTAGGAACCATATATGATTAATCTCACTATAGATGGACTTATGTATTTTTTGATAACTTTTCTAACCTTTTGTTTGAGACAGATGGAATGACCAATCATTCTATCACATGATCTGCTAACACATCATGAATGACAAATTAAACTTCATTTCTTTAAGAGATGAAGTTGAAATTGTCCAAAGAACGACAAACAGTGAGACTATACCAAAATCACGAAAGTATTTCTTCTAATTCCAATTTCATCAACTTTAGGGAAATGATCTTGAAAACCAAAAATGTTGTCCTAGTGCTCTTATATCTGATGAATCAGATGGTACCTTAGATCGTCACAAATTTATGGATTTGGGATTGCTGGCTTTTCCATAGCCATGTTCTCTACCACTCTCCATCAGAACATGATGGTTAGATTTCTCTTCCATATCCATATTTTCACCTATGTGGAAACCCAGTGATTAGTTTATTTGGGTAACCGTTACGTTTCATACTTTTGTTCTTAAAGATTGGTTTTTGTATTCCTTTTTACGATGTGGGTTTCTATTAAAGAAACTCTCGAATAGTAAACCATTTATAACCCCGACAAATTTCGAGGGCGAAATTCATTTTAAGAGGGTTAGAATGTAACACCCCGAGATTTTATAAAAAATATTCTTTTAATTTCATTAATGTCTTGTGTTGTATGCTACACCAAGATTACCTTGCGCTATACGCAACACCGTATTAGCTTGCAGTATACGCAACACTATTCTTGGATCGTGTTACACACAATATTGATAATAGTTATTCTATGAAACATTGAGTATATATATATATATATTGAATGTATAAATGAAATATGGTTGGATTATGTTATAAGAAACAATGAAGGATTCTTGCACAACACGCAACCCTGACTTGGCTTGCATTACACGCAATCGCGACCTTCCTCGATAGCGTGTGTTGTACGCAATACCGGGTTTTACTAAACAACGATATATTATTATAATATTATTATGAACTAGACGTTATGAATAGTATTAACTAAATTTTGAATCTTATAACATTATTATTCGTCTTGCACATTTTCTAAAACATGGTATAAGAACAAAATAAAATTTTCGGGTAAAATAAGTATTTTTCAAAAAATGCAGTTTTGCCGCCTTTTGATGGCGCACCCACTTTAAATCTAGTTTTGGACATGTTTATAAGTTCAAATTGACAAAATAAAATTCTTCTTTGGAATCAAGAAATAAAAATTTACTTTGGATAAATTTTCATATCATTCTGGTAACTTTCATATTTTGATGAATAGTAAAAACACGCTATATTTTAATTAAAAACAACTTTTTCAATCGAAATAATTAATAGTGATAAATTATTAATTTGAGTGGTTTTAAAGTATATTTAGAATATATTTTTACAATTTAATACAATGTTGGTCATTAGATATAATTCTACATTTAAACTAGACATAAACAAATGTCAATCTTTTGATAGTTATTATCTCTTAAGAACACGCTATTTTTTTTGATGACGAGAATTAATTTTTAAATTAATTAATGAAACTGATATGTTTTTAATTTGGTAAAATAGACATCATTTTGAGTTCATAATATCAAATATATCTTAGGCCTAATTTTTGGTATTTTTCTGGAAACTTTCATTTTTTGATGAATAGTGAAACCACTAAGTGGTAGTTAAGAAAAATGAATTTTTCATAAAACTTAATTTTACCGCTTTTGTGAGTGGAATTTCAAAAATCCGAGAGACACGGTTGATGTTAGTAAGTAAAATGTGGTTCAATGAGATGAAAATAATTTTTGGTGAATAGTAACTTTTTACTTTTTTTTACCACGGTTAAAAGTAAATAGGGTAATTAAGGGTAAAAATGTTATTATTATTACCCAAACACATGTCCTAATTCTATTGGATAAGTGTAATGCGACCAAAAACAACCTTAGGAATAAACTATGATCATTTGGGCCCACTTGGATTAGATTAGGAAATTTATTATTAATTTATTTAAAGGGTTAAAATAGTTAAAATCAAAGTTTAATAAGTACATAATTATTAATATAGGGTTATACATAAGATAAATTCGACTATAAATACTCATTAGAAAGATAAAAATATTTCCTACATAATGGTATTTTCTTTGTAATTTTTAGACATTAAATAATTTAATTTATTTATGACACAAAGATGATGCAATAATTATCTTATTAATGAAATATTGACATAATTGATGTTATAAATAAAAAAATAAATGTAATTTGAGACTTTTTATGAATTACACTAATTTTCTAGGTTAATATGACATGTTATTATAGATTTAATTAACTCTTTTCTAACTAATCATTCTGTTATGATTTTCACAAAAATAAATTACTAAATAGTGTCAAAATTGACATAAAATAGTTTTTAAAACAAATATTATATTATTAATTGTTATTTTATTCCTAAAAATATAAGGATCGGCCAAATGACTTAGATAAGTTTATATATATTAATAATAAACAACTTGGGGTTCCTTTGGCTTGATATAGTAAGTTTATTAACCTTATAGTGTAAGAAAACAAGAAGACACGGTAAAAGTAAAATTATCTAACTTAAAGTTAAATATAAATGATAAGGTTAAAATAGGAACCTAAACTTGTCTAAATTCTATTGGATGAGAGGATTTCTACCCATCCCCACCTTAGCTTTAAAATAAATCAATTTGGAGCTATTTAAAACCGAATTTGGCTTTATAATAAAACAATATTTTTTGTTATTGCAAAGGTGCCCCTCTCCTCCCTTATAAAAGGGCACCTCCTCCCTCTCTTCCTCACAACACTTTGAGCCTTCATTATCAGCCAACCCCTTCCAAATTCCCTTATCCACTTCCCTAGCAACATTCTAGAGGTTCTGGTCTTCCTCAAAGACCAATTTTAGTGCCCTAAAAGGAGATCTCAAAGAGGCGCTTCAAAGAAGAGGAGGTTCGGACACATACGAAGCAAATCAGACCTAAGGTAAGGAAAATATCACAATCTCATTTTTATCCGAGATTGTTTATACTTTGGCATTTACTGGGGTGTATTTTATCATCCACATCCATGTTTCCTCAATATGTAATATTATTTCCATTCACCTACAATTGTTTAAATCCAATTTTACCCTTCAGTGAGTTTTTAGTAAAGGATTTGAAAGGAATCTTTTGTCGTTTTTCGTACGATGTACTTTTTACTTTTCCGACAAAAGTACGAAGAATGTTTTTTTAACTTATACGGCATGAATTTATTTTTAAAACATTATTTCCAAGAAGCTTCCTTTACAAGTTTTCATGTTTATTTTTAATCAACTTCATTTAGTTTATAATTGTACGACATGTTAAGAAAGGAAAAGTGTTTTTTGAAGCAGAAATGATATTTTCCTCAAGAATGGAGTTCAAGTGTTTTATCAAAATTATTTTCCATCTAAGATAATAAAGGGTTCTGTTTCTATCCCTATTATTACATTTATTTGATTATGTTGTGATGGAATTATATTTTTATGAATTCCTTTATCTTATATGAAATTTTTTATGATGTCACGATGTTTAAGATTCCCATTTTTACTATATGGGTTATGCAATGATGTATGATTTATAATTTTGTGGCACACATAAGAATGGTATCATTATGAGATGGGGGGGACCTATATCTCCCTCCAATGCATTGGGTAAAGATTTTATATCTCATGAGATAGACATGGCTGGAACGGTAGGTTATACCGGTTCAGTAAAACAGGACTGAAACGAGGGTTACTCGGTTCAGAAATGGACTTTGTCCACTAAGATAGTCTTTGAAATGAGTCTTGACTAATAAGATATGATTCTCTTTGATTATGTGTGTATGCCAAAAAGTTTCATGTTTTAAGTTATGATTATTTGGATTTCATTTAACTTCTATGATTTATCCCATGTTATGAAATTATGCTCTCTTTTGCAGGTTAAGATTTCCAAAAGATATGTTCTTATGAATATGACGTGATTGATATTTCTTTTGTTTACCCTTACTGAGCATTTGAGCTCTCCTTTTTATGTTTTCTTTTCCCCAGGACATAAATAAAGGATTTAGGTTAAAAGAAAGAATATCTTTATGGGATATGTTGAAGATCTTTCACCGCGATTAGAAGATTATATTCAGAGTTTCCAAAGACACTAAACTATTACGATCCTTGTGTGTGTGTTTTTGTTTTGTACTAAGTATTCCGAAAAAGTAATGTAATGTCTATGTATGTTAAGCTTCGGGTCTCTACAACCCGACATCTTCTTCTTTTTTGAAGTTCTACACTTTTCCATGGAACACTGAGATAATATTAAACTAAATCTTCAATTCCAATAGTAGAGTAAACCTTGTCAGAGGAAAAAAATCCAAAAAATTAATCTATTATATGATAGAAAATGGTAGGTGAAAAATTGGGCATATATACCCTAAAAGGGGGGTTGAATTAGGGTATGGATATTATTTTTAAAATTATTCCTTCCCTACTGGATCTTGAACTCTTTATTATAAGGGTCACATTATTTTCCCTTTAAGATTTATTTTTCTCTTATCCTTTCCATCCTTAACTAATGATGATGAATAAAAGGTAAAGTAGGAAAGAAAACATAAGGACACACTGATTTTTACATGGTTCACCCTCACTGGGATATGTCCAAGAAGAATACAATGACAATGTGCCGATGTTCCAAATCCACTAAGGCTCACTACCAATACATGGTTTCAGAAAGATCACTTCTATACCCAGGCTCACTACCTTTACAAATTTTATCAACAACTCACTATTTACCAAGGGTCACTCTCTCGATCTCTATTTAAATGGACCATTTTTGGTTGAATGGATCACCTTCTTCCTCTTCCCTTTCTCACTAATTTAGAAAGGATTCCCACAGATTTTATGAACATGTAGGTCCATTCATTATCAATAATAAATATATTCTCAAATATGGGTAGATTATATGTTTATGTTCTTTATGGTATACTCATTTACTTATGTGAAAACAAATAGATATAGAACTTACAATTCCTCGAAATCTGGAATAGATATCTCTTTACTATAGGAATAACAGTTACCTCCTCTTTGGAAATATCTTCAATAGATTCCATGTCTTCCTTTCACTTCCTTGAATATATCAGTGAATAAACTCCTTCTTAAAATACAATCAAACAGTATAGATCCTTAGACTTCTACTTCAGGATTCATATGTGACAATTATATTGTCCAATGGGTAATCTTGGAATGTATCTCCTTGTGTGAGACCCTTAAAATAGTTTCAAATGAATGTGTATCATGAATTCTTATTTTCACCTTTTCGATGAAATACACTTCTTTGTATACCTATTTTCTTATAGATAGTTATTTTGCGAACTACCCTTTCCCTTTCCGGAAACCTCCTTCAGGAACCACCAAATTTGTGAACCAGTTGTTTCACAAACCAATTTGCACGACATAGTGTGAGTGCCTTGTAATCTGCCTCTGTTTTGTAGATGGCCTTTACTTTATGGATGGATAACACCTCACATATCACCGTCCTTTTTTGAGCTATAGTGCCCTACAAACAAAGCTCCTTTACAAACTATGCCTTCATGGAATCCTCCCTCGTGAACCACTTTTTCTTCACCTTTCCTTTTCGATCTACATTTCTCCATAAACAAACCTCCTTTGTGAACTATTTCATCATAGAATACTACCTCGTGAACCACATTATCGTTCTTAAAATTCTCATTCACAAACAACTTCCTCCATGGACCACTTTAAATATAATAAAAATTCTTCCAGTGATAATATTCTGTAATAAAAATTGCTATATTTAATTATCAAATTAAGGGTATTTATATAGTCAAATAGATCCACAAAACATGCTAATCAAAATTAGTGTAACCTAGTTGTGGTATAGCCTTCACCACAAACTTTCTATATGATCTGTATAGTGCATTTTAACATTTTTGATGCCCCTTAAATCAATACCTTCCTCCATAAATGATAATCCTCTTGTGGTAGACTAAAATCACCACCTTCAATTGCAATAAACAAACCTCCCACGAACTGATTTTTTTTCCGGTTCACATAGCTTCCTTCATGGTTCTCAGAGTTCTTAAACATTTGTGATGAACTTAATTCACTGACTTCATCTGTAAAATTTCAACTTCCTCTACAGTTCCTCATACCTCCTTTTTGGTCCTCATAGTGCAGTAGTGCTACTATGCGGTCAGTGAACTCCACGCTACGTGATCCATGAACTGCGGTCCATAAACTAATTTGCGGAAAACCACCCATTACTATAAACCCAAATCCCAAATTTCAGGCCCAAAAATTTGGAAAACACTATGAAACTGCACTATCTTAAACATCTGCTTCATTAATATCAACCATATTGAAACACAATCATCTGGCTTTATAAAAAAACACAAACAACCCACAAAACTACAATTTTACCTTAAGGGATTTTTTTCCAATAACAAGAATCATAATAATTATAGGATCATATTTCTTTATATAATATTTGATTCTTTGATTATTCCATTTCATGGAATATCATCTCTTAGAAGACTACAATGTTGAAAAAGTTGGTTTTATCATGGCAGAAGAAATTGGGGGTGAAGTTGTTTGATTTAACTATGACCTGAGGATATCATGAGTTCTATTGATTGTCTTTTTGACCATGAAATCATTGAAATTATATGTACTCTTACTAGTAACTTCTTTCCATTCACCTTCTTCCTCCAAAGTGGCATTAGAAATACACGCCACTTGTGTTGGTAGTTTTCCCATCTTTACATGCCTAGAATAAACCATATTTTGTAGGTTATATTTATAAAAAATATGTCTTGTATGGGTTTACCCAATTTTCTATGAAAGGGGAAATAATTTGGGAAGTCATCAAGATTTACTTGATCAGGGATCATAGGTTCTAGTAACTTTAACAAGTTATTTTCATAGCTTCTAAGAAGTAACCTAGAACCTACTAACATCTAAAATAATAAAAATTATATATCCAATATTCAAATTGTGAATGTGCCTACTATTTTATCTCATCATGATGAGGAAAATAATTCTTCTGTTTCAATTCAAGAGGATGTACCACATGAGAAGGTGTGAGCTTTAGAGCTGAGGCTAATTTGGGTGTGGGATTTAAGGTGATGGTCGTAGCTTACACTATGCATGCCCTCTTTCCCTGAACTATCAGTGGTAGCTGATACTTAGCTCTAGTTCAAAAAATCTAATATTCTAACCTTCATGTAACAATGTCAATATTCCAAGAGTTTCCCAAATATTTAAATGAGATAAGCGGGGTATGCTGCTCATCGTAAAGGATTTCAATGAAAAGGTTCAACAAGTCCTCTTGATGAAGTTGTGTTGAGGGAGTATATCAAACCCTTAAACCAAGAAATAAAATATGATACCCTATCATTTATTTTTATTTTCAATTTTATAGGTTGATGATTGTTGTCTTCTGAATCATAGATATAATTTGACAAAGACACTACTGGTGAATATCTTCCCAGCCTTTGATCAATCTGGCTGGTAAACTGGTATTATAAATAAAGGTTAGTCCCTCTAGGTTTTACATGAAAAACCATTTTTTGGATACCTATTACAAATCTAGAGTTCCCAACATGAAACCACATCAAGATAAAAATTTCTCTAGATGTTTCTATAAATCCTTATAGCCATTGAATGTAAGAAATGTAGGATCCCAAAAATTTGAAAATGGAAGATTTGTTTCCACCTATTCAAGGTAAGGATTCTTCCCTAGCTGTACTAGTGTGAATCATCCTTCCATAGCCTCCAATTGATCTGACGATGACTCAATGGTGTTAATTAGATCTAGGGGAACAACCGTATGAGTAGGAATTTGAAATGGCGGGTAAGAGTTGAGCCGACTGAAAAAGCTCTACCAGTACTTGTAGTTGATAACCTTCATGGGATGGTGTGTGAGGATTCATTTGGCATAGCTATGGTTGTACCCCTAATCAAGGGAACTCTTGATATATCACTTCCATATGGTCAAATTATATTGGTTATCTAGATCACACATTTAGTGAATGTTCTAGCTCTACCCTCACTAGTATTATGATCCCTTCTTATTTAGGGGTGCTAACGGGGAGGTGATATGGGGATCTTCTTGAAGAACACATCCAATGGGGTTGTTACCTCTGAGAAGTTATACATTTAGTTTATTTAACTCTTTCATTTCTATATCATATTAATAGAACATGCCCTCTCATTTAAGCGGTTCAACTATTTCGGGTAAAGTATGGGATGTAGCTACACATTTACCCTTTTCTTTAATTTGAATCTCACCAAGGGAGTGGTAGTTGATAATTCATTAGAATCCCTAAATTCATGGAAATGTTCAAATTTATAATTCAAAAAAATTATTTAATTACATCAGTGTAGACAATTTTTCAAATTGAAACATCATCCTTCAATTATTTTACATCAACATTATGTTTTATAGTGTCTTCAGTGGTGGTTCTAATCATGTTCTCCCATGAATATGGACTTGTAGGTGTCTCACTAGTATCATAATGATATAAGGGTCAATTTACCTGATGATATCTGATTAAAGAGTGGTTATCTTCTAGAGTGGTTTCACTATTGATATATAGATTTTTTGTGGAAACCAATGGGTTTCATCCTTCCTTCCAAGGATTATATCAGAGACTCTTGTAAAAGGGTGATTTAAAGGTGATCTCATGAAATTTTCCTCATATACATTCCTAGTGAGGAAACTAGTTCATGAGATGGGAAGAACTGGGAAGGTCCTCTTTTCAGTGCTCCTCCTAAATGAGAAAAGACCTATTTTCATTGGGGGGAAATTTTAGGTATAAATACCCCCATTTATAAGGGACCATATTCCTCTTGAACCAATTATGAATCACTTGAAACTAGATTTAGCAGACTTGAATGAGGTTGTTGTGTCATAAATCCTCGTGCCCTATGGGATAGGAAGTTTCAGGTGTAAATACCCCCATTCTTATGGGTTCACTATATGGTATTCACATGAGACATTTATTTCAGATGGCATCTGTGGTACTTGAGAAATAGCTTCCCTTAAACAATAATATTTATCAATGTTTTCAGATTCTTGATGCAATAGTTTATAATGGATTTATCACATCAAGCCTGATGCATTTGAGACTTGTTCAGGGAAGATTCTTTCTGAACGTACTATTTATTGTGAGAAGAGACTGTTTCTGAGATCTAGCTAGAAATTACGACATTACATGAGGTCACTTATGGAAGGATTTTCTAATCACGTGGGAGTGAAATTAAATTCTCCATGTTCACCACATCCCCTGATATAGACACCAAGCTTTGCTTTAGTGATCAACTGACATAGTTTTCACAAAGCATTACGACATGCATGTTCGAAACTGTTGGAAAAAAATCCCTCAAGGTGTCATTTCAGTGTTTTTTTTTTGTTTATGTTTGTTGAAAATTATGGTTAATAACATTACAACATGGTTTTTATCTTAGAAGATTCTTTGAATGTGGTATATTTTCCCAGTGTTTATCAAATTTTGGGCATCAAAATCAGGATTTTGTTTTATGTCGAATGAAAGATTTCCACATAGAATTTTCACTATACATACTGCAAAGGATTTCATCAACTATAAAGGGTGTTTTATTTGTAGATGTAAGGTGGTGAATTAAGTGAACCACAAAGAGTTTTTCATTTAAAGATGAAGGTTGTGAATTAAGACCATCACAAATGGCTTGAGGAAGTTCGAGAAAGGACTGTCTGTAAGGAAATCGCCACACAGTTAAGTGTATTTCATTTACCATATGAAAATAAGACTTTGAGGAATAGTCATATATATGTGAAATAATTATTAGATGATTCAGAAAAACAAAATATTCTTCTAAAGGAGAAGTTATAACACTTCATTTTGGAGAGAAATGAGCTTTCATATTATGTTTGGTTATAAACCAGAAGGGATAGTGAGTCTGTTATGAACCTTGTATTAGTAGTGAGATTTAGTAGATTTGGTACATAAGAACATTTCCTTTGTATGTTCCTTGGATGTAGCCTAGTAAGGGTGAACCTAGTAAAATTTCTGTTTCTTATTCATGTTTTAATTCTCATAATATACTATTCTATAAGAAGGATACAGAAGAGTTCTATTTTTAACTAAAAAAGAATATCCAAAGAAATAATTGTTTTAATATGTCATACCTTGATTCACCCCCCTCTTGGGGTATTTAACCTAATTGGTGTAATAATTAGTATCAGAGACAAAGGTTTAAATTAATTTTTTCTCTCAAAACTAAAGTAATGGAGGTTTTTAATCATAAATTGATTCACGATCTTCAATTGAAATAATTTTCAGAGGAATTGAATGAAACAATTATTCCAATCATTGGGTATGGATGTATTTATATATGAAATATAAGGTATTTATTTTAGTATAGATATTATTGTTTAATTAGAAGAAGAACATGGATAATTGGATGGTGATGCTAAAGGAATCAATACCTTAGGGGATCCTTATGCAATACAATCTATATGAAGGTGATGTCGTGTATGTCATCACATGCTATGGGGTAAAAGCTTATGAATATCTATGATGGTAATTAAAAATTATGAGAATAAAATTTTCAAGTTCTATGGAAAAAAATATGAGGACTTGAGAAAGGACCATAATGAGTATGCATGTACATTCTTTGATCGAGTGGATGTTATTGTGGAAGACCTTCATGGTCTTGGAGAATTTATCAAAGATGTAAAGATTTTAAAACACATCATGAGAAGACTCCTACCTTGGTTCAATCCAAAATTTCTATACTTTAGGATAAATATCCTAAGGAACTGGAATGGGATATCTTATATAGTACAATTAATTCATACGAGATGAGAAATGATGATAACGATGTTTTGGAAAAGGTAAGTCCAAATAAGTGGAATTCAAGGCCATAAAGAAGATCACTTTTGAAGATATTTAGGTGGAAGACTATGTAGATGAGGTTATTAACTTCCTCTCATCAAATATACAAAGAGGAAAAGGAAAGATCAAATTGAAAACTCAACTTTCATGCTTTCTATGTGGAAATATTGTATATATTTCAGAGAAGTTTCCTAAAAAGTTTCCAGATGGTGATGAGGATGAGGATGAAATTTTTTAGAAGAATTATTCATACAATGTGAAAGGTAGGATAAGTTCCAAGAAAAATTTCAACAAAAATAAGAATATGATTTCAGAATAAGATGAAAGTTTATAAGAATCTACAACAAAAGTTTTTTAGGACTACAAGGATCATGAAGAAAATTTTATAGTGTCATGACCTGACCCTACCCGGGATATAGCTATAACTACCCCAAGCCTACCTCCATAGGCCAGGGGATGGAGACAAGTGCCAAAGGCTAAACAACTCGGGGAGGCCTTTGCATGAGTACCTATACACACACATGCAGCCCACTCAATGTAGAAGTGCAGAGTAAAAAAGAAAAGTAAATTAAAGTAAAGTGCCAACTACTATAAATAGACCACAAAAGGTGAATCGACCTCTAAACAGTACAAATTAAGTGTTGAAGGTAAACTGAAAATAAAAGGGAAAAACACACACCCAACAAGAAAATTTCCACAACCCAGCAATAGGTAAACAAAAGTATAACAGCTGGGAGAGTCCCACACCTAGAACCCGACTATGACCACCACACGCGGTCCAAGCTCTTGAACTCCTAAGCTCCTCTATAGTCATGAGTAACCTGTCTATCATCTGCAAGTGTACACCTAGTGCAGGCAAAGCCCAAGCAGGGTTGAGTATAAAAATACTCAGTAGGATACCCCGATGGCTCGAGGGAGCAACAAAGGAGGTATCGAAGGGTGAGCAGTAGATCGAACATGGAATTGTAAAGGAGTACAAAAAAGAGTGCAATAAAGGGTACATCTCAATCCAACAAGAGGAAGGAAGTAGAATCGTCCTAACACAAGGATCTAGAAATGGATAGAATAAGAACTTCTCATCGAGCCTTCGCTACCTATATCAGGAGATTAGACTTGTCCAACCACGAGAATCTAGACACGGAAAGAATGTGGCATACCCTACGTGTTTTTGCCTCTCCTGGAAGGAGAGTAACCAAAACCCAAGAAGTGGGTACTGGAACAAGGTATATACATATCCATATGCTCAAAAAGGAACCCAAACAAGTTCGTAAGGGGATTTCCATCCCATAGCTTAGCCCTAGAAAGTGATTATCCAACATTCCCAGAAGTAAACACCATCAATGCTCAACATCCCACACGTCTTCCCCGAACTGAAAGTCAAGGGGCTCTAATCACCGCACCTTAACGCTATCCTCTTTGGGTGGAACTTAATCGCCCAAATGGTTTTAGGTTAAGTCTCAATGACACGCCTTGGTGTGGAAAGCACCTCTTGTACTTGATATTTCTACAGAAATTCAAACCACACCTTGTCACTGTCACACAGTTGAGAGATCTTCTCAAAAGCAAAACTGTCACATCACTGACCCGTACAACCAAGGGTACCACTCCAGTAGTCACGGAGAAAATCCCCAGTATACCTTAGTAGAAAGGACTCAGTCTGAAAGAAGTCGTTGGGTAACCCACTGCCTAGCCCCACTGGAGGATAAACCCAAAGAGGTTGTCGGGTAACCCGCTGCCCAGTCTCTGCTGGAGGGTAAACCCTAAGAGGTCACCGGGTAACCCACTGATTAGTCTTTGCTAGAGGGTAAAACCTCTGCGTTCATCGGGTAACCTACTTCCCAATCTCTTCTGGAGGGTAAAACCTAAGAGTTCGTCGGGTAACCCACTACCCAGTCTCTGCTGGAGGGTAAACCCTAAGAGGTCGTCGGGTAACCCACTACCCATTCTCTGCTGGAGGTTAAACCCTAAGAGGTCGTCGGGTAACCCACTACCCAGTCTCTGCTGGAGGGTAAAACCTAAGAGGTCGTCGGTTAAGCCACCGCGCAGTATTTGATGGAGGGTAAACCCTAAGAGGTCATCGGGTAACCCACTGCCCAGTCTTTGTTGGAGGGTAAACCTGAAGAAGTCAATGAGAAACCCACTGCCCAACCCCGCTGGAGGGTAAACCTGAAGAAGTCGATGAGCAACCCACTGCCCAGCCCCACTGGAGGGTAAACCCAGAACTGCTCTGACCATCTCTACTGAATGGTACAACACTGGAAAATAGAACACGGAGTGGGTTTCGGGAAACCACCCAACTCCAAAACAATTCACATAGTAGAGGTTCAGCACCCGTGTAGTGTGGGTCACGCCGATACCTGGAGCTCTAACTATGGAAACACATCACAGTAGATCACGAAAGGATGATATGATCTCGATACTCGACTAGGGAATCTGCACCCAGGATCAGTGGGGCTCTGTACCATACTGGAAAAAACCTCATGTGTAGAGGATCGGTCTCCGCCTAAAGTATTGGTCAAATCGAATCCACAATAACCCTACCAGGGAACCCGAAGGGACGTGATACTGAAAGCCCACACGGCTAAAGGAACTGGGGAAACCAAAAAACTTTTCTGATCAAACCGTCGAGAAAAAGACCAGGGGAAACCACTCAACCCGGCTGGTATAAACCATCGTTAAAATAGGGACCCTCTATGTCACAAGAGGTCAGAGGTTCGTAAAGTAGAACATGGAGCACACATGGGGACCACATGACGTGTGGCCCCAACTCATCTCCAATCCAAGAAAAAACATTCTCAGGTACAAACTACAACATGTATTCCCATGAATTCTAGTTTACTCACAGAGTATATCATATCTCTAGCCTAAAGGCTATCGTGCTCACAACACCCAACATCAAAACGAAGGTCGGTAAACATAACTTCACCAACTTGCTTCCTCCATGTCCCTAGCATTTCCAACCACATCACTTTAAGTATAATCTTCACTCTCATAAGAGTGAACATGATCACACAGCAGGGGTTCACTTCCAAACACAGCAAGAAGAAACATCACCGGAGCACCTTTCAGGCTTTCACATTTAATGAGATCTTGAATGAGTCTCTGCACATCCAAATATATTGTACCATTGTAATAATCATGGAAAAAGCGTGAGTTAGAATATTTACTCTCCTCATACGGATATCTAATGGTAAAGTCTGCAACACCTCTTTACGCCCGAACATTGTCCCGTGATCCCGAGTCTCGATCCCAAAAACGGTCAAGAGCATCACACCATTATGAACCCCTTGGAAAAACACATCAAAAGGGATGCCCACTTGAGTGGAACAGATATCCAGAGAAAAAGATGCATTTCATCATTCCGCACACGAGTGGTGCTATGTGGGACTCACATATCAGTCCCAAAGTGCAACGAACGGATCATACTGTTGCGATCATCTTGAAAAAGTAAATAAGATTGACTAATCACTTGTCCAAAACAGACACCCGGTGAAAAAGGTGGAATTCACCGTCAACACCCAAAATGAACCTCATGGGGCCCACACCACCGTACTGAATTAAAGTAGGAAGATTGATCCATTGCAATTCCCTCAGAAAAATAGTCAGAATCGACTGGTCGCACGCCCCGAACGGACGTTCGATGAAAAAGTTACAAATTACTGCGTGCAGCTCGAAATATGGGTCATGGGGCCCATACCTCAACTCTAGCTTCAATGCCTGAAACCATACTGGAAAACATTATCTCGATCCCGGGGTCGCAACGTCGCTGACAGTGCTCAAAAAGGACATTGGATGTGTCCGTTTCATCCAAAACAAGAACCCCCGAGAAAACGCCAATCAACTTAAAGGGAACGTCCCACCACCGAGGACCCTGTCATGGGGATTAAAACCCTCAAAACCATCTCAAAATTATCGTCTTGTTTCAAGGAATGTGTCACCGCTGACGGTACATGAATCTGACACCTGGTCATAATTTTATGAGCGTTTTAATTTTTAAAGGACGAAAATTGGTGGGCCGAGCCGGTTCGGCCGGCCCACCATGCCTGAACAGGCACGCGGTTCGCGCGGGTCGGCTGCCTCGCCCTGACCGACTGGGGCTAGTCCGGTTACACTTCCACAGGACCCATATACCGCGGGTCCGTGTCTGCCAGCCGGGGTCCAAAGACCCCGGTCTCCCCTCACGTCAACCGGCCTAGCGACCGGTTCCCGGGTCGTGCGCCCCAGCTGGCGCCGCCGACGACCCCGCTAACCACTCGCCTCCACCATCCTCCTCTCACCCTCGCCCGACCGACACCCACAGCCGCCTGCTGCTCCCCGCTCGTGCCGATATCGCCTCGCCCGACCAACTTACTGCCGGCCGCCGAAGACCGCCCGGCTGACCGCCGTGCCGCCGCCACTTGGGAAGACCGCCGGACCGCCTGGAAGGCCGGATTCTCACTGGAAAACCCCCAACACACCCTGATCTTCGACTTGCAGCTGCAGACATCTCAGAACTCCAAATTTAAATATGAAACATGCGCCGGAAAGATCAGAATGTATACTACTCATTTATGGTCTTATCTTGAAGATCAAATTACAATAAAAAGATACAAATTGAGATCAAAGTAGGTGTGAGAATAAAAAAAAAGTAAATGCACGATCCTACCTCTCGGGCATAGCCCGACACTTTGCGAGGGATCTTCCGGATCTTCAACCACCTTGGAGAGGGGGGATTTAGGAGAGGGGAGAGGTACTGAGGTTCCCTTTAGGTCTCTTTCCGCCAGAGAAAAAAATGGGGGGGGGGAAGAGAGGTGAGTTATGCTTAAGTAAGGAAAATTATTTAGAAAGATTAATTAATTAAAACACCCCCATATTGACCCGCATCTGAAACTCTTGACAGGGTCGAGATTAAGCCTCCCCTAGGGTAAATACCTCCTCCTGATCACAAAGGCGGTCTCATAATTTTAATCCGAGACTCCGTTCAAAAGTTATAAAACTTAACGCATGAGGCCACTAAATTATGAAAACGACCCTAGTGGTATTTATTCATAGGAGGCCCGCGCCTGCAAAAAATACACCCTTCCTAGGGTAAAAGGCACACTCCGGACTCAACGGTGCCCTCAGTTTTCATATCCGAGCTTATTTTGCTTAATTAGCATGCCCAGTGTAAACGCACTGAAAATTTAATTCCGGCCACACCAGGACTCGGAATCGCACAACATCTGAAGGCACTGCTCTGGAATAACAAAAAGAATATTCCAAAGTCTTTTTTAGAAAAAACCGGGTTCTTATATCATTTCCTCCTTCAAGATTTTCGTCCCCGAAAAGCAAAACTCGGGAAACAACTTAGGGTACTAAGCCCACACCTGGCTCACTCGTACCCAGAGAAACTCTTACATAGTTCTGCGTCACTGCACACAAAGGATTTGATCTGCTCACTCATGGTCTGCCCTCACCGATGACATGCATATGAGCACACACACATCTCCACAAATATGTCATGTGGGAGGCATCGTTCACCCACTCCAAACTTTGGGGGGTTAGGGCAAGGCGGTAGACAACCTCGCCATCCCTTCGCATAGTCTCAAATGGCCCGAAGGACCTTGGTGGTAGCTCACCACCTCGGTCGCACGTCTACGTCGCACCCTGTGACTAGAATCACCGTTTGGACCTAGGAAAATGCTTGGTGATTCCCTCCTTTAGAATATCCATATTGTGAAACACCCAAGGATATCTGGTCACGCAAGATTTCCTAGTCGATGTCTCATAACCAAGACTCTCTTACATGCTCAGAAAGCGATGGAGTCGACACCATCGACTAAAGAGAAATGTTCCATGCCTTCAATTCCACTAACACAGGGTTACACCAACACCCCGCGTCACCCTAGTAACAACTCAAGAAAGGAGCAGGGAGAAAAGAACACTTCACACAGAAAGTCTGACAATTCTACTCCAAAAAGTAGAAGAGCTATAGAGAGTAACTCTTATCACTTCATGCTCTGCAAGATCATAGACATCCAAAGCTCGCGGTTGTCCCCGGTCCCAACTGCCAGCTTTCGGGGCCGCATGTGGACCTCTTGGTGGTGATGGGAAGACCTCATAATGTCACCCCCCACTTCCATCTCCTCCCGCTCCTTTGCTAGCACCACCTCTCTGGGCACCACTCCAATCTCAGTTTTTCCTCTATCGTGGTGGTTCACCTGCTGCCTGCCCATAGTTCTCAGCATACGTGGTCGGGTAGTCCCGTGCCAAGTGAACTCACCCATCGCAAGCATAGCACCGATGCTCTCTGGGATTCCCTGGTGCCCTCCGGTGCCACTGTGGTGTACGACCATGGGCCTGAGTCTGCTCACAGAAGGGTCTCGTCAGCTGATCCCCTGTACTTTGCTGCCATAGTGGTGCACAACCACGTCTCTAAAACTGGTGGTGGGAAGGCCGCCTGTGTCGAGGTTCTGTCTGCTGACGCCTGCTAGCTGCAGCAGACATATCAGCTCTATCAAGCATGCTGCCACCACCAACTGTAGAGCGTGACAGGAAGCTATCTATCACCAGTGCCTGCTTTAGAACCTAGTCATAAGTGGGAATGCCCAAGGGTACTATGATAGCACGAATCTCTCTATGGAGACCCTGCTCGAAGTTCCATGCTCGGAAGTTGCCGTCATGGACCAAGTCCGGGTAAAAACGTGCAGGGTCCGCGAACCTAGTCGCGTACTCAGTCACTGTCATCCCTCCCTGTTGAAACTACAAGAGCTCCTGGATTTGAACGGATCATAAGAAGGAGGGGTAAAACTCCTCATGAAATATCAGCTGAAAGTTATCCCATGAAAGTGACGACTCATCGAGTAACTGAGTCACCAGACTCCACCAATGCCCAGCTGCTCCATGGAAAGGGCTGGTCGCCAAAACGACTATAAGATATGCTGGCATCTGCACAAGCCTGAAGAGGCAACCCACTATATCGAGCCAAACCTATGCTTCCTGAGGGTCTAGCTCACCACTGTACCTCAGTGGTCTCTACCACTAGAACTCACAAATCACGCTCAACCTGCGCTCAAGCTCCGTCTGCTTTGCTGGAGCTGTCTTCTACTCACCAGGCTGGGGTGTTGCTACAGACCCACCTAGAGAAAGGGACTCACATGATGGGTCTTGGACTGAGGCCTCATCACTCACAGGGTCGTCATCAAGAACCAAAGTTGGTATCCTGGCTAGCTGTCTTCACAGAGGCATCCTGAATGTTATCTAGGAGAACCGCGATCAGATGAGCATATATGTATATGACCATAACAACAATGGGGAGCTGAATCAAGAAGGACATTCAAAGACTCAATCCTATGTGATGCATAAACACATTTTTCCTGCAATGATTGTCTCAGCATGCCAAGTCGACAAGCAGGTTATCAGGGTCCTGGTGAATGGATACGTTGGCCATTGCACCATCACTGGACTCCCTGTCCTGAGAGCCGCTCTCAAGACATGTCAACACTATTTTCCTATATCCCAACCAATTACTTTTTTGGGACATTCGAACAACATACCAAGGATCAAACCACATCTGATAACACTTTTTCACGACCCGACCCTACCCGGGCTCGAGCCACAACTACCCCAAGCCCGCCTCCATAGGCCAGGGGCCGGAGAAAAGCACCGATGGATAAACAACTTGGGGAGGCATTTTCCGTAGTACCTGTACTCACACACATAGCCTACTCAATGCAGAAGTGCAGAGTAAAAATAAAATAAAAGTAAAGTAAAGTGCCAACTTCTATAAACAGACCACAAAAGGTGCATCGACCTCTAAATAGTACAATGTAAGTGTTGAAGGTAAGCTGAAAAGAAAAGGAAAAAAAATGCGCCCAACCAAAAAAGTGCCACAACCTGGCAGAAGGTAAACAAAAGTACAACAGCTAGGAGAGTCCCACACCTGGAACCCAACTATGACCACTGCACGTGGTCCAAGCTTCCAATCTCCTAAGCTTCTATGTAGTCACGAGAAACCTATCTTTCATCTGCAAGGTCACACCATGTGCGAGAAAAGCCCAAGAAGGGGTGACTAAAAAATACTCAGTAGGATACCCTGATGGCTCGAGGGAGAAACAAAGGAGGTACTGAAGGGTGAGCAGTAGATCAAACAGCAAATAGTAAAGGAGTAAAACAAAGAGTGTAGTAAAGAGTACAACTCAACCCAACAAGAGGAAGGAATTAGACTCATCCTAACACAAGGATATAGAAAATGGTGAGAAGATGAACTTCTCTTCAAGCCTTCTCTACATATAATAGGAGAGTAGACTCATCTAACCACGAGAATCTAGACACAGAAAGCACGTGGCATAACCCACACATCTTCGCCTCTCCTGGAAAGAGAGTAACAAAAACCCAAGAAGTGGGTACTAGAACCAGGTATATACATATCCATATACTCAACAAGGAACCCAAAAAAGATCATAAGGGGATCTCCATCCTGTAGCTTAGCCCAATAAAGTGAGTAGCCAACAGTCCGAGAAGTAAACACCATCGATGCTGAACATACCACACGTCTGCCCTGAACTACAAGTAATGGGGGTCAAATCACTGCACCTTAACACTATCCTCTTTGGGTAGCACTGACTCACCCGCACAGTTTTAGGTCACATCTCAAGCATATGTCTTGGTGGGGAAAGTGCCCCTCATACTTGAGAGTTCTAGGGAAAGTAAAACCACACCTCGTCATTGTCACACAGTCGAGAGATCTTCTCAAAGTCAAAAATGTCACATCACTAACCCGTACAACCAAGGATCCCTCTCTGGTAGTCAAGGAGAAAAGACACAAACTAGCCTATTAGAAAGGACTGAGTCTGAAATAAGTCGTTAGGTAACCCACTGCCCAGCCCTGCTGGAGGGTAAACCCTAAGAGGTCATCAAGTAACCCAATTCCCAGTCTCTGCTGGATGGTAAACCTTAAGAAGTCACTGAGTAACCCCCTGCCCAGTCTCTTCTGGAGGGTAAACACTAAGACTTCGTTGGGTAACCCACTGCCCAGTCTCTACTGGAGGGTAAACACTAAGAGGTCATCGGGTAACGCACTGACTAGTCTCGGTTGGAGGGAAAACCCTAAGAGGTCGTTGGGTAACCCACTACCCATTCTCTACTGGAGGGTAAATCATAAGAGGTCGTCAGGTAACCCACTGCCCAGTCTTTGTTGGAGGGTAAACCCTAAGAGGTCGTTGGGTAACCCACTGCCCAGTCTCTGTTGGAGGGTAAACCCTAAGAGGTTATCAGGTAACCCACTGCCCAGTCTCTGCTGGAGGGTATACCCGAAGATGTCAATGAGCAACCCACTTCCCAGCCCCGCTGGAGGGTAAACCCGAAGAATTCGATGAGAAACCCACTACCTAGCCCCTCTGGAGGGTAAACCCAGAACTAATCTGGACATCCCTACTAAATGGTACAACATTGGCCAATAGAACACGAAGTGGGTATCATGCAACTACCCAACTCCAGAATAATTCACCTAGTAGAGGTTCAACACCCGTGTAGTGTGGGTCACACCGATACCTGGAGCTCTGTCTATGGAAACAAATCACGGTAGATCACGGAAGGAGGATATGATCTCGATACTCGGCTAGGGAATCTATACCCCGACTCACTGGGGCTCCATACCATACTGGAAACAAACTCCTAGGTAGAGGATCGGTGTCCGTGCAAAGTATTGGTCAAACTGAATCTATAATAACCCTACCAGGGAAACCTAAGGGACATGATACTGAAAGCCCACATGGCTAAAGGAACAGGGGAAACCAAACAACTCCACCGATCAAACCGTCGATAATAAAACCAGGGGAAACCACTCAACCCTACTGGTCAAAACCATCGTTAACAGAGGGACCCTCTGAATCACAAGAGGTCAATGGTATTTAAAGTAGAACATGGTGTGCACATGGGGCCCACATGACGTGTGGCACCAACTCATCTCCAAACCAAGCACAAACGTTCTCAGGTACAAACTACAACATGTATCTCCAAGAATTCTCGTTTACTCCCAGAGTATATCACATCTCTATCCCAAAGGCTATCGTGCTCACAACACCCATAATCAACACGAAGGGGGGTAAACATACCTTCGCCACATTTCTTCCTCCATAGCCCTAGCATGGCCAACAACATCACTTTAAGAATAAGCTTCACTCTCACAGGAGTGAACACGATCACACACCAAGGGTTCGCTTCTAAAAACAGCAAGAAGAACCGCCACCAGAGCACCTTTCATGCTTTCACATTTAATGAGATCTTGAATGAGTCTTCACACATCCAAATGGATCATAAAATTGTAATCCTCATGAAAAAATACGCGATTTAGACTATTTACTTTCCTCATATACATATCTGATGGTAAAGTCTCCAACACTACTTTACGCCCGAACAACATCCCGTGATCCCGAGTCTCGGTCCGGGAAAATGGTCAAGCACATTGCACCATCGCGATACCCTCGGAAAGACATGTCAAAAGGGCTGCTCACTTGAGTGGAATGGATATCTGGAGAAAAAGATGCATTTCGTCATTCCGCACACGAGTGGTGATACATGGGACCCGCATCTTGGTCCCGAAGCGCAATGAATGGATCACACTGTTGCGATCCTCTCGAAAAAGTACACAAGATTGACTAATCAGTTTTCCAAAATGGACAACTAGTGACAAATGTGGAATTCACCGTCAACGCCCAAAACGACCCTCGTGGGGCCCACAAAACCATGCTGAATTAAAGAGGTCATATTGCACCATTGCAATTCCCTCAGAATAAAACTCATAATAGACTACTCACACGCCCCGAACAGACGTCTGATAAAAAACTTACAAATTGCTACGTGTAACTTGAAAGACGGGCCGTGGGGCCCATGCCTCAACTCTAGCTTCAACGCCCAAAATTGTACTATAAAACATCATCCTAACGTCGGGGTCGCAACGTCACTGACGGCGCTCAAAAATGACATCAGATGTGTCTGTGGCATCCAAAACAAGAACCCCCGGGAAAACTCCAACCCACTTAAAGGGCGTGTCGCACCTCCGAGGCCCACCATCTTGGAGATTAAAACCCCTGAGACCATCTCAAAATTCCCTTCTTGTTTCAAGGAATGCGTCACCACTGACGAAGCATGAATCCGACACCTGGTCAGAATTTTATGAGTGTTTTAATTTTTAAAGGACAATAATAGGTGGGTCGGGTCGGTTCGGCTGGCCCACCACGCCTGAACCGGCCCGCGGTTTGCGCGGGCCGACTGCCTCGCCCGGACCAGCTGGGGCCGGTCCGGTTCCACTTCCATAGGACCCACATACCACGGGTCCGTGTCTGCCACCCGGGGTCCAAAGACCCCGGTCTCCCCTCGCGTCAACCGGCCTAGCGGCCGGTTCCCGGGTCACGCGCCCTATCTGGCGCCGTCGATGACCCCGCCGACTGCTCACCTCCACCGGCCTCTGCTCACCCTCACCTGGCCGAAACCCACGGCTGCCTACTTCTCCCCATTCATGCCGATGTTGCCTCACCCTACCACCCTATTACCGAGCCGCCGATGACCGCCCGACCGACCGCTATGCAGCCGCCGCCTGGGAAGACTGCTGGACCACCTGGAAGGCCGGATTCTTTCCGGAAAACACCCAACACACATAGATCTTCGACTTGCAGCTGTGGACGCCTCGGAACTCCAAATTTAAATCCAAAACATGCACCAGAAATATCAAAATGTATAATACTCATTTATTGGATTCTCTCGAAGATCAAACAGCAATACGATGCTACAAATTGAGATCAAATTAGGTGCGGGAATTAAAAAAAGTAAACGCACGATCCTACCTCTCGGGCGTAGCACGACACTTTGCGAGGGATCATCCGGATCTTCAACCACCTTGTAGAGGAGGTATTGAGGAGAGGGTATAGGTTTTGAGGTTCCCTTGAGGTATCCTTCCATCGAAGAACAAAATGGGGGGGGGGGGGAGAGGGGGGGGAGAGGTGAGTTATGCTTAAATACGGAAAATTATTTAAAAAGTTTAATTAATTAAAACACCCCTATATTGACCTACATCCGAAACTCTCGACGGGGTCGAGGTTAAGCCTCCCCTAGGGTAAACACCTCCTCCCGAGCAAAATGGAGGTCTTAAAATTTTAATCCGAGCCTTCGTTCGAATGTTATAAAACTTAATGCCCGAGGCCGCTAAATTACGAAATCACCCCTAGTGGCATTTTTTCACAGGAGGCCCACGCCCACAAAAATTACACCCCTCATAGGGTAAAAGACAAACTCTAGACTCAACGGTACCCTCGGTTTTTCTGTACAAGATACCGTTTAGGAGTTATTCTGCTTAATTGGTGTGCCGAGAGTGAACGCACTGAAAATTTAATTCCGGACACACCAAGGCTCAGAATCGCACGCCGTCTGAAGGCGTTGCTCTGGAATAATATCAAGAATATTCGAATGTCTTTTATATCAAAAACTGGGTTCTTACATATAGTTTATGTTGTGATAAATTCTTAAATAAGGGAAGAATGTGAAAATGATGAAGGATAAGTTAAAGGAAGAGTTGAACTTCAGATTAAATTAGAATCCTCACTTGAATAGATAGATTCTTGGAGATCTAAAAAAATAAATCATATAGGGTGGTTAATGATTTAAAACTCGATATACAATATCAGGAAGAAGATAAGTCTGGGTTGGAAGCTAAAACTGAAAGGCTTAAATTTAAAAATCCAAAAAACCTAGATAAATTCATTTAATACAATCTCATATAGAATATAATACTATATTTTTTGATATTCTAACCAAGACAGTAAATGATAAGTCAAATGCATCAATGAGATTGAGCAATAAGTTATAAACCTATGAATAATGGTAAAAAATCAAGATAAAATCTTAACTCCAATAAATCATGTTACAAAGGAAATAGAAAAAAGAAAATTATAATTTAGTGTTACTGTGAAATAGAAAATGGAATTTCATGAAAAGTAAATGATAAATTAGAACAATACAAATCGTGTGGGGATTGATTGAAAAAAGAAACAAGTGACGATTGGTGTAAAACCATAATAACCTTCTCTGAGGTAGAAGATTGTTTTGGGAACAATGTAGAATCATAAGGTTCAGTGAATTTAAGGGAAAAATATTAGTATAGAAGTCACACATAAGAATACAATCCACATCATGTGTTATTATTGTGGAAATATAAGACACTAAAAAATATAGGTTCAATTTCCAAGAGGCACTTAAGGGAACAAGAGCAACAAAGGAATCCAAACAGAGCTTAATATTTTAAGATATCATTCAAGTTTCATTGTTTATGGTGTGTAGGATTTGGGCACATGGATAGATATTGTACATAAACTATACCTAGGAATGATAAAAAAAATCAAAGTGGTTGTAAGATAAAACTCTTTGAATATTCAAATGAGCTATAAAAATGAAGTAGATTTGAAAAATTACAAGATGAAAGTGGTCCATCATACTCTAAACATGATCAAGAATATAATTTAAATACATATATCCAAAAGAAATGATAAAAATAGACATTGGTTGCAGAGAATTATTTCAAACCATCAGATCACACTAGAATATGGTTTATCAATAGTGGATGCAACTGCCTTGTGATAGGGAATAAGGATTTAGCAATAGGAATAAAATAAAACAAAGAGGGTATTTTAAGATTTGGTAATGATGAAGGCATGAATATAGTTGGCTCGAGAAAATCCATGTTTGAGGGGAAATACATGATAAGTGTAAATGTCTTGGTTGTTGATGTTCTCAGTCAAAATTTTCTATGTTTCGTTCAATTGTGTGACTTAGGAAATTCCAAACAATTTTCAAAGAAATTATATATCATCAAGGAAAAGTATTATGAAATTGTTTTCAGGGAAAGAGTACAAAGATGAATCTCTAACGTGTGAGTGGAGAAGAAGATATGTGCTTTCTTTCCAAAGAAGAAGAAAATTGGTTATGGCATAAACGACTTGGTCATTTGAGCCAAAAATCCTTGGAAGATTTGGTGAAATATGATGCTACTTGAGATCTACAAAGGTTATCACATTATCATACCCATATATGTGATGTTTTTTAACAAGGTAAGATCATTTGAAATACATACATGGTAAAATAAAAAATGTTAACAAAAGTGATTGAGTTGGTGTAGATTGATGTGTGAATGCCAGTTTCACCAAGATCTATTAATGAGAGGAGATATTATATTCTCTTTATATATGATTTTAGAATAATTAAATGGGTTTAAATCATCACCCACAAGTCATATGTGTTCATTTTATGTTATCAAATGGAATTTGAAAATATACTGGGTTGAAAAAATCTAGAATTTTTTCATAGATAATGGAACCGATTTCACAAAAATCCAAGTGGAGAATTATTTTGGAGAAAACGGGATAAGGAACCAAGTTTCAGTGGTAAGAAATCCATAGAAAAATGGAGTAGTTGAGAGAATAAAATGGATTATCAACAACATGGATAGAATAATACTCATTGAAAAAGACCTTCAGAGAAGTATTGAAAAATAGTAGTGAGGGAATCAATCCACGCATCAAATAAATCCTTAGTATTTTCAAAGGAAGGGAAGACTCCATACGAGCCATGTCATGTAAAGAAGCTAACGTAGATTTACTTTTGATTCTTTGGAAGTAAGTGTTTTAATATCAATAAATAGAAACACATAATGTTTGATTCCCATGGATACAAAGGGGTATTTACTGGCTACTCAAGAAAAATCAAATAATATAAATGTTTCAATAAGAGGATGGGAAAAGTTATAGAAGGTAATGTTATGGTTTTGATAGAAAATGAATAGAATATTCTGTAAATACATGAAAAGTTTCAAGAATATTATGATGAATGGAAAAGAAAATTAAGGGGAGTTCTAGTACCTCAGGTAGATTTAGAATAATATTCATATAATGAAAAGGATAAACATAAACCTATATCTACACAGTGACCAGATAATGGATCTAAAATTGATAGATAGAATATAATCAGTGATCATACAATGTCATTGTAGACAAGGAGGATAAAGACTCTACAAGAATCATCTTTCTTATAATAGGTAGAGTCAAATTTTTTTGAATAAGCATCATGAGATTAGATTTTGGTTCCATCAATGAATAAAGAACTTGACCAAATAGAAAATAATCAGACCTGAGATATTTTTTCAAGATAGGAAGATAAAAACTTCATCAGGACCAAATGGGTATTTTGGAATAAAATAAATGAAGGTGGAATAGTGATTCAAAGAAAAACATGACTGGTGTGAAAAATGTACTCCTGGATATATGGTATCAATGATGATCAAATATTTTCACCAGTTGTAAGGATATAAATAATTAAGTTGTTTATTTCCATAATAGTGAAAAGAAAGTCCAAATTTTTTCATATGGATGTTAATTCTACATTTCTGAATGGGGTTCTAGAAAAATAATTGTATATTGATTAGTCAGATGGTTTTCTCATTCATGAATATGAGAGTATAGTTTTTTGGATGAGGATGGAACTATATGGGATGAAACAAGAAGTGAGAGTGATAGAGAAAATATTTTCAATTATATTATTATAAATTTTAATATTTTTAATCCCATAAAAGTTTTACATGAAGGGAAATTGTCACAATTTAGAGTTTTTGAAGTATATTGAGCTTAATTGTAAAAAATGTCTTATTTTGGATTTAAATAGTTTTAATTTATTTCAATGTTTCGTCTATAACTTTTTCCACAATGATAAAAATTTTAAAATTATTATTTTATAGGTTCATATGTTATATGGGATTTATTTTATACTCTAGGTCCCAAAGAATAATTTACCATTTGGAGGTCCAAAATCAACTCATAGGTCCAACCTCGAAAATTGTGCACAGATATAGATAGTTTTATTATTGTTCCAATGTCTCATAAAATGTCACACCAAAGAAGATGAAATTTATCATGGATAAATAGAACATACTAATTAAAAACTTTAATTAAGGTGGACTCACTTGAATCATTTATTTTCAAGGCCATAAATGTGTTGTAATTCAAAGTATTTGAATACGAACAGTCAACATGGGCATAATAAATATTTGGATTAAAATGGATATATATCTCTCCACATGTGTCAAATTAAGATCAATTTTTGTGGGTCAAAGGAAGAGAAATATTATAACAACTTAGAAGAAGAAATTTTTTCCAATTTTGTTCATTTATTAGGTTATACATGAGCATACATTCGGTAGACATATATGAATCCAAATATTTCATCCATTACCTATAAAAGAGTCTCTCCTTCTTCATTCCAAGGGGATGGCACTCTAAGTTGAAATTTTCTGTAGTATTGTAGTCTCTTTTATTCTATAATGATATTATAAATTTTTATTATATGTTATTATTCTTATTCCTATCATTCTATCATTCTGTTTATCATTTGTGTTTCCACCTCAATTGATTCTCCACTATGATCTCTTATACTCATGATCATGCGTAACTAATCTGAGGAAGTTATCAGGGGATAAATTTGGTGTTGAACCCATGTTAGTTCACATTCATTCATAATTTTTCTTATTTTATTAAAGTTAGTATGAGGTGGTATTAGTGGAAAATGTTTCTTTGTGTCTCCACTTGCCACCTAAGGCCTATCTTATTCTTTCTGAAATATCTTCCCTCAATCGAGGAGGTGGATGTGTGGTCTCTCAACGACTATTGAGAGAACCATATATTCAAAACATGGTTAGGAGAGGATGTTCATTCATATGATTAAGAATTTTTAATTATGTTTATTTGTAATTAATTAAAATACAATTAAGGTTCAATATGGGTAATCTCTTAGGTGGATCTCCTTTTTGTCTAACATCATTCTGTTTTCATTCATTATGTTTGCATTACATTTGAATGTTTAGTTTTATTATTTGATTACAAATTCTTCAATATCCATTTTTGGTAATTTTATTTCATATATATAGAAAATATAAAAAAAATTAATTAGAATTAGTGAATGTTTAGATGAAACATCTCCTCAAGAGAACAATATAGGTCAGCCACTGTACCGAACATAGTTATAAATATTCTTGAGAGCACGCACGACAATGCTTCATAAAATTGGGGACATTTCCAAGGAACCAAGTGGTATTAACTCACTATTTTTATTCACATTTTTCAAATAATTTTACTTTCATCTAAAAAACATAAAAAATTATAAATTAAAAAAAATTCATGATGTCTTCCAATTCAAATTAATTTGAATTGATTGACCGATATTAGGTGCAAGAAAATGTTTACAATGATATTTATTATATGTTTAAAAAGAATAGTGATGTAGTGGAAAACCTATAGAGAAAAATAAAATGGATATCTGAATACGTACATTCATGTTAAGAGCTACCGAAACTTGAACCTGATCCAGAACCTGAACAAAAACATGTGGTGGAATAGATTTTACCAATCATTTTTTAGGTTAAAGAACCTGAGGTGGGTGAGAAAGATATTATAAATTAATTAATCACATCATCATGCACTCAACCATTTCTCAAGGAGTTCTATGAAGCAAACATGACAGCTGATATACTTATTGGATATCAACATTTTTTGGAAGAATCCTAGAATAGTCTTGTTAAAGATAACCTTAAACTTGATCTTCCCATCATTGATAATAAAAAATAATGACCTTTCCACGTCTCTCTTACTTTTAAAGAAAATTATGAAAATTAAATTTATGATATTGAGTTGGAAATGGTCTTGCTAGAAGATATCAATTTTCTAGCTGAATTGCATGAAAGGGAAGATTTTTTAATTGATTCATCATGTTTTAATCTTATTCAAGTTGAATTATTTTATTACTTCTCTTTTTATGAGTTTTATAACACAACACAAATGGAGAAAGAGTTGGATGTTATGTAAGATACCACCCAATTGGTGGTTATAAAAGAAGGAGAGATAAAAAATAATTTGGTGCGACTACCTCCTTTACATCAACTTGCATACTATGTAGAGGAGGACACCACAAAAGTTCATATGGAGAACCCCTATTTTATTTTCTCACCCATACTAAACCTTAAATTATATATTGAATTTATATTTGGGGTTTGGAATTTTATTATATTATTTTGGGTTATTTATTCATGGTATTTACTCATGAACATAAGTAAAAGTCACATGTGGTGGTTCATATCAAAGAAACCACACCCTCTATCTGATTGGGGATAATTCACTAAAACTGCCTGACTAGGGGAAGTAAAAACCTAGCATCCGATAAGGGGTCTAAAGAAAATATTATCCCTTTTATTTCCCCTTTATTTTTTTATTTTTATTTTTTTATTATTTATTTTAATTGATTTATTGTAGTTTTACAGTGGAAGCAGCTAGAAGATTAATTGAAGGTTCCCACTAAAAAATAAATCAGTTTGTGTCTTTCCTTTTCTTTATTTTATTTACTACCCAATGTAAATTCTGAGTAAAAATATTTATTGATATAATTTGAGCTAAAAATAGCGTAGTAAATAAAATAAGTGTGGGAGAAGTATTTCAACATATTTTTAGGATTTTTGTTGTATGATTTCATTTTATTTTTAATGTCTTTTTCTGGAATGTTCTTGTCTTATTTTTTAGTTTTTTTTGTGTAATTATAGGATTTTTGAGAAAAATTGAATACTTTGTAAAATTCAAACCATATTGGTGTATTTGGCACATTTATTGATTTTAATATTTTATTACTTAAATGATTACTAAATGGATTTAATTTCTTGATTTCTAATATTTTTATTTGAATAATATTTATTGATTGTGAAACTCATGTGCACTAATACTATCCAAATTGAATATATTTACCAACCTAAGATGTTTATAAACACATTTGATATATTTTTACAATTATATTTTTATTTAGAGTCTTGAGACATGTTTTTTAATCCATAATGTTTTGTTTTTATCCTTTTAAAAGTTATTAGAGTTCAAAAAATATGTCAGGTATGATTGAGGCACCACTTTGAAAGGCTTTTTTCATGCAAGTCTTATTTTGAACTAATTTTTCATTTGATCTTTATTAATCCCCAAGTATCCATGAAATGACTTGTTAGGTTTCTAAATTGAAATCCATCTATCCCTTTACATACTTCTCCAGAAGTTAAATGCATGATTATTATTGAACTCAAGTGTGAGGGAGGGAGAAGATGAGTTGTGTTTTTCTTTCTTGAAAATATGTTTAAGTTGAATTGAAAGTTTTTACATATTTATTGATACTTTGGTAGAAGAAATTTCTTGATTGAAAGAAAAATTTATGGACCAAAATATCATTACAAATATGGGTTGGGATTTCACCAAATTTTTAAGATCAAAATCTACCTTTCTTTTCCTCAAAAACATGATTCTGAAGAGAAATCCATATATGAATTTAAACAGAAACAATGATAAAAATTAGGGAAAATAGGGAATAAATTCATCATTGATGCTGAAATTATAAGTGGTAACTTCCCAAAGAAATAAGTATTTGGAGGTGATTTGTTTTCGAGCTGATTTAAGAGTACATCATTCTTGATAAAATTATTTTCATTTATTTACATCACTTTAGAGCTTAACCCTCCTCATTATGCCTCTTATGTTTTTATATTTAAAACCTTACAACCCTCAACCTCATAACAACCCTTGAATAGGACCTCATTATTTACACATTTATGACTCTATGAAGTGGAGATAATTGGAGGATAGAAATCCTATGGAGATTACACATGTTTTTGAGAATAAGAAAAACTCCACATTAAAAAATTCATTGAGTGAAATGAGAAATATTTTCTGAGAAGGTAGGTAAGACATGAATGTGAGTTTTAACATGATATTGAATGTATTTTTTAGATTTTTTAGGAGTTGGTAATTTTTCTCCATGTACGAGGCATGATATTTTCTTGGATAGGATAATTGATCTTTGTGGTCATTTATGCTTTGAGAAGTTTGTTTTGACCTTGGTATAAGATGATTGCCTAGTAGTGAAATGTTCAAGTATATGGGAGTTTATGGAGAAAATAGTTTCAATTAATTTTTATGAATTTAAATATTCTTAATCCCACCAATGTTTTATTTCAATGGAAATTATTATAATTTTTAGTGTTTAAAGTATTTTGAGCTTAATTGTAAAAATGGATTATTTTGGATTTTAACGGTTTTAATTTATTTCAATGTTTAGGCCATAAAATTTAATAAAATGATCAAAATTTAAATATTCATATTTTATAGGTTCCTATGTTCTATGGGATTCATTTTATTCTCTAGGGTCCAAAACTCAATCTACCGTTTAGAGGCCCAAAACCAGCTCACAAGTCCAACCTCAAAAATTATGCATAGATCTGGATAATTTTATTATTTAATCGATATATCATAAATTGACAAACAAAACGATAATAACAGTTACCTATATAAATAGGAAATATATAGGAAAAACTTTCATTAAGGTTTTTGCTCCTGAATCATTCATTTTTAAGGCCATAAATGCATTGGAACTCACTTTATTGGAATACGAACAGTCGACATGGGCATAATAAAGTTTTGGAGTAAAATGGTGATATATCTCTCTCCAAACGTGTCTAATTAAGATAAAAGTTTGTATTTAGAATAAGATATATATACGAACATATTTCAAGAAGAAAATTTTCCATATTTGGTCATTTTTTAGGGAATCCATGTGCATAAACTCGGTGTACAGATTCAGAGCCAAATATTTCCTTCTTTTGCGTATAAAATAGTCTCTCCTTCTACATTCCAAGGGGTTGGCACTCTATGTGGAAATTTATTTTAGTATTTTAGTGTCTTTTCTATTGTAATAATATTATAATTTTTTAGTATATTTTAATATTCTTCTTTCTCTCATTCTATCATTCTTTTTATCTTTTGTATTTCCACCACAATTTCTTCTCCATAAAGATCTCTTATAATCCTAATCATGTGTAACTAACCCAAGGATGTTCTCAAGGGATCAATTTAGTGTTGAACCCAAGTCATTAAACATTCATCCATAATGTTTCTTATTTTATTATAGTTATTTTAAGGATGATATTAGTGGGAAAGGTACCTTTGGGTCTCCACTTTCCACCCGAGGCCTGGCTTCTTTTTTCTGCAATATTTCCCCTCGACCAAGAAGGTGGATGTGTGGTCTCTCAGTGTTCATTGAGAGAACCATATATTCAAAACATGGTTAGAAAAGAATTTTCATGCTTTTGATGAATCGGGTTCCTTGATTTAATTTGTAAATAATTAAGTGACAATGATGGTTCAATTTGGTAAATCTCCCAAGAGGATATCATTTATGTCTAACATCATTATATCTGTATTCATTCTATTTGTTTTGAATTTTCATGTTTAATTTTAGTTTTGTATTCTCAATTATCTCCATTTCTGGTCATTTTATTTCATATATATAGAAATTATAAAATAAGTGAATTAGAATTAGTGAGTGTTTGGATGAAACAAGTCCTCAAGGGAACAACCTAGGTCAGACACTTTGATACACTTAGTTATAAATATTTTTGAGAACACACATGAAAAAAATTCATTAGAGGGCATTTTATTCAAGACTCGATCAGGTTTTGAAGAAGATAAATTTTAAACATGGAATATTTGATTACAATCTATATGTCAACAGTTAAAATAATGAGAATATGACAGTGCTAGTGTATATTTATGACATAATATTTGGTGTATTAGATGAAACACAATGAAAAAAGTTTGCAAAATTCATGAAAAATGAGTTATAATTGTCAATGATTGGTGAAATGACATTTTTACTTGGTTTGAAAGGGTCACAAGGAAAGAATAGAACATTTATTGTTCAATAAAAATATTCCAAGGAGGTTTTGAGAAGATTTGGAATGGATAATTCAAAAGATATGGTGACTATAGTGGCTACAAATATGAAACTGTCAAGAGATGATTATGTAAAATAAGTTAATGTTATAAAACATAGAGAGATCATTGGAAGTCTATTGTACTTAATAGTGACACAACCTGATATTGTTTTTACACATTCCAAGCAGTATGATATCAAATAAATCCCAAGTAAAGATTCTTACTCATAGTGAAAAGAATACTTTAGTATTTAAATGGAATGATGGATTTTGGTTTACTGTACAATTATAAATCTCAGGAAGATTTATTGGGTTATACAGATGTTGATTGGTCTGGTTTAGTAGATGATATAAAATCAATGTTGGGTGGTGAATTCTAACATGGAAGATTTTGTATTTATTGGCTAATAAAGAAACAATATTTCATTTCATTGAGCACCATAGAAGTTGAATATATTGTGGCTACTCAAGATTTCATATAGTTATTGTGGATGAAGTAGAATCTTGATGATATAGGAGTTGATGTGAAGTCTCCAATCTGAATCCTTTATAATGATTCAAGTGATATAAACCTTAGAAAAAAATAAGTCCATCACTCAAGGAAAAAAAACATTGAAATAAAGTATCATTTTATGAAGGAAATAGTGGATCATGTTCTTGTAAATTTAGAGTATGTCCCTACAGAAATACAAATTATAAATATTTTGATGAATACCTTACCTAAAAAGGTGTTTGAGTGGCATCAACTGGATCTTGGAGTTCATTCAACTCCCCATGCTTGAAAAAGTATAGATATGAGACCCCTCTCCATGTGGTATGGTGTGTTTTCCCTTATGTGATGATCTATGTTATTTATAATGTTTCATCCCATAAAAGAGTGACCTTTGGTTTTTTTGAAAAAGGGAGAGAAAATATATTTATTAAGACAAGGGGAGAAGCTAATAGGAGGAGCGGTGAAGTTTGGGGGGGGGGGTAAACTTGATGAAGCTAAAGACGATAAATCAATAGTCATATATCATGAAAAATGGAGTTCATGATGAAATAAATTGATTTTCTTTGGAATGGAGTGTTTCATTGATGAACTTTTGATGCTACTCTTTTTTTCTCAAGACAAGCATGTATCATATGGTCTTTGAGTGTGTGTTGATTAAATCATTGATCACTATCTAGAATCTAAAGAAGAAAATTTTGGTTAAAGTGTTTTAGCAATTTGAAGTGTTTTTAACAAACCCAAAGGGGAATATTGTTGGAAAAATATCCCTCAAGATTTCATTTCGGTGTTTTTGTGTCGTTTCTGTTTGTTTACAAAGACGGTTGACAACATTACATCATGGTTACTGTCAAAGAAGATGTTTTAAAAGTGGAATATTTTCCTAGTGTTTGGAAACATTTTGGGCCTCAAAATCATAATTTTATAAAATGGAAAAGGAAATATTTTTGCATATTAGTTCAGTTATATAGTCAAAAAAAGAGTTTTTGGACTGCAAAGGTTCTTTTGTTTGTAGATGGAAGGTAGTGAATAAAGGCCACCAAAAAATATTTTTCATTTACAAATGAAGTCCATGAATTAATATCAACGCAAAGGGTTATGAACGTCACAAACCACATAACAATAATATATTGTGGTAGGATCATCATTTTTGGTCAAATACGATGAGTTAATAGTCGCCAAAAAGTGATTTTTTCATATGAGGATGGCTAATTAAGGGTTCCACAAAGGAATAAATGTGCTATGCAGACTACATAGCATATTCAATATGTGGTGAAGTCTCATCCACAAAGGATATTTTAATAATTTTGATTAGTGGGTTTTTTGGGATTTATTTTCTTATATAAAGAAACCTAATCACATTATTAGTAAGAGAACATTTCATTAAACTTTATCTTTTCTAGAATAATTTGGCTAAGTCTGAAGTGGTTCATGAATGAGTAATTCCATGAAGGATGTAATTTGAGAAGACAACTCTTGAAGGAAGTTGTTTCTTGGGAACTATCACTCACAAAGGAAAAGGTTGTTGTGAATCATCATCCATCTATGAAGAAAATGAAGTCTGCAAAGCAAATTTAGTCTTTAAATAAATGGTGGTCCATGAAGCAAAGGCGGTCTGCGAAGCACTCGCACTATTCTATAAAGAGGTGTTTGCAAAGGGATTAAGGTAGTTCATAAAAGGAATATCCACAATTCAATGACCTCATGGTGAATTTTATTTCATCTATTAGATAAAAAATACTTCTTGGAACACTCATATGTGTGTGAAACAATTATTAGATGATTCAGAATAATAAAATATTCTTCTGAAGGAGCATTGAGCACACTTTAATTAAGAGAGTAGTGAGCTTTCAAATTGTGTTTGATTTTAAACTAGGAGGGGAAGTGAGTCCACTCTTAACCTTGTATTGGTAGTGAGATTTAGTGGATTTGGTACAAAGGAACATTGACATTGTATGCTCCTTGGACATAACCCACTGATAGTCAACCAAGTAAAACTATTGTGTCCTATGAATGTTTTAATTATCATATAATTCTCTTTTATGGGATGGAGATAGAATAGTGTTTTGTTTAATGATTAAAAAAGATCCATAGATGTAGTTTTTTTAATATATCATGCCTTGATTCACCCCCTTGTTGTATTTAACCTAGTTGGGATAAAAAAACCTTCAAACTATTTTCCCAATTTCTTGTGTCATATAGATAAGAGGGAAGCTAGGTCAACTTGATAATAGATTCCTTATATTACCTTTACATGATCTACATATCCTTAATAATGTAAGATTTTATCTTTTTAGGTGATGAAGAGTTTTGTAAATATTTTGGTGAATATAGTTCATTCATTATTTAAATAACATCTCCATAACAAAATATTGAGGTGTCCCTAATGAACAAAACATGACCAGTATGTTATTAGTATCCAATTTTATCCTCATTACAAATGTTTTCTATTCATATTACATGGGACATTTCTCCAATTTATTAGAACATAGTGGTAATTTTATGGATTCTTTGTCATAAAAAGTATGATTGGTTGTGATCTCTTCTACTGTACTGGAAGGAAGGAGATCTAGGGGTTTTTTAGAGGAAGACCTTTTCCATGGGATGTATTTCAGTTGAGAATGAACATTTCTTGTCAATGATAAGGAATCAGGTATAACTTTCCCCATATTCCAAAGGGCTTCATGATATGAGGTCTTTTTCACACTAGATTCAATAGGGGGAGGACCATCATGTTGAAATGAAATGTTTCTATATGGAGTACCTTCATAGTGAACACTATCATGAGGAGGACTACCATTATGGATTAATGTTCAATCATAGTGATAATTCCTATGGTGTATACCCTAGGTAAGACCTTCAGGGTGTAAAATAGAAAGGGTAGGACCTTCATGCTATTTAAGTTTCTAACCATGATGATGGTTTATGTGTTTCTCTTCAAGAGATGGATTCTCACGATTGATCATTTTAAGACAAAAATGTAATTAATTTTAAATATTATGGGGAGGAACTTTAGAGTTTATGGAAGAAATGTTGTGAGGAGGACCTTTAAAAATATGACTATTACTTCCATAATTTCGTAATGAATCAGTAGGATCTTAGGCCACTATTGATAAATGGTTGATATCCTTATAAACCCAATCCATGATTAGAGCAGGTTTTGGGCGCGTTCTTGGGTTTTCAATAACTTATGGTGAGATTTATTTTTATCCATTCTTTATCTGGTGGTTGGAGTCACATACCATGGAAAATGACTTTCATGTGTGGGATCTCACCTGAGAAACTCTTGAACTGCTACCAAAATATGCTAATAGGATTCTGGAGTTTTAACATAGAAATATGTCTACCCTAGATTGGCCATTGAAGTGGGTTGATAATATCCAATTAGAATGAGTGTGTGCTCCTGATCTTATTATCCATTTATCATAGAAATTTATTGAATACCCCTCTAGATAGGAGTATGAATATGTATCTACTCTCTAGTGACCATCATATCATGTTGATAGGACACTCCAAATGTGGATGTGGGATTGTGTACTCGAATACTAACAACTACCAAATCAATCATTATATCTTGGAAGACTTATCGAATGTGGGAAGGAATATATGTCTCTCCTTTAATCATTTACAGAATGTAAGGGGTGACTTCCATAGAAGGAACAAGAATATATACTCATTTAATGGTTAAATAAGGGATGCATCCGTACTCTAGTCCCCGATTTCTTTCCATAACATGCTGACATACATCATGTGTGAGGGAATAGATATGGTTTTCCCCTTATTTTTTATCGAAGAATAATGGTAGGTTTATTTTATTTTTTTAGTTAGTGTGGTCATAATGTATATGCACAAGAAACTGTATGGACCTATTCATTGATTTTCACCAGGTTTTGTTGGCAGGATTCTCTAGAGGGAATGAGGATGTGATCATGTTATCGGTTGATTGATTGTCTCCCTCAATAAGAAGCGCTGGGCACTCAGGTTTGAGTGACCCAAGATGGGGACCAAAGGGTGGAATCCTCATCATGCTAAGGAAATGATGTCACATAATGTTCATTGTGGTGATTAATGTATGTATCCCTTCACAATAACTCCTATGATGCTAAAATGAGTCCAATGGAGGCCTCTTGATCCGACCCTATATGGTAAGGGAGGAATTTATTTTTGAGTTACAGGGAATTTATCTAAATATTTTTTGAAATAGTGATGGGTTCTATCTACATCTTTTCCACTAGCCTCTATTGGGTGGATGGTTGGAAATGAATCATGTATTGGAGGGATTCACACACACCCTCAAAGTTCTAGATGTTACGATTGAGGTGGTACTTCAAAACCAATTCATTTGAGACCTAACATTGGATACATTAGGTTAGAGATGGTATCATATAGTTAGATGAGGATCCAGATTGTGTGGAATCCAACACACAAATTTTATTTAGCTGGTAGGATGTTATTTGGATCGAAGAGAGTTTTTTTGAAAATTACTATGGGTTTACATAACAAAAAAACAAGGAAACCTATCAAATTATCATAAAAATAAACAAAAACATGTGAAATTTATTATCATAGAAGATCCATGTCTATCCTATATTCATTTTATAGTAATACTAAAGGGGCCTAACATGTTGGAAAAATGGTTATTTTGGTTAAAGAAAGGATTCAATCCATGTTCACCATTTTATGTTTCTGATGAAAACCTAGATTCCTAATTATTTAATATGGGGGGTTTAATATGGTTTCATAATCTTTTGCATTGAGTCACCACTTTCATTTCAGATCCCCTTTCAGGTGTTTTTTAATTGGTTTTATTCATGGAACCAGAAACACCCAATGGTTTCCATATCCATGATGGTTTATGGACCTTTTTTCCAAAGAAAAAAGGTCATTGAGGGATTTAACCAATGATGCTTATAAACTCACATTAGTCAATAGGATGGGAGGACAGGCTCATCACACCATTTTTTGGGGTATTTGTTTCTTACTCTGAGACTCTATTATATATTTTAGTCATATTTTTGAATATTTTATAAAACATAAAATATAACCAGTCACCCTTATACTTTGTATTCCATCACATATACATGCTCAAGTAACTATATATATGTATCAAGGGTTATCCATTAATGGAACCATATGTATATATCCGAGGTTATCCATTGAGAGGTCCACCTGTATATATCAGAGGTTATCCATCTGTTTCATTATTTAATTGGTAATGATTTATTTAATGGTTCATGGTTTAAGGAATCATGATTAGGAACTATAGAGTTTATTTCCATCCAGGTATGGGGTTATTGTTTTTATATCAAGATCATGCCCCTAAAAAGGGATCCTATGTATCCTTCTGAAAGGAACACGACCCAACATAGTTTGATACCACTTAACAGAACATTCCATGCCTTTTATGGTCATGTGACAAGGACACAAAGTTGTAGTTTAGTGTCATGCAATGATGATGTATAGGAAGAAGATTCCTAGAAAAGGATGGCATGTGACTTACGCAGGAGAGATACTTTCTGGTTGATCTAGTAGGGAATGTGATACTTTAATGAGATGACCTGCTTCATAATTTGGGTATATGGGGATGATGTGAAAAGAACCTAGAAGTAATATAGCCTCCTAGTTTAATATAATTATCTTACTGGGGATATTCTCAAATAAGGATGGTGATGGATTAAAGGTGTTGGGTTTAAACCTCAAGGAGGATTACTACATATTTGGTGAGTAGAGGAATCACATACCATGTAGTTTGGTACTGTTGGGGCTTACACTTACAAGAGAGTCCCATTGGTTGCTTCATCTCGAATATGGCTCTATCAATGTCTCTCTCATAGGGAATATGGTTCTATGAGGGGATGACAATATGGTTCTATGATGGGATGATAATATGGTTTTGGGGTTTACACCTGGTAGGAGTCCCAACTGAGGATATTTGATTTTACTAGTGACATGATCACCATTGGCCTCTAGGACCATGTGAATCATTCTCGATGTGAGAAACAAGAGGAAGTGGAATATCATGCATTTCTCATAAAATCCATCCTTTACTAGTGGATGAGGGTGAGGGTATGGAAGACATGAGATGTCCTGAAAGAAAAACTAGGGGCTTCCTCTAGGAGGGATTCCAAGTTTCTAGTTTCAAAGAGGAGGTTAGAAGGATAAAACACTAGCCCTCATCAAATGTAAAGGCATGTGGTTCCCCTCAATGTATAAAATGGAATGGTACCTATAACTACCTATAAGGATTAGGTCCACATTGCCATGATAATTCATGATTGTGAACATTTTGAAACCCCTTCCTATATGGGAGGTCAAACTGAGGATATTTGATTGAACTATGAGATGATAACCACTAGCCTCTAAGCCAATGCGAGTCATTCTAGATGTGAAAAACAAGAGGAAGAAAAAGATCTTTCATTTCTCATAAAATCCTTCTTCTACTAGTGGATGAGGGTGAGGGTTTGGAAGGCGGGAGATGTCCTGAATGAAATACCAGGGGCTTCCTCTAGGAGGGATTCCAAGTTTCTAGTTTCAGAGAGAAGGTTAGAAGGATAAAACACTATCCCTAATCAAATGAAAAGGCATGTGGTTCTCCTCAATGTATAAAATGGAATGGTCCATTGAACTACCTCTAAGGATTAGGTCCACATTGCCATGATAATTCATGATTGCAAACATTTCGAAACCCCTTCCTATATTCTGATCATACATGTCTCGATGCCTTGGTGGAGGTTTTAATTTGGTCTCCCTCAAATGAGAGTCCCAAGGGAAGGGACAATCTACTATTAGGGATATAAGAGAGGGCTTGGATGGTGCTTTGACTAGGTGATATATGGGCGAGTTGGATAGTGCCTTGCTTAGGAGGTACCTTAGCGAGTTAGGTTTAACTTTTCCCAGGTGATACCTGGGCGAGGTGGGAGGTACCTCACACGACTGTTGCTTGGGTGAGCCTAGAGGTACCTCAACTAAGTTCTATATGATTGAACTTGGTCTTATTTATTTGGTAAAGAATATCTGAGGAAACCGTAATTAGGAAAGACCTTTCTTCAATCTCTAAGGGTTTCCTGAGGTTCTCTTGGAAAGTTGGAACTCAAATTTTGAGATAAGGTAGGGCCCTTATCCATAGTTTCTTTTGACCGGGGAAGGTGGTTCCTCATGTAATTATTTGTTGTTCCATGCCTTTATAAACTATTAATCCCTTGTGTATTGATAATTTCCTCTTATTTTGTAATATTGTGAATCTACCTGAGGGGTTTGGGGACTTGAGTGAAGGTCTGGGGCTAGTGGAGCTTTATGCTAACTCTTTATCACCTTGTCTTGTAAAATTATGAGAATAATGGTCATATTTATAGGAAAACTTATAAACATGGGATAAAGAGGGTTTTTGTGTAATTTTATAATGTTGGTGTTCCACATAGGCTGATCCCCATAGGCTGGTCTACATATGTGAATCACACAAGCTATACCTATATGAAACTTTGTCGCGCAAGTTGGTCATACACGAGGTGTTAGTCACAAAGGTGTTGGATGGGTTCACTCTAAGAGGATAACTATATTTCCTTTGTATTTAAATTATTATGAAGCCTATCGCATTCTTTAAGAAAAAAATAGAGTTCCAAAAAACACCCCTACATTTTCAAGGGATGGTGGTGCCCATGTCACTAAGTCATGGCTAGAGGCAATGTTATCTATCTTTAAACATCTGGAGACGCCTCCATGAAGGAGGGTCAATATCATGGCTTACATGTTACATAATTCAACCAATATTTTATGGGATGTTATTAAATTGGTATATCTTAATCAGAATATTTTTTGGAGGGATTTTTATATAGTCTTATATGATTACTTAATTTCACAAATGCTAAGATATGACTGATCTAGGGAGTTTATGAACTTGTAGAAGAGTTATATGTATGTGATGGATTATTTAGATCATTTAAAAAAGCTATAGAATTTCATACAAACCCTTACAAGTGATGAGTAGATAACAGTGATACAGTTTTCCAATGGACTCATGTATTCCATATGATGTCAGGTAAACATATTCTGATTGACTACCATTTCTTAGATAGTGAAGCAGGATCACGTCATCGAGTAAAATCAAATATGATACAAAAGTGTGGGCCTGGGTGGTTTAGTGTCGAGTTAGGGAAGTGATCCAACTGGAAGAAGGAAATGACACCTATAGTTTTATCATGTTGTTAGTGGTAGTCAGAGGGTACATACTTATAGTTACATGAAATTCCATCGGTGTAGGAAGTCAGGTCATAGATAACCTTAGTGAAATAGGGACATAGTTGAGTGTTGATCCGATGAGAAGATGGGATATATTCAATGTTTCTATATAATTTTTCCCTAGTCCTAAATGGGGGATGAACCATATTGACTCTACGTTCGAAATTAGGCTTAGAATCTCCTTCTTAGATAGAGAGGTGGAGTACCGCGGGTTGTATAGGCTGAGTAGGTGGATGAGGTCAAGATAGAAAAATGCATGATACTCAATTATAGTAGAGTGATCCTGGTTAGGGTAGTCAGGTTTTAGCTTAGGGTCTCTAATTAGGCCAGTGACATGATGTGTAGCTTACACCTAAAGAGTAGAGTGTTGAACCTTCCACTGTGCGAGGTTCAATATTAGTTTCATCTAATTTCATGTCTATTTTATTTTACACAAGAACATCACATTTTCTTATATCTACATCTATTATAGAATATTTTGCCCTAAGAATCAAAAATTTATATGGAGTGATGAATCTTGATACACCATTTTGAATTCAATTAGAGAGATTATGTTGATGTAAGGAATTCCCCCTTGACTAAGGTGGCTACCAATTGGTATAGAACCTCTTTATCCTTGAGAGGACTGACATTGAAATCATTCTTAGGATGGACTGGTTAGTTTATTATCATGATCATAGTTATTTATATCTTATAATATAACACACCAACCCTAGATACTCATATTCAGTGCATTATTACATAACATTGGCATGATCACAAACTATCAATTCTCGAAAGACCGATTATTTTAGTAGCCTTGGAAATACTAGATACATTCATAAGTTATACATTACATTATAAAATGAAAAACTACAACAACATAGTATCAATAGGTCACACCCATATCTCATAGAATATCCCTATAGGGCAGTCATGATATACTTCTTCACATCCTGGGAAAAATAAAACATAGAAATGGGTGAGCTCTGATGCTCAGTAAGGATAACAATATAGCATAAACTTTCATAAATAAGAATAAACATTTAAGGCAATGTAAAAGACTAAAAAAAAGCCTTTTAAACTTGAAATTCAATATAATATAGAAAAGATAAAATCAAATAATTCCATTTACTTATTCACATGGATATTATACTAGTCGAATAATCATATGCAATATCAATAACCACTTTCATAATGATGGAATGCATAATGCCAGAATTCATAACCACATAGTCAAGGCCTTGTGCCAAGACTACAAATAAGATTTTGTCAAGGCCTTGTTCCAAGACACAAGTTTGTCTCATGAGACCTACCAATGCATCGGGGAGCTATAGCAGGCTCCACCCGTCACTTACTAAGTCCAATGCATTCCTCATATGAAAAGGTTTAAACATAACATAAACATTTGTATTAAAACTAGCATATGAAATTTCAATACTTTATCCATAAAAATGAATGGTGTAAAAATAACACATCCAAAGTAAAACATATCACAAAACCTTCAATACAATATGGATGTTTTGTATCATAATAAATCAACTTCAAATAAGCTTAAAATCTATCAAAGGATGTTGATATATATGAAATCAAATTTTTTTTGAGAAATATCTCTTTCAATTTTGAAATCATTTAAAAGTAATATAATTATAAAAGAAGAAATTTATTTGGAAAATATTCATATAATATTGTAAGGGAAGCTTTGATGATGTTATAACAATGGAAAATAGTAGCACCCGCTGTATAAGTTAAAAAAACATTCTTACCTAAATTTTGTCGAAAAGGTCATAAGGTACCTTGTTTGGAAAATGATGGAAAGATTCCTTTAAAAACATTTTATAAAAATTCAAATAAGGATATAAATTACTTTAACCCATAGGATAGTAAATATTAAAAATGTTTTGGAATATATTTTTAAGAAACATGGATGTGGATGATAAAGAGGTCCCAGTAGATAATTACGTAAAAACAACCTCGAATAATAAAGAGATTGTGAAATTAACCCTTACCTTGTACTTTTCCTTGGTCAAGTGTAGGTTAACCTGCAGTATAATAGTTAAATAATTTTTATTAAATTATAAAATATCTATATACATAAATATGATATCATATATGATCTTCTAATATTTCATTATTAATGACATTTCAGTAGTATCATTATTTCGGGTGTTAACTGATTCGTTTTCTTTTATATGCTCTGTTACATAACTAATATTTTTTATGGATAGGATGTATATTATTCATATTCATAATGATATTAAGTCTTTAAACATTATTTTTAATCATTAAATGAAAATTATTCTTGAATGGATATGATAGGGAATGAATCTCATCGCGTTCGTCGAGACGGTAATCCGTACGTACGCATGATTGACAATATCATTTTAATGATATTAAAATTGTATATAATTGGATAGTATATCATATATACAGAATAATTATATTGTTATATTTATTATTTACATCATTTATACTCATTATTATACCCATCCAAATGATGAAGTGTTTGAATAACAAACTACACCATAACACGGAGACGGTAATCCGTACGTACGCACATATGGTGACATTGTCATTTATAGGATGGATAGAATAATGAATATGGATGAACCTTTTTTATAATAACATAAAATTATATATAAGATACCGGATTTATTATTTTAGAATGGAAAAAACCAAGAAAGAGGAAGTGGAAGAAGAAAAGAACTTGAAAGAGGTGATGAAATATTTACATCTTCTTCAGGTTCTTCCTTTTGATTGGATCAAAACGACATATTAGGTTGGCATTATGAATAAATGAAGGCATATAGTATGAAGGAAGAAAAATTGGGAGGATACTTGGGTAGGGGTTTGCTGATACAAATGGCTTTGAAGGTGTGAATTTGAGAGAAGGGGAAGTGCCCTTTTATAAGATGGGTGAGGGGCACCTTAGGAAAAGATTGAAATATTATTATCTAATAAAATAATTTTCGGTTTATAATAGCTCCAAAATGAATTATTTAAAGTATAAGGTGGGGATGGGTAAAAAACCTCTCAACCAATAGGTTTTAGATAGGTTATGGTCACTATATTAACCTTATACTTTAGATTTTACTCTTAGTTAAATAGTTTGATATTTACCATGTTTTTTTGTATTTTTATATTATATGGTTAATAAACTTCCAAGAGAATCCCAAGTGGTTAATTAATGATACAAATATCATTATATAAGTATTTTGGAAAAACTTTAAATTTTCATGATTATTATATCAACCAATAATATTGTATTTGTTTTAAAAACTCATTTATGTCAATTTTGACATTATTTAATAATTGATTTTTGTTAAAGTCCTAAAAACTATATTACTTGAAAATAAATACATTAAATCTACCCTAACATGCAATATTAACCTAAAAAATTAGTGTAATTCATTAAAAGTCTCAAATTAGATTTATTTCGATATTTATAATATCAATTATTTTAATCATTCATTAATATGGTATTTACTGCATCATCATTGTGTCATAAATCACTACTGGAAAACTAACATATACCAATGGTTTGGAACCATTGGTATAGGCCTCCAAACCATTGGTATAGCCTATACCAATGGTTGGGAGAACCGTAGCCAAGTAAGCCATTGGGATAGGTCTATACCAACGTTTTTGCGAAAACTGTTGGTATATACCTATACCAACGGTTTTGGAAACTATTGGTATAAGTAATATGAAAATATATACCAACGGTTATGGAACCATTGGTATATATATTTCAAAAAAAAACATTCGCTGGGATTTGATCCCAGGACCCCTAGTTTATCATTGAACGACTTAAACACTAACCTAACATGACTTTTGTGAACATAATTACATAAATATATATATGTATTGTCATAATTATTTTAAATTTTGATCCATTGGGATAGGTATACCCTTTCCCAACGATTTTGGAAAACCGTTGGAAAAAATGGCCACAAAGTGGGATTTCCCAATGGTTTGGCCAAACCATTGGGAAAAAGGACCTATACAAACGGGTTTTACAAACCATTGGTATAGAATCGTTGGGAAAAGTCAGGTTTCCAGTAGTGAATAAATTTAATTATTTAATTTCTAAAAATTATAAATAAAATACCATTATGTATGAAATCTTTTTATATTTATAATTAATATTTATAGTCTAATTTATCTTATGTGTAACCCTATATTAAAAATTGTTTAGTAATTAAACATTGAATTTAACACTTTTAACTCTTCTTTGAATTAAATAATAATAAATGTCCTAATCTAATAAAAGTGGACCTAAAGGATCATATTTTATTAATAAGGTTGTTTTTGGTCGAAGTACACTTATCCAATAGAATTTGGACATGTGTTAGGGTAATAATAATATCATTTTTACCCTTAATGACCCTATTTACCTTTAACCGTGGTAAATAAAAGTAAAAAGTTACTATTCACCAAAAAATTATTTTCATCTTATTGAACAACATTTTACATACTGATATCAACCATGTCTCTAGAATTTTTGAAATTCAACTCACAGAAGTGGTAAAATTATGTTTTATACAAATTTGCAAATGCTCCTAGGAGGTGGGTAAAAGACGGTAAAAAGTTCAAGGAAATGTTTATATATCTAAAATTATTATAAACTGACTCCAATGAATTAAATTGAACTTATATAGGTATTATGTATCTATTTTGACCTAAAATAAATTTAAATAAAATAAATAATTATTTAAATAAAATGTTTTTTTAAACAATAACTTAGTGTTTTTCAATATTCCTAAAAAATTGAAAGTATTTAGAAAAATACCGAAAATTCACCCTAAGCCAATTTCGATAGTCCGAATCCAAAAATGAAGTCCATTTTGAATGATAAAATTTATAGAATTTAAAAAAGTGGGTATTACTATTCATAATGGATAGTTTGATTGGTTGTGGTGTGTTAGAATCTCGAAGTTGTGTACAATGCAATCTATTGCATTATTCAAAGGGAAACATACCGTGGATGCTTGGGGTGTTACATTATTCCATCCTTCAAATAATTTCATACTTTAAATTTATAGAATATTATTGCCTAAAAATATTCAGGTGGTTCTTCATCATAAGTTCCTCAGGTTCCCACATTGCCTCTTCCATCTTATGGTTTCTTCATACAAATTTTACAAGATGAGTCATCCAGTTTCTCAGCAATTTTTCTCTGGTATCAAGAATTTTGACAGGCTCTTCACAATAAGACATATCAGGTTCCTATTCAATTTCTTTATAGGTGAGTACATGCATTGGGCCAGGAATGTGTTTTCTCAACAATGATACGTGGAACACATTGTGAACTTTGGAGAGACTTGGCGGCATTGCCAACTGGTAAACTACAATCCCAATTAGTTCTAGAATTTAGAAAGGTCCGATGTACATGGGACTTAGTTTACCCTTCTTACTGAATCGTATAACTCCCTTCCATGGGGATACCTTCAAGAAAACATGATCTCCTACCTGAAATTACAAATACTTCCTTCGGTTATCGGAATAACTCTTTTGCCTACTTTGTGATGTTTTTATGTGGGTTTGGATAACCTACACCTTTTCATCATTTCCTCAAAAAGTTTTGGGCCTACGAGTTTTCTTTCACCAATATCATCCCAAAAAGATGGTGTGCCACATCTCTTGCCATATAACGCTTCATATGGTGCCATCTGAATACTTGAATGGAAGCTATTGTTATAGTAAAATTCAACCAGAGGTAAATATTGATCCCACATACCTTGAAAGTCATGTGAGAAAGATCTCAACATGTCCTATAAAGATTGAATAGTGTGCTCTGATTGTCCATCAGTTTGAGGGTGGTAGGTAGTGCTCAAACGAAGTTCAGTATCCAGGGCTTTCTGAAGACTTTTCCAGAATCTTGATATAAAACAGGGATCATGATCAGAAACAATTGATAGGGGTACACCATGGAATCTTACAACATAATTAATATATAGTCTTTCTAAAAGTGCAAGTGGTAAATCTTCTCTTATAGCAAGAAAATGTGCTGACTTGGTAAGGCGACCAACAATGACCCATATTGCATAATTCCTTCTAGGTGTCTTTTGTAGCCCCATGAAAAAGTCCATCATAATATTATCCCATTTCCAATCAGGTATGGGAAGAGGTTTCATGACTCCTCCAGGCTGTTGTCTTCCAGCTCTCACTTGTTGAAAAACCATACATCGTGACAAAAAATCATCCATCTCCCTCTTCATGTTGTCCCACTAAAAATGTTCCTTCAAGTCTCTATACATCTTAGTGATACCAGGGTGTATAGAGATATTGGAGCTATGATCATCATCCAACAATTCCCTTTTTAGATCGGGTATGTTAGGAATACAAAGTCTCTTACCAAATTTCAAAATTACAACTTCATATATGAAGTCACTCAATCTTCTATATTTCACACCATTAATTTTCTTTTGAAACTCCTCATCATCAGCCTGAGAACTTTTTATCCTTTCTAGTATAGATGGTTTGACAACCATTTGAACAATTATTGATGTTTCACCTTCCATGATTATTCCCAAATCCATTTTCACTAGATCCTTGAAAATAGGATCCCTTTCAAATCTCATCTTTTTCAAAACTCCATGATCCTTTCTACTCAAAGCATCTGCCACCTTATTTACCTTCCCTATTTGGTAGTGTATTGTGAAATCATAATCCTTGAGTAGTTCAAGTCATCTCCTTTTCCTCATGTTGAGTTCTTTTTGTGAGAAAATATACTTCAAACTCTTGTGATCGGTATATATTTCACATTTTTTACCATAGATATAATGTATCCATATAATTAAAGAAAATATTACAACTGATAACTCAAGATCATGAGTAGGATAGTTTTTCTCCTGAATTTTTAGCTGCCGTGATGTATAGGAAATAACTCTATCATTCTGCATAAGGACCTAACCAAGTCCTTTCTTTGAAGCATCACTATAAATAACAAACCCATCATTCCCCAATGGTAGAGTCAAGATAGGAGCATTGAATAATATTCTCTTCAGTTCTTTAAAACATTCTTCACACTCTTTTGTACAAAAAAATTTAACCCCTTTACGTGTGAGATTTTTTAATGGGTTATCCAACCAAGAAAAATTCTGAACGAAACATCGATAATAACCTGCTAAACCAATAAAACTACGTACCTCAGTTATACTCATCGGTGCTGACCATTCTTGGAATTACTTGGTCTTTGAAGGATCAATAGATATTCCATCCTTAGAGACAATATGTACAAGAGAAGAAATCTCCTAAAGCCAGAATTCACACTTTCTAAATTTCCCATATAATTCATTTCTTCTAAGAGTCTTTAGAATAATGCGCAAGTGATTTTCATGATCTTAATAGATTTTTGAGTATACCAAGATATCATCAATAAACACCACTACAAGGTCATTAAGATATTACTTGAAAACTCTATTCATTAGATCCATGAAGGCAGATGGTGCATTAGTCAATCCAAAAGGCATAACTATAAACTCGTAATGCCCATACCTGGTTCCAAATGTTGTTTTTGGAATTTATTCCTTTTTCACACACAACTGATGATATCTAGATCGAAGGTCAATCATTGAAAAATATTTATCTCCATTAATTTGGTCAAATAAATCATCAATGCGAGGCAGGTGATACTTGATTTTTATTGTTATAGCATTGATATCCCTGTAGTCAATGCACAACCTCATAGATCCATCTTTCTTATTAACAAAAAGAACAGGGGCTCCCCATGGAGAAACAATAGGGAAAATAAATCCCTTATTAATCAATTACTCTAGTTTTTTCTTTAGTTCCACTAATTCCATGGTGCCCATTCTATAAGGGGTCTTCGATATGGGCCTTGAACCAGGAATTAAATCAATGGAAAAGTCAATTTCTCATTCTAGAGGATTTCTATGTAAATCTTCTAGAAACACATCAACATATTCTTTCACAATACATAAATATTCTATTTGAACATTTATTTCCTCACCCAGAGTTATTTCATTCTCTTCCTCCCCAATAATTGAATTTAGTTGAGCTACTGGGGGTGGATCTGGATAAAAATTAGTTGGTGACATTTCTGCTCTAAAGATAAGGTACTCTTTATCATTATCAAGAATTGTAACCTCCTTCTTATTACAATAAATTTTCGCATCATGGTCTGAAATCCAATCCATACCAAGGATTATATCAAATTCAATCATGGGTATGACAATGAGATTAGCAGATAAAGAACATTTATGTTCCCTAATGGGAACTGATTCATAGAACTTTGTTGCGATGCTACTCCCCTTAGGTGTTTTTACTAACAACTCCCTTGTTAAGTCAAATTGAAAATATTTAAATTTCTTAGCAAACTGGGAAGATATGAAACAATGCGATGATCCAAAATCAAATAAAGCATTGGATAAACTTGAGGAAACCATTAAATTACCTACCACCATGTCTTTCGGAGCTTTAACCTCTGCAGTAGTTATCGTATAATCTTGGCCTTGATACCTTGTCCTTTTTTGAGGTAATTTTCCCTAACGCTTTGGACATTCATTTGAATAATACCCCCTTTCTCTACAATTGTATCATTCAACATTGACAGCCTCTTTCTTCCCCTTGCAATCACGAGCTTGGTGGCCTTTTTCACCACACTTGTAACAGACTCCCATTCCTTTCAGGAAAGTACCGGGGTTTTTATTCCCACATTTACTGCAGGATGGATATTAAACTTTTCAATTCATCCCCTTATTTCCATTTCCAGAGTGTTTAGCCTATCTTTTCTTCTCTTTCTTTTCTTTAAAGTCCTAAGACTTAGAGAATTACTTTTATGTCTTAATAGCACATGAGACAATATCTTCGTATGACAAGAAGGATTGTGAGACTAATGATAGTCGGAGAAATGGTTTTAACCCATCAAATAAGCGATCAATATTACTCCTTGGTATATGTATATAATTTGTTGCATGCCTTGATAGACTTGTAAAGGTAGCCTCATACGTTGCGACATTCTCATCCTCCTTTTGCCTCAGTCTCAGAAATTTTCTTTCCATATCCACTCGATGGTCACGAGGAAAGTATTCTTATAATAAAAGCTCTTTAATCTCTATATATTCCATATTTGATACTTCATCATCTTCCTTTGTGTTTTTAATCAATGAACACCATTGATCTGCATCTCCCGTGAGGAGATAAACTGCCATGAAAACTTTTTCTCTTTCGCTACTCCCCAAAGCGTGAAATATTTTCTCTAAAGAATTTATCGATTGCTAAGCTACTAATGGATTTGTACTCCCATTTAATGTTGGTGGTTTTTGCCTAATGAAGTGGTCTAACATTGATCCTCCATGTTGTGGATTAGGGTGCTCCATACAGGTAATGTTATTATTCATAACCTAAGTGAGTTGTCCTAGTATGGTAATAAGCTGATCAGTACCAGTTGCTTCACCAGCTCTACTATGAATATCTTCAGTAGGAGGTCAATCCCTACATGGATTATGTGTGTTGATATGGTTTCCATTCCTTCCACTAGGTTCCATTTTAAAACAATGGCATACACAAGATTAGTTTATGAATCACAATATATAAATCCAAACATGTAAAACAGTTGACATAAATTCAATAGTTTATGGATATAATACATAATAAAAATGTTTTCTTTGAGGAATTATATACTCATAAACCCTTAATAATGGTTTGTAAGGAAAATGAGAATTATCTTAAGCATATCCCCTAGGAGTGTCGTAATCAAGAGTGCAGTAAGGCCCGTTGTCGTGCACCAGTTCACATTCGAGTCTATCTCAAAGCGGTGTTTTCAGGTTTTAACCCTAGGTACATCTGTGCCAGAGCTGCCTCTACCTACTCGTATCGAGACAGGGATATATTGCTTTGGAAAACTCACAAAATATTTACAATACCAAAATTCTAGGAAGTTATTCTATACAAATCCTCAAATTCTATATTAGGATAATGTCCTCTAATCAGAGTTTTTTCTAAATCTAGCTTCCAAGGTTTATACTAAAATTCATCTTATACCAACTATAACGCCATGACCCTAGATACCCAGAGTCGGTACATTATTACATAACATTGACATGATCACAAAAGATCATGTCTCGAAAGAACGATTAGTTTAATAGCCTTCGAAATACTAGATACATTTATAAGTTTTACATTACATTATAAAATGAAAAACTACAACAACATATTCTCCATAGGCCACACTCATATCCCATATACTATCCCTGTAGATCATTCATAATATACTTCTCCACATCCTAGGAAAAATAAAACATAGAAAGGGGTGAGCTTATATGCTCAGTAAGGATAACAATATAGCGGAAAATTTCATAAACAAGTATAAACATTTAAGGCAATGTATAAGACTAAAAAAGCCTTTTAAACTTAAAATTAAGAATAATATGTCAAAGATAAAATAAAATAATTCCATTTAATTATTCACATGGATATTCTAATAGTCAAATAATTACATGCAATATCAATAACCACTTTCATAATGATGGAATGCATAATACCAGACTTCATAACCACATAGTCAAGGCCTTGTGCCAAGAATAAAAATAATATTTGTTCAAGGCCTTGTTCCAATACACTATTTTGTCTCATGAGATCTACCGATGCATCGAGGTGGCTATAGAAGGCTTCACCCGTAACTTACTAAGTCCAATGCATTCCTCATATGAAAATTTTTAAACATAACATAAACAATTGTATTAAAACTGGTATACAAAATGTCTATACTTTATCCATAAACCGAGAATGGTGTAAAAACAACACATCCATAGTCAAACATATCATAAAAACATCAATACAATATATATGTTTTGTATCATAATAAATCAACTTCAAATAAGCTTAAAATCCTTCAAAGGATGTTGACATAGATGAAATCAAAACGTTTTTTGAGAAATATCTCTTTTTATTTTGAAATAATTTACAATTCATATAATTATAAAATAAAAAATTTATTTTGAAAATAATCATATAATATAGTAAGGGAATCTTTGACGATGTTATAATGACATAAAATAGTTGCACCTGCTGTATAAGTTAAAAAAAACATTCTTACCTTAATTTTGTCGAAAACATAATAAGGTACCCTATTTGGAAAATGGCCTAAAGATTCCTTTCAAACCATTTTATAAAAATTAAAAAAAAGGTATAAATGACTATAACCCATAGTCTAGTGGTTGCACCCAAATTTACCCTACACGTATGCGGTCGTTGAAGTACATGTAGGGGTCGAATCCACATGGACCGAAGAAGTAACCTTGAGACACTATGATTGGATGCGGGATTGGCTATAAAGTGGCCAAATATGTTTTTAATTGATTTGAATAAATGATGATTTGATTTAAAGAAAAAAAGAAACAAAATGACTTTAATTAAAAAAATTAAATAAGATGAGTCGATCCTAGGTTGTCTCTAGTTCTTGATTAGATATATTTGATTTTTGTTGGATTTTCTATTAGTCGGTTCAAGAGGTATCCATTAAATGAAATAATTACTCAATATCATTCTATGATTTAATTAATACACAATTTCAAGGCTAATCATCAATTCACTTAGTGGGCCAATTAAATGAGAACTCCAAGTAATTGGATCGTATTAGCACTCAAAATGTGTTTTTGTTAAAGTCGGTGAAAACAAAGAAGAAGATATATCAAAGAAAGGAACTCCTAAAATGAAGAACAAATTTAAGAGTTTAAGATCATCAAATAACATTCAATCCAACCCATGAAACTCCCTAGGATCAACCCTTAAAAGGTTATCCCTCCATTTAAGCTATTCTATCAATGAAAGTGGGTAGTCGACTTAAAGAAGTGGTACTGATGAAGAAAAATATTGAAAAATGAACACTCCACCATTGTGTGATCAATTCACAAGTGAGGGTGTGAATAAATTCACACTTTGATTCAATGGTATCAATGTGTAAAAAAAGAATAAGATAAGAAGAAGAAGAAGAAGAACTTTTATTAAAATACTAAACGTGAAATAAGAACCTACATAGGAAAACTTGACGATGTGATTACAGATTGAAAGCAGGAAATTACAATTGAAAGAAATACAATGGATGAAAGAAAAACTCATATTGAAAGAAAAATATTAGATAATTATTCCCATCAACACCAGTGCCTTATATATGCATATTAGGAGCCTTAGGTCCACCCCCAAACAATAAATTCACCCCCCAAAAATTAAGAGAGTCAAAAGGATAGTGAATAATCGAAAGGAAATTAACGTTACAAAGTTGACCACAAAACCATCCAGATTCATCCTCTATTTTGATGTGTGAGTCTGACACTTAATACGACAGAACCTGAATGTTTCATAAATAATAAATATCTTATTCCATATGTCTTATAGACGATCTCAAAATTTCAGGTGATTTGGTTCATCTGTTTTGGAGTTACATTCAAAATGGTGGGCTGTTTTTATGAGCATTATGCTATGGCCCACCATTTTAATTCTAAATTTCACCTCCTTGTATCTTATTGAAATATTATGAATTAGCTCTGACCAAATTTGAATAAAATGATCCTCATATTTGTATCTTTATATTTTATAAATTTGAGCTTCATTGGGATTGGTTTTTGGGCCCCACATTTGCTTGATGGGCCTTAGGCCCATTATGCTTTTTCCAGCAAATTTCTGAATTCAGTCGCAAAAATCTCCATCTTCCCTTGGGATTCATCCATCGGACCTAAAAGATAAACTGTTCCAAATAAGGTGATAAATCATATACCAAAATATCAAATTCATAAAATGAATATAATACTATCCAGAAACTGATTAATGATTGGGCCCAAATTTTCATTGTGAACATTAATTGCATTTAAGACGAGAAATGAAGTTCTATTTATATAATGCACTGAAAACAATGTTTTATGGACATTGGAAGAATAAATATAGAGATATTAACAATGGATATTAGCCACATTTAGTGACTAATCACACCCCCAACTTAAGTTTTGCTAGTCCCGAGAAAAATATATTACAAATATGAAATTCGAATCCCCTTTTCTCAAAACATTTTAATACACATTGCTCACCCAAATATCTCATACCAAAAAAAATTATGAAATCCATCAAAATCATTTAAAATAAGCTAGGTCCAAAATCATATCCCAAGACCAAGCCCATTCCTTTGTTCAAATTCATCGCCACATTTCATCTAATTTCAATTAAGCTTGATAAAGTGTTGTGCATCACAAAAGATATGGGGCCCATTTTATTATTCAAGGGAAAAAAATGGAAGCGCTAGGTGGGAATCACATTAAACCTTAAGATGAGTATCCATTTTTTTATTTTTTTTGTTTGTTTTTTTATTTGTTTAACCACAATAGATATGAAAAGACTAACTCTGGGCAAGACAACTATGGAGTCACGATCCCCAAGTGTTGAACGCCACACATATTGTCAATTACATGATCTAAAATAGAGATATAAAGCCTAACTCTAGGCATGAAAACTATGGAGTCACAATCCCCAAGTTCCAGATGCCACACATTTGGAAAAAACATTGCTCTATGTGGTTATTATTTTTTTTAATTTTTTTTGTTTTTTTGGATACTCAAATTGAACTAAAAGTGACCCCAGAACCCTATTCTATAATTAAAGGGACCCAACAACCCAAATTTACACCCACGATCCAGTAGACGTGCATTGTGGCATTTTTATTAAGTGGATGAAAATGTAAACTTTTAAAAATCACATCGTAAAACCGCACTTTCCAAAAACTATTCTCACGAACTTAAACTTGCATTAAAATCAGAATCAAGGCATGAAAAATTATTTGATATACAATTTCATAGTTTGAAATGTGTGTTATAATGTTCAAGGTTAATGGAATTTTTCTTTCCATGCATGTTCTTATAAAAAAATCATTTTTTTATTTCATCTCCTCCCAATTTAGAATAACACTGTCCCCAGTGTCTAAAGAAAAGAAAAGTTAGAAGGGGGTAGGAGAGGACTTCAAAGAGTTAATTAAAAATGATGAACATGGAACAAATTCACATGGTTTTTGAAGTTGAAGTTCATGATGCTCCAGATTACTCCTTTGATCTCTTGGGGGATGTAGGCACCTCCTGTATTGAACATGTATCACCCAAAATAGTTCCTGAACCATACAAAGAAGAAAAAAAAATACAAGACAAACAACACAATGATTTATTTAATTCTAAGTATCATCATTTTTATGGTTTTCCCTGTTTTTTTTAATTTTAAAAAAACAAACTGATGATAAATTGTCTTCTTTATATTTTTTGGGTAAGGTATTACTCAGGGATCACACCGTGTGACACGGATGAATACGGTGCTCCCATTTCATACCCATCCTTAATCATAAAATAAGAACATGTCAACAATCTATTTTTTAAATACCTACAAAAACATAAAATAAAATAAAATAAATTGATGATACATTGTCTTATTTAAAATTTTTAGGTAAGGTATTATTCAGTGATCACACTGTGTGACACAGATGAATACAGTGCTCCCCTTTCATACCCATCCTTACTCATAAAAGAAGAACATGTCAACAGTCTATTTTTATTTTTATATTTTTAAAATATCAAAATGATTTATTAATCCTATTTGAAAAATAAATATGATTCCAAAAATATTGGAAACATGAAAACCACGGGTTGCCTCCCATGTCGCGCTTTTGTTTAACGTCATTAGCTCACATTGTACCCCCAACTTATCCAATTCCAACTTTCGACATTTTAATTAACCCATCTTTTTCCACTTCAATAATATTGATATTGATTATTTTTTTGAAATTTGTTTTGTGTAAAATCCTATTTTCTACAATGATTGGTAAAATCCAAGGAATATCTAAAATGATTGATCGAGTTGCATCTATAGTATTGCCTAAAACACCAAGGATCATTCCTACATTATTGGTTTCATGAGATGGATAAATGAAAACTGAAAGGTCTTGTTTGTACCCTATAAAGGGATAATTTAGTGGGGACGAAAAGTTATTAATTTTGAGGTTGGATTGATTGAATTTTCCTAAAAAATATTTTAAATTTGAAAAATAACTTTCTTCTTCAAAAAGTTTAGAAATAATCAGTTCATTTTGAAATTGTGATTCCTCCTGAAAATTGTCTAGTTGAATGTCAGGAATGGGTATAGACTCAATGTTTGTGATTTCTCCAAGTGGTTCAATGATTGGTGCTTCTGAAAATTTATTAATGGAGTTATATTCAGGAAACTCAATCCATGACGTCAAATGTTTCTCTTTTGAATCCAAAAAAATCAATTTCCTCCTAATTTAAAGACCCTTCAAAAACACCTCGATCCTCTCCATTTATCCCAAATCCTAAGTATGGTTCTTTAATAAAGGGAAGAGGGTTTTGTGTGTTACAAGATTCTTCTATCAATATTGAGGAAGATATGGATTGAGTGGGAATGGGGTCCACACAAGTTTTAATTCTTTGTAGTTCTAGTCTAAAACTTGATACCTCTGAATTCATTTTTTCCATTTGTTCACACAGTTTTTGAAGAAATTTTTTAGGATTAGGATTGATAGATGTTTGTAAATCATGTACTTCCTCAATATTTACCTTTTCAATTATTCTTGATAGGTATGGAAATTTATCTTTTAAACATTTATCATCACAAAGATCGTTCATGTTATCGGGTGTGGTGTATTCATTTAAAGGTTGATCAAAGTAATTAAAAAAATTGGTGATTCCCCATGTGGATTTTCTAATTGATTCCATCCGGATTTTGTGAATGGATATTGTTGATCATACTCCATTGGAATCATTAGGAAAATTTGAATCGTGATTTTCGGGAGTCGGAAAAAATAGAAAGGGGAACAGGGAAGAGAAATGGGGACGAGAAAAGAGAAATGGGGGAGAATAGAAAGATGTTCTAAGGTGACTTACTTGGTCCCCTGAAACGGTTCCAAAATTTGGTTGTGCCCAAATTTAACCTACAGGTATGTGGTCATTGAAGTACATGTAGGGGTAGAATCCACAGGGACCGAAGAAGTAACCTTGAGACCCTATGATTGGATGTGGGATTGGCTATGAAGTATCCAACTATGTTTTTAATTGATTTGAAGAAATGGTGATTTGATTTAAAGAAAAAATGAAACAAAATGACTTGAATTAAAACAATTATTTAAGATGAGTCGATCCTAGGTTGTCTCTACTGCTTGATTAGATATATTTGATTTTTGTTGGATTTTCTATTCGTCGGTTCAAGAGGTATCCATTAAATGAAATAATTCCTCAATATCATTCTACAATTTAATCCATACAAAATTTCAAGGATAGTCACCAATTAACTTAGAGGGTCAATTAAATGAGAACTCTAAGGAATTGGATCGTACTAGCACTCAAAATGTGTTTTTTTAATGTCGGTGAAAACAAAGAAGAAGATAAATCAAAGAAAGGAACTCCTAAAATGAAGAACAAATTTAAGAGTTTAAGAACATCAAATAACATTCAATCCAGACCATGAAACTCCCTAGGTTCAACCCATAAAAGTTTATCCCTCCATTTACGCTATTCTATCAATTAAAGTGGGTAGTCAACTTAAAGAATCCGTATTGATGAAGAAAAATATTGAAAAACGAACACTCCACCATTATGTGATGAATTCACAAGTGAAAGTGTAAATAAATTCACACTTCGATTCAATGGTATCAATGTGTAAAAAAAAAATAAGATAATAAGAAGAAGAATAAATTTTATTAAAATACTAAACATGAAATAAAAACTTACATGGGAAAACTTGAAGATGTGATTACAAATTGAAAGCAGGAAATTACAATTGATAGAAATACAATGGATGAAAGAAAAACTCAGATTGAAAGAAAAATATTAGATGATTATTACCTTCACCACCAGCTCCTTATATAGGAATATTAAGAGCCTTAGTTCCACCCCCAAAAATAAATTCACCACACAAAAATTAATAGAATCAAAAGGAGGGTGAAGAATCAAAAGGAAATTAACGTTACAAAGTTGACCACAAAACTGTCCAGATTCATCCTCCATTTTGATGTATGAGTTTGACACTTTATATGGCAGAACCTTAAGGTTTCATAAATAAGAAATATCTTCTTCCATGTTTGTTATAGAAGATCTCAAAATTTCAGGTTATTTGATTCATCCGTTTTGGAGTTACGTTCAAAATGGTGGGCTGTTTTTATGAGCATTCTACTATGGCCCACCATTTTAATTCTAAATTTCAGCTCCTTGTATCTCATTGAAATATTATGAATTATTTCTGACCATAGTTGAATAAAATTATCCTCATAGTTTTCTCTTTCTACTGTATAAATTTGAGATTCATTGGGTTTGGTAAGTGGGCCCCATATTTTCTTGATGGGCCTTAGGCCCATTATGCTTTTTCCAGCAAATTTCTGAATTCATTTGCAAAAATCATCATCTTAACTTGGGATTCATCCATCGGACCTAAAAGATAAAATGTTCCAAATAAGGTGATGAATAAAATCCCAAAATATTAAATTCATAAAATTAATATAATGATATCTACAAATAGATGAATTATTGGGCCCAAATTTCCATTTTAAACATTAATTGCATTTAAGATGAGAAATGAAGTTCTATTTATGTAATGCACTAAAAACAATGTTTTATGGACTTTTTAAGAAAAAATATAGATATATTAAAAATTAATATTAGCCACTTTTAGTGACTAATCATCTAGTAAATAGTAAAAATTATTTTGAATACATTTTTAAGAAACATGAATGTGGATGATAAATAGGTCCTAGTAGATACTTATGTAAAAACAACCACAAATAATAAAGAGATTGTGAAATTAACCCTTACCTTGTACTTATCATTGGTGGAGGGTAGGTTCACCTCTTGTATAATAGTTAAATAATTGTTATTAAATTATACAAGAACTATATACCTAAATATGATATCATATATGATCTTCTAATATTGATTTGTTAATGATATTTTAGTAGTATCATCGTTTCAGGTGTTAACTGATTCATTTTACTTTATATGCTTTGTGACGTAAGTAATGTTTTTTATGGATAGAATGTATATTATTTATATTAATAATTATATTAAGTCTTTAAACATTATTTTTAATCATTAAATGAAAATTATTCTTGAATGGATATGACAGGGAATGAATCTCATCGTGTTTGTGGAGACGGTAATCCGTACGTACGTACGAGTGAAAATATCATTATTTTGATATTAAAATCATATATGATTGTATGGTATATAATATATACAGAATAATTATAATGTTATATTTATTATTTACATAATTTATACTCATGATTATACCCATCCAAATGATGAAGTGTTTGAATAACAAACTACACCACGACGTGGAGACGGTAATCCGTAAGTATGCACGTATGGGGACTTTATAATTTATAGGGTGGATAGAATAATGAATATGGTTGTAACATTTTAGTAATAACATAAAATTATAATAAGATACTAAATTTATTATTTTTGAATGGAAACAACGATGAAAGAGGAAGTGGAAGAAGAAAAGAACTTGAAAGAGGTGATGAAATATTTACCTCTTCTTCAGGTTCTTCCTTTTGATTTGATCAAAAGGGATCCTTAGGTTGGATTTATGAAAAAATTAATTACTCTAGGATAAAGTTAGGATAGTTGGGAGCATATTTGGGTTGGGTTTGGCCGAGAAAAATGTCTTTGAAGGTGTGAATTTGAGAGAAGGGGAAGTGCCCTTTTATAAGAGGGGTGAGGGCACCTTAAGAAAAGATTGAAATATTATTTTATAATAAAATTATTTTCGATTTATAATGGCTGAAAAATGAATTATATAAAGTATAAGGTGTGGATTGGTCTTAAAACCCTCAACCAATAGGTTTTAGACAAGTCTGGGTCACTATATTAACCTTATCTTTTAGATTTAACTCTTAGTTAAATAGTTTGACATTTTCCATGTGTCTTTGTATTTTTATTTTATATGGTTAATAAACTTACTATAAACTTCCAAGAGAACCCCAAGTGGTTAATTAATGATAAAAATATCATTATATAAGTTTTTTGGCCAATCCTTAGATTTTTAGGATTATTATATCAACCAATAATATTGTATTTTTTTTAAAACTCATTTAGGTCAATTTTGACATTATTTAATAATTGATTTTTGTTAAAGTTATAACGTCTTTATTACTTATAACTAAATATATTTTATCAACCTTAAAATTTAATATTAACCTATAGAATTATTAGAATTTATTAAAAGTCTCAAATTAGATTTATTTGGATATTTATAATATCAATTATTTTAATCGTTCATTAATATGATAATTACTGCATCATCATTGTGTCATAAATAAATTTAATTATTTAATGTCTAAAAATTATAAATAAAATACCATTATTTATGAAATTATTTTATCTTTCTAATGAATATTTATAGTCGAATTTTATCTTATGTGTGACGCTATATTTAAAATGGTTTAGTTATTAAACATTGAATTTAACACTTTTAACTCATCTTTGAATTAAATAATAATAAATGTCCTAATCTAATCCATATGGACCTAAAGGATCATATTTTATTCCTAAGGTTGGTTTTTGTCGAATTACACTTATCCAATAGAATTAGGACATGTGTTAAGGTAATGACAATATAATTTTTACCCTTAATTACCATATTTACTTTTAACTATGGTAAATAATAGTTAAAAGTTACTATTCACCAAAAAATATTTTCATCTTATTGAACCACATTTTACTTACTGATATCAACTGTGTCTCTTAGATTTTTTAAATTCAACTCTCATAAGCGGTAAAATTAAGTTTTATACAAATTTGCTAATGCTCCTAGGAGGTGGGTAAAAGACTGTAAAAAGTTAAATGAAATTTTTATATATCTAAAATTATTATAAAATGACTCCAATTAATTAAATTGAACTTATATAGGTATTATGTATCTATTTTGACCTAAAATAAATTTAAATAAAATAAATTATTATTTAAATAAAAAGTCGGTTTTAAACAATAACTTAGTGTTTTCACTATTCATCAAAAATTGAATGTTTTCAAAAAATACCAAAAATTTACCCTATCTAATTTTGATATTCCGAATCCAAAAATAAAGTCCATTTAGAACGATAAAATTGATAAAATTTAAAAAAGTGGGTATTACTATTCACAACAGTGAGTTTGATTGGTTGCAGTGTGTTAGAATCTCAAAGTTGCGTACAATGCAAGCTATTGCATTATTCAAAGGGAAACGTACCGTGGAAGCTTGGGTTGTTACACCTAATGTTTTCCTTCACATCAAATGAGTGTGGTAATCACATTCATATATGAGAATGGTATGTCCAGGTAGGTCAAGATAGACCATAGCATCATGGGCTGAGGAAAGTATCATCCCATATTTCAAGTATTTTAATAGATGATTAGGAAACATGCGAGACATATTTCCTTCCTATGAAGGATCATTTTAGGGAAATTTTTTGCCTAATAAATATTTTGAGTTACCTCATAAAATATATGTAGAGTTTTTTATTGATCTAGTTCATGGTGAAACACCATTATCCATACCTCCTTACAGGATGGATCCTACTGAGCTTTAAGAACTCAAGAGGTAGCTATAGGACCTATAATCTAAGGGGGGTTATATAGCCTAGTTCTTCTCCATCAGGTGCACCAAACATTTTTTTCAATAAGGTGGATGAAAAAATTTGACTATTCATGGATTAATAGAAATTTAATTAGCTTACGGTTAAGAGCTATTACCCTTTTCCTCATATAGATGACCTGTTTGACCAGCTCTGAGGAGACAGAGATTTATCAATGATTGATTTGAGGTTGATCTATCATCATGTAATGGTACAATGATCATATATACCATGTATTTACTTCCATATTAAATATTTCTTGTGCGAGTATTTGGTAATGTTGTTCTGTCTCATGAATGAACTAGCAGTTTTCATGGCTCAGATGAATTGAGTTTCCACCCACATATAGATTTCTTTTTGGTTATCTTTGCACGTGATATCTTAGTGTTTTCTCAAACTCGACATGATAATTTCAAACACCTTGAAACCATATTTAATACATTTATAGAGCATAGGTTTTATTCCAATCTCATAAAATTTCATTTCTAGATCGATAAAGTTCACTTATTAGGTCACATCATCTCATAGGTAGGATTGTTTATAGACCTAGAGAATGTAAGATCTATGATCTCTTGGGATAATCCCAAGAAAAAATTTAAAATATAATGTTTCTTAGTATTAGATGAATATTATATGAATTTTATTTAGGATTTATCACACCTTGCATAACCTCTCATGGGATTGACCAAGAAAAGTGCTAAATTTTCTTGGTTTAAAGCACGTATTCTAGAAGTTTAAAGGAATAATTTATTTAGTGTCAATCCCGATTCTACCTAACCTGGTAGAGTATATATGGTTTATTTTGATGCATCAAGAATTGGTCTGAGAGAAGTTTTGATTTGAGCATACTAAGTAATGGTGTACGAGTCTCAATAATTGAGGCCTCATGGTCAAAAATACCCAAAACATGATCTTAATCTGACAATAATAGTTCATACCTTAAATTTTTGGAGACATTATTGGTTGGGAGGGTGGTTGATAGTATACATGAACTATAGAATCCTCAAATACATATTCACTCAGTGTGATTTGAACCATAGAAAGTGAATATGGTTTGAATACCTATAGTAATTTGATTTTTTAGCTTGATTATATTCCTAGGAAATGCAATGTATTGACTGATGCTCTGAGCCATATGACTTAGAGACATGCAGCCCAAAAGGCTAGTAGTGAATGAAAGTTGATGGATTTGTGTTTTGATATACATTTATAAGTGTAGTAATATCTCATATTACCTATACTTATATTTTTATCAGTTACCTGATCGCTTCAGGATGGGGTGAAGATGGAAAACTTTTTGATCCATAGGGCTTAGTCATAAGAAAGAGAAATTCAGGAGAAGTTCCACCACCTATTTGGGTCATTTACGAGGATAAGATCATACACATTCATGTGTGTGTTTGGGTTTATATGGACCTGTTAGAGGAGTTGATATAAGAATCTCACATCCTTTAAATGGGTAGTACATCCCAAACTTTATATGGTGTATCATGAATTACACCGCCAGTATTGGTGGCCGTGTATAAAGAGATAAATATCATGTTTTTGTTACAATGTGTTCCACCTATCATAGTTAAAGTTGAAACACCAGTTACCTAATGGATTGTTAAATCCATTACCAATATCGAAGTGGAAATGGGATGATGCCACTATGAATTTTGAGAGGGTTTTTCCAAGGTCAACTCAAGGAAGTGATGTAGTATGGGTGATCATTGATAGGATGATGAGGTCTCCAACTTTCTACCTATTCAAGAGACCTTCAAAATAGATTATCTTGGGAGGCTCGACATCCATGATATTATACGCCTTTATGGGGTTTCACATGCGTTTGTATTAGTAAGGATTACCATAAGGATCTAAGTTCATTGTTTCTTCTTATGAAATCCTACCACTCTCAGACCGATGGTCAATCTGAGCATATGATACAAGTGTTATAGGATATACTCTAATCATATTTCCTATATTTTTGAGGTTATTTGGGGAACAATTTGTCTCTTTTTGAGTCCCCTTACTATAAAATCTTCCAAGATATGATATCCTTATGTGTCCTTTTATGGTAGGTCATTCCATTCACCCCTATTCTTGTTAGGGGTATGAGAGGTAGTGCTACTAAGACCTCATCTCATTCATGATACTTCAAAGTAGGTACAACATATCATGAAGCATATGTATACATCTCATTCTATGTATAATTCTTATATTGATCATCAATGATGAACTATGTTGTTTGATTTTGGGGATCAAGCCTTCTTGTGTGTCACCTAGGTTGGGTTCTCGATAAATTCAGAGCTAGGGAATTTTATCTCCTAGATTTTTTAGACATTTTTATATTCTAGAGAGGGTTAGAATTGTGGATTATAAAATAACACTATCTCAAAGATACTTGGTTATACATGAAATCTTTCACATTTTCCAATTATATCATTATCATTCAGACCCATTACATGTTCTTTATCTTGACAAGATTGAATTGGAATTTTATTCCTCCTTTGAGGAGTATCTTATTCATGTCATTTATTGATGCATGAATTCTCTCTAGGGAATGATTTTTCCCTAGTATGGGTTCTATGGATGTATGTTCGTGTATAGGATGAGACATGGGACAGAGAGGTCGATGTACAAGCTTAGTGGCTGATATTATTCTCGGATGATGATTGAACACCCTCAGGGGAACAAAGGGTGAGTTGTTTTAAGGAGGGAAGGTTAAAATATCTCAAATTTTCTAAGAGGAATGGATCATTTTAATTTCAGTGTAATTTTTATTTTTACTCTAAAAAAGGTGCATAAGAAAATATGGATGGTTTGAGAGGTGTTTAGATTCATTCGGTCCTCAAATCTATGAAATTTAGTGGGATAAGGTGAGGAACACAGTTAGATCTATTATTCCCTTCAACCATGAAAGCTATATCTGGTTCTATGTGGCTATTTTAGTTTTGTAATGGAGGCCGCATGGTCATGCAAGAAGTTGGAAAAATATTTCCAAGCTAATTTTCATAGTGTTCATATATTTTTTCTAACTCTTCCCAAATCATTACAGGGGTGTTCCATATGGATAGTGATAGGGTGTGGTTAGCGCATAGTTTGTCCAACCATGTGGAAAAACCCTACACCCCTAAAAAAGTAGTGAAATTATATTTCTACCCCCATGTCCCTTAAAATAGTGACCATTCTTTATTTTAACTAAATGGATAGTAGCTTTTACCCACATGAAGCTCCTCATACCTCTCCTCTAGGATTGGTGATATCTTCTTCCTCTAGTGTCTGATTAATGTTTTTTTTCATCTCATTTCATTCCCCTGGTTAATAATACGATTCTTATTTTTTTGTTTCTTCAGTTATCCAACAATATTAAATTCTAAATCTATACAAGCTAATATTTCATATTTTTAGGGTTTTTTTAGTTTATTTCATTCTCCCCATTTAATCCCATATCTTAAGAAGATATCAGATGAGGAGTCATCTGCTGATATAAGGTAGGTGGTCTAGTAAATTTCACTTAAATATTTGTTTTTATAGTGTATACCATTGTTCCACATGATGGACCTTCCTTATGTTTCCAAAAAAAGAGTAAATACTTTATAAATTAAATATTACTTATTAAAGATACTCTCATATACCCTATTTGTCATCATAGGTCATCTACCTAAACTAGTACTACCCATTGGTCTGTGTTGATTAAATACTCATGAGATTCAAAATGGTTGTATGACCCAAAACACTTTCTTAGAGGTTTTTTTTTTGTTTCTAAATTATTAATTTTTTAAATGAATTAAATGAAATTAAAATGATAATACTATATACCTAGGACTTTGTTAAATTAACAGTGATACCATGACTAAATTAGATTAAATGAAAAAATGAATTGAGTTGTATAATTCTTTTTTTCCATTGTTAATATACTAAATGAAATGTTTATTTATTATTATTAAGCCCTAGATACTAGTAGATGTGAAATGTTTAAGGGATTTATTGATCATGATTATGTACACTTCCTTGACATTTTATGTTGAGCATGCCATTTCATATTGTTTATTGAGATGTTGAACATGATGTTTTACATTGTTCACTGTCACATTGGACATGAAATTTCATGATCCTTCAGCTAGTATGTTAAGAATGAAGATTAAAATTATTGAATGATATTTTTCAGACATGAATTTCACTATCCCCAAATAAATGTTGGGATGATTCCCCACTTTATAGTATAAGACTCTTATGATTATGCTAGGACACCACGGTCTTACGCCTCAAGTCCTGGATAGTACTATGTAACTATGTGCGTGTGTGTGTGTTTACTAACACACACACACACACACACACACACAAACACACACACACACACACACACATATATATATATATATATATATGTTTGGTGAAACATGTTTAGAGACATTGTGGATTGGTCTGAAGTAAGTAGTGTCAGATGAGAATCCTTGAGGGAACCAACCTGGCTGGGTTTTGTTTATCTTATAACATTCCTTTATTATTATACCTTCACACTGCTCTTTTAAATACACTAGCTAGAATCATGATTGGAACCATTTGTGGTGGCCTAAAAAGTTTTAATCACACTTTGTTAGGACCTCTGTTTGGTACCTGGGTATACTTTATGGATGCAGGTAGGGACAAAGTCAAGCACACAACTATGGATGCTTGATTTATAGTAATTGGATAGAGAATGTGATTAGAGGACCAACCTATTTAATTTTTTTATTTTGTATAGAATGTATTGTGTATGCCTACTTACCTATGTACTTTTTATCCCCTATTTTATAATATTATATAGACAATAAATCCCCAATTTTTATATGATACAAGATATTTTTTTTGGGTAATATTTATTGGGATGATTTACTTGAGCTTCTATTTTCTCGTTATGCGTCTATTGTTGTGATATAATGATTCCATTGTTTTATATATTATCTACTATTGTGTTCCACTATAATTTTGATGGTATAATCTCCCCACCATACCACCATTTACCCTCACTACTATTTATTAGCCTCTGCCATATGGGGAGGATGCATGAGGTCATGTCAACAACCAGGTTCGGTCACTTATGAGTGAACTGGGTCTAGGACATCACACATAGAAAAGAAAGTGGATCATCATCAAGGTTTTCTATGATGTCCCATATTAGTTACTTATTATGAAAATATTTGGAATTTTATGGTTCTTGAGATAACTAGACTCAATTTCATCTTTGGCATGAACTGGTGGAATAATTACAGGGCCCACATTTACTACTATGGGAGACAAGTTTCCTTTATTAAGACTAAGGGAGAGAAGTTTGTTTTAATAGGTTAATTAGATGTTGGAGTGGGAATAATGGGCCTAGAACTAAGTTAGTGTGAAGTTAATATAGTATAGATAGTGATAACATTTCTTGTGGTAGATCAGGAAGTACCACCATCCACTTTTCCTCTTATTGTGGAACTTTATCAGGACGTCTTCCCTGAGTAATTATTTAGAGTTCCTTTTAGTAGAGTAGTTGATGTTGATAATGAACTTTTTCTAGGAGTGAAACCCAAATCGATTATTTCATATCATATAGTGTTGGATTTGTTAAAGAAAACTAATGTGAAACTCAATGATTTATATGCGAAGGGTTTTATCAGACTGAGAAAATCTCCTCTGGGTTCTCCAGTGTTGCTCATATAGAAGGTAGCCAATAGTTTTATGTTGTGTGTATAATACAGAAATATGAACCAGGTGACCTTGAATAGTAGATAAATTTATTTTAGTATTGGTTAATTTTTTGATCAATTGAAAATAACTCAGTGGTTCTATAATATTTATCTATGATTTTTCCACCGCTAGCTTTGGGTAAAAGAAAAGTATAGTCCCAAGAAAAAATCCAATAGTAGATACAAACTATATGAGTATATTTTAATGAAATTATGTTTAAAAATGCACAAAAATTGTTCATGGATGTCATGAAAAAGAACATCCTTACATATCTTAACTCTCATTATGATTTTTTTTGATTATATCTTCATATAATAAAAGATCTCATATATGAATAATAGACACCTAGAGATTGTGTTGGGTAATATTTGATCACATAATATATAATCCAAACCCTTTAAGTTTCACTTATTGATATAGGAGTTAATATTTATAGGGAATGTGACCTCTAAAGAAATAATTTATATTTACCCAGATAAGGTAGAGGTTTTCATGTCTTGGGAACACCTGAGAAGTTTTTTTGAGATTAGAATAATCCTTGGTTCAACTACATATTAAATACAGTTAACTCAATACTTATCCTAGTTGATAGTGACTATTAATGATCATATCAGGAGGATATTGGTGTTCAAGTTAATAGAATAGTGTGAAGAGTCCTTTCTATAGCTGAATAAGATATTGAAATCAGCTCTAATTTTGGCCTTACATGAGCTAGGTATTGGATATGTTGTCTACTTTGATTCCTCATGTGTTATTTTTGGGGTTGTGATAATGTAGAGGGATCTAGTAGTGGTATATGGTTCTTGATATCTATTATCACATGAGTGGAACTACCCTACACATGAATTTAAATTGGTATTTTCATCTCTTGATCTAAATTATTGGCACCATTATCTCTTTAGTGGGATATTTTTCATATACACGAACAATAAGAGATTACATTATATTTTCTCTTAGTAAGATTTGAATCTATAAAAGTGGTGTGAGTTAGTGTGTCTATAGACCTTTTATTTCAATATGGATTATAATATGGGGAAAGGTAATGTTGTTTTAGATTCTCTCAGTTGGAAAATGTAGAAAGTTAAAGAGATACCTTTTGTGGTGGAATGGAGTTTCCTGGGATTATTGGCTAAATGATTGGCAGATTCATATAATGACTTAAGGGTGATGACATGTGATTCCTTGGTTATCACATAAATGTTTTTAGACTATGTAAAGACCATCCAAGAGTTGGATCATGATTTTTTAGTGATGGAGGAACAATTGGTAGGACTAGAACCAATTCTAGGGTGGTCGATGGATAATGAAGATGAAATATTTGTACATGTAAGAGTTATCGTTGCTATTTATATGAGGTAAGAGTTGATAAGGTACTCCCATTTTTATCAGGAGAAGTGTACCTTGTTTAGTCAAAAATGTATCTATATATTGAGAGACACTTCTAGTGATAGAGAATGGATAGAGATATCATAGGCTTCATCTCTCATTTATCTACTTTTCAAATGATCATGGTAGAACATCATCTACTAGGAGGGTCACTGATTCTTATTATCATGCCTTTGTGGAAGTGGGATGAGGTGATGGTGGACTACATGATGGGTTTTCCAAAATGCTTGAGAAGTCGAGATGTTATTTGGGTGATAGTTGATTTGGTGAAGAAGGTGGAACATTTATCAAGGATCTATGAGACTCAATCTATTGATGGGATAAAAAATATTTATGTATTATAGATTGTAAAAATAAATATAGAACCTTCCAGTGTCATATCAGATAGGGAATAATATTTTATGTTGAAAATTTAGAAAGGCATGCAGAAGGCTTTGGGGACTCAGTTGAAGCTAAGAGCAACATATCATCTAAAGACCGATGGACAGTTAGATATAATAATCCAGATATTGGATTATATGCTTTGGGAATGTGTTCTAGACTTCAATGGAGCATGGTATGAACACCCAGTCTTGGTGGAGTTCCTCTACAACAAAATTTTCTAATATTTAATTTATATGGAACCTTTTAAGGCTCTTTGTAATAAAAAGTTTGCCTCACTACTTTGTAGGAATGAGGTGGGTGAGGTAGCTTTGGTTGGGTTGAGTATTGTTTAGGTTACCTATGAGAGTTGATTTGAAATAAGTTGGTTACCTTTAAAGTAGAAAGTGTTCATATGCCTATATAGGGAGGAAAAAATTGGATTTTACTATGGGAAACTGGGTTTTCTTGAAGGAATCACCTTGGTTGGGGAATCGTCATTTATAGAGGAAAGGAAAATTAGAACCACGGTTTGTGGTACCATTTGAGATCAACAAGTGTGTTAGATTAGTAGATTACTGACTAGATTTCCCTCCACGATATCAAGGTATTCATAATGTCTTCCATGCCTCTTAAAACTAGTTATATGAGCCCGATCTTGTGCATGTGATTTACTGCAATAGTGTTGAGTTAGAACTAGATGCTTCATTTTGAGAGTGTATAGTGTGAATTATAGACTAGAGAAACAAGTTGTTGAGGGGGGGAGATGGTAACATTTGTTGGAGTCTTATGGAATTATGGATGAATCCAAGAAGAGACATGGGGGTATGAGACTGATGTTTGAGTTAAATAGCCCAATATATTCTTATATGACCACTAAAGGGACTTCTTGAGGATGATATTTCAATATAGGGGTAGATTAGTGAAACCCTAGTATTTAAAAGGAATATCCTATAGATTGTTTTATAGGTGAAAGGTGGATGTTGAACTAAATTATTAGATAGAAGTAAATTCCCCAACATGGCACATATTCTGTGTCCTTGAGGGTGTGGTTGTGGAATGTTTAGGAAATTTTGGAATGAAATAACGTTTTTATGGTTCTAGTTATTTTGGAATATTTGTTTCATAGATCATTTCCATGATATGAAGGCTCAAAAGATGGATTTTAGGTTGTTCTTCTAATTTTGGTATGGTTGCACCATGGAGGGTGATTGAGGTGCAGTGTTCCTATAAGGGGTTAAAGGTTTTAGTGTAGTGATGACCATTTCATCATGGTACCATTCTTTAGTTTATAGGATCTCACGTGAGGCTCATCCTTGAGGGCTTGCAGCAGAGATTTCATGATGCCTTACCCCTTTGGAGATTGTAGTGGCTCCGGCCTTGGTCCCTCCTCCCCCACCGGGGGAGGGACCTCCGGCTTCTATCACAGGATTGGCTTCATCCTTTTCTCCCTTCTCAAATCCCGACATTCTTCCCTCCTTCCATCATATTTCTATTTTCCCTAAAGTTCCAGATTTGATAAACGGCCTTCCGAATCTATCAATCTCAACCTCGGTGATCAACGAAGATTTGGGTCTGCTGAACCTCTACCTGATTGCATGCTTCACGCAGCGGCGTCACTCGATGGATTCATTTTACAGGTACATTTTTGGGTCATGGGATTTACATGATAGAGCAACAGTGGGTCTGCTCGATTCTTGGCATATTTGGATTCAATTTGCCACTGAGGAGGATCTGATTAAATTCTAGTCCAGTTCCTCGCGAAGTTGCAATGGCCTCCTTTTTTTTACCTCTTTCGTTGTTCGTATGACTTCCACATGCATCGAGACTCCCCTTCAGCAGCAGTATGGGTTAGTTTTCCACCACTTCTTTTACCATTTCAAAACCTCGCAATTTTGAGAATGCTAGGCAACCTAGGGGGTAGATTTCTGTGTGCTGATTCAAGAACCAGGGTGCTCTGCCACCCAGTCTGTCCCCATATATGTGTGGAACTTGATGTCTCGAAGATTCCATGTGAGTTTTTGTGGATTATAGTGGAGGGAGATCTTCAGCACAAACAACCGGTAGTATATGAAAATTTGATTGACTTCTGTAATTCCTGTAAGAAGCTGGGCCATCTTAAGGTATTCTGTAGAAGTGGGAGGATGGATCCTAGACATGTTGTGGATGCAAGTGACGATGGAAAGGGGTTGTGTATGGGAGAAGGTAGCAGAAAATCTTTGGAAGTTGGACCAGTGTGCACCAATAGTGGTTTCAATCATAGCAAGGAACAGGAGATGGAGGCGCCAGGACTCAGTCCTGGCCTCACAACACATAATTCTATGAAAAAATTAATGGTCCCCTCTCCAATCCCGAAGGTTGCTTTGGTTTTTTTAATGATTAAAGAGAGACTTGGGGGTGTGAATTCCAGGGGAAATGGGTGCTAATGAGGTGGTACCCCTGGGTAAAGAAGTTTTAGGTTGTAGCAATGAGGTAAGGAAAGACCTACACTTGCTTTTGGAAGGAGACTCAACTGGAGGTAACAATGACCGAGTGAAGGAGGCTCACCTGGAGGTAACAACAATGCATATGGATCCAATTAATGCAGCCAATGCTTTAGAGGTGATTGAGGGACCTTGTGAGGACCAAGAATCCGGTGGGCAATCCCAGTGTCTGGCTTTGAGAGACACATCAATGAAACTTCAATACATGGGAAGAGGCTATCAACAAATAGTAGCCTCTGAGGTGCCAAGGCAAGCCATACAAGTGACCCTTTCTTATGCGAAGACAGTTACAGGTGGGAGATTAAACATGGACCTTCAAAATCTGTTTTCAATGTTGGGTGACGATGAATGCCAAGCTACTGGGGATCTAAACAGGAATGAGGCTTCACATGAAGAGGACCACTTGGTAGATGTGGGTGAGTCCCAAGAGGAGATGGATGATGTTCTGGATGTCCCCGCGGAGTCTAAGGGAGTTTCTATTGTAGAAGAATATCTAAGATCATCCTCACGGAAGAGAAAGTTCATTACTACAGATTCTGATTGTTTTATCAAGACCAACCAGAGGGGGATACGTAGGAAGGAGTACTCTAACATACCCAGTCCTCCTATCATGAGGTCTGTAAGTAAGAGAAAGAAGCTGCCAAAGGATACTATAACTGTGACCAATTTGGATGCAGTGGTCAACTCATATAGAGACCCGGTGTATGCAGACGACGAGGATGGAGTCCCTGATATTTCCTCGGCAAATACGAGGGATCCTGGAAAACAATATGAGAGAATATCCATCAAAGATACCCAAAAACAGATATCATCGATGATGGAATGCATGGATATGATTTTGCACTCAGATGAAGAAATGGGAGAGGAAGATATGAATATGGGAGCATTGAAGAAGACAGGAAGAACAGTTCGTGTGATCAGTTCTAAGGAACACATTGAGTGGATTGATAGGCAGTCTTGTATTCTGCTTAAAGGATTCAATATGGGAAATATTGACATGGAGTAATTCACGAAATCTTGGGACAACATGGTTCTTAAGTATGAAGTCATTTTGAAGGACTACCCCGAATCCCAGGTAAATTCTATTCCATGGATATTGTTTAGGGAAATTGATTCCAATCGGCTCAAACTGTTCTTCAACAAATCTATTGTTTCTTTTGGGGTTTAAAGTTGTAAGGGTTCTCACTCCCCCCCCCCCTTAAAAGTGTTTTTGAAAAATAAAAAAGCAACATTGGATGGATATGATCTCACCATTGACCACAATTTAGATTTCAAACATTCTTTTGTCTAGGAACCATTATAGCATCGATGTCCCCAAAGCGCTATAGTTTTTACTAATTTGGGACGCATTGAATTATAGACCTAGGTGTTTTGTTGTGATTCTTGTTCGACTAGTTTTCCAATACATTCATGAGGCCCATCAAAACCTTCCATATTGAATCATTTCCTCTAAAATATTGTGTGGATCTAGGGAATAATTAAGAGAACTTACAACCCAACAACTCTTGTCTTCAACCCTAATGATAGAGGATCAACTCTAGGAGATTGTATTGAATTACTCTATCATTATAATTGGGTTTCCTTAATTATATTAGAATTAGTCTCATATATAATTTGATGTCACCATATCCTTATTTATTATTGTTTTAGAATACCTTTTTCATAAATCATGATTAGTTCTAGGTATTCTTTGAATGGGGTTTGATTTGGTCGGTGGATGACTGTGATTTGGGATTGTCTCTTGACAATAATGGTAATTAACATCAACCCAATTGAGGTAGTAAGTTCTATAAAATTATGACCCCTTTTATAATGATGTTGCATCAATATTGTTCCCATGGGTGTGCATGTAGCTCATGAGACCCATATTTTAAATTGATCACAAGTGTGTGTGTGTGACCCATGCTTGATTATGGTCACATATGTGTGTAAACATGGCTTTTGTGACTCATTATCAATGTTATTTGTTGTTCTAGTATATTTTATAACCTATTTTATGTGAATTTAAGGCCTTTGGAGGTTTTACTTTGAGTAGAAAGTGGAAGGTGGACCATTATGGCTTGGTTATTCCTTAGAGGGGGAGCATGTGTGACATGCGATGATGGTAGAAATGGAATGAGATGTAGGAAACTAGGTGTGATGGCCTTGTGGTACAAACCAATTTAGATACAGGGTATGATATCCTTGTGTCATCACCCATGACATAAATGTGTGGGGATTTCCTTGTGGTTTAACCCATGATAGAGATTGGTCTTGATGACCTTGTGGACTCGATAATTGCAGTCCATGTGGCTACTTGAGGATATATGTGGTGGCCTTTCGGATGACTATGATCATGAATTCTATTATTACTATTCTTCCGACATGAATTTGAATTAATCATGACTAGGGTTCACGGAATCTTGGTTAGTGAATGAATGTTTGACACATGATTGATTATTTCTTTATTGCGCATTTAATTTTTTTCATGGCATAAACCTCTTATGCATGTGCACTTATGCTGAGGATTTATTGGTAGTGTCCTACTGGGTTTATGTTCACACCCTAAATGGTAATATCTATTCATGGTTGGTCTTTATTATTAGGGATCAAATATATAGAAAGGGCCTAGCGATACAAAACTGAGGAGTTGGAGTTTGGTGTTCATAGGTGGTATTGGGGAAGACTCAGGGTAATGTCACAATGTCTTTATTTATTTTTCTGTTACTTTCTTATACTTTGGCTGAGAATACACATTTGGGGTTCTTGTTTATTTTTATTTTATTATTATGAGTTACTTTCCATGTTAAAAATTATAGCATTGATTTTTTTCATTGTGTAATTTTATATAAATAATATTTTCATAATATGATTCAGATGTATGAATTTTGTTACTGAAGGTATAGTCTCAACACTAAGGATGTTTGGACTCTCACTGTAAGTCAAAAACCTCTTATGTATGGGGAGGAAAACATGAGGTTATGTAGCTAACTGAACTAGATGGAGTAATTCAGTTCTAGGAATTACAGGGTTGGTTCACAATTTGTTAAATGGGGTTCCATTGAGTATACACTACCTCATTAGTTTTTTATTAATAAACTTAATTGTATTAATTATTATTTTGTTATATAAATCACTAATAAATAATTTATAATTGATTTTATAATATCCTTAAATTCAATAAGGTATCATTTATATGGGTGTTTCCTTGTGTGGGCTAGGACATAATGGTTGGGATTGGAAAAAGTGAAACATGCATCACTTATAAAGGGGATACATTGTGTGGAATGTAAAGGTAAGTGGTTATCAACTTTTATATGGGTTTATACATTGTTTGGATTGTATGTTGGGGTATAAAGGTTCGATCGAACTGAGATATAATCATAGGTGGGTTTGGTTATGTAAGGTGAGTCTAGTGAGTTCTATTAGAATCATAATGGCCCTTTTAGTGTTATTCAGTGATCACATTATTATTGATGGATATTTTACCCATGGTAAAGATAGAATTTAGTACCATTTAGGTTTCCATAATTTTACCTAATACCCTAATGACCTAGAGAGGTATAATGTGAAATTTTAGAACTTTTCCAATAAGTAATAGGATAAGTATAAGTCTAATATTTTGTTCCTTGAGTGAACCATTGATATTTATGTTACCAAGTTCGGTAACATTCAAGATAATGCTATGATTTTTGACAATGGAATTTATAGGTATAGTGTTACGGTGAAGGGAAATAAAATTAGGGTGGATTATTGAGTAAACTACAAAATAATAGATTTATCTTGGAAATTGTTGTTTTATATGGGCTAGGTATGAGTACTTTGACTAAGTCACAAAGTGAGGGGTGGATATTGAGTTGGGAATTGAGAAAATTACATAGACTAATTGGGTTATAAATAATTTTGAGCAAAGAACTATTGAGGGGAGTGTATTGTGTGGTTAAAGGATGACAAGTTAATATAATAATGATCGACAATGGAGAATTATGGGTTATGGCTTGAGGGCCCATATTAATTGTGAGGTGAGTGTTTAGAGGGTAGGGTTGAGACTAAGATGGCGAAGTCTACCAAGTACATCAGTTAGTAACATATATTATGTGGTTAATGATACGATCAATGGTCTAGGATGTGGTTGTGTTAGGGTTTGATCCAAACAAGGTGCAAGGGTTCATAGTTGAGGGATATTGTTTATAAAGAATTAACTATTATATATAATTATAACATTGATGGTCTTCTTCAAGACCTGCACTATTGATAGATCACAGGAGAGAAGTTATCAATTATTTTAGAATGATATTAAGAGGGAGTAATCTAGGGTTAATTGTAATCAGTAATATGCTTTGTATCATGACAAGATATGTTTGGGTTATATTTTACTAGTATTATTCCTGTTACTATTACAGGAGCTCCTAGATCAAAATTATACTAGTATTATAACTACTATCAAGAGGGGAGCTCATAGGGATAAATTTTTCTATTATTATTTTTAAATTCGAGAGGTTATATCCTAATGATGGTTATAACTGTTACTATGCCTCTAATTCAGAGTGGATATCTGGGGGATATATATTATATATTTTACTTATTATATCATGAGAGGAGATATTGGTGATATAAGTGACTAATTTTTTATACTAATTATCATAAGGGGATATCATGGGTATTTATTTTATATATATTGTAAACTATTTCATCCACTTATAGTGATTAGACTATGGGAACACTTGTACCATTCCTACATCAGTTGAATCAAGTATGAGTTAAATATAAGGGTGGTTTATTTTATACCCAATATAAAGGTTGGAAGTTGTACACATGAATTTTATTATGGATTTAGTTCCATTTAACACATTCATAATAATATATATTGGTCCCTAATGATGAAACTAATGGGTGAAACTTACTAAATTTTATTCTAATAACATACAGGGGTACCTCGGTGGGTGAGCATGCCTATTAGTTGGTATAAAGGCCAGAGTAATGGACCTATTATAAGTAGATAATATTGATGTACTTCATTGGTCTTGGAGATTAGTTTGAGGAGTGGAGGAAAGTGGTCATTTATTTATGTTGTATCATTTCTAGTTTTATTTTTCTCTACATATAATTTTCCTATCATGTGATCTTGAATAAATTAATTACTTTTTGATCTGCATAGATATTATCTATTATAATATGGTGGATGATTATTTATCTGGAATACTTTACACATTAACTTATAAATTTCACTATATTGTTATATATTTTTTATGGTTTTTGATTTTATGTGTGTTATTTTGACAATGATACTAAGAGTATAATATATATATGTTGTTTTCTCAGAATTTCCCTGCTTATTGGCATCCTATATGAGGTATGGGGTGGAAACCTTGAGGTCATATAGTGACCTAGATCAATATTGTTCATATTTAATAGTTTATAGATGTTACATTAATGAAAACCCTGTATCATTTTAGTACCCTTGCGGAAATCTATTCAATATTTTCTTTTCTATGGTAATCCCTATCTTTTACCCTTTCTTTGAAATACATGAATTTAATTAATCCATTCACTTTCATATTTCAGTAATATTAACCTAGTATAGAAAAATATAATAATTTCAACCTTTAAACCCACTTTTCTATTTTTATTCAATCACATTTGGCACTCCGTAGTATGGTTGATCTAAAATTACATTAATATTTTATGTTAGGAGATTACATGCCTTATCCACATAAAGTATGAAACAGTCCTAGATAAGGTATTCTTGTGTTTATTTAAAACTTCAAGTTAACATCCATCTTATTTATCCATTAAATCAGGTAAAACAAATTGTAAAATATGTTTTTTCACCCATGTAAGCATGATTCGGGTTATAGTAATTAATTTTACTAAATTTGGTTATAACATAGGTGTATTCAACACCTTTTTTCTTTACTTAATTCCTCTACAAGTTTACCATATTAATTTTTTAGATAATGTCATTTATTATTGGAACTATTTTGATTATTCATGTAACAACCCAAGATTTTATGAGAATTATTATTTTTAATTTCATTGATGTCTTGTGTTGTACGCGACACCAAAATTAGCTTGTTCTATACGCAACACTGTATACGCAACACTATTCTTGGCTCGTGTTACACAAAATTTCAAGTTCGTTTGATAGAATTTATTCTAGGAAACATTGAGTGTGTATATATATATATATTCAATGTATAAGTGAAATATGGTTGGATTATATTATATAATACAACAAAGGAATCCTGCACTACACGCAACCCTGACTTGGCTTGCTTTACATGCAATCACGACCTTCCATGATAGCGTGTGTTGTACGCAATATCGAGTTTCACTAAACAACGATATGCTATTAAAATATTATATAAAATAGCCATTATGAATAGTAATACCCATTTATTGAAATTTTATTTTTCAAAATGGACTTCATTTTTGGATTCGGAATATCGAAATTAGCCTAGGGTGAATTTTTGGTATTTTTCTGAAAACTTTCAATTTTTGATGAATAGTGAAAACACTGAGTTATTATTTAAAACCCGACTTTTTATTTAAATAATTATTTATTTTATTTAAATTTATTTTAGGTAAAAATTGATACATAATACTTATATAAGTTCAATGTAATTCATTGGATTCATTTTATAATAATTTTAGATATATAAAAATTTTATTGAACTTTTCACCGCCTTTTACCTACCTCCTAGGAACTTTTTGAAAACTTACATAAAACTTAATTTTACCGCTTCTGTGAGTGGAATTTAAAAAATCCAAGAGAAAGAGTTAATATCAAGGAGTAAAATGTGGTTCAATAAGATAAAAATAATTTTTGGTGAATAGTAACTTTTTACTTTTATTTACCACGGTTAAAAGTAAATAGGGTAATTAAGGGTAAAAATGATATTATTATTACCCTAAGACATGTCACAATTATATTAGATAAGTTTAATTCGACCAAAACCAACCTTAGGAATAAAATATTTCCCTTTAGCTCCACTTGGATTAGATTAGGACATTTATTATTATTTTATTTAAAGAGGAGTCAAAATAGTTAAAATCAAAGTTTAATAACTAAATGTTTTTTTAATATAGTGTTATACATAAGATAAATTTGACTATAAATATTCATTATAAAGATAAAAAGATTTCCTACATAATTTTATTTTATTTATAATTTTTAGACATTAAATAATTTAATTTAGTTATGACATAATGATGATGCAGTAATTAACTTATTAATGGAATATTAACATAATTGATGTTATAAATACCCAAATAAATGTAATTTGAGACTTTTTATGAATTAAAATAATTTTATAGATTAATATGACATATTATTATTGATTTAACTAACGTTTTTTAACTAATCATGCTGTTATGATTTTCACAAAAATCAATTAACAAATAGTGTGAAAATTGACATAAAATAGTTTTTAAGATAATTATTATATTATTAATTGATATTATATTCCTAAAAATATACGGTTCGACCAAATGACTTAGATAAGGTTATATATATTAATAATTACCCACTTGGGTTTCGTTTGGCTTGTTATATTAAGTTTATTAACCATATAGTGTAAGAAAACAAGAAGACACGGTAAAGGTTAAATTATTTAACTTAGAGTTAAATCTAAATGATAAGGTTAAAATAGTAACATAAACTTGTATAAAACCTATTTTTTGAGAGTATTTAGACCCATCCCCAATTTATCTTAGAAATAAATCTATTTGGAGCTATTATTAACTGAATATGACTTTATTATAAAATAAAATTTTAAGTTTTTCCAAAGGTTCCCCTCTCCTCCTTTATAAAAAAGTCACCCCTTCCCTCTTCTCTTCACACCCTTTTGAGCCTTGAAGCTTTTACAAACCCTGAAAATTCCTCTTCTTAACCTCTATAGTTACATCATAGAGGTTTCGGTCTTCTCAAAAGACCAACCCTAGTGCCTTAAGAGGAGGATAAGAAGAGGCGCGTCAAAGAAGAGGTAATATCCTCTACCGATTCTTTCCAATTTATTTATTCTTCTACTTATTCTTATTTATTTGTTTCATCATAAATTAATAACATCAGTATCACTCATATACTGATATGTTATTATAAATATGATACAACCCGATTTCAACTTCTATCCATCCTACGAAAAATTAAATCACCGCGCGTGCGTACGTACGGAATACCGTCTCCACGCCGTGGTGTAATCTGGTTTCCACCGCCACATTACTTGGATGGGTATAATGGTGTAAATAAATAACTATATATGACTATTGTAAAGTGATACTGATTCTGAAATATTATACATACACTTAAATACAATTCCATGATCATGTGAATGATATCATCGCTCGTGCGTACGTACGGACTACCGTCTCTACGACGTGATGAGATTCATTCGCCATGTTAACTATTCATGAATGATTATAAAGTATATATAATGAATAATAATTAAATATATGACATAATAATGATACTGGATTTATTTATATATATATGTATTTCATCTATTTAGTTCCATTCAATTCAATAAGGAAACAAAAACAACATTCATGCATACGTACGGCCTACCGTCTCCATGAACGGTGTATTTCATTCCATTTATCGATCTATCATATATATATGTATATGCTGAATATATATTATATATAAATCATGTTTTACATTCTTGAATTATGTAAATCAGGATATAAGTAATAATATCAAGAACAACAAGTCAAAACACATACGATAAATGAAACGATTTTACCCAAAACTCTACTTTAACATGGAATTTACAAAAGAACGGGTAATATAAAGTCATAAGTGAACCATATATGATATCATAAAAATGAATATGATTCTTTAATAAGTAAATGAAAGTATTTAAATCATTATAAAGTAGGTTCGAATACGTACGAATCATATCAGACATAGGGTAAGGGATAATTTTTCAATCTCATTTTTATTCGAGATTGATTATACATAATTATTTACTGGGGTTATATTTTTCATCCATTTCCATAAAAATTTCTTTCATAAAGTGTTTAATATTCTTACATGTATGTTTAAAGTCATGTTTACCCCTCTTTGATTTTTAATTTGTGATATGGAAGGAATATTTCTTTTGTTTACCATACGTTGTACTTTTTGACTTTTCTGTTAAATGTACAAGGAGAATCTTTTTTAACTTATACGGCATGAATGGACTTTTACGGTTTCATAATGCCTAATTTTCATTAAGATTCTTCTACAAGTTTTCATTATTATTTTCAACAAAATATTTTTCTTTTAAAACTTCATTTCATTTTGAGAAAAGAAAATTATTTTGAATAAGAAATGATATTTTCCTGAAGAATTCATTTCAAGTGTTTTATCAAAACGATTTTCCATCTAAGATGACATTATTAAGTATGTTTATATTTCAAGTATAATGTATATATTATTTTCATGTTTTTATTTTTCTTTTGAGGAAATGATATCCATTTATTTTATATGGATTATGTTATGATGAGATGATGTTTATGAAACCCATTTTATTCGTTGGGTTATTATTAATGATGTATATTTTTTTGTGGCACAAGAAAGAATCATTTCATTATGAGATGGGTGGTAACTATATATCACTCCAATGAATTGGGTAAAGATTTATATCTCATGAGATATACATGGCTGTAACAGTAAGTTAATCCGGTTCAGTGTTACTGGACTGGAACGAGGAGTGAACTTGATTCAGAAAGGGACTTTTTCCACTAAGATGATCTTGGCAGCAATGCCTTGGCTACTATGGAAATCATATCATGTGCTTAATGGTTTTCCACAATTATATGTTTTATTCCCATGCTATTTTATCATTATTTATGTTCCTTTATGATATATGCCTTACGTACTTCCAAGATTTATGTCCTTGATCAAGATTTTGATGTTTAGATTTTATGTTCAAGTTTTTGAATTCAAATGTTTATGGATTGTTCTATGTTCTCTATTCTTTCCCATACTGAGAATTTGAGCTCACCCTTTTTATGTTTTCTTTTCCCCAAGATATAAAGAACGGTTTTAGGTAATAAAACTAAAGGGGAAGATCTTTATGGGAGATGTTGAAGATCTTTCACCATGATTAGAAGATTACATTCCAAGTTTCTAAAGACACTAAACTAATACGGTCTTTGGGTGTCTGTTGTTTTCATGTAATAAGTATTCCGAAAAAGTAATGTAATGTCCATGTACGTAAAGATATGGGTCTCTACAGTTGGTATTAGAGCGAAGGTTTAGTTAACCATTGGAAACAAGGATGCGAAAACTTTAGTGAAACCCCTAGAGATATTTCTAAGGTATGTCTAGGAATGTACCTAAGGATAAGTATACATATAGGTTATAGTCCTAGAATTATGTTAACGATATTAGAATTAAACATAAGATGTTATATATTGAAGGTACCCCCCCCTTTATTATGTTATTTTCCTAGTATGTTTTTTTCCTCTCACACTATTCTTTTTGTGTTTTTGAAAATGGATGGAAATGGGAAGATTCACCGTAATGGATTATATGATGGACAATGGAATGATATTCATCATGAGGCACCGAATGAAACGGGATTTGGAAGTCCAAACATTGTTATTATTCCTAATCAGAAATCTCTTAACATGATCAATAATCTCAACTTTGGTAAGTTTCCTGACTCGGCTAATAAGAGAAAGATAGAGTTTCATGATGATCATAGAGGAAAGAAAGTTCAATTACCCACATGTAAATCATGTGGGAAGAGGCATCAGGGAGAATGTTTCAAAGGAACTAGAAGATGCTTTGGGTGTGGAAACGAAGGACACAAATCCAGTAAGTGCAAAGGAAAAGGTTTAGTTAACACCATGGAGAAGGATAATGGTATTTCTACGACATCAACAATGATTAGATGTTTTAAATGTGGAATGTATGGGTATTATGCAAACCAATTCCCTAAGGGAAAATCTCATGAAGAGAATCAACATGGTCATATGGGTAGTATTTATATGGATGATGATGAGGAGACTAAAAATGATATATGATATGAAAGAAGTGTTGAATCTTGGTCAATGGTATAAGAAGGTAGTGGAATTATTGTATGTTTATCAGGAGTTATGTTGTATAGGTAATTTAATGGTACTATGGAAGAAAGAAACATCTAAGGATTGTTACACTATTGTTTTTTATAAATTTATTGAAAGTATACGTTGAATGTTAATGGTAACCATGAAAGGTTATTCAGATATTTTTTGAAAGAAGATGATATGTGCATAATGAAGGGAGAACGAGAAAATGAAATTTTGATAGTATTCATGAGCTCATGACTGATATAAGTAAAAATTGATATCATGGTTTGAGTATATAGAAATTTTTGGGATTTTGGTATGTGGAATGAGTTAACTTTTGACAGCATTCATGTTTTCACTAAAGTTCAATGGTAATTCATGTTTCAAAACAATACATTATTAAGGTATTCACATGTTTGGAATATGACCAAAAAGATATATCTTATGATATATGGGAGATAAATGATGGTATTTACATGCTTGGTATATGACCTCTCTAGTAATCATTTTCTTTATACTATGAGATTGGACAGATGTATTTTGGATAAGCTTAAATATTGTAATGGATTATGTTGGACATAAGATAGTATTATTTAAGGATAAAACTTGTTTTTTTATATTATTTCGGGAATGTTATAGAAATATAGTTTTAGAAAAAGGACAACCCATAGGACGAGCGGCAAATTGTCGCGTCAGACAAGGCTATGGGAATCGAACCCACAACTGAAGTACGACAGGCCTTTATCACATACCATTGGCCTACAGGAAGTCCCTGGTTAGTAGAAACTAGTTTTATTAAGTGCTATGATAGATGAAGTATAAGTCCATTTTAGCAACCATATATGATTAATCTTTAGATAGATGGACTTATGTATATTTAATAAATTGTGCTAAACTTTTTGTGATAGAAAAAAATGGAATGAACTATCATTCTATCGTATGATCTGTTAACACTTCAAGAATGACAAATTCAACTTCATTTCTTTAAGAGATTAAGTGTAAATTGTTCAAGGCACGAACAACGGTGATATTTTATCAAAATCAAGTAAGTATTTCTTTTAATTCAACAATTCTTCAGCATTAGGGGAATGATCTTGAAAACTAAAAACGTTGTCCTAGTACCCTCACACCTGATAAATCAGATGGCACCTTAGATCATCACAAATTTATGGATTTGTGATTGATGACTTTTCATAGCCATGTTATCTGCCACTCTCCATCAGAACTTGATGGTTAGATTTTTCTCCCATATCCATATTTTCACCTATGTTCTCCTATGTGGAAACCCAGTGATGAGTTAATTTGGGTAACCATTACATTTAATAATTTATTTTTTAAAGTTATGTTTTGGTATTCCTTTTTACGATTTGGGTTTCTATGAAAGAAACTGTCAAGTAGTAAACCATTTATAACCCCGAAAAATTTCGAGGGAGAAATTCATTTTAAGGGGGGTAGAATGTAACAACCCAAGATTTTATGAGAATTATTCTTTTTAATTTCATTGATGTCTTGTGTTGTACGCGACACCAAAATTATCTTGTTCTATACGCAGCACTATATACGCAACACTATTCTTGGATCGTGTTACACAAAATTTCAAGTTCATTTGAGAGAAGTTATTCTACGCAACATTGAGTGTGTCTATATATATATTCAATGTATAAATGAAATACGGTTGGATTCTATTATACACAACAATAAAGGAATCTTGCACTACATGCAACCCTGACTCGGTTTTCTTTACACGCAATTGCGACCTTCCACGATAGCGTGTGTTGTACTCAATACCGAGTTTCACTTAACAACGATATGTTATTAAAATATTATATAAATTAGCCATTATGAATAGTAATACCAACTTTTGTAAATTTTATTTTTTCTAAATGGACTACATTTTTGAATTCGGAATATCGAAATTAGCCTTGGGTGAATTTTTGGTATTTTTCTGAAAACATTCAATTTTTTATGAATAGTGAAAACACTGGGTTACTATTTAAAAACCGAATTTTTATTTAAACAATTATTTATTTTATTTAAATTTATTTTAGGTAAAAATTGATACATAATACCTATATAAGTTCAATGTAATTCATTGGATTCATTCTATAATAATTTTAGGTATATAAAAATTTTATTGGACTTTTCACCGCCTTTTACCTACCTCCTAAGAGTTTTTTGCAAACTAATATAAAACATAATTTTACCACTTCTGTGAGTGGAATTTTAAAAATCCGAGAGACATGGTTAATATCAAGGAGTAAAATGTGGTTCAATAAGATAAAAACAATTTTTTGTGAATAGTAACTTTTTACTTTTATTTACCACGATTAAAAGTAAATAGGGTAATTAAGGGTAAAAATGATATTATTATTACCATAAAACATTTCCTAATTATATTGGATAAGTGTAATTAGACCAAAAACAACCATAGGAATAAAATATTTCCCTTTAGGTCTACTTGGACTAGATTAGGACATTTTTTATTATTTTATTTAAAGAAGAGTTAAAATAGTTAAAATCAATGTTTAATAACTAAAACATTTTTAATATAGGGTTATACAAAAGATAAATTAGACTATAAATATTAATTATAAAGCTAAAACTATTTCCTACATAATGGTATTTTATTTTTAATTTTTAGACATTAAATAATTTAATTTATTTATGACACAATGATGATGAAGTAATTACCTTATTAATGGAATATTAACATAATTGATGTTATAAATACCCAAATAAATGTAATTTGAGACTTTTTATGAATTACGATAATTTTATAGGTTAATATGACATATTATTATTGATTTAAGTTACTGTTTTTGAAATAATCATGATTTTATGATTTTCACAAAAATCAATTACCAAATAGTGTCAAAATTGACATAAAATTGTTTTTAAGACAATTATTATATTATTAATTGATATTATATTCCTAAAAATATTAGGTTCGGCCAAATGACTTAGATAAGGTTATATATATTAATAATTAACCACTTGGGGTTTGTTTGGATTGTTATATTAAGTTTATTAACCATGTAGTGTAAGAAAACAAGAAGACACGGTAAAGGTTAAATTATTTAACTTAGAGTTAAATCTAAATGATAAGGTTAAAATAGTAACCTAAACTTTTCTAAAACCTTTGGGTTGAGAGTATATAGACCCATACCCACTTTATCTTAGAAATAAATTAATTTGGAAGTCTTATAAACCGAATATGATTTTATTATAAAATAATATTTTAATTTTTTACAAAGGTGCCCCTCTCCTCCCTTATAAAAAGGGCACGCCTTCCCTCTTCTATTCATAACCTTTTCAGCCTTGAATCTTGGAAAAACCCAGCCAATTACTCTTCTCAACCTCTCTGGTTACATCATATAGGTTCTGGTCTTCTCAAAAGACCAACCCTAGTGCCTTAAGAGGAGGATAAGAAGAGGCGCGTCAAAGAAGAGGTAATATCCTTTACCGGTTCTTTCCAATTTATTTCTTATTCTACTTATTATTATTTATTTGTTTCTTCATAAATTAATAACATCAGTATCAATAATATACTGATATGTTGTTATAAATATGATACAACCCAATTTCATCTTCTATCCATCCTACGGAAAATTAAATCACCGCGCGTGCGTACGTACGGAATACCGTCTCCACACCGTGGTGTAATCTGTTTTCCACCCCACCTTATTTGGATGGGTATAATGGTGTAACTAAATAACTATATATGATTATTTTAAAGTGATATTGATTCTGAAGTATTATACATACACTTCAATACAATTCCACGATCATGGGAATGATATCATCGCTCGTGCGTATGTACGGACTACCGTCTCCATGACACGATGAGATTCATTCTCCATGTTAACCATTCAAGAATGATTATAAAGTATATATAATGAATAATAATGAAATATATGACATAATAATGATACTGGATTTATGTATATATATATATATGTCATCTACTTAGTTCCATTCAATTCAATAAGGAAACGAAAACAACATTCATGCGTACATACGGCCTACCGTCTCCATGAACGGTGTATTTCATTCCATTTATCGATCTATAATATATATATATATGTATATTCTGAATATATATTATATATAAACTATGTTTTACATTCTGGAATTATGTAAATCATGATATAAGTAATAATATCAATAACAATAAGTCAAAACAAATACGATAAATGAAACGATTTTACCCAAAACGCTGCTTTAACATGGAATTTACAAAAGAACGGGTAATATAAAGTCATAAGTGAACCATATATGATATCATAACAATGGATATGATTATTTAATAAGTCAATTACATTATTCGAATCATTATACAGGAGGTTCAGATACGTTCGAAGCATATCAGACATAAGGTAAGGAATAATTTTTCAATATCATTTTTATTTGAGATTGCTTATACATAAGTATTTATATTTTTCATCTATGTCCATAAAAAATTTCTTTCATAAAGCATTTAATATTATTACATGTATGTTTAAATTCATTTTTACCCCACTTTGACTTTTACTTTGTGATATGGAAGGAATATTTCTTTTGTTTACCATACGTGGTACTTTTTAACTTTTCCGTTAAAAGTACGAGGATAATCTTTTTTTAACTTATACGGCATGAACGGAGTTTTGTAGTTACATAACGCATAATTTTAATTAAGATTATTCTAAAAGTTTTCATGATTATTTTCAACAAAATCCTCTTCTTTTAAAACATCATTTCATTTTGAGAAAAGAAAATTATTTTGAAGAATAAAGGATATTTTCCTCAAGAATTCATTTCAAGTGTTTTATCAAAACTATTTTCCATATAATATGACATTATTAAGTATGTTTATGTTTCAAGTATAATGTATCTATTATTTACATGGTTTGATTTTTCTTATGATGAAATGATATCCATTTCTTTTAAATGGTTTATGTTATGATGGGATGATGTATATGAAACCCATTTTATTCGTTGGGTTATTCTGAATGCGGTATATTTATTTTGTGGCACAAGAAAGAATGATTTCATTATGAGATGGGTGGTACCTATATCTCCCTACAATGAATTGGGTAAAGATTTATATCACATGAGATAAACATGGCTGGAACGGTAAGTTAATCTGGTTCAGTGTTATAGGACTGGAACGAGGAGTGAACTCGATTCAGAAAGGGGATTTTTCCACTAAGATGGTCTTGGCAGCAATTCCTTGGATATTATGGAAATCATATCATGTGATTAATGGTTTTCCAAAATTACATGTTTTATTCCCATGCTATTTTATTATCATTGATGTTCCGTTATGATATATGCCTTACATACTTCCAAGATTTATGTCCTTGCTCAAGATTTTGATGTTTAGATTTTATGTTCAAGTTTTTGAATTCAAATGTTTATGGATTGTTTTATGTTCTCTATGATTTCCCTTACTGAGTATTTGAGCACGGACTTTTTATGTTTTCTTTTCCCCAGGATATAAATAATGGTTTTAGGTAATAAAACCAAAGGGGAAGATCCTTATGGGAGATATTGAAGATCTTTCACCATGATTAGAATATTACGTTCCAAGTTTCTAAAGACACTAAACTAATACAGTCTTTGGGCGTCTGTTGTTGTCATGTATTAAGTATTCCGCAAAAGTAATGTAATTTCCATGTATGTCAAGATATGGGTCTCTACAATGAACTTCTTATGTATCTTCAAATTCATTAATTTATTTATCATCTTTAAATAGTTCAGCGTTCAATTTATTCTATAGTTCAAAGTTATAAACATTATCCACAATATCTTTTTTTATTCTCACTCATTAATTTATAATTAAATAATTTCATATCATGGATAAATCCACCAATATTCAATAATGATATCCCAAGAATGACAAACACCACCTAGACTATTTACATATCTAAACCTACACAATTCTTAGGAATGATTTAGTTACCTATTCTCAGAAAACTTTCTTAAATTAATCCAATTGAATAATTGTTGGATTAGTATATATGATTTATAGCTGATATTATTGGATTAATATGAACCATTTCATGTTATTTATACACTATTAATGGAACTAGATTAGTGTTTTCTATCATGTTAACTAGGAATGTCAATGTATCATTTCCTTAAAATTATATGGGAGTTGTCAATATTCTGGGATCATTTAACTTCTGAGGTATCTTTTATGGAATAAGTGAACTATAATATTTAGTTAACAAAAATGTTGAAAATGAATCTATACTCTTCTATTTTTGGATTATTTTTTTAGATACAGTGTATATGAAGGAATTTTAGCCAATTATTCTAGGAAAGTTATATCCACTTTGATCTTCTCAAACATATATTTTACAATTATCATATACATGTGTGCATATATAACTATAGAATTTGGAATTAATGGTTTATGAGAATTGGAACATTTTTGAATTATTGTCACTGGTCCAGTGATTGTTTTTTTATTTCTGGTATTTTATTGATCATTTTAGTGTTTTAGGATGAAATTTTAATGGTTTTAGAAGAAAAGAAAAACAAATGATTTTATGGTGTGATGGTTGATGAGAAATAAAAGAAATGAGAGATAGAGAAAATCAAGAGGACGGAAAAATGGAATAGAAATGTGTTTTGAGGGAAATTGGATAGTTTTAGTTAGTTAAATATCATTTCTCATGCTATAAATAAAACTCAGAGGAGTTAAATGTCATGTTAAAGATGTGATCTCTAGTAAAATTTCATGAGGACTGACATGTATATCAAGCACTCAAGAATAAAGAGAAACTATTATTGGAGAAGAAAGAACTACAAATTTTTATTTATTTATTTCTATCCATCCAAAGAAATAAAATATTATTAAGAGAGAAACTGACTCCAGGAAGAGAAAAGAGGAAAATCAAGAGAGATAAAAATAGAAAAAAATAAGGAGAAGGAAAATGGATCCACAAGCTTAAGGAAGCCTAATGCAGTTAAGACAAAGAACATCAGCACAAACCAGATCAGTACAGTCGATATGTACTTTAGTTAAATTTATGAGTCTTAAAAATTTCATACACTTTACCTCTAAATACATGAATTAGGGTAGAAATGATGCTCAAGAAGAACTAAATCAAAGGCACAAACTAATCAAGGAAATCATGCTATGAACATACATAAATACTCTCTCTAATATATTGATTTATAGAAAAGGAGGAACTGATTTTAAACATCCTAAGAAATTAAACTCTAACTTCATCTAAAGACAAGTTATTTGAGAAAGAAGAAATTGGTCATGATTAAAATAAGAAAGAACACACACCTCTAAGAAATAAACTAAGCATGTGGAAAAAATTTCAACTCATTATATTCAAATTACCTTAAAAATGTTCACCAACTTATAAATAGACCACAAAAAACATTAGATTTCAGGAAATACATTACAAAGGAAAAATAAAGGATGCAAGAAAATATAGAGACAAATGTTCTCTTACAAAGTCATTTCCCTATGAATTTTGAGCTTCCATAAATTCATCATTGTTGTTCTCCCATTGTAGTCTTCCTCCAATCTCTCTAGAATTCTATTGTTTATATGTTAAAAAATCTCTATCTATCTTCATTTATTTCTCTCTTTATTGTCACCTAATTTCACCGAATTAAATTATCGACATCCAAATGAGAGTCTAGATTTAAAGTTTTTTGTCACTACACTGTACCCATATAAAATCCCAGTAAAAATCTTTTCCATTAAAAATAGTTCATTTAATGATTGAGCCAAAAAAACTCCCTCTATATCTCAGTAATTAATTTGGAATTCTCTCTGGATAAAAATCAATTAAATTTTGTATAAATTAAACTATGTTTCAACCAGGAATGTGAGATCAATGGATTCTAATTGACAATCTACAATAAATTACATCATGTAAATATCATTGCACATAATAACTCATTCTCCATATAATAGTTTTAAAATGACCATGCTCTCTTAAACTCCGGATGAGGCATTTTCTAAAGAACCTGGGGTGCATCCTGATACAGTCTTACAACTGTAGAAAAGAAGACCGACATCCTTGAAAAATCCTCTTAAATATCCCCTGCATTTAAAAAAACAAAATACAATAAACAACTAAAGAAGTTTACATTGACAGAGTTAAAGAAATTCCAAAAACGAGAATCAGATCATCAAATCTTGGATTTCTCTTCACATAGTTGTAGAGAACCCACAAGGTTTATCTTCAACTAGAATGAATCAAATCTTCATTTGTACATATAACATTGTTTAATCAGTGCCTCAAGGAAATCTCTTCTTATTGATTGAGATTTTGATTTTCCAAAAATGATCAAGTCATTCCCCTTAGTTTTGGTCAATGAGGAATTATCGACCTCGAGTTTTAATCAGAGATCGACAGTGAAAATGTTAGGTCACCCTCAAACTTGAATACATTAGTAAATATCTGGTTCTTCTTCAGCATCGAAAAATCAGATACATAGTGCCCTAGGTGCTCCCTAAAATCCCCTACATGGTTTTATGCACTATTAGGTATGTAGAGCCCTAGGAAATTATATACGTGAGCTATTAAAAAAAGGTGATGAAATAATAAAATCAAATACTTAAATAAAAACAAAATAAATTTATCAGTAAATTAAAAATTAAAAAATACATTAAACAATTTAAATGAGTAATAAAATATATATAACCATAAATTGGATACTTGAATATATATAATATTAATAACAAAATCAATATCTAAACTTACAAAACAACATTATAAATATTATAAAATAATCAAATAAATCATAACACAAACAAAATTAAACATTTAAAATAAATATTTTAAAAAAATGTAGTTTAAAAAAAATAGTGATAAAATAAACACAAATCGGAAGAAATAATAAATTATTAACATATACATAAAATCTAGAATTTAAAAAATAAATTGATAGATTTATTTTTTAAATAAAAAATTGACAACATCTGTATAATTAGTAAATAAAATAAATATTTCAGCATCAAATACTCAATAAATAAATGAAAATTGATGTGAAAAACTATAATGAATAAATGACACAAAATATTATCCCACACATAAACCATTTCTTCTCCTCAAGAAATATTTAGTCACAATATATGGTAGAAAATAAATCTCAAAATGTAAAAGATAAAATTACAAAAAAGAATTGATTGTCATATTTATTTTCTATTATGTAATATTTCATGTTATTAAATATGAATACCCTATCGAATTAAATTTCTCTAGTGAAAATTTTAAAAAATTGAGTTAAATTGAAAATTTTAAAGATAATTAAACAAATTTCAATTTGAAACCAACAAAAAGTCAAAACAACTTTTTTATATTCATGTCAACAGACTCACAAAATTTAAGAAGTCATAATAAATAGACTAACCATTGTATGAGGTGGAGTGAGAATTTATTGGATGAATAAATAAATCATCCAACAGTTTTATGAATAAATAATGAAAAATGAAATAATTTTTTCAACCTAGATTATAATTTTCATTTCATAGTCCATTTAGATGCATATCTTATGAGTTAAGTTAAAATTAAAAATTTCAAAGCCAATGATTATTGTATAGCATTGTTACATGATTTTACGAAAATCTTTTTTTCCAAGAGGGAAAGAAAAATTATTTATATAATTAAATCACAAAGGTATTTAGGATTAACCTCCTCAAAGTGCCATCACTACCCAAAATGTTTTTAAAAAAAATCACCCAATGAAAATATCTATATGATGCTAAAAAACTCACAAATTGGAAAAAATATGACTTTTTAATGGGATTTCATAGGAATAGGACACTTTAAGATTCACCCCCTCATACACACACTTAAAACCCATCATTGTCCCCCAATATTGAAATCAAGGTGGAAGAAAAATTAAGACAATTAATGTTCACATAGATTTTCTATTCAAAAGTTTAAATTCAAATAAAAGGTCATAGTAAAGATAAAAAATTATTTTTTCCACACTAGATCATCAATCAAAACATGAAAAAGAATTATATTGGCCATAAAAAAGAAGTTCTACACAAAATAAAATATTTAGAAATTATGAGTTTAGTTATATATTAAATTTAAAAATGATTTCCAAATAAGCACATAAAATTTAATGTACATACACTTTTTCTGTAGTTACATAAACATCAGTAACCAATAAACTTAGAAATAAATATAACATGCAACACATAACTATCGAAATAAATTTTCAGCATTTAAAACACAAGCTAACAGCAGAATTCAAACAATTTAAGAATCATTAAAAATTAAACTATTAAAACAAGTACTCCCATGGTATGAATAATATTTTCTTATTACCACTAATTAAAAATAATCCATTGCTGCTTTATGAACAATCAATATGGAAAACGAATTCAATAAAAAAAAGATAGAAATATTAATCATATGAATAAAAACATTAAAGTTCAATAAATACAGTATCTAGAGAAAAATGAAAGGGTTTTTGAAGAAGGTTGTTCAATCTTGTAGCTTCTTATAATAGTGAAAGAAGAAAATATCTGGTTAAATAAACCTAATCGTTGGGACTTTTGAATTTGATACAGGGTATATAGAAAAAAGTTAAGGACATTTATTTGAAAATAAAAACAAAGTAAAAAATTAAATTCCATGGGTTACCTCACATGTAGCATTGATTTTATAGTCCATAGTATACTCCCTTAGAAACTAACAATAGTAACTAGGTGGAAGTTGTTTTTCATCCATGAACCAAAACATGTGTTTTTACAAATTGTTTTAATATATAATTGATATTTTTTGCAACCTAAACTTCCATAAAAATAACTTAATCCTCTTTTATCAAGGAAATGCCCATGGATTTAATTTTGGATAGGTTTATATCTACTTATGTAATTGTACAACAATTGTAGAATTTAAAACATCTGAGATGGGACACCATTAAATTGGTTCCAAGGGGTGGGAAAAGGTCATCAAATCTACATTTTCCACTTCCAACTTCAATGTTTATGTAAAGAGGGGTTAAATGAACTGAACATTGGAAAAAGGTTCTAAATTATATTTACTAAGGTCAATTTAAAATGATTCTTGAATATTTTAAATTAGTTCAGATTCCTCTTTCAATTTAATCTCAACTATGAAAAAAAAATATTTCTGTAGTTCCTAATTCAACAATAATAGTAGTGTTCATAAAATGATCTAAAACATCCATTTCATCCTCTATTAAAACAAACTCCATAAAGAGAAATTCACAAACTTCATATTCCCCCACTATTGGTGTGAATGCTTCTTCATCCTTGAAGAATTCTGGATGAAAGTTGGAAATTTTAATAGACTGAACAAACTCCATTAATTATATTTCCATGAATTTAATTTCTAAAAATATTTCTTGAGAAAGTGAAATATTATAATCTATGTGAAAATTGGTCATAAGGTCACTTCTATCAAAATTTTCTTCAAACTCAACATCCTGAGAATCTATCTAATGAATATTTCCTTGAACCATTTTTTGAAATTATTTTCTATTAAAAACACTTTTTTATAGAGTAACCTCATGATATGAATTAAAATATCATCCTTTATTTCATAAATTTATAGAAATATTTTTAAAAATGATATTTCCCTTAAATCACAAGAAGAATATTTTTTTGTTATGTGCATATTTTTAGTTTTTTTAGTTTTTTTTTATTTTTTATATATTAATTTTTTTTCAAATGTTTTGTTGATTGGGTTCATATGAATAGAATAAATGAGAGAGAGAATCATGAAACTATAAATAATGAAGATAAAGACGATTTATGTGAAAATTGGATAGTTTGAGTTGGTTAAATATAATTGTTCATGCTATGAATAAAACTCATAGATTCCAAAGGAAATGTTAAGGATATGATGTCAAGTGACCTTTACCAAGGACATACATGTCTCTCAAGAACTAAAAAATAAAGATAAACTATTATTAGAGAATAAATATCTATAACTTTTTACAATTGAAGGACTTAGATTGACGTTAATGAGGCTTAAAAACTTCTTAATCTTTACATGTTAGTTCATGAAGTAGGGAAGAAATGATGCTAAAAAATAATTGAATCAAATAAGTACATTAGATGAAAAAATAATGCTTTGAACTTCAAGAAATAATATCTTCTATATGTACATTTAAATAAAATTAGAAACTAATTTTTAATTTCCTAGGAAATTCAACTCTAACTTCATCTATAGATACATTGCTAGAGAAAGAAGAAATTGGTGGCAAATAAAATAATGCAGACCTATAAGAAATGAACTAAGGATGAATGTGGAAATTTTTTCATATCATTATATTCTAATTCCCTTAAAAATGATCAAGTACTCATTATTATAAAAACTACTACAAAATAATTCAAGAAATATATTACAGAGAAGGAATAATAGAGGAAGAAATAAAATAAAGAGACAAATATGATCTGTCAAAGTCAATTTCTTATCCATTCTGATCTTCTACCAATTCATCATTTTTATTCTCCCATTGTGTTCTTCATCTACACTATATAATTATATAGTTAATCTCTTAAAAATATCCACCTATCCAATTTTATTCCTCTCTTAATTTTCACCTAATTTTTCCTACCTAAATTAGTGACTAACAAATAAGAGAATAGATTCCCAATATCTTTTTCACTACATAGCCCCATAATAAAATCTTTTCAAGAAAATCTTTCACTAACAAAATTGCATTTAATTATCAAGAAAAACACCTCAAACTAAATATTAGAAATTAATTTTAAATTTTTTCTATCTAGAAATAAATTAAATTTTCCATCAATTAGAGAACATGTCAACATACAATGTAGGGTGAATGGATTCCATTTAAAAATTTCAAACAAATTACTGACTAGCCATCCTCATGTGTAGATCATTGTGAAGAATACCTCATTCTCTATATAGTATTTTTAAAATTTCCAGGCTTACTCATACTTAAGCTGAGGCATTTACACAAGAAGTTGGTGTCCACCTTGATATGATTTTATAATCTAATCAAAGAAGAATAATCCCCTTAAAAAATTCTTTGAAAGATTCTATGTAACTCAGAAATTGAAACACAAAAAATGGTTGTAAACCATTACTTCAACATAGATAAATCAAGTCCAAAAATGAGAATCTATGCGGGTGGATATCTAATTCATTATAGTTGAAGAAAAATGGGGGTTCAAAAAACCCATGGGGCGTAGGGTACTGTAGAAGTAGAATAGCGGTACTATAACAGTAATGGTACTGTTGATCGGTGGGTACTGTAGTGGCAGTAGGGAACTATAGTAGCGGTGGGTACTATAGCAGCTAGGTTACTATTCACAGAATGGGCCTTAGGCCAAAAAATTTGGGCCTACGGGCTATGTAATGGGATACATGCCCACTGGGCCTTCGGGCTATGTAATGGGTCTCCCTCTACGCAGTTAAAAGAGGTCTTTTCTTTTCATTAATAATAAAATGAGGCTTTGACCCCAACCTTTTTAAAAAAAATCACCCACATAGATAACATTTTATAAATAGTGGCTTGATTAATGCTCATCTTCTTGATTGAGCATGCAATTCTCCAAAAAAGTTCAAATAATTGGCTTCAGTTTTGGTCAATGAAGAATCTTTGAACCCTAGTCCTCATTAGATCTTGACACTGATGATCATCGGTAACCCTCAAACATAGATTTTTCTACTTAAAAATCAATCTCCTTCAAGGACATATTTTCAAATTCTAGTAGGTACATTTATATTTATTGATGATGACCTCGTAAAATCTCAGGTTCTTCTTCAACATTGACTAGATCTTCTTCATTGAATACCTTCGATGATGGATCAAAGTTTTCTTCTACCCCTCATTAATTCAACAAAGAAATAATACTTGAATATACTGATATCATCTTGTCATTGTCTTCTTCAAACATGGCTGAAGGCTTCATGTTCATCTTCATCAAGTTTCCATCTCTAGTCATAAATTTTAGATTTGTCCAGCATTAATCCCCAATCATAGATCCTGAAATACCAAAATCCTCAACCAAATAGAAATATATTGTCCTTGTCTTCTAAAAGCCTTGACAAGATTTGTTCATCTTATATAGTATGAACATTGTCTTCATTCAATTTATGGAGCTCAGATTCCTTCCACAATTCCATTCCCTTTGAACGGTGATCTTATCTTCGATCAAGAAGATATAGTTAGTTGAACTCCATTTTTCTCAATAGTGAAAGTCGGTACTCATGATTCAATAGACCTGTCTTTGACCATGGTGTTCTTCAATAGGCTCATGGTCAACTTGGTTTTAATTTCATCAAATTCATGCTCATACTTCCCTTAGATAGTTTATATGATATCCCTATGTTGATTCTTCTTCATCACGTTTTAGGCCAGATTGGTTTCCAATATCCCGCATCCCTTAGAAGATCGATCTTGTTCTGTCGGTCCACCTCAAAATCTCGGTTCTCTTTTTTTTTGCAGAGGATCAGTTATGTGGTACTAGAAAAATAATCATCTACATTAAAATAATTTGGATTCAGGTAAATGAAACCCTATTGAAAAAATAAGATATGTGGTCCTAGGGGAAATTTTCTACGTGGCTGATCCCTCAAATCCCATACATGGGTGTAGGCACATTTGGCTACGTAGAACCCTAGAAAATTGGATACTTGATCTACACAAAAAATAAAAAAAAAGAGTTGAAATAAAAAAATGAAATAATTAAATAAAAACAAAATAAATTAATTGGTAATTTAAAAATTATAAAATGTGTTAAATGATTTACATGAGTGTTAAAATATATATAAAATATATATTAATACATCCCATAATTGAATATATATAATATTAATAGAAAATAAATATCTCACCTTATAAAACAAAATTATAAATATTTTAACATAATTATATAAATAATAACAAAAAAATTAAAAATTTAAAATAAATATTAAAAAAAATGAAGTTTAAAATAAAATAAAGATAAAAGAAACATAAATTTAAAGAAATATGTAATTAATAATTTATAAATAAAGACGTACATTTAAATAATAAATTCTTAAATTTAATATTAAAATTATAAATTGACAACAACAGTATAATTAATGAATAAAATAAACATTTTAGAATTAAATACTAAATAAATTCATGAAAATGAATGCGAAAAAATTTAATGAATAAATTCCACAAAAAATTCCCCCACATTTAAAACATTTCTTCTCCTCAACCAATATTCAGTCACATTTTAGGGTAGAAATAAAATCTCAAAATGGGAAACCTAAAATTCCTCTAACAATTGATTTTTATTTTGATTTTTCTATATGTAATATTTCAAGTTATTAAATATGAATACCCTAAAAAATAAAATTATTTAGTAAAAAATATGTTACTATTTTAAAAAAATAATTTAAATTGAAAATTTTAAATATAATTAAAAAAATATCAATTTTCCCAAAATAAAAGCCAAAAAATATCTTTACATTCATGTGAATAGTCTCACATAATTTAATAATCCATAATAAATAGAATAACCATTAGATGAGGTGGAGTGAGAATTTATTGGTTGAATAAATAACCCATCTAACATTTTATGAATAAATAATGAAAAATAAAATAATTTTTTCAAACTATATTAGTATTTTCATTTCATAATCCATTTGGATGCATATTTTATGATTTAATATCAAATTTAAAAGTTCAAAGTCAAATATTACTATATAAAATTGTCCCATGATTTTACCAAAAGAAATTTTTTCCAAGTGGGAAAGAAAAATGATTTATATAATCAAATATTAATGGTATTTAGGATTAAACTTCTTAAAGTGACATCACTATCCCCAAATTTGAGAGAGATTTTCACCCATTTAAAATATCTGAATAATTCTTACAAACTCACAATTTGAAAAAGAAGTCTTTTTAAAATTATTTCATAGGAACAAAATTAATAACACTTTAAGACACCCACTGCACTTAAAACACAAAAAATTACCCAATGTATAACTCAAGGTTGAAGAATAATTAAGACAATTAATGTTCTAATTTTTTTCAATTTAATAGATTAAATTCATATAAAAGGTCACAATAAAGATAAAAATTTATTTTTCCACACAAGATCAGTAATCACAACAAACACAAAAATTACGTTGGCCACAAAAAAACAATTCTGCACAAAATAAAATATTTATAAATGATGAGTGTTGTCATATATTAAATTCAAAAATGATTTCAAAATGATCACAAAAAATTGAATGCATATACACTTTTTATGAATATAAATTAGTTAAAAAAACAACAGTAACCAATAGACATATAAATAAATATATCATGCATTACATAACTCCCAAAATAAATTTTTAGCAATGACAAAAAAGGCCAACAACATAATTTAAGCAATTGAGGAAGAATTAACAATTAAAATATAAAAATAAGTATTCATGTGGTATGGAGAATGTTTTTCTCATTGGTATTAATTAAAAATAATTTATTTCTGCTTTATGAACTATCAATTTGGCCACCAAATGATGTACCAACAGGATGGAAATATTAAACATATGAATACAAACATTTAAGTTCAAGAAATATTATATCTAGAGAAAAATGAAAGGGAGTTTGAATAAGGTTGTTCAATATTATAGCTTCTTATAATAATGAAAAAATAATCAAAGATCTGGTTGTATAAATATCATCATTGGTACATTTGAATGAGATACTGGGTAGATGGAATAAAGTCCAGGAAATTTATTTGAAAAGAAAAACTAATTAAAACAAATTATAATCCATGGGTTGCCTCCCAAGAAACATTGGTTTTATATTCCCTAGTATACTCCCCTATAAACTAACTATAGTAACTACATGGAAGTTTTTTTTCATCCATGAACCACCACATGAATTTTAAAAAAAAATTAATTGATATTTTGGGGCACCTAAACTTCCAGAAAAATAACTTATCCTTCTGTCATTAAGGAAATACCCACAGAAACACCAATTTTCAATTTTGGATAGATTTTTGTTTACTTTTGGAATTATAAAATAATTGTATAATTAAAAACATCCATTAAGGGACACCATTAAATAGGTTGATCAAAGGGGTGGGAAAAGGTCATAAAAGATATATTTTCCACATTCAACCTAAATTTATATGTAAACAGGGATGAAATGAAATGAAATTTGGAAAAAAGGTTCTAAAATATATTTGTCATGTTTAATTTGAAATGATTCTTGAATATATGAAATTAGTTTAGATTCATATTTAAATTTTATGTCAACCGTGATAAAAAAATCTAATGCCCTTATTTCGAATTCAATAAGAAGAGGAGTGTTCCCAAAATGATCTAAAACATCCATTTCCACCTCCATTAAAATAAAATCCATAAAGAGAAAATCAAAAACTTCATATTCCAGTAATATTTTTGTGAGTTATTTGTCAACCTTAAAGAATTCAGGATGAAACATGGGAATTTCAATAGAGTTCCCAAACTCTCTTAATTATATTTCTATGAATTTAATTTCTAATATTTTGCCTTGTGAAAATTGGTTATAAGGTCACTTTTCTCAATTTTTCTTTAAAATCAACATCCCAAGAATCTATCTAATGAATATTTCTTCGAACCACTTTTTTGATCCGATTTTCTATTAAAAATACTTGTTTATAGAGGAACCACATAGTAATAATTAAAATATAATTATCTATTTCATCAATTTTTTGAAATATTTTTAAAAATTATATTTCCTATAAATCACAAGAAGAATATTTTTTAATTTTTTTTTTGTTATGTGAACTTTTCTAGTTTTTTAGTTTTTTTTTGAATTTTTAGATATTAATTTTTTAAATGTTTTTTTATTGGTTGAAGAGGAATAAAATAAATGAGAGAGATAATCAAGAGAATATAAATAACGTAGATAAAAGTTATTTTTATGGAAATTGGATAGTTTGAGTTGGTTAAATATAATTGTTCATACTGTGAATAAAACTCAGAGGTTCTATAGGAAATTTTAATGATATGATGTCAAGTGACCTTTCCAAAGGACTTACATTTCTATCAAGAACTCTAGAATAAATATAAAATATTATTGGAGAAGAAGTAACAACAAAGTTTTCCAATTTAAGTGCTTTAGTTAAAGTTAATGAGGCTTAAAAATTTCCTATTATTCACATGTTAGTTAATGAAGTATGGAATAAGTAATTGTCAAGAATAATTAAATCGAAGAAGTACACTAGATTAAGAAATAACATTATGAACTTCAAGAAATACTCTCTATAATATATCTATTTAAATAGAATATGAAACTTATTTTTATCCTCTTAGTATATTCAACTATAACTTCATCCATTGATACATCTCTAGAGAAAGCATAAATTGGTGGTGAATAAAAGAAGGAAGAATGAAGACCTCTAAGAAATAAACTAAGCATGAATGTGTAAAATTTTTCATATCATTTTATTCTAAATACCCTAAATTTTTTAGCTATTCATAATCATAGAAACAACAATAAAATATTTCAAGAAATACATTACAGAGAAGGAAGAATAGAGGAATCATGAAAATAGAGAGAAATTTTCTCTTTCAAAATCAATTTCCTCTCTATTCTGATCTTCTACCAATTCATAATTGTTGTTATTCGATTCTGTTCAGCCTCTTCTCTCTCTAGAATTGTATTATTCATCTCTTAAATAAATCTAGAACTATCTTCTTTTATTTCTCTCTTAATTTTCACCTAATTTCACCGACCTAAATTATTGGGTACCAAATAAGAGCGTGCATTCCTAGTATTCTTTTCACTGCACTTTCCCATTAAAAAATTCATTTAATAAAATCATCCACTAACAAAAATTCATTTAATGATTAATACAAACACATCTATTTAAATCTTACCAATTATTTTTTAATTATTTCCATTTGGAAATCAATTAAAATCCCCATTAATTAAAAAATGTTTCAACATTCAATGTGGGATGAGTGGATTCTAATTAAAAATATAAAAAAATCAATGGCTAGTCATCCTCATGTGTAGATAATTGTAAAGAATACCTCATTCTCTATGTAGTAGTTTTAAAATGGCCACGTTTTCTCAAACTCAATATGAGAAATTTTTACAAGAACCTAGTGTGCACCTTCGTATGATCTTGCAACCAAATTAAAGGTGAATGATCCCCTTGAAAACTATTTCAAAAGACCCATATGACTCAAAAAATAAAACAGAAAAAATAGTTGAACACCTTTATGTTTACAGAGTTAAATCAAGTCAAAAAATGAGAATTTGATCATCAATACTTGAATTTCACTTCACATAGGTGAAGAAAACCCACAAGGTTCTTCTTCAACTGGAATGAATCAAATATTCACCTGCATAGATAACATCTTTTAAATAGTTTCTCTATGAATGTTTATAATCTTGATTGAGATTGCAATTATCCAAACACGTTCAAGTTGTTCCCATCAGTTTTGGAAAATAACAAATCTTTAAACCCAATTCCTCATCATATTTCAACACGGATGATGACTGGTCTCCCTCAAATATAGATTTTTCTACTTCAAAATTAATCTCATTCACTGATATCTTTTAAAATTTTAGTTGACATATTTATATTGATCAATCATGACCTCATAAAATCTAATTTTCTTCTTCGACATTGACAAGATCTTCTTCATTGAATACCTTCAATGGTGGATCAATTTTTTCTTCTACCACTGATTCATTCAACAAAAAAATAAAGCTTTATCCTATTGAAATCGACGTGGTATCATATTCTTCAAACATGTTTGATGTATTCTTATTCATCTTCTTCGAATTTCCTTCTCTATTTATAAATTATAGATCTGACCAGCATCGATCCCCAATCCCATTTCCAGAAATACCGCAATCCTTAGTCAAATAAAAACATCTAATCCTTTAATTCTACAATACTTGACACTATTATATCACCATACATAATATGAACATTGTATTCCTTAATTTTATGGAGGGCATAGTCCTTCTACAATGTCACTACCTTTGAATGGTGAGCACCTCTTAGATCTAGAAGACACTGTTGGTCAACCTCCATTTTTTTCAACAGTGAAGGTTGGTACTCTAGATTCAATCGATCTAGCTTTGACCATGGTTGTCTTAAAGTGTCTTAGGATCGACATGGTTAAAATTTCATTGGATTCATGCTCCATATTCCCTCAGATGGTTCAGATGATCTCTTAGTGTTCATTCTTCTTCATTACATTTTAGGCTAGATTGGTTTCTAATCTTCATTATCCCTTGGAAGATCAAGCTTTTTCTATAGGTCCAGCTCAGAAGCTCAATTCTCTTTTTTGTTTTCTGAGAATTAGTTATGTGGTACTATTAATTTAATCATCTACATGAGAATCATTTGGATTTAGTTTAATGAAATCCTCTGGAAAAAATATGATATGTGGTTCCCTGGTAAATTTGCTATATGGGCACTCCCTAAAATCCCCTAGGTGTGTGTAGGCTCACATGGCTACATAGAGCCCCAAAAAGATGTATACTTGATCTACCAAACAAATAAAAAATATTTTTGAAATAAAAATCTTAAATAATTAAATAAAAACAAAATAAATTAATTGATAAATTAAAAATTATAAAATATTTTAAATGATTTAAATATGTATTAAAATATAAATAAAATATATATTAATAAATTTCATACCCAAATATATATAATATTAATAAAAAATCAATATCTCAACTTACAAAAAAACATTAAAAATATTATAACATAATTAAATAAATCATAACACAAAAAATAAAATATTTAAAATCAATATTTAAAATACAATGTTTAAAAAAATATAAAGTTAAAATAACCATAATTTTTTTAAAAAATTTAATTAATATTTAATACATAAAAAATTCACATTTAAACAATAAATTCGTAAATATTAATATTTAAATTACAAATTAACAACAATTGTATAATTAAAAAAATAAAATAATTATTTTAGCATTAAATGCAAAATAAATTCATGAAAATTGATGTGAAAAAATGTGATGAATAAATGGAACATTATCCATGGTCCTTGGAAAGTAGCTTAAACTGAATAAAACATGCCCAGATGAATGAAGATGATGTTTTGATCCAAATAGTTTCATGATTTTTTGTGGATCTAATTATGTGGAATAGTTAATTACCCAAAGTTATACTCATATTCAATATCTAATATCTCTAATCACATCACCTATGACTAAGATTTAATGAATAATCCAGTCTCTCAAAAGGAAGTAGGAAAAGTGAAGGGGTAACTGAAGGAAGTTGAGAGATTGAATTTGAAATTAAAATTCAAACAAGATGCTACTAAAATTTATGAGATAAAGAAAATAGGGATCTTATTTTCATGTTTTTATGGGGGTTGATTTTTATGCATCAAAGAAAAAAATATATTTTTCAATTATAACATATAGTAGGGGATAATCACAAAGATTATAAAGGGGGAATAATAAGAATATACATGTGAGTATGCATGGAGTAGAATGAGAAACAAATAAGTAGAAAAACAATATGAGGGCAGTCTAATCTGGTTGAAGACTCTCATGTTTCTAAAAATAATTATATATATATATATATTATGTTAGATCAGTGTACATATTTGGGATAAATATGTGTAACACATGTTAAGTGATAAACCCTACCAAGTTTTATTCCACATGATGACACTAGATATTAAGGGAATATGAATCTTTACAAGGATTAAATTTCTAATTTTGATTTGTGATCCTTGAAGTAATTTTATTGTCCCTTATGTGTTCTTGAGTTTCTTTGAATAACGATATAAATTATCACATTAACATGTGGTGAAGGTTGTTCCTAAATAAAACATAAAACGAGTTTTTATCACTAATCCACCACCCCCTCATAGTTATTACAACACATATTGAGTTCTATTTCATGTTATATCAAATAATGAAACCCTTTATTGAAAATTTGGTGTTTGAAGAGAAGTTATTTCTATTTGTTTGGTGATTTTTCATTGAATTAATATTTTAAATATAGGAAATTAGAATCTAGTGAACAATGAGGGGATTTACAATTTTGATGGGAAAAAATATTTTATATATAATTATTTGATGATTCTTTATATGTTATCAATCAATTTATATGTTCTATAGGATTTAATTGATGGTTTTGTTCCTTGTAATGAATGTGTTTCTATGCCAAAAATAGGTAGAAATAATATGAATAATGATTCTTGTGATTAGAAATATAATCTATTATGTATTTCAAAAAAGGATTTTCTAACGGTTAAAGGGATTAATTTTTCAAATTGAATATGTGAAAAAACTGAAAATATCTATAAAATTAATAAAAAGGTGAATAAAACTATAATATAGGTTTGGAGGTTTGAGTGTGGAGACCCCAAAATGAGGGAAGATGAAACTATATATTACTTATTTATTTAATCCAATGATATTATGAGCACTTCTATAGATTTTTGTTGAGATGTGGGAGGATAAAATGATTTTTTAGAAGGTACTATGCATTCTACAAGACATTTTTGATGCTAAATTTTTAGCTTAGGACAACAATGATATATGTACAATTCCATTAGACAACTTAATGAAATTCTTATTTTATATGAAATGTAAACTAAAATTGTTTTATAGATGAATTCCCAGACTGAAAATGTATATTATTATACATAATGAAGACACGATAAATGCTAGATTTTTTTTTGAAGATAAAGCTAGTTATTTAGATTTAGAAGAAGATATTGATGAGAAGTTTTGGAAACTCAATTCACATATCATTATAAGTGTAATCAGTGGAAAATGAAGGATTAAGGGAAAAATTCCATTGAAATGTTTTAGATTTTTAACCATTGTACATTTACTAGGAAATTCTCTAATGTTGAAAAAATTTATCTAGTGAAGATAAAGATGTGGGGCCAAAGGGAGTCACTATGAAGAAGCTACAAAATATGATAAGTCAATGTTTTATTAAAAGGTAAATTTTAAATATTTATCTATATAAAAAATATAAAATTATTTTCAATGTTGGATGATGATGATGAAAATGATTATGAGGAGGAAGTTGAGACTTCCGATGATATTGATAAAATTTATTGACTACTAAAGTGAATAGGGAAAAATTAAATGGTTACAAATGTAGTGATGCTGGGAGTGAGTAATAAATAGAAATATAATTTATGATTATGTGTGAACTAAAGAATATTCATCAAAATATATCAATATTTGATAAGGGGGTTAATAATTTAAATAAATACAAACAATCATATGGAAATCAAAAATATTTTCTTACAGAATTTGAACTAAGGTTACTAAAATAGATTAGAGATTTTAAGAAATTAATTTCCAGATAGATGATTTTAAAAGTTAATATGGAGGAGAGAAATAACGAAGGATATTTTTAATGTTCAATGAAATTTTATCAATGATAACAATGAATTGAAAATTAAAAATTCTATTTTTAGAACTCAATTCCAGAAAATTATGAAAGAAAAAAGAAGATTGTTGTGACTGGTGTTCAAGATTAAAAAAATGGCCAGACTCAATTATACCAGGGAATATTATAATCAATGATTTAAAATGATCACAAAAGTTTTGTTGGAAATTTTTAGTTGAATACATAGTTTAGGGAGACTAAATTTGTGGAAAAAATGTGATTATCATAAATATAGAATTTCAGGGAACAAAAAATTGAAAGTAAAATATACTAAAAATGGTTATATTGAAATGGATAGTAATCCTACTAGATTAAATAAGAATTTATTGTGAGTGAATAGTAATTTTTGTTCCCCAAAAGGATAAAATATGAATGAACAAAATAGGGAGGAAAATGCATGCTAATGTTTATACAACAATATGTTTTTAGATGTAATTATATATTTTTAGTTATTATTAGCACTATGACGATTTTGATAACTTGAAAATATTTTTTTTGTTTAACTAAATATATTCTTATGATTATAGAATGTTTTGAAGATAGAATTAGAGGGTGAGTTATCCTTTTTAAAGAATAAATGATTAAAATAAAATTGAAAATTCTTGATATAATTTTAAGAATAAATTTCAATAATTAAAAAATGTATATGGAATATGTGACCATCTTGGTCACCACACTAATGAATGTCAACCCATTATACCTATCCACATGAGTATGAATTGCAGTACTACAAATCATAGTATATTAATAATAGAGGTAAAGCAAAGGCTTTGTTATTGAAGTTTCACTAAAAGAAATAAAAGGGGAATGTTCATGGATTCTAGTTAGTATATTTTCATCTCATATTATAGGATATTTAATTCTCTTTAAATGTTTATAAATTTATATGAAAGTCTTTGTGACCTTTGGAAATGATGGGTCACTTAAAAACTAGGGTAGTTAGTTCATAAATTATTAGAATAGAAATGTTGAAATCCAAGAATAAATGATATGTTAATGGGATGAAACACTATCTATTAAGTGCTTTGTCACATATATGATGATGAAAATGAAGTGTCTTTTTGAAATGATAGATTATAGATAATTTTTTTAAATTATGTATGTGTTTTGATAAGTGGATAAAGAACATGGGGAACTGTGTTTTAGGTTGGTGATGTTGGAAATTCATGCTATAATTCTTGAAATAAGAAAATAAATGGTGGTACCAAAGACTTGTCCATATTTTCCTAAATAAAATGATCAATATTAAATAAGGAATTTTTTTATTAATGTGAATTTGTGAAAATTATTGAGAAATTGGACATGATCTACATGTTAAAAAGAAAATATTATTAATTCACCATACAAGAATTTAGATACTTAATCTATTCATCCCTTGGAGACCATTCAATCTAATATTTGTGGGTATATGAGGAAGTAATAAATAAATCAAGATTTTTTTATTTATTACATTAATAAAATTACTTGTATTATGTTTTTAAATCATATGTCATAGGATCTAAAAATGGTCAATAGATTTAGAAGGAATGCTGAAATAGAGTGTGATTTCTCCTTAAAAATGATTCAGAGAGATAATGGTGCCGAATATACTAATAAAACATTTGAACTATATATTGAGAATAATGGTATTCAATATACAATCAGTGATCCATATACACCTCAAATAAATAGTGTCTCTAAACAAAATAATATTCTTAATGGACACAGATCATACCATTTTGGTAAAGCATATTGCTTCTCCGTATTTTGAGAGATAACCTATTCGTGCAGTAGTTACCTTCCAAAATAATGGTTTGTATAGACCAAAATATAATATTTCATATTATAATATGTATATTAATAATTAACAATGATTAAAATATTTAAGGGTATTAGGAATCCCTTTTGTAATAATAGTTAAAGGTGATTTTTTTAAAAATTTGAGAAGAGTAGAGTTGATTGCATCTTCACAGGTTATACTCCAAATAGAAGAGTATAATATAGTCACAATGGAAAATTCAAGGTATATATTTGATACAATTTTTGGGAATGTTCTTAATCATTAAATGAAAAAAACATAAAAAAAAGAAAGTTCTAGAAGTATTGTAGTTGAAATATTTTTTGTTATTAAAGGACAAGTTTATAAAAATAATGCGAGTTTAGTAGAAGTTAAATATAAAGATGATGATTAAGATATTTCTAATGAAAAAGATAAACTCAGTTAAGGATTGAATATGTGTGTAAGGCACTGAGAGTGGGGAGGTGAATCAGTTACTTAATTTTTTATAGATTAAGCTTCTATGCCCTTCTAATTATTCAGTAGACATATCACCAATCAAACAAAAATGATAAGAAATAAAGGACAACACATTTTTAATGAGTATTCCCTCTATATGGATGAATACATCCATGGTGTATGATGTTTTTTACCTCAGGCATAAAAAATAATATTTTATTATCCAAAAAATCTAAATTCAATAGTATGATCTTAAATCCTCTACAAATATCAGAACCAACCAGTTATAATCATGCTTTCAAAGAATATGGAACTAATGAAGAATGATCATTGATGAATGTATAAAATTCTTCAAAGACTCAATAATATTGATCTTATTTATCCTCATTTCATAATAATATCCTATAACAATCATCCATTCTTTCCCTCAATAAATAATTGTATTGGTTCTTTACTCAAATTCTCAACTCCTTCTCATTATTTATTCATTTTTATTTATATTACTTGAATAATCTGAACATTGTTTTCATAACAGTGATGAAAACCTCATTAAGTCTTAACAGAATAGAACTTCTCATTCGTACTCAATATTTATAAAGTAAAGGTCCTCCTTTTAATTATCCTAATAAATAGAAAACATTGCTTCACATGATATTTATAAATACCATGGTCTTCCTTTTCATTTAGACTCTCCAAAAATCATGCACCATTTTATTTCTTCCACATCAAGATGAATTTAAAAGCACCATGTCATCACCTACATTGTGTAAGCATGTTGTCTCTTTACATGGGTAATATATCACCTGAAACTCTATCCACTATAAACACATAAAAGTCACAATTGCATGGGCTTATTTGTTTTACAACCTCTTACACCATGATCTCTATTTGAATGGTGTGGAGAAACTTCAGCAACACCCAATCCTTTATCCATTGGTTCTACTTTCATCTTTGATCAAGTTATGATGATTTGATTAATGATAACATTTAAAAAATAAATAATAGAGCATCATATCATCTAATTTAAATTCATTTTTCATCCAAAATGATTTCTTATAATCTCAAAAAACCATTCCATAGCATCAAGAGTACCCTTGTGTAGCCTTTTGGATAACCTCATTACCTTTATGTGAAAGGTATGTTACCATTATGTATCAAGTTAATTCTTAGATTTAGCTTTCTATAAATATCACATTACCTTTATGTATATCAGTTCTATATTATCTTACCATTATTCAACTCAAGTAATGATTTTATTATATTTACACATATATAAAGTAACATTTAGTTAGTGAATAAAATCACATACATGGAGACAACTGTTTACTTAGGAAAACATCATAAAAACATAGATAGACTAATGGTTATATAGAATAATATGATACTTATATATCACTTTAATATTGTTACACATGGTTTCATTTATTCATATTCAACACTAAATTATGGTTTTGTTTAGCATGAGTGATTCTTACATAGCACAAAGACTCCATATTTTCTAGAAATTTATAAAAAAGTTTTGGACTTATTTTAGTCATCATTAGAAATATCAAGACACTTTAAAACATGTTTTCAACAACACTCTCACCTCCAAATCATGTAGTTAACATGAATATTAGAACATCATTAATCACATTTAGACATTTATTATTAATAAATAAATAAAAACACCATCAATGGTTCTTAAATTTCCCCATTTGTATTTGTTGTGAATACCACTTATTATTCTCCCTATTATTCACATTAAAACCAAAGAGAAAAGAATATGGGGTCACACTCTAACTAACTAGAAGTAAAGACTTATGATGCAATCAACTCTATAAATAAGAGAGCCACCTGTTTATAGGAAATCAGGGTGATTAATTCAATAATTAATTTTTCCTAAAAGAACAACTCATCACAATGATGTTGTGTATAAAAATTTAAATTAATTTCATTTTTTCATACAAAATTTCCCTATAAAACTCATCACACAAATTAAAAAAATTCGCATATATGGGAAATAACTTTCACACCTATAAATAACTTCTCCTCAATGATAAATATGAAAATATAGAGGATAAATAAGAAAAAATTCATAACTCATTATTAAGCTATGAGATATGATCCCATTCGCATCCTTAGCTTCTCAAATTGATCTGTTGTGAGTGGTTTTGAAAGAATATCATCCAACTATTTCGTGGATAAAAAAATCCAGTTTCAATATACATTCTTCCTCTTTTTATTTTAGTAAATGATTCTTTATATAAATATATTTAGACTTGAAATGTTGTATAAGATTTTTAGATAGATATATGGAACACTATAGTTCTCATTATATACCCTATCATCATCTTGGTTTCCTAGGTTCTTTTAAGTGATTTTCAATGATCATTTGATTCTTGACTCAATCATCAATGAATCTTTGAGTTTTACACATTTAATTCAAAAAGTTAAGGCCTGAATTATTCCTTTATATTCTAGATCTACTAATTTAATCTTGAACTAAACTCTATAATATTTTTTTATGACCAGATCTATGGGATGAAACATGTTTTGAAAAAACCTTCATGTGATTCATTAGAGAAATAGATGGAAGATCCTAGACCAATTATATTATGTGGATATTATTCTTATCAAAAATCATCTAGGTAGGTGGGTTTTCACTATTTCCACTTTCTATAAAATACAAATTCTCTTTAGTTTTCCAAAAATACTCCTTCTATTAATTATTAAAAATATATTACTAAAACTCTTCTATAATTTCTCTCACTGATTTGGTGAAAAAGGTTCGGTTATTTGTGATTCCCAAAATATGTTTGATAAATTTTTGAAATGATTTTACTAAAACAAATAATTTTTTTGAATGAGGACTTATCATTTTGTGTTTGGAGTGTGTGTTCATTTGTATATGGATTGGACCAAGGAAGGATGTAACATGGTATGAGGAGCTCTTTATTGGACAAAAAGGCCACCAAGTGATATCTTGGGGAATGAAAACTCAATGATCATGAGTATAGGGAGGCCTTGGTGTAAACATGCATGTGTGTGTGTGAAATTGATTAGATATTCTAAGAGGATTTATTTAACTTTTTATATTACTTTTAATGGAAAACTATTATCCCGTGAAAATAATTTTTTAATCCGGTAGACTATTTTTATATATAAACTTTGAAACCTATTTTAATACTTTTTATATTCCTTTTTTATACTTTCTATAAATAATGATGTGACTTGATTATTTTTTTAGTGGATTGTTGAAAAAATCACATGGTTTTTTCTACTAGGTATGATTACTAACCCCCTATATAAGCACTTTAGTGCATATGCATGCGATATTTTCCATGATCCATGAAATGGGAAGATTTTATATTTCTCTAATGGATCTTCTTTAGGTTACATTCATGGATATTTAGAGTTGATGCTTTGGTGTTTTTCTTGTTGTGGAGTCTAGAATGGTTCCACAAGGGTGCCTGAGTCTTATTTTATTTTTGGAGTCTTAGTTGTGGTGTTTTTATTTATTTACAATATTAATATGATAATATTGGTTGTTACTATTATTTATTGTTTTATTGTGTACATTTAATTCTTCATATGGTTTTAGTTTTATTATTCTTATCATTTAATTTTACAGGTTTTGTATGTATTATGGGTAAATCCCCCCCATTATTCATGTTAACCACTCAACATTTATTTGTATCCTTGGGTGTCTATAGAATGTAATGTAAGGTTAGTTTCACCAAATATCCTTCCAAGAAAATTTATGTGTTTTTTTTGTTACAATGATGGTGATATAAAATAGGATAATGATACAATAAATTTATATTATGGTTGTGTAGGATAACCTTCATAGAAATGCATCACTAGATTATTTTTACAAACATCAATGATAAGATTTTTATGTAAAGTATGAATGTTTCTTACAAAAAAAATAGACTTAGAAATGTTTTATAAGATTTTAGAAAATAGGTTAGGACATATTCAAGTCATATATATTTATGTAAAGTCACTATAAAACATTATATAGATAACATTATATCAATTATAATTTTTCATTAACATGAATATTAGAACATAAACCTTCACTTATAAATAGGTGTTACCAAAAAATACAAAAAAATAACCAATTATTAAAAAATATCACTCATATCATCCAAGGATATGAATGTAGGTGTATGTCTAAAACATCATAAAAATAATGATAAATGGTTCAGACTAGAGAATATTTTGGGAAATTAACACGTACCTCAGTATTTTTTCATATTGAGCTAGGATATATGAATGAGGAATTGGAGGATATTGAGTTATTTTATTATATGAATGAATAATTAGATTATATTTAAGAGAATAAAACATGGGTTTTGATATCCAATCAAAATAAAAATAATTTTATTAGAAAATGGTTTTTGATTAAAAAATCCAAAATGAAAATAGAGATGTTATTAGAAACAAGGAGATACTTCTATGAAAAGGTTTCTCACAAGATGAAGGAATTTATTTTGACGATGTATTTTCACCAGTTTCTAGACTAGAATACATTATCATATTTCTTAATATTATAAAAAAAATTAAATATAAGATATTGTAAATTTATTTCTTTTTTCATTCCTTAATAGATAATTGGAATAGGTTGTATATTTTAGGTATCCTCGTGGAATAATTCATGGAAAAGAATAATATCAAATTTTTAGGTTAATGAGGGATCTATATGGGAAAAAATAAACCCCAAGAGAATTGTATTCAAATTTAAATACCTTTTTGAATCATTTTAAGTTCATGAAATGAAGATTAGAAATAAATATTTAAAATAACGATGAAAACAATGTACCACTTATTTTTGTTGTTTTTATAAATGATATTATTTTTATTGTAAATGAGTAAGTGTTCTATGAAGAGTTTTGTTAGTAAAAAAATAATATATTTAAAATTTATATGCTTAGTGAAATGATATATTTTACTGGTTCAAAAATTTATCATGAGAAAGATCACATCATTCTTTCTAAAGAGAAGTATATTATAGAACATTTAAATAAGGTTGGAATATATAATTCAAAACTGCTTTCTATACCTATCTTAGTGGGAACCAAACTATCATTAAATGAGAAAATTAAATAAGTGAACAAAAATGAATTCATTAAAATTATTGAAAGATTATTTAACAACATATAGTCTAGATACTATATATGTTGTTAAATTATGTTACAATAATCAATCTGAACCAATGGAATCTCAATTTATTTCTAAAAAATGATTCTTAAATATATCAATGACACAACAGACTAAGGAATAGAATTTGATAGGTATTAAATGCCTAATATTTTTGGGTATGTAGATATGTATTTCTTTTAAAATGTATATTATATAGGGTTAAAATTCAAAAAAAAATTCATTAAAGGCGTGAATTTTGGCACACAAATATGAAATATTATTTAACTTGGAGTAATACTAGTATAGAATATGTGTCTATAACTCATGATAAAACCTAAATTAAATGAATGAGGAATTAGTTTTTAATATCATGGTGGAAGTGAAGCTACCACAATATGTGGGTTGTGATAATCAAAGTGTTATCAATTTTTTAAGAAATACTATTCATTATTCAATATTAATGATCTTTTATATCAAATATCACTTAATTAATGATCTAGTAGAGAAAATTTTATTGATGATATAATTTATTCCAACAAAGAAGAAAATGAAAGGTGTTTTTACAAAACAATTTACAAATTGTGATTTCTAAATATTGAGGTGGATGATGAGACTCTATTATCATTGCCTCCAAGGAAAAAATATTGTGAATTTATCACCTACCCAACTTATTCTTTGTAATTTTATTTTAAAAGGGGTATAAATAAAATATAAATCTATTATGTGTTTCTCCAATAATGTATTCATGGAGGGGGAGAAAACAATATTAAGGGAGTTAAAAATATGTGTGTGTGTTTTATCTAATATGGGAAAGATATATTAATTTTTAGGATCATGTATTCATAGAGAGTAATTAAAAGTGGAAAGTGGTGAGATCATTATGTGGGTATGAGAGTCTTCATAATGGGTTTTTACAGTTTTGCTGAGTATGTGTATACTAATATATTATATACAGGTTTAAAGGATAAATTTTGTAAGATAAATTAATATTTATTCTACATTGATATCTAGTGGAATTAAATCCTAAAAAAATATGATTTTTAATTGGTATCCAGAGAATCTCGAGATGTTAGATCAAGAGTTGTGAGATTGTGAATATAATTCACTATTTTTTGGTCAGTATGATTTTTTTTAAATTTTATTTCCCCTTGCACTATGTTCACATATGTAGTCTTAGGATTACTAAATTTTTATTCATTGTTATTTTTTTTGAGTTTTAATTTGATTATTTCTCAATGATTTAAAAAAATCCAAAAGAATAGATTTTTGAAACCAAGGTAGAAGAATTTGTGGAGATAGTAGGTGATTGTGACCTTAGGGGAGATTATTGAGACCTAAGGAGGGTTTGTTGTGGTGATAAGTTGAATAAGTAATTGAAATGATTATTTTTTTGTCTTTTTTTCAACATATAAATCATCTTCAAAATCATCCATTTCATGATGATTCGTTATATCTGACGTTCATTTGAGGGTTTTGAATTATTTGTGTTTAGAAAGTGATGTATTAATATTATTGAGGTTAATATGGAATAACTATATCATGAACATTCATAAAACATGTTATGATATAGTATGATAATAGAAAATTTATATATTTCACAAGAAATATTTGTTTTATAGGATATTTTAGTTTAAAAGTTTCTCTATTTTAAATAGAGATACTAGTTCACACTATGGAAGTAGTCATAGTGTCCTACATGGTAGTGTTTTAATTATGTAAAAGTAATTCTAAAAGGGTTATAGATAAGTTAATTATCAATGGTATGTTAATACTTTACCTTTAGAACATTGATAAATTTTTTACGAATTGAAACAGTAAATACCATGACATAGTTTATTTTTTGTGCCTATTTTTGATAATTCCTCAGAAAATTGAGGATGTTTGTTCCAATGAGGAAAAAATTTTAACTATTGTTTGAGGATTTAAATTAGAATATAAATTCCGTGAAACATTCGATGTAATAAGAATATAATTCTTATCAAAATTATGAGTGGAGAATATATTATGGTATATAGTGTTTGGAGAGCAATTTAAAATAAATTAAAAATATTTTTATTGAAATGGTGTACAAAATTTCATGGTGAAATATTTTTCTTGTAAAAATTTTATAAAATGGGTAACAACATTCCATAGTGAAGGAAGATGAAACCATTGTTAGAATATTTTCTTGATATTGATTGGATTTGATGAATTAGTTTGGTTAATAACTCAGAGTGATACTCATATTAAATATATAATGTCTCCAATTTTATCAATGGTGACAAAGAGGTCATGGATGAATCAATGGATAAAAATTATAAAAGATAATTTGAGGAGTATCTTAAGTATTTTGAATGTTTGAATTTGAATATGAAATTCAAATTCAAACATATGGCTACTCTTTTGTTTGAGATAAATAAAAAAGGATCTTGTATGCATATCTATGGGGTGGTCGACTGTTGTTTCCTAAAAAAATGAACATATTTCAAGTGAAACATAAAAATGAGGTTGATCAAATATATTATTAAATAGAAAAATTAATAAGATACCTACAATAGTATAGGTTGTTGGAGAAGAAAATATGCTACCAAAAAATAAGGGTAGTTTAATCTATTTAAGGACTCTCTAGTTGTTGTAATTTATTATTTATATCTTTGATTATGTGGGAGATATATACATATATGTGAGACTTATGTGTAATTTGATTTCAAAGGATAAACCCCTATTGTTTAAAATCCACATGATGAAACTAGTGGATCGTATGATCTTGGGGGAATCTAAATCATGCCTAGGATTTCTTTCTCATTTTGAGAGGTGAACATTTTAAAAATTATATTTTTCCTTCTATGTGTGCATGATTTTGTTTGAATGTTGATAAAATTTATCACATTAATATATGGTGAAGGTTGTTTCAAAGTGAAAATTAAAATAAATTATTCTAGTTGATTCACCCCTTAGAGATTTTTATTGATATAGAGGTTTTTTTCATTATTGACCTCACTTATTCCAACCCTAATGAGACGCCCTGTATTATATTTTCCATTATTTTTCCTTTTATTCATTAGTATTCTTGGTATAAGGGTGATTTAATAAGTTTCTTCAAGCTAAATTCAATGTATTTATTCCCTTTCATACAGCCCCCTCTTTTAAATCTCTCCTTCATAAATTTTCATTTCCTTGATTATGAATTCATATTTTTATATCCTCGTGTCATGTTGAAACTAATTATATTCTTGGCATGTTTACATATATTATCCAAAGGAATAACTTTGATGTTTTTATATTAAATTATTTCATATATTTTATTCTAATAGATTGAAATATGGTTCACACTTGGTTTTACCTATTTTTAAATTGGGAATAGGTTATGATTTTGTTTTCCTTAATTATGTATTTTGGTAAATATGGTGTTGGAATGACTCATAGAGTATTATACCTAGGTTTAATTTGGTTATTAATTAATTCTTATTATGGTTAATGATTTATGGGATTCAATTTTTATGGTTTTGTACTAAATTTTTTCTTAGGGGCTATGTAACAACCCAAACATTCATTAATTGAAATCCATCTTGATCTAATTAAATGTATCATTATGTAAAATATTTTGTGAACTTCATCAGTTTTATGTTTTTGGATTTTAAAATACAGTTATTAATTGTGATCGTTGATAATGTAGTCGTTGAACAGTGATCATATGATTAGTATAAATATAGGGCTTAAACAAATCCAATTTACTCCGACCAAGGAAGTGATGGACTCATCCAGTAGACTTTCCCCGTATGAAGCCCATTTTTTGGAACTCGGAAAGGAGGTGGAAAAATATGGATTCTCTCTTGACTAAGCCCATGATGATCTTGAACACGTTAATCTTTAGAGGAACTAACTAAGGGAGAAGTGTAAGTTAATGGAGATTATCACCCGAGTGATGTTATCCGAGCCACCCCAAGATTCTGTCACCATCGCACACCTTACCCTTTAGTCTTATGCGGGTGTTATAAGGGGTTATGTTACATGAACATAGCACTACGACTATGTATATTATCTTTTTATAAATAATTTTCATTCATTTTATTATTGTTACTTTGTAAATAGTTTTTAAAGCACAGATAGTATTTTTAGTAAATATTCAACAATGAAATATATATTAATGAATTACTGGATTTTTGAGTTAAATAATTTTTTATCAAAATATTATTATAATTAAATTATTTTTTATTAAATATAAATGATCGTATAATTTTATGAATGCAATTGTATATTTTATTAAGGTTTGAAAGCTATTTTTATCAAAACCCATGATTTTTCGATAAATATTGGTTTTTATTTTAAAAGTAAAAATTCACATTTTTAAAAAATTATTTAGATAAAATTAATATTATTTTTGGAATTAGGAGGTCGAAATTATCCAATAGTGAATTTTTCCTAATTTTCTGAGAGAGTCGAATTTTTGGGTAAAAATTAAATACCGTTTAAATATATGATGTGTTTTATGACATCATAATGACCCAATAGTGATGTAATAAAATACTATAAATGATATTTTCTTCAAACATATGTTTTACCATTACAATAATGTGATTTTTGGTGTTTTTATTTTTTATACAAATCTTTAGTGGACCCTCCAAGAGTTATAAAACATGTTCACTTTTTAAATGAGTTTCCTTGAGACTGTGACTCACCTCTACAAAATCCCCCTCAATATTTTAAGAATTTCGGCCATTGGAATTATAAAATATATTTTTCCACTACCCTTTGGAAAAAAAATGTTAAAAACTATGGTCTAGTTTGTGTTATTGATTAGTTTAATGTGTGGTCACCCAAACATAAATATTAAAGAATTCCCTCTCCTTTTTTATATAAACCCACCCAAGCTCCCACGTCCTATTCACTAAAAGCCTTTGGATTTCAACTAACCACTGACATAATCTCTCTATAATCCTCTTAAGTTTCCCCATCCTCCTAGGAATCCACTCTCAAGCCTCTCCCAAGCCTTGGGATCACACATCAAATTAAGGGATTTCCCCTTTTCTCATTTTTTGTCTCAATTTCATTATGTTGTTATGGCATTTTATTTTTGATTATAAATGTTTGAGTTTGATTTCAAACCTCCCCCATAATTACCTCTATATGTTTGAATTATTATAGAATAATTTCTATCCCCTTAAATTCCCCTCATGTACACATGTTACCATGCCGAAATTCCATAAGGAATCTCTCTCTTCTCATTTACATTCAAGAAATTATTTTTTTTATGAATATAAAATCCATTACTTATGTTGGGACATGTATCTATATTACCCCATTACTTTCCATTTCATTTACATATTATGAGACTCTCATTTCTCTCTCATCAACCATTTTTATGAATTTCTATTTCACACTGTTATGCTGCCGAAATTGCACTGCGATTTTTCAAGCGAATGTCATTTTGTAGTGAATACCATGCCCATTTCTCAATCAAGGGTATTAAACATAATGCAAATTTACATATTGATAATAGTGTTTCATGTATTAATTCCATATTTACTTGATCATGGAATAAATTATGCGGTGTAATGAATCCATGTTATATGATCCATGTGACACATTTATGCATGAAATGAAATGTTTAAGAAGGGTGCGCCCTGATAGCACTCCAATTATAAGGCCCCAGCCTTAAACCTTACTTAATCTTGAGTTATTACAAGATTACACATTGAGGATCTTTTTGGGTTTAGAGTTTTAGATAATTAGATCATAAAACTTGCATTACATTCCACATATAAACAAAGTGGTTACATAAAGATAGTATTCTTCATTCCCATCAATGGAAACACATTTAAAATAAAATATGGATTATTTCTTGACACATCCTTGACTCTATCATCTTATCATGTACCTTTCCCTTGACCTGTGAAAAACATTTCAAAAACTTGGGATGAGCATAAAAACTTAGTATGGGTTATAAAAAAAACTTGGAAAGGAAACATGAGTTCATATATACATAAGAATGAAATCATACTTTACCCATAAAACATAGACACTTTAACATACCTCATAAAATCATGAATGAATCATAGAAATCATAAGACATAAAGGTAACTTGAGGCATTCATAACATTCTTACGTAGGGAGTAACCCTCTTGGTTACGTTTGGAATACCCATCACAGTATATTCCCTAAAATCTCTTCGGAGAAACCTTAACGTTTCACTCCTTCACGTTACCCAATGCATTGGAGATCTATAACGGGCTCACCCGCCCTTAGTTTATCACGGAACCACCCGTCTTCATAATAATGCCCAAGAACCATAACATAATCATATCACATAAAACATGCATAAAGGAAACATAACATTCCCACCTTTCAATCACAAGATATCAATACAACACATTGATATAAAAACATTATGAAATCCATTTTCGATACCAAAATAAAAGAAAAGTAAAACATGGTATTTATTTTTCTTTTAAAAAGAAGGTATGGCTTGTAGAGGAAGCCGAAACTCAAATAACGGTCACGACGGCGGAGAAGTCATTGTCGCCGCATACGTACGACAAAAACATTCCCTTTTGTCGTTTAGTAAATGCTTCGTATAAAAAAGATTCCTTTTTAATAAACGGAAAAGTCAAAGGGTTTTATACACCGTATAAAAGAAAGTTTTGTATAAAATAAAATATGCCTCAATGAAAGGAGATTGAGACGAAGTCCCATACCTCGTATCCGACTTGACCCGACCGTTCTTTAATCTCCTGAATAATAAACTTGAGTTAATCTCTAATTTCTTATGAATATTTTTCAAGTTCATTATTCCTTTTATACCATGTTATGAACATCATCTAATCAGTTAAGTTAATAATGTTCATTTTGTCGGTATTTGGTTCTTAAGTCAAAAATAGTCTTCTTACACTTACATGTTGTTAATTTGGTCAAAGTTTCATTATATCCAGAATGGTATTCATGATTTAGATATCATATATGTCATATATATCCATTACATACATGCATTTATAATATTACATCACATTTAGAGGTAAGAAATGAAATGCACCGTTCATGGAGACGGTAAGCCGTACGTACGCATGAACGCTACTTCCATTTCTATTTCATATTTTCTGGAATGGAATCATAATGATATAAGAGTATATTATAATTCCAGTATAATAACATATATAATATCATTAACTTTATCCTTTACACATCCCACATATGGTATTAACGAATCAAATCACTTTTAGGGGGCGGTAGTCCGCACTTCCTAAAATGAATATATCGTGTTTTACCCATAATGGAAACCATAAAGGTATGCCCAAAATAAAAAAAACAGAAGATTAAGGAAAACATAAACATATTATATATCATATATAAAAATAGTGACATCATAATGGCCACCTTTGAAGGTGTTAAATGAGTGTTGAACAATCATCGTTTCGGGAGGCAGAATTTCGCCATCCACAGAAACCGTATGTTCTTTAACCATTTAATGTATTTGTGTGAGAGTGTAGCTCCAATAAATATTATAAAAAAATCCTTGTATATTGAATATACTGTTGTTGTTACAAAATAAGTAAATAAAAAGAGTTTAGGGGGTTGGAGAAGCAAAATAAAACAAATGAACATGAGAGAATGAATTACCTTTTAAAGTGTATCTCCTTTTGATTTGAGTCTAAAGGCTTTCTTTGAAAGGATTCTGCCCAAAGGGAATCCTCTAGGATGAGGAGAGGGATGTGGAGAGAGCAAATGGGCAGGAGTTGGCCGAGCCAAAGGCTTGAGTAGTGTGTGAAATGAGGTAGAGGTGGGGGCCTTTTATAAGAGGAGAGGAGGGGCACTTTTGGAATGTAAAGAAATATTACTTTATTTGAAAATGTGTTTCGGTTTCAAAAGGTCCCACATTGATATAATTCGTGTATAAGGTGATAAGGGTTCGAAATACACTCATAAAATTGGTTTTGGCCATGTGTAGTTCATAGATTTTACATTGTCTTTCCATTTTATTTAAATCGTCAAATAATGATGTCATCGCTGCATCATTATTATGTCATATATAATTTAATTTATTTAATGTCTAAAAATCATAAAACAAATACTATGATGTAGGAAATATTTTTATCTTTCCAATGACTATTTATAATCAAAATTTGGACTTGTATAACCCCACTTAAAAATTGTTTTTGTAAAACATATTATGTTTGTGTCATTTTCACTTTAACATTAAATAAAAAGTAATTTATGTCATTTCCAAACCAAAGTGTCTCCATGGGGTCCCCAAGTTGACCCATGGCTTGTCTTGGTCGGCCATGACACAACCAATAAGGTTGGGACATGTGTCTAGGTCATTTCATATTATTAAAACATTATTTATACTTTAAACTACACTAATTACCACTAATCGCGATTAAAAACTTAATAAGTTACTATTCACCAAAAAATTATTATAATCTCATTGAACCACATTTTACTTCTTAATGACAACCATGTATGTAGGATTTTCAAAATTCAATACACATTAGTGGTAAACTTTCATTTAACTGAAAAATCAGTTTGCTTGATTACCACTTAGTGGTTTCACTATTCATTAAAAATTGAAGTTTTTCAGAAAATTACCAAAAATTCACCCTAAGCTATATTTGATATTCTGAATTCAAAAATGAAGTCTATTTTACAAAATTCAAATCATATAAGTCACATTAATTAATTTAATAATTAATTCCCGCTGCCAGAGAAAATAGCGTGTTTTTACAAAACAATAAGTATCAAAAGATTGACACCAGTTTAAGTCTAATTTCAAAGTGAAATTGATTCCAATGACCACCATTGGATAAAATGGTAAAAATATATTCTAATTTCACTTCAAAACCAATTCAAAACATAATATAATTATATAAATAAATTAGATTAAAAAGTAGTTTTGATGTAAAATGCAGTATTTTTCACTATTCATTAAAAAATGAACATTGTCAGAAAAATACCAAAAATTCACACAAGGTAAATTTTGATTTCCCAATCATAAAGAATAAGTTTATTTTGACAAAAATAGTTTATAAAATTGTCAAAATATAGATTCAAAAATGGTTTGCCATCAAAAGGCAGTAAAACAATCTTTTAAGAATATTAGTGTATTCCATGCATAAGATTGTATTTATTTTCATTTTAAGCCGCTATAACACTATCTTAATCATTAATAGACATAGATGAAAATATCTATTATTCATTACTTACTTGGGATGTTACATCCTTCCCCCCTTTAGAAAATTGCGTCCCCGCAATTTATTTACTTATCGAATAAATGGGGGTACTTATCCCTCATTGCATTTTCAGATTCCCATGTTGCCTCTTCAATCATGTGGTTTTTTCACAAAACCTTTACCTGATGAATCACCTTATTCCGTAACACTTGCTCCCTGTGGTCAAGAATCTGGACTGGTTGTTCCTCATAAGATAGGTTCTCTTCCAGCTGAACTACCTCTGGGCTCAAAACATGAGATGGATCTGGCATATACTTTCTCAACATCGAAACGTGAAAAACATTGTGTACCTGAGATAAACTCAGAGGTAAAGCCACTCGGTATGCAACTGATCCAACTCTTTCCAGAATTTCGTATGGTCCAATGAACCTTGGACTCAACTTTCCTTTCTTACCAAATCTCATCAAACTTTTCCAAGGAGAAACCTTGAGAAAAACATGATCACCTACCTCAAAAGATAGATCCATCCTCCGGTTATCCGCACAACTCTTCTGCCTGCTCTGAGATGTTCTCATGTGTTTCTGAATCAGCTGAACTTTTTCTGCCATCTCTTCTACCAATTCTGGTCCCATCAACTTCCTTTCACCCACTTCATCCCAGAAAGATGGAGTTCGACACCGCTTCCCATATAATGCCTGAAATGGTGCCATCTGTATACTGGAATGAAAACTGTTATTATATGAAAACTCAACCAAAGAAAGATGTTGGTCCCAACTTCCCTGATAATCCATAGAACAAGCTCGTAGCATATCCTCCAATTTCTAAATTGTTCGTTCTGACTGCCCATCTGATTGTGGATGAAAAGCTGTACTAAAATTTAATTCAGTACCCAACGACTTCTGAAGGCCTTTCCAAAAGTTAGAAGTAAACCTGGGGTCACGATCCGATAAAATGGAGAGAGGAACTCCATGTAACATGACTATCTCTTTAAGATACAAATGGTAAAGTTGATCAAGAGAGAAAGTATCTCGTATAGCAAGGAAATGAGCAGATTTGGTCAAGCGATCAACAATAACCCAGATTGCATTATTACCTCGAGATGTCTTCGGTAATCCAACAACAAAGTCCATGGATATATTATCCCATTTCCACTCTGGCACTGGTAAAGGCTGAAGCATCCCTTTCGGTAACTGCCGCTCTGCTTTAACCTGCTGACAAGTCAAACACTTCACAGTAAAATCAGCAATGTCTCTTTTCATTCAATCCCACCAGTAATACTCCCGCATATCTCTATACATCTTAGTACTTCCCGGATGAACTGAAAACGGAGAACTATGAGCTTCACATAACAGCTCTCTCTTCAACTGTGAATCACAAGGCACACACAATCTCTTCCCAAACCTCAAAACACAATCACTATCAACGTTGAATTCAGGCAACTTACCTTTCTGAACCAGCTCTACCTTTTTCTGCAACTCACTATCTTGCTTCTGTGCTTGCTTGATTCTATCTGATAGAGATGATCTCACTGATACCTGAAACAAAACAGAAGGACTTCCTGCACCAACAACTTCTATGCCAAAGTTCATCAAATCCTTAACCAAAGGATCACGTTCCAAACGTAACATTGTTAATGAAGCATTACTTTTTCGACTCAAAGCATCATCCACTTTATTTGCTTTTCCCGGATGGTAATGAATTGTACAATCATAATCCTTGATTAATTCCAGCCATCTCCTTTGTCTCATGTTTAACTCTTTCTGAGTGAATATATACTTTAAACTTTTGTGATCGGTATATATTTCACACTTTACTCCATACAAATGATGCCTCCAAATTTTTAAAGCAAAAACAACAGCAGCTAATTCCAAATCATGTGTAGGGTAATTTACCTCATGAGTTTTCAACTGTCGTGAAGCATAAGAAATTACCTGATCATTCTGCATTAGGACGCAACCAAGTCCTTTCAATGAAGCATCACTGTATATAACAAACTCACCATTCCTGTAAGGTAGTGCCAAAACTGGATCATTCACCAATCTTCTTTTCAATTCCTGAAAAGAATCATCACATTCTTTTGTCCAGATAAACTTAACACCCTTCCGAGTTAGCTTAGTCATTGGACTAGATAACCGTGAAAAATTTCTAACAAACCTTCGGTAATAGCCCGCCAAACCAAGGAAGCTACGAATCTCGGTTACATTTTTGGGTCTTGGCCATTCTTCCACAACTTTTGTTTTTGCAGGATCAACAGTTATTCCATCTTTAGAAACAATGTGACCAAGGAAAGAAATTTGTTGTAACCAAAACTCACACTTGCTGAATTTCCTATACAGTTTCTTTTCTTTTAAGGTTTGAAAGATAACCCTTAAATGTTTTTCATGCTCCTCTTTACTTTTAGAAAACACCAAAATATCATCAATGAAAACCACCACAAACTTATCCAAGAACTCATGGAAAATTCTATTCATTAAGTCCATGAATACAGCAGGTGAATTGTTTATCCCAAAAGGCATTACTACAAATTCATAATGGCCATATCTCGTACGGAACGCGGTCTTCGGAATATCTGCCTCCTTAACCTTCAGCTGATGGTACCCCGATCTCAAGTCAATCTTTGAAAAAAACTGAGCTCCCTGGAGCTGATCAAACAAATCATCGATATGAGGCAACAGATATTTGTTCTTAACAGTGATATTATTCAGGGCTCTATAATCAATGCAAAGTCTCATAGAACCATCTTTCTTTTTAACAAATAAAACAGGAGCACCCCATGGTGATGTGCTAGGTCTAATGAAACCTTTCTCTAATAAATCTTGCAATTTCTCCTTCAACTCTAAAAGTTCAACTTGTGCCATTCGATAAAGGGGTTTTGAAATTGGCTTAGCATCAGGAACTAAGTCAACAGTAAACTCAACTTCCCGATCTGGTATTATTCCAGGCAACTCATTAGGAAAAACATCAGGATACTCATTTACCACTGGCACATCATTAATCTGAACAGTTCCTTTATTTTCAACGATGTGTGCAAGGTAACATTCATTTCCATCTTTTACAAGTTTCTCGGCCTCTTGATATGTTATCAAAAGTAAGGGTTCATTCTTGTAAACAAACTGAAAGTCTTTCTGAAAAGAAACTTCTTTAGCTCTACATTAAATCTTAGCATGGTAAATAGAGAGCCAATCCATACCCAGGATAACATCAAACTCTACTAGAGGTAGAACAATAAGGTTTGCAAGTAGGTTCTTTCCACGGATAAGGATAGGAAGATTCTTATAAATTCTTTTTGCCTCGACACTTCCCCCAGGTGTTTTTACCAAAAGTTCAGGAGTCATTTCTTGAGATGGTATTCCCATTTTACTAGAAAAGGTTTCAGAGATGAAAGAATGTGTAGACCCTGAATCAAACAACACACTGGCATAATCTGAAAAGACAAACAAAGTACCTGATACAACTTCATTTGATGGCCCGACATCGGCTGAAGTAGTTGCAAAGGATTTCACCACCCCTTTCTGCTTGTAGTCTAACTACTTCCCATCACTCAAGCTCCTTGTCGGACACTCGTTTGCATAGTGACCCATCTCATTGCACTTATAACATTTCACTAACTGTAAATCAAATTTGTTCTTACCTTCACCTTGATCCTTTTCAGTGCAATCACGAGCCTTATGTCCCATCTTACCACATCGGTAGCACTTTCCAGAATTCAGAAGACATTCCCCAGCATGCCTTTTGCCACATTTATCACAAACTGGAAACTTAGTTCTCTTACCATCAGACTTTTTTTTGAAGAATTCTTACCTTTCTCCTACCACCTCAGTCTCTTCTTCTGCTGGTTGTTATAGAAAACTTGGTCATCGACAAACTCCATTTCCACCTTCTCAGCACATCGAACAAGCTTTTCATAACTTTTAAACTCATGAGAAGCTAATGCCCTTCGATATTTTGGATTTAATCCTGAGTAAAAACGATTTATTTTACTATCAAGGTCCCGGATAAAATTTGGAGCATACCTTGCCAATCGAGTGAAACTTTCTTCATAGGCAGCCACTGAGTCTTCCTGTTGCCTCAATTCCAAGAATTGCTTTTCCATCCTAAGTCGAACAGCCTTAGGAAAATACTTCTCAAGAAACATACCTTTGAATTCATCCCAGTCAAGAGCATCAATCTCCTCGGTGTCCCTGATATTTTTAACCATAGACCACCACTGATCTGCTTCTCCCTCCAAACGGTAAATAGCAAGACTAACCTTTTGATTGTCTGAACACCCCATGACATCAAAAATCTTTTCCAGTGCTTTAATCCACCCTTCAGCTAGCACAGGGTCAGATGATCCTCTGAATGATGGTGGATGTTTCCTCATGAAATGTTCCACCACTGACATGTTCCTCTGCGGTTGATCTGGCTGATCTCGTGCATGGATACCACGGCCATTTATCGCTTGAGTCAACTGCGCCATTACTGCAACAAACTGTTCAGTTCCAATTCCGACCATTTCTGGATGCTGATTCGGAAGGTTATTTCCTTCTATATTCATTCCTAGCACTGCTTCCCTATTTCCTATGCGGAAAACCATTCTGAACAAACATGTCTTAGATGAAGCAACATGGTAATCTTTAAATGCTATATCATTTCGAAAAAAAAATATTTTTGGATAATCATTTAATATAATTCTAACTCCTAAAGTTATCTAAACCGACTTCTGATACCAACTATAAGGCCCCAGCCTTAAACCTTACTTAATCTTGAGTTATTACAAGATTACACATTGAGGATCTTTTCGGGTTTATAGTTTTAGAGAATTAGATCATAAAACTTGCATTACATTCCACATATAAACAAAGTGGTTACATAAAGATAGTATTCTTCATTCCCATCAATGGAAACACATTTAAAATAAAACATGGATTATTTCTTGACACATCCTTGACTCTATCATCTTATCATGTACCTTTCCCTTGACCTGTGAAAAACATTTCAAAAACTTGGGATGAGCATAAAAACTCAGTATGGGTTATAAAAAAAACATGGAAAGGAAACATGAGTTCATATATACATAAGAATGAAATCATACTTTACCCATAAAACATAGGCACTTTAACATACCTCATAAAATCATGAATGAATCATAGAAATCATAATACATAAAGCTAACTTGAGGCATTCATAACATTCTTACGTAGGGAGTAACCCTCTTGGTTACATTTGGAATACCCATCACAATATATTCCCTAAAATCTCTTCGGAGAAACCTTAACGTTTCACTCCTCTGCGTCACCCAATGCATTGGAGAGCTATAACGGGCTCACCTGCCCTTATTTTATCACGGAACCACCCGTCTTCATAATAATGCCCAAGAACCATAACATAATCATATCACATAAAACATGCATAAAGGAAACATAACATTCCCACCTTTCAATCACAAGATATCAATACAACACATTGATATAAAAACATTATGAAATCCATTTTCGATACCAAAATAAAAGAAAAGTAAAACATGGTATTTATTTTTCTTTTAAAAAGAAGGTATGGCTTGTAGAGGAAGCCGAAACTCAAATAACGGTCACGACGGCGGAGAAGTAATTGTCGCCGCATACGTACGACAAAAACATTCCCTTTTTTCGTTTAGTAAACGCTTCGTATAAAAAAGATTCCTTTTGAATAAACGGAAAAGTAAAAGGGGTTTATACACCGTATAAAAGAAAGTTTTGTATAAAATAAAATATGCCTCAATGAAAGGAGATTGAGACGAAGTCCCATACCTCGTATCCGACTTGACCCGACCGTTCTTTAATCTCCTGAATAATAAACTTGAGTTAATCTCTACTTTCTTATGAATCTTTTTCAAGTTCATTATTCCTTTTATACCATGTTATGAACATCATGTAATCAGTTAAGTTAATAATGTTCATTTTGTCGATATTTGGTTCTTAAGTCAAAAATAGTCTTCTTACACTTACATGTTGTTAATTTGGTCAAAGGTTCATTATATCCAGAATGGTATTCATGATGTAGATATCATATATGTCATATATATCCAGTAAATACATGCATTTATAATATTACATCACATTTAGAGGTAAGAAATGAAATGCCCCGTTCATGGAGATGGTAAGCCGTACGTACGCATGAACGCTACTTCCATTTCTATTTCATATTTTCTGGAATGGAATCATAATGATATAAGCGTATATTATAATTCCAGTATAATAACATATATAATATCATTAACTTTATCCTTTACACATCCCACATATGGTATTAACGAATCAAATCACTTTTAGGGGGCGGTAGTCCGCACTTCCTAAAATGAAGATATCGTGTTTTACCCGTAATGGAAACCATAAAGGTATGCCCAAAATAAAAAAAACAGAAGCTTAAGGAAAACATAAACATATTATATATCATATATAAAAATAGTGACATCATAATGGCCACCTTTGAAGGTGTTAAATGAGTGTTGAACAATCATCGTTTCGGGAGGCAGAATTTCGCCATCCCCGGAAACTGTATGTTCTTTAACCATTTGATGTAGTTGTGTGAGAGTGTAGCTCAAATAAATATTATAACAACATCCTTGTATATTTAAGATACTGGTGTTGTTACAAAATAAGTAAATAAAAAGAGTTTAGGGGGTTGGAGAAGCAAAATAAAACAAATGAACATGAGAGAATGAATTACCTTTAAAAGTGTATCTCCTTTTGATTTGAGTCTAAAGGCTTCCTTTGAAAGGATTCTGCCCAAAGGGAATCCTCTAGGATGAGGAGAGGGATGTGGAGAGAGCAAATGGGCAGGGGTTTTCCGAGCCAAAGGCTTGAGTAGTGTGTGAAATGAGGTAGAGGTGGGGGCCTTTTATAAGAGGAGAGGAGGGGCACTTTTGGAAAGTAAAGAAATATTACTTTATTTGAAAATGTGTTTCGGTTTCAAAAGGTCCCATATTGATATAATTCGTGGATAAGGTGATAAGGGTTCGAAATCCAATCATAAAATTGGTTTTGGCCATGTTTAGTTCATATATTTTACATTGTCTTTCCATTTTATTTAAATCATCAAATAATGATGTCATCGCTGCATCATTATTATGTCATAAATAATTGAATTTATTTAATGTCTAAAAATCATAAAAAAAAAATACTATGATGTAGGAAATCCTTTTATATTTCCAATGAATCTTTATAATCAAAACGTGTACTTGTATAACCCCACTTAAAAATTGTTTTTGTAAAACATATTATGTTTGTGTCATTTTCACTTTAACATTAAATAAAAAGTAATTTATGCCATTTCCAAACCAAAGTGTCTCCATGGGGTCCCCAAGTTGACCCATGGCTTTTCTTGGTCTGCCATGACACAACAAATAAGGTTGGGACATGTGTCTATGTCATTTCATATTATTAAAACATTATTTATACCTTAAACTACACTAATTACCACTAATCGCGATTAAAAACTTAATAAGTTACTATTCACCAAAAAATTATTATAATCTCATTGAACCACATTTTACTTCTTAATGACAACCATGTATGTAGGATTTTCAAAATTCAATACACATTAGTGGTAAACCTTCATTTAACTGAAAAATCAGTTTGCTTGATTACCACTTAGTGGTTTCACTATTCATCAAAAAGTGATGTTTTTCAGAAAATTACCAAAAATTCACCCTAAGCTATATTTGATATTCTGAATTCAAAAATGAAGTCTATTTTACAAAATTCAAATCATATAAGTCACATTAATTAATTTAATAATTAATTCCCGCTGCCAGAGCAAATAGCGTGTTTTTACAAAACAATAAGTATCAAAAGATTGACACCAGTTTAAGTCTAATTTCAAAGTGAAATTGATTCCAATGACCACCATTGGATAAACTGGTAAAAATATATTCTAATTTCACTTCAAAACCAATTCATAACATAATCTAATCATATAAATAAATTAGATTAAAAAGTAGTTTTGATGTAAAATGCAGTATTTTTCACTATTCATTAAAAAATGAACATTGTCAGAAAAATACCAAAAATTCACACAAGGTAAATTTTGATGTCCCAATCATATAGAATAAGTTTATTTTGACAAACATAGTTTATAAAATTGTCAAAAATATAGATTCAAAAATGGTTTGCCATCAAAAGGCAGTAAAACAATCTTTTAAGAATATTAGTGTATTCCATGCATAAGATTGTATTTATTTTCATTTTAAGCCGCTATAACACTATCTTAATCATTAATAGACATAGATAAAAATATCTATTATTCATTACTTACTTGGGATGTTACACCAATGTATTGGGTAAAGATTAGTATCATGATAATTAAAGTGAAATGAGGGTTTAATAATAAAAATTCAAGTTCAATTAGGGTTTACTCGTGCTAATTTATGTGAAATGAGGGTTTACTTATGATCCATGTGCAATTAGAATTCGTTATTTCTAAAATCATGTTAAATGTTTTTGCCACATTTCCATGTTCTTATTATCATGTTTTATCATGCCTTTATGTTAATGTTTATCTTGTGCTCCATTGATATTACTATTTTATTACATGTACTATATTCCTCATGTTATTCCATGTTTATTCCCTTACTGGGATTTATAGTTCACCCTTTTCTTATGCATGTCCTCGAGTTATCGTATGCAATGCTACGTATGAGGGAACATAGTGGTCATGTAAAGGAAGTTTTCAACAAAAATATAGCAATTCATGTTCTATGTTGTTATGTAAATATCATAATCCCCAAAGACACTAGACCTATCAATCTTCTATGTTGTATCAATTGATTTTTATGTAATAAATAATATTTAAGTGTGTAATAAAGAGCAGGGTTTTCATAGTTGGTATCAGAGGATAGGTTTAGTTATTTTTGGGATTAGGATTATAAAACACTAGTGAAGAATTAAAGAAAAAAATAATTATAATAAAAACAACCCTAATTATTAGTGATTATTTACTAATTGGTTTATCGAGCAAATATATACATGTATGGATACGAGAAGGTAGAGGCGGCTCTCACACAAATGTATCCTAGGGGTAAAACCTGAAAACACCGCTTTGAGCTAGACTCAAACGAGAACTGGTGCAAAAAATGGGCCTTTCTGCACTCTTGGTTATGACACTCCTGGGGGATATGCTATGGTAAATTCACAAGTTCAGTATGAACTATTATTAAGGAAAAAAATGCCCCTAAGAATATATATGTGGAAAGTAGATCATGGATAACATAGATTGAAGCCTATAGATTCATAATTTAAGGAAATAAAAGTAATGTATATGTCATCTATTTTGTATTTGGATTAACAATTTTGTATTACCCCTAACTTTCCTTTTATTCCAGCTAATGGCCGGTAATTAGAGGACTCGGGCTAACAACCGATGTGTAGATCAATATGATTATTGTTCTAATGATATTCCCAATCCGATGAGAGCGAGAATCATGAACTTTGTCACAATTATCTCTCAATTAACTCAATATTTTAATAGAAACATGGGTCAAGAGGAACATTCAACCCCCCCCCCCCCAAGAAAGAACAAGTAATTATTGAGAGATTCATGAGACAAAGGCCTCCTAATTTTAATAGATCATCTGATCCCTCAATTGATGAAAAATGGATAAAATCCATTGAAAAGATATTCTCCATCCTTAAATGTTATGAACAAGAGAAGGTTCTCCTGGCTGCTTATCGTATGGAGGGTTAAGCTGATCAATGGTGGATGTTGATGAAAAATACAAAGCCTGGGGAGGAGATCGAGGTGTTGGAATGGAAGGATTTCCAGAAGATGTTTTTTGATAAATATTTTCCATGCACCCTACGACTTAAGATGGAAAGGTACTTCCTTTACCTCAAGTAGAAATACAAAGAATCCGTCGGAGCGTACAAGGAAAACTTCAAAAGGCTTGCAGGATTCACATATAGACTTTTAGTTACCCCCAAATGCATGGTTGATCACTTCTTTGGTGGGATAAAACCTAGCCTGCAGAAAACGCTAGCGATCCGTGACTCTGACAGCTATGAGGAAATTTTACGATGTCCCCTGAAAGTCAAAATGGAGATCGTTGAATCTCAAGGGTATTAAAGGGATAAGAAGTATAAGGTGGAATTCAATGCCGGAAGTCCGATGGATAAATCCAATGGTTCTAAAAAGATCCAACACCCCATTTTCCAAAGGTGACAAAAAAGAATCACCCTAGAAATTGCCTGAAGGGGATGAGGAAATTCTTTAAGTATGGAAGGGAAGGTCACCTAGCTATTAAATATCGGCAAGAAAAACCCTCGACTGCGATAGAAGAGAGAAACTCTTTGTTTTAATCTCAGCGCGTTGTTCATTGCTTAAATTGCAAAGAACCAGGGAACTTTGGAAATCATTTCCCTAAGACAAGGGTTTTAGGAGGTAACCTACAACCTCCAAGGCAATAAGAGTGAGCTTTTTTCATCATTACCACCGAAGTGAACCCCAAAAACTAAGTGGTGATAGGTACACTAGTTATTAATTCATGAATAGCGAACATACCTTTTGATTCTAGTACTACATATTCTTTTATATCCTGAAATTTTATTAGAACAATCCCAACACCACCTAAAATTATGGAAGTAGAGATGTCGTTGAGTATGAAAAATGGGGCAATCATTGCATCACATGAATATAACCCATCCCTTGTCATAATCTGTGGATTGAATTTCACAAAAAAACCTCATTATACTCCCTCTGGGAGAATTTGATGCAATTCTTGGCATGGATTGACTTTCCTTATATAGAGCTAACATAATCTTCTGTGAGAGGTAAATCACTCCCCATGTGGAGAATCGACCCCTGATTCTATACAAGTGCGAGGAGGAAGATGAATCTTATTTAGCTCCATCATCTCAAGCATAGATATTAATACCCCATGAGCACGCGTATTTGGATTAGATGATTGAGTGTAAGGAGAAAACCATCCTTGGGGACATGCCTATGGTGAGGGAATTCTATGAAGTGTTTCCTGATGAATTTACTGGTCTTCCTCCAAGAAGAGATGTTGAATTCTCAATTGACCTTATACCTAGGGAATTTCCAATATCCAAGACTCCCTATAGAATGGTTGTTGTAGAGCATGAGGAGTTGATGAAACAAATACAGAAGAATCTGGATAAAGGGTTCATACGCCCAAGTTCTTCACAATGGGTTTAGCCAATCATCTTCTTCAATAATAAAGATGGTTCAATGAACCTTTTCATAGATTATCGCAAGCTTAAAAAAATAACAATAAAGAACAAGTATCCTCTCCCATGAAACGAGGAATTGTTCAATTAGCTGCATGGAGCACAATACTTCTCCAAGGTGAATTTGTAGTCGGGATATTATCAAGTGAGGGTGAAGAAGGAAGATATCCCCAAGACTGCTTTTCATACAAGATACATGCACTAGGAATTCATAGTAATTCCTTTAGGACTCACCAATGCTCCATCAATCTTCATGAACCTGATGAATAGAGTGTTTAGGAATTACCTTGAAAAAGTTATGGTAGTATTTATAAATGATATTCTGATATACTCTAAAACCAAGGGGGGTCATGAGGAGCATCTAATAACAGTACTAGAGACCTTGTGGAATGGGAATATCTAAGAAAAGTATAGCAAGTGTGATTTCTGGTTGAAGGAGGTCTCATTATTGGGCCATATCATCATAAGAAATGGGATATCTATGGATCCGTCCAAAACAGATGCAATTGAGGGATGGTTGAGGCCATCATTAGTAACAAATATCAGCAGATTCTTGGAGTTAGCTGGATATTATCGATGATTTGTGATAAATTTATCATGATTGTCTAACCATCTTACCAATCTAACTTGGAAGAGAGTAATGTTTTCTTGGAGTGATGAATGTGAATAAATATTCAAGGTGTTATAAAGGAGGCTTATCTCTATTCCCTTGCTCACTTTACCCACAAGTGGCGAAATATTTGTGGTATTCAGTAATTCTTCAAAGAAGGGCCTGGGCTATTTGTTTATGCAAAATGAAAGATTTGTTGACTATTATTCAAGGAAATTGAAAGTTAATGAGTAGAATTATCTAACACATGATTTGTAGTTGGCTACGGTGATCTTTACGTTAAAAATTTGGTGGTATTATCTCTTTGGGGAGAAGTGTGAAATATATACGGACCAGAAAATCCTCAAGTATATATTCACACAGAAAGAGTTAAACATGCGCCAATGAAGATGGTTAGATCTGATCAAAGAATATGATTTCTCAATCCATTACCACCCTAGGAAAGAGAATAAGGTGTCGGATGCTCTAAGTAGAAAGGACCCGACAATTCTATCATTGATGAGAATTGAGAAGGATCCAATATTCTTAGAATTGAAGAAGATGGAAATGCAAATCATAAATAAGGGAAAATCATCAATTATTTCACAAATGATTGCTCAACTATCTCTTTTACAAAGGTTAAATGATTCTCAAAAGGATGATTTGGGAATTCAGAAGAAAGTGGAAGTTATCAGAAATGGGAAATCCACAGAGTTCATGGTTGACAAGATGGAATTGTGAGATTTGGGTCACGATTATGTGCACCATCCGATACAGAGATAAAGAAGGAGCTTCCAGATGACTCACATAGCTCAACCTTATCTATTCACCCAGGGAGCACAAAGATGTATCGAGATCTCCGAGATAACATTTTGTGGGATAATATGAAGAAGGATATTGCTAAATTTACATCAATGTGCCTAGTGTGTCAGCAAGTGAAGGCATAGAGGCAAAAGTCTAAGGGGATAATGAAACCATTACCCATACCAGCATAGAAATGGGAGAACATCACTATGGACTTTGTCACCGGAATTCCGAAGACATCCAAAGGAAAAAATGAAATCTGGGTTGTTGTGGATCATCTTACCATTATACACACTTTATTACTATTCAGGAGGATTTCTCACTGGATCAACTGAAAGGGATATATATCAGAGAACTGGTAAGGCTACATGGAGTTCAACTATCTATTGTAACCGATCGAGATCCAAGATTTACCTCTATGTTTTGGAAGAGTCTTCAACATACTCTAGATATTAAACTAAACTTCAGTATGGCCTATCATCCTCAAACCGATGGAAAATTTGAGAGGACCATCCAAAAACTTGAGGATATGTTGAGATCTTTCTCAATAGACTTCAAAGGAGTATGGTACCAACATCTTCCACTGGTTGAAATATCTTACAATAATAGTTTCCACTAGATCATCCAAATGGCACCATTTAAACCCCTTTATGGGAAAAGGTGAAGAACACCCGTGTGTTGGGATGAAGTCGGTGAGCGTAAGCTGCTAGGACTAGAAATGGTTGAAGAGATGGAGGAGAAGGTGAAAACCATTCAATAGTATATCAAGGTAGCCCAGAGTCGACAGAAGAATTATGCAGATAACTGTTGATGAGCCCTTGAGTTTAAAGTTGGAGATATTGTATTTCTACGCATATCTTCATGGAAGAAGGTCATGAGGTTTGGATAGAAAGGGAATTTAAGTCCTAAGTATGTCGACCCCTTCGAGATTCTTGATCGTTTCGGGGTTTTGGCCTATCGACTAGAACTTCCACCTACCATGGCCAAAGTAAAAGATGTCTTTCATGTATCCCTCTAAAGGAAGTACATACCAGACCCTTTACATGTACTCTCTTCGGAGGTGGTATAGTTGGAGGATGATCTTTCTTATGAGTAGAAACTGGTGAAGATCTTAGATCGTAGAGTGAAAGTTCTAAAAAATATGAAAATTCCCCACATCAAGGTGTTGTGGAGAAACCACAAGTTTTAAGAAGAGACATGGGAATCAGAGGAAGTAATGAAGTAGATTTACCCACATCTGTTTTAGTGTGGGAAAATGAAATTTCTAGGGTGAAATTTCTTAAGGGGGGAAGATTGTAACAACCCAAACTTTCATTAATGGAGGTAACTCTTGATCAAATTAAATGTCTCATTATGTAAAATGTTTTGTAAACTTATTTGGTTTTATGTTTCTAGATTTTAAAATACCATTATGAATTATGACCATTGTTAATGTATCCATTGAACAGTGATCAGATGATTAGTATAAATATAGGGCTTTAACAAATCCAATTTACTTAGACAAAGAAAGCGATGGCCTCATCCAGTAGACTTACCCCATGTGAAGCCCATTTATCAGAGTTTGGAAAGGAGGGGGAATCATTGGGATTCTCTCTTGACCAATCCCAATCTGAGCTTGAACACGTTAAGCTTGAGCGGAACTAACTATGGGAGAAGTGGAAGTTAATAGAGATTACCACCCGAGCGATGTTATTCGAGCTACCCTAAGAGTCTGTCACCATCACACACCTTACCCTTCTGTCTTATGAGGGTTCTATAAGAGGTTAGTAACAATACTCCAGCACTAGGAAAATTTACATTATTTTTGTATAAATAATGTGCATTCATTTTATTATTGTTACTTTGTAAATAGTTTTTAAAGCACAAATAATATTTTTAGTTAATATTCAACTAAGAAAATTATTTTGATGAATTAATGGATTTTTCAATTAAATAATATTTTAATAAAATATTATTATAATTAAATTAATTTTTATTAAATATAAATGATCGTATAATTTTATGAATTAGATTGTAATTTTTATTAAGGATTAAAAGCTATTTTTATCAAAACACATGATTTTTTTGATAAATGTCCGTTTTAATTTTAAAAGTAAAAAATCACATATTTAGAAAATTATTTAGATAAAATGAATATTATTTTTGGAATTAGGATGTCGAAATTATCCAACAGTGAATTTTCATAATTTTCTGAGACAGTGGAATTTTTGGGTAAAAATTAAATACCGTTTAAATATATAATGTGTTTTATGACATCATAATGACCCAATGGTGATGTAATAAAATACTATAAATTATATGTTCAACCAATATATGATACAAAAATTAAAATAATTTTATTTTAGGTTTGTTTTAATTATTTTACAAAACCTTAGTGGACCCTCCAAGAGTTATAAAACATTTTCTCTTTTTAAATGAATTTCCTTGAGAGTGTGACTCACCTCCATGTAAGAACCACCAATATTTTAAGAATTTAGGATGTTGGGATTATAAAATATTTTTTTACACTCCCCTTTGGAAAAAACCATGGGAAAAACAATGGTCTGGTTTGTGGTATTGATTAGTTTAATGTGTGGTGACCCAAACCTAAATATTAATTAATTCCCTCTCATTTCATATATAAACCCACCCAAGATCCCACTTCCTCTTCACTAAAAGCCTTTTTAGATTGACCAACCACTACCCTTATCACTATATAATCCTCCCAAGGTGCCCCAAGCTCCCAAGAATCCTCTATCAAGCCTCTCCCAATCCTTGGGATCACAATTCTATGTAAAGATTTCCTCTTTTCTCATTTTTGTGTCAATTTCATTATGTTGTTATGCCCATTAATTTTCCATTATAAATGTTGGGGTATGATTTTTCACCTCCCCCATACTTCCCTATCTATGTTTTAATGATAATATACACCTTTATCTCAAATTAAATTCTCCTTATGAACACCTGTTACCATGACGAAATTCTGTAAGGAATCTCTCTCCTTATTTACATTCAAGAAATTCTTTTTTATTGTGAATATAAATTCCATTACATAGGTTGGTACATGTATATATATTAACCCATAATTTCCATTTCATGTACATATGATGATACACCCATCTCTCTCTCATCAACCATTTTTATGAATTCCTATGTCATGTGGTTACGCTGCCGAAATTGCACCGTGATTTTTCAAGCCAATATCATTGTGTAGTGAATATTATGCCCATTTATCAATCAAGTGTATTAACCTTTATGAACATTTACGTATTGATTATAGTGTATTATGTATGAATTCCACATTTCCTTGATCATGGAATAAATAAAGAGGTTTAATGAATCCATGTTATATGATCCATGTGGCACATTTATGCATGAAATGAAATGTTTAAGAAGGGTGCGCCCTGATAGCGCTCCAATTCATTGGATAAAGATTAGTATCATGATACGTAAAGTGAAATAAGGGTTTAATCATCCTAATTCAAGTGAAATGAGGGTTTACTCATGCTTATTCCAGTGCAATGGGGTTTTACCCATGATCCATGTGCAATGAGCCTTGGCTCATGCTAAAATCATGTTAAATGTTGTTTCCACATTTCCATGTTAGGATTATCATGCTTTATCATGGCTTTATGTTAATGTTTCTTTTGTTCTCCATTGATATTCATATTGTCTAATAACTACTGTATTCCACATGTTATTCCATGTTTATTCCCTTACTGGGCTCTATAGCTCACCCTTTTCTTATGTATGTCCTCAGTTATATTATGCAATGCTAAGTACAAGGGATTGTAGTGGTCATGTAAAGGATGTTTTCAATAAAAATTTTGTAATTCATGTTCTAAGGTTTTGTGTAAATATCCTAATCCCCAAAGACACTAGACATCTCGATGTTCTATGTTGTATCAAGTGATGTTTATGTAATAAATCATGTTTAAGTGTGTAATAAAGAGTAGGGTTTTCTTAGGCTATTTAGTGTTCTTTATAGAAATATTCAATGATTTTTGGTTTCTAAATTAGTTTAATTTCTATGGAAGGAAATTATTTACGCACTGAGTTAATTTCTTTTCCATGATTGAGACATGGATACATTTATTTTTTAAAAATTAGTTAATAAATTGAAAGATAATATTTTGAAATTATGAATTGATGAACTTATTAATATATTTTGGTAAATCTAGTGAAATTATTTTACTAGAACTACAAATGATGTTATGAAATAGGCTTCCAACCATTATTCAAAAATATGTTTTTTTGGGTTTTCAAAGAAATGTGTTTTAATAATTTATTAATTGCATAAAATTTCTTTATTTACATTGATTCCTATATTTAAATTATAAGATAATGTTTATACGCTTGATGAATTATTTAATTACCAAAGTTTAAAGCATTTAGGGGCCTTTCAAGGTTTCTTCTTTCTTTATCCTTGCACATTCCAATTGTTAAACTACTATGAGATGTTCACTGAGGCCTCATGTGTAGTAAGAGATAAAAAATTTTAAATAGGCTATGTCCTCATAAGTCCCTAATGATAAAGGGGTTATAAACATGACTAATAAATTTATGGGATTAAACCTCATCTAAGATGGTAACTTTATCTCATTGAGGCTTATATGAGTTATATATGTTCTTATTATTATAATATTTTAAATTTTTTATGAAAGGATTGAGTGGGGTGATTTCTAAATGGGATAGTATCACAATGCTATGACCGTTTCACATGAGGCTTGATGAGATGGGCTCACATGGACTTGAATCCACTATACCCATTCCTATATTACTAAAGGGACATGGTATATGATTTATCATACTATTGTATGGACCTTACCCTTTTCACAAAACAACAATTTTTCCATGATTGGGATAGTCTAAGTGACATGGGATAACTATATAGAAATGGGTTAACGTAAATGTATGAAATACTTGATTCAGATATTGATTATTTTATTGATGTAGGTTGTGTTTAAATACTCGGTATCGATCTAAATAAGGAATGGAAGGTGTGGAGCCAACTAGTATAAGGAGTAACATGTTATAGATTAACATAAACTCATAAGTCACATCACTTATAGTTTTAGGATATTTCATGTTTTTGATTGATGAAACAATTTTATAGTATATGAATATGAATGAGAATAAATGTTCATGAAAGCACCTAGTTTTTGATTAATGATTTTAGGCCCATTGCTTGTTCCCCTGATGATGTATATGCTCACACTCTACATAGAATCCTTTGTGTAAAGGATTATTCATTTATAATATCTTAGGTACAATAATGGTTATATAGTTTTCACATGTTTTTTGGTCTTGTGTTTCTTTATACCTCAGATCTTGGGAAGATTTTCACAGTGTTCCTAGTGTACATGTTATGTATATTCATAGGAATTATTCATTATTATTATCTTAGAGTTCCTTCATATGAAGCTTCCTTATTTGATACCTTAAGGACTTATTTGAAATTATTTAGTTGTTTATTGTGGGTTTGGATTATTTTCACACCATTAATGGATTTATTGTGAGATTTTGGTTTGGTTTATGTTTATTTTTTCACTTATATAGATATTTCATTGTTATCTTCTCATGTGGTTTCTGGAACAATTTTCTCTATAATGGTTACCTTGTCTGATTCCTTTTGTATACAAACCACTCAGGACATGAAAAAAATTTGATTGAATTTTTTTAATATGTCTAATATTATATGGGAACAAACACATAACAATTATATCATATTAAACAACCAATATTTACACTAGATACTTGTGACTATGAGGTGTTCCTGAGGTGTGATAGTGGCGGGACCAATGTCATTCGGTGAATTGGGTTTGGGTCATTACAAAATGGAATCAGGTGGATGTTATTATTTTAATTGAGAAATGCGATTTTTAGGTTTAGAAAATAGATAAGATTTTAGAATTTTCGGGTGTACATTATGTGCATGTTAGGACTACATGACTATAATGAAATCTTGAGTTACCAGATCTATTAAGGCATGTGATCTTAGTAGTATAGTTTGGAGTGGGATTTTTTATACTCATTATTGGAAAGATGATATATAAAATGATACATGAATATAAAACATGATTAGGAGTTAAACTCTAATGTTTATTCATCCACCATGATAGGCTTTAATTGATAAGTACTTATAGGATATCTTGTCATCTCAGATGAATACATGTGATTGTTTACCTTATTATTGGAATCAACTATAAATGAATCATAAATAATATATAGATATAGGGTATTCATATATATATATATATATATATATATATATTTATGATGAAATGGTTAATTAGGACCAACAACTGTTTTTTATTGTGATAGTTTTGATATTAACTATTAATGGTTGATCGTGATGAAACATCACACTACTGAGCGTGCTAAATATTTACCCGTCTACTATTTTATTTTGAATATGTTACTTATCCTCTAATCAGTTATTTTATAAATATTTATATTTATTTCATTTTTATATTTATGTTTTGTGCATGCTCAATATTATTTGTTTAGTGATATGCTAGTAAAACAATTATATATTGAGTATGATACTTATTTATTATATATATTTTATTTAAAATCCTGCTTTTGGTTTTTATATAAAAATAATGTTGTAAAACGGGAAAGGTTTTGAAAAACCAGTAAGTCTTTCTAGTTTGGTAAGAAATATTTTTAGATATTTTTTAAATGAAAAATGGTTTTTTAAATGATTATTTGACATGAAGAGTTATCTTATGATGAAATATATTGGAAAATGTTTTCATAAAATGGACTCTTAAATCAATTTTTTTTGGGATGACCACTAGTTTTGGAGAGAGTTGGAATATTTAAACAATATTATCAAAACATTATTTTTGGTAGTTTCAATTTATAATCATGATTGGTTTTATAATGTTTACTATTTGAAAAAATGGTTGTAACTACCAATTTTGAAAACATGGATTGTTCTTAGATAAAACTTTTGTGTCATGTATTTTTTAATCAATTATAATTCAAGGTAAAGTTGAGAAAATGAATGTTTTGAATAACTAGTATATTGGGGAAGCCAAAATATTGAGTGTTATATATTAGTAATGTTTTAGGAATTTGTAAATTATAGTAAGTCCTTAGATTCCATAATTTTTATTGTATATAGTGGGTTTTGTTATCTTTGGTGAATTCATGTTTGAATTATATGAAATTGTATAGAATGTGTTTTATTGATAATATATAGAGCTTCTAGTTATATGTACAATATTATTTTTCTGGATAATTTGTTTAGAGATGTGGTTTTTCTTAAGGATTTATAGTAATGGGTCAACAACATGTTTAAATTATGGACATTAAAATTTAATTAATTTTGAGTGATTTGAGTGGGATTTTGGATACATAAATCAAAATTGAAAAGGATGAATCAAGATGTGTATCTATATGTAGTTGATGATATTCCTAAATAATGTTATAACTATAATATATTTTTTGATTGTTATTAGTTATGGAAATAAATGGTTAAGAAAACAAAGTATATTCTAGACTGGATTTTTAGAGAATTAGTCATGATTTGAGAAATTATGCGAGATCTTGGATTTTGTGGATATTTTCAATTAGATTTTTTTTGGAGAAACATTTTAAGGTGTGGATAATTGTAAAATATGCGTGCTTCTGTATTTAATTTATTTTAGAATTTGAATGGACTTATTTCTGAGAATATGAATTTTTAATTTTTTTCTACAAGTTGAGAGGGTGAATTTTTTCCTAGGTTTTGGATATTTTTTGGGGGTTTTATAATAAAATTTAGGGTTTTCAAGGAATGTTTTATGGTTTGGTAGTTAGTTTATGGGAAATTAAAGGACTATATTGAGGTTATACCTATAACCTTTGGCTGAATATGACAATGGGTATTTGATGGATTCTCACTAGGTACTCATTACACTTAGGGAATTGGGTGACCAAGTGGGGATTATGGGTACCAAATGATTGTCCAACTATTAAGAGATATCTCAAGAAATATTTTCCATGAAAATGTTATTTTTTTATTATTTTAACCCAATCCTATTTAACCCATTTTGGTGGTCCTTCAACCCCATTTTTTGTAGCCCTAACGATAGGTCCTCTATTGAATCCTCCAAGACATATCATTTGACTCATTTTTCCTTTAAGGGTGATTCAATAGATTTATTCATGAAAAATGCATTGAATTTCCATATTTTCATACACTTATTACTTTAAATTCTATTTATTATTTGATTTATCTTTCTCAAAATGGAATTTATTATTGTGATTTCACTCTAACACGGTGAAGTCAATTCAATGCCTAGGGATTCTCTTTCACTTATCAAAAAGAAAGTACTAGATTGTTGCTTTCCTACCTTCTTTTACAATTGTAATTTTAACTAATTGGTATATGATTTAATTTAGGGGTTACATGGTTTCATATTGGAATTAGGTTATCAATTGGGTTACTTAATTTAGATATTTTGGTGCCTATGGTGTTGGAATTATTTTCTAAGTAATCATCAGTTTTTTTCTTTGGGGATTTTTTTTTAAAATTTTGGTAAATGATTTATAGGATTTATTTTCATTGGTATTTGTAATAAAATGATTCTTATGGTTGATTTTGTGATATTTGGAAGATCCTTTAGTGTTTTTTCTATGTTAAATCTTGTCAATATCTATGGCAGAGAAGACTCAACTCACTGTGTAAATTTATAGGTTATTCTTGAGACATCCATTCCCATTTTTTTATAAAGTTAATGATAAATGTTAAATAATATTATGAAACATTGAATCAAGGTATTTTTTAAGATAGTTTCTAAAATAAAGTGGGTGGATTTCACTAGAACATCAAATAATGTTAGGAAATAGTCTTCAAACCATTCTTTAAAACTTTGATTTTTGGTTTTGTATAGAAAGAGGATTTATTAACATTTTAATTATGTTGAACTTCTATATTTACATTAATTTATAAATTTCAATTCTTAAATATAGATTCTGAGCATACATTATTATCTTATTTTCAATTTTGTTACGCTTGGTGACCTTTTAATGTTTATTAACTCTTTCATGCTCTCTTCCAATTATCACTCTACTATTATATTTTTAAATATTACCCATGTTTGGTATAAAATTACTGGTGATGACCATGATATTCCTTAAAATATTTTTAATGAAAAATAGGTTATGAACTTTTGTTTTAAACAAAATTAATTTAATATATTCTATGACATTCACTTAATTTCATTGAGTCTTTCATGAGTTATCAGTCACCAATCCAAACATAACATTTTTAAATGTTGCATTTTATGAAACATAATATCTGGTCTAGAAAGAAGTTATAAATTGATTATATTAAAGGAAACCTTAGTTTCCCAACCCTATTATCAATTAAATAAAACTAATTTGTTTCAATCAATATAAAATAATTTTTTTTCTTAAATTAACTAGATTTATGCTTTCTCAATTTCCAATTCATCAACTAATGATAATACTTTGCAAAAATACAATTTTATTTGTAAGATATTCATCTCATTTACAACTAGATTAATGTACTACATTCGTCGATAAGAAATTATAAATCCTTAAATAAATTAATTTTAAAGGTAATGTTTTATTTTATTTAACTATCACTTTTAATTGTATAAAAATTTAATTTTAAGGGGTATGTATAAGGGCTAAGACTTAAAATTACTATTTAAAAAATCAAATGAAAATTGGTTACTCTATAAAATATAACATCAAATATAGAAAACATATTATTTTATAGAATAATAATTTTAAAGGAATGTTTTATCATAACTTTAATATCATGTTTCACACCTTATTGGGTTTATTTATAGTTGGATTGATTCATTTACAATGCCATAAATAATTCCTTATATATTTTACTCTATTACTCTATAGAAGAATTCTTATTATTATTCGTTACCTATCTTTTTAAGAAGTAAATAAAATAAAAAAAGTTGGTTGCATCATATTTGTGTGTTTTAGAGGACCTATTTCCATGAATAGTGCTGGGGTCATCATTGGTTTCCAACATATAATATTATTTAAAATAATGATATCTCAATCATAAAAATTGGAAATTTATACAATGATTAAATTTACACTAAAATATTTTCATGATGATTTGGTAACCAGTGTATCATAGAGAATAATGTCTACCATTTCATATTGAAAAGTATGATGATTATTATTATTGATTTATACATGGATTATGGTATTTCCTTGTTATATTGTTATCATTCTATAAGTGTACATGTTTATTCTTGTTTTTTGTTATTATAATCCACTAACACAATTATTAAGGGTCCATATGAGATAATTGTTGAGTGGGATAGGCTCACAACAACTCAAATATCTCGTATGAGACTTTATGGGATGATATTAGGGATAGATAACTATATTATCCCTATTACTTTATTCTGGAATTTACAGGCTTTAAAATTTTCATAACTATTATATATTCCATCCCATTTCCCAAGAAACATGGTTTCCCCATTGTTAAACTTGTCTAGGATTCATTGATCAACCACATAGAGAATGATCCAATGTAATATCCTACCATACTCACTTCAGTTAATTGGAATTAAACCAAACTAGGTATTCTTTAGATACAATATGATGACCCAAATTAGGTATGTCTAGTATGACCCCTCTCAGCAAAGGGAGTTACTATTCTTAGATCACCTTGGATCCCTGACTTTCATCAATACATGTTTATTTATATATTATATTTTTTTCTATTAAAAATATTTTACTACAAATATAAATAAATATGAGTATAAATGTTCATGTATAGACTTGGATTTTCATTGATGATCTCATGCCCATTGGTGATTCCCTACTGAGTTTGTGTATTCTCACACTCTATATAGAATCTTTAGAACACATATAGATTTATCTAATTTATTTCTTGTATCATGTTGGCTAGTTGGTGTTCCTATATTTTTGGGTCATGGGTGTATTTGAATCTGAAATCAAGGGTAGATTCTATTAGAGTTCTTGGTGAATGCATGGAATTGATGCATATGAGTTTTTCACACTTCTTATCTCAGAGTTTTTCATATATAATATTCTTCATCTATTCTTAAGGGCATATATAGTTGGTGTTAATTAATTAGGATGGGTTTTAACTCATTCAAAAACCATTATAAATTTTGATATTATGCATTGGAAAATGTTTATACTTTGTGTTGTATGGCTTCAACATTATTATAAATATGTGTAGTATCTAGAATAAGTATCTCCATGGTGTGTCACTATGTTTGGGTCATTCTTTCCTATTATCTCTTGGTTTATACAAAATTATTTTCTTGTATTTGATTTAATTTATCTAATATTACAAGGTTAAAACCACCGCCCACTTGATTAATAGCAAACCATTGATGTCTACTCTAATATATATTGACTGGTAGGTGTTCCTGAGGTTTTTTGGTAGTTTTTCCAAGTATGTTTGTTTGATTGAGTCATAGTTATTACATTATTATATTAGAGTGATATTTAGAGGTTACACAAGAAAAAGGATATTGTGATTTTTTCAAGAGATAAGATGTTATAACATAGAGGGAACACCATGTTTGTTATTGGAAAACATAACTATGGTAAATTTATGAGTTAACAAATATCTTTAGTTATGTGTTCTACTAAGTATAGGTTAAAGTGAGGTTTTTACTTACTTGTCATAATTAAGGTTGGTTAGAAAAAAATAAATGAATATTGAACATGATTATGATTCAAAACCTATTATGAATATATTAATTATGAATGGAATCGAAAGATAGAAACATGTAGGATTTCATGTCATCTTTCTCAGTTTCTTGTGATTATTTAACTTATGATTAAAATCAACTAGAGGTTTACATTAATGGAAACATAAAGAACAGACACACACACACACATATATATATATATATTATTTTCATATATATATATTGTAGATGAATATGTTAATATGAATAAAACACTGATAACTTATTTTTACAGTTTTACTATTTACTATTGATAGTTGGTCTTAACTAAAAATATCACTATTAATCATGCTGGCTATTTTCTTATTTATTATTTTCATATTATCATGTTACTTTTACACAAATTATTTATTTTCACTAATCATGATAGATTTTTCATTAATAGGTTTTTAATGAATGGTTAACATTATCTATTTTTAGATATAATTCTATAAAATTACCATTTTGAAAATATTTCATATTTTATGAATAGGTTATATTTTCAAGCATGATTCATGTTTCTTATACCAAAATCATGTTGCAAAAAAATTAGTATTTTAGGGGAACATATTGGGGTTTCTATAATGGTATGAACTACTTTGGAAATAATTTTTTAAATAAAAAGAGGTTTTGGAAATAATGATCTTGTTGGAATAAATGGGAAAATATTTTCAAAAAATGGAATCGTAATTAAAATATTTTTAGAAAGACCATATATTTTGGAATGATTTTATTTTAAAAAAAATAATATTAGAGAATTTTATATATATTCCTAATTATAAACTAAATTATTTTTATAAAAATTTCTTTTTTAAACATAGATATGACTCTTTGTTTTGAAAATTGAGATGATTTTATTATAAAACTATTATGACACATTAATGTTTTAAGAAATTTTATTTTAGTTGAAGTTCATAAATAAACATGTCTAGAATAGTTCTTAAATATTAGTAATTATATCATGTTAATGATTATTTAGTCATTTATGAATCATTATTAGCCCTTAAATTTTAAAATACCATTACTATACAATGTTTTGTGTAAAAATTCGATAATTAATTTAGGGGTTTTGTGAAATTTTTTATAATGTTTTTTAATAATTAGGGTTAAAATTTCATATTTGGTATTAAAATATATATTAGTTTGAGATGTTATTTTTGAGAGACATGGTAAAATTTTAGGATGTATCATGATGGTTTGGAGACCTATTTGCCTTAAAAACATTAAAATTTAATGAATTTGGTTGATTTTAGTTGTATTTGATAATCTCACATCGAAATCTTGATGGATGACTCATGATGTGTAAATGAGTATAGTTGATGGTATTCTTGATAGGTGTTATAATTAAGTGGTATTTATTTATTGGTATTGGTTATAAAATTATTTTTTTTAATATTTTTAATTACATTCTAAATTAGACTTTGAAAAAAATCATCCATTAAGAAAATATGTGAGATATTTGATTTTTTGGAAGTTTCCAGTTCATATTTTTGGGCATGAAAAGTTTTATGATTATGAGAATTTTAATTTATTTGTGATTTTGGAAATATGTAAATGTTTAATTTAGAGGTATAAGTTAATGATAATATTTTTCCCTTTTTAATTTTAGTTACTGGATGAGAGGTTGATTTTTATTCTTTGTTTTGGATAATGTTTTTGGTGTTTTAGTATGAAATATGATGCATTTTTAGACATTGTGTAGGGTATAACAAGATGATAAGGGGAGTCAGGAAGGGTATATAGATGCCTCATCTATAAAAATTGGTTATAAAAGACATAAATGACCTAGTTGGTTCTCTTTGGGTAGTTAGTAATCCTATTATGATCCAAGGTGCCAAGGTGGTACCACTGGGTACCTGGTGGCCCTCTAGAGGATACCCAGTAAACCATGTATAATTTTTTTACTAAAAGGAGGTATTTTCTTATTTCACTCTATCATATTTAACCCGTTTTGGTGTCCAATCATCCACACTTTTTCTAGTCTTAATAAAAGGTCCTCCCTTTGTTCCTATAATCCTTCTCTATTACATCATTATTGTTATTTTATGCAAGGGTGATTCAAGAGGTTTATTCATACCAAATAAAGGGTATTTACCAATTTCCTCCTATTATATCTTTACATTCTATTATTCTTGTATCTTCATTTATTTGGTCAAGAATTTTGTTTTCATTTCACCATTATAGGGTGAAGTCACTTTTCATCACGGGGCTTCCTTCTCTGTTTTATAATGGAAGAATTAATACATTTTTATTAAATTTTATTTTATTTTCAATACTAAATGATTGGTATGATGTTTAATCTAAGGATAACTTTTTTTGTATGGGTAATATTATGTGATTTAGGTTTCATTAAATAAGGATTTTGATAACTATAGTGTTGGAATGATTTCCAGAGTAATATAGCTAGGTTTCCTTCAAGGATTAATTTTTTTTGTGTTGTTAATATGATTTATAGTATTCCTTTTCTAATGTATTTGTAAAAACATTATTCCTATATACCTTTTTGTTAACTTGATCGGATCTTTAATTCGCTGTTTAGTGTCAATGTTCTCTAATGTATAAGTTAGTAAAGGCTGAACTCTCTGAGTGAATTTCATGGCCCTTCCTGGGACATGAATTCCATTATTATTATAATGTTTTTAATAAATGGTATATAATATTAGAAAAATTATAAATTTATGATTTAAATAAGTTATTTTATTAAAATAGGTGAAATTATTTTATTTGAATTTAAAATTATGTTACGAAATATCATTTATACTCTTCTTTAAACATATGGTTTTTTGTTCTGTAAAGTTAAGGGGTTAGGGAAAGTTTAAATTATGAAAAATTATTTATTTACAATGATAACTATATTTTAATTACTAAATAAGGTTTATAGACATTATATAATATATTATTTCTCATATTTTAAGAAGTTAGGTAAATTTCATGAATTTTCCTTCCTTTTTATGCTATCTTCCCGTTACACTCTAATATGACATGTTTAAAGAGGCAATATAGGTAGTATGGCATACCCATTATTTACCATTATATGACTTTAATGGTTCCCAATAGTAAATTGTTTATGAAATTCAATTTTAAACACAAGAATTTTAATATCATCTAAGATGGTCACAACAAATTATTGGGGACTACATGAGTTTTAAGGCAGAAATATAAGCATAAAAAGCTTAAGTATTGTATTTTTGGTGAGGTACTGGATGGAAGTTAATGGTGGTATAAAGAGACCAAATAATATGAAACCTTGGTTTCTTAAATTGGGTTATCACAAAAATGAAGCTAAATGTTTTCAATAATCAATAAATTCATTTTCTTTTTATAATTAAAATACTCACACTAGTTAAATTCCAAATTCATAAACTGATGAGTTGATTTTTCAAAAATAACCTTTTTTAATAATATAAACATTATTCAATCATGAATTAAGAACTAAATTCAATTTTAATATAGTGAAACTCATTAAAAAAATAAACATAAAAGGTAAATGTTTCTATTATTTCAATAACACTTTTCCTTGAAGAATGTTTTCCTACAAAAGGGTAATTATAATGTAAAAAATAGTGAATTTTTATTTAACAATTCATTAAAATAAGGGCTATCTCTCTTCAATATAATTTTAAATATTGAAATATTATTTTTGGAAAGAAGACTACATTTAAAATAATATTTTAAAATAATTCTAATATATTTTTTTACAACATATTTTCATTATATGTATTTAGTATGGATTATATATGATTCCATAATGAAGTACTCACCTAGTTAACCCTGATCCTCACCAAAACATTTCTTATTTACCATAGTTCCTATTTTTTGGAGGAAGACTATAAAATAATAATGTGTCTGTTATGCCATAGTTGTGTATTATTTTTTTACACACTTTTCATACTTAGTGCTTGATCCTTGTTTAGTTTGTTACATTAATATTTCTTTAAATTGTTAATATATAAATCTTTAAATGTTAATATTTATTCCAGGTTTAGATTTTCTTTAAAACATCTCATGATTATTTGGAAAATACTATCAAATAAGGAACCATGTATACCTTTTCAGGTTGATAATCATAATGATCATTATAATTTATTTATATATGTGGAATTATATCTTCTTCTTATACCGTGATAATGATATAAATGGAAATGTGTATATCTATTTATTTTATTATAAATTGTTAAATTATGTATATAAGGAATGAGTGCGATTATTGATGTATGAGAATGTCTCATAATTCCCTAACAATATTATGTGAGACTCGATGTGATAGGATCATAGTTCCCTTACTCTATTATTCCCACTCCACTACTATCAAGGGGACATAATACATGATTTACCTAACTCTTGTATACACCTTCCCCTTTCCCTGGAATGAGGGGTTCCCCTAACAACCATGGTTTGGGTTCTATGGGTTTACTGCACAGTGAATGGGATAATGTGACATTTTTTATGCTAGATTTATATACTAGGTATTGACATAAAGTATTTAGAATTTAGAAACTAGGTGTTGAATAAAATTAGATAGGTTTGGTATAGACCCCCATAGTATATCGAGTGACTAGTTGTAGCTTACCATGGATTCTTGAGTCAAATCACTCCAAGTTTATTGTTATATCATGTTTATGACTACTCAAACTATTTTTCTATAAAGTTATATAAATACATGGAAATTATAATTAATAAAACTTGTTTTTCATAAATTAGTTGATCCATCTATGCAGTTCCCTACATAGAATATATATGATGACACCATGTATAGGTACCTTGGTAAGCATATGGATTCATTTTATATATTTTATTTACCTTATTTTTAATATATTTTTCATGCATTTATTCCCTTGGATATATTTATATCTAATAGATTAGGTATATTAGCTTTGTATTTATTTTAGACATGTGGAGTGGATGCATATGATTTATTGATGGAAATTATCTCAGAGATCATTCATATGGAACACACTTGATTGTGTACTTAAGCCTATGTTTTGTTGGAGTTAATTGTGTATAGTTGGTTTTGATTCATTTTAAACCCTATATAGACTTATTGGGAACTTTTTATTTAGCTGATGTTATGATTTTTCTCATATATATTGTATTATTATCTATCCATGTGTTTTCTGAAACATACATCTCTATGGATGGTTATTATTTTTTGGGTCCATATGTATCCCGACCCCTAAGGTCGTGCCAAATATTTTAATAACAACTTAATTAATTTTCTATGGTCTTACAAGTGGAAATAAACCTCTCAATTATGTTTTATTAAACCTATTATGTGCACACCACTTTTGGGTGACTGAGAGGTGTGCATGAGGTGTTTTGGTAGATGACATGGTTCCCTTTGAGTGATTGAGTCCTAGTGATTACATGTATAAACCTATTCAAGTGTTTATCTCTCTATTTTTTGAATTTTATATCTCTTTATATTAATGATATATAGGATTTATAATTGTTAACTCCTTTTTAAGATAACTTATATATTATCCTCTCATGTATAGGGGATTCTTTTCTATAATATTTTTCCCAAGATAAATTTTTTTAGTGAACACTTATATTCTTGTATATTGTTTTCTTTAGTGTTTTGAAAGTGAATGTAATATTATTTCATCCTTCCATCTATATTTTATAGATTTTTGAAATATTTTACCATAATTATTTTACCTCCTAGGGTAGTTATTTCTACAAAACCTTCCTTAATAATTTTTTCAGTGAAACTTGGAAACTTATCCTTATTTTTCGATAAAATCAAATTTTTCAAGATGCCTAACCTACATCTATAGGTTTTAAATATATTCATGAGAACTCTATAATAATTAATATATTGTGATTTTTTACTAATTACTATGAATAAAATCATCCATTCTCATTAATGTAATTTTTATCTTCAACAATATATCTAATGTTATCTAAGTCACCCAATTAATTAGTTTTTATTGGATTTGGTTCGTTAGAATTAAATTAAATATAAATAAGATTACCATTTTATTTTGTGTGCTGTATATTAATTAATAACTAATTCTATATTGATTATTATTCTGTGTGACAATGAATGTGATCTTGTATTTGGAGTACATGTTTCATTTAAAGGTCTTATAAGTTCCCCACTATGATGAGAACCATGAAATACTATGACACTATTATTTGACACATGTTATACAGTTGGTTCCTAAAATTTTATGGGGTCCAAATGATATACTATATCAGCAGCAGAGACACTATATCACTATGTACATGCTTGGAAATCATAAGAGAAGGGTTATAAGAACACGACCCGTTAGAAGGAAATCCACATTTATCTCTATCATTGAATGTTACAATATATGAGCATGTGTAATGGTCCTTAGACATTATTATTATTATTAATTCATATTATGAGTGAAAAAATTTGATATACAAACCAAAACAATGAAAAAATATGTTCTTGAGAAGTAGGTTATGTGGGGTTTTTCAGGATTTATATGCATTAATGAATAATGAGAGAGGGGATTTTTCATTTCCATATTTAGTGTAAATTAATATCACAGACCCTTTGTTGTGAATGGAATATCCAAAATATATCCATTTTCATGATAGTGTTTATGGAAATTTAATTTCTAGAAATTCAAGGTAATAAAAAATGAGCACATTGGATAATGACACTATGACGCCACCTACTTAATTAAAGACATAAAAATAAATGGATTATGTTAAAAAATATATGTTCGTATGTGGTTATTATCATTTCATTAATTAACTCCATTCTATATTGGTTCTTTTTCATATTTCTAGATGATAACCATGTAATTAATGTGTAACAATCTAATTCCACTAAGAAAGGGTTTTAGAGGGTTACAGTCTAAGTGTATTAAAAATATCAGTTAAATTCTATATGAATTTAACTTGTTGAATAAATATTATTCCCATATGTGGTTTCATAATAAATCATGTTGAGTTAAAAACATCTATTCAATCAGTAGTTATTTGAAAGAATATTATGTGCGATGAATATTATATAAATATTTATTTTCCAGATAATTATTTATTTATTAACCTAAATAAGTATATTTATTTATTCTAGTTTATTTGAATGGTAATATATTTTTTTTTTGTTTTTTATGTAAATATTTAATTAATATTTATTTCTTATTTTAGTAAATATAATATTTTAATTATTATTAGTGAAAAATGTGGTGATATTTATATACTAAATAAATATTTATTATTCAAGGCCTGATAAATATTGAGGAAGATGGAGGAACCAGTTTCATGGTCTAACAAGAAATATTATATTAGATATTATTTGAGGATAAATATAATATTACATATTTAAGGAAATGATATTTATTTTATCTATGAGTAAATAATATGTTAATTAAATAATAATAATTTTATTATTATTTAGGCCTAGGGCTTCCAATGATTAATAGAATAATTAGAAACCTTGTGAAATTATTATTTTCTAATACTTGATCAATTTGAACATGATTATTACATCATTTGAATCCCTATCCATTCAAATCAATATTTACAATGGAACTCAAGAGAGAAATATCTAAATAACTATAGATATTTTCCTCTAGAGATATATAAAAATGGGGAGTGATCCTTCTCTACAACCTTCTTGATTCTAAATAAATTAGGAAGAGTCCTTTCTAAGGTGATTATTGAGGAAATTAATGATGAATGGCACAAGCGATAAGATCTTCCACACTAACACCAATTGATTTATATGGTGAAATGTAAATGGTTTTGGTTCATGTTTGGATCAATTCTAGAAGGATTCTACCCTTGGATCATGTGACACAACAATTGTGTGATAAGAGAGGTCTACTAATTCGTCAATGAATAATGAATTACAAGATGAGGTAATTATAAATCTATCTATAAATTAATTATAAATTTTATGTGATGATCCTTACCTATTGATTCTAGTGTTTATATATTAATTAATTATTGAATTAATTCCACTGTTTGTGATGTTCATCATCATATATATCTCAGGTTATTCATTGATTGGTAAAAAATACAAGTTGACTATGAAGAAAAGGCCCTTCTACTACACTTGAAATCATCAAGTGGTATCATAGAGGCCAATTAATTAATTTATAATTATTTATTAATAATTTAGTGATTATATAATGAACCATTATTTTCATACATATACATTACATCATTTTTATGGATAATTCATTATATAACACAAACACACGCCCAAAGACCATATTAGTTTCGTGCCTTTGGAAACATGGAAACATAAACACTGGAATATAAGTGAGAGACATCATATCCCACAAGGTTCTCCATGACTAGCATTATTATTAGGAACATCACACATAATACAGATCTTCGCAACTTGGGGAAAGGAAACATAAAAAAGGGTGAACCCAGATGCTCAGTAAGGGTAAACAAGGGAGATATGTAATCATAATCATGAGAATAAGTGTATCGGAATATGATCATAACATTATAATATCACACCATGTATATAAGATACTATAATCAAGAGTCATGAAATAATTATTGGTAGTTTATAAGACATGAATCACAAGGTAAACAAATAACATGAACCATAAGAGAATAATACATGGAATTTGTGGCAAACACATAAGCATCGAAAATCATTTCCATATTAGTCAAGCCTCACTTACAATACCATTATACTACAAAAAGACATTTTCTAAACTGAGTTCACACCCAATTCCATCCATGTATTGCTGAACCGAGTTCACTTCCCATTTCAACCATGTATTACTGAACAAAGTTAACTTCTCATTACAGTCATGTCTTTTTCATGAGATATAAATCATTACCCAATTAATTTGGGGGAGATATAGTTCCCATCTATCACATAATGAAATCATACATTTGTGTGCCACAAGATGATAAAACATTCATCATATCATGACCAATAAAAAGAGATGGTCTTTATAAACATCATATCAGAACCCGTGAACTGAAATGGGTATCATGAAAGAGTGAAAAAATGGTACCATCACTTGAAGATATCATGAAAAAATATATGAGAATAAAATTCTTGAAAATTATTGAGATATGGATCATGATATTTCATTAATGGAAGCATAATCATAAACAATCCCATTAAATGATGAAATTATAGAAATAAACTCTTACCGCCTTTATAACTTTGAATAAAAAAACATGAAGGAATAAAATAAAATGAAAGTTAAAATACCAAAAGGATGAAACATTCATGATATTACATGTAAAATGGTTTTTATATATACTTCATGAAATAATATAGGTGCATAATATAATATGTGTCTCAAAGAATGAAAATTGAGACAAAATTCACTTACCGATTTTGTAACATTTTAACTGTAAACCCCATGGAAGATATATCATAAAATAGATATGTAAATATAAAAAATTATCAGTATAAAAATAAAAAAATACATCTCTGGGAAGTATACACACCACACATAATACATAGGTGGTGAAAATGTCTTGTGTGTCACAGAAAATAAATGCGAGACAGAGATACCTTACCTTGTGTATTTATTTTTGTTGTACTCATTCACTCCTCATGTATAATAAATATAAATTTATTATAAATATATTAAATAAATATATTAATTTATATCATACCATATATTTTTTTATGACCTTTTATTTCATGTTTACTAACAATTCCATGTTAAAGTTACATTTTAGGTAATAACCGTTTTTTTACATAAATGTTTGACTTGTTATTCTTGGTACTCCTACTTAGATCATTATTTAATCATATATATATTTAGAACCATGATATAAATATCATATATATATATATATATTAATTATATTTTTATTTATAATAATATATAAAATATAACAATATGAAATGAAATACATCATTCATGGAGACAATAGGTCGTATGTATGCATGAACGTTGTTTCCATATTATTTTCGGATTGAAAGAAATAAAATTATATGATATATTATCATTAAAAAATCAATTATGTCATATATATCAAATATTTTTATAAATAACACCCTTAATACATTCTATTTAAAGTGTGAACGCATCACATCGCTTATTGAGGCTGTATTCTCCCTTACGCACGAATAACGTTATCGTGTTCCCAAAAAATGGAAAGTATGATTGTGTGTGTGATATAACAATTATAGAATCATAATAAAATCACAAACATAATAAATATAATATATAAACTATAAATTCTTCATTATTTTCAACCTTTAAAGGTGGTAATGGAATAATGAACAACATTGTTTTGTCAGACGATAGTCTTCCGTACACATAAACGATGAATGTGTATCCCATATGATGGAAGTGTGTGAATTTTCAGGTATTAACCTTAACATAACGACATATAAGTATATTTAAGATACTTAGGTAATTATAAAATCATGATATAAAAATAATCAAATGGATTTTAAGAATAAATAAAACAAAAACGTTTGTTGCTGAATATTACCTCTTCTTTGGGTATCTTCTTTTGGTTTTCACAAAATGAATTCCTTGGTTAGCATTATTCCAAAATGAAGGATTTCAGGATTAATTTAGGAAAATTGGAATTATATTTGGATAGTTATTGGATGATCCAAAGGACTTTAGAGGTGTAAATATACGGGGAGAGGTGGTCGCCTTTTATAAGGGTGATGAGTGGAAAACTTGTAAATACCAAAGAGTAAACATTATTGGGAGGTCTCCCGTAACCCATGCACCTAAATAATGAAAAAAGTACATAAAATATGTTATATGGTCAAAATATTTCCATCCAATTGGTTTTTTATAAGTTTATAGGACATTTCACCCCTTAAGATTAATGTTTAGTCCCTTGGTAAACTCGTTTTTCTCTTAATCTCCATGATTAATTTAACTACTTTCACTAATAATTTTGGTAAAAAATTAAGTTGGAATTATTATAAATTATAAATTATTATTATTCGAAATATTTAATCAATTTATCCAAATTAAAAACACATAAGTTCCAGAAATGTTTTTAAAATTAACCCCGTAGACATGTCGAGAAGGCAGGGTTTTGAAGCAAAAATGTTTAAAAGTTTGAAATGTTTTTATATCCAATTTCAATATGAATTTGATTTCAATGACCTAAATTGGATTCATTTATATATAATTAACTAATAATAATTTAAAACTAAATTAAAATATAATTTAACTAAATAAATAAATTAGTCGAAAAGGCAGTTTCAATTAAAATTTAGTATTTTTCACTATTCATCTTAAAATGAAATATTTCATAAAAATAAAAAAATTAACCATAAGATAAGTTTGAAATTGAAAAATAAAAAATAAAGTTTATTTTATGAAACGATATTTATAAAAATTTTAAAAAATAATTTTATTATTGTTCATAGAAGAATATAAATATCATTTTTTTTTGAAAAAATATTATTTTCAAAACATATAAAGACTTTAACAAATATTATGTATTTTTTATCAATATTTTTTATTTATATAAAATAAATTATATTTAAAAATTATTTAATACTATTCTTACTACTAAATTTAATGACTATGTTATAACAATAACATTTAAATAACTATAATATATCATTATTTTGTTAAAACGTATTGTCGCATATAATATAAGCTAAGTCAATACTGCGTATAGCATGTAATGAAGGATTAACCTGGTGGAGTGTGTAAAAAAATATATCAAAGAAATTTAATTTATTCAAAAAAATTTATAAAAACTCTGTGCATTACATTCTACCCCTCGTAAATTGAAATTTTACCTCAAAAATTGTCACTATGATATAAAAAATGATTACACTTATGCCTCACCCTATCTTCAAGTTCCCGTATAGCTTCCTCAAACTGGTGGTTTCTTCACAAAACATTAACCATGTGATTTTTCTAGTTTCATATAAATTTCTCTATACAATATATAATTTCAACCAATTATTACTCATAAGAAATATATTTCTCTAGTAGTATGAACTCTAAGTTCATTACATACGAAGGGTTAGGTATATACTTCCTCAAGAGAGATTCATGGAACACATCGTGGACTTGAGAGAGATTTGGTGGAAGCACTAATCGATAGGTTGCGATCCTAATACGATCAAGAATATCAATGGGACTGATATAACTAGGGATTAGTTTCTCTTTATTCCAAAATTGGATAACTATCTAACATAGATAAAATCATAGAAACAACTTGTCACTAACCTCAAATTTTCGGTCACATCAATGATCATCAACATAAATTTTCTACTGAATTTGAGGTTCATTGATATGATACTGAATGGATTGAACCTTATCTTCTATTTATTCAGTGACATTAGGTCCCAATATCTTTATTTCTCTAACTTCATTCCAATATCTTGTAGCTCTATATTTTTTCCCATAGAGGGCTTCATAAGGAGCCATCTGAATGATTGATTGAAGGATATTGTTGTATAAAAACTAAACTAGAAGAAGGTGTTGATCCCAACCACCTCTTAAATATAGAGAATAAAATCTCAACATATCCTCTAGGGTCTGAATTTTTATTTTAGAATAACCATCCATCAAAGGATGATAATCAGTATTGAAGTATAATTCCATATCAAGGACTTAATAAAGACATATCCAAAACATTGAGGTAAACTTCATACCCCAATCAGACACAATGGAATGTGTTACTCCATGAAAACTTACCACTTAATTAACGTATATCTTGTTAAGTTGATATTGATTTAATTCTTATCTGATAGTGATGAATTGTGCTGACTCAATAAGGCAATCGACTATCACCAATATAGAATTATACCCTTTAGTGGTTTTAGGGAGTCCAATAAAAAAAAATATAGTGATTTTCTACCATTTCAATTCTATTATGGGTAATATATGTAACATAACCTTAAAATTTGGTCTTATAACCTTAAATTACTGACATAACAAGCACTGAGATACAAATTATATGATATCCCTCTTCATTCCATCCAACCAGAAGTATTCTTTCAAATCTCTATACATATTCTTACTTCCAGGATGGATAGATGATGAATAAATATGAGATTCCTATAAAAACTACTTCATAAAATCTGGTATGGAAGGAATTAATACACAGTTTCTAAACCTTATAATTCCATCATGATCAAGGTTAAACTCAGGAATGTTTATATCCTTCTTTTGAAGCTTTACATCTTCCTTATACAGTTCTTTAATCAACACATGGATAGATAGTTGGAAATTAAATTGATCAAGATAAGATTTTTCCCCTTTCCCTAGGATTTACATATCTATCCATTTCAAATATAGAAATATTGTATCTTTTGTGACCCTCGTTATAGAAAAACTATAATGATTCTTTTAACTCAAAGCATCGACCACATTGTTCACTTTCCCAGGTTGGTAATGTACTGAGCAGTAATAATCCGTTATCATCTCTAACAATATTCTCTGGAACATGTTTAACTCTTTATGTGTGAATATTTTCAAGAAAAGTTTTCATTGGTATATATATATATCACACTTTCCCTCTTAAAGATAATTACTCCGTATCTTTAATGAAAAAATTACCGCTTCTAACTCCAAATCATATGTTGGGTAATTTTTCTCATGAATCTTCAATTTCCATGAGGCATAATATATAACCATGTTATTATAAATAAGAAAAAAATCCAAATCCCTTATTGGATGAATCACTATATATCACAAACCCCTCTCCACTATAGGGTAATGTATGTATAGGTGTGATGACTTACCTTCTATCTAATTCCATTAAATTTTCCTCACATTCATTTGTCCAGAAGAAGTTGGATACATTACAAGTTAAATTGGTCAAATTATTAGATATTAATGACAATTTATCCAAAAACAATCGATAATATATAGATAATCCATTAAAACTATGGATTCAGTCACTATGGTTAGTCTATGACAACATTCAATAGCCTCTTTCTTTGATGGATCTACTTATATACCCTCTCTTGAGATTACATGACCCAAAAATGAAACCTTTTACAGTCAAAATTTACACTTTTTAAATTTTTAATACATTTTATCCTAACTTAGGTTCTTTAGTACAATTATCAAGTGGTATTCATACTCTTACTTTCTCTTGGAGTTGATAAGAATATCATCTATAAAGACTACCACAAACTGATCAAAGTAACCTCTAAAGAATCTATTCATTATATCCATGAAGATAGCAGGGGAATTAGTAAGACTGAATGAAATTACTATATATTCATAGTGTCCAAACCTTTTACAGAATTCCATATAGGGTATATCATCCTTATTGACCCTCAATTGATGATATCCACATGATGGTCAATCATGGAAAAGTATTTAGCTCTATACAATTGATTAAACAAGTCATAAATATGGGGTATAAGTTACATGTTCTTAATTTTGATCTTGTTCATCTCCCAATAATCAATGAATAGTCACATTAATCTATATTTATTTTAAAAAAAAGAGCAGGTTCACCCCAAGGTGACAAACTTGGAGGAATAAATCTCTTATCAAGGTTTTCTTGGAGTTTATTCTTCAATACCTACAACCCAATAAGGGCCATTCTATAGGGAGTCTTTGAAATTAGTGTGGTACCAAATATGAGTTCTATTATGAACAATACTTCACATTTTGGTGGGAGGCTATAAAAATCTTCTATAAATACATCCAAAAATTCTAGAATAATAGGGATACCATCAATGTCAAGTTTCTCCCCAACCATTTAATATAAACATGCCTTATTAATGGTAATTAAGAACCATACACTAGATTTAATCTATATAGGAAGTTCATACTTATCATCAAATTGATAGATGATCATTGGTTGGTTTTTAATATCAAATTTGTGTTCCCTTCCTCAATAATTGATGTGTTTTTTATGTAGAAATTCCAATACATGCCTAAGATGAGATAAAATTCAAACAAAGGAAGAATGAAAAGATTAGTAGGAATTACATTCACAACAACATCAATCAGAGAGGAATCATAGGCTTGAGATGTTATCATCATACCATCAAGTTTTTCTACTACAAATTCAACATATAATAATTTGGGTGGAATTTGGATACGCTTATCAAATTATTTTTTTATGAAACAATGGGTATAACTATATTTAAATAAAATATTAACAGTTCTAGAGTTTATAGTAAATGTAACTTTCACCACATCATTATAACACCCCTCATATGAAATAGTGATCAATTGATATTCCCCCTTTTCCCTTGAATTAAGAGGTTGCTAATGTTGATCATTATTATTAACCCTCAAGTTTGGTCATTGGTTATCATAATTACCACTCTCTTTACACTTGAAGCACTGAAGTGTAGGAGGTGAATTATATGTAGATTTATCCCTATTTTCATTGCTAGCTAACTTCTTTCCCTCAATTTAGAAATCAATATCTTGATTACCTTCCCTTTTGCATATAAAACATTTACTAGTATCCCTAATGAAATTTACTCCATGATTATTTCCACATATAGAACATAAAATAAAGATAATATCTTCTCTCTATGGTACTTAGATTTTCCTTTGTACTCCATCTTCCTTTTATTTTCAAAACCATGAGACTGATATGTTATTACAACCTCCATTTCGACCTTGATTTCACATCAGATAATCTCTTCATAGCTACTGAAGTCTCTTATGGATAATTCACTTCAAAGACTTGGTTTTAAGCCACTAAAGAATCAATACACCATACATTAAGGTTGGATGATAATACTAGAATAATATATACAAAGTATTTTAAAATTAACCTCATAGGTATCAATAGATTCATCATCCTTTTTATTTTAATAAAGTAACTCTTTATCCATCTTCATACAAAAAATACATTGAAATAACTTATTGAAAAATAAGTTCTTGAACTTGTCCCAATCCATGGAGTCAATCTCATTTTTTCCTCATACTCTTGATAATAGTCCAAAATTGATCTACTTCACCATAAAAATAGTAGACAACCAAAATGAATTTTTCATCTTATGAGCATTGGAGAATGGAAAATATATTTTTATTTGTATTGATCCACTATTCAAAAACTAGTGGATCAGAAGACCCTCTGATAGAAGGTGGACGTTGCCTCATGAAGGACACAAAAATAATTTTGTTCCCTCTTTTGTTCTATTGGAAGTCCAAAATGATTCATAACATAGTAAATTTGTTTGAGAATAGCCATATTATTTTTCATTCCAACTACCTTTAAATTTGGATTCTCAGGAGGACAATCATTTAATTTCCCATCACACTCATCATTATCATTAACTAAAAAAAGCAGAGAAAGAATTAATAATCATAGTGGTAAACCACAAAATCATAGAAATAATTTATAAGATTTATAAATTATGAAACCTTATTTAATATATGACACATTATTTTTATCCTAGTCTATTTATATCTATATTCTATTTAAATCCTTCATAATGGTTTGTAAAGAGTTTGGGAATTTCCAAAGCATATCAACTCAGAGTATCAAACTAGGGGTGTAGTAAATCACATTTTCATAAACCAAGTACTGAGTGAGTCTAGATCAATATGGTGTTTGTGAGTTTGTTTCACCTAAGGACATCTATTCCAGAGACATATCCAATTGTAGTATCCAAACATGGATTCATTTCTAGGAAACCACTCATATTATCCTCTACCAAAATTCCAAGATATTTCTATATACTTTGACTCGTCCTTAGACATTTATTTAGGGATCTAACTATGGTTTTCACAACCCAGTTTCCAAATATTAATGAAAACTTCATCTTAATACCAACTACAATGACCCAAGGTTTTCATACATACACATTACAACATTTTTTATAGAAAACTAAATACATTTCACAAACACGCGCCCAAAGACTGTGTTAGTTTAGTGACTTTAGAAACATGTAAAGATTAAAAAATCATACATAAGTGAGTTACATTATCTCCCAATAGGTTCTTCATGAATAGAAACCTATTAGACACATCATACACAATACATATTTTCAAAACCTAGGGAAAGGAAACATAAGAAAGGGTGAGTTTAGATGCTTTGTATGGGTAAAAAAGGGAGATATTTATGTATAATCCTGATCATAAGGTTATGATAACATGATAATAAAATTAGAAGATTATACCATGCATATAAAAGATCATAATCAAGAGTCATGACCTAAATATTGGAAGTTCATAATACATGAATCATAAGGGAATCAAAGAACATGATCTGTGAGAGCATAAGACATGGAATTTTTGGGATACAACTAATTATAGAAAATCATTTACATATTAGTACAGGCTCACTTCCAAGTCTATCATAGTGGACAAGGTCTTTTATTAAACCAGTTTTACACCCCATTCAAGACCTTTATTACTAAACTAAGTTCACCTCCCATTCTAGCACTATATTACGAAACTGATTTCACTTCTCATTCCAGTTGTGTCTCTCTTTCTAGATATAAATATTAACCCAATGATTTGTATGGAGATATAGGTCTCACCCAACATATAATGAAATCATACATATGTGTTCCACAAGAAAATAAAACATTCATCATATCCTGACCCATAAAAAGTGATGGGTTTCATAAACATCATATCATAACCTATGAAATGAAATGGGTATAAATTTTTTTTATCATATCATAACCTGTTTAAAATAGATAGGTTTTATAATCATTTAATCAGATAATAACCTGTGAAAGGAAGTATGTTTCAAAAGCATTTTATTATGGTATAACCTTTGGAATAGAAATAGGTTTCATAAAAAACTTGACATATTAAACATAAACCATTCAATGAAAGGATAATAATTATATCATCGAATAATATCCCTAGTAAAGCATAAACTATATTAAAGGATTTAAACATATATGAAGATGGATTTTGAAAGATCACTTGAAGCATTTCTTAAAGAAAATAACCTTTCTTTGAAAATAATTTTTTTAAATATATAAACCATTTTTGAAATCCTTTTATTCGAAAATTGATTTGAAAATATATGAAGTAGTCTTAAAAATAATTTAAAACATTTTTTGAGAAAAATATCCTTTATTATTTTATTTTTTTAAATCATAAAACATTTTTAAAACCCTTTTTTTTGAAAATAATCCTAAAAACTTATAAATGAATCTATGAAATCCCTTTTAAACACTTTTTAAAACAATTTTTTTCTTTAAAATAATTTTCCTTTAAAATTATATTAAAAATTCATTTAAAAAAATGATATTTTTTATCAAACGTGGTTTTTGTAAAAAAAAATTTCTGACCGAAGAGTGAAATAAAGTTGTATTTGCTTAAAAAAAATTTCTTAATTATCTTATGTAACAAAGAGTGGAAAAATGGTACCATTACCTGAATATATCATGAATAAAAATAGGATAATAAAATTCATGAGAATTTTTTAGATATGGATCATAATATTTCATCAATGGAATAATAATCATAAACAATCCTAATAAACAGTGAGATTGTAGCAATAAACTCTTAGCACTTTAGTAACCTTGAATAAAAAAACCCATGAATAAATAACATAAAATGGAACTTAAAATATAATGAGGATGAAAAAATTAATGACATTACATGTAAAATGGGATGAATATACATCTCATGAAATAATATTGTTTCATAATATAACATGTGTCTCAATGAAGTCAAATTGAGACAAAATTCACTTATCGCTTTAGTAACATTTTAACCGTAAACCCCATGAAAGAGAGATCATAAAAAAGATATGTAAGAACAAAAAATTATCAATATAATAATCATAAAATAAATCCATGGTATTTATACAAACCACATATAATAAATAGGTAGTGAACATAGCTAGTGTCTCGTGGAAAATAAAAGTGACACAGATATCCCTTACCTTAAGTATTGATTTCTGTTGTACTCATTCAATAATCATGTATAATTAATATAAATTTATTATATATATATTTCAGAAAAATATTCATTTAAATAATACCATATATGATTTTATTATGACCTTTTATTACCTATTTATTAATAATTTCATGTTAAAGTTACCTTTCAGGTAATAACTGCTTGTTTTTCATACATGTTTGACTTGTTATTCATGGTCCTCTTACATAGATAATGATTTAATAATATATAGAATAATAAAAATGAAATAAATATAATATATATACTAATTATATATGTATTTATAATAATTTATAAAAGATAATAATAGGAAATGAAATACATGATTCATAGAGATGGTAGGCGGTACGTACGCATAAAGGCTCTTTCCATTTTCTTATCATATTGAAAGGAAAGAAATTATATAAGATATTATAATTATATAATAATTTTTATGTCATATAGATAACATATTTTTATTAAAACCATCCTTAATACATTTCACATAAAGCGTGAATGAATTATTTCACTTCACGATATGGTAGTTCACCGTACACACGAGCGAATTTATCGTATTCCCACAAAATGGAAACCATGAATTTATGTGTGATATAATAATTAAAAAATCATAATAAATTCATAAAAATAATAAATATCATATATAAACTATAAATTCATCATTATTCCAAACCTTTAAAGGTGGTAATGGAAGAATTGGCAACATCGGTTCATGAGGCGGTAATCCGCTATATACATAAATACTGATTGCATATCACATTTGATGAAAATGTGTGAATATTTAGGTCATAAACTTAAAATAAAAAATTTTACGTATATTTAATACAAATATTTTATTATATAATAATTATATAATAAAAATTAAATAGTTTTGTAGGAATAAATAAAACAAAAACATTTTTTGATAAATGTTACCACTTTTTTAGGTATCTCTTTTTGGTTTGCACAAAAGGACTTCCTTGGTTTGATTTTTTCCGAAAAAAATGATTCTAGGATTAAGGTAGGTAATTTGGGAACATATCTTTATTGTTATTTTTTGATCCAAATGGCCTGATAGGCATGAATATATAGGGATAGTTGGTGGCCTTTTATAATAGAGGTGAGTGGAAAACTTGTAAATGAAAAAAACAATATTGGGAGGTCTAAATTACACCTTTTTAGAAAAATAATGATTTTTTTGATAAAATAGAGTATATGTTCAATATATGTCCATAAAATAGGTTTTTTAAAAGTTTATATTCCATTGTTCCCATTAAGTTTAAATCGTAGTCTCTTGGCAAACTCATTTTTCGCTTAATCGCCATGATTAATCTCAACTGATTTCACTATTCCTTTTGGTAAAAAACTAATTTGGACTTTTTAGAAATTAGAAATTATTATTATTAAAAATATTTAATCCATTTTTCTAAATTATAAAAAAATAAGTGGCAGAAATTGATTTAAAATTAATCCCTTAGATGTGTCAAGAAATCGGTTTTTAAAGCGAAAACATTCAAAAGTTTTAAATGTTTTTATATCCAATTTCAATGTGAATTTGATTATAATGAAATAAATTGGATTTAATGATATATAATTTTACTAAATATACTTTAAAACCAAATTAAAATATAATTTTACTATATAATTAAATTATATGAAAATACATTTTTCAATTAAAATTCAGCATTTTTCACTATTCACCCAAAAATGAAATATTTTAGAAAAATACAAAAAATTCCACAAAATATAATTATGAAATTATTAAATAAAAAATTATTTTTTTTATAAAATTAAATTTCTAAAATGTTCAAAAAATAGTTTTATTATTTTTTACATAAGTATATAAAAAGCAGTTTTTTGAGAAAATAGTATTTTTGAAAATATATAAAGACTTTAACAAAAGTTATGTATTTTATTATCAATATGTTTTATATATTTTTAAACTTTATATTTAATAATTATTTATTTCTATTCATACTACTTATTTTAATGTCTAGGTTATAATGGTAACATTTAAGCAACTATAATAAATCATTATTTTATTAAACCCACTATCGTGTGTAACACAAGATAATGAAGTGTTTCATTTAGTGCAAGATTAAATTGGTGTAGACCTTATATAAATATTAAAATAGTGTAGAGTAAAATAAAATACATTACAAGTGGTTGCAGATTATATGCATTTGTTATTAGTTATCATTTTTAGATTATTCATTATTTATATCCAATCATATTAGTTTTATATTATCCTTCATTTTCTATCATATACATATTAACTGGTTAAAAATAAATTAATAATATTTTAAGATTACATCTAGAGGTTTTAATGATTCTGGTCAGATAACACAATATTACATGATGTGTAGCCCATTGGTACATGTCGTGTACCTGTGTACAATGCTGAATTATAAACCATGAGAAATATGAATCATCATGTAGTAAATGAATTTAGAATGAATTAAATTAAAAATTCATGTTCATTTAATAGGTTTATATAATGTATAACATACATCATGGTGTGTGGACCACATTCACATCACATGGCTTATGCATTTTCATGATGGAAAACGTGAAATCAAAGGATAATCATGTTTTTATTACACGATTCATGTGGATGAAAGAAGAGAAAAATGTAATTAATGCATATGATGTGGCATTCATGTAAAGAATATACATTTTTTTCATACCATACAATTTTCATGTAATCAATGCACATACAATGTATTTAATACGAATGATATGGTGGTCATTTAATTAATTCACATATTGTGTAATGTATGTGGTTTTTAATTATTTCACAAATAATGTGTAATTAATTCACATATATAATATAATTAATTCACATGTGATCTTTAATTAACTAAAATGATTTTTAATTAATTAATTCACATGTGGTGTGTATAATTCAGATTTTTAGTAATTAATTAATTCTTACATGATATAATTAATTATCACATGATGTAGTTAATTCACACATAGTGTGTTATTAATAAACAGGTTGGATTTTTAATACACATGCTGTAATTAATTTATTTACACAATGTACACATTAGTTTAGGATATATGAGTTTAAATTAATTTACATGGAAATAAAATCAATTTTAGTATAAAATTAGGATACACACTTTGTAGAAATGGTTTAAAGATAATTAAATTCTTAATTAATACCATGTTAAATTAGAAACTACCATCTATGTTTCCAATAAGTACAAAATGTATAATTATTTAATTTAAATAAAATTAATTGATATAATTTATTTGAAATTATGGATGTTTTAATTTCTATGAATGTTTGGATAAGAAATAAATAATCAATTAATTACTTAGTGAGATAAGTATTTGGAATAATTCAATGTTATTTTATATTAATTAATGAAAAAATTGAAGTAATTTCTAGCTAATGTGAAAATGTAAATTCATTTTATTTATAAAAATGATCATGATCCTAGAGCATCCCATGCATGTGATTGGTTTCTTTTAAGTTAGTATTATTTCATGGTTTTTGTAATTATTTATTAATTAATAGACAACCACCATGTCATCCCCTCCTATCATTATGTAAAGAGATTGTGTGCATATGGTTTATTTTATGTAAAAGATACATAACAAATCCTTTGGTTCCCCTCACATGTTTGTGAGTAATGATTCTATAATAGATGGAGATCTTAGGTGAGTAGAGGCGGTTCAAGGTGAAACTGAGGTAAAACCAATCTAAAAGGTGCATAGGTGGATAGATGAAATTTTCCATCTCGAACTAGTCTAGGTTTAAGGAGTTATTCCCCATGGTTTATAGTTATTTAATCATCCACTACATAACCCAACTATTAGATTAATCTCATAATAGTACAAATATATTTATTAAATTATTTCAGTAGCATTATTAGTTATTTATTTTAATGGATATTCCTCACATTGAATAAATAAATTAACAAAAATTAAAGATAGACTGACATAAATTAGATTAGGCATAATTTTATTAAGACATGGTTAGTCACTTAATTAAGATAAACTTAACATGCATGTAAACATATAAATATAGGACCATTCAAACATAAATATTTTTTCATTATAGCCTTCCATTACCTATTTTAGAATAAAACCACTAGATTATAGTATTGTATCATATCCTCACTAGTACACTATCGTTTAATGGGGAGTTCAATATAAGGTTTTGAGTTTACTAAAAAAATCATTTTAACAAGAGTACCCTTTTTTATATGTGGTTTAAATTTAGTGGCAAGTGTTTAGAAAATCTAATCACATGATTTCCGGATCAGGGAGTCCACTCAAAAAACCAAGGAACTATGAGTTAATGCAATTTTAAAAGACCTTCCTACCAAAATAACTTTGATTAATTGGCCTGGAACTAACTTGTGTTATGAAAATGGGAATAGTGATCCTTTATAATAGAATATTCATGCAACAAGATATTCAAAAACTAAGGACGAGGGCTGATAGGTTTTGATAAAATAGTGGTATACTTAAAATAATAATAATGAAAATTTATTAAATCATATCTCTTGGTAATCAAAATAAAACTAAAATACACTTTTAATTAATATATAATATGGAAATTAAAATCATTATAACACTGTGATTATATAAGAAACATTCAATGTCCCCACTGACACATATTCTAAGGGTGGTATAGTTGTTTTATACATTGAACTACAATAAGAAAATTTCTACTCTGAGATTAAAATCACTACACTTGTTCTACCACCTCATAGAGCATGATAAGTGGAAAAGGATTCCTCTAAGAGGTATATGGGGATACATCAATTTTCTATTGCATTAGGATATTAGTTATATCCAAATAACTAACAATGAAATATAAGGACATGAATTATTATAAATTGATATATATTATCCCATATCATTATAAACAGAAACCAATATGAAGATAATGAAATTTTCAGTATTTAATTATAGTGTAATCTAGAAGAGGGTACATATATATTGTTCATGTATTCACTATAATAAAGAAAATTGATTATTTTATTATGTTTTGGATTCTTTGTGGGTAAGAAATTAATCCAATATTATCATACTTGCCTTGTAGGTTCTCTATGTTTATCTATGAGCGAAACAACATATGAATCATTTGACCAAAATTAAATATGTAAATATGAGTTGTGAGGAACTCAGTTCTATAACCCTTATGATGAAAAACATGATAGGAATGGTTGAAATTACTATAATAATTTTATATTAAATGGTTCCTTTGTGACATACTTCAATGAGAGAAAATATTTATAGGTAATGTGGCGAATTAGAAGCTATTTTCATCTCACGTGTACAAAAAGGTTCATCTAAAAAAATAATTACAATAAATTAAAGAAAACATTAGTACTTACATCAACACAAATATATTCATCATGGATTATAATGTTTCTATTTCAATTCATGGGTATTAAATACTATCTTGTGTGAAAATTAGGGAAACAAGGATTGAAAATTTACTAGAAGAATGGTGTATTCTCATAGAATATAAGGAATGGTAATTCTTATGTGAATCATGGGAAGGAAATGAAATAAATAAGTGAAGATAATTTCTACCAAAGGACCAGAAGGGTGATTTCTATATCATAATTTAGAATTTTATCAATTATTATTTTCAAATGGGTAGATTCAAGTTGAACCATTTTTTGTATTTAATGTTAACTATATATTTATTCCAATATTCTATTGAACATAATGAGACTTTACATCTTTTTAAATTAATGTTATTATGGTATTATACAATTAATTAATAGTTCAGTAATACTATAATCATCTACATCAAATGTTTTAAATATATGATGAATATAAATTTTATGATTTATACCCAGTTGTGTCAAGATAAATCTTTTTCAAGTATAACTAAAAGTGTTTCTTCAAAGATATAATCAAAATATTATTTAGTCTCATTGGAGATATTTTTTTAGGTTTTATCAACATAATTACTTATTTAGTTTTATATAAATAAACCTTTAAAAATTAAGGGATTATACAATGTTTTTTTAATTTATTCAGCAATATATCATATAATTTCCAAGGTGAAACTAGAGGTAAATTCTTATACTTCATTAAATAATTTTATGAAATTTTAGCAATGTTATATAAAATTAATAAATGAACTTACTTAAAGTTATAGGATCCTCTCTAATTGTATGTAATAGAATATCATAACTATATTTTCATTGATCATTAAACATAGAGTGAATGTTTTCTGAAACTCACATTATATTATTCACATCATAGAGATAGTGATAGTACAAGGTAGATTGATGATGTTTATTATATTTTAGGCAATTTTTCCATAATTACATTCTAGATATGATTTGAAGATATGGGGAAAAAATCTAACCATATGCTGACTGAATTTGTTACTATATATTATGTAAGTTATAATATGAGGAATTTCCATTATGTCATAGCCTCAGGTGGTTTTCATGGGATCCATTTGTAAATTAGCTGAAATTATCAAATGTAAATCATTAAAAATACAATGTGAACCTTAGTTAATGATCCCATTGAAACTAGGGAATTTAAAAACCCTAATATAGAATAGATATTAAATCATGCATCTATATTTCTATGAGGTTATCATATTTCTTTTGAGATATTGGGAGAAATAAGCACATAAATTGAATCTTGTCTTCAGATGGATAAGATAAAGTAAGAAAATTATACCTCAAACATTTTAGTGGGAGTATTTGTTCTACAGTTATATATTATGTAGTAATTTTAAAAACATAGGGGTCATTTTATATTTACCATAGCAGGTGATATATTATTCTATAATAATAATAAATACTATAGGAATTAGTATGTTATAGACTACTATGGTTGATAAGTTCTTATAATTTCAATGATTGTTTCCATGCAACAAAATTAATTGTATATTTTTCTAGATGATGTAATATTGTTGGTTGGTGTTTAATATAAACAATACCGAGATTGTTCAAATCAGTAACAATAAATAATATTTTATTATTAAATGGGTTAATTTAAAAAATATAGTCTATGATAGAAACCTTTACTCCTATAATCATTCTTAAATATATTTGAATTTTACTTGTTGCATCTATTATGATCATTGTATTGAGCATTGGATGTCAATATCAACCACTAATGGAGGTAATTTTATGGTTCATATGTCCTGACCAAAAATATTGGTGATATTAGAGAAATATAATTTGGAATGAAAGTTTCAAGCATCCAATAATGGGTTGTAACAAGTATAATTACAACAGAACATTATTTTTTATTGAATGTGTGCACATGTTTCTAAAAATGGATAGCGGTGGCACTAAATTTTTCTAAGAATGGGTTTTTATCACCATATAAGAAAACTAGTGATTAGTTTTATGGTTATATAAGTTTAAATAATTTCTAAAAAATTAATTAAGTATCATCCTAGGTTCTATGGAACATTATCTACTAGTTTTTGTTTAGTAGATTCTAAATCTAAGTCATAGTACATAGTTGAAATGGTTTCAAAAGTTATAATATTGAATAATTTACCTAAATTATTTTAATGACACATGGTATTCATATGATATATAGAATATATTTTCCTATGAGTACTTTGGAAATCTATCTCAAATTCAATTATTTATGCACATGTTTTATCTTCATTATGTAAAAATGATAAACTATAGATATCAAACAAGAGCAGGAGAACTTCACAAGATTTCTGTAAGAACTATCCAATAATACCTGTGAACAAAAAAATTGATATATTCCAGGTAATTAGATAAAAATGTAATACTAGTTTTTAGGGGATAAAAACTCATTTAATTCAAGATCATTTGATCTAGTAACACATTAAGGCTTATGTAAAATACAATGCTTAAGAATATTACAACCATTAGTTTCCATATCGACATTTGATCAAGTCTTGAGGAACCAAAGGTAGCAGCGGGCGAGACCCAGCCCCGCCTAGAGCAATGATTGTGTTATACTGGAACTATCGTGGGCTTGGAAACCCACGAAAAGTTTGCATGCTTCAGCACCATTGCACTCAAAGTCGCCCTGATATGGTTTTCCTGTCCAAAACCATACTAAAAAACAAGGACACCAATGGTATTGCCCTGAAGTGTGGATTCCAAGGCTGCTTTCTGGTGCCGAGACAAGGCCATTCTGGGGGCCTCTGTCTCCTTTTGAAGGAAAGTATTGACATAAAAATTTTCCTTTCTCTTTGCACCATGTGGATGCAACTATTCAATCAGACTTGCACCCACCCTGGACCTTTGTGGGATTTTATGGCTGGCCATCCCATGCTGATAAGGTGCAGTCATGGGACCTTCTGTGGAAGCTGCGACATGATCTAACTATCCCTATTCTTTTCGGTGGTGACTTCAATGAGATCATGTTCCATAAGGAAAAAAGAGGTGGAAGCACTCCACACTCACCCTCGATGTCTAATTTCAAGGACACGGTCTCTAGGGAAGACCTGGTCGATCTGGGGTACACAGGTAATCCTTTTACATGGTTATGTGGCAAACCCTGAAGGCACCCACATCTCTTAGCGGCTTGATAGACTTCTGGGTTCTACTGATTGGATTACTTTGATCAACATGTTTCTTGTTGGCCACTTAGCCTTTAACTGTTCAGATCACTACCCTATTCTCATTGACTATTTGTAAGGTGAACGACAATGACAACTCAGCAGACCCTTCATATTTGAGAGTTTCTGGTCAAAAGACCAGGAATGTGAAGAGGTGGTCCGATCATGCTGGAAAAGTTCTCACGAAGATGTTGGCCTCAATCTCTAATAGGTTTCATTTGGACTGAGAGCTTGGAGTTACAAGAAGTTCCACCATCCTGATAGGCATTGTGATGTCCTTGAAAAGAAGTTGCATAACTTACTCAAGAAACCCTCATCCAATGGAAATATCTCCAGGATTGGTGCTACTCAAAAAGATTTGGACGGGGCCCTTCATGTTAAGGAAGGATTCTGGGCTATGCGAGCGCGTGACATCCACATTAAAGAGGGCGATGCTAATAAAAGGTATTTCCATCTGAAATCATCATCTAGGCGTTAGAAAAACTCTATCATGAGCCTATCACGACCTGACAGAAGCAAAGTTTCTGACACCTGCGGCATTCACGATGCTTTGGTAGGCTATTTCCAGAACCTCTTCTCCATAGGTACTCCTTTCATGTCAGCTGAAGTGGAAGAATGCATCAGACCCGTGATTACCGATGAGATTAACCGGCAGCTTACAAAAGATGTGACGAATGATGAGATTCACCTGGCTTTGAAACAAATCCACCCCACTAAGGCCCCGTGACCGGATGGTTTACATTCCCTATTTTTTAAACAATACATGAACATTATTGTTCCCGACATATGCATAATGATTAAAAACATTTGGGTGGGGAACACAAGTATTTCCTCCATCAATGAAACTATCCTTGTCCTTATCCCCAAAATCAAGAAACCTCAGGAGATATCAGATTTTAGACCTATCAGCCTCTGCAATGTCTCATAAAATATCTTCTCAAAAATCCCGGTTAATCGGTTGCGTCCTTATCTTCCTGATATTATCTCTGAAAACCAGAGCACCTTTGTGGCCAAGCGGTCGATTACTGATAATGCAATTGTGTCCCATGAAGTATCCCACTCTATGAAAATGCGCTTCACTGTGAAAAAAGGAACCATGGCCTGGAAAATGGATATGACCAAAGCCTATGATAAAGCGTAATGGAAGTTCCTAGGAGTTGTGATATTGAGAATGGGCTTCTACACTAAATGGAAAGATATTGTCATGCACTTCATCTCAACCATCTCTTTCAGAATTAAGGTCAATGGGGAGCTCACTAGAGGATTCTCCCCAACCTGAGGCCTGCGCCGGGGAGATCCTCTCTCCCCTTTTCTCTTCATCTTGGTGGAGGATGTTTTCTCTAACCTTATCTCCAGGGCTGCATCCGCTGGGTCTCTTCATGGAGCAAAGGTCTGCTGTGAGAGCCGACAAGTGTCACCTCTCTTCTTCGCCAATGACTGCCTCCTTTTCTACAGAGCCACTATTAATGAATGCTTGGTGATCATCCATACGATTCAACAATATGAGTGGGAATCTAGACAGTCTATCAATCATGGAAAATTAGTGATCTCCTTCAGTGCAGGGGTGCATCCTGCCAAGATAGGCGAGCTTTGTGCTTTTGCAGGCATCCATATGGTCGATAAACACCAAAAGTATCTCAGACTGCCTATGTTGATTGGTAGATCCAAAAAAGAAATTTTTGCAGCTCTGGTGGACATAATTGAGAAACAAATTCAAGTCTGGATCCCAAAGAACTTCTCTAAAGCTGGAAAAGGAACCCTCATTAAAGATATCATTCAGTCTATCCCCAGCTACTTTATGTATATTTTTAAGCTCCCGGAATCCATCGTCAAACTAATCCCTTCTCATAATGCCAAGTTCTGGTGGGAAAAAATGATGGAAGAAATCAACCACACTGGGTGTCCTGGGAGAAACACTGCCAACCCAAGTCGGAGGGAGGGATAGGATTCTGGAATCTTCATCTATTCAATTATGCATTATTGGACAAGCAATGACGGTACCTTTTGAACCTTCCTTCATCCCTTTCTGTGCGGGTACTTCGTGCCAAGTACTTTCCCTACATGGACTTCCTTGGATCCTTCCTTGTCCCCCGTCCTAGCTTCCTCTGGAGATGTATTTGGGGGGCCCGAAATCTCTTGGAGAAAGGGGTGGCCCGGAGGATTGGAAATGGCTCATCTTTCAACATACGGACTGTTCCCTAGCTTATCGATAAGGATGGTATGCGGGCCACATCCCCCACCCAACCAGGTCTGGAGGACACCACTGTCAACTGCCTCTTCTCAGACTAGGGTTTGGGATGGTGCATGGAAAAGATCCAATAATGGTTTAATGATAGAGACCAAATACTTATCTTGATCATCCCCTGTGTCCCTAATGCAGGCCCCGACCATCTCATTTGGACCTATGATGTTTCAGGCGACTACACGGTGAGATCCGGATACAGACTGGCTCTTGGTTTTCACTCTCTCGACCATGATGAGGGACCATGAAATGCACTTTGGAAGCTCAAAGTCCCCCCAAACATTCACTAATTTTGGTGGCCGGTGTGAACGGGAACCCTCCCTACCATGAGCCTCCTTGTTTACCATCATATGGCCAGTGTTAACTCTTGCCCTTTCTGCCCGAATATTCCTGAAACCCCATGGCATGCTATCTTTCACTACCCGGGAGCCAAGGAAATTTGGAATAAATGGGGTTCGACTCTGGATGCTTCAATGGACATTACCCCTAACCTCCCTGATCTTATGATGCATTGGTGTTCCTCTCTTTCATCATCTGAGGCAATCTCCCATTGCACCCTAGCCTAGATCATTTGGGTTCGGCGTAACGATTCAGTTTTCCATCATGTTCATCAGCCTCCTGAGTTCTGTATTGAACGAGCCACTTCATGGATTGAGGGATGGAAGGACCGCGAATGACACTTTATGCTAGGTGCTTCCCCCTCCTGGTCCCCTCACTGTTTCCCCCCCCCCCCAAGGAAGGGAGACTTAAGCTTAACGTGGATGCCTCTCTCCCCAAGGATGGGCATGTTGCTCTCGGCCTCCTGGCTTGAAATCATCTGGGGAAGACCATTGCAGCAAAATATGAACCACATCATGCCTTCTGGGAACCGAATATTGCTGAGGCATATGCCATACTTGCAGGGAGGATGCTCGTTGTGGAACGTGGATGGGATGATTTCATCATCGAGTCTTACTTCCTTTCAGTTATCAATGCTATTAACCACGGTGACGCCAAACTCCAGGCCTTTGGCTTTATCATCAGAAGAATCTGCTCACTGTTTCATGGATTCTCTTGTTTCACCTTCTCCTTTAACAAAAGGGAAGGAAACAATGTGGCCCATCAGCTGGCGGCTTCAGGCCCCTTCAATGTCAACCAACTATGGTTGTAAAATTTCCCCTCTTGGATCTTCTTATGTATGGTTGCTGATATACGTCAATAATATAATCTTTATTTCTTCAAAAAAAAGGTCTTTAGAGTACATCTAATAAAGAAATGTCATAGAAGTTCCCTATTATGATGATAACTTTAAAGTGATATGATAATATTTGTAGATATATGTCCTATGGAAAGATGATATCGTTTTATAGGGAATGAGTGATACAATCTATCAGGGGTGGAGACTCGTGGGACTTTGAGACACAATTCCATGGTCTACATCCTTGGTAATTTTATGAAAATAGGATATGAGAACACAAACCACCAGTAAAAAATCCACATTTATATGTGTCATTGGATGTTCTACTCTCCAAACATGTGTGATGGTAATTAAACATTTATATTATTATTAATGCATAATATGAATCACATACTTTAATATACTGACAAAAATTGTGATGACATATGCCTACTGGAGGTATTTTACATTTTGTTCATTATGAGTTTTATATATTAATAAATAATGTGAAAAAGGAATCATCCCTTCTCAATTTAGTGAAAGTTGATATCTCAACCCCTTTTATGGGAATGGAACTGTCTGATCATGTATATGGCCATGGTGTTATTGATAGAAAGTTCATTTCTAGAAATTAAAAGAAAGTGAAATTAATCACACATTTTGATGACACTATCTTGCAACCTACTTGATTATATATATCAAGATGAATGGGTTATATTACATAGTGTATGTTCAAATGCGGTCATTGTCATTACAAAATATAACCCCTTTCTGTATAAGTGCCTTGGCATGTTTATAGATACCAACCTTGATCTTTTGGTGTAAAAACATAATCCCAATCATAAAGGGCACTAGTGGTCACACTATAAGTATATTCACAACTTCAATTAAATTATTTTTGAATTTATATATTGAATAAATATTATTTTTATACATGGTTCAAGGATTATTAATTTTTATGGGATCACTTATATTCAATCATGATTTATTTTAAATAATATTGTTCGAGTGGAATATTGAATAAATAATTATTTTCCAGGTAATTATTTATTTAATTATAGAAATATAATATTTATTTATTCGAGTTTATTTTTAAGGTAACACATATCTGTTTATTTTGTTATGTAAATATTTAATTAATATTTATTTACTTATTTTTAAATATAATATTTATTTAATTATTGATGAATAATATTGTGATATTTATTTATTAAATAAAAAGTTATTATTCATGGTTCTATAAATATTGAGGAGGATAGAGGACTAATTTTAATGGTCTAATGGGAAATGTTATATTAAATATTAGTAGAGAATAAATATTAAATTATTTATTATGGGAAATAATATTTATTTTACCCTCGTGTTTAGTGTATGTCAAGTAAATAATAATAATTCTATTATTATTTAGGAATGTGTTTTGTTGAATATTAAGAAAATAATAAGGGCCCTTGGGAAAAAAATATTTTCCAACTTTATATCTATTTATACCTGTTTATGATATTCTATGATTCCATAACCATTTTAATACTTGTGTACAAAAAAAATCTTAAGAGAATTCTCTTAATCACTAAAAAGGTTTTCCCTTAGAGTTCTTCTAATGATGAAGAGAGATCATCCTTCACCACCCTCTTGGTTCTAGAGTGATAAGGAGAATATTTATATCTGAAGCAATTCTCGAGGCGATCAATAATGAATGATGCAAGCATAAGGATTTTATGATCTAGCACCATGGTGTTTATTCTGTGATGCTCATAGGTTTTTAGTGTATGTGTGGATCACAACTAAAGTGATTCTACCCATAGATCATGTTATTCAATGAGTTTATGTTGTGATATGTCTATCAATTCAACATTTAATAAATAATTGTAAGATGAAATAATTTTAAATCTATCTAAATATTAATTATACATTTTAAGTGATGATCCTACCTTATAGGTTCTTTGATTATATGTGAATTAATACTTGAATCAAGTATATTATTAATGATGTTATTCTTTATGTAAATCACATATTATTCATTGATTATGAATAACTTGTGAGTTGGATATGGTCTAATGGCACATTCATTGCACTCAGAATTCAAAGTTTAAATATTGATGATATTAACCCATAATTTATTTATTGGTATATTTCATCAAATGTAAATAAATATTTCCCAAGTATTTTTAAATATATCATTTGTTAAAGGTTTATTTATATTTTTACCAATTAAAATCCCCTCTTCTATATAATATAATGTGGGGTTTGAAGTTTTCATGTAAAATTTTAAGAAATAAATTTATTTTTCCCAAAAATTCAATTATAATTATGTTAAATAATATTACCTTACTTTTTGACACTATATTTTGAATCTTCTCTTGAATATCTATTATTTATGTGTTGAAATCATCAATAGTATTACCTTCATTGACCATAAATCCCCCTTATCTTTTTTTTGTTATGATTTTATATAAATAATGATGAATATAGGATTTAATTATACTGAATTATTATATCTACATTGTTCTCCCCAATTATATTTGTATTATTAATAAGAAAATTGTGTTTTAGTTAGAACTAAACAAGCTTTTACTATGAATCAAACCTATATAACAACACAGCTGATCTATGGAACACATCCCTAATCATTATTTAATGTAATAACTAAGGGGGTGCATTAGCACAAAAATACCAAAATCAAAACATAAAAAGAAACAAAAAAATATGGTAAACCAAAACAATAATAAAATCCAACACACGACAACTATAATCAAAATCATATAACCTATAATCAATATTAAATCTTGATTATTTTATTTTGAAGAAATATTAATAAAAATTGAACCAATATATAAACCCAAGACATAAATAAATAATACAAAACTGACCAATAAGAACCCTCTTCTAAAAAAGAGCAATAGATTCTAAATCCACAAGCAGATAAAAATAAAAATACACAAAATCACCAAGAAGTATAGAATAAAACCCAATAGATTAGCAAGTTAACATTATTAAACTATGAACCTGTAGATATTTCCAAGCTAAATACTTGATTTAAAATTCATGTTTCAACTATATGATTTCCTTTAATATATACATAATAAAATATAGAAGAACAAAAATTCATCAATGAAATAATACACATGAAAAAATTCTAGGTGAATAATATTTTTATGTCTTAAAAATCACTAGCAAGACTCTCCTTTAGGTCATATGGGAATAATAATCATATAAATATTATTTTAATATTTTATTTATATATGTAAAATAATGCACAATGATGAATATTATTCCCCCATAGAATCCTTTTAGAATTTATCAAAGGTAGATATCATCTTTTTAGAGAAATTATAATAGTAAGAAAACTCCTTGGAGGAAAACTATGCATGATCCAATGACTTATCCTCATACGTTATTACTATATTAGTATCCACCTATGAACCAACTATTAAATATTTCTAGTTATAGATATTCGATTACTCAAAAACAAGGTAGGGTCCTTGATCAACTTCAGTTCATCAATCATGCCCTTCTAAGGTCCAAACCATGATCTTGGAGCCATTATCCTAAGCAAGATTTTCCTTATTAGTCTCACTATTCACCACCTATATCAATTTTCCAAATAATCAGGTCTAAATATGTTTGTCTAAGTTAGAATATTCCTTGAATCACCTAACCGTCTCCACTAAAGGCATAGAGTGACCCCCCATTTTAGAAGGGTATTTCCCCTTTTTTTAAGTCAGTATGAAAATACACATCTTTATTGAGAATTTTATCATTTCCAAAAAATTTTGGTATAATACCTCCATATCCTCTTTATCATCCCAAACCTATTATTTCTTATTCATATACTTCATCAGTTTACACTACTCATCATCCAAATAATCCTACTATAAATTCTCAAACTAGTTCATGGATACAAAACTAGAAAGGTAAGCATGCTCTGACTACTAGATCACAACTAGCCCCACTAACTCTGGATGGACCATAAAATGTCATTATTTAATATTTATTCCTATCTCATTCTCATCTAATACACCAAAATAGTTCTAAAAACATGGATCAATCATACCTCAATAGTTATCATCTAGAAAAAAATACTCCTTTCCATAGTATAGATGCTTGAATATATATCTTAGAACCACACCTTGGATAAATCTCCATTATAAGTAAGGTCTTTATAAACCTTGACTAGTAATAAAGGCATTCCAATTTCATATGATTCCAAATTTGGGGACCAAGTTCCTTCTAAATTAGTAATTAAGCCTTTTAAAAACATAGATTCCTTGGATTTTGGATATTAGAAACTTGTATATTCTCACAACAAAAATATAAGGAAATCTTGATCAACATCATCTATGTATTATTTAGTCGCATCTACAACTTCACCTGTCACAAAATGAGAATTCCCAATTACCCATCAATAAGGGCTTTCCGTACACAAATTCTGTAAACCTAGATGATCAAAAAACCAGACTTGAACATTTTTAATGACTATTGAATAGTCAATGTCAATTTCATCAACCTCACTTTGATGAGGTCACACCCCATTCACACCACCAGACATACACTATACATTAAACCCTAAAAAACAAGTTTAATTAAAATTTTACATTACACCCTTCTTCAATGGAGAAGGTGCCTCAATGGAAAATAAGTTTTTAAAAAAGGTGATTCACATGTCATTATCTAATATAGGGAATGAATATCCATGATAAAATTTTATTATCACCTTTTACATGAAGTGATATTCACCCAAAATAAAAAACAAAGTAAAATCAAGAAAATATTTAGTAAGATAATCACCTTAAAACCAAAAGAATAACCTGGATTAAATAATGAATTGGAAAAAAATCCTAATAAATAAATCTACTATAATAATTACCCAAAAGATTTATAATCATGGGATTGAAAAATAATATAGGAAATTCAGGCAAGCACACCAAAACCAAAACTGTTTACCCAAAAGATTTATAATCATGGGATTGAAAAATAATATAGGAAATTCAGGCAAGCACACCAAAACCAAAACTGTACCAGGGTTATGAACCATATGAAAATAAATAAACAATACGAATTAAAAAAATAGAAGTTTGAAATGTATTATATGATATTGATCATGGATTAATGAACTCAATTGAATCATGGAAATGATGAATAATGAACTATGAGTCAAGAATACATATAATTACTCAATAATTCAATACCCTTTAATTGGTGGAATGATGAGAAAAATTAGGATAAGAAAAACACTTATGACTGAAGTGATCCACATGTGATGACCCTAGAAAGATCATAGAATTAAAAAATTCCAAAATATATATTTACATATGTATAATAACCTCCATAGTACTTGGTACCTTTAGGTCAACATTAATGAATAGAACAACTAATATCTGGTTCTAAAAAGAAATAGGGAGTGGGAAAGAAGAAACTTTCTACTAACCCAAAAACTGAGGGCATGGATGGGGGGATTAATATAGGATGACTGATTAGGTCATCATCAAATAAGTGAGAGTACCCAATAGTATCCTTCTTAATCAATTTTTATCATCATAGACTATATATGATTTTACATATTTCAATATTTTTAAAAATTCTCGGGTTAAATCCAATGAAATAAATGATGTAATTTCATTAAATATTGGTAAGAATTGAGGATGATGATTCTTCAATTCATTAATACTTATATTTTTTGATTCTTATATAAGATAGATTCTTAAACACCATTAGATTTATAAATATTTATTTCTTTGTGAAATTTATTCATTTTACACCAATGCTTCATGAAAGTGTTGAGCTTCATTATCCCCCCCCATCTTCACTAAATTATACTAGTTCGTATCCTATATAGTTTTTACAAAACACCAAATAAGGTTTCATTCAATCATTGGGATGAGTGGTAATAAGTCTACATGTAGTGATTTATTAGTACACATATAAATAACTTTAGTGGGTCTATTAATATTTTCACTTAATGATGTATCTATGAAATATAAAAATTTATATAGTTAAGGCATTTTTTGTATTTCTTATTAAAATGAGAACTAAAAATAATCATTATCCAATCATTATCCCTGCAAATAGTGGAAAAACTTCTTGATGATAATCTTATATAGTGTAATTAAAAAAATACTTCTATATGTTTATGGGGATAATGAATTATAGTTATTGAAATATCTACACCATCTATATTGGGAAAACTTGTATCTGTATTGTATTAAATTTATATCTATAATATTTACAAACTAAAGTGTTTTATGTGGAATGTGTGAATAGAGTATTAAAAATTGGGTGTTTAAAAAGCAATGATATTATAGTGGATATATTTTTGTTAGTTTTATAAATTCTCACAACTTTCACACAAATTCTGTGAACCATAGCCAACATGATCACACAATCCTTTGAGTTAATTTCCAAAAAACTTTGTGGATCCATAGTTTAACTATAAGTGTCTATAAGTTTGTTTTGTCACCCAAAAAACGAGCATCATAAAATCTAAATGGGAAGAAATTTATGAATATGAGTATTATTTTCCCTACGAAACAAATAAAGAATAAGGGGGCCATGAACTCGTATTTCGTGTGACCTTTCTAAGGACATATGATTGCATGAACTTCAGAAAGTCATGTGAATGATAATGTGTAACACATAACCTACTTAATGATCTCCAGAATCCCCTTTTACAATTCCCCCTTGTTCATGAAAAGGCATATGAGACATTCCCCGATCATGTGATCACTGTCAGATGAGTTCTTCCAGATCATGAAACCTATTAATCAATGGATTCTGGAAAATATATCAAAATATCCTTATAAAATAAAAAAGGAAATATAAAAAATATAAGAGGCACTTGCAGCCATAAAAAATCATGTGACACACCCATGAAGTTCACAAGACACCAAGAGGCCCTGGTGACATGTTCACCTAGTTGTGGAAGAGCCCATTGGCTTATCACCCTCATTAGGTGAAGGGCCTCAGACGTGTCCAAGTAGACTTGCGCTCCCCCTTCAGATCCCAAGTCAAAACAAAGGATTTGTCCATGAAAATTATCACACATCACTATAGGACCATTTTTTCGTCACCCCATGCATCACTAATGGGAATATTGGTTGTATTCGAAAACACTTATACAAACTCATGAGATCCCCATCCCTTGTAAAATAAACAATGAAATAAAAAGGGAAATGATGGGAGCTTCTAAAGAGGGGAAGATGTGCTAATATTAATAGATCAGAGTTATATGCCCTCAGTGATCACCATTGACCACATGTTTCCTCCCTCGACAAGTCAACTTGATCTCACAAATACCACTATGTAAGCCACCTTTATCTCATATAATGTCCAAAACAAGTCATCTTCGATCATGCCAAAGCCTTTAAACATGCATCCTGATCTCAAAAAGATCCCTAGACATGTCTACATGACATTTTAAAAGACCCTTATAATTTCTACATAATTAGAAAAAACCCCATTAATAGGCCAAGATCCAATAAATTAGGCATTGATAGGATGGTATTCTGGTATATGAAAATCATGCAACACCTACGATAGGATTTTGTGAAATGAGTGCCACCAAAATCCCTACACCCACTCTAGCATGGATTTGCGTGATATTCACTACACGAAGAAGCATATAATTGGGATGAAGAGGCCTATAAATCTCCCACCTTAATATAAGAAAAATATCTTTGGATCGTCATACTGGCGCACCCAATAATTAGAGTAGACTTTTCAGAGAATCCAATGTTGAGATCTCCATGGTTTTTCACCGTGTAAAATATTGGGAGCAACCTAAGCGATAAAAAAGTATGCATGGGAATATTGTGTGATCTCTTAAGAACATGTGAAGGAATTATAGAGGATTATGCGAATGATATCCCACACACTTTCTTAATCACGTGAAACTTAAAAAAGCTAACACTGAAAAAATCTAAGGAGCATACGCAATAAAAGATTTAATAAAGTAAAATAATGGGAGACTTATTTAAAGAAATATTCTTTGATCCTCAAGAAATTTTTATGACTAATCCAAATATGTGATAGTACTAGGAATGTTCACTCAAGTTATGTGATATATCACTAACATACCATTTGGATCATGTGATGTCCTTTATACATGTTAATAAAGTCACACAACACCCTCCGAGCATGTCACCCAAGTCCAGCGAAGCCCTTTGGGATTGCCATCCAAATCTTGTGATTTCATCTAGACATGTTTCCCATGTTATGAAGTGACACCAGTGTGTATTTTCTAGGTCTTTTCAAGCCCTATGGGATCACCATCTAGATATCTTGGCACCCTTCATGCATGTTACACAGGTCTCATGATGACACCAGAACATCCCAACACAGATCATGAAATGTACTGTAGACATGAAAATATATCATGGATGTCCTTGAGACAAGTTAACCAGATCATGCGACACTATATGGAAAATTCATCCAAGATCATGTGATGACCTCTTCGACAAGTCATCTAGGTCTCATGATTCCCTCTAGCCATGTAATCTTTGATCATGCAATTCTCTCCAAACATCATTGGATAGGTCTTATGACATCCTCCATAAATTTCAACCTGGATCATGCGATTGTCACTAGGAAATGTCAGGAAGATAACCAGACATATTGAGCAGACAACTAGAGATGTATGGTAGACAACCAAGTTATATCAAGAAGACGTCTTGAGACATATGGCCTTATCCAGTGAGTATATTAGGGAAACCTTAGTGTGTAATCCCCAATCAACTGAACTACAATGAATCAAATTATTGATATTACTAGTGTAGACCCCGGAAAACGCATCCCCAAAATTTTCCAAATTCCTCCATAGATGATCCATGATCGTAGTCCATTTTTCATGCTTCTATTTGGTATGTCGTAGGGCCCGAACGGAGTTACGAATTAAGAGTTATGGACGCTTGAAGTTTGGCTGGAAATCTGGTTCGCGAATCCCATTCGCGAAGCCCCCTCCGTGATCGCGGAGTGCCGCTGCGAAGCAATGAGGCGGGAAGCTCCGCAAACCTGTTTTTCATTCGCGATGTGCCGCGAAGACCCACCGCGAAGCTCCAGAGGTGGTAACTCTCCGCGAACGCATTTGACATTCGCGAGCCTGCCACGAAGCTCCAGAGGCAGTAACTCTCTGCGAACGCATTTGACGTTCGCGACCCGCCACGAAGCTCCAAAGGCGGTAACTCTCTGCGAACACATTTGACGTTCGTGAGCCCGCCACGAAGCTCCAGAGGCGGTAACTCTTTGTGGAAGCCATTGACGTTCGTGAGCTCGCCGCGAAGCACCTGAGGCGGCCCACGAGTTCTGCTTCGCGGCACCGCTTCCCTATAAATACTGGACTTCCCCTGAGTCCCGAGGACGGACATTCCGACCTTTCGGCTTCTCCTCTCCCGAATCGCAAAGAACCCTTTGCCCTCGGGAATCAAGAGCTCCGTGAGGTACTTCTACTTCGCGTGAATCCTTCACTTTGAATCATTTTGAGCCCCTCTTCAGAGAGGGATGCCCTTCGTGAAGCTCAAGGGCATTCGTGAAGGAAGGGGATTCCCAAGGGAACCCGGGCAGCCGCGGAGCGTTTATGCTTCGCGAAACACCCAACCTGTACTAGTGATCCCTATGGTAAGGCAGGATCACTACACATCGCGAAGCACACTGCTTCGCAGGACCCTACTTCACGAGGCACCTCTTCTTCGTGAGGCAGTGCTCCGCGAACACTGTTCCACTTCGCGAAGCACCCTCCACTCATACCTATGCCCCGTGCTAAGGCCAAGGCACTCCACTTCACGAAGCACACTCCTTTGCTTGACAATTCCTCTTCCCGTGCGACCCTCCAGGTTTGTACGATTTGATTTCAAAGTCCCACGGACAATACCAATCATAGCGTTGCTTCGCCTAATGCTTCTTTGCATAGGCACGCTAATGGATATTGCTTCTTCGCATAGCCACGCTAACGTGGACCCCTCGATGGTTCGCTTCACAACCCCCCTTGACCATGGACTTGCCAGTACCTTCCCTCCCCCAAGGACCATAGGGTACTGGTTATGTAAGTCCTAGGGGTGTGGAGTGAACCCACCTCGTCTGAGCTGTAGGACGTTAAACTGCCAAGCACCACGTCCTCAACACATGAAGTTAAACTGTGACCCGACCTCGTGCCTCTCACGAAGGGTCCCCCCCAGCTCGAACATTTTTTACGCCACTTGTCTCCACAGGAGTTGAATCACCCATCCACAAGGGATGATATCCTCCTTATTGGAGTGGCGTATGTTCTCAGGAGAAGGGCGACCCTAGTTCCCCAACGGATGGCTGCACCCCTGCATCTCCGTACTTCCCCACTACAAAGGTCAGTGGAGGGCGTGATAGGGAATGAGGAACCTCCCATCATTAGTCCCAAATCCCTCTTTCACTGCGCTTTGTCGCACTCTGGGCCTCCATCCTGGAGTAAGTCCCAGCACCATGGGCCGCCTAATGCGTAATCCCCTCTTCACTTCTCACGGACGCATCCTTCGCGACGTGATCGTCAGGTCCTTGCAACCTCTTGTTTCTCACACCGAGCATGACCCACATGGGCTTAGAGTGAGCACCGACCCTGACCCCCACCCTCAGCAAACTATGAGGACTTTGATCCTTGTCAAGTCATGGTACGTAGGAAGCCTCTATGAGGTTCAAGACACATTACTCGGTCGTTCAATTCACGTCGAGTTTCGCCCTCGTCCCGCATGACTTTAAACTGCATACCCTCATCCAGCATGATGTTAAACTGTATGCCCCTTGTCCCGCTTGACATTAAACTGCACACCCACTTGAACTACGAGGTCTTTGATCCATGTCAAGGCGTGGTACGTAGGAATCCTCCCAGAGGTTCAAGCCCACCCATCATCCAATTCATGTCAAGTTCCACCTTCGTCCGACATGACTTTAAACTGCATTCCAGTCTGACGGCAAGATGTTGTGACCAACCCGAACTACGAGGACTTTGATCCATGTCAAGGAATGGTACGTAGGAAGCCTCCCCGAGGTTCAGGCCCAACAATCATTGGCCCAGACCATCTCTATATCGGTGTGCCAAGCCCCCATCTCCCATTGGACCAAGGTCCCTCATTTACGTCGGTTCACCGACACCCACCGCCCATTGTTTATTCACGTCAGGGTTCACTACCGTCCCGCATGACGTTAAACTGTATTCCATCAATCCTTTGAACTATGAGGACTTTGATCCATGTCAAGGCATGGTACGTAGGAAAACTTCCCAAGGGTCAAGCCCACCACTAGTGGACCCACGAGTCTACTTTCACGTCGGTTCACCGATGAAACCCTTTGAACTACGAGGTATTTGATCCATGCCAAGGCATGGTACGTAGGAAGCCTCCCTGAAGTTCAAGCCCATCTCTCATCGGACCAAGGTCCACCCTCACGTCGGTTCACTGACGCATAGGACCAAGGTCCACCTTTACGTTGGTTCGCTGACGACATCCATCGGACCAAGGTCCACCCTCACGTCGGTTCGCTGACGACATCCATCAAACCAAGGTCCACCCTCACGTCGGTTCGCTAACGAATTCCATAATCCGAACTACGAGGACATTGATCCATGCCAAGGCATGGTACGTAGGAAGCCTTCCAGAGGTCCAATCCCACCACCCGTCGGACCAAGGTCCACTTTCACGTCGGTTCGCCAACGAAGCCCCTGTGAACTACGTGGTCTTTGATCCATGTCATGACATGGTACATAGGAAGCCTCCACGAGGTCCAAGCCCATCACCACTAGGACCCTCCTGGTCCTTCCCATTCATGTCAGTTCACTGATGTTGCCCATCAGACCAAGGTCCACCCTCATGCCGGTTCACCGGCACCATTCCGAACTACGCGGACTTTGATTCCCTGCCACAGGGATACGTAGGAAGCCTCTTCAAGGCTCAAGCCCAACTTCACTGTCGCCCCTGCGATGGTCCCATTTCATTCCCCCTCCACTTCATTCATCCATCCATCACCCATACTGATTCTCACCCGGGCCTCCACATCTCGGTGGGATCATTCCATCCACCTCCTCGCTGCTCCTAGCGGTGCATGGGCCTCTTTCCACATGTAAGCCCCATCATATCTCCGGGTCGTTGTCCTCTGCGTACACCCCGATTCATCACCCCTTAGAACTACGTGGGTTTTGATCCCTTTCCTCTACACAGGGTACGTAGGAAACCTCCAAGAGGTTCAATCCCAACCAATGGTAATCCATGGTGTATCCCATCCTGGGGTGCACTTCCCCTGATCCGCCCTTAGTGGTGTTCATATCAACAATTACGGTGTGACATCTCCCCTCCATGGGGCGCACCACCTCAGATCCGTCCTCATTGGGCGTTCTGATCCATACCCTTGGTAAAACATCCAGGTGTTCCCTCCTAGGGATGTACCAATCTGATCCATCTCTATGGGACGTTCTGATCAGCCTGATACCGTCTCCGTAAGATGTTAAACTCATGGCATACCTCGTGATAAACATGAGATGCCTGAGGAAAACCTCGGATGACACGAATTTGGTGTAACCGTCTCCGTAAGACGTTAGAATCGCGGAATACCCTGTGTTAAACATGGGAAGCTGAGGAAAACCTCAGATACATGCCTCGGGTTATGCACCCTTGAGATGCCCTCTTATGAGGAAGAATACAGGTTCCCCTATGTCCACACACTCAGAGATGCCCTAACATGCCCGATGTTGCCGTCTACTCCGACCGAAGGTTGCTACCATGTCATACCCCATGGAATGTCTTGATGGAAGTAGTGTAATTAATCGGCGCCCATGAAGATATGGCACCGGGAATGAGATTCACGAACAACGTATTAAATCTATGAGGGAGACCCGGACTAGGTGACAAGTTCCGAGGAGGAATCCACAGAAGGAAGAACCGACATCCCATCATCTCGTTTCGATCAAGGAGCAGACGTCCCTGAATAAGGAGCGAATGCCGCCTGCATTTGGAAAGAGAGAATGCGGGGCAACAGCTGCGCGTCCTCCACAGACAGATGCGCGCGCCCTGGCAAAAGCGTCGGAAATAGAAATGGTGAACCCGACGTGAAGCTCTTCTCCTTCAATAGCGAGTAGACCAAATGTGTCAGGAAAATCAAGGCATCACCCATGTGAATCCCCTATCCATTATATGAGAGAGGATGAGTAACATCCGGTGTTTGAAGACTACGGTCCATCGGCTCCTCGCCAACTCCGCCAGCTCAAGAGGCAGCGCAGGTGGCTCCATCACCCGACCCCATCGGCTCCTCGCCGACTTCGCCGCCTCAGGAGGCCATGAAGGTGGCTCTGCCACCCGACTCCATCGGCTCCTCGCCGACTCCGCCACCTCAAGAGGCCGCATAGGTGGCTCCGCCACCCGAACCCATCGGCTCCTCGCCGCCTCCGCCGCCTCAAGAGGCCGTGCAGGTGGCTCCGCCACCCGACACCATCAGGTCCTCGCCGACTCCGCCGCCTCAAGAGGCCGTGCAGGTGGCTCCGCCACCCGACCCCGTCAGCTCATCGCCGACTCCACCTCCTCAAGAGGCCGCGTAGGTGGCTCCGCCACCCAACCCCATTGGCTCATCGCCGACTATGCCGCCTCAAGAGGCCGTGCAGGTGGCTCCGCCACCCGACTCCTTCGGCTCCTCGTCGACTTCGACGCCTCAAGAAGCCGCACAGGTGGCTGCGCCACCCGACTCCATCGGCTCCTCGCCAACTCCGCCGCCTCAAGAGGCCGTGCAGGTGGCTCCGCCACCCGACTCCATCGGCTCCTCGCCGACTCCGCCTTCTCAAGAGGCCGTGCAGGTGGCTCTGCCACCCATCTCCATTGGCTCCTCGCCGACTCTGCCACCTCAAGAGGGCGCGCAGGTGGCATCCGCCACCCATCTCCATCGGCTCATCGCCGACTCCGCCACCTCAAGATGCCGCGCAGGTGGCTCCGCCACCCATCTCCATCGGCTCCTCGCCGACTCTGCCGCCTCAATAGGCCGCGCAGGTGGCTCCGCCACCCATCTCCATCGGCTCCTCGCCGACTCTGCCGCATCAAGAGGCCGCGCAGGTGGCTCCGCCACCTATCTCCATCAGCTCCTCTCCGACTTCACCGCCACAAGAGGCCGCACAGGTGGCCCCGCCACCCGACTCCATCGGCTCCTCGCCGACTCCGCCGCCACAAGAGGCCGTACAGGTGGCTCCGCCACCTGACTCCATCGGCTCCTCGCCGACTCCGCCGCCTCAAGAGGCCGCGTATGGAAAATGCTTCCCCAACTCTATCGGTGCTTCGTCAACCCTACCCCATTTTCACCGACAACTACGGAGGTTCTCCTCATACTGCCACTGTTCGGCACGAAGGCTTCCCTGCCTGCCGGGCTCCTTCGCCCCGTCGTGCCAACGTTCCAGGCTTCCACGCCTTCCGGGCTCCTTCGCCCCGTAGTACCAACGTTCTAGGCTTCCACGTCTCCCGGGATCCTTCGCCTCATCATACCGACGTCTAGGCTTCCATGCCTCTCGGGCTCCATCGCCCCGTCGTACCGACGTCGAGGCTTCCACACCTTCCGGGCTCCATCGCCCTGTCGTGCCGACGTCCAGGCTTCCACACCTTCCAGGCTCCATCTCCCCGTCATACCGACGTCCATGCTTCCACGCCTCCCGGGCTCCCTCGCCTCGTCGTACCGACGCTCTAGTCTTCTACGCCTTGCGGGCTCCGTCACCCCGTCATACCGACACTCCTAGCTTCTTCACCCCTCCAGATCAAGGTAATGTAGTCAACCCTACTACTCTTGTGACACTCTGTGTCATCCCAACCACCACTTTGGATCAACCACAGATGTCCTCCCTATGGCCTTGAAACCGGCTCGTGGAAGGATCATCATGATCAGGGGATTTTAGGGAATTCCCATCATATAGATCCCCCCCTCATCCGAAACAAAAATGGGGTCGAGATGACCATTCATCTACCAATATAATTTATGTGGTTTAACGTACCAGTTTCATGACAATAAACTACGTAAAAACCTTCGTCCTGCACGAAATTAAACTGCATCATCATCCTGAATGACGTTAAACTGCTCATCTTCGTTCGTCATGACGTTAAACTGATCATTATCGTCCTGCATGACATTAAACTGCACAATCGTCCTGCATGACGTTAAACTGCTCATCTTCGTCCGTCATGACGTTAAACTGATCATCATCGTCCTGCATGATGTTAAACTGCTCATCTTCATCCGTCATGACATTAAACTGATCATTATGGTCATGCACGACCTTAAACTGCATCTTCGTCCTGCAAGACGAGAAACTGCAAAAGGGTCCTGCACGACCTTAAACTGCATCTACGTCCTGCAAGACGATAAACTGTGAAATGGTCCCGCATGACCTTTAACTGCACATTATGGTCCAACATGACCATAAATTGTAAAGTCCTGCACGACCTTAAACTGCATCTTTGTCCTGCAAGATGATAAACTGTAAAATGGTCCGAGCTCTATGACTTGAAACTAAGATCTCCCCCCGTCCTTACTGCAAGACGTTAAACTGCAAGCCAGTCAGGCCTTCCTGGCCGAGGCTCATCCTCAGGCCCCTTGGCCACCTCGGGCCCCGGCCCCCATCCTTACTGTAAGACGTTAAACTGCAAGCCAGTCAGGCCTTCCTGACCAAGGCTCAGCCTCAGGACCCTTGGCCTCATCGAGCCCCCGACCCCCCCGTCTTCACTGTGAGACGTTAAACCGCAATCCAGTCAGGCCTTCCTGACCGAGGCTCAGCCTCAGGCCCCTTGGACTCCTCGGACCCACAGCCCCGTCTTCACCGCGAGACGTTAAACTGCAAGCTGGTCTGGTCTCCCTAACCGCGGTCCGGCCCCAGGCCCTTGGTTTTCCCTAACTTACCCTCTTGCGGGATAGTACGGTATGGTGTGGGACTACGTCCTCATTCGTGTCAGATTGCTTTCCGTACCTTACATATCCCCAAATGAGATGCTCCTCATCCCGTATGACGTTAAACTGCATCTCAAGAACTACGTGTGGCTTGATTCCCATCTTGATGGGATACGTAGGAATGCTCAAACGCCTCATCTTGAGCACATCCCTAAGATTTTCTCTTCCACTATCCCACCCTGGGAATAGTTTCCTTGGAGGATCTTTGTGTAGTGGGGGGTAGACTTTCTTATCCCCATTCATACAACCCCGCTCACACAAGGATTGTAAGGGTCGCACCATGCGCCGACTCCCATTCTTCTATCCCCCCACGTCCTCACCGCATGACGCTAAACTGCATCGCCTTCAAGAACTACATATGTCTTGATTCCCATCTTAATGGGATACGTAGGAACGCCCGGTCATTTCGTCCGTTGTCCCAGCCCAAAAGACAAAATCTTCCCCTCGGGTCAAGACATATGGTAGGGTGCACACTTTTACCCCAACTCCCATCGAGCAAGCCTCGACCCAGCTGCACATCCCCCCTGGAGATGTTTTCCTATTTCATGGATGGATACAACTATGATTCACCCACTCCTTGACTGGGATTCCATCATGTTTTCGCACCCAGAGGGACCCCCAAGAACGGCCTGGATACTATGCCCAAGGGCTCTCCTACCGATACGGGCCAACGCCCCCAAGGGTTTTCAAGCAACAAGCCGATACAAGTCCTGCGTTGTGAATTTGGTCAGCGGTCGACGCTCATTTGTTGCTCCCATATCGGGTCACCATAGGAACGCTGTGTTTCGAACAGGGTCAATAGTGTCCTAGATCTTCGGGTCCACCTCGAGATGTCCCAAACATCGAGTGCAGTGATTCGTTCTGCCCCATCCCGAAGTGACAAACTTACCCCAGGGTGGTGCTAGCGATCGGGCCCACAACCCCGATTCCCCATAGGGTTGTACAGGGTGGTGTAGGACTACATCCTCATTCACGTCGGGATCATGTACCATGTCGTACGCCTTCCCTTACGAGGGCCAGCCTCAGGCCCCTTGGCCTTCTCAGGTCCCCGACCCCCGTCCTCATGTAAGATGTTAAACTGCAGACCTGTCAGGCCTTCCTGACTGATGCCTGACCTTAGGCCCCTTGGCCTTCTCGGGCCCCTCCGCCCAACCTCTTACCCGGGGTGTACGGTGTGGTGTGGGACTACGTCCTCATTCACGTCAGGATCATGTACCATGTCATACTCCTTCTCTTATGAGGCCCAGCCTTAGGCCCCTTGGCCTCCTCGGGTCCCCGACCCTCGTCCTCATTGCAAGACGTTAAACTGCAAGCAGGTCAGGCTTTCCTGACCAATGCGTAACCATCATACCCCTTTGGATTTTCGGGCCCTAGCCCAGGTCCTCTCATATGGCAGTGTATGGTGTGGCATGAGGTTATTTTCTCATTCATGTCAGTCTCCTAATGACCATGCCATGTACCTCTCCCTCCTGAGTTGTTTCGTCGATCCCGTTTCGGTAGTTCACTGATGTGCCTAAGAGTACTCTGGTTTATTACCCGGAATGCCAAGCTTTACTCGGACACATCCGCACCCGCTTTCCAGGCTTTGTGTATCCCTGCATCAGGGCTTCCATCATCTTTCACACCTGGAGGGACCCCCAAGAACGGCCTGGATACTATGCCCAAGGGCTCTCCTACCGTTACGGGCCAACGCCCCCGAGGGTTTTGGACAAAAAATCGATAAAATACAACGTTGCGAATATGGTCAGTGGTCGATGCTCATTCATTGTTCCCACCTCAGGCTAACGCGATATGGACGCTACGTTTCCACCATGGTTAACAGTTTTCCTCTATTGCCACGCCAATCCATTAATCCCAAAATGTCGGGTGCACAATTCACGCCCTTCATCACTTCACTATGTCCAAGTAGAGTCTCAGAACTCTTGGTACTTTTCCACCGTGCACGTCTGCGTGTTGGAGAAACAAGCCACGTCAAAGGTGTCCTTCGGGGCTCTCTGCCGACTTCTGTATGATGGACGCCCCAAGTATGCGGTAAGGATCTCCCCCCTTGTTTCCCACACTGAGTTTAACTCACGTGGTCTTAGGGATCGGGTTGACGTCTGCACTAACTTGGGATGTTGTTACCATTCATGGTCCGAGCTCTAAGAATATAAACTAAGATCCATCAGGAACTATGTTCAGCTTGATTCCCATCTTCATGGGATACGTAGGACCGCTCGGACGCCCTGTCTTCGGGTACAACCCATTTGGGGAGCCAGTCTCTCCCCCTGTTTCACCTATTACCTCTATATGGGCCCCTCGGCCTAAGGTCTCCCTCTCCGATTGGCGTACAATGTGATGTGGGATCATGTCTCCATCAATTGTGTTTTATAACACTGCGCACATTCCCCCACCTAGCATCGTCTCTGCTACGTCTGCGCTGCATGACGATAAAATGCATGTTTGGTCCTATCATACGACCCTAACCTGTGACATTATCATCCTGGTCACATGAAGAAAAATGGCACTGCATTGTGGTGACCTCGTTGTAGAGGACATCACATTGGGTATTGGTCAAGTGCCATGCCATTTGTCAACGCCCATCACGGCTTGATCCTTGTGGCGACACCATGACCTACTACTCTAGGTATGTTGCTTCACAAAACAAAACCACTCACCTTAAAGAACAAACAAGATTTATCAAATTCCGCTTCTTTTAGTGCAAGGGCCATGACCGCACTCCCCTTTTCCCCTGGCACTGGTACCTTACTGTGCCGCCTTTTAGAACTACGTATCGCTTGATTCTCATCCTTATGAGATACATAGGAGCGCCCGAGCACTTCCCCGCGGGTCCAGCCTAACCTTTGTGTTCGGTCCCTTGACTCGAGCATTTCCCCAGAGAACGCATGGTAAGTATGGCTTAGGTCCTCCTTCACGTCGGGTCTTGATTCCATACGTCCCCTGCTCTTTTTACCCATTTATGGTCTAAGGTCCATCAAGAACTACCTGAGGCTTGATTCTCATCCTTATGAGATACGTAGGAGTGCCCGGGCACTTCCCCCCAGGCCCAACCTAACTTTCTCTTTCGGTCCCTTGACCAAAAACCTCTCCCAAGGGGGTTGTGTGATGTGATATGGGATTACATCCTCATTCACGTCACATTGTTCATTGCACTGCACACACCCCCTATTCCCATTCACGCCAGGTGTTTGAGTTACTCCACCATGTGCCTCTTATGTCTCCTCCCATCCATGGTCCGAATTCTACGACCCTAAACTAAGATCTCCATATGGGAAAGGAATCTGCTCCCTCTATCTAATACGTCTCGTTGTCGTATTCAGATGTGTTTTGAAAAAGAGCCCGAAGTGTGGGATTTTCACAGGGGCATCCTCCTCATCCCATGACCATGCTTTGTGAGCTCTCTATTTGGATCCTCATCCTCTTCCACATCCAAAAGGACCCTCGGATGACATGGATAATAGGCTTAAGGGCTCTCCATGAATGCTGGACCCAAGGGCCCTCCAATCGTTTCGGGTCAACATCCCTACGGATATCTGACAACATTTGCGACATGGTCCCGTGTTTCGAACATGGTCAACGGTCAACCCTCATTTGTTTGTCCCCATTCTAGGCTAACGCGATATGGACGCTGGGTTTCCGCCATGGTAAACAGTTATCCTCCATCGTCACACCGCCATCATCGTGATCTGAATCTCGAGCGCCATGATTCACACATTTCCAATTCCTAAAGTTCAAGTGGAATTCCATCATACTTGGATCCTTCTCTTCGCGCATCTAGGTGCGCTAAATGACCATGTTAGTGTCACTGGGCCGGTATTCACCGAGCGTCACTTTGCCCTAACCTACCCCTTTTTGTCGGGAAATTCCCACCACTACTGCTTGTTTCCCACACCGAGCACAACTCACGTGGGCTTAGTAGTTTTGGCGGGATGTGTACCAACACAGCCAGGATTCTCATCGTCCTGCAAGACGTTAAACTTCACTTTTAGAACTACGTTCAGCTTGATTCCCATCCTCATGGGATACGTAGGAATGCCAGACAACTCTGCTTCGGGCCCAGCCTGATCCTCACTCTTGGTCCCTCGACCTGAAGAGTTTCCTCTGGGGGTACGTGGTGTGATTTGGACTCTAAGCCCTCATTCGTGTCGGTTTCATATCTACTGCACCACACGCTCCCTGAGATCTTCCCTTTTATTCCACGTCCTATCGTGTGACGTAAAACTACATGAGTCTGTATATCCTCCACGCATGACACTAAACTGCGGTTCTACCCTGAACAAGTTCTGGATTCCCCATGTTAATCATGGGATGCACCAGAGCCTCGAACATAGAGGATTTCACTTGTCAGTGTTGGTCTATGACTACACTGTGCTTCCAGAACTACGTACGGCTTGATTCCCATCCTCATGGGATACGTAGAGACACCCAGACATTTCACCTAGGGTCCATCCCCAGGAATCGCAAAATCATGTTCCTCCCCATTTCCGGCCCTCTGGCTTGACCCCTCGGGGGGAACTATGTAGCTGCAATTTTTCCCTGAACAAGTTTAGGATGCCCCAAGATCCCATTGGGAGGTGACATACCCCCTTTCCAGAGAGGCCCTGTCCCAAAGAAGGAATGTTCCATGATCAAACCGATGTGCCCATCTGGTTTACTCCCACCACGGTGGTGTAATTACATGAGTGTTGGATTCTATTCAGACAAACCATCACTCCATATTCCACGATTTGCGTGCCCCTTATTCGGACCCTCATCCCCTTTCATGTCTGAAGGGACCCCTTAACAGCCAGGTCTCATGCCACATCGGCTCACCTACCGTCCTGAGACAACGTTCCAAAAGACTGGTCATGTTTTGCGGGACCCCCTAACAGTATAGATGCTCGACCTAGGGTCCACCTATTGTCCTGGACCAACGTCCCGAAGGATTGATCGACAACATTTGTGACATGGTCCCGTGTTTTGAATATGGTCAACAGTTGACCCTCATTTGTTGTCCCCATTTCAGGCTAACGCAGTAAGGATACCGTTTCTCTGCCATAGTTAATGGTTGTCCTTTATTGTCACGCCGTCTCCATAAGTGTTCCGGATTTTGGGTATCGTGATTCACGACTCCCACTTCCCTCTGTTTGGATTGATTCTAATGCCCCTGGTATTACCCCGCTCATACAGTAGAGCAGGGTAGGAAAAGCAGGTCGGCTGTTCAGAGATCAATGCTCTCCAGCTGTGACCCCTCTCTCTTTCAGGATTCCCCCAAATGGTGATTGATGTCCCATGTCGATCCACTCACACCTTCCGCTGTTTTACACTCTCGTACATGATCTCCTATTATTTCTTGTTTCCTGCACTGATCATAGCTCACACAGGCTTAGAGATTTAGTTGATTTTATCCTCAATGCGATCGAGGTACAATGGACCCCAATGCACACGTTTTCCTTAGTCGTTTCCTAAGAATGCATTCTGCCTCACCCTTCTCGTCTTCATGGGACCCCGTTCTTAGGGGTGGCTTCTGTAGACCCTGGAAAACGCGTCCCCAAAATTTTCCAAATGCCTCCATACATGATCCAAGATCGTAGTCCATTTCTCATGGTTCGATTTGGTAGGTCGTAGGGCCCGAACGGAGTTACGGATTAGGAGTTATGGACGTTTGAAGTTTGGATGGAAATCTAGTTCGCGAAGCCCATTTGCGAAGCCCCCTCCGTGATCGCGGAGCGCCGCTGCAAAGCAATGAGGAGGGAAGCTCCGCAAACCTGTTTGATGTTCGCGATGCACCGCAAAGACCCGCCGCGAATCTCCAGAGGTGGTAACTCTCCGCGAACGCATTTGACGTTCGCGAGCCTGCCGCGAAGCTCCAGAGGCGGTAACTCTCCACGAACGCATTTGACGTTCGCGACCCGCCGTGAAGCTCCAAAGGTGGTAACTCTCCGTGAACGCATTTGACGTTCGCGAGCCTGCCGCGAAGCTCCAGAGGCGGTAACTCTTCGCAGACGCTGTTGACGTTCATGAGCGTGCCGTGAAGCACCTGAGGCGGTGCGCGAGTTCTGCTTCACGGCGCCCCTTCCCTATAAATATTGGACTTCCCCTGAGTCCCGAGGATAGAAAATACGACCTTCCGGCTTCTCGTCTCCCGAATCACGAAGCACCCTTTGCCCTCGGGAATCACGAGCTCCACGAGGTACTTCTACTTCACGTGACGCCTTTGCTTTGAATCGTTTTGATCCCCTCTTCCGAGAGGGATGCCCTTCGCAAAGCTCAAGGGCATTCGCGAAGGAAGGGGATTCCTAAGGGAACCCGGAAAGCCGAAGAGTGTTTATGCTTCGCGAAACACCCAACCTGTACTAGTGATCCCTATGCTAAGGCAGGATCGCTACACATCGTGAAGCAGACTGCTTCGCAGGACCCTGCTTCACGAGGCACCTCTTCTTCGCGAGGCAGTGCTCCGCGAACACTATTCCACTTCACGAAGCACACTCCACTCAAACCTATGCCCCATGCTATGTCCAAGGCACTCCACTTCGCGAAGCACACTCCTTTTCTTGGAAATTCCTCTTCCTGTGCGACCCTCCAGGTTTGCACGATGTGATTTCAAAGTCCCACGGACAATACCACTAATAGCATTGATTCGCCTAATGCTTCTTCGCATAGGCATGCTAACGACTATTGCTTCTTCACATAGCCACGCTAACGTGGAACCCTCGATGGTTCTCTCCACAACCCCCCTTGACTATGGACTTGCCAGTACCTTCCCTCCCCCAAGGACCAGAGGGTACTGGTTATGTAAGTCCTAGGGGTGCGGAGTGAACCCACCTTGTCTGATCTGCAGGACTTTAAACTGCCAAGCACCACGTCCTCAATACATGACGTTAAACTGTGACCCGACCTCATGCCTCTCACGAAGGCCCCCCCCAGATCGAACATTTTTTATGCCAATCGTCTCCACAAGAGTGTAATCACCCATCCACAAGGGATGATATCCTCCTTATTGGAGTGGTGTATGTTCTCAGGAGAAGGGAGACCCTAGTTCCCCAACGGATGGCTGTACCCCTGCATCTCCGTACTTCCCCACTACCAAGGTCAGTGGAGGGCGTGATAGGGAACGAGGCACCTCCCATCAGTGGTGCCAAATCCCTCTTTCACTGCGCTTTTCGCACTCCGGGCCTCCATCCTAGAGTAAGTCCCAGCACCATGGGCCGCCTAATGTGTAAGCCCCTCTTCACTTCTCACGGACGCATCCTTCGCGACGTGATCGTCAGGTCCTTGCAACCTCTTGTTTCTCACACTGAGCATGACTCACGTGGGCTTAGAGTGAGCACCGAACCTAACCCCCACCCTCAGTGAACTACGAGGACTTTGATCCATGTCAAGGCATGGTACGTAGGAAGCATCCATGAGGTTCAAGCCACATTACTCGGTCGTTCAATTCACATCGAGTTTCGCCCTCGTCCAGCATGACTTTAAACTGTAAACCCTCATCCAGAATGACGTTAAACATTATGACCCTTGTCCCGCATGACATTAAACTGCATACCCACTTGAACTACGAGGTATTTGATCCATGTCAAGGTGTGGTATGTAGGAATCCTCCCAGAGGTTCAAGCCCACCCATCATCCAATTCACGTCGACTTCCACCTTCATCCGACATGACTTTAAACTGCATTCCAGTCCGACGGCAAGCCGTTGTGACCAACCCGAACTACAAGGACTTTGATCCATGTCAAGGAAATGTACGTAGGAAGCCTCCCTGAGGTTCAGGCCCAACAATCATTGGCCCAGACCGTCTCCTTATCGGTGTTCCAAGCCCCATCTCCCATTGGACCAAGGTCCCTCATTTACGTCGGTTCACCGACACCCACCTCCCGTCGTTTATTCACGTCAGGGTTCACTACTATCCCGTATGACGTTAAACTGTATTCCATCAATTCTTGGAACTACAAGGACTTTGATCCATGTCAAGGCATGGTACGTAGGAAACCTTCCAAAGGTTCAAGCCCACCACTAGTGGACCCACGAGTCTACTTTCACGTCTGTTCACCGATGAAACCCTTTGAACTACAAGGACTTTGATCCATGCCAAGGCATGGTACGTAGGAAGCCTCCCTGAGGTTCAAGCCTATCTCTCATCGGACCAAGGTTCACCCTCACGTCGGTTCGCTGACGCATCCGACCAAGGTCCACCTTTATGTTGGTTCGCTGACGACATCAATCGAACCAAGTTCCACCCTTATGTCGGTTCGCTGACGAATTCCATAATCCGAACTACGAGGACTTTGATCCATGCCAAGGCATGGTACGTAGGAAGCCTTCCAAAGGTTCAAGCCCACCACCCGTCAGACCAAGGTCCACTTTCACGTCGGTTCGCCGATGAAGCCCCTGTGAACTACGTGGTCTTTGATCCATGTCACGACATGGTACGTATGAAGCCTCCACGAGGTCCAATCCCATCACCACTAGGACCCTCCTGGTCCTTCCCATTCACGCCAGTTCGCTGATGATGCCCATCAGACCAAGGTCCACCCTTATGTTGGTTCACCGACACCATCTCGAACTACGTAGACTTTGATTCCCTGCCACGGGGATACGTATGAAGCCTCTTCAAGGCTCAATCCCAACTTCACTGTCGCCCCTGTGATGGTCCCATTTCATTCCCCCTCCACTTCATTCATCCATCCATCACCCATCCTGATTCTCACCCGGGCCTCCACATCCTGGTGGGATCATTCCATCCACCTCTTCACTGCTCCTAGCGGCACATGGGACGCTTTCCACGCATAAGCCCCATCATATCTATGGGTCGTTGTCCTCTGCGTAGACCCCGATTCATCACCCCTTCGAACTACGTGGGTTCTGATCCCTTTACTCTACACAAGGTATGTAGGAAACCTCCAATAGGTTCAATCCCAACCAATGGTAATCCATGGTGTATCCCATCCTGGGGTGCACTTCCCCTGATCCGCCCTTAGTGGTGTTCAGATCAACCATTACGGTGTGACATCTCCCCTCCATGGGGTGCACCACCTCAGATCCGTCCTCATTGGGCGTTCTGATCCATACCCTTGGTAAAACATCCAGGTGTTCCCTCCTAGGGATGTACCAATCTGATCAGTCTTTATGGGACGTTCGGATCAGCCTCATACCATCTCCATAAGACGTTAAACTCACGGCCTACCTCGTTATAAACATGAGATTCCTGAGGAAAACCTCGGATGACACGCCTTTGGCGTAACCGTCTTCATAAGACGTTAGACTCGCGGAATACCCTGTGTTAAACACGGGAAGCTGAGGAAAAACTCAGATACATGCCTCGGGTTCTGCACCCTTGAGATGCCCTCTTATGAGGAAGAATGCAGGTTCCCCTATGTCCACACACCTAGAGATGCCCTGACATGCCTGATGTTGCCATCTACTCCGACTAAAGGTTGCTACCATTTCAGACCCCATAGAATGTCTTGATGGAAGTAGTGTAATTGACCGGTGCCCATGAAGATATGGAACCGGGAATGAGATTCCCGAACAACAAATTAAATCTATGAGGGAGACCTGGACTTGGTGACGAGTTCTGAGGAGGAATCCACAGAAGGAAGAACCGACATCCCATCATCCCGTTTCGATCAAGGAGCAGACGTCCCTGAATAAGGAGTGAATGCCGCCCGGCTTTGGAAAGCGGGAATGCGGGGCAACAGGTGCGCGTCCTCCACAGACGGATGCACGCGCCCCGGCGAAAGTGTGGAAAGCAACTAGGATATGTTAGATGCTATCATTATTCATAAGATTCATATTAATGATCCTAAGGGATGTCCCAAAACATAAGTCCCGCATCTATGAGCAATGATATTAATTACTTTCTATCCATTTTTTCTCACAATAATCATAGCTCACGGGGGATTATGGGGTTTTAATGATAATATCATTCACACAAGGAAACCATAGTGTGTATGCCCTGATAAGTGGAATCATATGATATTCCCCCAATATAATGGAATCCTCAGTGTGTAATCCCCAATCAATTGAACTGTGATGATTCTGATTCCTTCCATAACAAGGATATATAGAGTGCCTTCCTAAGGTCCGAGCTCAAATGGGCATCTTCCTTAGTGTATGTCCTGCTACGTCTCCAGCATTATAACCACCAGGACATAATATCTCCCATAGGATGACCATACTTCCTCATCCACTAGTGTATTGAGAGACTAAACTAAACTATGATGACTCTGATTATTTCCATAATCAGGATACATATGATGCCTTCCTAAGGCCCGATCTCTTGGTGAACATAAAAAGGGTTGTACCAGCTCATAAGTCCCACATGAATATGCAGTGAGACTAATTACTTTCTATACCTTGTTTATCAAATTGAGTATAGCTTATGAGGGCTTAGGGAGTAGCAATGATCACATAATTTTCATCATGAATCTATCCTATTTAGGGAAACCTCAGTGTGTAATCCTCGATTAGTGGCATGATATAATTTCCCTCATATAAGGGTAACACCTCAGGGTAAGTCCTAAGGGAGTGATTAAACTATGAGAAATATAATTGTTACTATAAATAGGATATGAAGGATCCCTCCTCAAGGTTAGAGATCAAATATCTAGTTCCTAAGTGTCCCCATATACGACCTTTCTGTATGACGTTAAACTATATGAGTTTAATGAACTATGTGGGTTTTGATTCCTATTATAAAAAATGGTATGCAAGACACCTCATAATGGATTAATCCCAACCTCAACATATTAACCGCCTCCCTAGATGACAAAAAACATCATAGTGCCTGGTTATACAACTTCAACATATAAGGAGATTCCTACAAGAGGGAAATGGATGAAGAACTATAGATACATAGAGATAGATTCACCAATAATATTCCCCCTTTGCATATAGAAGGACTTAACATATGATAAATTTTTAGGGTTACTGGTCCCATATTTGGATTAGGATGATATTATTAAAAATATCTTAAATCTATAAGTGAGTCCCAGAGTAGGATAAAATTCCCCCCAAAATGATGTGATGAGACTAACCTCCCATCATCTCGGCCAATGTGAGTTCCTAAGTGTCATTGGGTTTTAATCCCCAAAGGACCGCCTACATTTAGAAAGAAGGTCTATACCCAATTATAGATGTGGGAGCTTTTGGGAGTTTCCATTAGAGATAAAAAAATGGTAAGCATGACTTGGATGATTATACAAGACATTGAAACCCCCCACAAAAAACTGTTGATCCAAGACAACCACACCTTTTCGACAAAAAAAATTGGGGAACTCGACATGAATCATTAAAATACGGAATCTCCTTCATATGATAAAAAGATATATTTCCCAATCCTTATTGTACCATTTAGTTCTTGTCACATGGATGGACCTTATATTTTTTTCACGTGAAACAGAAATTGTGAACCCGATGTGAAACCTACTAATAAAAAAAATTATTGGTTGACCAAAAATAGATCTTATGGATAACCTTATATATTCAGGAATCTTATGAAATAAGTCCATCATTGATTTGACATGTTCACATAAGTAGAATGTCTAGATAGAAAATAAAAAAGTATAATTATGTTACCCATGCATACCTGATTGAGCACACATCATGCCTACGATAATACACTAATCGGTGGCCTTATTTCTTATTGTATGTATGAATACAGATACTGATCCTTCCAAAAATACCCCAAACCAAGATAGTTTCCTCATTAGAAAACCATTATAAAAAATCATCTATGAATGTAACCCATGTGGTTCACATAAAAACCTCACCCGCCCAAAATCTTCAGCATCAGGTGGAGGATGCAATGGTCTAGGAATACCATCGGCATGGTACAATCATAAACCTTAATGTCGTGTGTGAGGGTATCCAAAATCTAAAACTGATGATTTTATATCATCCAAGTAAATATACATCAAATTTAGTGAACTACATTACCACAAAACAACCACATAAGATGCTTATCCCTGGAGCATGACAATCACCACCTTCAGTAACTCATGAAGGTGGAAAATAGATTAAACTACAACTCCCTTCCGATTAATGGGATAATAAAGAGGTCTCTTATAAACTTCCATCAATAGAGCCATCTCATATGTACACATCAGTTTCCTACTGAAGGAACCACCCAACACACTACTGCCTATAACAACCATGCATGAGCGATAAGGAAGACACATCAGGTGTGGAAGGCTCTGGATAATTGTTAGTGTAATTATATCTCTGCTCCCACAGATGATACATAAAAAAATATTCCAGAAGTATCTAGTGAGTAGGATCATATCACTACTCACTCAGAACAAGTTTGTGGGTATATTCCCACAACAAGCATGGGGGAGGCGCATATGTATATCCCCATGCATGAAATCCATTAGCATATTCTGGTGGAACAAGGAGGAAAGAAGTCTGCTCATATAACAGCTTTAATTGAAGATATATACCAGTATATAGCGGAGACAAAAAAATGTTTAGGTTTAGATACTTGCGCACATTTATTAAAATGACACTATATCTTAGAAACCACTAAAGAACCCCGCTGACATATTCTGGCACTAGTATAGATACAAGTACAAGTTCATATTCTCATCCCTATAACCAGGGAAGAAGAACACTCTTGTCATTATAAAAAAATATTAGGAGAAATATCATATTTTTTCTCCCATCTAGGTATATTATCGACATATTCTAATAAAGTATAAGGAACCATACTAGTATCATATTACCATTCCGACTGAGGCTCGCCACATGAGAGTAGAACATGCCTCAAGATAGGCTCATATCCATGTGGAAAAAGCCCAGTGGAATAATATAAAATTATAAGCTCAAGATCATATCCCTATTATGGATGGGGATTACTAAGTGAGGGTGGTACATTACTCAGGAAAGACTCATGTTACTAATGAAGAATACTATTGACATAATTCAAAGGCCCAAAATCTGGTTCATATATCTATTTTGGTCGGGGCTGACTAAGTGAGAGTGGAACATGCCTTAGGACATGCTCATATTTCTATTAAAGAATCTACCATACATATCCTAGTAGATCACAAAAGCCATGTTCATATTCCTACTTCTTTTGATGATGACTGCACCATTATCATTCTAAGGCTATAAAAGAAGAGTCTCATATTCCTTCTCCCATTCTAATGGTTTGTTAGTATATTCTGATAGGGAATGAATATTTTAACCTGGATCATATTTCTGTTCCAGCCAGGGCTCCCAAATTGAGAGCAGAACATTCTTTGAGATAGGATCATATCCATGTCTCAAAAGACTAGTGACATATTCCAAAGTCTCAGAATTAGGATCATACATTCATTCTAACCGAGGATCACCAAGTGAGAATGGAACACACCTTGGGACATGATCATATTTTTTTGAAAAATGAAGAATATCATTGGAATATTCCAGCAGCTTCTCAATAGTGGGATCATACTCTCGCAGCACCAGATAGTTATCAACAAGGTCCAGCAACAACCATACAGCAGGCTCATATCCCTGCACAATTATAGAAGGATGGTAGGTATATTATGGACACAATGTAGAATGCGTGTCATTTCTCTAATATTCTAAATTCTAGTGTCCTTGAGGTTGTTAGAGACACATTCTCAACACCCTAAGTTTCTGTCGACTCTTTATCCAAAGAATAAGATGATCATTTCAACAATAGTCCTCCTTGTGGTAGTGTGAAGATAGATTGTAGGGACTATACCCCTAACATCTACCATGGCCAACCTCCCCATGGTGATATCTCCCATGAAAAAGGAACCCCCCCCCCCTTTACCAGACAACTCTCTATAGAGATATTTTCAAAACTCATACACCTTCATATAAAGACGTGCTAATAACATCATGGTCAACTGTATATAGTTCCCCCATAAACTTTTTGTAGCACTCCACTTTGATCAGCAGGCGACCCCAAGAAGCACCTTCTATGGCTTGATCGAATGGAGGCATGTAAGTATGATGAAGAGAAGTCCTAAAATGAAATATTAAGATAGTTATCTAAAACAACATCCCCACTATGTTCTGGACCCTTACCACTTCTGAAAATGAGATCCCAGATGAGGTAGAGAAAGAGTGCATGCCTTATCTATGACAAAACATGTGGGAAACTCATAAAAAACTAAAAGATAGACACCAAACTAATCAAGGATATGAGGGACACCTTCAGAATAGAAAGATACTCTATTGTAAATAAGAGTTGGATCATATCTTCATGGCCTTGGACCCAAAATTGGAAAACTACAACACAAATCTGAAACACGCTTTCCCCCATTGCATTAAAACTCTTTGGAAATTGATATCTGAATTCATTTCATGTATCTGTATTTGAGGATGGTGAAATTATAGAGAGTTACACTTCACCACACTCTTGTAACAACAGAACCCCTTATACATGACATCCTTTAATTTTATATCAACTAGAAAAATCAGGGGGCCATGAAATGCTCGAGAAAATTTGTTACTACAAATTTTTTCTCTCTTCCATATTTCTAAGACATCATGAATAGAGAAAGATGATAGCCAAGAGATCTTTAAACTTGGACCCTAAAAACAATGGTAAATTATTTTAGACATGAAATCCAATGTCATGATCATCCCAATGTCTTCCCATAGAAACTAAATCATGTTATGGGATGTTTTTGTACCCAAATCCTAAATGGGAACAACTGCACCACATCAAATAAGTCACAATAGATGTTGATGTAGCAACTGTCCAAGAGATAACCCAACCCTCTATTTTGGGGGAATATCTACCACCACCTCCACCACCTAGATCATCCATTCTAGAGAGGATTTTGAACATTTTAGCAGTAGCTGTAAAAAAACCTCATTCCACTAGGGTGGAGGATTTTATATCTAAATTTCCATTACTAGGTTCTTCATCCCCCAAGAGGGTCCTAGAGATATAAACAATGGTTCTATATCTACCATAGACCATAAATTCAGGGCATTTATATCTCAATGCCCATCCTAGGTTTCATCAAATCATTAACCAAAAGCATCAAATGCTGAATAAAAAAACAATCAATGCCAATTGTAGCCCCAGATTGGCCCCTGCCCACAGGGATGGGGTAATTTTTATCATTGTCATCACTATAAGGAGTGTTAGTCTTCTCTAGAATTGGAGGTAAATATCGAAGGCCGGAATACCATCCTTCCCTCCCACCATAATAAAACTTCTATTATTCATGGATCATTCGAAAATCTAGATAGGAAACTCCCTCAAGGTCACTACTCATAGGCCTATATGGGAGGAGCATACGGTGGAGGCAATCAAACCACATTGGGGCGACAATCCAAAACAAACCAATATATCCAAGGGTTTGAGAAACAAACCTAATACATACAGTGAATAATCATACCATTTACCAATAAACTTCTATGAATATCATCACCATAAACACAAAAAATAATGAAGATCAAGATGCATATGCAAAGTAACACAATATATAAAACATTCCCTGAGAGGAGGATCTGGATGCACTTGCTGAGGCTATACATACCCAGAACTAGATGAGGATCCAAAACCTGACACTTTTGAATATCTAGTTTCCACCTCTATATAGAAACACTACCAAAGATAAATATAAAGTTGTGACTTCATCCCAAACACCACCTTGAAAATTCAATGTTCCTTCCATGGAGGAACGAATGACATAATATGAGAATGAGATTAAAAGTCCCAAACAACTCAATGAGGAGATACTTAGGGGAAACATTCCCCCACGGTATCAAATATAAAAGAGGTGAATGTTACTCATACCATACATATAAAAAAATAATATTCTCCTATAAGAGTGGAATATGAACATCAGACCAGATTTGGATTTAGGTAGTTCATCTGCATAAATGAGGAAGTCGAAAATGATTATGACTTTCCTCCCTTATGGTGATAGAATCTCCCTTTCTAGGGAAATCATCCAGTGTTAGGATGGTTTGTAAATCTGTGGGAGATGAAAACAAGGCAACCTTATTAGAGCCTACCCATTCCCTGTAGATGGATGGGGTCTTAAAATACAATACCTTTAGAATTTAACAACCCCATTGAGTCCATGGCTACTAGAATAGAATCCATGGAGGGGAAAAGTGAACCTATATATCCTAAGAAAAATCTATATACTAAATGGGTGGATGATACTCTACCCCACCCAATTTTAGAAATCTTACCTTATCCACATTTTATGTTCTAGGAGACCCCGAGAAACATCTCAATCACTTTGTATCCTGATATGGTCTGATGATAGGCCCAATAGATCAGCAGGAGGTGAAAAAGCTGAGGTGATTTGTATAAACTTTGATATGTATATCCTTTGTTTGGTATAATAGTCTTCCAACATGATCTGTTGTAAGATGGGAAGACCTTTTCCATCAATTACATTACTGGTTCAGCTCCACAATGAAGAAAAGAACAATCTCTAACCTGATGAATTGCAATAAATGAAAAAAATGAGAGGGTGTATAACTTCATATCCAGATTAAATGTTTTAACCTATTCTCTCATCATCCCTCTCTCGTAGGAATAATTTTGTGGAACTCTTCAAAAAAAATATTTACGGTGAGCTAATGACACCTCTGATCTTAATGAAGTGCCTAGGTGGGTTCCTTGAGTTCAAAAAAAAATGACACAATGTTTGGAATATTACATTAAGTGAACCTAAGATAAATCTAAAATCATGCCATAAACATAGGGTAAAAGGATTTCCAAGGTATAAACTACCATTTTTACTATCAAACCACCACCATCACCCATCTAAGAACCTAAGAAGGCCCTGAACCACCGAGTGCCTCTGACTGATGGGAAACAACCAAAAAATATCCCTTGTCAAGAAGCATAATGAAACTAGGGATGACTGGGATTTGGGGAATGGATGAATAAAGTGTATCCCTATAGAAATAAATAAGTATCATATTATTTCCTTGCATCCATGGATAATAACCTGCTCAAGTATCCACCACCCAAGAATCCCAATGAGGTCAACCTCACCGATTTTCCCAACTAATACCCTTTCTATAGAAGTTTGAGTCTTAATATATAGGATGGATTCATCTTCGAAGAAATTGTCTAAAGTATGGACGATTAAATACCGATGATATTGGATAACTCCTTAGAGTAGGTGGACAATATAACCATTTCCCATCCAGAAAAAGAAGGATATTGGCAGAATGTTCTAGCCAGGCATGGACAGAAGTTCAATAACTAGATGACTCATAAATTAGTTGACCAATCACATTCCACCATATGAGAATAGATCCATATACTCAAAATAGCTTCACTACCCAATAATATTACATCATATATGTCCCTATAAGGTGGACATGGTTGTCAGTCAATAGGAGAAATAGATTAGGAAGAGTCATATTCTTATCTGATGCAAGCTCTAACTATTAAATATTTCTTCCTTGTAACATAAGAATCATGAGAACCTCCCCAAAAAAGGAACCCTTATCATTTGAAGATCTCATATTTGGTTCTATTATTATGATACACATGGAAAACCCCTTCTCTGATGATGAATATCCATATGAGTATGAGTTCCCCACACCAAACCAGGGAACAGGAGGATTCATGCACAGGAATCGAGGATATAGGGGATATAATAGGCATGGTTGGACCTAATATGTTTACCATGTCCCCAAAAAACACATATATATAGATGATAACCATTATGAAGAACTCCATAAAGCCTAATAGATATGTGGAGATTCCTTATTACCCTCCAGCGGTCGTCCGCACCCAGTCCTTTTACAAGACTGCATGGCAAGGGTGTGATTATCTGATCAGCCCAAACAATGGGGAAGGTAGACACGATCCACACCACTATAAGATATGCTATATTGAACTCCATGCAAGCACTAGGCATATCCAATTTTAATTCCTTATCTCATAGTCCACATAATAAAGAGAAACCCCACCTCAGAATATTAAGAGAACAGACTTCTTTTGACTTTTATATCTTTTGTTTTGGAAATCACAAATCTCTTTATACTAATATCTCAAATAAAAGGACTTACTTTGAATACATTTTTATTTTTTATCATACTGACTCTATCTATCATACTGACCCTATTTATCATATTGACTATGGCCATTTTACGTAATTTGTTTATTATAAAAACTATGTTCATCGTACTCACATTGTGCATCGTACTCACTCTGAATCATATCATCATTTTAAACTAAGATATATTAAATCATACTCATGTTATAATTTTTATTTACCAATTGTTTTAACCAAAACTATTTCATGGATATTGTTATAAACTAATCAAAATGATGTCATGTTTTCTGTTTCAATACGACTATTGAAATGACAAGTGTCCAAGTCTCTTGGAGTTTTCCAAAGAAATATGAACATTAGAGAAAATATGACCATTGGAATATGAGGCCTATAAATTGGAGGTCATTTGAAGCAATTATAACTTTTGCAGCTACTTCTATGTTCTAAAGAGAGACTGTGTGACTTCTATCTGCTTTGGGTAAAAGCCTTGAAATTACAAAATGTGAATGGATCATTCTTAGTTTTTTTATTTATATAAGTTATTTGTTTTTCTTTGTGAATCCGATTAGGTGATAAAGATCGATGACTACCAGGGATAGAAAGATGATGAAACTAATCATTGTATCGAGGGATTTCAAGTATTTGAAAGATAGAGGAACTGAAAACCTGTAAAATCGAGGGATTGTAGGGATAACAAGACTGAAGTGCCGATAATCATATCGAGGGATTACCAGAGTTAGTGAGACAGACTTATTATCCCAGGTGAAAGGATACCCTACACATTAGGATAAAATACTTGTAATATCTGTTACTTTGTTGCTGTGTATTGTAATAGAAATAAAATCTTTTTATTTTTTTCTTATATTTGTATTATTTTGTAATTATTTTAATTATAGAGTATAATTTTATCTTTGATTTTATATACATTATGGTATAATCTTTTACACTTTATATTAATCTGATATTTGTATTCAACCCGAATATAATCATTTTCATAACCTTTGGTATCATAACAATTCAATCAGATAGAGAGTCAGTCTGATTGTTTGTTTTGTTTTATAAGAGGTATTTTGAATTGTTTATATTGTATTAAAATAAGAAACTCTCTTAAAAGTTTTAATATAATTTTTTAACATATAATTCACCCCCTCTTGTATTTGTGCCATCTCATATACATTTCAATCCAACAATTGGTATCAGAGCAGGTTTTCCGCTACTTTGTGTATTTTTTAGTTACATTGTTTTCTTTTGAATACACTAACTTATATTTGTGGAAAAAGGATTTTTGTTTCTTTATTATGGAAGGAATGATGAATATCAGTTCAATTTATAATATTAACCCTACAAGAATACCTATTTTTGATGGTAATGATTTTGAATATTGCAGATATTGAATGAAGGCTTTTGTCATAAATACTGGTGTAGATAACTTTGTTGTGATCACTGGTGATTATAAGATTCTTAAGAAAGAAGTTAAGAATTTTAATACTAAATAAAAAATTTAATATCAACTAAACTATAAGGTACACAATACATTGTTGTGTTCTATGACCAAGAACATTTACAGTCAAATATCTTCATGTGAAGATGCAAATAGTATATGGAAGAAATTGGAGATTAAACATTTTGTTACTTCCAAATTCATTGACACAAGAAAAGCTATTCTAAGAGATAATTATCAAGATTTTTAATTTCCTTATAGTAAACCTATATTCAATGTTCAAAAAAGATTTATGAAAATGGTAATAGTCTTCAATCGATGGGAGAGAAAATTTTGGAAGATTAATTTCTTGTCGAGAAGATCATAGATATTATGCCAAATGAATGGGAATCCAAGAGGAACACAGTTGATGAGTCTAGAAATATTAATAATCTTACTCTTGATTATCTCTTTGGAAATATATTGCAATATGAAGGAATAATTAAGATATTTGTAGATAAATTGAAAAAGAAGAATGGTGGAGTAGCATTCACTATTACATAAAATCCTACCATGTCTCAATCACCTGTGAAAACTAAGCCAAGAAAGAGGATGGTCAAAGTCTTATCAGAATCTAGTGATATTGAGAAGTTAGAGAATGATCTTGAAAATCTTTCTAGAATAATGAATAAAATTTTTGGAAACTGGGATTTTCAATATATATATAAAAATACTTCCAAAGGTAACAAGGACAAGAATGATTCTAAAGTCACATGTTATGTATTTAAAAGAGCAGGACACATTCGAACTGACTGTACTATGTTGAAAATAAAGGATAGAAAAAAAATTATAAAATAATAAAAGTAAATACTAGAAGTCCAAGGGAAATGAATTCGTGAAATTTAATGACTCCTGGAGTGCATTTAGAGGTGATTATTTTGAATACTCTTTTGATAGTGATATCTCAAATCACAAGAATGTTGGTCTCCTTGCCAAAATGCCTTATCATTGCTTAATGGATAAGGTAAACAATTCTAAATCTTTTACTAATATGTCTGTAGGTAACAATTATCCGAATAAATATTATCCTTCTGATGAAGAAACATCCTTATCAGAGAATTATAATTCTCTACATTCTTATGAAGATGTTTCCAAATATTCAAATCCTTTAGAAAATGAAAATTATAAATTTTCTAGAAAAATTGAGAAATAAAATACTAGGATTAATATTTGAACAATAAAATTATTTGATCTCTATAAAATTTATTGATTATAAAACTATTGAAATATAAAATCATTCAAAAAATATTCAAAGAGTGAATTTTTAAAAGAACTAACTTTATAAATATTTTGGTAATATGATTTATGAGAAAACTATTTTAGAAGAAAAACTCACTTCCAAAACTAATACAAATAAGGATAAAAATTTAGTCATTAGACAAAAATCTGAAATTATTTCTCTAAAGAAACATTTATCAAATTTTACTACTAGAAGGAAAGAGTTTGATAAAATGTATTCTCAAATTCTCCCTTTAAGGAATAGTTCTATAATTGGTTATACTCATTCAAAACTGATTTTGAGTAATAATTATTTTGTTCCCCAAAGTACTCAATTCAACACCAAATTATAATTTGGTGGACATTTGGAGAGAATTTTTTCTTTAAATAAAACAAAATTTTTGGATTTCCACAAATCTCACTTTTCAAAAAAAATGTGGATTCCAAAAAAAAATCTTTCTAATATTTCTGAACCCAAACAGGGTTGGATTCCAAAATTTTAATTGTTTTTGTTTTAGAAAAAAAACAAGAAACAATAACAATACATGGTACATGGATAGAGTATGTTCTAGGAACATGAATGGAAACAAAATCTTCTTTGAAAAAGTTATCAAGACGAAAGGAGGAAAACTTACCATCGTATAAAATTCTCAAGGAAAGATTTTTGGTATAGGTAATATCATTTTCGTTGGAAATTTTTTATTTCTAATGTTTTGTTTGTTGATGGTATTAATAAAAAACTCATTATCACAAGTCAATTATGTGATGAATATTACCTTGTGAATTTTATGAATTATAAATTTATATTTCACAATTCCAAAGATGAATTTATTCTATCTTCCCAAAGGCATAATAATGTTTACACGTTGTAATTAGAAGACCTTAAGAGCCAAGACTTACATTCTCTATGTTCAATGGAAGACCAATATTGGTTATGTAATAGAATACTATGACATTGTAATCTTATAAATTTATATATACTCTAAAAAAGCACTTGTTAATGATATACCAAAGCTTAGATTTGATTCTTCTAAATTTTATGATCCTTGTAAATATGGAAAACAACATAAGTCAAGATTTAAATCAATCAGTGAGGTTACAACTATTGATGCATTACAGTTAGTGCACATGGATATTTTTTGTCTTACACAAACTGGAAGTATTGGAGGAATGTACTATGTATTTGTTTTAGTTGATGATTATACTAGATTTACATGGGTATATTTTCTCGCTAAAAAATAAGAATCTTTTTGTTTCTTTAAAACTATTGTTGTAGAAGTTAAAAATGAGAAAAACATACCATTGATAACTATCCAAAGTTATCATTGTGGAGAATTTGTAAATTCTTATTTCAAAACTTTTTGTATTAAAAAAGGTATTACTCATAACTTTTTTGCACCAAGAACACCATAGAAAAATGGTGTTTTTGAATGAGTAAATATAATTCTTTAAGAGATAACAAGAACCATGTTTTGTGAATACTCAATTGAAAAAAATTTCTGAGAAGAAGCTATTAGTACTTCTTGTTACACTATAAATCAAGTTTTAATTTAACCTTTTAATAATAAAACCTCTTATGAGTTGTGGACAGGCCAAAAAATAAATGTTTCATACTTCAAAGTATTTGGTTGCAAAGTATTTATTTTAAAAAAAATAAAACTTATATAAATTTTCACCCAAATATGATGAAGGTTTTTTTAGGGTTATTCCACTACCTATAAAGATTAAAGAGTTTTCAATAAAAATAATCATGTTGTTGAAGAAACAATCATGTTAACTGTGATGAAAAAGACCCTTTTTTTTCAAAAAACCTCAAAATATTGATTCGGAAGTGATTTCTAAAACTGATTATCAACCTATGATATAATATTATTCAAGAATTCTAAATTCTCAAGATATTGTATCGAATACATTTACACATGAATAATTTTTACCTTATGTTAATGAACAGGTTTTTCAAAATCCAAATCAGTTATTACATAGGTATAATCCTTTTGATAACATCATTGGTGATGTAAATCATCCAGTAAGAACTATAAACTCCTTAAGAAATGAAATAGAACACCTTTCTTTTCTATCCCAATTTGAACCTAAAACTCCAAGTGAGACCTTAGGTGATGAGGATTGGATCAAGGCAATGCAAGATGAATTCAATAAATTTGAAAGGAATAAAGTCTGGAACTTGGTTGAAAAACCTAAAGATACATATGTTATTAGAGTAAAATGGGTTTTTAGAAACAAATACGAAGAAAATGGTATGATTATAAGAAACAAATCTTTACTTATTGTTAATGTCTATAATCAATAAGAAGACATAGACTATGAAGAAACCTATACTCCAGTAGAAAAACTCGAATCTATTAGAATTATATTAGTATTTGCAACATTCTTTAATTTAAAAATCATTAAAATGGATGTCAAGAGTGATTTCCTCAATAGATATGTTCATGAGGAAGTCTATGTAGACCAACCCCCTGGTTTTGAAGATAAAAAACAGCCTGAATATGTTTACAAACTTACTAAGCCATTTTATGAACTAAAACAAGCCCATAGAGCTTGATATGATAGGTTAACCAGACTTTTGTTACAAAACAATTACATTAATGTAACAATTGATCCAAATCTTTTTATAAATAAAGAAAACAAAAATATTATGATTGTTCAAATTTATGTTGATGACATCATTTTCTGATCAACTCAAAAGACTTTAACAGATTTATTTGGGAACCTAATGAAGTCTGAGTTTGAAATGTGTGTGATGGGTGAATTAAAATTCTTTATTGGTTTTTAAATTTCTCAAAAACCATAAGGTACTTATATATCCCAACATAATTATATCAAAGACTTAATCAAAAATTATGGATATGAGAATACTAAAAGTATTAGTACTCCCATTAGAACCTCAAACACTCTTGATCTTGATGAAGCTGGTCAACCAGTTGATCAAACAACTTTTAGAGGTATGATTGGAATTCTACTATACTTAACAGCTAGTCATCCAGATTTAATGTTTTTTGTATGCTTAAGTGATAGATATTATGAAAATTTAAAATAATCCCATTTAAAATTTGCGAAAAGTGTTTTCTGTCATTTAAAAGAAACTTTTATTTACAATTTTTTTATTCTTATGGAAATGATTTTGATTTAAAAGGTTTTTCAGATGATTACTTTAGTGGTTGTAGAATGGATAAAAAGTGTACTTCTGGAACTTGTCATTTTTTAGAAGATTATTTTTTTTCTTGGTCATACAAAAAAATAACACTCAGTTGCACTCTCCACTACTAAAGCTGAATATGTAGTAGCTAGAAGTTGTTGCACTCAAGTGTTGTCAATGAAACACACACTCACAAACTATGATATGAGTTTTACTAAAACTAAAATATTGGGTGATAACAGAAGTTCCATTCCTATAAGTAACACTTATGCACATCACTCTCTTAAAAACACATAGATTTTAGGAATCACTTCTTTAAGGATCACACATAAAAAGAAGATATCATTTTACAATTCATCGGAATGGAAGAACAACTTGCTAATATTTTTACAAAACTATTAACTTCGGATAAATTTGAATTTACTAAACATGAAATATAAATGATTATACTAAAATAATCATTCACATTTAATTTTGTTTTACAATTCCCCTTACAATAATACACTATTTTTCATAGTGGGAGAACATATTTCTTTTGTTTAATGTTATATATATATATTTTCTTCTTCTTTCATAATTTTGTTTATTATTACTATATTATATTTTGTATATTACCTTAATTATTTAAGATTATAGTTATATTAACTCTATTTATTTCATTAGTTGTTTTATTTTTGTGTTATGTCATTCAGCCTCACATTTATTAGTTTGTAGTTTCTCCCTATTGACTAAAAACTAAAACTATCAACTTGAAATTCAATCCATCAGCTTGTCAACCTATGGTAATGTCTTTGTTTTCCATTGACTTGAAAACCTTTGGTAGTGACATTATTTTCCTTAAACTTTATAACCTATGGTAATGAATGTGTTTTATATCGGCTTGACAAACTATTTTAATGATTTTTTTTTCAAAAGCTTGAAAACCTATGGTAATGACTTTGTTTTTCATCAGCTTGAAAACTTCTGGTATTGAATTTGTTTTCCATCAGTCTAACAACCGATCATATTCACTTTATTTTTCATCAGTTTGATGTTTGATTTTATTCTCTTTTCATCATTTGAAATATTTATTTTCTATATTATTTTTTTTACTTTCATAATACAATGAAATTAATAAAATACTTGAAATATCTGATATATACATTTTCTTTTATTTTTTTAATTATTTTAATTTGTGTTATTTTTATCATTTTTAATCTTTTTAATTTTTTTAAAAATTAAATTTTATTTTCATTTAACAAAATCATCTTTTATTCTCCACTATTCAATTATTTATCTTCTAATATGAACAGTAGAAGACCAACGGTCACCCAAATTCGCCTATAAATAGAGGAATCCCTTCCACGAACCCACATCGGTTCTTCAAAGTTATCGGTGAAGTCTTCATATATTTTTTATGAAACAGTACGATCTTTTCTTTTGCCAATAATCTTTATGTACCAATATTATGAAAACAATCCTATCAATATGTTTTCTATGACTTTTTAGGAAATGAATTTCTTAATAGAAAGATTAGTCTCTCGAGATTTCTATGATAGTTATGACACATCAATCAAAAGAATTATTTTATTCCAAGGCTGGGAACATATTTGTGTCAAGAAACCCATATCTCATGATCTGAGTCTTATTGAAGAGGTTAGACTATTCTATAATACTGTGTCTTTTGACAAAGATATGATGATTAATTTTACTGTGTACGATAGAAAGTTTTCTATGTCAATAAAAAAAGAATCACATTTCTTATATTTTCCTATTGAAGGTGACTCATTTTTCCATTCTCATAAGCTACCTAAGTATGTTGGTACATTTAATAAGGAAATAGATGAAAAGTCACTAGTTCTAATCAATGAGGAGAAAAGAAAATTAGTTCATCTCTTTGTAGAAAACTGGTTTATTATCATTTGGATGCAAATGTTTCTAATTACAAGGAAAGGGGATAGAGAAACTCTAAGTATTCTGAAATCATTATATTAGAATATCTTGTAAATATTAGAAGGTAAATATCATAGGTTACATCTTCAAAACAATCAAGAATGCATATTATGTAGAAATTAATCCCCATATTATCATGTATCCAACCATTCTCACAATGTTTATTCTTGAATGTTTTATGTTTTTCAATATTCCAGTAAAAGGAGAATTGAGAGTGATGAAAGCTTTTTAGATAATCAAGAACATGATAATGAAATTGAATGATTGTTTTGATGAAAAGTCAAAACTCTTTGGCAAATATGTGGAAGAATCGACACCAAATCAATTAGCACCACTTCTAATAGAATCTACTCCAACAATTGTAGCTTCTCAAAATTCAGTTCCTCAAATCAGTAAAAATCCTAAGAATAAAACCAAATACAGTAAAAAGGTTGTAGCTAAGTGGAGAAAGGATAAAGAACAAAGAAAAGAAGGTGATCCTCAATTCGTTCATGATCCATCTGAAGATCTAGTAGAGAAGATGAGAATAGAAGATAATATTAATGATGAGAAGAAGAAGAATAAGAATATTTTGAAAAGAAAATCTCATGATTTTCATGTTACAAAAATTATAAAAAGTTTTGAGTTAACAAGTTCTCAACTGACAGAATAAGTTCAACAAGAACCACTCCTATAGACTTTTCCAAAGAAATAAAAAGGGAATGGAATATTGTAATAAGTTATTCAATCATCCTCACAACAGGAAGGTTAATATTGTTGGGTGGAGAAGAGTGATGGCAAGAGGGGGGGGGGGTGAATTGCCTTTTAAAAAAATTAACAATTTAAAATCAAAGTAAAAAGTGCAGCGGAAATAAAAGAGGCAAGACACAAAACTTGATAACGGAGTTCGGCTTAAACCAAAGCCTACGTCTCCGCTCCCAACTCAACCGTTGAGAGATTTACTACCGCTTGCTTTTTAATGGTTTTAGCAAAAAACCCACTAGACTTTAAGGTAGTCTAGAACCTATTACATCTTGCTTTTAATGGTTGAGCAAGAACCCACTAGCCTTCTTACAGGTGAAGGCTAGCTCACCTATGACTCAATCCTTTTAAAGGGAAGGCTTGACTAACCTCTTCACACCTTGAAGGTGGTGTGAAAACCCAAACAAAAGGAAGAAGAGAGAAAGAGGGGTTTGTAGGCACAAACCCAAATTGATGCTCAAAATAATAAAACAAGAAAAACCGTAATGTGGAGAAGTCTTGGTTGCCAAAAGATTGATTGGAGTTGATGAAGAGTGCTCCCAAGCTTCTATGGTGATGCTCCTTGGATGTGGAAATGGGTTAGAGCAATTGAGGTTCCTTGAAGGAATCCACCGGAGGTTTTCCAAATGATGAAAAATGTGTCTGTTGGCTTCCGTTGGCTTCCGTTGGCTTGGTTATTGTTTCACTCAAATTCCGGGGCTTCCTAGTCCTTTATTTATAGAGGGGGAACCCTCATATGGCCGTTCGGGGTCTTCGGAGCCGTTGGAAAAGTCTTCGGAGCCGTTAGGAGCAGGCTGGTCAAAGCCCAATGGCTAGTTTGACTGGCTCCACCGGCTGACCGGTGCTTGGCCACCGGTTGGCCGATGTTTGGAAAATGGAGAGGCCTTCTACCCAGGCACCACCGGCTAGCCGCTGAGGAGGCCACCGGTTGGCCGGTGCTGAGACAGTAGGTGTCCCTTCTGTCTGGGTTCCACCGGCTGGCCGGTGATGGGACACCGGTTGGCCGGTGGTCTTGGACAGAGGGGATGCCTTCTGTCAAGATTCCATCGGCTGGCTGGTGGTCATCCACCGGTTGGCCGGTGGACTGAAATCAGTCCACTTTTGCCTTCTGGCTTTCTTGTCCCAATTCCTTGGCAACCTGAAATCATGCCTATCATCCAAAAACACTTAAAACAAGATTAGATAAATAAGAGAGTGATTGTGATCATGAAAATTAAACCACGAGGGGTACGAGAGGTACAACAATCTCCCCCTATTTTGATGATCACAATCACCAAAAGAAGCAATGTAAAAGACTGAAATGAAAGGCATGATTTAAAGGATAAATTGAAAAGAAAATCAAAGCATGAGAGAAATAGATTTCTCCCCCAATCAACCAAGAATTTCTCCCCCTTTGTGATTATCAAAATAGCACGGAGCATAAAACTTGATTGAGGGAAAGGTTGAAAAACAAGATAGAGTTTTTAAACCAATTGAAATTTTTGAGATTTGAATTGAAAGTTTTGAATTGAAAGTTTTGAATTGAAAGTTTTGAAATAAAAACCCAAAAGGCTTAAACGATCCTAACTCCCCCTAAATAAAAACAACAAATCACCGGGGAGAGGGTTTTAGAACTGAGACAAATATTGGTCCGGTGAGACTCGCTAAAAGGGATTTTTCAATCCATACTTGTCTAGTGGCGGGTCTTCTCCTATGAAATTCATCATTAAAGGAAATGGTTTTGGGCCTTCCATACCGGGCATTTTTGCAATCGCACTCATAAATTAAGTGCCCGGGTTTTTTACAATAGTTGCAAAATTTATATTGGGAGCTCCCCCTTACAAAAATAGTAGGAGCATGGGAAGAGGAAGCTTGCTTGGAATAGCCAAGCCCTTGGGTGGTTCTAGATACGCATTGGGAACCAAGGAGCTTCGAAAGGTTATGTTCACCTTCGGTGAACTTAGCTAGGGATTTTCTTAAATCCTTGATTGTTGATTCCATAGAATCAACATCGGGAAGGTTCTGGACCTTGAGGGACAACTCCTCCTTTTCTTTGAGAAGTTGTTCCTTTTCGGAAGAACGTTTTTTGAAATTCTTTTTTAAAGAAATAAATTTGGAAGAAATTTCGTGAAAGCCTTCCTCCAATTGATCTCTAGCATGTTGGAGATCCTCATAAGATAAATGATTGAAAGAATTTGAAGAACTAGAGGACGAGGAGTCGGAAGAGGATACCTCATGAAATGCCATTAGGAATTTTTTACCGTTGTCACTTGAGGAGGAGGATGTGGAGCTATCACTCCATGTGGCCTTGAATTCCTTCTTCTTTTCCTTTTGCTTGTCCTTTTTCTTGTTGAGTGGACAATCGGGCTTGTAATGGCCTTTCTTGCCACACCCGTAACATGTTACCTCGGGCTCGGATTTTTCGTTGGGTTGAGCCTTGCAGGATTTCTTCTTCTTGTGCTTCTTCATGAATTTGTGCATTTTGCGGGAAAGATTCTCCATTTCTGAATCGCCGCTTGAAGAGGAAGAAGATGAGGAGGAGGAGCTTTCTTCTTTTTGAACTTTGAAGGTGATGTTCTTTGGAGTTTTGATGAGATTGCCTTCCTTTTCAGCTTGCCTCCTCATAGTGATCTCGTAGGTCATGAGGGATCCGATGAGCTCTTCGACCGGCATGTTCTTGATGTCTTTTGCTTCTTAGATTGTCGTGACATTCGGTGCCCATGTTCTTGGTAAGATCCAAAGGATCTTCTTGACCATCGTTTCTGCAGACACATCATCACCAAGGGACTTTCTCCCATTGCAAATATCAGTAAAACGTGTAAACATATCAGTAATTGATTCGTGTGGGTGCATGGTGAAGCTTTCAAAATCTTGGCGATACATGTCCAATCGAGTATCCTTAACTTTGTTGGTCCCCTCATGGGTAACCTCCAAAAGTTTCCAGATTTCATGAGATGAAGTGCATGTGGAAACTCGATTGAATTCATTACGATCAAGGCTGCAATGAAGAGCGTTCATGGCTTTGCCATCAAGCTCGAAATTTTTAATATCGGCTTGAGTCCATTTGGATTCATCGGGAGAAGAAAGAGAATAACCATGCATTACAATTTTATAAATAGGATAACCTATACTTCTAAGAAAAGTGGTCATGCGGGTTTTCCAATAAGTATAGTCGGTTCCATCAAAGAATGGAGCACGACCCAAAGAATAGCCTTCGGGGGAGAAAGAAGTTGAAGCCATCACAAAGGATCTTGAATTTGAAACCGGTTAGGGTATTACTCAAATTTTGCCTCTGATACCAAATGTTGGACGGAGAAGTGTGATGGCAAGAGGGGGGTGAATTGCCTTTTAAAAAAAATTAACAATTTAAAATCAAAGTAAAAAGTGCAGCAGAAATAAAAGAGGCAAGACACAAAACTTGATAACGGAGTTCGACTTAAACCAAAGCCTACGTCCTCACTCCTAACTCAACCGTTGAGAGATTTACTACCTCTTTCTTTTTAATGGTTTTAGCAAGAAACCCACTAGACTTTAAGGTAGTCTAGAACCTATTACAGCTTGCTTTTAATGGTTGAGCAAGAACCCACTAGCCTTCTTACAGGTGAAGGCTAGCTCACCTATGACTCAAGCCTTTTAAAGGGAAGGCTTGACTAACCTCTTCACACCATGAAGGTGGTGTGAAAACCCAAACAAAAGGAAGAAGAGAGAAAGAGGGGTTTGTAGGAACAAACCCAAATTGATGCTCAAAATAATAAAACAAGAAAAACCGTAATGTGGAGAAGTCTTGGGCACCAATGGATTGATTGGAGTTGATGAAGAGCGCTCCCAAGCTTCTATGGTGATGCTCCTTGGATGTGGAAATGGGTTGGAGCAATTGAGGTTCCTTGAAGGAATCCGCCGGAGGTTTGCCAAATGATGAAAAATGTGTCTGTTGGCTTCCTTTGGCTTACGTTGGCTTGGTTATTGTTTCACTCAAATTCCGGGGCTTCATAGTCCTTTATTTATAGAGGGGGAACCCTCATATGGCCGTTCGGGGTCTTCGGAGCCGTTGGAAAAGTCTTCGGAGCCGTTGGGAGCAGGCTGGTCAAAGCCCAACGGCTAGTTTGACTGGCTCCACCGGCTGACCGGTGCATGGCCACCGGTTGGCCGGTGCTTTGGAAAATGGAGAAGCCTTCTGCCCAGGCACCACCAGCTGGCCGCTGAGGAGGCCACCGGTTGGCCGGTGCTTAGACAGTAGGTGTCCCTTCTGTCTGGGTTCCACCGGATGGCCGGTGATGGGACAGCTGTTGGCCGGTGGTCTTGGACAGAGGGGATGCCTTCTGTCAAGATTCCATCGGCTGGCCGGTGGTCATCCACCGGTTGGCCGGTGGACTGAAATCAGTCCACTTTTGCCTTCTGGCTTTCTTGGCCCAATTCCTTGGCAACCTGAAATCATGCCTATCATCCAAAAACACTTAAAACAAGATTAGATAAATAAGAGAGTGATTGTGATCATGAAAATTAAACCACGAGGGGTACGAGAGGTACAACAAATATGAATAGGAATATTACTTTTTTATGGAATATATTCCGAGTTCTAAGAATTTTAAAGAAGAATATTCTATTCAATAAAAAAGTGAAGGAATTCAACAATAGAATCCTCATGCTGATCAAGCACCAATTCAATCTTTAGAAACTCAATCAGAAAGAATTCTCTCTCCAGTCAAGCATGTGGATCAAAGTTTTCATACCGAGAAAGTAATCATCATCAGTGAAAAAGTTGAAGAAGAAAGGGTTGAAAAGGAAAAATATAAAGGAAAAAAGAAAACAACCTGATGAAGAATCAATCTGGTCAAATAAACTTGAATCCTACGACAATGATACTGATTCAGAACACACAATTTATTTCAAGAAAAGTGATTACATTTTTCATGTTTTAAGAATAATCAAGAAGACTATTCCATAATATCCCAAAATATAAGGAAAGGTAGATTTCATTACATAGAATGAAAGGAAGAAATTTGGTTCAGTAAGAGAGATCAGAGAGTAATGACATTATAGGTTGATTAAAATTTTTTGAGTGATAGTTATGTTGCTCATAAGAAGGCTTGTAACAAGATGACCAAATGTCCATACAATACAGAAATCATAGTGAATGAAAATTAGGAATCAATTGAAGACATTAGGAGGTTTTTAAATGATCTTTCTATTAATTTTAATAATATGGATAAAGAAACAATTGAAAGATTGAATTAGATTCCCAAAAACATTTGTGTTGATGATATATTTTGTAAAAGATTTTCAAGAAAGGATGAATTCTTTCCATTTAGAGTTTTCCATGGTTTCATTTTTCAAGGATTGCATTTTTTTTGTTAAAGAAACAAAATACTAAGTTGACTTAACAAAATAAAAGTATGCAAGACATAATTTATACTATTGAAGAAGTTATCAGAATTCAACAATATACCATAAAAAACCGGGATCAACTTTTTGCAGACCAACAAGAGATTCTCAAAACTCAAGGTATTTCTATCTCAAAATTCATGAAATAGATTAAAAATATGAAGTTAGTTCTCTATGATCTAACCAAGAAATAAAAAGAATGAGAAAACAAATAAATTTTTTTGTATCTTTTTTTATTGATTGTAATATAAAATTCAATGGAATTTTGAAAATTCAATAAGGTTTATGTTTTCATTTCCATTGTTTTTCATTTTTTGTTTCCCTCTAGCCTTTTCAGAAAACACAAGACTACCCCATTATTATTTTTAAATTAAAGAGGGGGATAATGTTTTATAAAATTGATAGTTTTACCAAGGGATAGAATCATTAATGTTTTACTAAAAATTAATACAATAAAGAAAATAATACTCAAAATCAAGGAAAATATATCTGAATAAAATCCTTATAAACTTATATACCTAAGGGGGAGTTATTTGTATTCATTTCTTTATCCAGAAGATATTTCATAACTCAAGGGGAGATAAGTATTTATTTCTAGTTTTAATTTTTGTTTTGTAATTTTCAAAAAAGGGGATATTATTATGAAAAAAGTCTTCTTTTGAATTTTATATATTTTTTGGAAATCATAAATCTCTTTATACTCATTTCCCAAATAAAGGACTTACTTTGAATATTATTTTATTGTCTATCATATTGACTATGTCTATCATACTGACTCTGTCTATCATACTAAATCTGTGTATCGTACTGACACTAGCTATTTTACTTAATTTGTTTATAGTACTAACTATGTTCATCATACTCACATTGTGCATCACACTCACTCTGCATCATATCAGTATTTTTCACAATGATATATTAAATCATACTCATGTAATAATTTTCATTTATGTATTTTTTTAACCAAAATTATGTCACAGAGTTACTTATAAATTAATCAAACGATGTTGTGTTTTCTGTTTCAATATGACCATTTTAATTCCAGGTGTCCAAGCCCATCCAAGTTTTCTATATAAATATTCCTATTAGAGGAAATATGACTGTTGGAACCTGATTCTTATAAATTAGAGTACCATTGAAGCAGAGATAACTTTTTCAGCTAATTAGAAGTTCTAGAGAGAGATTGTGTTACTCCTATCTTCTTTGTGCAAAAGCCTTGAAATTAAAAATTGTGAACGGATCATTATTGGATTTTTTATTTCAATATGTTCTTTGTTTTTATTTTTTCATCCAATAAGGTGATAACTATTGAGGACTACTGGGGATAAGCAAACAGTCCAATCGATCATCATATTGAGGTATTACAAGTGTTTGAAAGACAGAGGTGTTGATTACCGGTAAAATCGGGGTCTTGAAAGGATAACAAGATGGACGTTCTGATCATCATATCAAGGTATTACTAGTGTTTGTGAGATAGACCTATTATCATAGGTAAAAGGATACCCTACTCTTTACGATAAATGAATTGTAATATCTTTTCCTTTTTTGGTGCTTATTGTAATTAAAAGAGAATCTTTTTATTCCTTCTTTCTATTTGTATTATTTTGCAATTATTTTAATTTTAGATTATATTTTTAGCTCAGATTATATGTTTCAAATTTTAATTACTATGATATTTGTATTCAACCTAAATACAATCATTTTCATAACCTCTGGTATCATAACAATTCCATCAGATAGAGAGTCAGTCTGATTGTTTGTTTTGTTTTATAAGAGGTATTGTAAATTGTTTATTTTTTATTAAACTAAGAAACCTTATTAAAAAATTTAATAGATTTTTTAACATAAAATTCACCCCATCTTGTATTTTTTCTATCTCATATCAATTTTGATCCAACAGGGAAGCGCTGACCTCTGGAACAAAAGTACAACATTATGAAATAGTTGGTCTTTGTCTCAACCAAGCTCTTAATCCTGGATTCACTTTATCTTTCAAGATAACATAGATAGGTACTCATTGAATCCATCAAGAGCCCACATGAATTTGATATAGAAGTCACTGAAGCCGAGTTCTATCGAGTGGAGACCATGCCAACAGAATTCCATGTCACCATTTCATTCATAGATCAGGATCAGGAGGAAGTTATATAGGAGGCATCATAACCCTATATGTTTTAGGTAGACTTGATAATTTCAACATTTGAAGGGCCATAATTGATAAGGGTTCTAATATTAACCTAATCCCAATACAAACCCTCCAACATTTGTGGTATAACTAATGGTATTTTTCACCCACAACGATGACCATTCAAGGGTATGATAATCGTGATAAAAGACCACTTGAGAAGATCAAGCTCAATGCTCAGTTTTCGGATACCACATCTGACACTGAGTTTATAGTTATCCAGCAATACACACCATAAAATTTCCAACTTAGAAGGCATTGGCTTTATAGCCACATGGTGGTACCTTCAACACTCCATCAATATTTGAAATACTCTATCAATGGAAAGGTTTGAATACTATGTGGTGATAGTTTCCCCATCGAGACAATCCAAGCCACATGTCTTAAGGTGGTTTTCTAGAAAAAGGTAAGGAAAAAAACAATGATAGATAATGATATAAAAGTTACAACACCCAATGGCTTGGGAATCGCCCTTGTAAATACTTGGAGTATGCTAGATAGAGACTATATTCTCCCCATAAATCTAATTGAGGCAATAGATCTCATCCCAGATCTACAAGAACCTTGTGTACATAGTGACAATGTATTTTAAAATTATCTCTAGAATCTCTCTAAAATGACTCTTATAGTAGGGGATAATAATGTATTTTCTCATGGATTCTCTCACCTTGATATTTAAAGAGACTCCCCCATATTTCTGACTTCATCTAAAAATGCCTCCACATACCCTGTGGTGGAAGGAGAAGAGGATGATCTCAGGAATTCCCCTCCCTCTTTCATGGAAGGAATCTCCACCACCATTGATAAGCTCAGACAAGTAAATATATGAATATAATAAGACCCATTACCTATACTGATTAGTCAGTCCATGCCTCTTGAGGAGAACGATATGTAAACCACATTTATAAATCAACACTCATATTTGTTCTATTGTAATTCTACAGAAATTCCAGACTAAATCCAGATGTGGCTATCACCATCTCGGCTTACCCGATGACCATCGGGCTTCTTGTAGGAATCCATGAGGATTCCCCCTCTCATTCTACCAATGTAGATGTGAAATTTTAAAGTTTTATCAAATAAAACATTGTATGATAAGTGAAATACCCAAGATGAATTCATAATATCACCCCTATCAAGAAAAAGAATGAAAATATTAGGGTTTTCATCAATTTTAGAGACCTCAATTGACACTTACAAAAGGTTGATTTCTCATTTCAAATCACAAAACTCTTTATCGATGAAACTGATGGCTTCCAAGTCCTTTCCATCATGGAAGAGTATTCAGGGTACAATCAGATAAGGATGGACACTAAATATGAAGAAGCCACTACCTTTAGAGAACCCCCAAGGGATCTTACACTATCAGGTTTGTTGACACTCTGTTCGTACAAAGAGTCTAAAAAACTACAAAAGGAAATACCTTAGAAGGAAGAGGGGGAAATACATGAAGAAAATCAATATTTGAAAAGGCATGAGCTTTGGGTCACCCTAGTCAGACCAAAAGGGTGTTGGAACACAGCCTACTTGTATGCCCCAATCTATCATGAAACCTACTTACGCGCCCAAAATCCTTTCTCCCAAGGTCCTATTTTTTCATATAAATAGACCCTTGTGGCCTTCATCTGTACGGACGAATTTCCCTGAAGCCCAATTGATTCTTTGGTCACCCAAGTGCTTCTCCCAAGTCCTTAAAAACTTTCAAGGCAGTTCTTTAACACCTAAATAGAAGGAATTGAAGGATTATAATAGGAATTAAGTACTTTTAGTGTTTTAAATCCATAACACTTGAGCGCCTAAAGTTCCCAACCTCCCAAAATCAGAAACACTTGCGTGCCACCTATTCCTTTAATAGGAACTTGAGCACCCCACTTATGGGATCACCTATGAATACTCTTAATGGCTTCAGCCAGGTCTCGCCCGAGTATTACCATATAGGTTGTTCGTCACTTAAGTGAAAAGAAGGTCTCCCAAGCCTACTTGTTCACCCATACATGTGTTCCCTTCTCTACTCGGGAACCCCTATTTCATTCACTTACTTCAATCTAAAATCCATCAAGACCTATTTAAATACATTCATGGAAAGTCTTCTTCTTAATTGGATCCCTTGTTTGAAAGGGATTCTATTGAGATCTCCACAAAATCCTCCTAACTTATCAAAACTTTGGGAAAGACACATCAACATGTCTCCTATTCAGGTTTGTATATCCACAGTCAGAGGTTTCTCACATTTGTTTCAAAATGGGGTTAGGATTTATGGATTATCTGTGGGATTTTATATCTACAGTCACATGGACCTTTCTCCCAGGAACAATGCTAGGAAGTTCTCGATTTTTTGAGAATTAGGGTTTAGGTCTCGATCTCTACCTTCTCAAAGAGATGAAACCTCAGGTCTTTGGTAAGGAAGGTAAGGTTCATTCTTTCTTTTTCATTCTGGAAAATGAAAAGTCTCCCTACCCTACTAGGATAGATTTTAGGGTAGCCATCCTTGTGTAAGTCACTAACCTCCATCCCTTGTTCCTTTCATTGGGCCCTTGTCCAATGTGAAGAGAATAGAGGGAGGGCTCGTCGCCTCGCCCTTGTCCACCCTGTCCACCGTAGGTGCGCCCTCTTCCACCAACAGAGGAGGAAAAGTGCATGTGTCATTGTTTAATCTTTCACATCCTCTTTTTTCTCACACCGATCATGACTCACATGGTCTTAGATATTTGTGATGATTAAAAATTGCTCACAAACACTCACGGTGAAAGAACTATGAGAAATCTAATTCTTGTTCAAACTAGGATACGTAGGAAGACTTCTCAAGTCCCAAGCTCACTGAATATCCTATTCTAGAATCCAACCCTAATTCCCTTAATCTGGGCATCCTCCTTAGGAATAAGCCCCAAATTAAACCCTCAAATCGTTAAGGAATCATTTTCAGGAACTAAGCCAAAACTCATTTCTACCAAATGACTATACTATCCTATGAGATTCATCAAACTGTGTGGGATTTGATTTCCATCCACATATGATACATCGGATTCCTCTTTGAGGTTCAACCCCAAATCCTTAAATAAACCATGTTCTCCTTGGTCCATATCCACAATATGGTCTAATATTACTTGGAAAACCATATTATTTCCATGTTCATTGGGCTGCTTCGACATATGTCCAACCCCAAAAATTGACTAAGCATCTTTCGCTTAGATTTCCTTACCGCATGACATTAAACTATATCGATAGCTCTTTATCACATGACCTTAAAAGGTGTGATGTGTCCCATTAAGCAGCATCAAACTACGATGGTTCTAATTCCTTTCACAAGGATACGTAGGTAGCCCATTTTATTGGTACAATCCCAATATTAAAACAAACATTCCTCTCCCTGAATAAAAGTAAATTTCAGAGTGCCCTGCTGAGTGTCTTAAAAAATAGTTTCATCATAATGGTGATTAAAAGAATCTTGAAATAGTATAAGAGGGTATACCATTGATGGATAACCTCGAATACATATAGATGATTCTAATATTTACACATGTTAATAACTAGTTGATAATTCCAAGGGAAACTTATGTTATACTTGGTGAATTAACAAGGATTCATGAAAATATCTTAAATTTATAAAGAGAGTCCCGGAGTAGGCAATAATTCCCCCCAAAAGGGTGTGATGAGTCCGACCTCCCATCCTTTCAACCAATGCACATTCCCAATTATTATAAAGTTCAAACTTAACAAATGATTGACTTTGGAATATAGGGCCCCTTGGGATAAAGAACTATTGGAAGCTTTTGGTTCCATGAATAAATCCAATGGAAACTGCCTATAAGCAGTGATTCTGAAAACTAGAACACATGTTTCAAGAAACTACAAAACAAAAATGGTGAACCCAACATGAATCCTTACCAAGTTAATAATGTTACCCACCTGTCAGGCCCTTATCAATTGATAATGGAAGGCCAGAAAAAGTAATCAATCATGCATGTATCCATTTAAAATATGTATATTTAATAGAGTTTATTATTATTTTTATATTTCCCTCAGAACTCCCTTCATTCCAAAATGGCTTTCCTCAAGATGACATCTATGAATTTCTTGACTGTTACTCAGGATGGATCCTTATACATGGGAAGGAAATTATCACCCACCCTGTATCCTCAACGTTGGGTCTCCAACATGTTTATAAAGTATTATCATCAGAACGGTACAATCCCGACTTTGGAGGCTGCTCGACAGGCCCTCCAGGTCAATAAAAATACTCAATTATCTAGACAATGACGACTGATGATCAAGAAGCAGATGCTGCCAACCAACGTTTTCAACCATCTCGGGACCGTATCCCCAGAAATCTACTACTAGTCCCTCTTGTACTATATTGAGGTAGATCAAGATGTCACTCAGGGCCTCAATTCAAGGATGCATGGGTCTTTCCCGAGGACTCCCACCAATAATCGCCATGAGAAGAATTGCACAATAGTGAACCCCCAACATGGTGTGGGTGTTTCCTCTAAACGTTCGGCCCAGGTCTCTCAGACTTGGGAATGGAAGAAAAATTTTTGGGGCACCATCTGGTCAATTGGGAGGAATTTCTTACCTCTTACCCCTCGGAAAGAATTCTATAAACCTAACTTGATGGAAAACAACGAGCCAAAACATACACCTGTCCATCCTAATTTTGTTGTCCAGCAGACTCGTCTGGTAGAAACCCACCAATACCACTAGATAAATCTAGTGGAGTACCATTATTAAGAACATAAACCTTCTTACAAGTTATCTTCCAGTCAGTAGACTCATCTAACTACATTTAAATAATCCTTACAATCCAATGTGCTCGCAATTGGTAAACAAGAACATAAACATGTTTACAATCCTCAATTATTCCAGAAGTATCTTCTACCAGTATTGAAGGAATTCCATCAACCATACTTGATGAAAAATAGCCACCAGTCACATACACCTACCAGTGTTCCTCAAGCCTGCCAACAGTCTCATTTGGCAGCACCTGGAGAAGTCACTCAGAAAGCTCTAATGACAAATTTGGGGAAGACCCACCTCTCTTCCCCCATGCATGAGTACTTTCAATACCCATTGACAGAAAAAGGAGGATAGGATCTGACACATACACCTACTCCAGATACGGAATGGTCTTATATTCTCGTTCTGGATACTAAAGTCACCAAACCATATCTTATCAATGGTGAAAAGGAAAACACAAATCCATGCCCATATTCTGGAAGCATGCTAGGATATTATAACAACTACTTCAGTTGTACTAGGGAAACATAAACATAAATATGTCCCCACAAATGAGATGACACATCGGCATTCCATCCTGGAGAAGATACACACCTCTGTTCCAGTCCAGAAGGGTCATGTGGCATACTCCCCCATATCATACAGACAATAGGATCGGGAACATACACCCTTTCCAATTGGAGGTAATCAGTTCGTTCCAGTAACCAATCCAAGGAAGGCACGTACACCTGCCCATGATAATCACTTTTCCCAACAAGTGGCTCCAACTAAGTGTAAGAGAACATCCAAGAAGAAGTCTCATCAAGAACAATTTGACAATGAAGAGTCAAACTGCAATTTTCTTCTCTTAATGCTGGAGTTTTTGAAGCCCTAAGACTTTTATATATTACAACTTAAGATCCTACCCTATCATTTCCAAATTATGGGAGTGCTCACAGTAATTCTAAAGTTCCTCATTAGAAATATCATCATGAAGTCTTGATAAATGAAAATTTGGTCAATCCAGAGAGCCTATATCTAGATGGGAGCCACGAGTAACTTCTATGTGGCTAGAAGACCAAGGAGCAAGAGGATTCATCCCTTGTTGTAATCCACCTTGGTATCCCTCCCCATGATGTCATTCGCTACGAAATTCCTCTCTACGGAATTATTTCACATTGTGAAGATTGTTCTATAATTGATAATGTAGCGATGAGAAATCCCTCCTACCTCGAGGCACTTGCAAACACAAGACCAGTTATGTCTGATGCCTTGTCATTGATGGGTGAAACAATTTCTCAACCAGAAGACATCTTAGGGAAATAGTCATTCTCTGAACCTCCCATGGGTCATTTATCTTCTATTACAGAGTGTCCAATTTTCTAAGACTAAGTGGAGAAATCTCTTGTGAAAGATGATGCTGATATTTTTAACATGAGAAAAAAATTGGCTAAGAGAGAAATACCATTCATGTTCTAGCCTTTGGAAAATTTTCAGTATAACATTCTAGAATTAATGGCAGACGATTTCAATCCTGATATCCACCTCAACTTATGGAAGACTATTCATCATTTGAAAACCAAAGTATTACCATATGATGGATATCAAAATAATGTAAAGTTAATAGAAGGATTGTAATTCCAAATTGACATGGAATCTCTATTAGTTTCACAACATCCAAAGGTTAAACAAAAGTAGAGAACCCTTCAACGTGCATACCTCAATGATCTAAAGAGGATAAACTAGTTAATTTCTGATTTCTCATCTTGTGTTCCTATCAGAGGATGGGGTGTACATGGAGCATTGCATTTCACTGCACTCCATGATCAAAAAATCCCTTAAAATGTGGTCTCATGCAATGTTATTGTCCACAATTGACTATAATCAATATATTTTGAATGTAATCAAATTTAATCTCATGAACATTCCTCAACTAGCTCTCATCAGAGTTTGGCCCAAAGAAAACAAGTTGTTGAGTTAATTTTACATCAAGAATCTAAGAATCTTGAGCAGGCCTCCCGCTTAGAGGGTTTCACCCATTATAGAACACAAATGTCTGAAATAGAACATTGATCTTCCGAAATAGGTGATTTGAGTGGTTTTTAGATAATGCACCCAGCTAATGTCCAAACCAAAATTTGTAAAATCAGAAGAGTAGCTGCGTGAATCTCAGACATTACAATTCAAGAGACACCCCAGCTTGTAAGGCTGGGGGCTTGTTTAATTAAACCATAAATTTTATTAAACAAAGTTCAAGAGTTTTATGAAGAAGAAGAGGAATATCCCAAGCCTACAGGCCTGGGGGGTTTTCACAACTATAATTTCCTCCTCAACAGAAGGCATTTTTTCTCCGGATTAGGGAAGAAGACACAAAGAGACCACAAAACTACACTATCCATGGATTCCTTTCAGGTTACTATCTATCAAACAGCTCCTGAGAATCCATCATATAGGAGAGTAGAGTCTCGTGGAAGATACATAGAGAGATGATCTTTCAAAGATACTGAGATAATGCCATCAATTCATTATGCATCAGTAAATTTCATTAACACCATTACAGAAGATCCTCCAGAAAACGAGTCTAGTTTAGGGGAATCAGAAGATGAAGTTCCTATCCATAATATAGTATACACTAAAGAAAATGAAGAAGGTGTACATACCTGAAATCAGAGGCTTAACCAGAATCTAGGTATGCCTTCAAATAACCAACTCCCACCCCTCCGAAAGGGACCTATGAAGGGGAAAAGTAAAAATAAAATTGTATATTACTTTTCCACTGGAGAAGGTCAATCTATAATTATTAAAGAAATATTTTCACTGAAATAAAAGGATATGAAAGAGTTGAAAAGACTGAATATAGAGTTACTTCAAAGCATCATTTCTCCAAGATGTACTCCCCAGGCATATCCTCAAATTGCACATCCTATAGGAGCTCATCGTCAAAGAGGATTTGTGGTATCTATAGATGCAAATAATGAATTCCCTCCATCGGCTACACAACCAAGGAAAAATAAAACATATCCTGATAAGCATATTCCCATGGGTTTTCCAAGGAAAATAGCAAAACCATCACCAGTGGTTTTTCCGGTCATTGCACCAGCTCAAGCTCAATTTTCTGTACCTTCATAGGTTCTAGTTCATCTGGATATTCCCTAAATACTTATGAACACAATAGAGGCATTAATGACTCAATTAGAAGCTATGGAGGAACAACGTGTGCTAGTTCAGCCATAAAATAATACTTACCTCGAGTGGGTGGACCAGATTTTCCCCCCAGCAAATTTTGTGAATACTACATTTCCCATATTTAATGGTTCGGGAGATCCTGAACAACACATAACACATTTCATTTCACGTTGTGATCCCATGATGGGAACTCCTCAAAAACAAGAAGTAGTAAATCTTAGGTGTTTTGTGTAGTCATTTCAAGGAGCAACTTTTGTATGGTATACAAGTTTTCAATCTTGATCAATTACTGGATGGGAAGATCTTCATAAGAAATTCTTTCTTCAGTTCAGTTCAACATTACCGAAGACAACAGTTTTTGACCTTACAAATTTCAAACAAAGGGATAATGAAATATTTTTAGATTTCATTTCTCTATGGGAGGTATTAACGTATTTATTATATCTGGAACTCCATCAATAAGTGTTGCTACCAATTTTTTTTTCAAATCTGTGTGATGAGTTACACACACCACGAATCCGTGTAAAATACAAAGGAGGGTTTTGAGACCTTACATTAATTACTCAATATAAAGAATATTCTATTATAGAAACTAAGGATAAAACTAATGTAATTCCATCAGATCTAGGAAGGATAATAGGGAAAGTAGAGGCTGCTACCGTTACACCCAAGCAAGCACATATACCTAATTCCACTTCAAAACCTTCATCATATCGAAGGGCTCCACCTCCAGAATATCAGCAGCAATGACTGCCTCATCAATATGATCCAAGAGATCAAAGTTAGAAATAGTTTGAGGAATTAAAGATCAATGTTTATTCCCTTCAAGATGAAAAGGTTTATGGTTACTTCATCTCAACTATAGAGAACAATTTGGTTGAGTTTTTAAGTCAGAAGAAACCAAAAAAAGAATGATATTAAAATTTTACAAAATATTTTCCCTTTCACCAGATGTTGGGGCATCCCATTCAGGAGTGTTTTGTTTTCAAGGATCTCCTGCAAAAAATGGTAGACTCTAGAAAAGTGAAACTGAAAAGTTTATCAACTCAAGTAGCATGTGTTACTGCTACTGATCCAGAAGAATAGGTTGAATGGATGGAAGTAAAAAATTAAAAATGTAAAGAAATATGATGATTGGATGATCAGGGAAAAAATAAACCAAACTTATACCATTCTGCGAACATAGTTAAAACAACTGATTGTGTCTTACGCCACTCCTACCATAGTAAAACCACCTTCATCAAAAGGTAAATCCTTAAAGAAACAAGGTGATCAGAAAGACAAAGAGAAGTCAGAATAAGATGATATCATGTTAAGACCAAAGTTGTTCTTGACCCTGGTAGATTTCTTGCCATCTTCTTCAAAAGCATGGGAAACACCCCGCAAAACAACACAACTAGAACTAAACTATCAGGTAGAATCTTCAACAGATGGAGAATTTATCTTTTCTTCTGTTAATGACATCCACTTAATAGATCCTTAATCCAATGGTGATTCTGATTATAATGAACCATAGTTCCTTGTACCTAATTGGGGAACCATAAAAGAGGCCTATGTCGAGGATACATGGGAAGAAGTGGGAATTATAGAAGCCACTATTTTTACTCTACCCCTAATTGAGCCGTGTATGCGGTGAAAACTTGTGGAAGATCCCTTTAGCGGGCTCAACAAGAGCAATGATATTCTTCAATGCAAGATAGTTTTAGTCCTAACATGATTATTTTGGAGGACTGATTAAAAGTCACAAAATTTTCCTCTTAGGAAGTAAATAGACCTAGTGAGCCTAATTTACCAAATCCAGGAGTTTTTCCAGATTCTTCTCTGACACAGGGTACATCTACATTAGAAGCATCAACATCCAATGTACCTACAAAACCGCATATCCATGATGGAAAACATAGACCTTTGAACAAGAATTATGATGTCTTGAAACAATTGTCCTAATTACATTCCAAGTTTTCAATTTTGGATGCCTTAAGTATGTCAAAAGATCTTTGAGAATCACTTATTGAGTCCCTTTTAAGCACTTAAGAGTTTGAAACAGAAGTTTCTGCTACTAAAGTTCACCATATAGAGAATGATCTTGGAGAATGTCATGTAGTCATATATTTTACAGGTGAAGATGAAGTTGATATTGTACATGGACATATTATACCCTTGTATCTATCTGAAAAGGTCCATGATATATATATCCGGAGAGCCTTCATTAATAATGGCTCTAGAGTCAACCTCAATCCCATTCGTACACTTCGTCGATTGAGACTTACTGAACCTGACTTATCTCCTTATAATTTAATGTTTCAAGGATATGAAAATAATGACCAAGAAGCTATGGGATAGATTACACTTAGAACTCAGTTTGGAGATCTTGTGTCTAATTCAGATTTCATGGTTGTTCGTCAAGACACAGCCTTCATTATTCTTCTTAGAAGTTCTTGGATACATTAACATGTGGCCATACCATCGTCATACCATAAATGTATTAAGTAATATTTCAATAGACAAATTGGGACACTGTACGGTGATAAGGCTTTTTTCAAAATGTGTGAATCTCAATACATTGAGGAAGAGTTTTATCACACAAAGGGAACAATGTCCATGAAAAGGGAGATAACCAGAGTTAATGATCCAAATGGACTGGAAAAGATCCCACAAACCCATTCATAAATTTGAGTACATATTATGTGTTACCTATTAATCAAATTGAAAAGGTAAACCCAAATCTAGGCATTAATCCAGCAACTTCTATAATGTCAATCACAGTAATCAAGCCTGAGAGAATGGGGGGAATTTTTGATTCACCGAGCAGTGATGGAAGATTAAATGGAGATGTCTTAATTTCATCCACTGAACTACAACATGTATCTTCTTCATAAATCATAATAGAAGAAGTTTTAGAAATTATAGAGGATGATAAAGATGTTGATTCCCAATCCATCATCTCCTCTTTATTACCCCAGAAAGACCCTTCATCATCATTAGGGTCAGAAATGGCGGCCTCTTCTTTAGGATGTTCAAATACTGATTCGTCTCCTAACTCTAAAAGTTTTTTTTTCATCTACTATGGAAGTAGAAACATAAGAAATAAAACATAATGAAGAAGAATAGGAAGATCTCAGGGACACTCCTCCAGAATTTGCGGAAGGTGTCTCTACCACTGTGGATGATCTCAGATAAATAAATATGGGTACAGAAGAAGATCCACACCCCGCTCTAATTAGTGCGGCCATGACTTATGAATATAAAGAGGTTTAAAATTCATTTTAAAGCAAAATAAAGATATTTTTCTTGGAATTATACAGAAATTACGGGTCTTAATATTGATGTATCCACTCATCATTTGGGTTTTTTAGAAGAACATCAAAGATTCAAGAAGGCAGCAAGAATAACACACCAAAATCATGCTTCTAAAATTGAATCTAAAGTTGTTAATATTATAAAGGATAACTTTTTCAAGGAGGTTAAATATCCCAAATGGCTGGCCAACATTGTCCTAGTGAAAAAGAAGAATGTGAAAATCATAGTTTTCGTTAATTTCAGAGATCTTATCTGGCATTATCCTAAAGATGATTTTCTAGTTTCGATTACAGAGCTTTTAATTGATGTAGCAGCTGGCTATAAATATTTTTTCTTCACGGATGGATACTCTGAATATAATTAGATCAGTATGGCCCCAGAGGATGAATAATCTATATCCTTTAGATCCCCTCAAGTTGTGTTTTTCTATTTGGTAATTCCCTTTGGCTTAAAGAATTCAGGTGTAAAATATCAACGGGTCATGCACATATCTTCAAACCCTTATTAGGTAAATTTGTTTAATGTTATTTGGATTATTTGGTGGTAAAATCTAGACAATGTTCCAATCACTTGGCTGATCTTGAGACCATATTTAATAAAATTCAGTAACATAGTTTGAAGATGAACCCCTTGAAATGTGCTTTTAGGGTAACCTTAGGAATGTTCCTTGACTTCGTTCTATGCTATAGTGGTATCAAAGTTTATCCTAAGAAAAAAAATAAATCTTTGGCATGTAACTTTGATTAAATTTGAAATAATTAAGAGTAACTCATAGACACTTGGCCTATATTCGGCTCTTTATCACCAATTTGGTAGGCAAGTGTTTTCCCTTCACCGGATTAATGAAGAAGGGAGTCACTTATCAATGGACTGAAGACTTCCAAGAAGCATTTGATACCCTTAAGAAATATCTCTTTAGTCCATTAGTATTAATTCCACCTATTGAAGGAAGACTGCTTATTCTCTATGTGATAGCTTTAGAGCGATCACCGGGTGCCTTCATTGCCCAAAAGAATGATGTTGGGAATAAAAATAGCCTTTAATATCTCAATTGAACTATGCATGATGCAGAAAATAAGTATTCAAATATTGAAAAGTGTTTCCTAGCATTAATCCTTGCAGTTTAGAAATTGAGACACTACCTGCAATATCATGAGGTCTAATTGGTATCTTGTAATAACCCTCTCAACTTTATCTGTAGTCATATTATGATTAAAGGTCATCTAGCATGGGGGTTAGTTACTTAGCAATAGTTTGATATCCAGTTTTTTCCCCAAAAGCCAATTAAAGGCCAAGCTCTAGCTGACTTCCTTACAGAACATCCATCTGTGGAAGATAAATCATTGAATACAGAACTTCCTGATGAATAGATTTTCTCTATTAAAGATAATTTCCAAACATGGGATATGTATTTTTATGGTGCCTCCAAAAGTATAATAGGGAATAGAATGGAAAACCCTAAACTCAACAAAGTTGGGTTAGGAATTGTCCTTATTTCCCTAAAAAGGCAGTATTTCCTTACTCCTTCCTGTTATTAGAAGGTGGTACCAACAATGAAGAATAATATCAAGATCTCATTGCAGGCTTGGAATTGGCACTTTAGTTGCAAATGAATCACTTGAAAGTAAAAGGTGATTCAGATTTGGTAATCAAATAGATCAATGGGAAATATTCTATAAGAAAAGGAGAGTTAATCCATCTTTCTGATTAGGTTAGAGGGTTAATGTATGAATTTCCCTCATATCTGATATTTTCTTATGTCCTGTGATCACAAAATGCCCAAGCTGATACACTAGATAATGCAGTTATAGCTTTGGCAGATCTAAATCGGGATGAGACAGTCATCAAAAAAGCTCATCGTCATATGGTATCACCTTTTTTTCAAACCAGAATGGAAGAAATTATTGAAATTATCCCTATTTCTATGTCGTATAGTCATACCATAGGATAGAGAACACCCATCATATAATATCTTCAAAATGGAGTACATCCACTAGATAGGGTTGAAAAAGAACATATTTGATGATTATCAACCAATTTTACTCTTTATGATAATCCAAATCACCAAAAAATTCTCTAGAAACGAGGCTTCAATGGAATCTTATTTAGATGTATTGACGGAGAAGAAATTGCAGTTGTCATGAAAGAAGTACATTCAAGAGCATGTGGTGCTCACCATTCAAGGCATAGGCTTTCTGATCAAATCCGAAGGCTTGGATACTTTTGGCCTTAAATGACATAGGATTTCATATATTTCATGCATAGATTTCATCCCTACCAAATGCATTCCAACTTCATTCATCAACCCCCAGAGTTTCTACATATAGATAAATACTCTGGGCCATTTTCTATATAGGGAATGGATCTAGTATGACCATATCCTTTAGCTATAACTAATCAGTTCAAGTATATTCTTAATGCTACTGACTTATTTTTTAAATGGGATGAGACAATTATTCTCAAAGAAGTAAGATTCAAAAGAATTGTTAGTTTTTTTGAAACTAAAATCATCACTAGATTTGGTGTCCCTCATACTATATTAATGGAAAATGGTACCAATTTCTATTTTGTTTAGGTAAATAAGTTTTTTCAAGAGCACAATATCAAATCCAGTAATTCATCTCGCTATCATGCGGCGGCCAATAGATATCTAGAGTATTTCAATAAGACCCTATCAAATATACTCCAGGAGATAGTGTATAAAGATAAGAAATCTTGTCCTGATAATCTTTTTCATGCTTTATGTGATTATCATACTATTACCCGTACTGCCACCTAGGCAAACCCTTATTCATTAGTATACGGAAGGAAATAAGTTTTTCCAATTGAAATTCAATTTCCTTCACTCTGATTTGTAGTATTTGATCAATTTTCTAATGATTAGATGTCTCAAAAATGGTTTAATGATCTGGAATGATTAGATGAAAAAAAATATTGCATACTTTGCATCATTTAGAAGTCTATCAAAATAGAATAACGCGAGCTTTTAACAAGAAAGTTCACCTCCGTTCATTTCTTCAGGGATAATTGGTATTGGTCCTCAGGACTCTAATGATACTATGAAAGAAACCTCCAAAGCTTGAGCCAAAGCGATAAAGATCTTATTCCATATATAAGGTCTACTCAAATGAATCTTATGCCTTAATCTCAATGGATAGAGATCTTATTACAACTCCAACCAATGTGAAATTATTGAAGAAATACTTTGTGTAGTTGCATTGTTGTCCTCACTGTAAGACTAAAAACTTCACAGCCCCCATGTCCTTACTACAAGACTTAAAACTGGACAGTATAAATTCATAGTTTCAAGATATTAAACTGCATAACAACCATAAACATCCATGTTTCATGACGTTAAAATGTGTATCATCTTTTTCCTTATCACATGACGTTAAACTACATGACACAATTTTCCCTCGTTACACGACATTAAATTGTACGGTTAATGTATTCTATACTTAACATTAGGAGCTTCCATAAGCAATCATCATGGACATCATCTATACTCCTTAGTGGCACATGAGTTCCTCTCTTCCCTATATCTCAGTCAGATCTTCATAGGGACTATGTTTAAAGAATTGTGTACGGCTTGATTCCCATCAATATGAGATACGTAGAGATTCTTGGATCTCCAATATTGGGCCCAACTTCAACCACAAAATTCTTATTTCCATTTTTTCTTCTCTTGTATATGAACTAGATCTATATAGAGTGCTCTTTTGAGATACATGATTAGATTTTAATACCTTCTTGTCTCCTAAATTTAATCATTCTTCAAACATGTGTTAAAGCCCCCCATCTCACATGCCAAACTCGATTGGTGTGAGAAATGATTGTTTAAAGAACTATGTAGGGCTTGATTCTCATCTATATGAGATACGTAGAGACGCCTAGATATTTAATCTTGGGCCTAGCCATGATAAAAAAACATTTATTCCTTATATAAGAATCAAACCTGCATAGGGAATGTTTAAAGAACTAAGTATGGCTTGGTTATTTCCCCCACCAAGACACATAGTGATATTTTAATTTTATTCCTTAATCCAGCTATGATATGTATTTCTTTTCAAATAGGTTTATCTTAATCCTTACTATATGATGTTAAACTACATGGAAATTGAATACCCCTACTATTTACTTATGTCAACTTTTTGTTGTAGAATAAACCCTTACTACTTCTTATTTCTCACACTGATCATAGATCATGTGGGCTTAGGAATTTGGTAAAAGGATTCTCAATATAAATAAGTTGTGTTTATTTATTATGGGTTTATAAATGTCACCACTGCATGAATTTAAACATCACATTACAATATTAATTCAAATGAAAGAAAGAAAGTATCCATTTTACATATGAGTCAGATCTATGTAAAGGACTTCAAACTAATGACCAATATTGATTCAAATATTTCTTATGTGCATTGAGAATAACCCCCTTCTATATTTCACACTCCTAAAATTGAATATTTACAAATATTCATAATATTTATTATGGTTCCCGTTGATAGAGTTTCTAATAACTGAGAACTCTTTTTCCTGACTATACAGCTTGTTCCCTTAGCTGTCCTTGCATAAGCTTCTCACATAATGGACCTGTCAGTCAAAAGATGCCACTATTTGTCCATGTATAATATGCCCCAGTTGACCCTACATAATAAATACCTCATAAAGGGGTTTTAAAAGGATGGTAATTTCGTTCTTGGTTATAGTATATTTGTCCCCTTCAAAATTTGATGACAATATAGAAGAATCTATATTTTTATATAGTCATTCATGTATATTTGTCCCATTATCTTTATCTCGATCTGAAAATATTCAAGACTATGATTTACAAATTTCCCTATCCATGTGTTCCAAGAAATATGAAATAAACTTCTAATCACTTGGCCACATATCATATATTGTTTCACTTTCTAGTCTTATTTGTATGAGCTAAAACTATATATACCACACCTCCAACGTTTGGGTCAGAAATTTTTAGAAGTCCTTTTCCTATGATTATTTAGAAATCTTGGTTGAAAATTCCCTCTCCATATTCAGGTACCTTTCTACATAAACCAAATTCTATGCTTCAAAAAATATGAATCTTCATAAACATTCTTCAGCTTTTAGCAATTGAATGATAAATTCTTAAGAGCTCTTTTTCCTGACTATGAAGTATGTGCCCTTAGGTGGCCTTACATAAAATTTTTCTATATAACGGGTCTATAAATCAAATGATTATACTATTTGGATGTGCATCATATGCCCAGTTGGCCCTACATAACACAACCCCCATAACGAGTTTTCCAAATAATGGTAACTTCGTTCTTGGAAAATACTTCCTCTAATTCCTTTATCCCTTTTTCCATATCATTCTTCATATTTAGAAATTCCCTTCCATACCTGAATATGGTAGTATGTTGTAAAAAAATTATCAATAAATTGGAAGAGTCTCATAACTTTGTTCAGAGCTAAAGACCTTAAATTTAAGCTACATAATGTCCTCACTGCATGAATTAAAACTGAATAGTATAATGTCCTCACTACATGACTTAAAACTGCATAGTATCATGTCCTCGTTGCATGAATTAAGACTCCATAGTATAATGTCCTCACTGCATGACTTAAAACTACACAGTATAATGTCCTCACTACATGACTTAAAACTACATAGTATGATATCATAGATTCCCCGTTCTGATAAATTTTGAACATTCCTCGTACACCAAATTTGTATAAGAATGGTTTTACAATTCATAAAATATGTCAACATAGATAACCTTTTATTATAAAATTTAATTTCCTTGTAAAAACCACCCATTATGTTCTTGATTCTTCTAAATATTATTTTCCCCTATCTATCAGCAGTAAAATGATAAATTCCTAATAGATATTTTTCTTGAATATGCAGTACATTCCTTTAGTTGTCCATATATAAGTTTCCTACATAACGGGAATGTCAGTCTAAAGATGCCACTTTTTGGCTATGCAGCATATTCCCTAGTTGGTCCTGCATAATACACCCCCATAACGAGTTTTTTAAATAATGGTAGCTTCATTCATGGAAGAGAATCCACTTATGTTGATACAAGTTTTAAATTTGGTGGCCATAAAAATCATGGCTCAAGAATCCTTTTAGGAATATTTAAAGAATATTAAATCAATTCTTAGTCACTAAGTCTTGTTTGGGATTTAATTTCATAATTTATGGTCAAATATATTCAACCTTAAACATTATCCCTTTATAGTCTAGCATGCATGAATCTAAACTTCCAACAACAAGAGAAATGGTACTCACCAAGTTGGGAACCCACAAAGGACACTCTGAACAAAAGTTGAGTCCCAGTTCACTAATTGTATATTTCTTATGAATTAGGTAATATTGAGCATTAAAAATTCAAAAGAAATATTTTTTTTTTGTTTTCTATATAACCCTAGCAAAAATAAAACTATGCTTACTAGGCCCAATGGCTTAGGTAAAACAAAAGTACCTTGTGAGAATGATAACATAGATGATTAAATGAAAAAAAATCATTTATGAAAAACTTTTCATAGAGGATCATCAAAAAATTAGACTCTCTATCTTATCAAAAATCACAAATGGTTTTATACATAACTAATTATTTGGTTAAAAACCTCTTGATCCCCATCAGCTTCTTTTTGAAGCTCGTTTATTTGACCAGCACTTCTTTCTTCGTCATGATGAAGTGCTTATATGTCATCTATAATGCCTTTTTCACCATCCTTCTGGACTTATCCTAATGATTTGTGAAGTTGGTAAAGCTCCCCGATAATGATAGCTAATTTCTATTGAATGCAAAACTGTTGAAAAGTATTTTCATTGATTTTCTACTTCAGTCCCTTAAACTTTGTAATGTGATCAGGTTCGGCCCGGGACAACACTGCTTAGAATTCTTCAGTGTTGATCAAAAATTTGGATTTTATCAAGTCTTATCGAAGATTTTTCTCTTGTTCCCTCCATCAGATGATCTCTTTTACCCTGGTATGAATTTCATGGTACTCAAAACCTCCAAATCCCAGCGTGATAAACATAGATAAAAGTCATGGAATACTTGCTGGTAGTTTCTCAAGGGTCATCTCAGATATTATCTTCCATATATTATGCCATTCTTTGTGATGTGCAAGAAAAATAGATTTTTTGTAGTTATGGGTCTAATTCGGAATCACTATAATAAGGAGGGATGTATTTTGGGATTAATACACTTAAAGAAGTGCCATATCCTCCTCCTTCCTGAACAATGGATGCTTCACCTTAGTACACTCTTCTTTCTCCTTCATTACTTTTCCTCAATATAGGGTCCTATTTTCATTCCAGATCTAATTATTAGGGGGGGATTTTGTTGACAGTCCATTCCATCAAAGTGTCTAAAAATTAAAAAGGGAAAACCCTTATAAATAAGAGGGGAAAATACAAGAATAAAATAAATATTTGTAAAGGCAAGAACTTTGGGTCGCCCAAGTCAGACCAAAAGGGTGTCGATGTGTAGCCAACTTACACACCCTAATCTATCATGCAACCTACTTGATCTCCCAAAATCCTTTCTCCAAAGTCATATTTTTTCCTATAAATATACCCTTACGACCATCATTTGTATGTAAGAATTTCCCTAAATCCCAATTGATGCTCTGGTCTCCCTAGTGCTTCACCCAAGTCCTATAAAACCTTCAAGGTAATTTTTTAACACCTAAATTAGAGGAATTTAGGTTCATAGTACTTATGTACTTTTAGTGTTTGAAATCCATAACACTTGAGCACCTAAAGTGCCCAAACTCCCAAAATAAGAAACACTTATGCACCACCTATTCCTTTCACGTGAACTTGAGCACCCCACTTCTGGGATCACATGTGAATACTCTTGAAGGCATGAGCCATGTCTCCCCCAAGTATTACCATACAGGTTTTTCATTACTTAAGTGAATATTAGGTCTCCCAAGCCTACTTTTACACCCATACTTGCATGCCCTTCTCTACTTGGGCACCCCTCTTTGATTCACTTACTCTTTTCAGTCTAAAATTCACCAATACCTCTTCAAATCCAATCATGGAATGGATTCTTCTTCATTATATCCCTTATTTGAAAGGGATTATGTTGAGACCTCAACCAAAACCTCTTAACTTATCAAAATTTTGGGAAATACACATCAGTGTGTCTCTTATATGGGTTTGTATATCAACAATCAGAGGTTTCCCACATTTGCTTCACAATGGTGTTAGGATTCATGGAGTGTCTGTGGGTTTTTATATCCACAGTCACATGGGCCTTTCTCCCAAGAATAATTCTGGGAAGTTCTATATATTTTTAGGATTAGGTTTTAGGTCTCGACCTCTCCTTTCTCAAAGAGACAGAACCTTGGGTCTTTGTTAGGGAAGGTAAGGTTCATTATTTCTTTTTCATTCAAGCAATGGAAAAGTCTCCCTCCCATACCAGGATCAATTTTAGGATAGAAATATTGGTGTAATCCCTTAACATACACCATTTATTCTTTTAATTGTTCCCTTTTCCAATGTGAATATAATATAGGGAGGGCTCGTCACCTTTCCCTTGTCCACCCTGGCCGCCGTAGGTCCGCCCTCTTCCACCAATAGAGGAGGAAAAGTGTATGTGTCATTGTTGAATCTTTCACATCCTCTTTTTTCTCACACCGAGCATGACTCACATGGGATTATAGATTAAAGGTGAATAAAACATGTGAACAAACACTCACAGTGAAGGAACTATAAGAACTATGATTCCTGTTCAAACCCGGATACATAGGGAGCCTTCTCAGGGCCCGAGCTCACTAGATATCCTCTTCAGGAATCCAACCCTATTCCCCTTAATCTGGGCATCCTCCTTCGGAATAAGCCCCAAATTAAACCCCCAAATCTTCAAGGCATACTTTTTAGGATGTAAGCCCAAAATCATTTCCCTCAAAGAACTATACTCTCCTATGAGATACGTCAAACTACTTGGGATTTTATTTCTATCCACATGGGATACGTAGGAAGCCTCCTTGTGGTTCAAACCCAAAACATTAAATAAACCTTCTTGTCCTTGATCCATATCCCCAATAGGGTATAATATTACTTGGAAAACCATATCCTTTTTAAGTTCATTGGGATGCTTTGACATAAGTCCCACACCAAACATTAACTAAGCATCTTTCACTTATATGTCTTTACCACATCACATTAAACTGTATGGATAGGTCCTTATCACATGAACTTAAAAGGTATGATGTGTACCATTAAGAAGCACCGAACTACGAGGTTTCTGATTTCTTTCATAGAGATACGTAAGTAGACCATTTTATGGGTATGATCCCAATATCAAAACAAACATTTGTCTCCCTGGATGACAATAAATTCCAGAGTTCCCCACTGAGTGGCCTAAAAACTGGAATCATCATAATGATGATTAAAAGAATCATGAAATTGTATATGAGAAGATACCATTTATAGAGAATCTCAAATACAAATAGATGATTCTAATATTTACACATGTTAATAAGTGAGTTCAAATTTCAAGGGAACCTTATGTTATACTTGGTGAATTAATAAGGATTCATGAAAATATCTTAAATTTGTAGAGAGTCCCAGAGTAGACAATAATTCCCCCACAAAAGGGTGTGAGGAGTCTGACCTCCCATCCTCTTGACCAATGAACATTCCCAAGTATCCTAAAGTATAAACTTAATGAACACCTACCTTTGGAAAGTAGGTCTTCTTTGGATAAAGAACTATTGGAATTTTCCATTTCCATGAATAAATCCAATGGAAACCACCTGGAAGCGGTGATTTTTAAAACTAGAACACTTGTTTCAAGGAACTACGAAACAAGGTTATTACCTTTATCTTAAAGAAAAGTAGAGCCTCTAAACAATGCACTATGCATCATATCTTTAAGCCCGTATTGGGATGAATAACTGAATATTATGTTGAATATGTGGTGGTCAAATCCTGACAATGAGGCGATCACTTCACAGATATTCAAAAAGTCCTTGACAAGCTACGACAACACAATGTGATTATAAATCTTCTAAAATAAGCTTTTAGGGTAACATAAACGAAGTTCCTCATCTTTGCGGTACACCACTATGACATAAAGGTTGACCTAGATATGACTAGTGCTATTTTAAAAATGACATCCCCTATAAATCTCAAATAACTAAGGAGAATCTAAAGTCAACTCACCTAAATTCAACATTTCATATGAATCTTCATCAGAAAATATCTCCCTTTCACTAGTCAATTGATGAATGTAATTGCCTATCAATGGGATGGGGACTACTAAGAATCCTTTGAAAGTATCATGTAGTACCTACTGCACCCACTGTTCCTAATGTTTCTAGTGGAAGGAAAGTAATTCATCTTATATGTGGCCACTATAGAATTCTCAACTGGAGCCCTCCTCACAAAAAATAACAATGTGGGGAGTGATAAAAATCTACACTACCTCATCTAAATGACTCTGGGTGCTGAGAAATAATACTCAGATGTCGATAATAAATGTCTCGTACTCATATTTGCAGTACAAAAGATGAGGAATTACTTGGACAACCACGAAGCCCATCTGGTATCTCGTATTGATCCTATCAAGTACATCCTTGGCCGTCCCATACTAAATGGGTGTCTAGCTTTATTGGATTTCATTATACAACAATATAGAATCTATTTTGTGTTATAGAAAGAAGTGAAAGGGAAATCCCTAGATGATTTACTCAGAGAACATCCCACCTCAAAAAGTACACCAGGGGACAAAAAAATCCCAAATAAAGAGGTTTTCTATGCCTAAAACACTCTTTGGACATGGGTAATGTATTGTTAAAACACCTCCCAAATTCCTATTGGAAAAACGATGGAAAATACAAATCTTAATCGAGTTTTCTAAAGGATTTTATTTTTTCTCTGGAAAAAAAAAATTCCCATAGTCTTTCTCACTATGTGAAGGCTTCACAAATAATGAGGAAGATACAAATTCCACATCACTAGAATGAAACTAGAACTATAGATGTATATAGCCTACCTGAATATCAGAGGGGATTTATAGCTAGTGATAGAACATATCAGTGGTGAATATTCTATAAAAATGAAGAGCTGAACCCTCTCATTAGATACATCGAAGGATTAATGTCAAAGTTCACTTTTGATCCCAAGTTGCATCATGTTCCCCGATCAAAGAATGCTCCCCCCAATGAATTTCCTAATACATCCATATTCAAGGATGACAATGATAAAAAGGAAGAAATCATCCATATCACACACTGAATAATAGTCACATCAATAATCGTATATGATATGGAAGAAATAAATTAGTTCAACACCTCTATAGAGAATAATGAACTGATATACACCATTTAATGGATGGAGCCCATAGTCGGTTATCTCCAAAAATGGGTCTCTCTAGACAGACCAAGCTGGAAGGGAACAAATTTGATAGAGAGAAATGAACTTTACCCTATGTGATGGTCAAAATGATAAAATATCCCTCTAAAAGAGAGTCTTTGACATAATACTCCACATATTCATAGTAGAAAGAGAGATTCCCATAGTCATGGAAGAAGTACATGTAGTCTCCTACGGTGCTCGTCAATCTAGAACTAGGATCTCCCAACAAATAAGGAGTTTGGGTTACTACTATAAAACCATGATGCAAGACCATGTGGAATTCACTAGAGAATTTCATGCATTCCTTATCCAGGAAAACTGCATTTATAAACCCCTAAAATGTCTACATAAAGGTAAATATTCTTGGTCAGGTTCCATAAATGGAATAGATTTTGTGGTTCCATATCCCATAGCCACAACTACGTAGTTTAAGTACATCCTTACTGTTATCGAATTCTTTTCCAAATGGGTTGAGGCAACACCCCTCAAAGAAGTCAGGATGAATAATATCATTAACTTCATAAATTTACATATCATCATAAAGTTCAAGGCCTCTTACACAATATTTATGGAAAATGGGACCAAATTCTGTTCTATAGAGTTGAAGAAATTGTACCAAGAGTAAAACATCGAGTTTAATCACTCGTCCCGATATCACATAATGGTGGATGGACAAATAGAGTGCTTAAATTAAACTCTATAAAATATACTTTAGAAAATGGTGAATAAAGACAAGAAGTCCTGGTCGGATGATCCCCTCCATGATTTATGGTCCTACCGTACCACTATGAATATTCCCACACAATAAAATCCATATTTATTGGTGTACATAACCAAAATGATATTTCCCATAGAAGTCTTGTTTTCATCACTTCAAATAACCATTATCAGACAACTCTTGGATAACGATAAATCATAGAAGTGAATGTATGAGTTTCAGTGTCTCGATGAGAATAAGTTACATATATTTCACAACCTCAAGGTCCATAAAAATTAAATCACATGGTACATTAATAAAATGGTCTGCCTATGTTCATTTCTCCAAACAGAATTAGGGTTTATTTCTCAGAACCCAGATTATACCAGGAAAAAAGCCTCTGAAGATGGAACCCAAATGGAAAGGTCCATATATCATACATAAGGTCCATCACAATAGAGTATACTCATTTTAAATAAAGGATGGGTAATGTGTCACACCCCACCCCAATTCATGATTTATTAAGTAATAATTTTAATAGCTGTCATTAAGAATCTTTCATTATGACCACAAGATGGTAAACTGTACAAAACACCTCCTGACCACATGATGTTAAACTATACAGAGCATGTCTTGAACACATGATGTTAAATTGTATGATGTTCTTCCTAAAAACATGATGTCAAATAGCATAGATTTCTTCTTGACCACATGACATTAAAATATATAGAGAACATCATAACCATATGGTGATAATCTATATGGAGCACATCCTAACCACATGATGTTAAACTGTATGGATCTTGTACTCGAAGCAAGATGTTAAACTGTACAACATCTCATGTCCCAACCACATGATCTTTAACTGTATAAATCTCATCCTGGTCACATGACATAAAACTACATGGATCCTAAATATTCATCTTTATTCATGTTAGGTGACCCTCATCCTAACAGCAAGATGTTAAACTGCACAATATCTCATGTCCTAACCACAAGATGTTAAATTGTTTGGAGTTTATCCTAGAAGAAAAAAATTAAACTGAACAACATCTCTCACCTTGATGGCATGATGTTAAACTAGATAGAACATGACTTTACCACATAACGTTAAACTACACAGAAGATTTCCTCACCGCATAATGCTAAACTGCATGGGAAGCATCATCTCACCAACAATTCACTATATATGAGCTTGATCCGTGAAAAATAAGGATTAAATGCCCTTGTCCCTGTGTGAGAGTCAGATCCACATAGGGAATATCTTCATCCAAGAATTATGTAATGAGCCCAAGTTTAATCAATAGAAATTCCCTTCTTATAATTATGTAATATAGTATAATCACATGAAATTAAAACACAATGAACTACTAAGTACTATGTAACCTTTAAACATAATATTTTCACATATGTGATTTGAATTTCGATAATATGACATACACGGTTGCGATCAGCACGATGTTTGGAGTCTAATAAGACAAACTTAGTTTTTATTGAATATTAAATGCCCATTATGAATAGCAATGCTACCCTTATGAATAGAAATATAACCCTTATGAATATTAAATTGTCTATGTAAATAAGTAACCTTACCAATGAATGTATAAATAAAATTTATCCATCTTATAAGTGACAATATGATATAATCATAGTGTTGGTCTTTTTGTGTGTCATGTATATTTAGTTAAAATTTTAGGATTAATTTAATAATTTAAAAGAAAATTTATTTTCATAAAATTTATTAATAAATAACTATTTTGATGTCTTATGATTATATTATAATTTTAAGAAACATTAATTAAATTTTCAATGTATTAGAAAACCAGTTATAATTTTAAAATTTTTTTCATGTAAATTGTGTTTTTCATTAAATATTAAATTTCACATATTTAGAAATTATTTTCGTATAATGGAATTAATTTTTTAATTCTACATGTTGGAAAATGGTTTGGGATAATTTTTGGGATTTTCGGAAATACTTGAATTTTTGTGAATAGTAAAATACAGTAATTTGGTGTATATATAAATTATATGTTAAATACACTATTTATTGTGTCATGGATGATGTAAGAACCTTGGATTTAAAATTACATGCACATTTTACTATTTTTCACAAGAATCATTACTATTTCTTGTCTTGAGAAAAATAATAATATAATGAATAAAATATTGAGAAAACCCTCCTCTCCTCCACTATAAAAACCACCCTCACTCCCAATTATCTTCACTCCTCTCAATCCTTTTTCCTAGTCCAAATTATACATAAATATATCCCTAAGCCCTTATCCCACTTCCATTATACCCTTTTCTCTTCAAAATACCAAATCCTCTCCTCTAAAGAGGTTCTTAAGGAAGATATATTCAAGAGGTAAATTACTCTTTTCATTTATTTTATTTTCTTTCAAGTTCCATTATTTTATTTTTCTTTCCTCACCTACTCCGATCCAAATGTTATGATAAAACTAGTACCTTAAATTTATTTTAATTTTTCTATGATAATGTAATAATTAATCAGCATCTCTCCTTTCCCCTCCTTTTATACTAGAAATGAAAACACTAACTGAGATGTGTTAATTTCTCACATTCAAGGATGACAGGTTTTAAATTTCTATTACCATATGAAATTTCGGTTATGAAACCATTTTAATGGTTCAAACAGACTATAATATATGTATTATTTCAAATTTAAGGTTATGTAATCTTTTATACACACGATATTAATTTATAAATTAAAATGTGTTCTATGTGATAAAAAACCGCTAATTAACCAAACCAGTTATCATTAAAGTTTTATATAATGATTCATCTACACTAAAAATAACCAAATTAATTTTATAAAAAATAAATCTAATTTATGATAACTAATAACATATAACTTTAATTCCAGATAACCATTCTCATCTTACATGTTTATCCTTAAATTTATATAAGTAAACGAATCATGATAACCAATGAAACACATAATGAAATTGAACCTATTAACCCATGAAAAAGGCCATGAATGAACTTAATAAGGTTATAATAAATAAATTAAATAAATAATAGGATATTTATATATTAATTAATTAATATAATTTGGTTATCTAGTACATTAAGATCAAGTGAAGGACATCATCAGACTTATGGTATTGGATTCTACCCGAACCTATATTATTCCTTCGGGTTGCTTTATCATTATTTCCACCCAAATGAATTGATATTTTGTTTTTATATACATATTATAAATTATGTTTATATTATCCAAACTCATGTATCAAGATCCATTCATCATTCTATTTTGTGGATATACATGTTTTTAAATGATTCCCTTCTCAATAATTTCTGATAAGCAAACTTGTTCTAAGGGAACTTACCGAATTCTCACCCAAATTATAGTGCACTATATTATATATTTTAAGCAACCATTTTTTTATAAAATTAAAATTTCTATTATTAAAACATTCTTGGTTCACTTTTGGGTTTATATAGAATATTATTCCCTTTTCTGTTTTAAATGCTCTTTAGTATTTTCCTTAAAACTGCACTAAAATGTTTTAATGAAATAATATTATAAATATTGTTATTACATGTTGTCACTTCCTTTTTACACCACTTACCATGATATATACCGATTTTACCTTATGAATTTTTATTTATGTTTTAATTCCTTTCTTTTTTTGACACTTGTTTGATACACCCATTTATTACGCATTATGACATGATTAAGATACCCATTTATCTCCATGGGAACACATATGTTTATGTATGATTGATTTTGTATGATTATATATTCTGAAAGAATATTCATGAACATGTTATGATGGGTGTTCCCAAATATTTCTCCAATGAATTGGGAAAAGTTGAGTCTCATGATACGTTATGTGCAACGATCTTAGCGGTTAACCTTGACTCATGCTACCATGTGAAACTGTCTTGGTGGTTAACCTTTACTTGTGATAATCTATGTGAAATTATCCTTGACTCATGATAAAGTCATGTTCTATATTTCTTCCATAGTACCATGAATGTATCTTTATATGATCCCATGTTTATATTTTATTATTCCATATGTTTCATGCCTTTTTATATCATTATGTCAGGCCTTCTAAACCATGTGATAAAGCTTTATTCTTATGTTTTCCCCTTAATTAGATTTTTAGATCATCCCTTTATTCATGATATACCTAGGTTGTCCTATGAATATTTATGAGAACAATGGAATTTAGGGGATATTTATGAAGACTAAATAAATAAATGTTATATTTAGTTCCATGTTTTAAGTTTTATGTACCTAGTCTTCCAAGACACTAGACTTTACAATCCTTAGCTTGTAATATGATACTGTACTATAAATAAAATCACGTAAAGATATTTTTAAAAGGATAAGGTCATTATAGTTGGTATCATAGGATTATATATATAGAGTAATTTAGTAAGAACCTTAGGGATGTGACTAAGTATAAGAAAACATCCCTAAATTGTGGTAAGTATAGATTAATTGGTTTGTTAAGCAAATACATCCATTTCTAGATACGAACAAGTTGGTGTGGCTCTAGAACAAATATATATAGAGATAAAACCCAAAAACACCACTTTGAGCTGGACTCGAATGGGAACTGATGCACGACAAGGGGCCTTGATGCACTCCTAGTTGGACACTCCTGGGGATATGATTTGGTAAATTCATAAGATTAGTAAGAACCACTATTAATTGAGAAAAAAATATGATAAGAATATATATTATGAAACTTATCATCGATAACCTACATTAGAACCTAAGGAATCACAATTTAGGATATACGTTTCTTCTAAGATTTTATAGTTTTATGTTTAATGTTTTATTTTTATGCTTATTACCTAAGTAATCAAGCCCTCTAATTGTATGTTCCTTTTTCTTAGTTACTGGTAGGAAATAGAAGAACACATTCCAACAATCAATGTGACATGCTATGTGACTATTTCCTTAATGATATTCCTTATATGATGGGAATAAGTTCTAAAACATTCATAAAATTACTTCATCAGCTATAACAAGTTATGAATAAAAACTTGAATCATGTATAATTCCCTCCTCCTCTAAGGAAAGAAAAAGTTGTTGTCAAATCGTTCATTTGGAAAATGCCCCCTGTAGGGACCCGAAGCTTGAAATACATGGACATTACATTACTTCTGTGGAATACTTAATACATAACAAAAACATACACCCAAGGACAGTAATAATTTAGTGCCTTTGGAAACATGGAACATAATCTTATAATCATGGTGAATGATCTTCAACATCTCCCATAAAGATCTTCACCTTTTGTTTTCTTAACTAAAACATTTATTTATATCCTAGAGAAAAGAAAACATATAAATGGTGAGCTCAAATTCTATGTAATGGTATACATGGAGAAAATAAAACAAACCATATACATTTGAACTTAAAAAAAACATGAACATAAAGTTTAAACATCAAAATCTTGAGTTGTGAAATAAATCATGGAAGTATGTAAGGCATAGATCATAAACTAACACTAATCATTATAAAATAGCCTGGTAATAAAACATGTAATTGTGGAAAGCCATTAATCACATGATATTATTTCCATATTATCCAATGCATTACTGCTAAGACCATCATATTGGACAAAGTCCATTACTGAACCGGGTTTACTTGTCGTTCCAGCCCTTGATTACTGAACGAGATTTTACTTGTGTTTCCAGCCATGGCTATCTCATTAGATATAAATATTTACCCAATGCATTGAATTGAGATATAGTTCCCACCCATCTCATAATGAAACCATTCTTATGTGTTCCACAAAATCATAAATCATACATCATATCATAACCCATGTAATAAAAATCGGATTCTTAAACATCATGCCATCATCACATAATCTATATAAGACAAAAGGACTTTATAAAAATAATTCCATCATAACATAATCAAATAAATGTAATAATAGGGATTTAAAAAGAACCTTATATTATCTTATATGGAAAATAATTTTGATAAAACACTTAAACTCCATTCTGGAGGAAAATATCCTTTCTACTTCAAAACAAATTTCTTTCTCAATATGTCATACAATTTTAAACTAAAAAAAGTTAATTGAAAATAAACTTGAAAACATGTAAAGGAATCTTCATGGAAATAATGTTCTATGAAATCATTAAAATCCATTCGTGCCGTATAAGTTAAAAAAACATTCTCCTCGTACTTTTTTCCAGAAAAGTCAAAAAGTACATCATATGGTAATCGAAAGAAAGATTCCTTCCATTCATCATAGTAAAAGTCAAAAAGGGGTAGAAAATACTTTAAACAAACATTGAATAATAGTAAACATTTTATAAAAACATTTTTTGAAAACAATGGACATTGCTGATAAAAATAACCCCAGTAAATACTTACGAATAAATAATCTCAGAAAAGAACGAGATTGGAATAGTTATCCCTTACCTTAGGTCCGATATGATTTGTACATTTCTGAACCTCCTGTATAATAATTTAAATAATTTCATTGACTGATTCCAGAATCATATTCATTGATATTATATCATATATGGTTATATTATTATCTTTTTATTAGTAATATTTCATTGCTACTTGTTATTCGGGTGTTCATTGCTTTATGTTCTTAGGCATGTTCTGTATAATAAATTCTTATACCTATTTTTAGGTTATATATAAATAATTTACAGAATGGTATTAGTGTAATATATATCATATATATTCATTAAATTCATTTATATAATCATTATTCAATGACAACCATGTAGAACGAGTCACATCACATTGTGGAGACGGTCGGCCGTACGTACGCACGAGCGATGATATCATTCCCATGATTATGGAATTGTATTGAAGTTTATGGTGTATAATATTTCAGAATAAATATCACCTTACAATAATCATATATAGTTATTTATTCCATCCTTATACCCATCCAATTATGTTATTGATGAAATAAAATATTACATCACGGCGTAGAGACGGTAAGCCGTACGTACACACGCGTGGTGATTTAATTTTTTTCATAGAATGGATAGAAGATATAATATGGTTGTTTCATATTCATAATAACATATCAGTGTACAATTTATACTGGATTTATTACTTAATAATTAAACAACTCATATAGAGGAATTAGGAGAAGAAATAAGTCTGAAAGAATCGGTTAAGGATATTACCTCTTCTTTGACGCACCCCCTCTTAACCGCCTATTAAGGCACAAAATTTGGTCTTTGAAGAATACCAGAACATCTAGTAGGTTTTTAGGGAAGTGGATAAGTGAAATGGGCAGGTTTGTTATGAATTTTAAAGCTCAAAAATGGTGTGAAGTGTAGAGGGAGGAGGTGCCCTTTTATAAGGGAGGAGAGGGGCACCTTTGGAAACCAAAAAAAATATTAATTTATAATAAATTAAAACCCCACATAAAAACCTCCCAAAATGACTCAATTATAATATGAGATGATATAGTGTTGTAATATAAACAACCAATAAAATTTATACTTGTTTAATGTTTATTTTAAACCTTATCATTTTGATTTATCTTTATTTAATCTATTTAATTTTATTTGTGGTAATAATAATCTAAATTTTAAATTGTAATAAATACATAATTATATGTCATAAATTTTCCATAATTGGATACTTTATATACTTTTAGAACATATAATTTTTAATTTTTAAATTTTAAATATCTTTGTGATTTTTAAATAATTTAATAATATGTTATTTTTATAAAATACCAATAGTGTAAATTTTGACACTATTCATTTATTTGAATTTTAAAAAAATACACATAGAGAATATATCAAAAAATATATTTAATAGGTTCCTAAAATTTCATATTCATCAGGAAAATTCGTGGATCATATTAATTATTTCATATAATATTTATTTTAATATTTTTAAACCATTTATTTGATATTTCTATTAATAAAATAATTACTACAACATTTTTGTATAATTATTTAATATACTTATTTGTTGCATAAAAATTAAAAATAAAATACAATGATGAATATAAATCTAATATATTTCATACGAATAATTTCAGTTGAATTTATCTTCTTAAAAACCCAACTTTTAAAATGTTGTTTTTTTTAAATTATGATGGTGACAACGTTGACATCATTTCAAATAAAATAATATAAGTGTCATAATCTATTGTATAAGGCTCTAAATGGTCATAAATTCTACCTTTGGGTGATTATGGTTTATATTTACACGACCAGTAAGTTTTGGTCCGGTTTTCGGGCCTTTTATGGGTATTATTAGTTTAATTAATACTATATTATTGATTTTTCACTAAATAAATAATTTCTTCATCATTAATGTGTAAGCTATTAAGGTAATTATATATTTCTTAAATATTAAAAATAAATTACCATGATAAAGAAAAAAAAATTATATTTCAAATGATTATATATAACCAAATTTAAATTCTGTATAACCTTATATTAAAAATAATTTAATTATTAATGTTTGAGTGAGACATATTTCACTTTCATTTAAATAAAATAAATTAAAGTTATTAATAACATACAAGTGGGTTATAATAGATATAATTTCTACCATAGTATATTTTAGGTCGAAATATTATCATCCAATTATATTAATACAAGTGTTAGACTAATTTTATAATATTATTTTTACCCTTAATTACCTAATTTACCTTTAACTGTGGTAAATTAAATTTACCGTAGTTACTATTCAAAATGCCCAAAAAAAGTAGTCTATTAAAATTATTTGGACCTAATATTTCCAAATATAGAATCCATTTTTCCAAATTCAAAACATAAGAATTTTTATTAATTAATTGAAAATTAATCCTGTTGTCGAAAAAATTGGTTTTTATATAAAACATTGCAAAAGATTGAAATATTTTTACCTATGAATTCAATGTAAAATTAATGATAATGAAATAATTTATATTAAATGGTAAAAATATATTCTATTTATACTTTAAAACCATTCAATATTATAATTTAACCATATAAATTATCTTGATGAAAAATGATTTTTTAATTAAAATTTAGCGTATATTTACTATTCATCAAAATATGAATGTTATCAGAAAAATATAAAAACTTTATCCAATGTAAATATTTATATACTGATTCACAAGAAGAAGTTTATTTTGTAAAATTGAACATATAAACTTATTAAAAATTATATTTAAAATGGGTGCACCATCAAAAGGCGGCAAAACAGCATTTTTTGAAAAATAATTATTTTACACAAAAAAATTATTTTTTTCTCATACCATGATCTAGAAAATGTGTAAGATGAATGATAATTTTATAAAATTAAAAATGTGGTTAATACTATTTATAACGGCTAGTTTATAATAATATTATAACAATATATCGTTGTTTTGTGAAACTCGGTGTTGCATACAACACACACTATTGAGGAAGGTCTATCTTGTGTGCAACACAAGGCAAGAATAGTGTTTGCATGTAATAAAACATAATATGGTGTTGCGTATAGCACAAGTTAATTTTGGTGTAGCGTACAACACAAGACATCAATGAAATTAAAAATAATATTTCTCATAAAATCTCAGGGTGTTACACCCCCCATGTTTAGTGAATCTTCTGATCCACTCCCCACAGAACAGTGGATTAACTCCATTGAAAAGATATTCCTATCCTCCAATGCTTAGAAAGAATGGAAATTCATATTGGTGGTCTATCATTTTTATGGGGAAGTTAATTAGTGGTGGACACTGATCAAGAATACAATGTACCAAGAGGAAATTGATTCCATGGATTGGGAGGATTTCAAGAAAATGTTTTTAATAAATATTTTCCACAAACCCTCCATCTCAATATGGAAAGAGAGACCATCGAACATTAGTAGAAGGAGGATGATTCCATTGAGTCATATGAATAAAACTTCAAAAGTCTTGTAAGATATACCTCTATCTTTGTCATGAACACCAAAAGAAAGTTTGATCACTTATTTTGTGGAATAAAGATGATTCTACAAAAAGTGTTGGTGATTCGTGACTTCGATAGTTATGAAGAGATTGTCTGTTGTGATCTAAAGGTTGAAATGGATATTAATGGCTCTCAATGGTCTTGTGAGACCAGTGAAGAAAAGAGTAAAATGAAGTCTAATATGGGTCATTCGATAAATAAATCCTATTATGGAATGAATATTGAATATCTGACGTGTCAAAATTGTGCGAAGAAGAATCCAGGGAACTGTCTAAATAGAACTTGGAATTGCTTCAAATGTGGAAGAATGGGACATCTTTCTAAAAACTTCCAGAGATATATAAAGCATCCCACTAATGTGCAATAAGAAATAAAGGTTCAGATCAATGCTCAACCTATAGTGTATAGTTATAAATTTAAGAATCATGGGAATTATGTGAACAATTTCCCTAAGCCAAGGTTTGTTAGAGTAATTCAACAAAAACCTCCAAGGAAACAAGTAAAGGCTTATGTTATCACTACTGATAAGGTGGAGTCGGAAAATGATGTGGTGAAAAGTACACTAGTTATCCATTCAAGAATACAGAATGTACTATTTGATTCTGGTTCTACAAATTCTTTCATATCATTCATGTTTAGTCAAACTATTCAAACACCACCTCAAAATTTGGAGGTTGAGTTATCTATGAGAACAAAAAATGGGGAAATTATTACATCCAAAGTATATAACTCCTCCTCAGTTAATGATTGTGGACTGAACCTACCAATTTTTTTATCATACTTCCTTTATTGGAGTTCAATGTTATCTTGGGCATGGATTGACTATATTTATACAAATCCAACTTCAACTTTTGGAAAAGGGAGATCACTCTTAACATCCTAAAACATTCTCCAATTCTTTACAAGTGTAAGGAGGAAGATTAATCACCTTTAAGATCATTTTCTCATGTGTGGATATTACTTCCTTATGAGAAAGCATATCTAGATCAAATGATTAGATCAAATTATTGAGACAAATGATAGAATCATACTGGAAGATAAGCCCCTTGTAAGGGACTACACCGATGCATTTACCAAATAATTGCTAGGTCTTCCTCCTGATCTAGAGGTTGAGTTCTCAATTTAACTTATTCCTAGATCTCTGATTAAATTAAAGACACCTTATAGAATGGCCCTGTAGAGCTGGAAGAAATGAAGAAGCAGTTATAGGAGAATCTAGAGAAGGGTTTTATATGACTGAGTGCTTCACCATGGGGGTTCCAGTCCTCTTCATCAAGAAGAATGATGGATCAATGTGCCTCTACATTGATTATAATGAGATCAATAAAATCACGATAAATAACAAGTATCACTGGCCACATATAGGTGAATTCTTAGATCAGCTTTGTGGGTCCATTTATTTATCTAAGGTGGACCTTCGGTCATGATGTCACCAATTAAAGGTGAGTAAGAAAGATATTCCCGAGACTGACTTTCAAACCAGTTATAATAACTATGAGTTTATAGTGATGACCTTAGGTCTCACTAATGCTCCAGAAATACTCATGGATTTAATGAATATAGTCTTTAGGGATTACCTCGACAAATTTGTGGTGGTCTTTATCGATGATATTCTGATATAATCTAAGTGAAAGGAGAAAAATGAGAGGAATTTAAATACTATGCTGATGACTTTGTGAAGGAGGAAAATTTATGCAATGTAAATTAAATGAGAGTTCCTTATGGAGGAAGTATCATTCTTAGGGAATGCTATCACCATTAAATGGATATATGTGGACCCTTCCTAATGCCAACATCTGTAACAGAGATCTGAAAATTTATAGGTCTAGCCTGGTATTATTGACAATTTGTGAGGAACTTTTAATGATTTTCAAACCCAATGACAAAGCTGACACGAAAGGGGGTGAAGTTTTTCTGGACTCAAGAATGTGAGGAAATAATTAAGGTGCTCAAAAAGAGGCTTATCACTATGCCAATATACAAACTCTTGACAATTAGATAACTCATTATAGTGTATAATAATTCTTCAAATAAGGGATTAGGTTGTGTGATGATGCAAAATGATAAAGTGATAGCCTATGACTCAAGGAAACTAAAATCTATGAGAAAAATTATCCCATGCATGATCTAGAGTTGGAAAATGTGATCATTGCATCGAAAATATGATAGCATTATCTCTATGGGGAGAAGTATGAGATATATACTGATCACAAGAGTCTCAAATATATATATTCACACCAAAAGGGGTTAATATATTTTAGAGAAGATGGTTAGATATCATCACGGATTATGACAGCTCAATCCACTACCATCCTAGTAAGGCAAAGAAGGTGGAGGATTCTCTAAGTAGAAAGGATCCTGCATCTTTATCAATGATGAGAATTGAAAAGTATCCAATCTTAATATATTTTATGAGTATGGACATGTGAATCATTAAGGGAGGATCATCATCAATCCTTTATCAAATGATTTCTCAACCATCCCTCATAGAGAAAATAATGGATGCTCAAAGAAAAGATGTGGAAATTTTTTAAAGGGGGGAAGCTATTAGAAATGGGAAATCCCATGAGTTCAATATTGATGAGGAAGGAGTTGTAATATTTTGGTCATGGTTATGTATACCATCTGATCTAGAGATAAATAAGGATATTTTGAATGACGCGCATAGATAAACCTTCTCTATTCACCCAAGGAGAACAAAGATATATCGATATCTCTGAGAGAACTCTTGGTGGGATAATATGAAGTTGGATATTAATGAATATACATCAATGTACCTGGTATGTCAACAAGTGAAGGCTAAAAGATATATGTATAAGGGGATTATGAAACCACTACCCATACAAACATGGAAGTGGGAGAACATCACCATGGACTTTATCACTGTACTTCCAATGACATCCAGAGAAAACAATGCTATATGGGTCATTGTGGACTATATTACAAAGACAACTCACGTTATCACAATTCGAGAGAACTTATCATTGGATAAAATTTCACATATATATATATCATAGACGTGGTAATGATTCATGGATTACCACTATCTAATATATCCGATAGAGATATGATATTCACCTCAATGTTCTAGAAAAGTATCCAACATGCTCTAAGAACTGAACTAATATTCAATACGGTCTATAATCCTCAAAAATATGGTTAATTTGATTGAACTATTCACAAACTGGAAGATATTTTGAGAGCGTGTTCTATAGAATTCAATGGAGGGAGGGACAAACATCTTCCACTGGTCAAATTCTCTTACAACAATAGTTTACACTCTATTATCAAAATAACAACATATGAAGCCCTTTATGGGAAAAGGTGTATAACACTGGCATGATGGGATCAAGTCAATGAATGTAAGATACTAGGACCTTAAATGATTGAAGAAATGGTGGAGAAGGTGAAAACTATTCAGCAGCACGTTAAGGCATCCCAAAGTTGACATAAGAGTTATGCATACAATCATCGACGAGACCTTCAGTTCAATATTGGATACATGGTATTCCTCTGCATATCTCCATTGAATAAGTACATGAAGTTTGAGAAGAAAGGAAAGAAAAGTCCCAGGTACATCGACCCCTTTGAGATCCTTGATCGTGTTGGAGATGTGGCCTATCGACCAGAACTTCCACCTACCATGTCTAAAGTACATGATATCTTCCATGTATCTCTCTTAAGGAAGTACATACTAGGTCCTTCACATGTACTTTCTTTAGAGGTGGTACAATTATAGAATGGTCTTTATTTCGAGGAGAAACCAATAAAGATCTTGGATCTTAGAGATAAATTTATAGGCAAGAAGACTACTCACCTTGTCAAAGTACTATAGTGGAACCATAAGTACACAGACGTAACATGGGTACTAGAGGATTCAATGACGTAAAAGTACCCACACCTTTTTATAGATTAAAATATAAAACAAAATTTTGAGGGTGACATTTCATAAGAGGGAAATAATGTAACAACCCAAAGTTTAATCAATAGAAATTACCTTCTTATAATTAGGTCATATAGTATAATCACATGAAATCACAATACAATGAACTACTAAGTATCATGTGACCTTTAAACATAATATTATCACTTCTGTGATTTGAATTTTAAAAATCTGACATACACGGTTGCAATCAGTAAGATGTTTGGAGTCTAGTAAGACAAACCTAATATTTAGTGAATAGTAAATGACCCTTATGAATAGTAATGTTACCCTTATGAATAGTAATATGACCATTATGAATATTAAATCATCCAATTGAATAATTAACCTTACCAAGGAAAGTATAAATAAAATGTATCCATCTTATAGGCGATAATATGATATAATCACTGTGTTGGTATTTTTTGTGAGTCGTGTATATTTAATTACAATTTTATAATTATTTTAATAATTTAAAAGAAAATTTGTTTTGATAAAATGTATTCATAAATAAATATTTTGATAACTTATGATTATATGGTAATTTTAAGAGGCCTTAATTAATTTTTCAAGTGTTAGAAAAGCAGTTTTAATTTTAAAATTTGATTTTTTCAAGTAAATTATGATTTTAATGAAAAATTAAATTTTACATGTATAGAAAATTATTTTCATAAAATGGGATTCATTTTTAAATTCTACATTATTAAAAATAGTTGGGTGTATTTTTGGTATTTTTTTGAAATACTTGATATTTTTGTGAATAGTAAAATATTGTAATTTGTTGTATATATACATTATATGTTAAACAAACTATTTATTAAGTCATGGATCATGTAAGAACCTTGGGTTCAAAATCACATTAACATTTTAATGTTTTTTTCATAGTAATCAATACCATTGCATTTCTTGAGAAAAATAATAAAATAATGAATAAAATAACGAAAAAACCCTTCTCTCCTCTACTATATAAACCACCATCACCCCCTCTTCTCTTAACTCCTCTCAAGCCTTGTTCCTAATAAAAATTCTACTAAAATAACTTCCTAATCCCCTATCCCACATCCAACATCCCTTGGTGTCTTCAAAATAGAAAATCCACTCCCCTAAAGAGCTTCTCAAGAAAGATACATTCATGAGGTTAAAATCTATTTTAATTTATTTTATTTTCTTTGAAGTTCCATTATTTTATTTTTATTTCCTCACCTCCTTTCATAAAAAAATTTATGATAACTCCAATACCTTAAATTTAATATAATTTTTCTATGATAATGGAATAATTTATCATCATCTCTTCTTTCCCCTCCTTTTATACTAGAAATGAAAACACCATCTGAGATGTGTTAATTTCTCACATTCAAGGATGATGGGTTTTAAATGTATATTACTGTCTTCAATTCAAGTCATGAAACCATTTTTATGTTTGAACAAGAATATAATACATTTATTATGTCTAATTTAAGGTTTTGTATTTTTTTTAAACATGATATTAATTTATAAAGTATAATGTGTTTGGTGTAATAAAAACCCCGCCAATTAACCAAAACAGATATCATTAAAGTTTTATATATTGATTCATCCTCACTGGAAATAAAAAAATGAATTTTATAAACAATTAATCTACTTGATTATAAATAATAACATATATCTACCATTCTGGACAATCATTCTCATCTTACATGTTTATCCTTAAATGTATATAAGTAAAATGATCATGAAAACCAATGAAACAAACAATGTAATTGAACCTCTTAACCCCTCAAAAAGGTCATGAATGAACATAATAAGGTTATAATAAATAAATAAAATAAATAATAGTTTTTTGAAATATTAATTAACGAATATAATTTGTTTATCTTGGAAATTAAGATCAAGTGAAGGACACCATCATATTTAAGGTAAGGGATTTTACCCGAACCTCCATTATTCATTCAGGTTTTTCTATCTTTCTTTCTACCCAAATGAAGTTATCTTTTATTTTTTATGTACATATTACAGAATCTGGGTATATTATTCAAACCCATGTATAAATATCCATTAATCATTCTCTTTTGTGTATATAAATGTTTTTAAATGATTCCCTTCTTAATACTTCTTGATAAGCAAACCCATTTTAAGGGAACTTCTCGAATTATTACCCAACTTTATGTGCACTCTCTTATCTATTTTAAGATATAATTATTTTTTATAAAATAATACTTTCTATTATTAAAACCTTATTGGTTTACTTCTGGTTTTATATAAATTATTATTCCATTTTCTGTTTTAAATTCTCTTTAGTATTTTCCTTAAAACCGCACTAAATTGTTTTAATACTAAAATTTATTAAATACTAATATTACATGTTGTAACTTCAATTTGAAATAACATAACATTATATATCCCTATTTTACCTTATTAATTTCCATTTATTTTTTAATTCCTTTCTTTCATGGACACTTGTTTGATACACCCATTTATTAATCTTTATGACATGACCAAGATACCCATTTCTTTCCATGGGTACCCTTATGTTTATGTATGATTGATTATGTATGATTCTATATGTTTCATGAAAATTCATGAACATGTTATTATGGGTTTGAAAAAATAGTACTCCAATGCATTGGGTGATGTTGAGTCTCATGAGACATTATGTGCAATGGTCTTGGAGGTTAGCCTTGACTCGTGATACCATGTGCAACGGTCTTAGTGGTTATCCTTGACTTCTGCTCCTCTATGTGCAATGATCCTTGAATCATGCTACGGCTATGTTTTATGTTTCTTCTAAATTTCTATGAATCCATGTTTATAAGATCCCATGTTTATATGTTATGCTTACATATGTTCCATGTCTTTTTATATCATTATGTTAGGCCTTCTAACCCATGTGATAAAACGTTATTCTTATGTTTATTCCAATTTTGGTATTTTTAGATCATCCCTTTGATCATGTTATCCCCCGGTTATCCTATGAATATATATGAGAATAATGCAAGTTAGGGTATTATTATGAAAACTAAATAAATAAATATTATATTTAGTTCCATGTTTTAAGTTTTATGTTCCTAGTATTCCAAGACACTCGACTTTATCATCCTTGGATTATAATATGATACTTTACTATGCTTAAAATAATGTAATGATATGTGTAAAAGGATAGGTTCTCAATAAACTACATACAGATTGATTAATTCCATAAAAGGATACATAATTATTCCCAAATCTCCATTATTAGTCCTGACCACAAAATTCAACCAATTTCACATCGAGTCACCCATGTCCTCACTACATGATGTTAAACTACATGATTAAATTCCTTGCCTCACGAAACTAAAACGCAGAGTTCTCTAGAACTATGTAAAAATTTATTATCATTTTAATGAGATATATAGGGATATATAAACACTATATATTGGTCCAACCATAACATGATATAAAATTCCCCAGTCCCACTCCTTAATCACATTTTCATGGTGATAGAAACCCCCTATAGTACTTTTTTCTCACATAAAGAATAACTCACATGATCTTGAGAGTTTCATTAAGGTATTCCCCAAAAAAACAAGGCATATAATCTCATGACATGTTCATCATGGTCCTGAATGAAAGACCATAAAATTCACACTATGAGTCCTCACAGTATGACATTAAACTGTAGAATTTTTTTCTCTTGCATGATATAAAACTAGATATTCCTGTGAACCTCACCCAAGGGGACTACTATTGTTTGTGTTGTTCTATCACCACATATTCTATTCAAGAACTATGAGTGAGTTGATTCCTTACATCATATGATATATAGTGACACCCAGATCTTAAACCTGGGTCTAGTAATAAAAAAGAAACATAAAAATGTCCCCCTCTTTGCGTACAGACCAGACCTGTGCAGGGATCCTATAATTAATAAATACATGTGACATGATTGCTTTCATCGCAAGATGAATTGTGATACATGGAATTCCATTACTAGTCCCAACCACAACATTCACTTATCACATTGGGGAGCCTATATCCTCACCGCATGACATTAAACTACATAGTCTCTTAAGAACTATATGTTCCTTGATTACCATTATCACAGGATGCATAGTGATGCCTGAGTCTCCAATCTTGGGTCCAGCTACAATAATCAACTGAAAAAATTCCCCCCTCTATGTGTGGGTCAAAACTATGTAGAGATTTTCCCATCCAATAACTATGTGTGGATTGATTCCTACCATCACAAGATACATAGGGATTCATGAATCTCTAAACTTGGGTCCATCTACAACAGCCAATGAAAAGATGCACCCCCAAATTTAGAAGGGATGAGTCATACACGTTCATTTATCCTATTTAATAGTAAAATATGTGAAATTATTTATTATGAATGTAATATATCTTGAATAATTTTTCATGTCAGTTCCCACATCCTCACTTCATGATGTTAAACTATAAGGAATCAAATATGTTCTTACCACATGAATTTAAACTAAAAAGAAAAATGTCTTAGTCACCTGACATTAAAACTATACAAAATATACATCCCCACTACATGAACTTAAAATGCACAAGCCATCACCCATTATCATTACTTATCAAAGGACTAAAAGAGACTTACCCTGGACAACAAGAGTACATGGTGCTTACTCCATGTTTTAAACACCTCAATTTATAAATCAAACTTCATGTCTTGAGATCCTCAAGTTTCCAAAAACCAATCACGACCCTTATAAAGGAATAGATATCTCTCTACTTGACCATGTGATCGATGCATAAGGGATTTGACCTACCATCCTGAAATATCGATGCATAAGGGATTTGACCTACCAGCAAGAAATATTTTAACTTCGTAAGGACGTCTTTCTAATAATTATGAACCCTGATGTCATCATGGTGGAACACAGTACCTAAAAGTGCTCTAATCCATCCTTGGTATGATTTACCCATATCATTAATCATGAAATAAGAACCTCAATCTATGATTTACAACCTTTTTATCACTATCATAAAAGTATTTTGGAGTGTTATTGACCCTGGGTATCCTAATTTGGATATTTTGTAACATTCCCCTCAAAATATGTTCATGTGTTTCATGACCTTAAAATACCTAATTTTTTTTCAAAGATGTATGAACTTAGACTCCATCCTTTGATTCCCCAATTCACAAGACATTAAAATGATAGATATTGATACATAAAAACATGTCAGTTTGAAAACACTCAAAGGGTGGCCTGAGAAAAATTCAAGTCTTCACTCATTGAAATATTCATCTCCAATGTTTAGGAAAAAATTACGGCATAAATAAATGAGGCATAATGATCATATGGAATACTTTCTAGCCCTATTAAAATTCAATATATGCTTGCTAGATCCCCTAGTCTAGGAAAAAGTTAGAGTAATGAATTTTCATATCTTCTCACCATGAGAACATGTTCACTATGAGGTGACACAAATTTTAGGTTACTTGAACCCTTATTGAATATTATATTTTCCATAAATCACACATCACGATTTGAGTTCCTTGGGCTACACAAACCATTAATTTCCATTGGAATGGAAAAGTGATATCTCTGCTGACCATGCTATTGATGCATAAGTGCCCAGAACAAATAATAAGAGACATATTGGCTCTGTAAGAATGGATTTATGATCACTGTGAGCCCTAAAATCATCGTGTAGGATCCCAACACCCGAGGGAGTTGTAGGAAATTCCAGCTATGATTTCCCCATGCCATCCTCATTAACTCTACACTTTAGAAAATTATTTACAATCTTCATAACTAGAATATTTTAGCATATTTGGTATCCTTTATGTTATTTCACCATGTTTTTTACCCTTTCTCAAAGGATGAATGTGACACTCCATTACTATAAATTTTTGTGTCCTACACCTCATGATTATAAAACATAGTGAGTAGGGACCATGCTTCGGAATTTTAGAGATAAATAGCCCTATGGTTCTAGAACCCTTCCTAGATAGATTTCCATATATAGCCAACTTCATCTTCTGGATACTTGACTCCTCTATAATATTTCATATCCCATGGAAAAGGGCATGGAAATATCTATTTGATCATGATATCGATGCATAAGGGATTTTAACTAATAACTAGAGGAATCCCCTCCTTGTAGGAAAGAAAACCCAATACTTGTGATCCCTAGAAACACTGTGAAAGAACACAACACCTTAGGGTTTTATTGGTCATTCCTGGCATGTCTACCCCATCCCATACTCACAGAATCAAACATTTGTGTTATGACATACCCCATAAATATTTCGTGTCCCTTGGAGAAGAGTGGGAAAACCTTTGTTTTACCTTGATATAGATGTATAAGGGATTTCACCTATGAACTAGATGCATTTCCTCCTTGTGAGAAAGGAACTCCAATCTTTAGGATCCTCCAAAACACCACAGTGGAACTGAAAACTTTAGGGTGTCTTGGGTCATCCCTAGAATTTCTTCCCCATATTCTATATTCAACAATAAGAAGACCCAAGCTAAAATTCCCTTAAATAAAGTGACATAAGGTCCAAGATAAAATACCCTAAACTAAAGCAATAAAACGTCTGATCTAAAAGAACCTAAACTAAAGCGATATAAGGTTTTTGATAAAATAACCTAAAATAAAAAAATAAATGGTTTGAGCTAAAAGACCATAAATTAAAGCCCTCAAAGGTCCATGATAAAAGACCCAAAACTACAGAAATATAAGGTCTGAGCTAAAAACTCTAAAATACAGCAATATAAGGTCTCGGATGAAAGACCATAAATTAAATAAATAGAAGATCCTAGATAAAATACCCTAAACTACATCAATATATGGATGTAGCTAAAATACCCTAAACTAAAGTGATAGAATGCCCGATATCAAAGACCCTAAACTAAATAATCTCAACTATAGAACAAAAACGATTTATTTTGAAATAATGTAAAAGATAAAAATATTATGATGCCCACCATATGGACATAGAAAAAATCAAGCTACTCTAACCAAGTTTATTGAATTCATTAAAAGATAGAGAAATCTCCCTCTGTAACATATATTCTACCAAAATTATCCTTTTTTGAATCATGTAATATCAAGATAGCTAGAGATAATATGTGAATAAAGAATCTCATGTTGGTGGGAATTCATTAGAGTTTCATGAGAATAATCTGTTAGAATTTAATCTTTCATATCTAGGTATTCTAGTTTACATAGTAATATGCAAAGGATGAGTATCGTTGGTGATCCATGCAAGACCAGATCATCAAAATTTCAGGTAAATCACGAATGAAAGAAAAATCGACAACAACATACAAATTTTAGTAAATCCATTCATTGAAAGAATTAAAAAGGAGTAATCTCTGATTTTTACAGTATCTTTGAGAATTTCATCATAAAAAAATACATATAAATGATTAAACTACAATAATACTCGATCAGATGAGCTGGAAAATTCAGTAAGAGTCTGGAAAGATGTGTCAATTGAATGTTGAAGTACTGCTCACCCTGCTCCATCTACTTCCAACCCATGATGAAGGGAATCAATCAAATTTGAAAAATCCTGAAATATCTTCTGAATGTTTGATAGTGAGGATGATGACACAAAATTCTAAAATTTGAGTGATCCATGATCTTCTTATATCGCCATATCTTCATGGTTAAGGTATCCAATTAGGCTTTCAACTTAGATATATACTTGTGAATATGTTTCAGTGCCTCCAAAGCTTCCTTAATCAAGTTGGTAGAGAAATCCCCATCATCAAGGTTTTGAAGGTCCCTCCCACTGACATCCACTTCTTTTCATGTTAGGATGAAATGTACCATATTTTCATACAACTAATGATGGTCAAATCCTCCTATCCCAAAATCATGAAATGGATGATGAAGATGTTACTCTTGGTCACAAAATGTTCCCAAAGGATTATCAGTAATCAGGGTATGAATCTATTTTCAGATCATCCTACATTGTGTTTGAGTTTCTTTGGTCTCTATAGTGGGTTCGACAGAAGGAGGAACAATTAGATGAACTATTGAGGAAGTAGGGGAAGAATCCCCATATACTCCTCCCACAAAAGATTCATTTTATAATTCTTATTTAAAGGGATAATATTCCTTTAATTTTTTCCCCAAATTAATGGGATAATCATCATTATGATGAGAATGTTTCCTTGAAAGACTCACACAAGTCATGAATCAACACCATCGTTGCTACAGATAAGGGGACATTGAGCCAAATGGTTTGTCCACATGGCAGATCAGTTGATTCATCACACCAATAAGGTAGGATTCTAAAAAATCATGATCATAATGATGTGGTAGAAATATATGGGTTCCACTAGGTTGAGGATAATCTTAGTATTAGTATCCTCACATTCTAACATCAGCCAAAACTGGTGGAAGATCCTGGGATGTTTCTCTCCCTACACATCATCCAAAGGGATAGGGGATACCCATTGAATACAACCAAAATAGAGAGAAAACTGATAAGGGGAACACAAATCACAAATGATCATCTCATCCATCATGGTAGAAATAAACCCATCCCAAAGGGAGATCTTGTATGACCTTTTGTCAAGGGTTTCACCGCTATTATCAATAATTGTTCTGAATAGTGCAAGATAAGGCATAAAGTAAAAATGATAAGATAAGATTAGCATCTCAGTATCCTTGTTATTACCTTAATACATGGCCTCAATCATAGACATTTCTAGTAACCTAGGAAATTATAAGGCACCAGGGATCCCAGTGGTATTTTGGTATTTATTGCAGTGGAAATTCTCTCCTATCAAGTCGAATAAAAAATATAAAGGACTAATAATCCCATAAAGTATGTTTCCCTAATGGATGTGTCTTAAGAAAATTTAAAGGCATTCAAGATTCATAACCTCCAAATTGAGGTTTCATGCCTCTTCTATATGTGCTTCCATCACCAGTGTACTAAACCTAATTTTTGAGTGCACATCCCCAATCAAGAAATCCACAAGTTCAGGAACACGACCATAAATCCCACCAAATTAAGGCTTGGTGATATCTACAGCTTCACTCGGTATCCCTATAAAGTATGATCCCTAGATTCCAAAATTTCCCAATATGAATTGGAACTGTCACAAACCTACAGATAAGGGCACCTATGAGGGCACATAGCAGTCATCCAAGAATCAATGTGATAAAGGAAAATGTTGATCCAATATTTTAAAGGCAGGAGTGAGCACATAGTAAGATAATTTCTTAACTTTTCCTTCATGATGTTGAGCATGTCCCTCTCCAAACTAGAGTTTTCAAAGGATCATCCCAGACATCTATGGTTGGAAGGAACTCATCATACATCCCTCCAAGAGGGGGTATCCCACCTAATTGATAGATAAACCAGAGGTTGATTCATACATCCTAGTGGGATAGATGAACTGTGTATATTCTAGGGAACTAGTGAATAACCAATTCTCTAAGAATATATGACTATTGATAAAAAATTAATTAGGAAACACATACTATTTTGTAGACATGGACAACATATAACTAGATAGAAAACTCTAAGAATCTTTTCCTGACATAGAATGGCCATTCCCATTCATTAAAAAATTTTCCACTAGCCATCAAATACCATTTCATGCTTTGAACACTACCCAATTTGTTTAGATAAGAGAAAAATATGATCGAGTAGCTCTGAGTAATGGGTTGGTGGAAGAAATTGCAACCATCTAGGCCTTGAGGTGAGTTCACCAACATATAATAAAACCCCCAGGGCTATGCTATAACCATTAAAATATCCCCAAAAACTGTCATCTGATTGAAATCAAGAGAAGTTAACACCTAGAAAGATGGTAGGTTGAAGCCCAGATAAATAATGGAAACGTCATCTAGCATGACAAACCCATATAGAGGAAGCCAGTGTGGTAAAGGATAATTCTAGAGATCAAATGGGAGAAGCCTTTTAGAACATCATTTTTAGATCACAAAAGATCCCAAGGATAGATATTATGATCCCTAGAAATAATAACCCTATGGTTAGCTATGGTTGAGTAAGTATGATGAGAATTTAAATACATTTGCACAAAAAAATAAGTGTATATTAGACAAGTGAAAAGACCATTAAAAGAATGTGTAACTCTATAAACTTCATGCACATGGAATGAATCATCTAGGGTATTCATTATCACATAAAGGACTAATGAATATCCTATGCCATTAAGATCTCATGGACTAAATTAACCTACAAGAAATCGTTAAACCTCTCAACCAGTCATGAGACTAGTGATCACCCGACCTTAACATGGTCACACAATTCACGTAATAGTCGAGTGTTCATACAAAATAGCAAGAATATCATTCAAAACCTTCAAAGATATTCATATAGTACCATGTAAAAGGTTCATCCAATTACTAAATATAGATTCATAGTTTGCTAAATAAACACCTACGAAAAAAAATATCATGCGAAGTAGTGATCATGTAAAGGTATTGTGGATGGATCTCATGATCAGTTCTTGTGGGAGGACGACATAAAGAAGGAATATTGAAAGAGATATGAGGGCTGGGTAGCTATTAATTGAGCCTACATGTACTTCTTTATTTATAGGGACATATTTGGAATACCAAATTTCACATAGAAGACCAAACATCACCCAAGAAACCAATTTCCAATAACACAAAAGCTTCAGGTGGACATTTACTTTTCTCAAAAGAGAGCCCTTATCCTTGAAGACATAATTCCTAGGGGGGGTTTTTTCATTTCTTACAAATGATTATAAAAAAAACCACATGGGAATAAATACTTGAATATGGGCATTATTTTCATTACAAAGCAAAGGAAGAATAAGGTGTCAAAGAACTCATGGATTGCATGACCATCCAAACTACAAATGATCACATGACCTTCAAAAATTCACGAGAACAATACTTCATGGTGCATAAACTACTATAAGATCTCATTTAGACCCTTTGAAAATACCTAGTTTTTATTGTGAAGGTGTCCTAGACATTCATTGATCTTGCGATAGCTGTTAGATGAGGTTCCCTAGATCACACGACTTTTCAATCAGAGGACACATGAAAATCCATACAGAAATACTTGTAAAATAAGGGGTTAATATCCAAAAGATGGGAGCCTCTTTTAGTCATAAAAATTCATGTGATGCACCCCCACAGTTCTGAATACACTTCATATGTCTTGTCTATATGTCCTTCTAGTCATGCAAGAGCCCATTGGCATGTCACCCTCATCACGTGAAGGGCCTTAGATGTTTCCAAGTAGTCTTGCACTCCCCCTTCTACTCTAAATACAAACAGAAGTGTTTGTCCATGAAAATGATCACGCATCACCACAAAGACACTTTTTTGGTCACTTAGAACATCATTTATAGGGATATTAGTTTTCTTCAACAACACTCATAAAAACTCATGAGATCCCAACCCTTGTAATATAAAAAATAAATAAAAATGGAAATGATGGTGGATTCTTATAAGGGGTAGATACGATTATATTCTATGAATAGATTTATACACCATAGGATACCACCATTGATACAGAGAGTCCCCCATTGACAAGTCATCTTGATCTTGTAAAGACCACCTAGAAAGACAAATTTTCTTTATAGAATATCCTAGATAATTCATCTCTGATCACGCAGGAGCCTTTCAATAGGCATCCAGATCTCACAAAGGTCCCTAGATATGTTAGCCTGACATTGTGAAAACCTTTTGTAATGTCCAAATAATTAGGAAAATACCCCATTAATTATACAAATTCAATAAATGGGGCATTTATGAGATGGTCTTGCAGTCACTAAAAATCACATGACACCTATGACATGATTTGACAAAACACGTGACACCAAAAGCCCTCCACCGACTCCATCTTGCATTTTGACGATATACACCACATGAAGAGTCATATAATATGGGTGGTGAGGCCTATAAATCCCCAAACGCAACATGAAAACCATATTTGGATCCTTTCATTGCAGCACCCAGGCATTAGGGTATATTTTTTAAAGCATCCAATCTCGTGATTGCTGAGGTTTTCTACTAGGTAAAATCTGGGTGACAACCTAAGAGATACAAAAGTATGCATGGGTCTTCATGTGATTTCTTAAGATCACACGATGTACTTATGGGGGATTATGTGAAGTATATCCCACAAATCTACTGAATCATGAGAAACCTAAAACAAGATAACATTGAAAAAATATAAGGAACATATGCAATAAAAATAGGAATAAAGATAAATGATGGTATACTTACACAAATACATATTCAATGATCCTTTTGAAATTCACATGACTCATCCAAATCATGAGATCACTAATAAATTTCACACAAGTTATGTGATGTCTCTTAGACATACCATTTGGATCATGAGATGTCTTGCAGACATGTTAAGAAAGAAACACAGTTGTAATGTCTCAAAAACTATATGTATTTTTTAAAAAATTATATGGAATTATTTTGAGAGCAGATGCTTTGATGACACCTAATTTCGAGGCCGGGTGAGTCCAAAATAGAATTTTGAACTTTTTAAAGTTCATCTAAGTAAACATGAAAACATGTTTTTCTATCTTTTAAATCAGTGTTCAGATAAAAAATCCAAGGGAACCGTTGAACTCAGAATATCAGGATTCACCTAGAATGGACTTAACTTCGACAGGTTAGGGTCGACCAAAAATGTAAATTTTCCGAATTTTTGGAAAAAAATAAAATTACTTAAAACATTATTTTATTTGTTTTTTCCAACCTTTGTGCTGTAGCATGTTGGTTCTACGGTAAAGAAACAAAGTGGAGATGAGTCGCATTAAATGAAGCTCATTAATGGCTTGTCAACATGCTACATAACAACGCATTAACTGAAGTGTAACAGATATGTTGTTTCATAAATGAAACAGTGTAACGACATGAAAACGTAGCGTAATAGAAACAATGCGACGTATTTTATTTTAATAGGATAACGTGTTGGAGAAATCTGGATCAAGCTGTGGAATTTCTCAGAAAAACCTACGACAAGAGACCCTCTCCAATGATAAATGTCGAATGCTAGCGGATCACTAGAGATGTCAACGCACGTCGAAGAATGGGACCGAAGGGAGATAAATGTTGATGACATTGAATGGAACTTGAATCCTCACGAATGGATCGCTGAAACATTGAACACCTTTGAGTTTGGGGTTTGTTTTGTTTTATGTTTCCCCATTCTTCATTCTAAAATGGATGAACATAGATCAACCCACAAACTGGCTGATCTGCGGATCGTTCCTTGTGGGAGGGTATGTTTTTTTGGGATTTGTGTATCGAGATTGATTAAATTTTGATATAACTTCAATACTATATCCCTTGTTTCTAAACCTCGAATGTGGAGGGCGCGAGCCAACATGAACAAGGCCTTAGCCCCTCATCTTTGTGTGTTCTTCATGGATGAACTTTTGAAATGGTGGAAAAAGGATTCGAAGGCCTTAGAAAAGAATGCAGAACCTCATAGAGGCTAGAGGTGTAGATGTTGTGAAGAACCGACCACTAGAGTAGACCTGGTGGTCTGCGGCGGCGCGCCACAATGACGCTCCGGAGGGAGCGTCATGGCCAGCTCGGCCATGGTGAGGTAGCAGAGGCTACCAGCTGGGCTAACAGCTAGTGGAGGGACGTTGTCTGCAACTGTGGGTCATGGATTCTCGCGGAACACTATCCCCTGACCACGTGTGGATGACCCGACCAGCCGGATTGGCTGGCTGCCTGGCAGTGTGCCTCAGACGAGCTACATGTTCGGGTTAGTGGAGGAACATGTCCACCTATGGTGGACCGGGAAGGATAGCAGTCCAAACCTGGTCCATGTAGGATGGAACCACTTCCAGCAAGCTATACCCTTCCCATCGAGTCGGGTCAGATGAGACTGGGTCGCTGGGAAACACAATGAGATGGACCCCCGACCGAACCGGGATGGGTCCAGTGAGGCCCAATGGGCCTGCCCCACTGGCTAGGCCGGACCGAGCTGACCTAGACCCAAACAGTGTCAATTATTGTTAGTTGAACTAAATCGGGGCATGTGTCCCCCCCTCGACTGGGTTGGTCGGGTCGGTCCAACCAGGTCGGAACGGCCTAGATGCAACCAACCCCTGTTTACTAAAATGCCAATAACTTATAAATAGGGCATCCGATTGAAGAACCATTTTTAGCATTTGAACCCTTGTTATAAGGAGGTTCTTTTGGAATACTATAAAATGGATTTCATGAAAGTTGAAATATGATGAATGACTTGAGGATTGGTTCTACCGGAATCAAGGGCACTAGGCGCGAAAACCCTGTGGTTGTCTAAGACCCGAAGACTACTGACAAGCGACACTGTGTGGATCAACTACGATGGTCTAGTGGGAAGAATCTGTATGTGACCCTGCATTCCCATGGTAGGAATTTGCTCTGTGTGACCCGACATACCCACGGTACTCAATAGGAGGAGTACCTTAGTATGATAGACATGGTGGGAAGTAGCTCTGTGTGACCTGACATGCCCATGGTGGGGAGCAGCTCTGTGTGACCCAACATAACCAAGGTACTCATCATGAATGAGTACCAAAAGAGTCCATGTTTAAGGTGAAATAGCTCTATGTAACCCGACATGCCCATAATGGGGAGTGGCTCTGTGTGACCTGACATACCCATGATACTCATTGGGAAAGTGTACTCCATCAGCCCAAGGTGTTCAGTGATATGACTGATGGTATTACTTTCATTACTCTAGATTATACCCAGTGGGAGTTGACTTGATTCATGAACATGCTTCGTGATTATGCTTTGTGGTTTTTTTTTGGATTGCATTATGGTGTTTACTTGTTGGTTTGAGGTCTCTACTGAGTATTCTGTTACTCACCCTTGCACGGGCTTCACCTGCACGTGCTGTGTCCAATGAATATGACCAACGAATTGGTGGAGGACTTGGTGGCCCAGGACCAGGTGATACCTAGTGAGATCTGGTAGGCCATACATGGTTATATGGCTTCCAGTAGCTACTCAACACTTACCCATCAGGTGGGGTTTTCAACGAATGACTTTCAAATTTTTCCATGTACTTTCCTGTTTTCAATTAGTCTTTTGTTGTGTTTATATTAGAGATCATTTAACCTACAATTTTTACTTTTTCTCAGTGGTTTTTTAGTGGAATTAATTTTTACCTTTCCATCATTGGGACATGGTTGTGTGTGCATGCCTATAGGTACTCACGAAAATTCCTCCCACTTTCAAGTTGACGCCTTCAGCACTCGTCACCAACCCCTGGCCTTTGGGAGGCGGGATTGTGGGATTTCACGGCACAATCCCCATGGGATGGGTCATGAAAAAATGGTATCATAGGTGGTCAGTTTTACATTAAATACTGGGAGTCTATTGTTTTGTTTCTGGTCAATCGTGTTAAATGTTTCAAGTTCAACTTTAAAATTTGGGGAGTCCAGTGTTGGTGTAGTGGCCAACGTATCCATACATGAGGATCTTGAATTTTTATTTTCAACTCTATACATAAAAACATAGTTTTAATGCATCATATAGGAATTTAGTGTTTCCTTATGTTATTCTTGAATAAGAGTCATCTCATCAAGAATAATCTTTTGACAGTGGTCCATCTTGATCCATTTCAGGATGCCTCTATGTGGATGACCAACCAGGATTCTGATACATGGTCATGAGGACAACCCACCTAGTGATGAGGCCTCATTTTAGGGACCAGTTCTAGAGATGGACCCACCAGGTGGTGCACAAACGTTACCGCCACCCGTTGATCTACATTTACAACTAGTGTTACCAGTAGAGGATGCGTGCATTCTCAGCACCTTTCATGAGTTCCTGAGATAGAGGCCTCCCAGCTTCAGGGGAGAGATAGATCCTCTGGTCGTGAAGAACTGGCTGGAGGTGGTGACACGGGTCTTCTACTTAGTTAGGATTCCACTTTCCCATATGGAGATCTTAGCTACGATCCTTCTTCGAGTCTTGGTAGGGAGATGTTGGAGTTTGAAAATTCAAACTCATGATGAGAAACCCTCTCTTGGTCTTATTTAGAGAGGATTTTTTGGGAGGAGTTCTTCCCCGTGACCTTGCACTTAGTATGCATAGAGGAGCTGCTTCACCTAAAGCAGGGCAGCATGTTAGTGGATTATTACTCTGTGAGGTTTAAAAACCTCTCCCACTACTCTACAAACATGGTGTGTGACTTTTTCTTTAGGGCCCAAACCTTTGAGTAGAGACTCCGATGGGAGATCAGGGCGTCATTGATTTCTCTCAGCATCCCCATATGGGATGGAGTACTAGAGAGAGATCTAATAGTATAGATCTTCCTCCTAGAGTAGGAACTGACAATGGGAGATACCATCAGTCGATAGGTGGACGAGTCATCGGTGACGAGAAACCGACAGATGATGCATAGCTCCAAGTGGACCAGATCATCCAAACAATGACCCCATGACACAAGATCGGTGGTGTGAGGCCACTAAGGCATTGAGGCTCAGTAGTGGAACATGGTGTGGTACTCGTGTAGTGGGAAAGGACACATGAATCGTGACTACCCGACCTGCCGTAGAGATGATCAGTATCCGGTTAAGGGACATCCAAGTAAGAGGCAGATGTTCAAGCAAATAAATCTATAGGGCGGCAAACATGACTGGGGAGAAGGCCGAGCAGCAGGCAGTGGGTGACAGTTCAAGGTACTACCACCACCACCCCAAGTGATCCACCACGGGCTCAAGGAGCTTGTGCATAGGGGTGAGGTTAGCTTCAGGCAATGGAGACCTATGACCACAACAGTCCAGATATGATTATAGATATGATATGTGTCTTCTCCACATTAGCTGCAGTTCTTATTGACACAGGTTCCAATCAATTTTTCCTTTCCATGAACCTCATTTAAGGCTTGTAGATTTCAGTGGATCCATTGAATCAATCCTTATGATTAGAGACTCCTACGAGAGGGGATTCGATGATTACACACTAGTGTTAGCAGTATGAGATTACTCTAGGAGGTGAGAGCTTTAGCTGGGATCTCTTAGTAGAAACATTGAGGCCTTATGACATTATCTTGGGTATAGACTGGTTATCTATAGTATATTATCAGATCGAATGTATTAGATGAAATGTTTGGTGTGTTCATGAGGATGGAACTAGCTTTTCCTTCACCGATGAGAAGGAAACTTTTAAAGTACATGAAAGAATTTCTTAGAGGAGGGTGCATTCGATAACTAACTGATTGTTTATTCTCACCATTGGTATGGTGTATGAGAGGAGTCCAAAATTTTTTGTAGTGGTGGATGAGTATGAGGATGTCTTTATTGATGATGTTCCAAGACTACCTACTCGCAGGGCGGTAGACATTTGAATTGATCTGTACCCCGATACATCACTGACATCCACACCGGCATATCGAATGGCTTCTGCGGAGCTTCATGAATTGAGGGTATAGTTGGAGTACTTGTAGAAGAAGGGATTCATGAGACCTAGAGTTTCACTAGGGGCATCCCCAGTGTTGTTTTCCAAGAAGGAAGATGGGAGATTTAGGCTTTGCATGGACTTTAGACACCTGAACCAGGTGACTATGAAGAAAAAGTATCCATTTCGACGGATTGCTACCCTCTTCGATCAGCTTAAGAGAGTGAGGTGGTTCTTAAAGATATAATTTAGGTCAGGCTATCACCAACTTTGTGTACGGGATGAGGATGTACCAAAGACATCATTCTGATGCCAGTATATCCACTATGAGTTCTTATTAGCACCCTTCGGTGTGACCAATTCCCCAGTAGTGTTCATGGGACTCATGAATAGGATCTTCCAGCCTTACCTCGATCACTTCATGGTGGTATTCATTGATGAAATCTTAGGGTACCCAGTGTCATAAGGGGAGCACGCTACACACGTATGGATAGTCCTGGATACACTTCAAGAGCAACAAATTTATGGGAAGCTCTCGAAGCACCAGTTATGAATTTGGGAAGTCCACTTTCAGGGACACATCATATCAGAGGCTGGAGTAGTAGTGGATCCAGAGAATATAGAGGCAATACTTTCTTAAGAGACACTCAGGATAATGACTGAGGTGCGAAGCTTCTTAGGGTTTTATAGATACGACTAGAGGTTTGTGCCTGAATTTTCTAGAGTGGAAGCACCTTTAACGGTCTTGAAATGGAAGGGAAACCCCTTTGTGTGAACAGAGAAGTTTCAGAAGAGTTTCCAGAAGCTGAGGTCGATACAGACAAGTGTCCTTATCATGAGACTACCAGAGGGAGGAGTTGGGTATGTAGTTTTCTGCGATGCATCAGGGACCAGACATGGTTTTGTCTTAATGCAGGAGTAAAGAGTGATTGCCTATGGATCATCACAGTTGAGTAAGAATGAAAAAAACTATAATACACATGACTTGGATTTAGTATTAGTGGTCTTTTATTAGAATATTTGGTGGCACTTCTTGACGGGTGAATGTTTTACGGACTACTTCAACCACAAGAGTCTCTGGTATATATTCTCACAGGAGGACCCTCACTTGAGATAGTGGTGATGGATAGAGTTCTTCTAGGAATATGAATTTGTGATAGTCTATACTATTGGTAAGGGTAATGTGGTGGAAGATGAGCTCATCATGAGGTATTGTCTACAACTACAGAGTGAAGTGAAGGAGTAGTTATCCATGATGTAGATATCCTTCGTGGATGATGATGGAGCAGCCTACCTTCAGTCGATGATTGTCACTCCTCTATTCATACAACAAGTTAAGAAGGCATATCTTGTCGATGTTGACTGCGAGGCTCAATGTTCTTAGTTATCCTTAGGACATTCTCTATATGGATTTTTCTATAGGTGGGTAGAATGTCATCCTTTTTAGAGGATGCACTATAGTACCAGTGACGTTACAGGAGGACGTGTTGAGGGAGTTACATATATCCCCTTTGTTGGTATATCCTAGTGTGATGAAGATGTACCAGGACCTATAACATCATTATTGGTGGACAGGGATGAATAAAGCAGTGGAAGAGTATATTTTATGATGCCTCACTTGTTAAAAAGTGAAGGCTGAGCATCAGGTTCCACTAGGCTTAGCCCATCCACATGAGGTACTAGAGTGTAAATGGGATTGTATTTCTATGGACTTCATGATGGTGTTACCATGCACATCTAGGGTCCATGATTATATCTGGGTGATTGTTGACCGAGTCAGTAAGTCGGATCACTTACTACCAATCTAGAAGAAGGGATCGGTAGAGGTATTGGGACTCCTCTATATCCAAAAGATATTTCAGATTCATTGGGTGCCTTTGATGATCATCTCAGACCATGATGCACACTTTACATCCCGATAGTGTAAAAACTTTTAGGAGTCATTTGGGACTTAGTTGCGCTTGAGCACCACATTTCACCCTCATACAGATGGTTAGATGGATCAGACCATACAGACCTTGGAGGACATGCTTCATGCTTTCATCCTTGATTTTGGTCTCATTTGGGAGGACCACCTACCACTAGTGGAGTTTGAATAAAACAAAATCTATCAATACACCATTTTCATGACACCTTTTGAGGCCTTGTATGGGTGGCCATGTAGATCACCTCTATGCTGGACAGACCTAAGGGAGTCAGTACTAATAAGTCCGGAGTTGGTACGAGCTACTGCTAAGAAGATGCAGATCATCTAGAAGTAGATGAGGATTATACAGAGTAGGAAGAATTATTATGTGGATAGGAGACGAAGACCATTAGATTTCAAGGAGGGAGGCCATGTTTTTCTTCAGGTCTCACCCCGACAAGGATTGTAAATATTTGGCTGGGGTAGCAAGTTATCTCCAAGGTTCATCAAAAATTTCTTGGTTCTGAGCAGAGTTGGAATTTCACTTAGCTCTCCCCCCTTAGATGCACTGGGTGCACGATGATTTTTACATGTCACGTATGAGGAGGTATGTTCATGATCCATCGCATGTCATCAACTGGGGAGAGCTGGACATTGATGATGAGGTGACGTCTGTGGAATTCTCAGGGGAGATAGAGGATTGAAAGGAGCGGGTCCTTTGTGGGTGGTTGATTTCTCTAGTGTGCATTTGGTGGAAGCACAATACTCTCTAGGAGAGAACATGAGAGAGGGAGGCTCATATTCTTGTTCAGTACCCCCATTTGTTTGTTTAGACTTATTTTGGCTTAATAGGAAGTGAAGTCCAAAAATTTGGGAGTAATGTAATGTGTTAGAAATTATATGTAATATTTTTAAAGTATATGGAATTATTTTGATACCAGATGCTTTGAAAACACATGATTCTGGGGACCAGTGAGTCATAATAGAATTTTGAACCATTTTAAGTTCATCTAAGTAAGCGCGCGAGCAGGTTTTTCTAAATTTTAAATTGGTCCTGAGATAAAAAATCTGAGGGCACTATTGAACTGAGAATTTCGGTATTCTCCTAGAATAGACTTAACATTGACCTCAGAGGGTCAACCAAAAAAGTTAATTTTCAGAATTTTTGAAAAAAACAACTTAAAAAGTTATTTTATTTGTTTTTTACAACCATTGGGTGGTAGCACGAGGATGATGTAGTGTGGCGAAAAGGAGGCAATGAATCACATTAAATTAATATCATTAATGTCTCATAAACATGAAACATAATGATACATTAAATGAAGCATAAGAGATACACTGTTCTATAAATTAAACAGTGTAATGAGGTGACAACAAAGTGTAAAAAATATGATGTTACATGTTTTCTTTTAATAGGTTAGCGCATTGGAGAAATCAGGATCAAGTAGTGGAATTTCTCTGATGAACCTACAGTGAGAAACCCTCTCCAATGAAGAATGATGAATGTCGATGGATCACTAGTAATGTTAATGCACCTCGAAGAACGGGACCTGAGGGTGACGAATGCCAATGACATTGAATAGAACTTGAATCCCCAGGATTGATCACTTCATGACGAAAAAATTGTAGATAGGGGTTTGTTTTGTTTTAAGTTTCCCATTCTTCATAATAAAAATTATGAACTTAGATCGAACCTCGATTAGGTTGATCTGCATATCACTAGTTCTTGCAGGAGGGTGAATTTTTCTTGGGATTCGTGTCTTGGTATTGATTAAATTGTGATAGAACTTCCATTCTATATCCCTTGTTTCTAAGCCTCTAACGTGGAGGGAGCATGCCAACAAAAACAAGGCCCGAGCCCTTCTTCCTTGTACGTTCTTCGTGGTCAAACATTCAAAATGGAATCAAGAGAATTATGAGGCCTTAGAAGAGAAGGAGAAACCCCACAGAGTTTGGAGGTGAAGATAGGGAGAAGCACAAACCACCAGAGTGCACCTGGTGGTCTACAATAGCGGTCGCGGGTAGGCGGTGATGTGCCATGGTGACACGCTGGAGAGAGCATCGCGGCTGGATCGGGCCACGATGAAGTAGCAGGGGATGCTGGATGGGGAAAAGGCTAGTGGAGGGTTGCGGTTTCTTATGGAACACGGTTCCCTGATAGCGTGGGGTAGACCCAACTGGCCGCATGGCGGCGTGCCATGGATGCACTACGTGTTCGGGCTAGATGAGGAACTGGTCTGCCTATGGAAGACCAGGTAGGACAGTGTGCCAGAACCATGTCCATAAGGTCATAACTACACCCACAAGGTCAGACCCACACCCTTCAGGCTGGACCTACCCCATCGGGTTGGGCTAGATGAGACCAGGTTGCAAGGATAGCCAACGAGTTAGACCCCCTGGCCGAACCGGGCTAGGTCTAGCGAGGCCCAATGGGCTTGGCCCATTGGCCAGACCCAACTGGGCTGACCTAGACTCAAAACAGGTCGAGTCAGGTCAATTGATCTAAATTGAGGCATGTGGGGCCCCGAGGATGGGTTGGTCATTTCGGTCTGACCAGGTTAGACCGAGCCCAGACGCAACCGACCCCTGTTTTCTAAAACGCCAAATACTTACAAACTGGGTGTCTGATTGACAATCTGTTTATGACATTGGAACCCTCTCAATGAGACAGTTCTTTTGGCATACTCTAAAAATGATTTATTGGAAGTTCAAATTTGATGAATGGTTTAAGGATAGGTTCTCCCAGAATCAAGCGCACTACATGTAAAAACCCTACGGTTGGCTGAGACCTGAAGACTTCTCACAAGTGACCCTGTGTGAATCAGCTTCGATGGATAAGTGGGAATCAGATCTGTGTGACCCAACATGGCCATGGCCGGGAGTGGCTCTATATGACTCGACAGATTCATGGTACTCAATGGGAGGATTACCTCATTGTGATAGAAAAATTGGGAATCGACTCTCTGTGACCCGACATGACCACAGTGGGGAGGGACTCTGTGTGACCTATCGTACCCATGGAACTCATTAGGGATGAGTTCCACAATAGTAGAAGGTTAAGGAGAAGAAACTATATGTGACCCAGTAGACCCGCATTGGGGAGCAGCTCTGCGTGACCCATCATACCCACAGTACTCATTGGGATATAATACTCCAGCAGTCGAAGGTGTTCAATAATATGATTGACGGTCTTACTCTCCTTACACTAGATTATACCTGGTGTGAGATGTCTTGCTTTGTTACCATGATTAATGATCTTGCTTTATGGTTTGTTTTTGGATTGCTTTTTTGTCTTTCCTTGTTGGTTTGAGGTCCCTACTGAGTATTCTGTTACTCTCCCCTTCACGGGCTTCACCCAAACATGTTGGGTCTGGTGCAGATGACTGATGACTTGGTGGAGGACTTGGTGGCCTAGAACCAGGAAATTCCCAATGAGATCAGGCAGGCCGGACATGCTTCTATGGATTCTAGTTGATACTCTAAACATACCCATCAGATGGGGTTTTTAGACGACATATTTTAGAGTTTTCCTTGTACTTCCCTATTTTATGTTCGTCTTTTGTTGGGTTTGTATTCTGGCCCATTTGACTTACAAATTGTACTTTTTTTTCAGTGGTTGTTTTGTGCAATAATTATTTACCTTTCTATCTCTGGGATGTGTTTGTGTGTGCGTGTGTATAAGTACTCATTTAAATGCCTCCCAATTTCAGTTTCATGCCTTCGGCGCTAGTCTCCAACCCCTAACCTTTGGGAGGCGAGCTTGGGGATGTCACAGAACGAGCCATGGGGGAAGATTCGTGACAACAACACCCTCTGGGCATGTTACCCAAGTCTTGAAAATCCCTCCAGGATGTCCATAATGATCTTGAGATATCTTATAGACATGTAAACTAAGTTATGCGGTGACACCATTGTGTGTCATCTGGGCCTCACAAAGCTCTACGAGGACACCATCTAGATCTCATGGTACTCTTCAATCATGTATTATAGGTCTCAAAATTAAACCAGGACATGCCAATACAAATCATGTGATGTATTATAGACATTCCAACATAGATAATGAGGTATCCTCCAAAAACGTCATACAGATCATGCAAAACCCTTTGGAAAAGTCATCAGAGATCATGGAATTACCTCTAGTATAAGTCAGCCATGTCTCGTTATGTCCTCTGAGCATTTCATCTTTGATTATACGATTTTCTACAAACATCTCTGGCTAGGTATTGCGACATCCTCCATACATATCAACCTAGATCATGCCATTATCACTAGGACATGTAAGGAAGAAACTAGACATGTTGGGAAGACAAACAGATATGTCAGGAAGATAACCAGGATATATAAATAAAACAAACCAAGACATGATGGCCGTGTATAGTGAGTATATCAAAGAAATCACAGTATGTAATCCCTGATCAACTAAACTATGATGAATCTAATTATTTATAAAACCAATATATGTAGGACACCATCTTAAGAACTGAGCTCCATATTAAATATCCGAAGGGATTTCCTGGCACATGAATCCCATATCCATGAGTAGTGAGACTGATTACTTGAAATCCCTTATTTTTCACAGTGCGCATAACTCACACAATCTTATGGAGTTTCATTGATCATATCATTATCACAAGGAAACCATTTTTTTTAATCCATAATCAGTGGTATTATATTATATTACCCCAATAAAAGGGCTTATTCAGTGTTTAAGCCCTGATCAACTGAACTACGATGACTCTGATTCCTACCCTAAACAGGATACATACGATTCCTCTCTAAGGCCTGAGATCAAATGGGAATCTTCCTCAGTGTAAGTTCTGCCATGTTTCTAACATTCTAACAATCTAGAGCCAATATCTCCCATGTGATTACCATAATTCCTCATACACTAGTTTATTGAGAGACTAAGCTAAACTATGATGATTTTAAATTTTTTTCAGACTAAGGATACGCAAGATGCCCTCCCAAATGTTTGAGCTCTATGTGAACATCATAAGGGTTGTCTCAACACATAATTATCAAATCCATATGTAGTGAGACTGATTACTTACCATCCATTATTTCTCACACTAAGAAAATCTCACAAGGGATTAGGGAGTTTCAATGATCACATAATTTGCAACATGAATCTCTACTATTTAAAGAAACCTTAGTGTGAAAGCCCATATCTATGGAATGATATAATTTCCCCCATATAAAGGTATCAACATTGGGGAACGTCCCAAGGGAATTATAGAACTATGAGAACTATGATTCCTGATATAAACAAGATACGTAGGAAACCTCCTCGAGGATCGATCTCAAATATCTATTTCCCAAAAACCACCATCTTTATCATTTCTGTATGATGTAAAACTGCATGGGATTAATGAACTACAAGGGTTTTGATTCCTGTTAAAAAAAGGGTATATATGACACCTCATAATGTCCCAATCTCATACTCAACATATTAACCACCTCCCTGGAAAATAACAAACTCTAGAGTTCCCAGTTATATGACTTCAATATATAAGAAGGTGCTCACTAGGGGAAATGGATGAAGAACCTAAAATAAATACAGATGGATTTAGGAATAATATTCACCTTTTTCATATAAAAGGACTTAACCTATGATCATCTTGATAGGCTAACTAATCTCGTATCGGGATTAGAAAGAGATTATAGAATATATCTTAAATCTATAAGAGAGTCCCAAAGTAGGCAACAATTGTCACTCTTTTCTACCTCTATTCTAATGGTGATTTTAAATCCTATTATATATCTCAACCTTTATAGTAAGTCACATGATTGGAACATCACATTACAATAAAAAATTGATGGGTAATTATCATCTCAAATAATTACTAGAAAAACTATAGTGTAGTGTATGAAACTACAATGCGTTTTTAATTTAATAATTCTAACCATTTTAACTACATATATTACTATATTTGAAATTATTTATCAATGATCAAACACATTAATTTGTTTTATATGAATTAACCATTTTTAATAAGTTAGTTTGAAATGATAATCAATTTACACTTCCTCCAACTTGGTATTAAACCATGAAATTTGTCTTCATTATCTAGGAGTGTTTCCTATATATTCCATGATATACAATTTCATAACAAGGAATGGTGTTTTTCATAATAAAACTAGTTATTTCTATAAAAAACCCCATAGTACCATTATTTATACTATGTATATATTTCCAAAAAACATCAAAAACAATTTTTCAAATAAAAAAGCCATGACATGGTTTTATGAACACCTCGATACATTTGATTTTATTTCACTTAGAAAAAAATAAAATATAAAAATCTATTCATATATTATTTATCCTTGAAAAAATTCACTTGATGATTCTAAAAAAACTCCACTCCTTTAAAATAATTGAATACATCTATGCTTGAATGTAATTTATTTTTTAACATGAAAATATAACACAAATATTAGTAATCATATACATATCATATTCTCCAACAAATAATCCCCCTTTTACATCCAAAACATATCAGGGAATAATAGTATATACAAACATCTTCTTTATCATAATATCTACTGTAAATATTTATTCAAAAAATGTTCAAGTGTAATTTAAACAATGAATATATGCATTGGTCTTATATTTTATTGTACTTGATAGAGGAAAAATCATTACACAATCATCTGTTAGAGATTTTACTATAATATCAATTCTAAAAACTAAATCACAAAAGGAAAATTTATATTAAAATTGATTTTAACTTTATAGGGTCCAAATTTTTATTTTATAATTTTATTTTTTATATGGAGGTTGAAAATGTTCTAACTTTTTAAATTATAGAATTTAGTATAGTTTAAGAATATAATATTTATTTTGAAAATTTTAACTTAGTATAATAATTTTAAAAATAATTATAAATGAGATGATAAATCTAGGTTCCCCATCAAAATGTGTTTTTTCCAAAATAAAAAACATCTAAATTGAATGAAAATGTATTGATAAAAATAGGTTACCATAAAATGTGTCTAATTGTTTGTCTACTAATAAAAGCATAATTCATGAAAAAAATATATTTATTCAATTAATAATATAAGACAATAAAATTGTCACTATGAGTCTGAATATATTTTACCTTGATACATTAATAGGAATTATGACCAAAATTCTCATAATATTTAAGATTTAATTCAATTACGGGTCTAGGAGTGATAAAAAATATTATCCAGATTTGATTAAGTAGTAGAAAATTGTTAGAATTACAACAAAATAAAATTAAAATCATAACCCATATATTATGATTATAGAGGGAATAAAATGAAAAATGGTATATAACTAATTCCTAATGGTTTAATAGAAATGTAAAAGGGAGTGAAATGTAAATAAGTTAGTATTTTTTATCTATAAATTATTTTATAAGGATAAATTAATGATACATTTCTTCCATATAGATGATAGATAAATTCCATAAGTGGAGATATATAATTTTATCAAGAATTATCACATTTATTGAAGTAGTGTTTCATCATATATGATTTCTTAATCACGTATGCTTTGGAAAAGACTTTGATGATTCAAAGCCTAGGATTATTTTCTTGATCTAGAAATCATACATGTCACTCTTTTTTCTATTTACGTTGGGTTCCATTTTTTGTGTAATCCAAAAAAAATTATTCTTCTTATCTTTAATAGATTATGTATTTTTTACTAAAATTTGGAGAATTTTAACGTAATAGTATACAAAATAGAATAAATAATTATAATGAGATGTAGTTTACCATTTTATAAATGTTGTTTTATTTTATATTTTCTAACTTGATAATAAAATTTATTAAATAGTTTATAAATGTGGGAATTTATGGATTTCAAGTAACCAAATGGAAGACTAGGTAGTTAGTTGATAAAAATTAATGATGTATGTGAGTAAGATATGGAATGATTTGTTCTAATATATTATGAATTTTATACTGGCTTAAATTTTACTTATTTTTTAATTGATATTGAGTATAGATTATTTTTTAAAGGTTTCAAGAAAATTCACATTGTTGTTAAATAACCTAGTATTACCACTAGTAAATTTTAAAACAATATTAGAATAGGTGAGATCTGTGACTAGGTCACAATCACAAGGGGAGAAAAATGAATAAATAGAAAATATTATTGATCTATACTAAAGAATTAAATATCAATTATAAATAGTTTTAGTGAGATGATTCCCCCTTGATTGATTCCAAAACTAGACCTTAAAAAGTCACTAGGCCATTTGTTGATCAAGATATAGATATGGGTGTCATAACAGAAATCATCATTCAAGATTCATAACATAAGAATGTGGCATTATACACATGTGAAATAATAATCTTATGAACATAGATATTTGAAATCATAACTACACATAATATTGTGAGTATAGAAATAGAAAATTTTACTCATACATTAATATGTGAACATATAAAATTATAATAATGTCCATGCATAATATTATGAGAATAGTTAGAATCCATCAATCTCATGAATACAAATGTGAAAAAAATATCAATCATGTAATCACTTATAATATTTATATCATGATATATCTATATAACATTACCCAATAAAATGTAGGGATTTTAAAAAAATACTCATCATATAAAAAAATTAAAACTTATGTCTTCCACATTATCATGAACACATTCATCAATTCCTTATATAATTACTGATAGAAAATAAATGGAGTTCATAAAAATATCATAATCGAGTAATAATAATCCATCCAAAGAAAGAAAATGGATTAAATCATTATATCATATCCCTTTTTAAAGATAAAATTAAATAATAAATGTTTAAATAAATATAAAGTACATTTAAAATAGAATTTTAAATATTTATTTGAAAATAATAAAAATATCTTTTTTTAATTTGGTATCTTTAAAATATAAACTTTAGCGCATATTGAGAAAATTAATTTAATTTATAATAACCATGTGTAATTATAAAGAAATATTAAATTTAAATAATGGTCATGATGGTAAGAAAATATATTCATATTATAAAAATTGAACAAATATACATTTCACACTTTCGGTAAAAAGTCAAAAAGTAGACTATTCAAAAAATGAAAAGAAGACTCATTTTAAAACCTTGAAAATAAAGTCAAATATGATTTAAAATGAAATTAAATAATCATTTTATAATATAAAATATCATTCTTGAATTTTGTTTTAAAGAAAATTGAAATGGAATAAAATGTTTATTGACCAATGAAAGAATAAATTCAACTTTTCTTAAAACTTTTACGTTGATTGTTTAAAGTAACAAAGACATAAGAAATTGGTATAAAACTTGGAAATTACATAAATATATATATAAGAATAAAAAAAATAGGGTTTAAAGTACAATGATAAAATAATCTACCTTAATGTAAACTTAAAATAAAAAATCCCAAAAAGAAATGTGATTCTAACATAAATCTCTTATAACTTCAGTAATCATTGAATTAAAATATCCTAAAACATAGATCCATAGATTAATTTTTAAATCCATATAATTTTTCTAAAATGAATCATATAATACATTAATGGAAAGTATATAAAGAATAAAAATCCTAAAATTGGTGAATAAGGAATATTTCTCACAAAAATTAAACAGAGATGACAAACCCTTACCTCAAGTCAAGTATTGTTTTTATTAATAATTCTTCATTAAAATCATTATTTGGGTGAAACTTGGTTTGTTCTTCCATGAATGTTTTAGTTAAAAGGTTAAGTAACTTGAACCTTGGTCATATTTTAATATTCCTAAAAATAAAAATAATTTCATAATAATCAGATTTATTCATTATGTTCACTTTTACAATAATCTATATAGGGTGGTGATGAAAAATAAATTACATCACTTCATGGAGATGGTCATCCATATTTACGCATGAGTGATGTTTACAATTTTGGATGGATGGAATGTAAGAAAACTAAATAATAAGTCACCATTATAGAATAATAATTATATCATAAACATCATATATATTAATTAAATCTATTCTTATTTCCATCCATGTAGAGTAGAAATGAAAAACAAATGACATTGCACTGTGAAGGTGGTAGTCCACTCATTCTCCCGAACCGCATTATCATTTTCCTATATATGTAAAGTTAAGAAGGAATATAAAATAAAATAATTATAGAATTATAAATATTTCATATATATCATATATAAAAATTAAATCCACTGTAATAATCATCCATGAAATCCAGCCATGGAAAATGAAACACATCGCATCGGGGATATGAATGTCTGTACATATACAAAAGCAATGCTTTCATTTCCCATATAGATGGAAATAAAGGGGAAAATAGTTTCTCATAATCATAATAAAATATTTTTTATTTTAGATATTAGATTAATTATTTTCGGAAATATACAATAGATTTAGAGGAATTATAAGAATAAATAAACTTTGAAAGAGCAGTGTATGACGATAACCTTCCTTTTGTGAGACCTCCTTTGACATACACTTCAATACCTCATAGGTTTGTATTAAAAGAATAAAAAAATGAAAAAATAATTGAGGGGATATTGGAATATTTTTGGGTAGTTATTGGCCATGATTGATGGGTAAATTTTTATGAATAATGTAGGAGAAGAGGATCCCTTTTATAAGTGAGGGGAGGGACACACATGGAATTAATTAAAAAAATTTAAATAATATGAAGTCATTTTTTATGAAAGTGGAACCAAATGGAAAAAATATACAATATAAGATATTTTAATATAAAAATACCTTCAACCATTAAAATTGAGATAGTTTTAATTATAATTTAATTCTTATCTTTTTGTTTAACCCCCTCATTAGCCCTTTTTAACTTTAGTCACGATAACAACTTCTTCAATTTTAATGGTTATTAATTTACTTATATGTTGTAAAGTAACTCACAAATTCTAAGTGGGTGAAATTTTATACCATTTCCCATTAAAATTATCATCTTTCATGTTTTTTTAAATCATTTAGTAAAATGTTTTTTGAAATAAAATATCTTTAAAGTCATATTTAGGACTATTCACAACATATGACTTTAAAGACATCATGATAAGAAGGTATTTAAAATATAAATTATTCACCATAAATTATACATTTTTATTAAAAATAAATTTTATGTAACACTATAATTCATCAAAAAAAATTACCTTTAATTTTTATAAGGCCTTTTACTTTGATTTTTTATTGGTTATAGAAGAAATGTGTCAGCGTTGCGTAAGAATTTAATTATACCATAAAAAACTAAAATTAAAATAACATAAACAAATAAATTATTTATATTTAAAATAATAATTTAAATTTATTTATAAAACCTTTTTATCCTAACTAAATAAATATTAAAAATTGAAAACAAGTGAGTGACATTTTTTTAATTATTCTTTAATTAAAATAATATAAATGTTATAATCAAAATAAAGTAGAAATAAATTTAAAAAGTATCAAATACTTGATTTTTATAGTTAAAATATATTCAAATAATAAAATAAATTCAACTTTTAGGGATATGTGTAGGCCTTATCTTATAGTTGTATCTATAATTTACCCAGTTTACCCTAGCCGTGGTGAGATTTTTTTTACAAAAGTCACTATTTATAATGAAAAAAAGTAAAAGTGAAATATTTTCTAAATTTTATCCTCTTTCCAAAATAATGAATCTATTTTTAAATATTCAATTCCTATAAGTGGTATAAATAAATCTTTATATAAATTCATATAATGAAAACAAAAGAAAGTATTTAGAAAAAATGTGTTCTATGCATAAAAATGAGCTTATACCAAACAAAAATATGCTAATAATTACTTTGTAATTAATTGTAATTTTTCCAATTAATGTAGAATTATTTTTATTTATGACCAAATTCCAATTACAGTGATAATTTTAAATCAATTTATTAAAAAAATGAAATGAAAGTTTTACAAAAATCGGTATTTTTCCACTATTTAATCAAATTTATTCTTTTCATAAAATATCAAAAATGTAAACCTATGAAAATTTTGACATGATGATTTCAAAAATGAGGTTTATTTAATGAAATAAATTTTTTTAAAATTGGAAATAATTAATTAATATATCCAAATAAAAAATGTAGTAAAAACAATTTTTAAAGATCATGTATTTTTGAAATATAAATTGAATTTATTGTAAATTGTGTGCTAATTTATTAATAATTAATAAATCAATATGAGTTATTGAGATATATATATATATATATATTTCATAATTTTTTTACTCTTATTAATAGTCACCAATCCAATTAATATTATATAATATAACTTTATTTTTTAAATTTGGGGTTTTCATGTTAATACATCAAATTATCAATTATAAATATATTGTAAAATATAATATTTTTATATTATCCCCTTGTTAATGAAATTAAAAACTATCAATTTTTATCTCCTATTTATTGAAAGTGAGTTTAAAACATTTTCAGAATAAATTCCAAGGATTGAAAGATAAATATACATAATTTGTAGGAAATAAATTTTAATCTATATCAATCACATTTCATTTTTAAAAAGGTACTAAAGGTCTATTTTAATACTAAGAAATTTATAATATCCAAATTATTTCTGAGTCCATGTATATATTATAAAACATATAATTATGAATAAGTTTCAAAAAATAATACCCAAAGAGCTAAACAATATTTTCCACACAGGACTCAATAGATTTATCTTACTCTTTCTTGAGTTTTAGTAATTGTTTTAGCATTGATATAAAGAATGTGAGAAATATACTTACTTGATTTCTTCCAAAAAATTTAGCCTTTTATTTTTGTTTTGAGAATTGTTCCACCTCTTCTTAATGATAAATAACCATGATGAATATTTCATTCATGAAGCACTAAAATTAACTTTTAATGGATCTTAAGACCCATAAAGAAATTAAAAGTTATCACTCCTACTTTTAGATATTTACCAAAACTAAAATGATTTATACAAAGAAATATAATACTTAAAATGAATAAGCATTCAAATGAATAAATAATAAATTATTCTTCAAAACCCTAATAATGACACCCAAAGTACACCATAGCTCATTCCATAATTAACTAACCAAAAAATCATCAAAATATTCCCAATTAGATTCAAATCCCAAAAATTAAAAATATTTGATCATGTATTTTTCTCATATCAATATAATATTTATCCTAAAAAAATATTAATCCCTAAAATAGCCATATACAAAAAACATATATTGTCTAATAATATAATGTCTAAAATACAATATTTATTTCCCAAAATAACCTCCATCATTATTAAGTCACAAAAAAACCGTATATGCTTCTAAAAGAATACTAAATCATTATTTCTAAAATTAATTTTTATACTAGGATTAATTTTAAATTCCAATGAATCATATAGTTTTCTAAATAGAGTGAAATTATTAAAAAATAACCTTAACCACTAAGTCACTAAATAATTTTTCAATACCATTTATTCCCAAAATATGATAACCCATTTTTTCTATTAACTACAATTACCTCATAATTAAATAGTTTATTAACATTAAATATTATGTGTTTCATTCACCTTATATTCCAAAAAAAATTCTTCCTGAATAACTTTACACTAAATCACAAGTTAAACATGAGGGTAACATATATCTCAATATCTATTAAAACACTAGAAACATCTCTTAAAATATCAATAGTCACCATAAAATCCCATAACATAAAACCTCAAAAATTTATCTATTCATTAAAACTAATTATTATACTTAAAATTATTAACCCATAATGGTATCCTTAACACTTAAATTATCCTTATATGATAACTTATTAATAACTAAAGTTATCTAAACCTTGTTTTGATATGAATTGATATAGCTCAAGACCCGTACACTGGGATCCGCTGTTAAAAATATAATGTTTACATACTAGATGTGAAACCAACTGAAACAGCCCCATTTTAACCATTAATATCAATAATATAAATAACCAACATTGAGTTTCATACATACCCACGATATTTTATGTTTAGAGTATTATATAATTAGGGAAAACCATTTAGATAACACAACACATGTATTTATCCTCACATGGGAATTTTTTTATTATACACATATTTTTTTATTCCCTAAGAATACATCAATATCTACCACAAAAATTATCCACACAATATTCCATTATTGAAATATTATAAATATAGTCATTATTTATAACCTAGAGACATGTAAACATAAGAAATGGTGATATCGGATGGTTAGTATGGGTAAACATGGAAAAGATCAATCATAAGTGAGAATAATATCTACATTATTTTATGATAACACAATCAAGTTAATTTTATTAAAAAATATTCATACCCAAAAAATATTGGATTATAAACCCAAAAATCATATCAGATAAGAAATAACAATAAATCCGAGTGTCGATGTTGAAATCCTTATCTAAGAGTCATAAAATAGGCATGTTGCATCACATGAATAGTAAATCATAATCCTATGGCCATAGATATTACCAATCATGTCCATGTATAATCTTGTGAGAATATCTACAAGTAACCACTCTCATGCATAAAAATGTGAACATAGTTATTGAAAATCACGAGAACACCCAATCTTATGAGTATAAATATAAGAAATCCTAATCACACGTAAAAAATTTATAATATGTATTCATAATCATGTCTACACTTATCATAATTATCACATGATATATATATCTCACAACCCATTACATTCCTTTAATGTACCCACCCATCACATAATGAAAACTATACATATGTGTGAAAAAAGTTCATAAAAACATTGATCAAATCCTTATAGTATAACCCATGGAAAATAAATGGGTTTCATAAATATTTCATTTTAAAATAATAATAAGCCTCTTATAGAAACAACATGAATGATATCATTACATTATATCCCCAATTAATTATAAAAATCCTTAAATGATATTGACATATAATGAAAATACCTTTATAAGTGCATTTAAAAATTTCTTTGAAAACAAGGAAAATATATTTTTCCTTCAGTTTCAATAAAAATAAAAATTTATTGAATATTTATAAATATTTTATTATTTAAAAGAACCATGGAAACCTATAAATTAAAATTAAATGAAAATAATGTTCATGATAGTGAGAAAATTTGTTCGTATAGAAAATACTAAAAAATGATTCCTTTTACACTTTTGGTAAAAAGACCAAAAGTACATTGTTTTCAAAAAAAATTCTTTTCAAACATTGTAAAGAAAGTCAATATGGTTGAAAGTAACTTTAAATAATATTTTATCGTATAAAATAAAATTATTGAAATTATATTAAGGAACAAGGACATGGAATAAAAACTTTATTAACCAAAGTGTAAATAAAGTTGAATTTTTTTTAAAACATTTTATCGATCAGTTTATGAACCAAATAGAGGAAAGATTTTAGGAATACATAGAAAACCCAAAAATAACTACATTAGAAGAAAATATTTGGGGGGTTTAAATGATAAGGAGTAAATAATCTTCTTAGAAGAAAATTTTACATAAAAAATCCTAAAAATAAATGAGATTGTATCATAAATAACTTATACATTTTGGTAATCATAGAATTTAAATATCATAAAAAACGAACCATATATGGTTTTATAAATATATATAATTTTAATGAAAATAAAAATATAAGTCATTCAAGGGAAGTATATACACCATCGAAAATAGAAATATGGTTATTTTGGAAAATGTCTCACCGAAATAAATGTTAGATGATAAACCATTACTTCAAGTAATTTTTTTAATATACTTTCAAAAATTATTTATAATTAATATATATTAATTATAAAACCATTCCATTACCATATTAATATATATATATATATATTACTATAAATCATTCTATTATAATTTATAATTTTTCTTTTTGGATTTTATTTATTAAAATCATTATTCAGGTGAAAACTGGTCTGTTTTCCAAGGATGTTTTAATTTAATGGTTATGTTCCATGTGCTTTGCTAAAGGTTTAATAATATATAGAATTATAATCAAGTTATAATAACCACATTTATTCATTATATACTCTTTTATAATCATATATATATATATTATTGATGAAAAATGAGTTACATCACTTCATAAATATGGCAGTTCATATGTATGCATGAGTGATATTTCCACTTTTTTATGGATGGATCAAAAGAAAAGATAAATAATAATTCTCCAAACTTGATGTAAAAAAATTATTTCATTTTTAATTCCTTTAGACTAATCTCCCACTTCAAAATATATGATATTAGTGTAGATTAGTGACTTGGGGATGAACCTTTAGTTATAAAAAAGGAATAGGTATTTCTAGCATCGATAGTTTCCATAGTTTATAGTAATATGAGGTTGTTTATGAGAATTATTTTTTTATTATGGATAATGAAATAATTCCCAAGGTATAGAATTGTTTCTTCTAATCTATGGATTAGTAAGATAATGATTTCCTTTAGATCCTCTTAGGGGTTTTTTTGGATGGTTGTTAAGCCATTTGGAGTATTGGCGTGCTCTACCAAATTAATATGGATCCTTTTCCCTTATGTTTTGTAATACCCTATGTCTAGAAAATTATATTCATAGAAGTTTAATGGTGAATAATATCCATAGAGTGTCCATACTTGACCATTGAAGAAGTATTTAAGGCACTATTGATACAAAGAGGGCACCACCGCATTCAGTTGGAGATAGGGCCCTTTGAGTAAGGCATTATAGATAGTGTCATATGAGACAACCCTGAACATGGTGTTTTATACCAGGTCACCAAAATTGGTCCCCAACTAAATATTTCCTCATGGATTCTACTCACTCTTGTTATAGCCCTATATTTTAATATTAGATGGGGTCAAATAATCCTCAATGATACTATCTATATGAAGTGTCTAAGTTGGTACAAAACTGATACAAAATCTTGTTCTAATAGGCACCAATATATTTCCATGCAATTTAAATGACCTAATATATAGAGCAGGAATATGTTCCCCAGAATGATGGATCCCACATCCTAATCATAGGAGGTTATGACTACATGGAAGTCTTACTACTCAACTTCTTTTATGTGGTAAGCTTCAATAGCAGGTACCTTAGTTTTAAACTACAGAGTAATATTCAGGGAATGGATGAGGGATTCAAGTAACTCATTTAATAGAAATATTACCTCAAGTATTGATCATTAATTTAGTATTATAGCATGGTGCTTTAGCACATTATATTTCCAAGAAAGGGGATGTTCTTACCTTATAAAGGACACTCTTTGAAAGGAATCATGGTATGTGAGGTTATCCATGGTGTGGTCCACTAACCCAATGGTTCCAGTCTTGTGTTATTTGTGTTACAATATTAGTTAGATGGTTGAAGATGAGAACATAGAATTTTTTATATGAAATAGATTTTTGTGGCTCATCCATATGGTTTGCTAACCTAATAGTTCATGTGGGTATACCTATGTATGTGCCTTATAAGGACCACACTTTCTATGATCTATGTAATTACTATTGTTTAGTATTAGTAACATGAACTATATTTTACATAGAACCACCTAAAGAATTATTCTTACTAGTTTGGATTCTATGATTTTCTTAATACCATTGACAAAAGGTCATCGATGGATCCATGTCACACATTTGACCATTGAGTTTTACATGAATATCCACCAGCCAAATGTAATTGATTGAAACATATTTATGTTCTTAGTTAATAGAGTTTTTCAAGATCAGATACACTCCATATAACTCTACCAATTCAAGAGGCATTTAATTACAAAGAGTGAAAAAGGGTTTTGGAACTGGTTTTGGATCTTTATTTCTTTTAAGCTATTGGAATTTGTTCTTCCTAGACCTGGAAGGCTGCGATGTTGAGGGGGTAATTAAAGAAGTTTCAGTGACTATAAGAGGTTCTAAATAGTTCAAACAAGGTTGAAATTTTTTTGGGAGCAAGTGAATGAATTTCAAGCTATCAAATCATTGAAATTTTGTCTTCCCCAACGAGATACCTACTTATATTTACTATAATTTTTATTATCACCATCTTGGGTGGCAGAGACACATGTCACATACACTAGGGGATCACCTAAATCCACCATTCCATGATCTAAGTGGTCTTGAAGCCTATAATTTAATAAAATTAATCTTTGATATTGTTCCTAAGGATCCTAATATAGGTAATGTGTTTGGAAAGGTTTGTTAACCCATCCTATTATTGCCTTTTTTTAAAATAAAATTTAACATGTTCTTCTCCATGGAATATAGAATGAATCCTTGGACATGATCATCCATGAAGAATTATTCCTTATTATTTCATTCTATGAAGGGAACACTGGGTGCTTGGCCCCAACATGTTCCTTGGGAAACATATTCTTATTGAGGTCGTCCTTGAAGAGACCTTTTCTTCAGGGGATCCTGAAGTTTACTGGATGAGGGGCCTATGTTTGAATAGCCAGAGTAATCTCTTTTCTCAAATGTTTTTTCATTGGGGATGAATTATGTAATGGAAATGATCACTGTTTGGTCTATAATATGGATTATTTTGGGGGATAATATCTTTAAGTAATTCTGTAAATTCAATTGTGTACTTTAGGGAGATGAGGGTAGGGACCAACTCATTTAGAACACTCACCACACACATCCCCAATAACTCTTCTCGAGGAAGTTTTACATCGATGGAATATTTGAGTCTATTATATCATGAGATGAAGTTAGTGAAATGATAATTATACTTCTACTTGATTTTTTAGTGGTCAGTGATGATTTTTATGTGTAATATGGAGCTAAATTGGTAGAGGAACTACATGAGTATATCCTTACGGCTGGTGATGAGCCTCTGGAACAACTATCTATATAATAAATTTTCAATACCTTCTATAGAATGGAATTTTTTTGAGGATTATGGCCAAAAACTGTTATGGATTTCCCAATATCAATACACACTGGGAGGCATTGTAGGCCATATGTTGCTCTGGATCACATGTACCATTGAAAAAGGTTATGTTTGTGTTACCAAAACATAGGTGTAGAAGAGTGTGGTCCACCCAATCCAAATAATTCTCCATTTAAGTTTTTAATGAAGCCCTTTTGTCTATATCATCTTAAGATGAGTGAAAAGAGAACTTATAACATCATTTGGGGGAGGGTTATCATGAATCATTCCCCTGATTGGACTGCTAGCTCATGATGTGAAATTAAAATGTTCCAGATATGGGAATACATTCTTATTGATTAGGTAATGACCTATATGGAGGACCCTAATATGTCTCATTTGGGGGAATCCACCATCCTCCATCCAAATTATAAAAACAGGGTCATCCGAATCAACCCTAGATGACTAACTGAGGATAATATTTTTTATCAAGATTCCATTAGGGGAGTGATGGGGTTCTCACAAAAATTTTATTGTTCTAGGATACATTTTCAAAGAATATTGGTAGTGAGCCTCCTATAGTTTTCATTCTACTAGATAAAAGTTTCCTTTATCGTGTTGTCTTCATCTTTATGTATGGTCTCTGATAAACTATTGATTTCAGTTATTTTTTCCATTTTCATGAAAAATCACCTCAGTAAGACTTCCAAGACCCAAGATATATCTTTATTGAAGAGTATGGGGTCCTATTTGAAGGACTAACTAATTTTTAGGAACCTCATAGGGTGGGTCTTATTCCACATACTCCCCTCCACATGAATCAGGTTCCTGGTTATCTAAGGTTTTACCATGATGAAATTCAAAGTGACTATGGTTGGAGAGGGACTTTCATCATCGACATACGTATTAGCACGAGGGGCCTGCTATCACTTTATGAGAGCGATGAATTGGATGGATGTATACTTCTCCCAACCCTTAATCTATAAATGATAAGATTCCTATTCCTTGATCCAATAAACCACAAAGAGTCACCCAATATAGGTCTTATATAAACTATTTCATTACCTATATGGATTTAGGTGTTGAGATGCTAAGAGTGGTGTAATGTTGCCTTATGATACTATTGGTAGAGATCCAAAATGTGTTCATGGATTCTTGAGTGTATCTATAGATAGTACAAAATATTTTTGAATATCTCCAAATGTTTTTGGAGATACAATGAAGTGTGATCCTCAGCAATCAAATATAGGATAGAGAGGTGTGGGATTTCATTTAGCTAGAACATGATCGATAACTTATTAGTGGCCAGAATATCACAAAAAAATATTTATCTTGTTTAATATCTATACGATAGTTATACTCTTGGAAACCACAATCTATTATATAGGAAATTTGGGAATCTAGGGAAGGAAGTGATGTAATTCTTAACTACTAATAATTTTCAGAGAGAAGAGATCACACAATCCAATATTCATTAAAATAAAGGTTTATCTTATAAAGGTTTCATGAGATTTACAAAAAAATATATATATTGGATGGGGTACCCATAACCTATTGATAATAGGGAATTAAATCAATTTTTTATAGTTATAAATGGTGTTCTACTTTATTAAAGAGTGAAAACCAAAATTCTAATGTCTCCATTATTTACAATGGGAAGGTGAAGAGGGAGCAATGACCATAGCGGTGATGCCATAGTGGCGATGGCCAAAACCCTCATCCCTCCCCTGCCGGTGGGGGAGGGACCTCTTCCACACACAGTCTCTCGGCTGGATTTATTACCATTCTCATATCCGGACTCCCTTCTCCACTTTACTTCAATTGAAATTTATCCCAAGGTTCCAGACATCCATGGAGGATGCCCTAATCTCGCCTTATCCCCTATCGAATTCATTGAAGCTTCAGATTGCCTGCATCAGACCCTGGTGGCTCAATTTAGGCTTCGACGCCCCTCGTTGGGCACTTTTGATACATTTGTGTTCACCTCTTGGGGCTTAATGGACAGAGATGTGGTAGGTCTTCTCGACAAGCGGCATATGATGATTCAGTTCTCATCGGAGGAGGATTTTATTCAGGCGTATTCTAGAGATCCTCATCTGTGAAACGGCTCTCGCTTCTTCCTTTTCTGATGGTATTATGATTTCCATATAAAGCGGGATACTCCAGTGACAACAATATGGGTTAGTTTTCCTAAACTCCCCCCCTTCAAAATCCTGCAATTATTAGAATACTGGGAAACATGGTTGGTCGTTATCTATGTTCCGATAGTAGAACCGAGTCGCTGTGCCACCCTATCTCTCCGCGAATTTGTGTCGAGGTTGATGTCTTGAGACCTGCTGTGGACTGTGTTTGGATCACAGTAGGAGAGGAATTCCGATGTAGAAAACCCGTGATCTTTGAATCATAGTCAGACTATTGAATTTCATGTTGTCGTTTGGGGAATTTACTCGAGGACTTTCATCAAGGTCCTCGGGGTGTTTCATCTGTAGCTCAGTCAGGGACAGTCATAGGTCAGTTTCTGGTCCAGGATGGTGGCTCTCGGGTGGTGATTGCCCCTGCGGTGCCTTCAGGTGCTAGAAATGCTTATACGACCAAGGATTCGGGGCTGAGGGTTGTCAAAGTTTTTGCCCGATTGAATCATGACTTGGGCATCAGCCCAGTGGTGTAGGGACAGCCGGGGGTTCTAGCACAAGAGGAGGTTTTGGAGCAGACTGATGTTGTTAAAGTGACCCTGAAGGGACCGATGGATAAAGAAAGCATGGGCGAGGGGTATATGGGGCGTGCAGAGGTGGTGGCTCCGGAGGCCAAGGTCTTGATGTCGATTGGTGAAGGCAGTGGATCAGTGCAATTTATGGGCTGCAGTTATGAACAACCTTGGGAGGAGGCATCACCACCAAGGTCTTTAGTACTAGGGGAGTCTGGTGCCTCTGCTGAAGGTTCCCTTGGAGGTCTATGTGCCTAGTAGAGGCCTGGTGTTTTGGGTTTATTTGACCAAAACACTCCCTTACCCTCCCAAAAGTCTGGGAGTGAGGGGAAGCTTATGAAAGATCTGGTCCCAATATAAGGAAAGGAAAACTCACCTAGCAGGTTGCGGAACTCCAAAGAAGGCACATGGGTGTCTTTGAAGAACCGCTTTGAAGGCCTGGAAAATCAGGAAGATGAGCATGTTGAGGATGAATCAGGTGAAGATGAACTTAGTATTTTCTATATGGATAGCTTGGATGATGCCTTAGGGAATTTCCCCCATATCCTAATAAGGAATAAGGGGAAAAAAGGTAAACATGATGCCGATAAATACATCGTGGCATAGAGGAAAAAATACAAGGGCCGAAAGGACTACTCTCATTTGCCGAAACCAATAGAGACCAGGTCATCCAAGAAAGGTGGAAGTAAGGCGACCAAATGCCCACTCAGTAGGGAAAGTGGTGTCTCAAGCAGATATGAAGAAGTGATGGAAGGAGAGGTCAAGGAGTGTCTGAAACTCATTATTCACTCCATGGAAGAAATGGATGGAATAGATGTATGTATTAATACCTCAAAAGAGGACATTGATAGAATTTATGAAAGACAGGTGCATGTGATATGCATGGTGGAGAAAAAGAGTGGATTGAAAAGAAAGACCGGATCGTTTCCTGGGGTTTCAACAGAGGCATAATTTCTGTGGAGGAATTCATTCAAACTATTGAAAAAATGATATCTTACCTCGAAGACTTAATCAGTGAGGATCCAAGTACTCAGGTTGGTACCCTTCAATGGGAATTATATAGGTTTTCTAACTCAAATCATCTAAGCCTTGTGTTTCCAAATTTTGTGAGTTATTTTATCTCTTAGTGATGTGTCTTGTGAACTTCAGTTTTCCGCTTCCCCTTAAACTGGTTTTAATAAAAATTTATGTTTGGATGGGGGTAAGGTGAAGGGGATGGAGACTGATGGTGGTAGGGATAGGTAAAAATATAGTCCATTACATAAATTAAATACATAAGTTATATTTAGGAAAATTTAGAGAGATTTTTGGAAATTATGGACCTCATTCTCAAGGATGTTTATTCTCAATTGATGGGCTCCTTCACCCAACTCTAGTGGTGGAGGTAGTAGAATTTTCCTTAAATCATTGGTCTCTTCATACCTCGAATGTTCATGGGGGACATATTATTGATTCCCCTAATCATTCCTAGGGATATGACATGGGACCTACCCAAGAATGATCCAATGAGGTTTAGGGTGAATTATTCCACACATGAAAAAATTTGAACTACGAGTATGGAATATATGGTGTTTAGAAATTATTACACCCTAAAGTGGTCTTTTAGGGAATAACATTAGTAGGACCTCTATATCAGTTGATGAAATTATGGGGACGACCTCTGTATCATTTGATGAAATCAGTGGGATTAATTGTTTAAAGGGGATCATTTTCATGGGGAGTTCCTTCATGATAATAGCTCGTAGTGCCCATTTTTGGGAGAGTTGACCAACATGACTCATGGTAATCTTTGGTCATAATCCAAACATTGAATGTGAATTCAATTGCACAATGTTCGGGATGGAAGGGGATGCATTTTTAGTGGATTGGGATATAATATTTATTGAAGTGGATTTTCATTGGGCAGAGTAAGAAGCCTTCACATAATGTGGATTCCATTAAATTTGGATGGGAGAAGGTGGAGAAATAATTATATCAACCTATTGTCCCACCTGTGGAGTCATCCTTCATTGTTGATGATGTTGGGTGGTGGGATTCATCATCAGTGACTCCAGGGTGATGACCACTAATGGTGCATCTAGAACACCCCTTATCTCCTTAGTTTAGGGGAGATAATTATTTGAGTATTTCTGGGAGAGGATACCGAAATGGGTTGTTATGATAATGGGGGGATGTTTTCCTAGCGTGATCCTTTGTAGACGGTGGTGGCAACATGACATTTCAACAAACAATTATTCACGAACCATCACCTAGGTGGGAATGAATCCTCACTCATAGTACAAATAGAAAATAGAATTGATGAACCTTTAATGGACTAGATTAAAGGGATAAATGAGTATAGGAATCCCAAAATCCATAATAGAGGAGGTCATTATAATAGAAGTGTGATTTTATGGTATTTCTTCCTGATTGGGTCTTCTACCCCCATTACCATTGGTGTTAATTTCTTGATCATTGTTTTTTATTGGTCTTCTATATGACATATGGATCTAAATGTCTATAAATGTCACGTGAATGAAATGACCAACATGTATAATTCCTCTCATCCAGTATTAGTTGGAGGAGAGGGTATACTTGTTGCTAATCTCTAGAACTAGAGACACCTAATGATCCAAATATTCTCTTAGCTATAGGATAACTGTTTTATATATGGTTCACCGTTTGGTTTTCTAATTCATCCACTAGGGTGTGCTTCTATAATAGGATCTACATCCTTAGACTGGTTGTGATCCTCATTGCCCCATTTTCCCAATTTCCAAAGTCAGGTGACCATCACCACCAGGGTTAATGATGCCATCTCCTTGATTGGGATGAGGTGATGGGATGCTAGTTCTTCCTTCCATGGAACCTACATTGAATTATTTTCTTAGTCTGAGTATCCCTTATAGATATAAGAAAAGTTCATAAATCCCATTCCTAATGCCAACTTCTAGTGGAAAATGATTAATTATACCTCTTGCTTTCATGACTAGATAGTTTCATATGGTTAGAGCTGATGATGATTTTGGGTGTGTTGTGAATATATAAATATCTTCCTTATTTTCCATTTTTAGGTGATATTATTCTCATTAAATAAGGTTCATCAATTAAAAATATTGTGGAATATCATGATCACCACATGAAAACATATAGTCTTTACATGAGGCACCTAAGGCTCATCACCTCACGTATCTTGTTCTCATCACAAAAGGTGGATCACATTTGACATGTGAGGAAATTGATGTTAATCATGTTATGACACTTATGATCACCACATAAGTATTCCTTGTATTTTCACATAGTTAATTTTGTTCTCTTAAAACTAGGTAGGAACTTAGGCTCATCACCTAAGAAGAGGTTAGAGAGATCATATGCTCATCACATAGGATTATTATACTAATCACATAAGTTATCTCATTCTCATCACATGAGGAAGAATATTGGGCTCATCACTTGGGATATGAAAAAATAGGTCTTATAATAATTACATAGTCTAATTATTCTCTCCACATAAGTCATGTAATGCTCATCAAATTAGGTAGAATCTTAGGCTCATCACCTAGGAGATGAAGAATAAATATTATTCTCCACACATAGTATACTTATGCTCATCACATAAAGAATATAATGATCATCATATGAGGTATAATCAAATGATTTTTACCTGAGTAGGGAAAAATGGGATAATATACTCATCAAATATACTTCCTAGGATCATAACCTAAGGAACATTAGGTTCATCACCTAGGGATACTATTTTAATAGACCATGAGAGTTCATAGGTTTATAGCCAAGTGAAGGCTCCAAAAGATTTAAATTATATTGGGGTGTGCTCTCAATACGCTCAACATGTACAAGACTAAGCATAAATTTACTTTTGAGTGATAAAACTCATGGTTTAATTTCTAATGGTGGATAATTCCCACATAGAATCATCACATACTAGGTACATAACAAATTAACATCCTGTGATGAGTTAAAATATATGGGGAACTTTGGATTTATTAGAGGTTTACTGTAATATAGAAATATGAAAATTCCTTGGAGATAATGATTCCTAAACAGGAGGTTAGATGGGTATGGGATTATTATTTTGGATATGGAGAAGCCACCAATTGCTTGCCACCCAAAAAAAAGGAGTTATGGTTTTTGTCATGTCATGATTAAACAATATAGAGGAATTTTACATACCCAATCCAGAAATAGGGATTAAGACCTACATTGTTTTATTTCATAGTTTTGGGTCATGGATTGAGACTATACCATGTATTTTAATTATATATGGTAATAATGCTTGTTTCATTAAGGAAGTGAAAATAAAGGATGGTGTGGAGCTTACACATAGAAGCTTCCTAATTGATGGGGGGAATCACCGCATGCTTTTCACATGAGGAATTTTGTGTTGTTCACACAGGGAATATGACTCACATCAATCGTAGGGTGTGGAAAAATCTAGAAATTTTAATTTACAAGAATAAAACATTGTATGAACAATGTTGTCTCAATTGAGGAACGTTCCAATTATTTGCTCATTCAAATTCACATAAACAAATTCTTTTTTTTATGTTTATTATTTAATGAAAACTATGGAAATATAAAGAAGAAGAAATAAAAAACTAAAATAACTTGTAATGCAACAAAATGGGGGTTATAAATAGAAAACATAGACTTTAGGGTTTTGTTTCATGTTTTATAATTATTAAAATTTTGTTTTTTAAATTTAGTTTGATACTTTAATTCTAAAATCTCATGCATAAACTACTACACTTTTATTTAATAGGTGTGAAATCTATATTTCTGTGAAAACTCAATTCCATGTCCTCCTATAATTAAAGTTTATGACACATCTCAATCAATAATGTGGAATATTCTCGGTCCCAGCTCCATCATATGTCATTTCATTTATTTAATAACACAACTCCATTAAAAAAAGAGCTTGTATTTAATGGAAATAAGAACAATGTTTTAAATAAAATAATAGGAGTGAGTTCAAAATCCTTGTGGTAGTGGAAAATCATCACACTCTTTCATTTTAATTTCATTCACCATAAATAGATCCAAAAAATTAATGAATTTAAGAATATAATTTAGGAATGATCAATCCTCCCCTAAGTCCAAGCCTCCAATTAGTCACTCATTGTTGAGTGGAAGCGGTTATAATGGAATAATGGGAAGAGAAGAAGAGAGAGATATATATATATAGAGAGAATGGAAGAGAAATAATAAGGATTAAGATAAAAGTATAATAAATAGAGGTTTCACTTTTTTTAAAAAACATTATTAATTAATTATAATCAATAAAACTAGAACAATACATGAATAAAATAAAACAACATAAAAACTTCAAAATAGAGTAGAAACCTCCACAAAACCCAATCCTCTGATACTTTTTTAGTGGTGAATCCTATATTATTTATAGAGTGATGAAACCTCTCTATATAAGAACAAAAATATTCTTTTAAGGTATGTTTTTCGTTTTCTGATTGTTTTTGAGAAAAATAGGAAATTTTGGAAATTTTCAAAGTACACGCCGTGTAATTTATGAGTGCACTTCATGTACTGCGATTCTGTTAGAGGCTGTGTGTTGGCCGTGTCATGGCCACACACACGGCCATGTAGGGATGACATATATATTGCCTAAATCGGAGTACAGAAAAGGAGAATGCATGTCGTGTACTTAAAAAAGTTCACACCGTGTACTTTTTTTTCACTAAACGCACCGCGGTCGTGTCTAATCGCCAGAACACACTCCTTTTAGGTCTCATTCGACCAAGAGAACCGTACGGTCACAAATCTTCAACGAGCCCCTGAGCGTGTGTCCGTTATATGAATGAAACACCGTCAGTTGCATTGGAATTGATTTGGTGAGTTCTTCCTTCTCCCAGAGCATCATTTTCCAATTCCTTTATTTTTCCAAGTTATCGTGGGTTGACCATTTTATACGTTTTCGTAGATCTACGAAACTATAAGGCGATTCAAGCATTTAGGTTCAAGTATATCGATCACCTAACACCAAGTTAGGTGGTTTGTGACTTTCCATTCAAAGTCATTGAGTATCATGTGCAAATTCCACCAATACCCTTGAATGAGGTATTGCATGTTTACCATTTTACCCCTGTTGTTTTCATGACATGCTTCTATGATTTTATAGAGGTAAATTGGACATGAATAGGGATTATTGAAATGCTTTGTATGTGTTTTTCCCATACATGTTCTGTTTACGACCGTTTGGTCCTGTTTAGCCTTTGGCTGCTTTACCTGTTTTCCATTCCAGTTTCTGTAGGATGGATAGTTGTTTTTTGACATGCTTGATATGTTGTAGATTGTTAGACAAGTAGTTATGTAGGTTTACTTTGGCCATATTGCACTGATATTCTCGTTGACCTATATAGGTCCATGAGAACCTGGTGTAGTAGACTATAAGGGTAATTGATCGGGATAGATTCCTCAGAGAGTCTTTAAGAACTTAGGCTATAAGGGGGATTGACCGAGTGAGCATCCTCAGGGAGCCTAGAACCACTTGGGGCTATAAGAGGAATTGACTGAGTGAGCTTCCTCAGAGATTACTTATTTGCTTTAGACTATAAGGGGATTTACCGTGTGAGTTTCCTCAAAGAATATTTATTTGAATTGTACAACCTAGGCTATAAGGGGAATTGACCGAGTGAGCTTCCTCAGAGAGTCCTAGACCTTGGGGATATAAGGGGAATCGACCGGGTGAGCTTCCTTAGAGAGTCATTGACTACCCTAGACTATATGAGGAATTTACTGTGTGAGCTTCCTCAGAGAGTCTTGCTTTACCTTTGACTATAAGGGGATAGACTGTGAGTTCTTCCTCAGAGAGTCTTTTTATATTCACATACTGAACCAGAGAGGATAGGTTGTGTTCAATTCCTAGAGGGTTAATGTGCTTGATTGATTATTTTGACTTGTGGAACAGTTTACTGCTGAGAACCTTCCTGTTTACTATTTTTTTGTTCTTTTACCTACCATATATTCACTGACTATTAGGCACAGATCTTCGGGTGGTTGCATACTGGGATTTAGTCTCACACCCTGCTTGGGTCATGATTTTGGGCCCAAACAGATTATATTGTTGTAGTTATAGATAAGGGAAAGCGCCCTTCTACTTCAGGTACTTGACTTGTTGTGGAGCTGGAGAGCATGGGACCAAGCATATGTTGGCGATGTTGAGGAGCTTTTTATATTTTATTTTTTACTTTGGTTTAGTACTATTTTTATTCCAGCATTATGACTTGTTTGGATACTTTCCTAGATATATGTATCATGCATAATTTATTTTTCATTTCTTTAGTTGTTTATTATCTCAGTCTTCTGTTGTTTACTATTGTTGGATATCTACTACTTCCGCTATTGCATGTTTGTATAATTTTGATGTATACACTTCCAATGAGGGAATAGTTTCTCCACTATCACACCCAAGGCCCTCACTGCTAGTCTACAACCTCTGTCATTTGGGGAAATGTGCTTGAGGCCATGTGACTAACCGGGTATGGGGTGCCTCTTGGTGGCTTCTGGAACCAGGATGTTACAAAGTGATATCAGAGGAACTCTTTTCACTTGACTTACTCTTTAGATCCTATAGCTAGGGATAGGAATAAATAGGTACTTGGTAATAAGCTGGGTCTGGGAGTAGCTAACCAGTGTACAGGGAAAAGCCAATCTACCTCATTTGTTTCAATTTTTCTAATTTTGTGATTTTATAGTTGATTTGATTTTCACCGTTGGGCAACGCACATGTATTGTGATGTTACTATTGATGACATTGAGGTTCTATTTCTGTTGCAACCCAATTATATGAGGGTATTCCATCTCATGCATCATATAGGCACTTTCTAGAAATCACATGTCATGCATTCTTTCCATGCCATCTAGGATGCATTATAGATTGCATGTTATTGTGATAGATTTTGTGTAGAATATTCATGCTGTTGTGATAGATTCATTGATAAAATGCATGTTGTTTGATATGGTATTGTTTGTGTAAGGATTTTTATGGATGAATGCCAAGATTTGGTTGTATAGGTGTTATGGGGACCTCATGGACTAGAATTTGGTGTATCATCACCTTGTTGTCTTGTTATAACATTTATAAGATTCCAAGATTTGATTCATGGGGAGTATGGTCCCTCACGGATCTGAATTTGGCACTTTTAATGCTCGTTTCAGTGTTTTTTTGGGCTCCGAAGTAGTTTCTGAGGCTTACTGTTCAGAAAAACCCAGAATACATGCCGTGTAGTTTTGACTACATGCCTTGGGTTCTTATGTTCGGGAAGAAACAGTTTTTCTTAAGTACACGCCATGTACCATATGTACATGCCGTGTAATCTCTAACTGTGTCATAGGTCGTGTGGAAGAGACACGATATGGGGAATTCTTTGTAGGAACATGTCGTGTACCAGTTTAGCATGCCATCTAGTCTAAACCAGGTACCCGGCCGTGTCACGAACAACATGGTTCGGTGTTATATTTTCACATACACACCATGTTAGGACTTTACACGCCGTGTAGTCTAACCCAGGTACCTGGCTGTGTCACGAAAAAGACCGGTCAATGTTAGGTTTTCACATACACACCGTGTTAGGACATTACACGCTGTGTAGTCTGACCCAGGAACCCGATCCTGTCATGAACAAAATGGGTCAGCGTTATCCTTTCACAAAGACGTCGTGTCTGTCTAGAACACACCGTGTAGTGTCAGCCGTGTGTCAGGCCGTGTCACTAACAACACGAGCCAGGTGAGGCTTTTTTATTACACGTCATGCCTGCCTTGAACACACCGTGTAGTCTTGAATTAGGAGATCCGTGTGGCTTAACCGTGTGGAAGGACCTGGGCATGGAAAGTGTAACACCCCGAGCTTCCACGATACGCCTCTCTTTCAATAATGCAATAGTTTGCATTGTACGCAAGTTCGAGTTCTAAAACACCGCGACTAATCAAAGTAGCCGTTATGAATAGTAGTAAAAACTTTTTGAAATTATAGACAATTTATATTTCAAAATGGAATTCATTTTTTGTATTCCTAATATTGAAATTAGCCTATGTTGAATTTTTTGTAATTTTCGGAGAACTTCAAAATTTTTATGAATAGTGAAAAATACTTAAAACAACTTTTTTTAATCAAAATAATTTATTGTGATAAATTATATTATTTAGTGGCCTTAAAGTATAATTAGAATATATTTTTACCACTTTATCCAATGGTGGTCATTAGAATTAATTTAACATTAAAATTGGACATAAACAATTGCCAATCTTTTGATATAAATTGTTTCTTAAAAACACGCTATTTGTTGTGACAGCGGGAATTAATTATAAAATTAATTAATGCAACTTATATTTTTTGAATTTTGTAAAATAGACATCATTTTTGAATTCGGAATATCAATTATAGCTTAGGGTGAAATTTTGGCATTGTTCTGAAAAACTTCAATTTTTGATGAATAGTGAAACCACTAAGTGGTAGTTAAATAACTGATTTTTCGTTTAAATGAAATATTACCACTTCTGTGATTTGATTTTCAAAAATCCGACATACATGGTTTTCATTAAGAAGTAAAATGTGGTTCAATAAGATTAAAATAATTTTTTGGTGAATAGTAACTTTTAAGTTCTTAATCGCGATTAGAGGTAATTAGTGTAGTTTAAGGTACAAATAATGTTTTAATAATATGAGATGAGCATGAAACTTGTCCTACTCCTATTGGATGAGTCATGGCCGACCAAGACAACCCATGGGTCAACTTGGGGACCCCATGGAGCCACTTTAGTTGGAAAATGACATTAATATATATTTATTTAATGTTAAAATTAAATTGACACAAACATGAGTTATTTTACTAAAACAGTTTTTAAGTGGGGTTACACAAGTCCAAATTTTGACTATAAATATTCATTAGAAATCTAAAACGATTTCCTACATCATAGTATTTTTTTTATAATTTTTAGACATTAAATAAATTAAAATATTTATGACATCATTATGATGCAGCGATGACCTCATTATTTAACGATTTTAATAAAATGAAAAGATAATGTAAAATAAAAGGCTTACACTTGTCCAAAGACTATTGGATGGGTAGATTTCTAACCCTTGTCACCTTAAACATGAATTATATAAGTGTGGGACCTTTAGAATCCGAAAAGAATTGTGTCATAATGTAACATTTCAATCTTTCCAAAAGAGCCCCTCCTCTCCACTTATAAAAGGCCCCCACCTCTCCCACCTTATTCACACCATCAAGCCATTTGGCTCGGCCAACCTATGCCCAAATACTCTCCCAACTTCCCCCTCTTACTCCTAGAAGCCTCACTTTTGGCAGAACTCTTCTCAAGGAAGCCTTTGGCTCAAATCAAAAAGAGTTACCCGATTTTGAGGTAATGTCTTCTCTAATGTTGTTTTGTTTTATTTTTCTTCTCAAACCCCCTAAACTCTTTTTATTCATTTCTTTTGTAAAAACAAAAATATCCTCAATATAATAGGATTTTGTTATAAGAAGGATTCGAGCTACACTTACACACACATACATCTAATGGTTAAAGAACATACGGTTTCTGTGGATGGCGAATTTCTGCCTCACGAAACGATGATTGTTCAACACTCATATAACACCTTAAAAGGTGGCCATTAAGATGTCACTATTTTTATATATGATATATAATATGTTTATGTTTTAATTATGCTTCTGTATTTCTCATTTATGTCATACTTTATGATTTCCATTATGGGTAAAACGTGATAATTTCATTTTAGGAAGTGCGGACTACCTCCCCCTCAAAGTGATGTGAATCGTTAATGCCATATGTCGGATATATAAAGGATGGAGTAAATGATATTATATATGATATTATACTGGAACTATATTATACCTTTATATAATTATGATTTCATTACATTAAATACGAAATAGAAATGAAAGTAGCGTTCATGCGTACGTACGGCTTACCATCTCAATGAAGGGTGCATTTCATTTCTTACCTCTAAATGTTACGTAATATTATGAATGAATGTATATTCTGGATATATATGATATATATGATATCTACATCATGAATATAATTCTGGATATAATGGATATTTCACCACATGAACAACTTGTAATTATAAGAAGGTTATTGTTGACACAAGTACCAAAGATCGACAAAACGACCATTATTAACTTAAATAATTACATAATGTTCATAACATTGTAATAAGTGATATAAAAAGGATAATTAAATTGAAAATGGTTCTTAATAAGGTAGATATTAACTCTAGTTTATTATTCAGGAGGTTAAATAACGGTTGAGTCAAGTCGGACATGAGGTAAGGGAACTTCTTAACCCAATTTCCATTCTTTGGGTTAATCTCCTACTTCAAAATTATGTCATGATATTATTATGTCATATCTTGCATTTGTACTTTCTTTATGTGTAATTATAGTGAATACACATAATAGATCTATTTTATATAAATGATCTTTGTAAGGGAATTTCTTAACCCAATTTCCATTCTTTGGGTTAATCTCTTACTTTCAAATTATGTCATGATATTATTATGTCTTATTCTGTATTTTTACTTTCTTTATGTGTACCTATAGTGAATACACATAATAGATCTATTTTATTTTAAAAATAATCTTTTTATGGACTTCATCTCAATCTCCTTTCATTGAGGCATATTTGGTTTTATACACAACTTTATTTTATACGGTGTATAAACCCCTTTGACTTTTACGTTTATTCAAAAGAAATCTTTTTTATACGAAGTGTTTTGATAAACGACAAAAGGGAATGTTTTTATTTCCGTACTTATGCGGCGACAACGACTTCTCCGCTGCCGTGACCTTTATTTGAGTTTCGGCTTCCTATACAAGCCATCATTTTTTTTAATGAAAAATAAATACAAAGTTTTAACGTTCTTTTATTTTGGTATTGAAAATGGTTTTGAAAGAGTTTTTATTATATCAATGTGTTGTATTGATATCTTGTGATTGAAATGTGGAAATTTTATGTTTCCTTTATGCATGTTTTATGTGATACGATTATGTTATGGTTTATGATATGTTTAAACCTATTCATATGAGGAATCTATTGGACTTAATAAGTGACGGGTGGAGCCCGCTATAGCTCCTCGATGCATCGGTAGGTCTCATGAGACAACTAGACGTGGAATTGGCCGAGGCCCTTTCCCAATTTGATTTATGGTTTTGGTCGAGGCCTTAATCATTTTAGACGTCTTGGCCGAGGCCTTGACAAAATGTTTCAGAATGTCCGGCATTATACATTCCCTCATTATGAAAGTGGTTATTGATATTGCATGTGATTATTCGACCAGGAGAATATCCATGTGAATAAGTAAATGGCATTATCTCATTTTAATTTTGCCATATTATGTTGAAGTTCATGTTTAAAAGGCTTTTGTTCTAGTTATACATTGCCTTAAATGTTGATGTTTATTTATGAAATCTTCCGCAATATTGTTATCCTTACTGAGCATCTGAGCTCACCCCTTTCAATGTTTTAATATTTTCCAGGATGTGAAGAAGTATTTTATGAATGACCTATAGGGATAGTCAGAAGAGGATATGATTGTGGACTATGGAGACTTTGTTGTTGTAGTTTTTCATTTTATGATATAATGTAACATGTATGAATGTATCTAGTGTTTCCAAGGCTACTAAACTAATCGGTCTTTCGAGACTTGATCTTTTGTGATCATGCCAATGTTACGAAGTAATGCACCGACTCTGGGTAGCTGGGGTCAGGGCGTTACAGTTGGTATCAGAGGCAGTTTAGTAATAACCTTGGAAGCTAGATTTAGATAAACTCTGATTAGAGAACATAGCCCAAAGATAGACTTTGAGTATTAGTATATAAGAACTTACTAGAATTTTGTTATTGTAGAGATTTTGTGAGTTTTTCAAGCAATACATCCCTGTCTGGATACGAGCAAGTAGAGGCGGCTCTGGCACAGATGTACCTAGGGGTAAAACCCGAAAACACCGCTTTGAGCTAGACTCGAACGGGAACTTGTGCACGACAACGGGCCTTGATGCACTCTTGGTTACGACACTCCCGGGGGATATTCTTAGGATAATTCTCATTTTCTTTAAAAACCACTATGAAGGGTTATGAGTATATACTTTCTCAAAGGAAACATTTCTTTTTATGATTATGGATTATATCCATAAATAGTTCAATTTATGTTAAGTGTTTTATAAGTATGGGATTATGTATTTTGATTCATAAACTGATCTAGTTTATGAAATTGTTTAGAAATGGCGCCTAGTGGAAGAAATGGAAACCATATCAATGCGTGCACTCCATGTAGGGATTTCCCTCCTACTCAAGATAATTATTGTGGATCTGGAGATACAACTGGTGCTGATCAACTTATTACCATACTGGGACAACTCACTCAGGTTACGAATAATAACCTTACTCGTATAGAGCACCCTGATCCGCAACGTGGAGGATCAATATTAGACCGCTTCATGAGGCAACAACCACCAACCTTCAATGGGAGTACAAATCATATAGTAGCTGAGCAATGGATAAATTCCTTAGAGAAAATATTCCATGCCTTGGGGAGTAGTGAAAGGGAGAAGGTTGTCATGGAAGTTTACCGCCTCACTGGAGATGCTGATCAATGGTGGTCATTGATTCAAAACATGAAGGAAGATGATGAATTATCAAATATGGAATGGAGAGAGTTCAAAGATCTGTTTTTAGAAAAATACTTTCCTCGCGACCATCGAGCAGATATGGAAAGGCAATTTCTGAGTTTGAGGCAGAAGGAGGATGAGAATGTCGCAAAGTATGAGGCTAACTTTACAAGGTTAGCGAGGCATGCTTCCGATTATATACATAACCCAAGGAGTAAGATTGATTGTTTCTTTGAAGGGTTAAAACCATTTCTTCGTCGAGATTTATTATCACAATCCTTCTCATCATACGAAGATATTGTCTCATGTGCTATCAAGACAGAAAAGGAATTCTCTAAGTCCTATGACAACAAAGTAAAGCAAGAGAAGAAGAGAACGGTGGAACAAGAGACAAATAAAGGGAAAAAGGGAAAGAAGGATTTTCCATTATGTGATAATTGTGGGAAGAATCACCCTGGTACGTGCCTAAAAGGAATGGGAGTTTGTTATAAATGTGGAGAAAAGGGTCACCAGGCTCGTGATTGCAAGGGAAAGAAAGAGGCTGTCAAAGTTGAATGCTACAATTGTAGGGAAATGGGGCATTATGCAAATGAATGTCCTAAGCGTCAGGGAAACTTACCTTAGAAAAGGCCAAGGGATCAAGGACAATCTTATGCTGTTACTACAGTTGAAGCAGAATAACTAATGTATTGGTGCTTTTGGACTCATGGATTATATTCTGATTATTAGAATAATGTGATATATATATAAGGATTGTACTGCAGTACTTTTTGATTTCAGTAAGGTTTTAATATGATTAAGGTAATCATAATTTTAGTATGTCACAATAAGAGAAACTTTTCTTGTTTGGGGAATCTGATGTTACAATTGATTTTGGAATTTAGAGACCTTTTAGAGAAAGTCTGGACGGAGGTATTTTGGATAACTATTAAGGTTGGAATGGATTAAGTTGAAACATGGATAGTATTGTTTAAGTTTAAAGCATTTATGAAGATTATTTTTGGAATATTATAATACTATAGTTTTAGGAAAAAGGACAACCTGTAGGGTGGGGCATAACCCGTCGCGTCGGACAAAGCTGCAGGAATCGAACCCACAACCATAGTGCGACATGCCTTTATTTCCTACCACTAGCCTACAGGAAGTCCCTGGTTATTAAAAAAATAATTTTACTAATCTAAATGGTATGTGTTAACATTTGGAACCTTATACAATTAGGATAAGTATAATATTTTTGAGTTCTATTATCTTTTTGAGTGAAAGATGAGTTGAAGGTTGAAACTCTAATTGTCAAGCATAAATATATATATACCTATCTCTTATTAAATGAATAAATTAATTCTTAAACTTTAGTAAAGGGATATTAAAACAAAAAAATGTGTTATCCTAATACCTTATGTCTTGTTGAACTGATGATATTTTAAATCAACATAGATTGAAGGCTTTGAGGCCCTCAATTTGACAGTTGATTGTGATTGACGACCTCAATCGCTCCCTACAAATATTTACGTTTTCCATCCAATTATATGTCTCTAATTGCCACCAATGTTCTTCTAATCGAGATCATAATTGGGTGGTGACTTTTTCATTTCCCTTTCCCTCTTAATAAGGCTAAATTTTATTAATCTTATTTCCGATGTGGGTTTTCCTCAAAGGTATTTTCTATTTTCAACCTTTTATTTTCCAAGAAAAATTTCAAATTGCGAGGACGCAATTTATTGAAGTAGGGGATAATGTAACACCCCGAGCTTCCACGATACGCCTCTCTTTCAATAATGCAATAGCTTGCATTGTACGCAAGTTTGAGTTCTAAAACACCGCGACTAATCAAAGTAGCCGCTATGAATAGTAGTAACCACTTTTTGAAATTATAGACAATTTATATTTCAAAATGGAATTCATTTTTGTATTCCTAATATTGAAATTACCTTATGTTGAATTTTTTGTAATTTTCGGAGAACTTCAAAATTTTTATGAATAGTGAAAAATAATTAAAACAACTTTTTTTAATCAAAATAATTTATTGCGATAAATTATACTATTTAGTGGCCTTAAAGTATAATTAGAATATATTTTTACCATTTTATCCAATGGTGGTCATTAGAATTAATTTAACATTGAAATTGGACATAAACAATTGCCAATCTTTTGATATAAATTGTTTCTTAAAAACACGCTATTTGTTGTGACAACGGGATTTAATTATAAAATTAATTAATGCAACTTATATGTTTGGAATTTTGTAAAATAGACATCATTTTTGAATTCGGAATATCAATTATAGCTTAGGGTGAAATTTTGGCATTGTTCTGAAAAACATCAATTTTTGATGAATAGTGAAACCACTAAGTGGTAGTTAAATAACTAATTTTTCATTTAAATGAAATATTACCACTTCTGTGATTTGATTTTCAAAAATCCGACATACATGGTTGTCATTAATAAGTAAAATGTGGTTCAATAAGATTAAAATAATTTTTTGGTGAATAATAACTTTTATGTTCTTAATCGCGATTAGAGGTAATTAGTGTAGTTTAAGGTACAAATAATGTTTTAATAATATGAGATGAGCATGAAACCTGTCCTACTCCTATTGTATGAGTCATGGCCGACCAAGAGAACCCATGGGTCAACTTGGGGACCCCATGGATCCACTTTAGTTGGAAAATGATATTAATATATATTTATTTAATGTTAAAATTAAATTGACACAAACATGAGTTATTTTACTAAAATAGTTTTTAAGTGGGGTTACACAAGTCAAAATTTTGACTATAAATATTAATTAGAAATATAAAAAGATTTTCTACATCATATTAGTTTTTTTATAATTTTTAGACATTAAATAATTTAAAATATTTATGACATCATTATGACGCAGCGATGACGTCATTATTTAACGATTTTAATAAAATGAAAAGATAATGTAAAATAAAAGGCTTACACTTGTCCAAGGACTATTGGATGGGTAGATTTCGAACCCTTATCACCTTATACACGAATTATATAAGTTTTGGACCTTTAGAATCCGAAAATCATTGTGTAATAATGTAACATCTCAATCTTTCCAAAAGAGCCCCTCCTCTCCACTTATAAAAGGCCCCCACCTCTCCCACATTATTCACACCATCAAGCCATTTGGCTCAGCCAACATCTGCCAAAATACTCTCCAAACTTCCCCCTCTTACTCCTAGAAGCCTCACTTTGGGAAGAACTCTTCTCAAGGAAGCCTTTGGCTCAAATCAAAAAGAGTTACCCGATTTTGAGGTAATGTCTTCTCTAATGTTGTTTTGTTTTATTTTTCTTGTCAAACCCCCTAAAATCTTTTTATTCATTTCTTTTGTAACAACACAAGTATCCTCAATATACTAGGATTTTGTTATAAGAAGGATTAGAGCTACACTTACACACACATACATCTAATGGTTAAAGAACATACAGTTTCTGTGGATGGCGAATTTCTGCCTCACGAAACGATGATTGTTCAACACTCATATAACACCTTCAAAGGTGGCCATTAAGATGTCACTATTTTTATATATGATATATAATATGTTTATGTTTTAATTATGCTTCTGTATTTCTCATTTATGGCATAATTTATGATTTCCATTATGGGTAAAACGCGATAATTTCATTTTAGGAAGTGCGGACTACCGCCCCCTCAAAGTGATGTGAATCGTTAATGCCATATGTGGGATGTATAAAGGATGGAGTAAATGATATTATATATGATATTATACTGGAACTATATTATACCTTTATATAATTATGATTTCATTACATTAAATACGAAATAGAAATGAAAGTAGCGTTCATGCGTACGTACGGCTTACCGTCTCCATGAATGGTGCATTTCATTTCTTACCTCTAAATGTTATGTAATATTATGAATGAATGTATATACTGGATATATATGATATATATGATATCTACATCATGAATATAATTCTGGATATAATGGATATTTCACCACATGAACAACTTGTAATTATAAGAAGGTTATTGTTGACACAAGTACCAAAGATCGACAAAACGACCGTTATTAACTTAAATAATTACATAACGTTCATAAAATTGTAATAAGTGATATAAAAAGGATAATGAAATTGAAAATGGTTCTTAATAAGGTAGATATTAACTCTAGTTTATTATTCAGGAGGTTAAAGAACGGTTGAGTCTAGTCGGACATGAGGTAAGGGAACTTCTTAACCCAATTTCCATTCTTTGGGTTAATCTCCTACTTCAAAATTATGTCATGATATTATTATGTCATATCTTGCATTTGTACTTTCTTTATTGGTAATTATAGTGAATACAAGACATCATTTTTTTTAATGAAAAATAAATAAATGTTTTAACTTTCTTTTATTTTGGTATTGAAAATGGTTTTGAAAGAGTTTTTATTATATCAATGTGTTGTATTGATATCTTTTGATTGAAATGTGGAAATGTTATGTTTCCTTTATGCATGTTTTATGTGATACGATTATGTTATGGTTTATGATTTGTATAAACCTATTCATATGAGGAATGTATTGGACTTAATAAGTGACGGGTGGAGCCCGCTATAGCTCCTCGATGCATCGGTAGGTCTCATGAGACAACTAGACGTGGAATTGGCCGAGGCCCTTTCCCAATTTTATTTATGGTTTTGGCCGAGGCCTTAATCATTTTAGACGTCTTGGCCGAGGCCTTGACAAAATGTTTCAGAATGTCTGGCATTAAACATTCCCTCATTATGAAAGTGGTTATTGATATTGAATGTGATTATTCGACTAGTAGAATATCCATGTGAATAAGTAAATGGCATTATCTCATTTTACTTTTGCCATATTAGGTTGAAGTTCATGTTTAAAAGGCTTTTGTTCTAGTTATACATTGCCTTAAATGTTGATGTTTATTTATGAAAGCTTCCGCAATATTGTTATCCTTACTGAGCATCTGAGCTCACCCCTTTCAATGTTTTAATATTTTCCAGGATGTGAAGAAGTATTTTATGAATGACCTACTGGGATAGTCAGAAGAAGATATGAGTGTGGACTATGGAGACTTTGTTGTTGTAGTTTTTCATTTTATGATGTAATGTAACATGTATGAATGTATCTAGTGTTTCCAAGGCTACTAAACTAATCGGTCTTTCGAGACTTGATCTTTTGTGATCATTCCAATGTTACGAAGTAATGCACCGACTCTGGGTAGCTAGGGTCGGGGCATTACAGAAAGGGGATTCAAGTACACTCCATGTTCTAGGACAACACACTGTGTGTTTTGGGGTGTTACACGACCAGTTGTGGCGGGATTACACACCCATGTGAATGACTTAAGGTAACATGACGTGTAGTAATTGTACATGCTATGTAGTCATGTTTTGTAAAACTTGAATGCTTTATTTCTCCTATTCCCTTCTTACACCCCTTGTATTCAGTCCATGATAACCTTGATCTAAGGTGTGTGCTTTTCCTTGTTGAGTCATGCCACTCAAACGTCCTCCGGTTGTACGTCAGCTTCCAGGCGGTGATTAGACACCATACATGGTTGATCAGGGACAACCTGCAGATCCTCTAGTTGTTCCAGCCTTGGAACTAGCCATTATACCTGACATAGGTGTGGATGCACAATTTAGGGAGGGTTTTCTGAGGATGATGCAGACCTTCCAGGGAGTGCCGCCTCCTACCTCGTCGATGGTAGATTTGATGCGGGTTTTCCAGCTACATCATCCACTCACTTTCTCATAGGAAGGAGGACCACAAGTTTCAGAGTCATGGCTCAAAGCCACACTGACGACATTCGATCATCTCGAGGTACCACGAGAGAGAAGGTTGAAGCTCATGACATACATGCTCCGAGACTCCTTCTGATAGATCAGAGTAGGTGGGATTCACCTTCTGGTAGCCACGTGGGGTGCTAACAGTGCGAGAGGAGTGGGAATACGAGGCCACGTTGCCCAAGAGACCTGATGGAGTTCCGATCTTATGGAAATATGGGCAATCTCCAGTTTTTTTGTCAGTTTTTCTCTCCAGAAACTGGAGACATGGGTTCTTCTATGACCCCGCATTCGGGAGCATCACCACCAGTTTCTCATCAGTCAGGGAACTGGAGTTCTTCCGGCCATTCAGGCTGCGGTGGAGGTTGTGGCTGGGGTAGTCAGTCGCCTGTCCTTCAGTGATAGTAGGGTGGATCAGCTCAGAGCGGTCGAGTAGGGTCACATGGCCGTTGAGTAGGCCAGAACATTGCAGTGGAGAAGACCCGGAAGGAGCAGGATCCCAGACCTTCTACCGTTCAAAGTACGATCTTAGTAGCCTCATTTCTATCTTCTACTCTTTTCTACATAGAGGCTTCCTATAGATTTATCTCTATTGCTATTGTGGAGAGCCTTGGGCTCTACATCTTTTCTTCTTGCAGTAGGTTGATGCTTGACACACCGTTGGGGACGAGAAAACCTAACGTATGTCACTGTAAGGAGTGCCCTCTAGAGGTTGGTGGATGTTACTTATTATGGGACCTCTTTTTTCTATAGATGACGAGCTATAATGTCATTCTCAGAATGGACTGGCTAGTTCCCTTCCAGGCAGTTGTCGATTGTTATCGTCATAGGGGGAGTTTTGTATCACTATAGGGTGGATATTTTCTTCATAAGGGAGAGTGGGATGTCCAGACGAGCAGAACGGGACCAGAGATTCATGGGTTAGGAGGAGTTACGACCCAGATTACTAGTCTATATCTAGATGATTAGGGAACTTCACAGTTAAACTTTCCCCCAATGGTGGATTGTTTTAGGGATGTCTTTCCAGAGGACTTTTCATTTTTTCCTCTAAAACATGAGGCAGACTTTTCTATTGAGCTTGTGACAGGAGTGGCACCAGTGTCTATTCCTCCTTATAGGATAGAAACACCTGAGTTGCAGGATATCAAGAAGTAGTTGGAGGAGTTCCAGAAAAAGGGTTTCATCCAGCCTAGTACTTCTCCCTGGGGTTCGCCTGTCCTGTTTGCGAAGAAGGAAGATTACACCCTCAGGCTTTGTGTGGACTATCGGAAGTTGAACCAGTGGACGGTCAATAACCGATATCCCTTGCCCATGATTGATGATGTCTTTGATCAGCTTCGAGGAGCCTGAGTGTTCTTGAATATTGACTTGAGATCCGGTTATCATCAGTTGTGTGTTAGACCATCTAATATACTTCTTACATCCTTCCAGAGTAGGTATGGTCTATACGAGTATATGGTTATGCCATTCGGTCTCACAAACGCGCCTGCAATTTTCATGGCACTGATGAACTGAGTGTTCTATCCTTACATGGATTCCTTTTTGGTTGTCTTCGTGGATGATATCTTGGTGTACTCTCACACTCGACATGACCATGCCACACATCTTGAGATCATTTTGAGTACACTAAGGGAGCATCAGTTAAATGTTAATCTCTCAAAGTTCCAATTTTTGATAGACCAGATTCACTTCTTGGGTATTGTCATCTCAGAGACAGGTGTATCAATAGACCTAGAGAAATTGAGAGCAGTAGTTTCTTGGGAGCATCCGAAGAACATCTTTGAGGTACAGAGTTTTATAGGGCTGGATGGATACTATAGACACTTCATATAGGACTTTTCATGCTTAGAAGCATCGCTGACGAGTCTGACTAAGAAGGGTGTGAAGTTCTTATGGTTAGATTCTTCTGAGTCATCCTTTCAGGAGATGAAGGGGAGGTTGACGTCAGCCCCGATACTAGTCTTGACGGAGTTGGGAAAGAGCTATACTATTTACTATGATGTATGAGGTATTGGGCTAGGATCTGTGCTTATGCAGGGAGATGGAGTCGTTGCGTACAGGTCTCAGCTGTTGAGGCCACACGAGAGGAACTACCCGACGGAAGATCTGGATTTGGCAGCAGTTGTTCATTCCTTACGATGTTGGATAGATTACCTTCTGGGGGAGAATTTTGTGGTTTTCACTAACCAAAAAAGTCTCAAGTACATTTTCACTCATCATGATCTGAATTTGAGATAGCGGAGGTGGGTCGAGTACCTACAATTCTTTGATTTTGTTCTTGCCTATCTTCCTGTGAAAGGCAACGTGGTGACTGATGCGTTGAGAAAAACGACTCAGATACATGCATCTCAGTAGGCCAGTAGTGAGTGGTAGCTTATGGATTTGTTCTTTGAGATTCATTTGGAGGTGAAATATAGTCATCAGAATACATTTCTTTCTTCTATAGTTGTTACCTCTACTCTTCTTGATCAAGTTTGAATGAGGTAGATATCAGATTCTGAAGGCCTAATCCTAAGGGAGAGTGTGTCAGGAGAGGACCCTATTCCTGGATGGACCATATGCAAGGATGAGATCTTGAGTTTCTAGGGGAATGTATGGGTGCCATCAGATATATGCATAGAGATGATGCGGGATTTTTATTCCTCAGTTTTGTCAGTTCATCCTGGCGTCAACAAGATGCATCGTGATCTACACCGTCGGTATTGGTGGCCAGGTATGAAGAGGGACATTTCAGGGTTCTTCATGAGGTGTTACACTTGTCAGCAGGTGAAGGCGGAGCATCAGCAATCAGCAGGGCTATTACATCAGTTACCATTCCCGAGTGTAAGTGGAACGACGTCGCGATGGATTTCGTGATAGGGTTAATGAGGTCGCCTCAGGGGAATGATGCAGTGTAGGTTGTCATTGACAGGATTACAAAGGCCGGTCACTTCTTTTCGATCAAGTATACCTTCAGTGTTGATGAGTTGATACAGTTGTACATCTGAGTGATTGTACGTATACATGAAGTTCCACACTCCATTTTTCAGAAAGGGATGCACGTTTTACTTCTCGGGTCTAGAAGGGTCTTCATAAGGCTTTGGGTATACGGGTACTTTGGAGTACATCTTACCACCCCCAAAAAGATTCTCAGTCTGAGCGTATGATTCCGGTGCTTGAGGAAATTCTCCGAGCATGTATTCTGGATTTTGGAGGTTCTTGGGAGTAGTATATACCTTGTGTGGAGTTTGCCTACAATAATAGTTTTCAAACAAATATTCAAATGGCACCTTATGATGCTTTGTACAGTAGGCCATGCTGATCACCCTTATGCTAGTTGGAGGAAGGAGAGGCAGCTTTGCTGGGACCTCGTCTTTTTCAGGAGACCACAAAGCAGATAGAGTTGATTCGGAAGGGGATTGATACTGCACAGTCTCATCAAAATTCTTATGTTGATCAGTGGAGATGACCTCTAGAATTTGAGGTCGGGGATCAGGTTTTCCTACGTGTCACACCGAGGTTGGGACACAAGAGGATCAAGAGATAGGGCAAGCTTTCGCTGAGATACGTCGGGACGTTTGAGGTGTTAGAGAGAGTTGGGACGGTTGCCTATCAGTTGTAGTTACCTAAGAGATACCAGGATATGAATGATGTTTTTCACGTTTCTCATCTTCGACGTTACTTTTAAGACCCGTCTCATGTCTTTCAACCTGAGGAGGTTAATCTCAAAGAGGATGCGTCGTTCAAGGAGCATTCTGTCCAGATTGTTGATTGCAGTACAAAGGTTCTCTATGTCCGGTCCATTCCTCTGGTACGAGTGATATGGCAGCACAAGAGAGTACATGATGAGACTTGGGAGAGGGAGGCCGATGTACGAGCTCAGTGGCTGGAGTTGTTCAGGGTTTCTTCATCTACACCATGCTAGATAAATTTGGGGACAAATTTCTTTAAGGGGGAAGTTTTTAAGAACCCAGATCTTCTTTTCAGGTATGTTTTTCCTTTTTTGGTTGTTTTTGAGAAAAAGAGGAAAATCTGGAAATTTTCAAAGTACACGCCGTGTAATTTATGAGTACAAGCCATGTACTGTGATCCTGCTGGAGGCCATGTGCTGGTCGTGTCATGGCCACACACAGGGCCATGTAGGGATGACATTGAAGCCGCCTAAAGCGGAGTAAGGAAAAGGATAATACACACCATTTACTTCAAAATTACACTTCGTGTACTTGTTTTTCATTAAACGCACCGGGGTCGCGTCTAATCTCCAAAGCACACACTTTTTAGGTCCCGTTCGACCGAGAGCACCATACGATCGTGGATCTTCGACGAGCCCCCAATAATGCATCCATCCTCTGAATAAACAATTGTCGGTTGTGTTGGAATCACTTTGGTGAGTTATTTCTTCTCCCAAGGAATTGTTTTCAAATTCCTCCTCTTTTCCAAGTTATCATGGGTTGAATTTTTTATACGTTTTCGTAGATATTCATCATTTTAAGGCGATTCAAGCATTGAGGTTCAAGTATATCGATCACCTAATGCCAAGGTAGGTGGTTTGTGCCTTTCTGTTCAATGTATTTGAGTATCATGTAAAAATTCCACAAATACCCTTGAAAGGGGTATTGCGTATTTACCATTATACCCCTGTTGTTTTCCTATCATGCTTGTATGCTTGTGTAGAGGTAAATTGGATATGAATAGGGTTTATTTCTATTCTTTGGATGTGTTTTTACCATGCATGTTCTGTTTACGACTGTTTGGTCCGGTTTAGCCTTTGGTTGCTTTACCTGTTTTCTATCCCTGTTGTTGTAGGATGGAGAGTTGTTTTCTTACATGTTTGATATGTTGTAGATTTTTATCCAAGTAGTTATGTATGTTTACTTTGTCCGTATTACACAGATATTCTCATTGACCTACACAGGGCCGTGAGAACCTGGTGTAGTAGACTATATGGGGAATTGACCGAGTGAGCTTCTTCAAAGAGCATTTGAGCACTTAGGCTATAAGGGGGATTGACCGAGTGAGAATCCTCAGAGAGCCTAGAACTACTTGGATATATAAGTGGAATTGACCGAGTGATCTTCCTTAGAGAGTCCTTGTTTGCTTTAGACTATAAGGGGATTGACCGTGTGAGATTCCTCAAAGAGTCTTTATTTGAATTGTACGACCTGGGATCTAAGGGGAATTGACCAAGTGAGCTTACTCAGAGAGTCCTAAACCTTGGGGTTATAAGGGTAATTGACTGGGAGATCTTACTTAGATAGTCCTTGAATACCCTAGAATATATGGGGAATGGACTGTGTGAGATTCCTCAAAGATTCTTGATTTACCTTTGACTATAATGGGATAGACTATGAGTGCTTCCTCAGAGAGTCTTGTTATATTCATATACTGAACTAGAGAGGATAGGCTGTGTGCACTTCCAAGAGGGTTATTGTGCTTGATTGATTATTTTGACTTGTGTACATGTTTACTACTTATCACCCTCATGTTTACTATTTTTCTGTACTTTTACCTACCATATATTCACTAACTATTAGGCATAGATCCTCAGTTGGTTTGCCTACTAGGATTTAATCTCACGCCCTGTTTAGGTCATGATTTTGGCCCTAAACAGATTATATTGTTGCAGGTATAGATAAGGGAAAGCACCCTTCTACTTCAGGTACTTGACTTGCTGTGGAGCTGAAGAGCATGGGACCAATAATATGCTGGCGATGCTGAGGAGCTGTTTTTATTTTATTTTGTACTTTGTTTTAGTATTATTTGTATTCCAGTATTGTGACTTGTTTGGCTACTTTCTTAGACAAATATATCATGCATCATTTATTATACGTTGTTCCAATTGTTTATTATCTCAGTCTTCCACTGTTTACAGTTGTTGGATATTTACTACTTCCGCTATTGCATGTTTGTTTACTTATTATGTGTACTCTGCCAATGAGGGAATAGTTTCCCCACTATCACACTGAAGGCCCTCATTACTAGTCAGCAACCTCTGGTGTTTGGGGAAATGCTCTTGAAGCTATGTGACCAACAGGGTATGGGTCGCCTTTAGGTGGCTTCTGGAACCGAGAAGTTACACACTATCTCCCTCATACCATATGTCCCATTTCTAGGTCAATGATTTATCATATCATTTTTATGATCCAGTGTTATTGAATAAGATAAAATCTCAAGGGTTTCTAAATTTCAGTGAAGTCTTATTCTATGGTCTTGGGAAATGAATTGTATTGTAGCCCCTTCTTCCATTTTCATGGAGGTTCATAGTATTGGTGTAACCATTTATTCTATGTTTCATATATAAGTTATCAAATTTCTTAAAAAATAATCCACCAACTTTTCTAGAATTCCCATGGTGCAGAAAAAAAAATCCATGGTGTAGCTCCTGTATTCCATATTTTCTTTAAATATCAGTTATACCAACTTGAGAATCCCCAAGGGTTAGTTCAAACACCATTTACAATCAATACTTCTTCATACTTGGTCTATAGAATATTCATACGACCCATGGCACAACACTCATTAAATCTAAGAAATAATGCTACTTCCAATTTGGACATTACCATGGTGTAGTATAAACTTATAGAGGCATGGAAAGCCCAAAACACAGTGGGTATAAAATGGAACAAGGTTTATATTCCATCATCTATTCTCCATATTGGATGAATTGAAATCCCATAGGAATTTAAGGTATCTTCATCCTTTTAACTAGCTTCATCTACATCTTCTGAGGATCCTAAGGTCGTCCATGTTGGTGGAAGGCTTTAGCAGTGGACCATCATTTTAGTGAAAGATTTATGGTGGTAGAAATGTCATATTTGATGAGATTTAGATGGTGATTATTATCATTGATAGTGGTAGGTGGGGAGAGAGGTGCAGTGAGGGAAATTTCTAAGGTGATGGGTTGAGAAGATGGAGCTGAAATGGAGATGTTTCAGTCAAAAAATGAACAGTGCATGCATGATGGTGTCCCACATTGATGTTTCCTAGGGCTGAGTTCTTGAATTTAAAATAGTACCTCCCATCCATTAATAATACACCTTATGAGAGGATGGGATCCCAGTACACACTACACAAATATATGTGTCGTTCTGACATATGTGGCTCATGCGAGCCTCACCCATCTATACTTAGCAGGATCCTCCCTTTTTGGCCCACTCACCTTCCACTAGGAGAGCTCTCCTGAGAGGTATTCTGTAAGATCCCCAAATGATAAAGGGTTAAATGACTAAATGATATGACTCATGTCAACAAGGTGCACCTTCCTTTTCGAGAGCCTGTCTGATTAGAACTCCACAGTTAAGCATGCTTGGCCTGGAGTAGTGATCCGGATGGGTGACCTTCTGGGAAGTTTCCAAGGGTGTGTGTGAATGAGGACAAATTACACTGGAAAGGATATGTGTTGGCCTGTGGGGACTATCATTGGTCAGATGACCCGTTCATGCATGTGGGTGGACCCTAGGGTGGGCCCCACATGTCTGTGGGGGCAACCGGTGGTACCTCATGGGCCAGGACCCGACGACCATGTTAAGGCGGGGTGGCTGTGCTGTCACCAGGACCCGGTTGTCACATTTGGTATCAGAGGTGGTACCGAGCCTTAAGTGTGGTGCACTGCCTAGGTTGAGATGTAGGGCCCACAATGAGGGCGTTGTGCTCTAAAGGGGGGGTGATTGTAACATCCCCAAATGATAAAGGGTTAAATGACTAAATGATATGACTCATGTCAACAAGGTGCACCTTATTTTTCGGGATCCTGTCTGATTAGAACTCCACAGTTAAGCGTGCTTGGCCTGGAGTAGTGATCAGGATGGATGACCTTTTGGGAAGTTTTCCAGGGTGTGTGTGAGTGAGGAAAAAGCACACTAGAAAGGACATGTATTGGCCTGTGGGGACAATCATTAGTCAGATGACCCGTTTAGGCATGTGGGTGGACCCTGGGTTGGGCCCCACATGTTTGTGGGGGAAACTGGAGGTACCTGGTGGGCCAGGACCCGACGACCATGTTAAGGCGGGGTGGCTGTGCTGTCACCGGGACCCGGTTTTCACATATTTCTTGATCGGTTGGCACATCCTGGGATGGATATGTGGTTGGTGAATCCATGGTTGAGGGTTAGCTCAGTTGGCTAATTTTTTACCAGAAAAATAATTCAAAAACAATTCACATAAAAAATACTCAAGGGAATAAATTTTTACAAATTGAAAAAAAATTATTCTTTTAAACCCAAATTTTTTCTTTAATAATAATGTACCATATATTTGTAAAACATTTAATTTCATGGTAATATTCATTGAAACCATTAAAAACCTTATAAAATATTCAATTTTTTGCATGAAAATATGTGTGCATCATCATCCCATGATCATCACAGTGGTTAAGACAATAGTTTATCTTATTATGTTGGAGATGTTATTGTGTAGTTTAAAATCATGTGAGTAGGAAATTTCCAAATTTATTTTAAAGTCTTAGAACTTATATATTGGTTTTATATAGTTTAATGTCTTACAACTTTAATGTTAGATCTATTCAATATAATGTCTTGTAGCTTGGATGTAGTTGGGGATTATGTGTAAAGCTACCCAGTTTCAGTTAGGGTGGTATGAGATAAGGATACAAGGATCCTACCTACACTAGATAAAGGGGGTGATTGTTTTCCCCCCTATGATATCATGGGGCAGGGGGGCTTAAAATTCCATAGTGCAGGTGATCTTGGAGGGAAAGAGTTATAGAAAATTCCATTTCTAGTAGAGTATAGGGGTATTGATATGAGGGTTTCTATTATTTGGTGTAGAAGTTAAGGAGTCTTCCCAAACATTTATTATAGTGATGGTTCTGTACATGAGGTTTTATGATATTGGTTGTTCATATGAAGTTCACATGACTGAACACAGCTCGAATGAGTGAGGGCCCCCCACACTCAATATGTGTGCAACTATGTTTGGATGAGTCGGGCATCAAATAGGGGACCTAGAGGTGTGTCATGTAACTTTGGTGTTTCATGATAATTTAGATTTTATTGAACAATTTTATCTAGAAAAATATTAATGTTCTCATTTGAAAGAAATAGTTACACAGATAATTTTCTATTATGTGAGTCATGGAGTTGTGTGAAGTACTGAAATCATGCATGAATTTATTATTTTATCCAAGGATGTTGTGTGAAATCATCTCTAATATACGGTATATTGATTTAAACCCCATACAAGTGTAATCACACAAGTTCATCACATATGGGAATCCATGGGAGTCTCCTTTGTGTGGATTCATCAAAGAACGAGAAACGCAAGTTGTGAGCATGCCTCATTGTCTTCTAGAGGTTTTTCCTTGAAATGTTTGGTATGATTCTCTATTTTTAGACATTTTGGGTTATGTAAGGCATTGGTTCACATGAACTACACTAGATCATGAAACATTTACTAGTTCATGAAATATAGGGGCATCACGGTATTTGTAAGTCTCTATCACACAACGTGTGGTTATGTGACACCCGTTCATTTGCCACTGGAGGACAACTAGGATTCCCATGGATCATTTTCCATTTTACATTTCCTTTCTCATGAAATTACATTTGTGAAAGAATTGAGAGTTTCATGAAATTTTTTAATTTTTTTCCCAAGGTCCCCTTTTTCCTCCATAATGATATAAAGGATGTGTTTCCCCAATCCTTTGTGAGATCATGAATTTCAAAGCCTTATACATATTTTATGGTTCCTACAAAGTCATGAATGTATTAAAATGACACATTTTTAGATTCTTTATTATTCATCATCATGTTTCATATTTTGAGATGTATCAAGGAATGATTCCATTAATATTTCTAAAAAAATACATATATTGTATAATTAATGGAAATAATCATCTAGGTAAGAAATATGACTGTTATACCTTTTTCTGTATGTTTCCATCTATATTTTATGGTATACATATTTCTATTAACTAAGGGTTTTTTGATAACAATATATTATATAATATTTTACATATCTATTCAAATTAATCTCTAATTATTCATATATGAATATCTCATTATTAAAACCATATTTAATGATAAAAAATATCCCATTAAAATGATTTAAAAAATCTCAATTATATAAATATTTATCTATTATGACTTTGTGAGATAGTAATAAGTTCTCTAAAAAATGGTTCACTTGACCCATATATATTGAAATTGATACCTTTATTAAAACACCCAATAAATGATGAGAATCATCCTATGGAAAATTATATAATTGATCCCTCAATATTTTTCATAAAATTCTATCATTAAATCTATGAACCAATATATTAAAAATTTATTTATTTAAAAACATTAGCTCATATTTCAATTATATAATCCCTAATATCATAGTATATGATATAGCCATCATAATACAAGACTTTTTCTTTATATCATTGTTTACAACATCCCATATAATAGTATACAATATTATTTTAAGGTATGGATCTCCTTAATTTCATAATATATAGTCTTTTTTTAAATCAATAGGATAATTTAAGAAATCACATATTTCATGAGATATTAAATTCATTGGGGGTTCAAAAACCAATTGACATCCTATTGATCAATACTCATACCTTCACTAAATATGGCATTGAGTATTATTATATTGTATTTATAACTCATTATTCATGATATAAAATTTCATATATTATTGTTCATTTTTTAATCTCCTTTATTTAATGATAGATGATAAATTAATCCCATATATGAATCATTTGAAAAAACCAAAACATTATTAAATATATCCCATCTTATAATGTATAACAGGCCCCAATCCAATGTATATCCTCCAATTTTATAGATAGTTCTCCATAATTAACATATTATAACTTCCTTTCATAGGGTATAATATCCTTATTTCATTGAATATGTTTTTTTATTTAAATATAAAAACATTTATGTAATTTTTCCTAAGGAATATGATAATACCATAATTCGGGGTATGTTGTACACTTGTATATGGATCCTTATCTAAGTTATAGAATATATAAAATGTATATCATTTAAAAATCCAGCCCTTATAGATTGACTATCTCAAATCATAGGATAAAATATTATCATACAGTAGAGAAATCTATTTTTAATATCATACGAGATAGTGTGAATTCACTCATTATAATATTTTTTGTAAAAATAAATATTATTCAATTTATATGTTACAAATTACTAATTATAGAAATATGGTTATTTTTTTAAACCAATAGAAAAAATTATTTATCTTCAGACATATACATTAATTTCACAAATATATAAAAATATATTCAAAGAACATAAAAAACACTTATTTGAAATAGTTTTAACAAACTAAAACCAATGTTTGAAATAATATCCCCTTTGATACTTTGTTTTTAACACCCAAAAGACATGTTTCATAGTTAATAATAAAATTGCAATAAAAATATCTCACATAGATTCATATATTAATTCTACCCATCAATTATAAAATCCATTATCTTATTGTCAAAGAAAATACATCACATGTGATACTCAAAAAATATGAATTGAAGTACTCCATAAATTCATTTAAGCCAAATTGAGTCATTTAGTTATTGGAATCAGGATTGATCATTTTTAATTATTTTTTCCATTAGAATACATATATAAATCTCAATATAAATATTCCAAAATCGATACAGAATGTTATAATATATTATAGAAGATCACTCCCACTGATTTCATTTACTAAAAGATACCCCCATATAAATCAATATTATTTAATATATTTATGAGTAAACCCCCTATTATATATAATTAGTGACATATAATTATATAATAATAAAAATATTAGATATAAAGTTATGATTTTTTTAATATTATTTTTTATTTAGTTAGTGTTTCAAAAAATTTACCCCTCTAAAACTAATGTCCTTCTATATTAGATATTTTATACACACAATAATATTTCTATTTAGGTAACAAACCATTAATATAATTTGAATTGATCATTCACACATATTTAGCGATCTATCCTAACCTTCTAATTATAAGGGAGGTAATTATTTTTTATAACTCATTATTTTATTTTTATCCCCATTCTTCTTATTTTCATTATAATTGTAATACATTTTCATGGTTATAGTTATCCAAAATATTAAATTTAAAATTATTTAATTTTTTTTGTGAAAAAACATTGAGTCTTTTGTTGATAATTATATATATTCTATTTCCATTAAGTCCCCTATTTTATTTATTTTTATTCCAAATAGTAATTATTTTCTTTCTTTTCATGAAATTCTTTTAACTTCAATAAATACATAACCTTTTTAACTAAACATGTATCATTATTCTTCCAAATTACATTTTAATATCATCACTATGTTATAGAACCTTTTTAGATATTATCAATTTTTCATAATAATTACATGATAAAAGTATAATTTCATATATGTTATCATTTGATGAAATTTTCTTCCCCAATAATGATTGGAATAACAGATTATTTAGATTTGAATAATTTTACAAGATCATTTTAGCTTTATGATTTTCTTTAACTAATTATTGAAATCATTTTTCAATAAGAATATATTTTAATTTGATTTCTTGTTGAGAAACCTTGTGTATATGTGTTGATTCTCTCATTGTAACTTTTTTGGATCTTAAATCAACAGAATACCAAGACAAATTTATAATATTTTTTTACATAAAATATTTATTTAGACTCCTAAAAAATTATTATATTTAGATTTATTTATTTATTTTTTACATGTCATATTTATTTTTAGTAATATATTTAAATTTTGTTCATATAAATGACATTTTACAATAAATATATATTTTGATCAATTTAAAGATTCAACTGGTAGTATCTTTTTCTTAGTAAAACATGATAAATCATTTCCCCAAACACAATTTAATAAATTATTCTAATAAATCTTTTATATATTATATTTAAATAATATATTATATTAAACATTGAATCATTATTTTATTTTAACATTTTATTTATTAGACCTTCATAAATCTATATATCCTAAAATATATTTTACAATACCTTTAGTTTTAAATTCAAATCCTTCATTATGAAATCTTTTTATATCATATTTAATTAAATTTTATCTTTTATCTCTTAATTTTCCACAATTTTAATTTATTTTTTCTATTCCTTTATTAAAAAGTTAATTACTATTAGATGAACAATTGTTTTCATATTATATGAGAATAATATGATTTATTGATAAAACAACACATCCTTCATTATATTTTTATATGTGTATCTTAAATTATTCACAAGTATTATAAATATTCTTTCGTTAAAACCTAAGTAGTATTATCTCCTTTATAAGGTTAAAGTTCAACATCAATAGTATTTAGAGAAACATAATGTAATGATCATTATAATACCTTATATAAATCAAAGTTTGTAATTGATCATTTATTTTTATAAAAGATACAATTCATGCAATATTTTTATGAAAATAACAAACTATTTTTTTCATCATCACTTCACATTAGATAATTGTCTTATATGTGTACTTGATTTGTTATATTTTAAAATATAAAGTTTCGAATTATATTAATTTTATATATGCTTATTATTTTATAGATTAATTATTGTAATAGTATAATTAATAATAACATATTGATATAAATGGTGCATAAAGAAATTTTGTTCTCCAACTTGAAATTAGTTAAAAAATTCTACTCTATCCTCACCCACTTCACTGAAATTATTTTATTATAAAAATTTATGTAGTTTCCATCTTTGAATATTCATATAGATTTCCCTAAATTTATTTATTCAATATACTCATTTTCATTCTCATAGAATCACTTTATTATATAATTCACACATTTTCTACATCTGAAGAAAAAAAGTTGAATCCATTTTATGAACATGTTAGTGTGTATTTAAAATTTACATGAAATTTAATTCATCAAATAATATTATTTTAAATTTGAGTAATTATTAATATATTTTCTTTTTCATATATTATAATAAATCACATTTTTTTCTTCCTTAAATTACTTTTATAGACGTCCAAAATAATATTTCATCATAATTTTATTTGAAACAAGAATAATTTTTATGATATTTAGAGAAATTATATTTAAATATCCCTAAATAATAATATAATCCTTATACATAAATTTGGATGAAATTTTATTAATATTATCTATATAATTTCAATATATGCTACATATTCACTTAAACACTCAACATATTTGACTACATCAATAATTAAATCTAAAAATCAATGTATAGATTCATATAATTACATTATAAGAATATTATACTTATTTTTATTAATTTATGTTTAGAATAATTTTTATTTGAATCACCCTAATATATTTTTACTTTTTTCAAACATGGAATTAGAATAATTTCATAGAATATAATTCATTTAATTTTAATCAGTCATTTATGCCACTAAATGTTTTACTTCCTTTGTATATACATCCATATACATTTTATATTTTAATGTAAAATCATAGTAAACTTGTTTTAAAATAGACATTTTTTAACGATATTAAAATACACATTTATTTCACGCGATCTAAAGTAATGTTTCATTATAATTTTATATAATTGATATTTATACCCATAAAATATTGGAATTCATTTTCACATAAATTGGTAAATTAATTTACTAAATTAAACTGAAGCAATAAAATGTATTTATTCAAGAAATAATCATTGATATTTGAAAATATTAGTTAGGAATAATTAATATTTGATAGAAATGGTGAATTATAGTGATCAAATTTTTCATTATTTAAATTATTTTAAAAAATTATTTCACCTAAATATATCTTAATCAAATAGTTTATTGTGTCACTTTTAACTTATCATTACTAATTTTTTTATTTCCCATTTATTTAAATATGTAGAATGTTATTTTTTTCATATAGTTATAATGATTTTACATAGTTCACCTTCAAATATGAATATTCTATTCCATGTTACCTATAAAATTTAGAAATTGTATATTAAATTATTCATAACACTTATAGATATAATTTTAGGAATAATCATTGTCATCTATTTATTATTTCCATTATATGATTTGGGATCACTTACATACATTGAATTAAGATCACTAACATTATAAGAGATTTTAAAATGAAATTAATGATATTTAAAAGAGTTTAAAAATATGATTTACCAAAATCATATTGGAACCATTTAAGCTCTATATGGTATGTGAATATCCATGAATTCTTCAAATCAAAAAACTTAAAAAACATTTATTTATACTTATAGTGTATCATAGTCATATATTTTTAATGGTATACTAACTTTACACTAAAAAACACATTGCATTATGAGATTTTATGAAATTAACCTATCATATATAATATATATATCCATACTAAAATTCATGTATAGTATTTAACTCTATTTAATTGAATGAATCATTCTATTTATAAGGAATATTAATCAAAAAATATTACTAAAAATACTAACTAATAATCACCATAGATAAATAATTATTCAAACCTCCATTTTTTTGTTAAAATCATATCCAAATGATCCATGAATATATCTCATAAAATATAAATTCCATCTTTTTGTAACTTCTTTGACCATGAGTGACTATGAAAATGTCTTTGATAAAATAGTTAATTTTACCTTAACCTATAGAAACACATATATACCTTAAAACTCAAATAAATGGGTTTAATTATAATAAATTCATTATATATTTGATCTTCCCAATTTTTTCCATGAAACAAAAAACTAAAATCTCTTTATCTTGTATTCAAAAAATAAAGAATCAAGAACTAGGGTTTATATTACCCCTATATCATATTATACAATATAACCACTATAAAATATATATATACCTATTATTTAGGTCATATTATATAAATTCACATATTATCCCATAAAATCATTTTATATCTCAATGTTCCTCCATTTAAGAATGTATATTGTATAGTTATTGAGTTTTATAAGTGAATAAATTACATCTCATATCATACTATAGCTCTAGTTTATAGAGGATTATATAAATTTAATCATATTTTAGACTATATATATATAAATATCCTCTTATTCAACTATGAAATAATGATTTGTATTATATAAGATCTCTAATATATCATGTATGATTAAATTTTATTGCCTTATTCTTAATCACTTATGTGATTCATTACATATGCCTCAATATATGAAATATTGAAATAATATTTCAGTCTTGGGATAAAAAATTATATTATTATGATATTATTAGTTTTCTAGGGCATGAAATGATAAAATTCATTTTCAATCCTCTATTCATATATTCAATTCTTCTTAAGTAATAGAGAACAACTTATTTTCTTTGGTTATGACATATATTATTCACAAAATAATAAATTTTATTTCAAAATACAAATGAAATATGAAATTCATCCTATATACTATGATATTCCCATATGAGGGTGTACAATATAAATTCATTGAGGGAAATTTATATCATTCATTAAATTAATAAAATTTACACCATTTTTTAAATATAATTATAGATAATAACAATGTCAACCATATAATTGAATTTTTTTATCATATATAAATCCTTTTACAATATTATATTTTATTTTATATCTCTAGTAATTTCTATATTATATTTTAAAATTACCAACTTTATAACATATATTATTTTTCATAGAAGATAAATATTTTTAGGTTATTATTTTTCAAAACATTGGAGTCTCATTAGATTCCATTTCAGAAAAAATGAAGAAGTCACAAGGTATTGTTCAACATGTTATTGAAAATTTAAAAAATAAAGTGAAATGATACATTAGGCATCTTCAAAACAATATTTAGGTGACCATATTAACTAATGATTTTTATTTCTTAATTCCATATTTACAATAACAACATTAATACATTAAATAAATTTTTTAAATAATTTTTAAGGGGTCATAAAGGTTATTTTCCAGTAGTTGTCCAATAAAACCTTCAAATATTACTTAATGTGAATCAAATGATATGTTTTTCTAAACAGTAATTGATTTAGTTGATCCTTAATGTGGATAAACATTGTTCTTCAAGTATCTTACAACTAATAATTTAATTTTTCTAGTTATAGGTTTATATAAAATGTTATTACCAATAATTCTTTTAATGAATAGTTATAATGACATGATAAATCAACCCCAAAATCATTATCCAAATGTCATATATTTTAGGTTTTTAAAATCATCTATGACACAAACTTGTTTTAAGTGACAATAATTCGATTTAAATGAGTATTATATTTACATGGTAAAATATTATAAATCTAAATTTTAATTTAAAAATGAATATTCAATAAATTGGAGGATCTGGTTTCTAATTTTTGAGAACTCAAGGACTAACAGTGTTTTAATGATTTTTTTCTACAAAAACTATTTGGAATAAATTTTCAGTATAAGATACTATTATTTAATTCCTATAATAAAGTTAATTTTTTTAGTTTAGTGATTGAAAATAGAAATAAAAATTATTATTCATTGATTTGTTGACTATATAACTATGAATTTCTTAATATATTTATATTTACAAAAAATTTAGTATTTTGATATATTGAGTTTAATGTGAAAATGATCAAATAATGATTTTTAAATGATTTAATTGTTTTTTGTATAGTATTTCCATTGTAATTGATTAATTAGGATAATTTTTATATTCATGTTTTAATTGATATAAAAATTAGATATAGAGTTGATTATAAATCAAAATGTTTTAGAATTTGAAGGCATATCATAGCCAATGATAGTAAGATATCACCATCCATGAAACACCATTTCATAAAGGGATTAATATAACATAGAAAAATATAACAACATTTCATCACCCCAATCACAACATAACAGAGAGAAAATTCCCTATTAATGGATATGAAGGTCACCAATAATTTTTACTTTTTAATATTAGGGGGAAACACCACCACCATGTTGTCCTCAGTGTCCCTATAATGTACAATGAAACCCTCAATTCGGTATCTATGATACACCATAATAAAGAACTCTAAGACTAAAATTTTTCAATATACTATAATATCTAGCTACAATAATGCGATTTTGCATAGTAACCCTATTCATATACACATTATATGAATTTTTTGACATTAATAAATAAATCATATCTCAAAACCAAGAGGTTTAGTGTATTTGAGAAGCAATATGCATAATACATCATCTTAAAAATAAACTACATCATCTTTATTTGGATCCACATAATATTCTATTAATTTTTTTTTCATTTATTACCGAAATAGATACCCATGGGACTTACATAAAATAAATATTTGAGCTTATAAATCATATTATGGGAATAATAATGATAATGAAGTATAACATATGAGTTAATTGGTAAAATATGATATCATAAAAGGGGAGGATCATAAATAACAACATGGAATGGTGGAATAAAGAATATGATATCATAATATTATAGCATCATAAGAATGTGGAAACAAATGAAAATATAACATCATTAGTATAAGAATTAACATAAGTGAATTCTCACTCCCAAGATAACACAAGATTGTGTGAAAGGATTATTTCTCATGAACCATACATGGTATCTCATGAGATGAAAAAATTACACAATGCATTGGGAAGATATATAATTCAATTCCTATAAAAAAAATTATAATAGGAACATGAGTATGTGTTCCACATTGAGAAAAAAATTATACATAAATCATAAGCATAAGAAAACCCCATGAGAAGGAAATGGATTACACAAACATGTCATAAAGCATAAGCAAATTATATATCATTGTAATTCCAAAGAAAATAACATGTTAAATATTTATAGGTTTTCATAACCGAACAATGATGAATTGGTCATCAATATAGAGTTCATTGGAATAAAAAGTCATAATAAAGGAGTAGTGAAGTAGGTATAGAAATGAGTTCCTAAATGATGTTTTAAATAATAAGAAAATAAATTTAAATAATGTAAGAACATAGTGCTATATTACAAACCAAAATTTAACAAGAATAGTTTTCCATAATATAGTTATTATTTTAAGAAATCATGGAAGGTAAAAGACATTAAATGTGTAATATATAAAATATAATAATTAATAGAAAATACCTCTTAATAAAGTTCTCCTTAAATAAAAGAGTTATAAGGGAACATGAAATATATTTATATCCCCAAAAAATAATGGAAAGATAATTAAGTTTATATTCATAATATATATATAGTATATATAATTTTTATATTTGAATAAGAGAGATTAAAAAGAGGTGAAGAGGGAATAAGCATTTAATAAAAAAGAAGAAGGTGTTTTTTTGGAGTTCCATTACCTCAGTTTCCAACTCACTTGGTATGTTAATATAACCTATATAATAATCAAAATATGTTTAATAAATACTTAATTTAGAAAAATTTTGAATTATATTTTATTTAATATTATTATTTTATGTTATTTTAAAACCATTTTATTAAAAAATTATATTCATGTTCACCATCCTAAGGATGTTTTCTTTATGGTTCTATGGATAAATTAGTTTCATGATAATTATGTAAATTCTTATCAAATGAGTACATAATTCTTGAATTATAATTGTATAGAGATTAGTAATTTCCAAAAGTTTCATGGTCTCTAAATATAAAATATTTATAAAAAAACATCACGATTAATGGAGTATAAATGTTATCATTTAATGGTGAGTTCATTTAGGTGGTTTTCTATCCATGATGTAATTAATTGGTTTAATTTAATATTTAAATTTATTTAAATTTTATAAAATACAAAAAATATATATAATATAATTATTAATCTTATATTTAACCCTAAAATTATTATTACAAAGATCCATGAAGGATTAGAAGAAAAATGAAATATGTCATCCATGGAGTATGTGAACCAACCATAATATAGACAACATTTTCATTTTAGTATAATTGAGTTGAAGTTAGATAATGATTATTTAATTAATATAATAAAAAAGTAGTATACATATGATACTGATGAAATTTTATTATAATGGTCATAATATATTTTCTTGATTTTGAATATGGAAATAACTTGAAGATCTTGGTTGAGATAATAACCTATTCCTTTATATAACCTCATTTGATATATTGTGTGGGAATAAAAAATGGTATTTTTATGAGACATAACCTATAGAAGGTGTTTAAGAGTTTTGGAGAGAATATTTGGCATAAATTAGACAAGCTAAGAACCTTATGTCATGAGTAGAGATGTGGAGGTATTTAAAATGGGTGGATATGGGTGTTTTAGAATATAATATTAAAAAAACGTATATCTCCACATAATGGAAAGAATTATGATTAATTAGATCAATGATTGTAAATTAATAATAAATGATCCATTAATATATTCATATAACTTCTAGAAACCAAAAAATTCATTCATTTACATCATTTTGAAACAATGTACTCATATGTTAGATATGACTTATTTTATTATTCACTGATGTATTTTACTAATTATAAAAAAAACTTCAACTTACTCAAATTTATATGATCCTAGATGATCCCTAGCTGAATAACTAAAGAGGGGGGGGGGTGAATTTAGTTCTAGAATTTTTCTTCACTATTAAACCACCCTCTTCAAGGTATGAGAGTTCCAATATTTCCATAGTAAAATATACAAAAAAAATATAAATTTAAAAGGGAAAGAGTTTGAAAATTGATATTTATAGTGGTTCATGGAAGATAAATCCCCAAGGAGACTCCACCAACACTCAACTCCTTTATTTTAGTGATTTTTACTAAAACATCAATTTTATTGGGGGGCTCCCAGCTAAGCATAAGAAAATGTCACTCACTATAAAGGAATGAGATATTAAAACCAAGCTCTCCATTTACAAGGCTTATCCACATCCTTTATATGCTCGCTTACACTAAGTATCAATGAAATAGATATAAAAGGGTCTTCATAGATAATTTGAAATACATAGTTGCAAGAAGCAACTGACAGTAAATGAAGATGCATCCTGAGAAAATGATAGTCTTAAAGATACAAATCTGGATGATATTCAGATTTAAAAGATAAACATGTAATCACTATTCTCATTAAATAGTTTGAAGTTTTATATATACATAGTAGATGGTGTTCAGGTTTTCTGAGTAAGAACACAGTTTTTTATTTTTATATTTTTCGTTTTGTTCTCTATTCAGCCACTACTACACTCTTTCTATATCTTGTTTGGAATTTGAACAAGAGAATACAATATAATCACAATGATTTAATTAATAATATCTTTATAAAGAGAGATAGAGAGAGTTTATAAGATATAATTTTAATTATATGCAACCATTATTTCCAAATATGGAATATACATCTGTAACAACAATTTCATAGAATATCTTATTCTTTGTAAAATTGAATTTATGGAAACATGATATAGAATTTCCTCAAATAGAAAAACTTTTTCTGATTGATTGAAAGTGTAGAAACAACTTATCATAATAAATATGACAGGGAATAATGATGTTATTTATGTTTTAGGTAATAATTTCTTCATTATTTGAATTAAAGAGATGTCGTACGAAAAATTATATCTCCAGCATTTAGCGTGTATGAGAAATCGAGTTTCATATTGTGTAGCACAATTTTCTGTAGAAGAAAAAAATGCGAACATGTAATACTTTACTGAAAAACTTATTCTGATACTTCATAAGATATTCTTTTATGAATATCCTGACAATATTATCATTACTTCAATCTGTTGTTTCTTCATAAGATAAATCATTCTAAATACTGTGTAAGATAAAACTTTAGCATATAATAAATACATGTTACTGTGATAACATATGTGACTCTTATAAGATAATATTTTATACTATAAGATAAAATTTCCCCCCTATGCCTTCAGATTCTATGTAGGCAGAAGGTAATTTGTTTTCGTAAGATAAAATAATTTTATCATAAAAGTAATACTTCACATATCATAAGATAAATGTTTACAGAATTAATCATCAGATAAGTTCTTTTGATATGATTTGAGACACTTAATTCAAACTTGTTGGAATAATAGTAGGAATTTTGTTAATAATCAAAACACATAAACTTAGATATATTGTAAAAACATAAGCCCATCCAATAATATCACTCGTTTTAATGATCATAAACCCCATTAAATAGAAAGCAAAAAAATTAACAAAATAATAATTAAAAATTGTTTTTATTCATTATTTACTTAATTTATTTTCTTACTCTTTCACCCCTTTTATGATATAAAAAAGAATCATAGTAATGAAATGCAATCAATTTAGCACACTAACAATGGTAAATAGTAAATGTTACTGAAAATGAATCAAATTTGGCATAAATTTGTGATAATAATAGATACTAATGAAAGATAAATTGAAAATATGAATTAATCAAGAATCCAAAAAAATGGCAGATATTCAAATGTTTGTAAAAAAAGGTTTATGAAATAGAAACATGTAATGATTCAAATGATAGTTAAAAATATAACTATGTATTCTCAAAATCTGAAAAGAATTTATCAATCCTGAAACATGATGAAAATTTTATGAGGAGGTTTCTTGAACGATAAGGGTTGTGTGTTTGATGGTGATGAGCCTGTAAGGGGTGTTGGAACCCTAGGTCGCTCTCCCTGTCGCTGCCACCCCCCACCTTAGATCAACTCATCTCATCACCTCAGCATTGATCGGAGGGCTTGTGGAGGCTCTCTCTCTCTCTCTCTCACACAGTGATGTCATGTGATCTCATGGAACTGTTTAGCTCAGATTTTCCTCATCGATGCTGGCCCCTCTCGCCACACTCCACCTACACTGGATAGGGTTTCTTTCGGAGGAATTATGAAGGTCCAGCAGTTGGTTCCTTGATGTCGTGCTTGAGGGTTGCAACTTTATCGTCAGTGTGTGCACTAGGTGGTCCACTGCGGTCTCCGAGTTTTGGGAAGGCGGCCACAGGATCCACGTTCTGGTTTTCGGTATTATCAGATTTCTTCGGAACTTGGGTGGTCTTCGACATGGTGATGGGTTCTTAATCTTGGATCATTTTCATTTTCTTTATTTTTGAGTTTGTAATTGTTTGTTGTTTCTCACATGTTGGTTCAGTTTCTGGATTTTTCATTGGAGTGCTGTTGATGGATCTACTCTGGGGATCTCCTTGCCTTGCGTTGCGCAATGGTGGGTACTACTCTTCCGACATTTTGGAGTTATGATTCTTGATGGTTGGTCGATTTGTATTTCTGCCATGGTGTCTTGATTGATTTGATTCGAATAGTTTGGGTTTTTCAATTATGAAGAACTGGAGATGGTTTTCAATCGTGCTTCGGTATGGTGGTGGTGCTATGGCAGAGGTGGGAACGATCAGTGAAGCGCATGATTCTGGATAAATTTCAGTCTGGTTGAAAAGGCTTACAGTTTGGGGCGATTCTATTGAGGTTTGATCTTCTTGGTGATGTCCTACGGTCAGCGGAAATGTGTTTCTCGTGGATGCACCTTTGATTTCCTTTTACTTGGTGAAGGTTGATTAGGCTTATGATTTTGTGCATTGTTTTGGATTTTCTAGTTTTCATTTTTCATGTTTTTATGGCACTGTGGCCTTTGTTCATGAGACATCTCATCCAGTTTATTTTCAAGGAACTGTCCCAGAAGATGTTCAGAGCAGGGAGCATTCTCATTTTCATCACAATTTGGATTTGGATGTTTGATAGGGTATGGCATTTTCCATCGGTACCGGGCTGGTACATTTTTGCACGGGATAGCTAGCCGAGTAGTGATGGGAAGTTTAACATGATCATATAGTTTTTTTGCTAGGGTAGAGCTTTTTCTTGATTTTGAAGTGGATTGTATTTGGTATTGATGATCTTTTCCATGGGTCATGGTTGTGTATTATGTCTATGATTTCATTATGGTTTCTCACTTTATCCTCAAAAGTGATTTTGAAATAAAAATTTAATTTTCAGTCACTGTGGTGTGTAATGAGAATAATAGTAGTGGAGAATTAATATTATTCCCAATAACATAACCTAGTGTCAGTAAGTATTCTCTAAGTCCTAAATGTACATTTTGAGTGACCCATACCGAAGTGGATTGAATGTTGAGAGTAACTTGTTTTTCCCTTGCTAGATCAAACTTATCCTCATGGGTAGAGGATATTTTAGAGGTTGGTTCAGGTAAAGTTAAGGGTTATTATTTAACAAATCCGTGGTTTTACCATTGATAATTTTCATTAGGATTAAAAATTTACTTCAAATTCTAACCAGTAGACGAATAAAAATAAACAATTTGAGGTACTATAAAAGCAATTCCATGAATCTGAAAAATTACATCTACACAGGCATCAATCATTTTTACCAAGCCATTTTTTAGTAGTCTAAAAGAGTTTTGAATCCATTCTATAGTCATTGAGATGAATTTCTAAAAAATCTTGTATGTATCCCTTATTGGTGCAACTGTATATCATAATCTTCAACACTTTGAACTGGTTTTATGTCATACCAACAACAAAGAAACTTATTTTCCTTTTGTATAAAATTTTCTTTCTAAAGGTTCTACAAATGAAATAGCTTAAAAAACTTCTTCATATTTAGAGGAATATGGATTAAAACTATTGACCACTACTTTATATAGATATTCAGCATTATTTTCTATAGATTTAGTGTATTTGATACCAATACAACCATACTTTCTAAACATGTGATGATAAAGATTACATATTTATTTACTTCAATTGAATTTTCTTGAATATCTAGAATCATATGATTCAATAGAGAACTAATTCCTTTTTTTGATTGATCAACCGACACAATAACTTTTTTATGAAGGACTGGTAACTTTTTAACTTCTTTTATCATATTTTTCTAAAAGTCTTGAAACATATCCCTTGAGATAATCCCACACTATATAGAATCAAGGGCCATAGTAATCATATCCACAACTTGAAATAATTCCTTCATCTTATACTATACATCAGAATTGTTTACAATTCCTACAGTGTATTCTCTTAATAACTTTTTAGTCTTTGATTAAACCAATGACTTTACTTCTTAAAGGTCATCCTTTATTGACATTTGATTATAAATAGTTTTTACTTCATTAAAAGTCTCATTCACGTAAGATTTTATTAATTCCTTTTGAAAAAATAATATTGAGTAGCTCTCTAGAGCTATCTCATCATTGACCTTATCAGTATAATGATATTCTGAAAATCTATGCTCTACATAACTATCTCATATTGAGCTATCTTTTTGAACTTCCATGCTTTTAGCATCGTTGACTTACAGATTTTATTCAATATGGATTTTTGCTTCATTATATCTTAATTATTTCAATTGACATCCATTTATTCACAATATGAGTAACTGATATGATTGTTCATATGGAGACACTAAAATGATAGGTGTAGAACATGGGGCTATTTAAATTGTTTTCCTTGATCAATAGTTACTATGTGAGTAACTTTAGAGGTTAATTGTTCATTTACCGATGGTATTGGGGTAAGACCTGCTGTAGGAGTAACCTATAATTTATGTTGAACAAAAATTCCAACTCTTCTATGTCAATCAGATAGAGTATCATCATCTATGACATATTCTTGATCAACTGATCTTTCTAGTAGAATTATAACATTAATAGATAATCCCATTTGGGATGTCTACCCTTGAATCAAGGTATTATCTATTTGTATTCCATCTTCCTGACATACTAAAACTAATTAGTTTTAAGAGAAACTCTAATATAAACCTATTTTCCAAAAAAATAGTTGCACTTATCATCAAAAAACTATGACAATGATTTGATGTTTCTTCATTGAGGTAAAATACATCATTATGAAAATCCAAAGTTAATATCCTTCCATATGGATTGGAACTAACTGGCCTATTATGAACATAATTTATATATCTAATTCTATTTCACACTAGATTTAGAGATATTTTGATCATAAACATGTATAATAAAGCAATATCTTGAAATAAACTTTATCATTCTCACTGTTATGTTGAGATATAGCAGACTAGATGAACTTTATAACAAATTTTATTCCAGATTCCAATTCCTTAGTGGGTTTATTCTAAAAAACAGTGGAGCCAAACATAAAATTCATGATTTTAGGTGGATTGAATTTTTCTATCACAAGAAATCCTATACTGAATTTTGTATTAACTTCATGAGGACATGTGAGCAACTCATCCACTTTTAATGAAGTTACCAAATGGTGTTTCTGGTAAGTAGTTGTAGTGAAAAGATCTTACTTATCAAGAAAATGAAAAAATTATATTTTATAAAACTCATGGACCTCCCTCTCAAAAATGAACTCGGCTCATCTTTCATCAAATATGTACTCCCATAATTTTCAATTTATAACCCTCTTTATTAATGTATATTTTCCTTCTAGATAGGAAAAGTCTTTTACGGATCCACATAGATTTTTAATCACTGTTATTTGAAGCTTTTCCCTACTCAAGGATGTTCTTTCGGTTCACTTGGTTTGATCTATTCTTAGTACATTCCAGAGGATTGAAAGGTTATGGTAGAAATGGTTTATAATGGATAAGGATGAGGGATCACCAGTTTGCAAAAAAAATTCCTGAGTATAGTTGATACATTCTCTCTCTGTTTTTTTTGTTTTTTGGTAATCGAGGGGTTACACGATGATGTATAGAGTGATCATTACAAAATATAGGTTACATGCCCAATCAATATGAAGGTCATTTTATATGGTAATGATATATGTCGAATAAAATATGTAGGTTAAAAATATTTAGGTAATTATATAAACATGCTATTCTATAAAAAAAATAATGAAATTTAATGTTTAGGAAGAATGAAATAAACCAAATTCAGATATAACAAAATCAAATATGTCTGCAAATAGTGGTTTAGTAAAAATATTTTCTAATTGATTTAATAAAGAAACAATTTATAAATAGATATAATTCTTTTGTTTATGATCTCTTGAGAGATGATGTCATAGATCAATATTCTTTTTTTTGAATGGTTTATCAGATTCTTTGAAATATTTATGGCACTTGTGTTATCACATTTGATTGGAAAATAGTTAAAATTAAATCTAAAATATATTAGAGTGTGTTTTATATATATAGCACATGCACAAAAAAATTCATTCTGTAATATATTCAACATCAGCACTTAATAATGTTATAGACTGTTGTTTCTTAATTAACCAAGATATTAGGGATTGTCTTAGAAATTGATAGGTTACTGAGGTGATTTTTTTCTATCTAATCTACAACCAAAAAAATAAACATATGAATATGAAATTAAATTAAAATCATATTTTTTTGAAAAATAAGAGAAAGAGACACATTTCATTTTAAATATATTAAAATACTTTTGGAAGCATTTAAATAAGATTATTTTGGATTGGGTTAAAACTGTGTACAAAGACACACTAAAAGAATAATTTATGGCCTACTTCCAGTAAGATATAACAAACATACAATGATTCATCTATTCAACTTATTTTCAACTAGTTTTCCAGATTCATATGAATAAAGTTTATTATTAGAGCTCATAAGATTTGAGTAGGTCTTATTGTTTTCAAGTACAAACTTCTTAAGTAAATAAAATATGTACCTACTTTGATTTTAAAATTTTCAATTTTTTTTTGGTAAACTTGAAATCTAAATTTTTTTAACTCACACATCATGATCATTCAAAAATTCATTTTTCTTAAGTTTTGAAAAATCATTGCACAATTTTTGTTTCTATTGATCTGAAAATAACATCATATACATATATTTATACCAATAAAATAACCAAGGATGTTGTTTTCTTGAATAAGTTAGTGTCTTCAATACCTATTGAAAAACCATTTGATGAAAGAAAAGAGATTAATCTCTCATACCATTCCCTTGGATCTTGTTTAAGTGTATATAGAGCTTTTGTAATTTTAAAAAAATCATAAAAAATGAGGATCTTCAAAACTAGAAGATTTTTCAATATAAACTTCCTCCATTAAAAACCAGTTAGAAAAGAAAATTTAACATCCATATGAAGTAATTTAAAATTAATATATGATTTATATGCTAAAAGGATTATAAAAGCTTCTAACATTGCTATTGAAGTAAAAGTTTCATCATAATATATTCATTCTTCTTGATTGTATCCTTTGGAAACTAATATAGATTTATTCCTAGTTGTTTACATAGTGATCGTCTTGTTTGTTTATAAAAACCCATTTTTTCTAGTTACATGATAGACAAGGGGTTTTCAACTAATTATAAATTTTTATTTATTTTAAACTAATTTAACACTTCTTGCATTTCTAAGAACAGAATTTCCTCTAATAAATCCTCTTATATAGAGTTTGGTTCTAGTTGGGATAGAAAGGTAGATAATTCAACTATATTTCCAATGATTATTATATTTCTTACTCCATATAAATTTCCTATAACTATTTCAAGAGGATACCCTTTAATATTTCTAGGTATCCTAGGAAACACACTTTTTGGTTCACTAGTATCAACCCTTAATGGACTTGGTTTAAAGTTATCAAGTTCTCAAACCTCATTGTTTTTGTTTTTTGAAGAAGGTTAAGGTCTCATATCCTTGATGGAATCACTTTGATAATTAGTTATAATCAATTTTTGATCAAAATGGTCACTTTTATAAAACATTACATGAGTTGATTCTTAAAAAATCCTTGACCATATTTTTGAAAACTATATAATCTTTGGAAGTAGTAGTGTAACCTAGGTAGATACCTTCATCAACCTTTGGGATGAACTTTTCAAGATTATCATTGGTGTTCAAGCTATAAAACTTACATCCAAATAATTTGAAGTATCATACCTTTGGTTTTCTATTATTCCATAACTCATAGGGTTTTTCCTTTAAAAAAGGTCTTAATATAACTCTGTTAAAGAAATAACATGCTCTATTAACAACCTCAACCTGGAAATAAGTGGGCATGTTATTCTCATATAACATTGTCCTAGAAATTTCTTGAAAAGTCTTATTCAACCTTTCGAAAACACCATTCTATGAGGTGTACTGGGAGTAGAGAATGTATGTTCATTTTTTTTCTTAGAGTAGTAAGAATTAAATTCATGATTCTAAAATTCACCCCTATGATCACTTCTCAAATTCATGATTTCTACCTCCTTTTTATTTTTCAAAAGTTTACAGAATTTGATAAAAACAGAACATGCTTCACTTTTGAATCTTAAAAATTAAACCCATGTAAATCATGAAAAGTCATCAACTAACATACAAACAAATGACATTGAAACAAGACACAAAATTCTAGTAGGTACAAATAGATCTATATGGATAAGATCAAGAGGTCTAGATATCTTAACTAGTTTAATTGGTTTAAAATAAGACTTTTTTTTGCTTGTTGTTGGGAAAAAATCCCTCAAGGTAACATTGCGGTGTTTTTGGCTGATTTTGTATGTTTATAAAGTGGTTTTACATGGTTAGTTGGGGATTTAAGCACATTTTTTTACTAGGAAAGTTAACAAAGAGCCATGAAAATGGAATGGATGCTCTAGAGGAAGTACATAACATTGTGTATATAAGATGGTTCAATTTCCTAGTGTTTCCCAAAGTTTTGGGGTCCAAAATATAAAGGTTGGCTCTATCATCATAAAAGTTGGATTTCCCTGAATTCCTCTTAAAAATATGGAAAAACATGAGTTTCATGAAGATTTGAGTTTTATTAATGAAAATAGTTTTTCAAAGTCATTTTGTGTCATGAAGGTTGGGTTTTGTGAAGGTGTAGAGCGTCACGAACGTTTGGTGGAAATACAAGAAATTTTCATGATTAGGGTAAGATAATCCTCATGAATGAAAAAAGGGTTGATGTTAAATTTTAATGTCTATGATAAGTGTAGAATCACAAATGTGTGAAGGGTGACAATAATTATCAAACACTATGAGAAGCTTCTTGAATGGGTAAATTTATATTGTGATTTGTGAAAATTGGGAGCTTTGTGAAAAATATTGGAGTGCTTTGAGAAAATGTGATAACAAAGACGGAAGATTATGGAATCTGAGTAAACACATTTAAATAGACCTATGCCACCTCATTTGAAGTGGATAAATTCTTAATGAATATTCAAAGGATCTAAATTTACGAAGTTGATTCGAAAAGGTTTTTCTTTTAAAAAAGTTCATGATGAAAAGAAGTTCTCAAAAGCTATGAAAGATAACCACAAGTTAAAATCATTATGAATGTATTTAAGTTATTGAAGGATATAAAAATATGTCCAAAATTTTTGATCATTGCAAAAGTGTTTTATCTTCACTAAAGGAGGTTGTTTCACAAAGGCTGGTTGATATTCGTGAAAGAGGTGAGCTTTATGAAAGTTATAGGGTTTGAAAAGGTAGTATTTTCATGTGAATAATTTTATAGTGTCATAAATGCTGTGTGAGAATCACGAAAGCAATGAGTACCATGGAAGTATTGAAAATGGATTTCTCAGTAACACTTTTTTAAATTAATATTAATTAATTGGATGAATGTAAAACATCAATAGAGAATCTAAATAAAAATGATTATGTATTCATTATTTCTAATAAAGGGACCCACATGTCCATAAACTATGTATGTATCTTTTCTAAATTAGTGAGAAAAGGAAGAGGAATAAGGTGATATTTACTATTCATAGTGAGCCATCAAAGGAAACATTGAGGGAGTGACCCTTGGGAAGTAGTGAGATATCCCTAAAAATTATATAGGTAGTGATATTGGGCATTAAAGTGATCTTTCCCGAACCTCATTTTGGAAATGAGCCTAAGAATATTTGGTACATCAGTAAATTTCCATTTTATTCTCTTAGGATGTAGCTAACTGAGGGTGAACCAAGTAAAAAAATATATGTCTGTGTTCTTTCTTTCATACTTACTTTCAATTCATCTTTATCAGATAAAGAAGGAGAGAATAAAATCAGCATAACCTCTTAAAAGAAAATAAATTGACCTTTATAATAAAGAGATCAAGATCCTTTAGGTTAAGAATAATTTTAAAAATAATATCAATACCCTAATTCACCCCCTATTATGGTATGTAATCTCCTTTTGGGCCTAAAAATTGGTATTAGAGAGATTGGTTTATTTTATAATAAATGTTTTCTCTAAATTGGTTTAGTGTATTGTTGAAATTAAAGCTTCAATATTCTCTTTACTTTTTGTGCTAGGGAAAATGGAAAAACATTAATGAATAAGCAGAATTCTGGTGGAATTATTTATAGCGGAAGTGTATATAAAAAGAGTGTGATTCAGTTGAAGGAAACTAACAATGTATCAAACATTGAAACTGTTTCTTTATTAAATTATATTGTAATAATGAATGAATAAACTGACATGCCATGTGATGTTGGAACAAATGACGATGAATAAATTCCATGAATGAAAGTAATATATGTTTTTAAAATGAAAAATTAATTTTATTAGAAATTAAAAGATGAAAATAAGTCTCAAGATATTCAGATCCAAGTAATGAAAATTAAGGTCAACAAGATAAAAGGTTTAAATCAAAGGCTTATTGATATGGCTACTGATTTGAGGGATAAGAATTATTCCCAATATGGTGACAAAAAAAATATGTCTACAAATATAGAAATAAAACAAAATTTTATATTAAAGGAAATAATCAAAAATCAAGAGAAATTTATAATATAGAATCTAGAAATGATGATATTGATGCACAACTATCTTAACTAGTTCAACAGAACCAAAGAATACAATAATAGAATGCATGATATAATGATTTTCTTACTAAAAAAAATTATAAAATAAAGGATCAAGATGAAATGATAGAAAATATCTTCCAAGAATTTAAATATTATATAACTATTGGGAAGACTATCATAAGAAAAAATATTGCTAAACGTGAATCTAGGGATAAAAAGATTCAACAATTAGGAGAATAACTAGAATCAGTCACGAAAGAAGTTGGGAAATCTGATTCTAATGGAAAGAACAAATTTAAGTATTATTTGTATTTACTACTTAACTATCATTCATAATGTAATAATGAAATAAAAAGAAAATATTTTATTTTTGAGGATAACATAAAAGGATTGTTTCATCCCAAAGGCCAGGTAGTATGGGAAAATTTGGTATTAGATATGATAAAAACTCTCCCATTCCTGAGAGGAAAAGAGAATTGAATATTTTTAGAGACAAAAAAAATCCTTTAGTTGATGTAAATATACGTAAACACTTATACAAAAATTGTCGACAATATGTGCAATTTCTGTGGGATGCATGGTCATATTTCATGTTTTTTTCTGAAGTTTTAGAATATATTTCTTATTGTGAAGATAGAAATATTACCAAATATGAAAATAAGTAGAATATTATTGAAAATTATAAAAGGAAAATATCTCAAAATAAAGTATCTATCAGATGCAATTATTGTGGAAGTCAGGGACACACCATGAGTATGTGTCAAGAAGCTCAAGGGATCAATGCCAACAGAATAAGATGTAACATTCGAATTATCTATAGAATAATAAACTTTCATATCTATTAATATTTATGAATAAGATATTAATTTTAGGTCAAAGGGGATTCTTTGTCCAATATCATACTCAAAACACAACAACAGGTTTCTCTAAAATCTTACATTGCACAAAACACTCATTTATACCGAAAAATAATACAATAATAATATTACTATTTTAAGTGGTAGTTAACGCCTAGCCGTTGTATTGGTATGAATTAAAAGAACTAAATAAAATATGGTTACAAATTTTTGTTAAATTATTTAAAATTTATCCAATTACTTTTAGAGTCTTAAAATGAGAATGAACCCAATTTTAAGCATAAAATACTCTAATATTTTTAAAAGGTCATTTTTCTATATTTTGATGGAGAACAATATTTAAATCGCGTTTTTGACACATTTATATGTTATAATTGAAAAAATAAACTTCTTATTTTTAATTGGGACATTATAATTTACTTTTGTTTAATTTAGGAATTTTTATGATAAAATTAATTTTTTAACAAATAGTTAAAAATACTTCATTTTAATTCAAAACTACATTTTCATCTCATTTATTTATAAATTTATATTATCTTTTTAATTAATTTTAAAGTGTAATTATATTATTTTCTTATTATTTAACCTAATTTTGTTCATTGGAAGTAATTTTACATTTAAATTGGATATAAACACATGTCAATCTTTTGATAGTTTGTACTTCTTAAAAACCCGCTTTCTGGTTTTGACAACAGAAATTAATTTTAAATTAATTACTACAGTTTTTGTGTTTTGAATTTCAAAAAATGGATTCCATATTTGGAATCAGAAGGTCAAAATTGTGTAAATAATTACTTTTTTATTTTTGGACATTATGAATAGTAACTTCAGTAATTATTTTTATTTACCATAGTTAAAGGGTAAATTAGGTAAATAAGTGCAAAACTAATAAAATAATAATATAAAAAATCCTCTAACACGTGTCCTAATATTATTGGATGAGTAATGGGTGACCAAAACAATCCTTTGGCTAAACCTTTGACACTTAGGAACGACTTGGGTGTGATAATGACATGTTATAATAATTAATTTAAAGTAAAGAGAAATATAACCTAAACATGTAAATTTTTACTTAAGAAAATTTAATGTGGGGTTATATAATTGATCTATTTGACTATAAATAGTCATTATAAAGATAAAAATATTTCCTATATCATGGTATTTTATTTATAATTTTTATACATTAAATAAATAAATTTATTTATGAAACAATGATGATGTAGTGATTACCTTATTAATGGATGATTAAAATAAATGATATTATAAATAATAATATAAATGTAATTTGAAAATTTTGATTCCTTCTAAAAAATATCTGGATTATTATGGCATGTTATCTTTGATTTAATATAGTTTCTTCGAATTAATAATGTTTTTATGACTTAAAAAATCAATTTCTAAATCTTTCTTATAAAGAACTGCCAGTAGAGATTATTGACCACATAAAGAAAGTGTTGAGGAATACAGTGATTAATGACGTAATGGTTTTGTGAAAAAACTATATGGTTTAAAAGTAAATTTGGGAATATAAAAATTCTATGAGGGAGAAATACCCCCCACTTATTTGATTAGTAAATAAAAATGTGGGGACACAATTTCCAAAAATGGGGGAGGGATGTAACATCCCAGATATTTATAAAATAATATATTTTCATATTTATTAATGTTTATTAATATAATGTTAATTTTATGTTAAATTGTATTCTTTTTTTGATAGCATATTAGACATACAACAACGGTTTCCTCTGAAATCTTACGTTGCACACAACACTGATTTATACCGAAAAATAATACAAAAATAATAATATTATTTTATATAGTAGTTAATGCCTAGAAGTTGTATTAGTACGAATGAACAGAGCTAACCACAGTATGATTAAAAATGTTTGTTAAATGTTTTTACATTTATCCACTAGATTTTGGAGGCTTAAAATGATAATGAATCTAAATTTAAGTATTAAATGCTCTAATATTTTTTAAAGATCATTTTACTGCCTTTTGATAGAAACCCCGTTTAAAATCTTGTTTTTTTAAATTTATATGTTCTATTTGACAAAAAATAAACTTCTTCTTTAGAATCGGGGCATAAAAATTTACTTTGGTTTTTTTTGTATTTATATAATAAAATTCTTTTTTTAATGAATACTGAAAAATACAGCATTTTAATTCAAAACTGCCTTTTCGTCTCATTTATTTATATAGTTAGATTATATATTTAATTGGTTTTAAATTGTTTTTGGATTAGTTTTTTATCATTTAATCTAATGTTGATCATTGGAAGTAATTTCACATTTAAATTGGAAATAAACACACATTAATCTTTTGATAGTTTTTACTTCTTAAAAACCTACTTTCTGGTTTAGATAATGAGAATTCATTTTAAATTAATTACTACTATATTTATTTTATGAATTTGAAAAAATGGATTCCATATTTGTAAGCATAAGGTCCAAATTTTTTAAATAGGTACTTTTTATTTTTATACATTATGAATAGTATCTTCAATAATTTTTTTTAATTTATCAAAGTTAAAGGGTAAATTAGGAAAATAAGGGTAAAAATGATATTATAAAAATATAAAATTACCCTAAAACACATCCTAATATTATTGGATGATTCATGATAGACCCAAAAAATTCTTATTAAGAACTCTTGGCACTTGGGAACCACTTAGGTGTGATAATGACATGTTATAATAATTAATTTAAAGTAAAGAGAAATATAACATAATGATGTATCTTTTTTACTAAAAAAACCTAAAGTGGGGTTATATAATTGATCTATTTGACTATTAATAGTAATTATAAATCTAAAAATATTTCCTGCATCATAGAATTTTATTTATAATTTTTATACACTAAATAAATAAATTTATTTATGACACAATGATGATGTAGTGATTACCTAATTAATAAATGGTTCAAATAAATGATATTATAAATATTAAAATAAATTTAATTTGAAAATTTTGATTCCATAAAAGAGTTTTCTATATGATTATAACATGTTACATTTTACTTAATATATTTACTTATTGAATCAAGTTTTCATGACTTTAACAAAAATCAATTACTAAATAGTGTCAAAATTTACATAAATGAGTTTTAAAAAAAATACTATTTTATTAAATGATATAATAGTCATAAAAATATTAATATTTGTACAAATTACTTATATAGTGTTAAAATTTTCATTAATTATCTACTTGAGGTTCTATTGGAACTTTATAATAACTTTATTAACCATATAGTGTAAAAATGAAAGAAGACATGGTAAGAGTTTATTTATTTAACTAAGGGTTAAAGACAAAAGATAAGGATAAATTTGTGACCTAAAATTGTCTAAAACCAATTATTTGAGAATATTAAACCTATCCTCATCTCATACTAGATATATATAACTTGTTATCTATTAGAATTATAAAATAAATTTATAATAAATTAATATTTCAAGACTTTCCTAAAGTGCCCCTCCTCCCTCTTATAAAAGACCACCACCTCAATCCACTTACTCACACCTCTCAAGACCCTTGTATCACCCAAATTCTACTCAAATAAGATCCAAAACTCCCTCGATTCCTCTTAAAATCCTTACCTTGGGTAGAAGGAAACTCAAGGAAGCTATTTGGATCACCTCTGAAGGATTTACGCGATTTAGAGGTAACGTCTTCTCTCAAGCTCCTTTCATTTATTTTCCTCATCCAAACCATTAATCTCTCTTTATTACATTATTTTATAAAAAATAAGTATCATAAATATTCTAGTATGATTTTATGCTAATATTTCAACCTACACTTACACACACCTCCATCTAATGGATATAGAACATACTGTTTCTGTGTACGACGAACTACTACCTCATGAAACGATGATTGTTCAATTTTCTCCTACCACCTATCACGGTTTTCATTATAATGATAATATGTTTATATATGGTATATATTTTATTTATATTGTATCTATTCTTATTTAATTTTTATTTACAACATACCTTTATGCTTTCCATAATATGTAAATACGACAATTTCATTTGAGGAAGTGTGGACTACCGCCCCCTCAAAGTGATATGACTTATACATTCTATAAATGGAAAATATGAAAGATTTATTTAATTAAATTATGTAGCATATATAACATATATATTATATTTAAATTATAATATGCATATTTATCATTTAGTTTTCATGCCTTTAATATGACCAAGAAATGAAAGTAGCATTCATGCGTACGTACGGCCTACCGTCTCTATGAACGGTCCATTTAATTTATTATCTACAAATTTTATGGACTATTATAAATAATTAAATATTATATATATATGATATTTAAATCATGAATATCATTCTAGAGATGATTTACTTATGACTACATGGAAAATTGTCATCAAAACAATTTCATTTTTGGCTCGAGGACTAAACATTAACAAAATGTCTGATATGAACTCAAATAATTAACAAATTGTTAAAACATAGTAATAAGTGATATAAAATGAATGATAAACTTGAAAAAGGTTATAAATCAAGTATAAATTAACCTAGTTTTATTATTTACTAAATTAAATCATGAATGAGGCAAGTCAGACTCATGGTAAGGGACTTTGTCTCAATATCCTTTCATTGAGGCATATTTTGATAATATACACTAATTTATTTTATACGATGTATAATCAACCCCTATAATTATAATTTGAATCAAAGTTTCTCAAAAGGAATATTTTTTATACAAAGCATCTGACTAAATGAAAAAAAAAATGTTTTTAACGTATGCGGCGACAACGACTTCTCTGCCACCATAACGGTTATTTGATATTTGGATTCCTCTATAAGCATTAATTTTTTTAAAAAGGAAACAAAATCCATTTCTCCCTTTTTTGGGTATTTTTGTATTGATATTTTTTTATTTTAATATCTTTAAATGATTTCTTGTGATTGGAAATAAAAGTTTATGATTGAAATGTTGATAATTGTAATCTATTATGTGTTATGATTATGTTATGGTACTTAGAAATTTGATGAGTGGTTACATAATAAAACAAAGATGGGTGGTTACATGATACACCAAATATGGATGGTTCTATGATAAACCAAGGATGAGTGGGTACTTTATAACCTCCAATTAATTGGGTATGGAAGTCAGTCATATGACTATTCCATTTAGTGATACATGTGGAAGTTGACCGTATAGTTATTACATTTATGTGTGTTTATGTCCTAAGTTAACTTTATATGTTATGTGTTGATTTCTATGGGATTTATGGTAATGTTTTGTTACAAAAAAGGGTAAGCAATGAACTTATATTCAGTGATGTATATTTACTACTTCTTAAAAGTGAAAATTATTACTATATGATAAATTATTCATGGTTTACATGTTTTTAGAAGAATAAAAATTTTCATTCTTATGTATCCTTTACTTAGATTTTTATGATCATCCCATGTTTTGAAATTTTTTTCATAGTACTTAAAGAATAATAGATTCAAGGATGGGATCAATAAAAATTAATGCTATTTAAACATGAAACAAACCCTGTTTATCTTTTTTTATTTTTGTTTTATGAAAAAAAAATTGGATGGTGCATAAAAGTGTCTACTTTTAATATTTAAATTGTTATCTATGAATTATGGAATAATTCTATAAATATATAAACTTTAAATAATACTCAATGTAAAATAAAGTCAAATTTTTTACTAAAATAAAGATTAAGTAATGTTTAAGGATGAGGCCTTATATAATAACTTCGGATACATCAACATATCAGCTGAGAAATGATGACATGAGGTATTTTTTTAAAGAGATGTGTTTTATATGTTATAATCATTGGAATTTGGAAAGATATTGTAGCTATAAAAAATCAAGAAATAAAAAAGAACCTGAAAGTATATCCCCAACTCCAGTGGGGCATAAAAAAAGATATGTTGGAAAATAACATGTTTAGTTAAAAATAGGTTTACAATTTAAGGAGAAACACACAGATCTCAATGAAATTTGTATTAATAAAATACTCAATTACATGCACAATAAATATATTTGAAATAATGTGAATGAAATTAGAAGAAAAAATTAGGATATTTCCAAATTGTGAGTTATAATAATGTATGTTCAGGGAAAGACTCACGCCCAGAACATCAGAGTGAGTTGACTCAGGTAACTGATAAAAGAAAACTGAATAATTAATGACTCAAAAAATATGTGTGTCATACCACATGGTGAGAAGTGAATGCAATATAAATATCCCTGTAATGGAGGAAGAAGAAAGAGCATAAAATATTTGGAAATATTCCTACTCAGATAAAGCATCATAAAGGGTATATGTGTGGAGAAGGAATGAAATAAATGTGTACTAGTGTGTTTAAACCCAGAATTGGGAAAGGTACAAGCCTATAGAAAATACATATCATACAAAGACTGAGTATTTGAGTAAATAATTTCAAGTTATATATCCAGAATAGATGAAGTTTTCTAGGTAGTTAGAACATGCATAGAAAGAGTACAATACATTGCAAGAAAATATCAAATGGTTGGTCCATGATGAAAAAAATAAAATCCTCATCTTGAGGATTTTATATTTAACCCTATCCCTATATGTTAAATGGTTCTAATATCCTACAAAATTTGTGAATGGATAAGTGGGAGATACAGTCTATGGGGTGTGTTCGAGCAAAGGGATATCATATGATGAAGAATATAATATGAAATTGAAGAGCTATCATTGCTATACTTGAATGACCAAATGGTTCCAATTAACGTTGAATATTCAACCATTGGTATCATACCTTAGTTCAAGTGTTTTAATATATAGAGAGAAGACTAATTGGAGGAGAAGAAACAAAATTCATGATTATCTATTTATTTATAACAATAATTTTTCAGATGATTGTTTTCCAGATACTAAGAAGTTGTGAGAGAAGGATAACAAGCAGATGGTAAATGTTTTAGAAATTAATTATGAGAATGTGATAGAAAATGAGAATAATCTTATTAAAATACATGAATAGTTTCAAAGATGATAGTGATGAACAGATAAGAAGATCTGGGGAAGTTCCAATACCAAGGGTAGATTCAAAGTAAGATTAAAATAATAAAAAGGATGAACATAAACTTGTATCTAAATAGTGACTGATGATTCAAGGTAAAATTGATAGATAATACAAAATCAGAGATCAAATAGTTCTAGTGTAAACAAGGAAGATGAAGACTATATAGAAAAAATATTTATTATCACAGGTAGTGCTAAAATGTTGTAAGGAAGCATATGTAGATGAGAATTAGGTTATGGACATGAATGAAGAGCTCAATAAAACTGGGAAGAATCAATCATGGTATATTGTTTCAATACCAACAGATAAAAATGTTATTAGATTATTCTTGTTCATAGCAGTGAAAAGAATGTTTAATGTTTTCCAGATGGACATCAAGTCAACATTTCTAAATGGGGTTCTTGAAGAATACGTTTATATAGAGCAACTATATGGTTTTCTCATTTAGGAATATGAGAATAGACTTTATCGACTAAAGAAGTATTTATATGAATTGAAGAAATAATAAAGATCATGGTATTGAATACTAGATCCATTTTTGAAGAAACATTTTTTTCAGCATGGTGGAGTTAATGAAAACATCTATGTCAATAATAATAGAAAATCAAAATCAAGTGGTGAATTATATCTTGGTGGATTGTGCATATATTTCCTAATAAATAAAAATGTTTACATGTCATTGAGTACCAAAAAATTTGAATATATTGTGGCTAATCAAGCTTGCAAGAAGTTATTGTGGATGAAGCAGTATCTTGATGATATGGGAGTTTTATTGATGTATTCGATCATAAACCATTGAAATAATGAATGTGATGTAAATATTAACAAAAATACAGTCCATAACTCAAGGATATGAACATTGAAATCATATATCATTTTATGATGGAGAAGGTTCAGTATGGGATTATGAAGTTGTAGTACTTTCCTCCCAAACTATAGGTTGTAGAAATTCTGATGAAGGCCTTACCCAAAGTAAAATTTGATAGGAATCTATTGGATATTAGAGTTAATTCAACTCCATACATTTTAAATAGTGTGGATGTGGGACCCCCTCCCTCTCTATAGCATGATGTTTTTTCCCTAACTTGCTGATTTATGTTCTTTACCCTGTGAAAGACCACAAAGGAGTGCTGTTAAGCATCATTAACCAAGGGGGAGAATTTGTGGATATAAAAGGTGGAGAAAATGTCTTAATAAATATAGGGGGAGCAGAAAATAAATGCGAGTTTTAAATTAGATGATTATAAAGAAGATCAATCAAAGAATATATATCATGACAGAAAAGTTTCATAATAAAAGAAGTTGAGTGGTTTTGTAATTAAGTGATTCATTGATGAACTTTTCATTTTACCATTGTTTATCACATTGAGCATGGATCATGTGGGATTAGAGTGTGTGTTGATTAAGTACTTGATCATTATATAAATTATAAAAATCAAATTTTTGAATAATATGGATGAAGAATTAATGAGGTATCAAAATGTGAATAATTATCAACACACTCAAAGAGGAGATTATTGGGAAAAATCAATCAAGGTAACATTGCATTGTTTTTGGGTTAAATGAGTTTGTAAAAAATGAATATTTCTATGGTAAATTATAGATTTCCACCATGGTTGTTGAATAGGAATGCTAAAAACGATCCAGGACAAAGGAATGGATGCTCTGGAAGTAGTATAGATAATTTTGTATACATGGTGGTACCGTTTCCCAGTGTTCCTAAAATTTTTGGGGTCCAAAATTTGGATATTGTCTCAATAATCATGAAAGTTTCATTTCCATGAATTCCTCTTAATAATATAGAAAAGGCATGAGTTTCACAAAGATTTGATTTTTTCAAAGGTACAGATCTTTGGAAAGGAATTCAGTGTCATGAAGGTGTAGAGCATCACGAACGCTCAATGGAAAGACAATAACTCTTCGTGACTATGAGATTCTTTGTATAATGAATGAATTATGTTTTGATGATAAATATATATAACAATAGGAAGTGGACAATCACAAATGCGTTAAGTGTTGATGATAAAACTCTGTGATTATGAGAAGCTTTGTGAAGGGGAAAATTTCCCTTATAGTTCACAAAATTTGGAATCTTCATGAATAATATTAGAGTGCTTTATAAAAATGTGATGATGAGGATGGAGGCTTCTAGAATGGGAGGAAATGCCTATAAATGGGCCTCTACCCCCTCATTTTAAGTGGAGCAAGACTTAACAAAGGTTCAAAGGATCTGAATTTGCGAAGGTGATTTGTGAAGGTTATCCTTACATAAAAGTTCTTAAAGGTTATGAAACCTGAAAGAAATATGTAATCATCCTGAAAGTATTGATGTTAATGAAGGCTATAGAAAGACTATAAAAATTTGTGAGCTTCACAAAGGATAAGTGAGATTCGTGAAAGTGTTTGAGCTTCATGAAAGGAGGTTTCTTTTCAATGGGTGGTTGAGCTTCATGAAAGAGGCAAGCTTCGAAAAATTTGCAGGGTTTACGAAGGTAGTTTTTAATTGTGAATAATTAGGTTGTTTTTGAAAGGTTGTGTGAGTATAGTGAAATTAGTAAACATTAGGAAAGTGTTAAAAATGGATTTTCCAATAAAACTATGGTAAATTGATATTCAGTAATTGGATGAAATTAGAACCTCAAAAGAAAATATACCTAAAACTAATGATGTATTCATTATTTATTATAAAGGGACCCACATATCCATAAATGTGTATCTATCCTTTTTAGAGTAGTGAGAAAAAAGGAAGATGAAGGAGACAATACTTTGCACCTGCAGTTATCCATCAAAGGAAATATTGAGGGAGTTACCCTTGGTAAGTAGTGATCTATCTTTAAAAATTATAAAGGCAGAAAACATGGACATAAAAGTGAACTACCCTAAACCTCATTTTGGTAGTGATATTGAGTGGATTTGGTACATCAGTAGATTACCATTGTATGCTCCATGGATGTAACCCAATAATGGCGAACCATGTAAATTTTTTTTTGTGTCCTTGTTCTTTCTCACCTACATTGCTTTCAATTCATCATCATCAGATAAAGAAGGAAATAATAAGATAAAAATAATCACATAAGAGCTAATAAATTGACCATTATAATAAAGAGGTAAACATCCAATAAGGCAGAAATAATTTTGAAAAGAATATCTATACCCAGATTCACCCCCTATCAGGTTATATACGCCCCTTTTGACCTTAACACTTTCCCATTTATAATGCATCACATATATTCTTTTTTCTCTAATTTTATGTTAGGAACTTTATAAATTACATTTTTCTTACAAAACCTTTTCTAGGATTGAACAATATAATGTCCAATCCTTCTATTCCAAATCCATGATCCATTAATTTCAGTATTTAAATAATTTTCATTTTTTCCACACAAAGAATTAATATCTAGTGTGTAAACATTATCTATTCTAAGTGATTTAAACATGAGAAATTTATCTTTGAATACTAAACATGTATTGTTAGAAAAATAAATAGAATACCAATCATCGAAATGATTATAAATACTTATCATATTGTGTGTCAATCCTTCAACATAAAAAAATTTATTAATAAGAAAGGTCTAAGGGTTTCCAACAGATCCGATACTGAATATTTTCCCTTTTTCATTATCACACAATCTGACATAGCGTCCACCAATTTTGGATAGTAAGTGAATGTTTGAGAAATCACCACTAATATATATTAAACAAACACTATCCATAAACCATATTTCATTACTATTCACAAGGTTCATTCTCTACAATGAAAAATAAAATATATAGTTTTTTGTACCCAAACACTTTTGGGTCTAGAAATTTAAGCTATAAGAGATCTAGGAATCTATATATTTTCTTTATTTCGAAAAAATATTTCAACTTGTTTTAAAAAGTATTTTGAAATAAAATCATTTTCGATTCCACAAAATTGAGGATTTTTTAAATAAAAAATATTGGTATAGTATCCTACTTCTCCCCAATGAAAAAACTAACTTTTGAAATTTTTCGTTCTTATTTCTAGGAACGAAACAGTTTTTATAGAATTTGGGATTTCACCTTGACTTCTCAGTCCAAAATTTTCTTTCTTAAGTTGATTCTGAATGAGGTTTTTTTAAGTAATTGTATCCTTTAATAAAGACACTTGCAGCATTTTGATGTTTTGAACCTCTTTTTGTAGGTTCTAAATTATCTTGACATTCTTAGTAAATAATACAGTATATTTTTAAAATTTATTATTTAATTCTAAAATATATGTATTTAGGTTATCCTACCCATTTCCAATCTTACTATACGAATTTATGAGGGCCTTGTCTTCCTTTTTTAATATTTTATAATGTGTTTCCAACATGGTACAATACCCTTTTAATTCTTCATATGGAAAATTTTCATTTTCTAATTCATGCTCATTTTTATAAGAGTGATTAGAATGTACCTCATTTCACTATTACATAAAGAATATGTTAGACTTTTGATTAAGATATTAAGATTCAGAAGCACTCTATGTTTATTTCATAGCTTTCTTAAATTTCTTCTTATTACTATCCTTATTGAAGTATTTTATTTATTTTTATCATCCTTAAGATGTGGAAAATAATACTTGATGTTCCCTAGCGTTTTCACTCATATAACCATAAATCTTTTTATTTTCACCATTTTCCATTTACTTGAAAAAAGATCTTCTAAAACCAATTTTCTTTTTATATATTTTTTTGAATTTTCATGCAATTTGAGAAAACAAAACATTTGATCTAGAATATCTTGAAGAATATTATTCTTCATATGTTTTAGAGATTTGTGTAATTTTTATTTTCCTTTCATATTTAGAAGTAGAAACTTTAAAGGAAACATTTTCATTTTTGATCATCATATGATTTACAACTCCATCTTCCATTCCATCTTCATACATTATGAGAGTTTAATGAGATCTATTATCTTGAAACAATTGGCTTCTTTATATTATTTGATAGCAGTTGAGATTTCACCCCACTTTGGTGGTAATACTATAATAACATCCAATGCTTTTTCATGCTTAATGATAGGTTTTCCTAGAGTATAAATGTTGTTCAAAATCTCAGTGAGACTTCTATTTAGTTGATTAATTCTCTCTCCTTCATCCATTTTTAATGTGACAAACTTAATTTTAGTTGTGTTATACTTAAGAGATTTCACATTGTCAATACCTTCATATGAAACTACTATGTGGTCCACATTTAATGTGCCACTTAACATTGAGAAATTATATTGAACTCATTTGGTATTAACCCATAGATTATAGAATTTATAGATTTGTATTTTAGATCATAATTTTCTTTCACTGTAGCATCCCATGTTTTAGGTTCTATCATAAGAACTTCATAGGGATTAACTTCTTTGTGATAAAATTTCAACAAAATATTTTTTAGATAAATGGTCATTCAAGATTTCTAGAAACCATTATTTTCAACATTTAATTATAGATATATAACCATTGACATGCCTTATAGGTTATAATCCATGATAGCCATTTGAAAATGGATATTTGGACTTTAACATTTGTCAACTATAAACTCAATATTTCGAAGCTCTGATACCAATTTTTTCCCCATATGATGACTAGATGAATAAATCAAGAGAGGGGTGAATTGAGTTCTTAAAATTTTATTTTATATTAAACCACCCTCTTCAAGGTATGAGAGTTAAAATATTTCCATAAGAAAATATAAATGGAAATATAAAAGCACAAGGGAATGGGTTTAAACAAGGGTATTTATAGTTGTTCAGGGACTGTAAATCCCCTAGTTCACTCCCCCAACACTCAACTCCATTAGTTTGGTGATTTTAACTAAAATACCCCTTTTACTATGGACTTCCAGTTGAGAAAAAGTAGTTTTCACTTATTAAAAATGTACGAGAGATTTCAACAAGGATCTCCCTTCATGAGTCTCATCCACAACCTTAATACAATCACTTACATCGGGTATCAATGAAAAAGGGATAAAAGGTCCATTGAAGATACTTTAAAATACACAGTTGCAAGAAGTAATTTATAGTAGATAAATATGTGTCATGAGAATATGATAGTCTTCAAGATATAGCTTTGAGAAACATTCAAATGCAAAAGAAAAACTTTTAATCACTATTCTCAACCAATATTCTGAAGTTTTCTATATACAAAGTAGATGGTTTTTAGGTTTTTTGAGTAATCACACATGTCTGTATTTTCCTCTTATTTATTCTATTATATATATAGCTACTACTCCTATATTTATATCTCTTGTTTTGATTTTGAATAAGAGCGTACTAGATAATTACAATGGTAGACTTAATATTCCATTTTGAAAGAGAGATAGAGAGAGTTTATAAGATAGAATTTTATTGATATAAATCCATTACATAGAAATATGGAATATACATATACAACAACAATGTCATAGAACTTCTTCTTCTTCAATTTTTTTTTATTTATGGAAACACGAGATAAACATTTCTTTAAATAGACACAGTTTATTTGATAGACTGAAAGTCATGAAAGAACTTATCACAATAAATATGATAGGTAATCATTAAAATATTTAGGTTTCAGTAAGTTCTTTGATAAGATGAATTAAAGAGTCTCCACATGATAAAGTATATCTTTAGAATTCAATTCATAATTGAAATCATGTTTCATGTTGTGTACCATAATTTTCCATATAAGATAAAAATAATAACCTGTAATACTAGACTAAAAAACCTCTTCTGATACTTCGTAAGATAATCTTTTATGAATATACTTATATTATTATCATTAAATCAATATATTCTTTCTTCATAAGATAAATTGACTTCAATACTACGTAGGATAAAGACATGTTAGTGTGATAATATCTTCAACTGTTGTAAGACAGTTTTTAATGTCGTAAGATAAACTTTCACTATAGGGCCTTTAGATTCTGATTTGGCAGAAGATAATCTTTTCTTTTCATTAGATAAAATAGATTTATCATAAAACTAATACTTCACATCTCATAAGATAAATATTTAGAGAATCAATCGTGATATAAGTTCTTTTGATATGATATGAGACACTTAAGAAAAACTTGTTAGAATAATAGTAGGGATTTTGTGAATGATCAAAACACATAAACGGAAATATGTTGACCAGTATAATTTCATCAAAAAATTTAGACATTGGGATCCAAAAAATTAAATTATTATTTTTTAAACAAATTTAAATATGTTAAATTTATTTTTTAAATAAAATACATAGTTATTTAAAAAAATTCTATGACATGATAAAATTTTTGACCATTAGAAAAGTACTTATAATTAAATTAAATTAATTTACTATTAATATAAAATTAAATATTTTTATTTATAACAATTTTATAAGAAAAAAATTTTATTTTAAATTTTAAATTTAATATAACATGCTATTTATTGAAAATAATATATATATATATATATTTATATGTTTTCGAATTAAAATATTATGTTTTATTCGTGTAAAATATTTATTTTATCATATTTAAAATTTTTAATTAAATTTTTAATTAATATAATTTTAATTATAAAAATTCCTTATATTTTTATATCCAAATATACCTAAATATAAAATTATTATTCCATCAGTCACGTTACCATTCGAACAGCCAGGTTACTATTCTTAATAGTTGGGTTGATATTATAATAATCATGTTTCCAATTGTCATATAGGTGTTATAAATTATATAAATAAGTCTTATTTCCTTCATTTATCATCCATTTAAATTATTCAAAAGGTTATATTTTTCATTTTCAAACATATGTATTACATTAATAATGTTTTTTTCTTTTTTATTGTGTTATTCATGAGTGTCATTATAATAGGAGACAAAAATGATCCAAAATTTATTATTCTAATTGTTTTAATTTATTTTGTTTATTATATCATTTCATTTAGTGACCACTTTTTTCCATCTAAGACTTTAAAATATATTAAAGAACATTTTCAAATATTGGGGATGAGACGGTGCGAAATTTCAAGCTCCAATGAGCCCATAATAGATATTAAAAAAATTTAAACATATTAACATCATGCACATATAGTTTCAGAGATATAATAGAGTATCTAATAACAAGAACCTCAAATTGGAAATCTAAGACCACAGTTTAATTTGAAATGCATAGTTTACCCTAGGCACAACCTAAGGTTGGTCGGTGCTAGACATTCGGCTTTGGCAGCCACTGGCTGATGTGTTAAGTAAATTTATTTATTTATTTAATAAACCTAACCTAACCCTACCTCTATAATATGTCATTAAGATGATTTTACTAGGGGTATCCACATAAATCTTTCTAGATCTAATAGGAGGAGGAGAGTGTTCTTTATTGGTGGATTGAAATAAGATGACGAATGATGATTATATCAAGGTGGATTGGGTGGAAGTAAAAACAAAGAATATTTTTCATTGTTTTAAAACACATTATTCACCAAAATTCAATCCATATTTTAGGTAGGGATCATCAATTGTGGGTTTCACCATTTTTATTAAAATATTGATCATGTATTTTATCTATTTTTGATTTGTGATAATTGTTCTTTGCAAGAACCCCAAAATTCATTTATTTTATTCATACAATATATTTCTTCTCTTTATTTGAAATTTTATCAACCATAGAAACCCAAGATTATTATAATTGGAAAAGAACATTTAGAAAATGATAACTTCACTTTGTTAATATTCTTTATACTCCTCAATTATTAGCGTTCTTCACTATTATCCTATAGGGACATGGCTCAACTTTGTTAGGGTTAGTTCAAGTGAAATTGAACCCCAAAATTCATGAAATTTGTGTGTATGAAAAATATATTGTAAAATAAAGGATGAATCATGATGGATCTTAGGATATTAATTATTCTCTATGGATTTTGGTTTTAGAGTAGTAACGAGATCAAGTGGCAGATTATGGGAGGCATGTCAGGCGACAAACACGGTTCGTACAAATAAAAAAGTTATATTTTCCAACCACTGGAGGTTGTGAAATGATGAATAGAGGAAACCCCCACCAATTATGGGTGGAAAATGAGAATAAAATGTGGTTTAGGATATGGATCTTGAGAAGCGTGTGAAAAACTAGTTATTTTGTGAAAAAACAACAACACGACATGTCGTTTATCCCAATGGCATTGAGACTAGGATTTTGGGAAAGATAAGGATCACATGTCATGTGGCTAGTCCCACACACTGTGTGACCCTCCATAGGTTTCTAAGATGTGTTCTAGCTATACATGACCAGGACACCATTTGGGAGGAAATGTTGTAAAATTTGGGAGTACATAGTCATGGGCAGTACCTTGGAACAACCAGGTGCACGAGCATGACCAGAAGAACATGGTCATAGGAAAGAGAACACGAGAAGTCTATGTGTGGATAAGAAATAGTGTGTGGGCCCCAATACATTATTTTTACTACAAAACAACATCCATTCCATGTCTATAGGGGAACATGGGAAGTCCCTGAGTGGATAAGAAATAGTGTGTGGGTCCCCATACATTATTTTTTACTATGACGCACCATCAAATCCATGTCTAATGAAGAACCCAACTATATAGTGGAGTAAGACTACACACCATTTGGACCCTATACACACCATGTACACCTATGATAAACTTACACCTTTCATATATCCTTTGAATTTCCTTGGGTTTTGGACCAAAATTATCCTATCCTGAGAATTTTTTCATATAGAACATAGAAGTAACCTTTGTAATGAATTTAAAGATACGACTTATAATTTTATAAGTGCGAAAATTCTTTAGGTGATGCTTGACGATGGTAGTGATTGGGATAATTTAAGAGATACTGGGGTTGGAAACCCCTAGTCACATCAGGGTGTGGGTCCACCATATTCCTCTTTACTGATTTGAACCCCCTAATTCACTAGGGAGCGGGTCATATACCAATTGAGTGGAAACCCCTGCCACACTATATCATGTTTCCTCTACCTACTGAGTGGAACTCCCTAACACATTAGAGCACGGATTGTCTATCTACTAACTGGAACCTCTCTAATTCGCATGGGTGTGGGTCCTATATCTATTGAGTTTCACCCACCTAACACACATTAGAATGGGTCCTCCACCTACTGAGTGGAACCACCTAATGCACTAGGGCATGGGTCCTTTATCTATTTAGTCCCCCTGACACACTAGGGTGTGGGTCTTCTACCTACTGAGTGTAACCCCCTGACGCACTAGGGTGTGGGTCCTCTATATACTAATTATAACTCCCTAAATAACTTGTGCGTGGGTTATCTATTAATTAATATGTCCCTAGACTGTGCATCATAGATCCAAGGTGTTCATACTCCACACAATTACCTTGACAGGTATATGAGATAGTAAACATTGATGGTGGACCTTTAGAGTAACACGATGACTCATCATCTAGGGATAGGATGTGATATGGTGATCCCCTTTATCTCTTGTATGGGTTTATTTAGGATAATATATATATATATATATATTGTTGGGTTTTTATTCACTCTTACTTTTGGTTGAGATGACTTATTCTATCATATATTCTATTAATCCCTCTTCATTTTCAGGCAGTCCTACTTGGTATGTATATATTCACCCTTAATTGTGGTTTTCCCACATGTGTCTTATATTATATAGGTGATGGGTATATTGGGAGTGTTTTCAGTGTTTCATAGATATTCTTAGGTGATTAGGCCCTGTATGATAATTGACCTATAAGATCAAGAGTCGGTATCTCTCAACATTCATTTGTTCTATTTGTTGTCATGCTCAGACTTATTTTACGGTTGGGTGGTTATTTTTTCCCTTTACACTTTAGTTTTATATTTTTATACTCTATTTTATTCCCTATAAGTTATTTCATTCACAATTTTATTTTAGTTGTTACAAGAATTTTCATAATTCCACTACAATGTCACATAGAGATGGCTGTTTGTGTGTGTGTGTGTACAAGTATAGTAGGCAAAGGCTTCCCATTTACATTATTCCTTCTTGGTGTTTATTTCTAGCCCTGGCTTATTAGAGGTGGGGTGGGGGTTGTGATGGCCCAACCTTTCTCCACTCAAGTGGGACTCTATGGGTCGGGCCATTTTAGAGTGGTATTAATGGTTGTTTTACCTCAGAATAGTATTTGGAGTTGTCTGTTTATGTGGATTGGTTAACTATTATAAATTTAGGCTATAAAAACAATTTATAACAATGGATATAGGCCAGGAAAACTTGATTATAGGTAATAACCATGGTTTGGTGGACCATAGATCCAATTGTTATGGAAATAGGGCCATGCCTATAGGCATAACTACCACCATGGCAGTACACTTATAGCCACGGTTTCCAACCATAGATATAGCTTCTACCACTATTACATATATCCATAGTTATAAAACATGTATATAATACTACATACATGGTTCAAACCATGGAAATAGGTATACTTCCATAGTTTCTAACTGCAGTTATAAACATTCCCTTGCCAACTTATAGCCACAGTTATAAACTGTGGAAGTAGACATATTTCCACAGTTTGAACTATGGTAGTAAACCAATTATCCATGTTTTGAACCATGGAAGTATACCCATATCTACAATTTATAACAGTGGACATATCCTATAGATCCCATTCAAAACTTCTACTTCTATGGTTTGAACCATGGCTATATCCTCTAGATTCCAGAAAAAATAAACTGTTATCTTACAGCCAGTATAACATATATCCACTTATATCATTAATCTCCTCTTTTTTCCAACACAAAAAATACTCCTAATATATAGCTTAAACAACACTCATTCCCTAAAAAAGAACACAAAACAAAAATAATAAAGAAGAAATTATCCTGAACACATAGCCGAGTCGTAACCCATCAAAAGGTATGCTCTATACCTATTCGAAACACATAACCAATCACATAGCATAAGTTATGTATCATTATCATATTTAACATAAAATATGTTCAAACAAGAGGATATCCCATAGAACTCATCATTTAGAGCCAAAATGATTTTCATCCACCACCTCCTACCTACCATCGGTGGTACACAACTACCTCCCACAACTCATCAGAGTCTCCCATATCTCATTTCTTACCTCACCTCCTGTCAATATCCAAACTGATATATCATAAAAAATCAAAATCATATCAAAATTATAATAAATGGTCAATAAAAGTGGTTCCAACCATCATAATACAATTTTCACTAAAATAATGATGTCAAAGTAGACATTCAAAGAGAGACCAAACATCAAATAATGAGAAAATTTTCATCCCATGAAAAAATGAAATGAGTAGTGAAATATGGACTAATCATTGAAGGAAATAACATGATGTCACAAATCCTTCTCACATTATCCTCAAAACTAAGATCACAACATCTCACTAACATGGTATACACCAGAATATATTGATCTTAATAATCAATATGGAAATAGGTGTGGTCCCAATCAATGTTTGCCCATGAATTCGCAATGATGTTCATAAATGACATGACAATACTTTCAAAAGAAATAACAGATATCATTATGTTTTCATTGAAATTAAAAAATAATTTTAGAAGATATGAGAAGCCATAGAATTAAAACTATAGTGTTGATTAGTTTTTATGTTTTCAGGTGTAAATGTATTTGATCTCTATTATAAGGGTTGTCATAGAACCTAGAGAGGGATATTTTCACCCAAAATAATAGATAATTTTTAGTTTGTTTTTGGTGAAAATGTTCTTTGAAGTCTTATTAATCATTTTATTAGGTTATTAAAATAGCAGTAGAAGTGTTGGTGTAAGAAGAAAGGCATTTGTAGAAGTTATTCCCCGTAGATAAGTACCATGTTTCACTATTCTTTTCTAAACAATTATTAATGTTTTATGTGAAGTGAAAATGGAAAATTTATATACATTTGGGGGATTTGTAGTTCAAATGTATTATTATAAATAATTGTAAGTAATACTAGTAAATTTAAAGACTGCTCCATGAAATATAGAACCATGCTATGGTGGTTACAAAATATGGATTAGTTTTTAATTGGAATAATACCTATGTATAATGAGGACTAGAGACATGTGAAGTTTGGAATCCATGGTTGAGTTTGATGGTATTGAATTAAATAATATAATATAGTCAAATCTTCCTATTATACATAATATACTTTATGAAATTAATAAAATTATATTGTAATAAATGTATTTGTTTTAGAATATATGGAGAGGACAAGTTAGAAATATGGGAGACCATCTCTATCTAAAAATCGCAAAGTTATTTGGGCATTCTCACCCATTTTCTCTTAAACTTACCATTCATGGCAGACTTTCTAATTCCTGGGAGATTTTAGTCTCACCACTACAAAAATACTTGGATGATCCACGGATTCCATTTTCTTGATCTAGTTGCTAAAAAAACAACGATGATGCCTCCAAGGATATTTCTTGCACTTGTTCTTTTTCTGGTAGATCCTAGGGGATCTCATTCTTGGACATGCTGAAGTGTACTAATCTAAACATTGTAAACAAGACGAAGCCTCTCCTTGTCAAAAATATTGATGACAGTAGATTCTTTGTGGAAGTGGACCCAGAAGCACTTCAATAATGCACACAAATGTGAAGGTTCTCTATTATAGCCCAAATAGTCTATCTCAAAGGTAACTGCCCCTGGTCACTATCTAATTTACATTTCTATATTTACCATTGTTGGAACTCTATGAATTGGAAACTAATTACAATTCTAAAAGGTTATTTTCATATATTGTTGAAACCTTAGGAGGAATTTCATAGGATTTGGAAGTTATGGAACCTCAATTTAAAGCCTCGATTTCTTCTACTTTCTAACTGGGACTCTAAATTTAACTTTCACACTTATCATAATATAATGGATCAATTATGGATCAAAATCCATGGTCTTAATTGGTTTTTTTGGCATCCAAAAATCATGAATGGCACAGTTTCTTACATAGGTTCTCCCCTAAAAATTGACCACCGAACCGTAAATGCATATTTAGGACTCTTGGTTAGAGTCATGGTTGAAATTAATATTGATTCAAAGTTACCTAATTCTATCTATTTCAATACCAATGACTAAAAAACAGAAATTAGAATTAAGTATGAGAGGAAAACTCCATTATTTTATCATTGCAAGATCATTGTTCATACCATCTACAACTGTAGAGTGATTAGAAAACAAGTAATCCAACCACCTGAAAATGATTGGAAAGAAATACGGAGACATTGGAAGGAAAATCCCCCTTGTTAAGTGAAACTGAACCACCCCAGAATAAATACAAAACTTGGGTGAAAAAATAACACTCCAACTCACATAGAGGAGTAATCAGGTACCAACTAGGATGATCTAGTTGAAGAGGCAGAAAAGGATGAAGAACTCTTTGCTAAATTAGTAACTCTAGTCTTAGGCAACTTTAAACAATCCACTGAGATATAAAATTACATTACATGTCCAGTTGAATAGAAATCAAATTCCACACTTATACAGAATGTTGTTCACTACCTAGGTGAGAAGGATCCTCCACCAGCTCAACTTCATTGCACTGCAAGCAATGCTGGTACTGCTCATAGCATCTTCCCAACTTTGGGTCCTGGACATCCCCAGGACCCCTCCCTCTGTAATCCTCTAGGGACCATGAATCAAGTTAATGGAATTACATATGATCATGTCTATCCCTCCCATTTAAACCCTTATGATGTAATATATGTTGAATCTTTGGACTCAATTAGACAATCTGTGAAAGTTGGGACCTCACAATCCTACCCAAAGACTGAACAAGACTCTATTAAACATTCGCATACTATTGTGAAGGATTCCACTCCCAAGATTCTGGAAACTGTCAAACCTTTGTAGGATAGCTCAACCATGACTCATGAACCTGTGAATCTGGCCCTCAAAAAATGCTATAGGAATAATCAATCATCAGTGGAATCTGGGGTAGCCATTCCACCACTTGATATGAAGAATTAAACCATAACCAAGGAAACTATCCTAATTGCTTCCCCCAATTCCCACACCTCTCTTTGCATCTCATTAAGAGATGAAAAACAGAACATCACCCCCATGGTTGTGCAACCTATAACTCAAAAAATATCTGATTTTTTAAGTCATGGTTATAATCCCTCAATACAAGACTATAATAACATATAAGAAAATAACGATACACTTCCAATGATATAGTTATCTTTTTCAGATATGTGCATTGTCAAACATCATAATGTATATCATTTGAAAGCTCTAGGCATGCATACTGCTTATCTTTAAATTAGTGACACTTGAATATTAAATAATGAAAATTTGAATTCCAACCATTTTACGAACCCTTTTTTGTTATGTACTAAGAAGTACATAAACCCATTATTGCATGAATCAGTAAAAGAAGCCTCAATGACAATTCCTAACACATCCACCAATGAATAGGAAAAAACAACTAACACTCAGAAAGTTAGAAGGTCTAAAAGAAACAAAGTCTTCGGTAAAAAGAAAAAGGGGAGTTCGAACTCAAAATTGTGGTTTAAATGAATATTCTCTTTTGAAATTGTCTGGGAATCTCTAGTCCTAACACATTCAACGTCTTAAAAATAATGGTTCATACCCATTATCCCATGTTATTTTCTATTGCTGAACCTAAAATATCTTTCTCCTCAAAATACACATATTTATATCAGCACAATTACGTTTTCATTAGTGCTATCAATAACACCATAAATGTCGATTTTCTATTGATTTTTTCACAGTTTTTTTATATAATAAAAGTGTCTTGAATAACTCTGATAATATTTTTACATGCTCTTTTAATATTGAGGGAACTTTTTCTTATTTCTCTTTTGATTATGCTAAAAAATACCAAGAAAGAAGAACTATTTGGTAAAATATATCTCTTATCAGCAATAACATTAATGCCCTCAGGTTTCTTATTGGTTATTTTAATGAAATTCGTAACTCAAGATAAAAATTTGGTACTTCACATGACTCTATTTCCATTAGGGAATTCAAAGCCTCGATTGAGGACAACAACCTCATTGAAATAAATCTTACAGGTGAGAAATACACCGGGTATAGGATGAATTATAACAAATTAGTTGCATACAAATTGGATAGAGCCTTCACAAATGTTTTTGCTTTAGATAAATGGGACTTTACCTCCAGAACCACTCTCCATAAGATGAAATTTGATCATCACCCCATCCTGGTCAGTGCCTCATCCAAAGACATCAAACCCAGTCTACCTTTCCGATTTAACAAATCTTGGTTATCTGATGACGAGTGCTCCCATTTCATCAACATCTTTTGTTCCTCTATGTCACATAACAAATATTCCTTCACATGTATCCTAAAATTAAAACATCTTAAAAATCCCTTAAATCCTTGTGTAGCTCCAAATCCAAACAAGTTAATAATAAAATCATGCTTCTTGAGAAGGATCTCAATGACATTCAAACCAATAACACCAACTCTGGCCTTTTAACTGATCCTAATCAAGAGATAAATATTGTAATCAAACTCAACTCCATGGTCATGTTTAATGAAAATATGAGAAAACAAGCATTGAAAGTTAAATGGTTAACTGATGGTGACATAAATACCAAATTCTATAATTATCTTCAATGAATCAGAAAGGCCTGCAAGGCGTTATCTATTCTGAAGGATGGGGAAAACCTAATTGATAATGAAGAATACATTTCCCATCATATTGTCTCCTACTATGAAACTATCTTTAATGGTCATGAAACCAATAAGTACCTCCTTCTTGAGGTCATTCCTATTGTGATCACTGAATAAGGCAACACATTCCTCTTTAACACTCCAATTGAACATGAAATCAAAGACACGGTATTTAGTCTAAATACTGATAGTTCTCCAAGTCATGATGGCTTCAATAATGGTTTCTTTCAACATTATTGGGATATTATCCATAATGATGTTTTTAATCTTTTCATATCCTTTTTCTCCAATGGGGTGATCCCTCATGACGTCAATGCTTAGTTTCTAAACATAATCCCTAATGTTGATAATTCCTATTAGATTCATCAGTTTAGAATCATTTCTCATATAAATAATCATTAAGATTTTTTCACTAAAATCATTTCTAACCTAATATCCCCTATCATGGATAAAATTGTCTCTTGGAACAAATTCGGTTTCATAAAGGGAAGAACTATTCAAGACTATATCTGTCTTGCTTCATAATGTGTCAACAACATGAATAAACCCAATAGAAGAGGTAACATAGCTATTAATATAGACATCAGGAATGTCTTTGACACCATGGATTGGAGTTTCACATTCAAAGTCCGACAAGGCATTGGATTTAATACAAAATTCTACTTTGTGATCAAAATTCTTTTCAACTCGGTGTCTATCTCTATTTTTATTAATGGATCCCCAAAAGGTTATTTTAAATGCACTAAAGGTGTCATACAAGGTGATCCTCTCTCATAAATCATTTTCTCAATAGAGGAAGACTATCTTAGCCACTTGATTAATCATCTAGTGGCCCTGAATAAACTGAAACCCATTCCTGCCTCTAGGAATTTAAATGCTTCTACTCACCATTTTATGCTAATGACATCATTTTATTCCTTCAAGGTGATAATATGAACATCCTAGGCCTCAAAACTACGCTCTCACACTATGAAGAGGTTTTTTTCCAAACCATAAAATGGTTTAATCCATGATGGTTTATAAATTTCATGTTTGTCTTATTAAAAAAATGAATGTCGCCATTAAGAATTTCATATGGACTAGTAGTACCCTGGAAAGAAAGCTTGTGATTGTTCCCTAGTCAACCTGTTTCAAGTCTATTGTCAATGGTGGTATTGGTATTAAAAATATAAAACACTTAAATAAATCCCTTCAGATTAGACTTACATGGAACCTTTTTCATAATCCTTCACATGTTATCACCTTTCTTAAAAATAAATTCCTTACCAAACATAAAACGACTAACTCTAGATTCATTAATTCTTTCATTTGTCCTTCCATAAAACACTCCTTCAACAAAATTATGATTAATACCTGATGGACGGTATCTCATGACTCTTCCATGAAATTTTGTCTAGACAACTTGGCTGGAACGCCTTTAATTTCTATGATTTCTTATGATTACACTCCTCAAAAGAGAAATTGCACTACCAAATATATTCTAAATTCCCAGCATGATCACCTCCCTGATTCTATTCTGAATGTTAATGAAAATTACTCTTTTTCTCACATCGTGGATTTCTTGTTTTGGGAACTATCTCACAATGGTATGCTCACCTATAAAAATTTCTACAATCATTATTGCAATGATTTTGAGATTTATTACAGCTCGCTCAAACATTTTATCAAACCTTGGATTAAACATGCAAGGTTCAATCTCATCTGGAGTCTTACTCATAACCAAGTTTCCAACGAAATTTACAATCAATACTTTAGTATCCAACTTTTCTCTAGGTGTATAATCTGCAATAAACATAGGGAATATTCCAACCACCTTTTTCTTTCTTGTTCTAATACTTATTCTCTTTTGTGCTATATTCTTGACATTTTTTATTGCAGATGGTTGTTTTTTGACTCTGTTAGAACTCAACTAAAGAATTGTGCAGAAATGGAAGGCTCTCAACAAATCAAGAACATTTTTCTATATATAGTTGTTGAACTCCACCATGTGATCTGGTATGATCGAAATGATATTATCCATCAAAACTTTATACTCAATCTTAATGCAGGATGGAAGAGGATCCTTGTTGCTATACATGATGTTACTTTATTACAAAAGGGTCATTTCCACAACATCGTACCTGAATTCGGTATCTTGAAGCGGCTGCAGATAAATGGAAATTTCTATCAACCACATCACACTCTATAGGTGTTATGGTGGGACCATCTACCTGGATGGATCAAAATAAATATCGATGGTGCCTCCAAGGGAAACCTGGGTCCTGTAGGGTGTGGTGCAGTCTTCATGAATCATCTTGGGAATATTCTTGGATGTTTCATGGGAAAATGTGGCTATGAAAATTTTTTAAAAGCTAAGATGCTAGGTTTGATCCATTCCATTGACTTTTCCATCCTCTTTGGATGGAACAATCTCTGGATTGAAAGTGACTCGACGACCATCGTGCAAGCAATTTGGAATGGTGTAACTCATCTTTCTTGGACAATTACTACTCTTTGGGTGAATTGAAACCGTTCACATACAGATATCAACTATATCATAACACATGTATATCGAGAAGCCAACATGGTTGCAGATGGCCTTTCCAACACGAGGTTCAATCATGACATCACCTGGTTTATGGCCTTCCTGTCGATCTGATTTCATTTCATGAAAAAGATTGTAACATGATCTCATGCTTTAGACTCCTGTAATCCTTTTCTTCTTAATAATTTTTTTATATTATTCCATTAAAAAATGTAATTGTTTTATTTTATAATATCATTTAAATGGAAAAATTTATGGATATAAAATTGTGGTGGATTCGATAATGGAATTTTATCATCCCTATTGGAAATTGCAAGGCTCATAATAAGTGTTTATATTGTGACGTGGGACTCATTAATGACTAGATAAAGTAGGATTATTGAGTTCCCTTGAACCATGGTAATAGATGTATAGAGTATTGGGGATCTAAATATGAATTTGATATAAGAAAGGTGATCTTATCATTGGGTATTCTAAATGGGGTTTTTATGGAAATGAATTATGTCCTGATTACCCCTTTGTTATGTCATGCTGTATAGGTAAAAGGATTATTATGGAGTAATCTATATGAAATGTTTAATGGGTTAATTTGAATTATATATGGTACAATCTATAGTGGTAATGGTCAAACCATGGAGAATTAAAGTCATAAGACTCATAGGTTTCAATTTTCTATCATTAAAGAGGAAGTGCCTTGAGTCAAATGAGTAATTTAGATTCATAATCAAAGGGGGTGTAATAATGAATTTTATCTACATAATAGAGGCTGATTTATGATCTATCTAGAGGGAATAATGTTGATTCAATAATTATATAAGAGATATCATATATTTAAATAGGATTATTATTTATTATTAAAAAGATACAGAGAGAAATAATAAACAAGGTAGTTCTAGACGTTGCCTCAAAATTCAACAGAAGGAAATCCATGAGGTATTCTAATGACAGGTTTATAAAGTTCAATATTGGATAAATGTAAAGTATAATTGATACCCCTATATTGGTGTAAAATCACTCTTTGTTCATAAATATCAAGACAAAAACACTCATGGATGCAATGAGATATTCAAATGAAGTAGAGTAGAGAGTTAATTCTTTCTCTAGTGGTTGTAAACCTGGAGGGTTAGGGGGCATTCTGAATTTTATTGAAGAATCAATTTTCTTAGTGTTTATGGTGGATTCCTGGTTGTTGTTTCATGTATTTTTTTTTATTATCTTGATTAGGGAGAACCAACAAAATTTTTTTTCCCATATTTTACTACTTTAAAATTTCATATGAGTTATAAAATATTTTATTTTTTCTATTAATCATGGATCAAGATCCTTAGAAAGTGTTCATTTCAGAAATATTGTGATACCATAATTGATACCCCCTTTCATGATAAAACAAGACAAATAATATAAAATTTAAATATAAATATCATCAAAATAAAAAAACTATATGATAAAATTCATTGTATAAAATAAGAATAAAATTTGAATCTAAAATGTACCTCAATATTAGTATAAACAGAACCATCATGAACCATGGAAATAAGTTTAGTCCTAATAAATTTTAGAACATGAATTCAAATTGATCTTACTTTATGAAATGACAATAATTTCAAAATAAATCACAAAAAAATGTGGCCATTAATAGAACAATACAAACAGAACCCAATAATTTAGAGTTTCTTTCTCTTCATTAAATATAGAAATTGCTCAATGCACTCATACACTAGAGAAACAAAACAACATATCCAAAATAAAAATACTCTTCCCCTGCATAAAATGGAACCCAAAAAGAATATAATATACATCACTAACATTAAAAATATCTCTAAGACAAACAATATAAAATTTCAAAATCAATATCATCATAATAAAATAAAAAATGATAGAATTCAATGTATAAACCAATAATAATGTTTACATCAGAAATGTGCCTTGATATTAGTATTTCCAAGACCATCATGAACCTCATTATCTCCTACCTAATTTAAAAAAATAACGTGTAATATATATGTCACAAAAACACCAATATGATCATAAAATCAACACTCAATTGGAAGAGATACAATAAACATCATACACGTAGATTTAATATAATCAACATGGAAATTATTTAATAGTTTAAGAACAAAAAATAAACAATAATAACACCTTTAAATAATATATTTAATGATACTCCAATTTGTATAAATATAAAATCACGGTTCTGCAGAAGTAAAAAAATGAAGTACTCCCCTAAAATGCATGCATGTTTTCCTCTTAGTAATTGAACTGCTCATCATTCTCTTTGTAAATTCCACTATACCTAATTTTTCTAATTAAGTACCATTAAAATTAAAAATAAACATCAAATTAAATAATTTTATCTTAAGAAAATTAAAACCAGGTAACAAATGGGAAAAGAATAGAAGTTAATCCCCAATGTAGTGGTGGATGTTGTAGTTCACTGGGAAAAATTTGAAACCACCTCCAACACCTCATTGGATGCTAATGAATATGTTGTCAAATTTTTTATTCCCCCTCCCCAAACTGATGTCATACAATAGTTCTCCTGCCATCCAGTAGCACTCCGATCAGTCAGAAGCACCCAAACCAGCTAACAACTTACACAAAAAATAGAAAAACAGGAATACAATATTGACAAAACATAAAAATAATAAAATATATATCAAAAAAATTAAAATTCTTAAATTCCTACCAATAATACAATGTATAAACAAAACACCTAAACTTAAAATCCCTAACATTTCTGTAGCAATCAAATAGAACTCAATCATTGTAGCTTAAGAGAATACAAAAAACTAGAATACAATATAAAAATAACTCAAAAATAATACAATATATATCAAAATCATTAATATTATCTCCAAGATAAACTATATAAAATTTATATATCAAAATCATCAGAATAAAAAATATATATGATAAAATTTGATGTATAAAAAAGAATAAAATTTACATATGAAATATACCTCAATATCAGTCTTACCAGAACCATCACGATCCTAATAATATATTATAGAAAAACAATCATCATTACCACCTCCTCTTAGTCCACCAATATCATCATCGACATCTGCATTGGGATATGCAAATAAATATGTAGAAGGAGTAGAATAATCATCATAAACCAACCAAAAATAAATGAGAACACATTTAATTAATGAAAACATGCAAAGTTTATAAACATATTTAATATAAAACATTTTTATTTACATAAACTGTTATTTATACACATATTTGATATAAATAACTCTTAAATTAAGCCGGTATTCCACTATGCATTTTTATGGGAAGAAATATATGGATTAAAATGATCATAGGCATAGACATGAGAATATGCATAAATGTCATCAATATTTTTATAACCATGAGAATAATAATATATAGAAATGATTTCTTAGAAATATATATTATAGAATTATTGTGTTTTTACATTAAAATTGAAGGATAAAAAGAATCACAGTAAAAATGTGTATCTTTTAATATATGTTTCATTGTATATATTATAGTTTTTTTTTAATTTTTATTTTTAGGTATTTTTGTTAGAATAAGTTGGATCATAAGAAGTTGGAATTTAAGAATGAAAAAAATTATAATTGTATTCATGTTGGTATCAAAATTAGTATTTGAATAAACATAAGAATATGTATAAGGATATATATATATATATATATATAATTAATATATTTTGGTCATGATCTAGTAGCCTCACTTGATCCACCCTCATGCCACATCAATAAACCTATAAAACCATGGTTCAGTCCATCCACACACATTTAGAGAAAAACATTACTCAAGAGTTGTATATGTTCATACTTCACTAGTAACATGATATAATTTGCAGATATATCCAGTATAGGTGATTCTGGTCCTAGTTTTCTTAAACCATCAATTATCCTTAGTAGTGTCTCTCAGCTCCCATGATCTTGGCCAAGTGTAGTGCCTATCCAGATCTACCATGCCAACCATTCACTAGATAATATCTTCACCTTTGGTAATCAAGCATACCAACATTGAAGCCTAAACATTCTATTTCCATTGATAAATCTACACAACCACAAACTATGCTATAAAAATCACATTAGGATACACTATATCTCATATACACCACATGTTCATATAGAATCTAATCCAAGCTTCCCCCTTCCAACCCACAATATCCACTTCAGCTCCGTAGGTTGACGCAACACTAATAAATCTTTATAAGCCCAACCCATTGAGAATTATATGATAAATATCAACATGTATCTATATTCTCAATGGTCCAAACACTACTCAAATCCCCTTAAAATCATCATATCCTCAAACTCGTTCACTTGTTATTTGATGAAAATCCTCAATGAATTATTACCAAATTGTCTACGTTTTTCTTAGAATATCCTAAATCTTTGTTCTAGACCCTATCCAATATCTCCAAATCCAAGTAGTTTGACCCATTTAAAATCTATAACTATCCCAATATATTGGACTAACTCCCAATGTCCAGTTTGAAATCTGCCACCTATTTATATACACACAACTCCATTAATTTTTCATACACTACAAAGCACTAAACCAGATCTATACCTTTATTATTGATGAATAGAGGTAAATATAATAGGAACATCCATTCTAATAAATAAATGTCGAGTAAGAATAGATGCTACATATTATTCTTTGAATGAATTTTAATTTATTCTGTTATGAGGGATTCTACTTCTAATTTCTTAGGGATTTAATACTTATTTAAGGGGGTGAGGCATGTAATATTGAGGACTATTCTAGAACTATAGAGGGTAGTTTAAGTTAAATTTATGTTTACATTGTTTCCCACATTATCTCTAGTTTTCAATGAAACTCTAATTTTGGATAATTAAGTTCATGCAGTGGTTGATCAACTTCATATATATGGTAAATTGAGATTTTATGTCCAATGATAGTGTTAATGTAAACATAAATGAGCTAAAAATCATTTTAATAATAGTTATTTAAATTTTTTTCATCCATATTTTGAATATTAATTTGGTTTAACTAACCCCAAATAATAATAATTAAATATTCATTTCCCGGATAAAAATCCATGGATCATTTTAGCTACTTCATTGAATGGACTTCAAAGGCCCATGTTTTTTTCTTGTACTAATAAGTTTGACATGTAAAAAAAATTAAGAATACAATTTTAAGGGTTGATAAATTTAATGGAAAACATGAAAAATCCAAAAAATTCAATTCTTTTTACAATGAATATAAATTTATGGTGACCAATAATAAACTAATCCACCACAAAAAAATCTAAATTTATAATCAAGTAATTATTTCACATAATCATCAAAAGAAATCATGTTTAAACCCTTGAAGAGATCATTTTCCTTCAAAATGGTGTTGAATCTTTTGATATGCTAAGAGACTTTGTTATGGTAAGAGAAAAAATTAATGTTGATGACCTTAAACCTTCTATGAATTGTTCCAAAAATGAAGGAAATGAATTTTTTATAGGAAAATAAAATTACATAGAATATACCAAAGTACACACCATATACCCCAAAAAAATTCTTATTTTAGGTTTCTCTATCTATAGATGAACTACCATACAATCATTTTAATTCATATATAATGTTGATTTGTTACTAGAATTTCATGTCAAGTAGCGCTGATATACTTATTATGTAGTTACCTTTTCTCAACCGACCAATTATAGAATGGTTATACATAGCATGAACAATATTCCACATTGTAGGTGATTCTTGATAATTAATCTAAGAATATATCCAACCATCCTATTCAGGTATCTTCTAAAAATAAACAACAGGTTATAATTAATTACATAATGTTTTGTTTCTATTTATTCATTAAAACATTCAAAAGGTGTTTATTTGAACCTAAAAAATTGATATATATCCATAAATAAAAAAATGATTTATTTTTACCATATAAGAACATATATATATCATTATATTACTTTTTACATAGTAAAAATATCAAAATAATATGCACAAATTGGGTGCATTATACATGAATCAAGATGTCGTACTATAAAGATTATGTGGTTGGATGAATTGTTATAATGCACCTATAATCTATCTACAACCATAATCAGAAAAATTAATTATCCTATTATAGAATTAATGAACTATTATCAATTCTATTCATATAGAAGAATAAAAATATTGATATTTTCCACTAAAAATTCATCCGTTTGATTACATCAAAGCTAAAAATATGCCTCAAAGATATAGAATTCTACTCTATATGAACCATCCAATCAATATAACCCCACCAAAACTCCACCACATTGAATTAATCTCATTATAGGACATGATTAGCATCAAGTGAAAAAAATAATATTGTATATGAATGCCAGAATTTATCTCAACCACCATAAAGACTCTTTCCTTGATATGAAAGTAGGTGTAGGCCCTCATACTTGTTTCGATTTATGAAGATCTCACCAAAATCATGATAAATTTAAATAGAAAAATTACAAGGTGTATACTTTTTCAAACTCAAATCCTACTTTTTTAGTGAAGTACCATACATTATTATATTAAATTTAGATGAAATTTATAATTCATGGGATTTTTTTAATATATTAAAGGGAAAATTTTAAAATATTTGGTTATAATTTCCCAACTCTCTATCCCCGAATATCCCTCCATGAAGAAAAATGAATGTACATAGATAACTAATTTTCACCATATTATTAATATACCAACTTAGTTATCGTATATTAAACTTAAACTAACTACTACTATGAATCAAAAAATTATTGAAGTCCCTATATAGAAATTCATTAAAAACAGCCACCATTGGTTGGGTTCCTTTTCCTGATTGAGTGAACTCAAAACCCAAGAGCACTATTGATTGAGTTTCCCCAACCAAAATGTCAATTGTACCTACTATGATCATTTCCATTAGTTAATAACCTATCTAAAACCACCACAATATTACTCATATTTATTGGGACCCTACTCAGGATATCAACAAAGATAATTGTCTCTCCTAAATTATGGATCTTACATTAAGGTGGTCAGTGATTAAAACCATGAAAACACACGTAAAAATTTTGATTCATTCACGTGTGGGCTTGGAATAATAAATTAGTAATATGCATAATATTTAATATGTGTATCAATACCATAAAGTAAGAATTTATGTTAAATGTAGGAATGTAAAATAATTAATCAATTAAAAAACATAAAAATTTTCTGATATATTATTATATCATATATAGTAAAATCCAATATATATTATATAAACTTGGCTATAAATTCCAACCCAAGGTAAATAGTATAACTAACCAATGCAGACTCTTTTTTCAGGACTACTTTAATAATATATGGTCCATGAAAAAAATATCAAATATAAATAAAGATTAATGTATTACTAAAAATGTAGGGCAACAAAGTTGAATCAATTTTTTATTTAGTTAAAATCATAAATTGGTGAGATCTTACAGGAGTTTCCAAAAGTGTTTTTCACATGTTGGTAGAAATATATTATATTTTAAAATGAAGTATTCGTCACCATAATAAGATTCAATGTCTGATCTACTTGGGGTTTTTAATAGGTGAGTTCTTTAAATGTTGGTAAAATCAGTGATAATGAACAAACATCAAATGGTTGATAACATAATATTGTGGTAGTAATGACACATTTGGATGGAATAAATAATGGTCATGTCCACATGAAAGATATGTCAAATCTCCTGGTGATATAATGGTTTTATTCCAAAATAGCATAGGTTAATAGGTTATGAGAGTTTTAGGAACTTCAATATATTAATGGTAGGCCAAGTTCATGCAGGTGGTTGGTAAAAATCATTAAATTGTGTTTAAATATAATATTTTTGAAAAATTATGTGTGAAATAACCATCATGTGTGGGAAATAACCTTAAGAGAGTGATTATGGACACATTAAACATATGATAGATAATCCCAAATACCAACATATCCTCTAAAGATGCAGAAACCGAGTAGACACAAGATATTAATCACAAAAACCTTAACATGAAGAAAATGATATTCAATTTTGCTGGTGAGACTATTCAAAGCAGAATGATGATATTACCTATCATGTATGATATGGAGTATTTTTAATCTTATCTCCAATGTTTTTAGAAAAAAACAATGTTCAAGGAGTTAATGGGTAGTGTTGCTGCAAAAAACTGATAATTTTTTTTTTACCAAAATGTGAATAATGTTTTGAACACATAACACTTTTGACGGTATATAAAAATATAAAATGTTATTGTTCTATTTTTTAATAAACAATTATAATTAGAAAATATTTGAAAAAAATTATCAGAACGTGTTATGTATTCTCCATCACATTGGAAATCAACAATTATCAAGAACATACGATCATGGATAGATGAAAATATTAGTTATATAAGGAAATATCTTGAGAAAATAACATATACACCCACATGAATATATATCTACTCGGATTGATTATAGTATTTTATCAAGAACATGCCTTCTTGAATATATAAATAACATAAAAATATTGGTTTTATAATAAAATATATATTCTTGTATTTCTCATAATACTTTATCAAGAAAATACCTACTTGAATATATAAATCACATAAAATAATTGTTTAGAAACAAGAATTATTTATCAAGAATAGATACCTTCCAAAAAAATAGTACTGTATCATGAACATACCTACCTAAAAAAGAGTTTTTATGAAAGGAAATATATTGCGATAATAACATAAACACCCATTTGAATATATACATTCTCAAATCGATCATAGTATGATATCATGAACACTCCTTGAACATATAAATGACATAGAAATAATAGTTTTGCAAGAAAATATCTACCTTCTTGCATTTCTCATAGTACTTTATCAAGAACATATCTTATTAAATATATAAATAATATAAAATAGTGGTTTTTAAAAATTCATTATTTAAATAATTGTATTAAAATTATCTTTTTCAATGTGATACATTTCTACAAAAGAACATACCATATGTGATATGTGCTATAAATAGTTTTTACTGAGTGCAATCAAATAGTTCATATAGATATGGAAATAACACTTAGTCACTGGTGTAATGTTTCATAGATATAAAAATAAAATGATAATAATTATAAAAATTCACAGGGAATAATTTCCTTTAATAATAAAAAATTATCAAAGAATTATTTTTTCCAATTAACATAAAAAGATAAAAAATAAAATTACATTTACTGACCTTCATTGTAAGGGTGTATGTAAAATGAATCTAACCCAAAAATAACTTTCATATATGCATTAAAACATTCTTCAACCACATTTATATATTAAAATCTAATTACATTATTCAATAATAGAATATTATTTCATAAGAAAATTGCATTTAAAATGAATAATCCATGAAAAAAATATCAAAATTGAAATAATTTAGCCCTTTAAAGTAGACACTATTAACACATGTGACAAAATAATTAAACTTTTGAGACAATTTAAAAGAACATTAAAATAATTATAAATTTAAAACAAATAATAAAAAATGAAATATAACCAAGTCATGCATATGACATGGTCTAAGCATGTATAAATAGTGTAAAAATAACATTTTGAAACAACAATACAGTGGGATCCAAAAAAAGTAAATTTTTCCGGAAGAAAAGCACAAAATTGTATGCTCATGAAATAAATATTGTAGACTATCTAACTAAAAGAATATTATAAAATAATAAAAATTAGTTTATATGGGATATGAGATTGTGGAAAGAGACATTCTTGAATAGAAATTTATTTAAAGTGGAATATTGTTTGAACAAATAAAAAATAATCATCATTTTACCTATAATTTCATAAAAACACACTATGATGCGAATCATAGCAAGTTATACAGATGCAATTGAATTACAGAGTATACAGTAGGGATTTCACTTGAGAAATCATAGAGGGGATGATTTACATAGTGTTCATGAAAGAGGTTAGTGAGAAATCACATGAGGATGTGGATCGTGAAGTTAGTGTTGGGTTTAGGAGAGAAATTCAGGAGGTTGGTAGCCATATTGGAGGAGAAGGATCTCAAGGATGTGGGGTGGCCGTATAGGAGGAGGACCACAGAAAGTTTTGTGGTTGTGTTTGAGTCGTGTTGAGTGGAAGCGATCCACGTCGTAGGAGGAGGGTTGTGGTGAGGTGGGGGTATCAGAGCCATGTCTTAATGGAGGTGAGGAGGTCAGGTTTGTAGGGAGGTGGATTGGCTGCCTGAGTGCCAGATCAGAATGGAGGCAGGGAGGTCACATCAGAGATGAATCAGGGGGGATGTGGGCTTGGGGAATCATAGATAGAGGGGGAGGAAAAATCATGAGTGGAGCAGGAAGGGTTGGAATAATCATTATGTAGGAGGAGGGGGATGAGTAATAGTGAGGGAGGGGGATGAATCATGAGTGAGTAATCTTAGAGGAGGAGTAATCGTGAGGGAGGAGGATGGGGATGAGGATGATTAATCATGAGGGGAGGTGGGTACTTCCATGGAAATACTTTTTCACATTTCTATAGGTTGGATATAGCCCCAATTTTTATAAACCATGGCTATAAATACCTGTCTATGAGTATAATTTCTAGCTTTGGTTGGGAATAAGGGAAATAATGTCAAAGTGTCTTGAGTACATCTTTCATAAAACAGAACCCAGTGTTGTTACATTGGTCGATGTATCCATACACTAGGACTTTGTCTACCTTCCTGTCAACTCAGAATATCAAGACATTGGTCATTGGGAACAATGGTACATGAATCATATAGGATTGAGTCATTTTATTATCCTTCTATAGTCGATCCAAATATATATATGATCATATTTCTATGGTATGTATAGATCACTTTTAGGATTCCTCCATGAATATTTCCAACTGAGTTACTGATTTAAGATCGGGATGATGATTGGATTAGTGATGATGCCACAGTTCAGGGGTAATCTCATGAGGCCTTCCTTCTAGGTTGATAGGTAGAAAAACCCCCACCTATTGAGTACTAGATTGTACCAGCAGGGAAGGACAAGGATTCACACATACTTAGTACGCTCCTCAAGTTCCCACACCAGAGGATGATGAGGTTCCGTGGTGAGCTAGATCACCAATAAGTATAGGATTTGATTGAGTTGGTGATCTGAATCTTTTGGATCATGTGGAAACCGAGTGAACAGATGGCTGCACTAGAAGATAGACCTTTCCATAGAGTATCCACGTTCTAGTGGAGTCTTTTCACATAGACAAATGATGATATAACACTCTCATGGTATAAATTACAACAACTATTTCGTAAGGAGTGTTACCCATTATTTTTTAAGTGAGTTAAATTCAATATATTTTGGAGCTTTATTAACGTATTATGATAGTTTCTTAGTTTTATATGAGTTTCACTAACCTTACGCTATAATCCCTCAACATGGTGCGGGATGGTCACTTCCGTGTGCAGATGTTTGATTATGGTCTCTATAGGTACATCCATGCATGTGTGCTTCCCATGTGAATTTCCACCTGTTATAGAGTGATAGAGCATGAACTGGTGATAAAGAGCTTTTTATCCATGGGATTCCAAGAACTTAGGTCTAGTAGTCGGTATCATGGTTCTGATTCATTTTCAGCATCTAATAGTGTTCAATCATTGGCAGCCTAAAAAAATTGGGGATTTTTGGGCAAGGGGCATGTGGAGAATGTGTCATGTTTTGTTTAGTTGAGGGGACACTTTAGGTTGGCGACATTGATCAGATGGGCAACCATTTAGGCGAATAGGCTGGTAGCATAAAGTCGTGACGGTGTGTACGAGCTTTGGATTGTGGTAGTAGGGTGCTCAAGTGAATGACATATGCATGATGAATGGAGTGTGGTCCTTTAGGGCTTCATTCAGTGATGTATCGAGTGGTGGGCATCGTGGATAATGGAAAAGTAGTAGCGGGTGTCATGGAAGTTGGCCAAGAAAGTTGTGGTCATATCAATGAAAAAACTAATTTCTCCATAGGTGTAGATCCAGATGTGGTTAAGATAAACAACACCCAGCTTTCTAGGGATACCAGAGTGGAATGAATGAGAAAATATAACATATTTCATTGGGACTAAGCACCGTTCATGCACATGGAAATTCTAGCTATGCAGCCTTACAAGTTTGAGAGTTTGATCCAATATATATGTGCTTGGATGGTCTTTTCATGTGTTTTTGTCTCTTGGTCCTTCGGTACACATATTGGTCCTTGTTCCTCTAGGCCTATGAGACATGTAAGGGTCCCCCCTAAACCCAGTTAAAAAGGGGGATTATCCAATAAATAAAAATATATAAAGGGATTTGTGCTGTTCAGAGTAGGTAGGGTCTCTGTGTAGGAGACCAACTCATGACAGGTCTTAGTCATGGGGATAAGTATCATGAGGTTTTTGTAGAGGAAAAGGTTATCCTAAAGAGGGGAAATTCTATTCATATGAAAGGAATGCTCACATGGAACATGATTACAAAATCGAACATGTCATGTAGGGTAGACATGCCCCATATAAACCATCATGGTAGAGGGGCCACCGGGATCAGGGTTCTCCCAAGAATGACTATGGAATCCCCAAGGGATTCAGAGCTTATAGAGGATAATGAGGGGATCTAGGAAGAAGATTTTCTAGTGGAGGGATACTCTTTTAGAAACATCCACCCCCACATCCATACAATGCATTTTAGGCTTTGGGGTTGGGCGGATGGAGCCAAGGGTAGCTTCAAGCCATGGAGGCTTATGTCCCAATATCTCATGAGATGATACAAGGTACTATTTATATTTATTCTACACTTTCTCCAGTACTTATAGACATAGGTGTGAGGCACTCCTTCATTTCTATATCCCTTATAAGAGAGCTAGAGCTCCCCATTGAGAAATTATCCCAGTATATTTTCCTATAGGTTTTGATTCAGTGTGATTTATTGATATCACTTATATTCCAGTAGTGAGAGATATCATTTGGTACAGAGATTTTAACATGATACCTTGTAGTTTTCATGATTAAACCTTATGTTTTCATCTTGGGTATGGACTGGTTTTCCATGGTTCTATCCTAGATTTAATTTCATTGATCATGGGGTAGATACATTCAAAAATATGGGAGAAGATTATTCTTTACAAGAGAGAGAGAGAGAGATCTCATGAACAAGTGAGTGAGTCTTATGAGTAGGAGGATAAATCCCATCACCCATCAGTTAGAATGTTTATCCCTTAGTGTAGTAGGATATTTTGGCATTTGGATTCCTTTGGTAGTGAAGCACTTTATGGATGTCTTCCACGATGATGTTTTGGGACTACCTCTGAGGTAGGAGATGGACTTTTCCATATACTTGAACCTCAGTAGCATACTGATATCATATTAGGAATATTAAATTTCCCTACCGAGATCCGAGAGCTGTTAGTGTAGTTGGAGGGCCTTCTAGAGAATTTTTTTATCAATCCCAGTGTGTCACCCAGGGAAGATCCACTTTTTTTTTTGAAAAATGGATAGGAGCTTCATGCGTTGTGTTTATTATTATCACATGAACTTGGTAACAATAATGAAAAAGTACCACTTATTTAGGATAAAATATATCTGTGATTATTTGTGAGGTGAAATTTTCTTCACAAAGATTGATCTCATGTCCAACTACTACAAGTTGATGGTTCTCAATGATGATATTCATAAGATAGTATTCCAATTTATTTATGAACACTAGAGTTGTTGTTAATGCCTTTCAGAGTGAAATATTCCTCCACTACGTTATGGAATATATGAATAGAGTCATTAATCATTACTTTTACTGATATGTGGTTGTCTTCATTGATGACATACTAATTTACTCTATGATATAGGAGGATCATGCAGAGGATATGAGGATGGCCCTAGACTCACTCTGAGAGAACTAGAATTATGGTAATCTCTCAATGTTCCTGTTGGTAGGAGTGGATACTCAAGAGGGGGGTGAATTGAGTTCCAATTAAGTTTTCTGTTAAAAAAATTTAGGATTAAATTTCCCCAATTAAAATGGCCCAGTCAATTAAGGAAGTAGAGTTATAAGTGACTTATTGTTCAACAGGTTTCTCAAAGGTTGATTAATCCTCAGTTGAATCAGTATGAGAACAAATTCCACTTTTGAAACAAGTTTACTAAACGAATTACATATACACACTAACCAGAACTAACTATCAGAGTAAATATAAAAACATATTTCTGTCTTTGCAAATATAATCACAATGGATAAGTATAAAATAGAGTAAGTAAAGAATGAACACAACAAGTTAAACAAGATGTTCAGTCTTAAGTTAAGACCTAGTCCTGTCCACTTGGTGATCACCTGCCACTATGAAATTATATTAAAAAGTGATACACTACCTGTATCGAGGCTTTACAATAGTTTTCACAAATTTTCTAGGTTTTTCACCCTCTACAATAGTTGTACGTGGGAAAAATAAACTACCAAGCCACACTAGGCTTCTTCTATAGTTATGCGTGGGAAACAAATGTAAATAGAGTTTGGTATGGGGATTTTTAGTATCCCTTAGTTTAAGCACAAGAGTCAGTGTGTGTTACACAGACACACTGCTCACAAATGTAAAATACTTAAACACAGTTGATCTAGAGATATTTGAAAGAAGTTTAGAAAGCTCTATATGTTTGTAGATCAGCTCTGGACTCATTGAAATGAACGAAATGAAGTTTTGGTCCTTCTCTGCAAGTTGCCTCCAAAACAGAGTGTCGCAACTTCCTGTTTCTGACTTACAGATGTAGATATGATCAGCTTCTTGGGTTTAAAGATCTTTATAGCACACCATTACAGCTTGAGAAAGGTTCTTTCAATAGATCTTAGTGAAGCTCTCTATTCTTCGAAATACATGCTCCGGTGATCTTCTTCTTTATTTTATTTTTTGGTGTTGTATGTGTCTCTCTTATGTATTTTCAATATATTCTATATCTTCTCTGTTGATGTATATCTCTACTTATATATATACACACTTTTCCTACTTTTTCTCATTTGGTTCAGCAGGGGCCGACAAGAGAAATGTTTCAACCACGTGTAGTCTTCCTCATACATCGTACTGTTTCCTAATATGCTTGAAAATATCATAAAATAATGTTAGGTGCATTAATTTGTCCAGAAATGACCGTTATGATGGTATTAATAAAATTGGTAAATAAAATAATAGATTATCATTACACTGGTAGCAGATTCATGTCACACGGTAGACTTCAACGGTAGTCTCTTCAACTATGAACTTCATCAGTAGGCTATTCAACTGCAAGCTTCATCGATAGGCTCTCTGTCTGTAGGCTTGTAATGGTGGACTTTGTGTTAGTGGATGTCTTTTAACAGAAGTTGTTACTCTATGTAACAGTATCTTCTCATCAGTGGACTTCATCGGTAGTTCTGTAACATCAGACTATTGCAACAGTGAACTTTCCACCGGCAGACTTATCTCAACAGATAATTTCATTAACAATGGAATAAGTCCATCAGTAGACTTTGAGCAACATTTGACTATATCAACAGTAGGAGTTGTCTAGCGGTATCCATCTACTAATGATTAAACATTTCCAACTGTAGACTTGAATAGTGATGTGCTCAATAGAAGACCTAAGAAAGAGTCTAACAGTGAACTCCTAACAGAAGCCTTGCCACAACAGTGACCTTGTGATGGTGACTCTTTGTCTGTGAGCTTGGATAAGCAGATCAACGGTAGACTTGTGACAGTAACCTTGTACTGATAGTGACCTTATAGATCATCAACATTAACCTTCTAGGATTAGTAACCTAGAGTAACAGTGAGCTAAAACGGTGACCTTGAACAGAAGGCTCTTACCAATAGCCTTCAATCAGTGAACTTATATTTAGATAAATGTAAACTGTAAGCTGATGAAACAAAGTCATGTGACTAAGAATATAAATTGTTCAGGATAAACAATATAAATACTGATTAAAAAGGGTTAGCAAATGCATTAATATATCATGGTCAATATTTAAACATGATTTGGGATTATCAAAATGGGTGAGTCCAACAATCTCCCCCTTTTTGATAGTCACAAATTATGCAAGTATGTATTAAAGATAGATATCATATATAATACAGTAACTAAACATAGATAAAAAATGTCTCAAGTATTAGATATTAATAAGAGTGTAAAACATTTCTCCCCAATCTTATGATTAGTCTATAATTAGCACAATATTTCTCCCCATTTGTGATTAGAAAAAAGAAACATAAATAGAGAGAACAGAGAAATCTTGTATTAATGATAGTACATTACATGACCCAAAAAGAATACATAGTCCCTATCAAAAGACATAAACAGACTCAATCCACATCATCTGTAGGTAATTGGCCTTTCCCTTTGGAAGAAGAATATGGAGGATGAGATGGTGGATCAGTAGGTTTAGGAACTGCTGAAGGAGTGACTAGAGGGGTAGCAATAGAAGATCCTGTGGGTCTATAGTGAGTAGCTCGCTGAGGGATCAGTGGAGTAAGGCTTCTGATAGCTTCAGCAGGAGACATCATGGAATAACCACTAGGTTGAGATGTAGGTAAGTCAGGAGGTATGATGACAGGGTTACAATCCACATGGAGAAAGGGTAGAAGAAGGTTTCTGAAATCCATAATAATGCTTCCTCCTCATTCGATAGCAGATAAAAAAATCATCTTTATTCTCCAAAAATTTATCCAAAGTAGGGGTCAATTCTCTCTGTTTGCTGACCTACTCCTTGAATGCCTGAGTCATTAGAGGTATCTTCATATTCTCTATCAAAAGCTTAAAGTGGTTGGTTATTTTGTGCTTGGTATAGATATTCTCAAAGTGAGACTCGACCTTATTATTAATGGATTTCTAAGTAGCGGTAGCTTCTCACAGGTGTTCACGAACATAAATGTTGACTTCCCTAGTGGTATCAAGTACCTGAGAATTAGAGGTGCCATTGGTACTGGCCTTACAAATCTATTCCTGGATCACATTTCTGATCTGGTCAATGTTCACGGAGGTGCTAGATGATGGAAGGGGTTTGACCGAGAAAGATACAGTCTCTTTGAAAGACTGAGTCAAATTACCAATCACCTTCTAAACAAGTGCATCTTGACTATTCATGTGTTCTTTTACTGAGGTCTTAAAAGCCTCAAAAACTTCCACAAACTGCTTTACTACCTCGTTGATGTATCGAATCTCAGCATTCACTTGGTTTTGAGAACTGCTCATGGCAACCAATGAAGCAACTGATTGTCTCAGATCAACCACAGCTCTTGTCCAGCTTTCAATTTGAGTATGACACACTTTAATCTCATTCAGCGTTTCTTTCACTAGACTAGACACAGCACATCCCAAAGATAGCTCCAGAGATTGCTCCACATTCCTTAGCTCTTCAACAAGGCTATTCTTCAAATCTGCCATTGATTCTCTCAGGGCCTCTTTCATTTCAACCTTTAAGGACTCAAGGTACTCCTTGGTTGCCAAATTGTCATCCAAAACTACTGGAATACTTTCAGTTAGGATAACATAATTCATTTGAGGCTATTCTTCCTCATCAGAATCTCCATAATTGAGTCCATGTCCCATGTACCCTGGATCTGATGACCAACCCTCTATGTCATATAGCACAGAAACTGAACAAAGATGCTCCCCATCACTTAGAGATCTCTCCTAAGTATTATCCTCTACTTGTTCTTCTCTAGGTAACTCCAAATCCTCCTCTACAACTCCAGCAGATTCACTAATACTTTTCTCTATTGGTTTACCAGTGGGGTGAATCACAGCCTCCACTGAGTCATTAATGACTTCTATATCAATGGAAGTATATGCCACTCCTGCTTCCTGATCAGACAATGTATTGTCTGTATTATCTATCAGAGGGCTCAAACTAAGGTCTTCTTCTTAATTGTCCTCATCATCAGCTTCAACAACAGCCTCCTTACCTTTATCCTTATCACAAGCCTCATCTGCCTCATGAGCAGAATGATCTGACTCGGTAGCCTCATCCTCTTCAGAGGTGTCCTTGACAATATTCTGAGATGCTTCTTCTTATTCAGTGGTCTCAGTATCACTGTCCTTCAGAACAGACTCTCTTCCTGGCAGTTTTTTTGGAGGGCTAGCTGCTCTGAAAGCTACTGTCCTTACAGGACTATTAGGAAAATCTGGATCACTCCCATTATCAATGGGGGTGTTTTCTATTTCAGGGTCCACATCTCCTTCAACTTCCTCCTCCTCATTTGAATAATCCGGTTCTGGCTCATCAGTCTTTAGGCCTGGATCTCTCTTGTCTTTTGGCCTAGATGGGTGAGTAGTAGGGTCAAAATTTTCATATACCTTTCCTTCATCATTCACCCATTCCTTCTTCCAGGGATTCCAGTTAATTTTTATGAATTTTCAAATAACCTTGCAGATAAAAACACTGTTCTTAGCCACTATCATCTCTTCTTGATTTCCAGCCACACCCTTTACCTTTAAAATTACTGAAATTAGCTTGGCATGGAATAGGGAATTGGATTTTGAGCTTGCCTTATTCATATCCTCCAATTGTGCCATCAGTAACATACATAGGTTAATCTTCTTTTCATGCTTCAGTATTTACATCAGGAATATGTCCTAGTACTTCAGTACTACAAAATCTCCTCTCCTGGGACTAATTACATGCTGAATGAATTTGAACAAAATCATGTCTTCTCCATTCATCTCAGCTGCAATGATCTTCCTTGATTTTACATTTCCTATCAGTTCTTCAAGAGATTTTTCGTACTCAAAAAAATTACTGTCTGGAGGAGACACTCCGAAGTAGTAATCATATACTCCTTCATGAGGAACTCTCAAACAGGCATCCCACTCAGCAGACAAGAATTTGACATCATTTTCATTGACTCTGGATATTATCTTATGCACATTATCTTCCTCTTCGAACATCAGATATTCATAGAATTATTTCACCATCTTCGGGTAGTACGGTCCATTGTTGTTGGAAAAACATTCGGTCCATCCTTGGTAATCTAGTGCTTTCAGCACTAATGACTTGCTCAACAGTAGCCATTATTCACATAACTCCTTCTCAGCAAAGATTTCTCTCTTGGTCAGATGCAGGTTGATAGGTCCCATCAGGTTATTATTTGTGCCACCATATTTGTCTCGATTTCTCTTTGGCCTTGGAGCATCTTCATTGACAGTCGGGGGTTGCTTGGTTCTAGCCATGGAGATTGAGAGATTTTTGAGGGCTCAAATGAAGAGTTAGGGTTTAGGAATTTCTAGAGAAAGGTCAGATATTGAGAGAGGAAGGTGGATTGAGATATGTTCTTCGCCTTTAGTTTTATCATTTAAGGATTAAAACAAAATAAAATAGAAATAATAAATAGTAATGAAAACGGTTCGAATTCCCGCAAAAATAAAGACAAACAGTGAGGTATCCAATAGTGAGATGTACCAGTGAGGTACACTAGTGAGGTGCAATGGTGAGGTGTAACAGTTAGGTTTATTAGTAAGGTCTAACTGTGAGGTATAACAGTGAGGTCCGACAGTGAGGTCCAACGGTGAGTTCCAATAGAGAGGTCTAACTGTGAGGTCTAACAGTGAGTTCTGATAGTGAGTTCTAACAGTGAGTTCTAACAGTGAGGTCTAACAATGATGTCTAACAATGAGGTCTCATATGATAAAGTTAATCATACTTTACTCATGTTTGATGTAATTTAACCTTTCAGAATTCAAACGCTTTGTGAATATATCAGCCAATTGATGCTCATTTCCAATGAATTCAAGAGTGATATCACCCTTTTGATAATGATCCCTCAAAAAGTGATGTCTCCCATCAATATGCTTTGTCCTAGCATGAGATACTGGATTTTAGGAAATGTTAATAGCATTTGTATTGTCACACTTTATAGAGACATGTTTAAATTGATATCCATAGTCTAGTAAAGTGTGTTTCATCCAAAGAATTTGAGCACAACAACTACCAGCAGATATGTACTCAGCTTCGGCAGTAGATAATGCAACAGAGTTCTGCTTTTTACTACACCAAGATACTAGTGACTTGCCTAAAATGTGACATGTACCACAGGTGATTTTTCTATCTAACTTGCAACTGTCAAAATTATCATCAGAATAACTCAACAGATCAAATGATTATCCTTTTGGATAAAATAATCCTAAGTTGGGAGTATGTTTGAGATATTTAAAAATCCTCTTTACAGTAGTAAAATTAGATTATTTTGGATTGTCTTGAAAGAGAGCACACATAAATACACTAAACATAATGTTAGGCCTGATAGCTGTAAGATAGAGTAGACTCCCTATCATACCTCTGTAGTTGGTTTGATCCACTGGTTCTCTAGGTTCATCAGTATCCAACTTATAAGTGGTACTCATAGGTGTGTCACTATCATTACTACCATCCAAAGATAACTGTTTTAAATGATCCCCAATATATTTACTTTGATTTAAAACAATGCCATTTTTATTTTGAAAGATCTGAAATCCAAGGAAATTTTTGAGTTCTCCCATTAAACTCATTTCAAACTCATTTTACATCATTTTTAAAAAATCAAAACATAATAAATTTTTAGAAGATCCAAAAATAATATCATCCATATAAATTTGTACTATCAAAACATATTTTGAAATCCATTTAATTAAAAGAGTAGGATCAACTATCCCTTTGGTAAAACCTTTTGAAATAAGAAAAGAGCTGAGCCTATCATACCATTCTCTTGGAGCATATTTTAAGACATATAAAGCTTTAGATAGTTTAAAAAAATTATTGGAGAAATGGGGATTTGTAAAACCCGGAGGTTGTTCAACAAATACATCCTCAACTATATACCCATTTAGAAAAGTGCTTTTAACATCCATTTGATAAAGTTTGAAATTTAGATGAGCTGCATATGCAAGTAGTATCCTAGTAGCTTCTGGTCTAGCTACAGGTGAAAAGGTTTCCTTATAGTCTATTCCTTCTTCTTGACTATATCCTTGTGCAACTAGCCTAGCTTTATTTCTAACTATATTCCCAGACTCATCAAATTTGTTCCTAAACACCCATTTAGTGCCTATTGTCAACATGTCCTTAGGTCTTTCCACTAATTCCCAAACTTTTTTTCTTTTGAACTGATTTAGTTCTTCTTGCATAGCCATTACCCAAAATTCAGCATTGATAGCATCATTAATATTTTTGGGTTCAAGCTATGAAAGAAAATTTTGATGTTCAACCTGGTTTCTTAGAGAAGCTCTAGTTTCCATTACTCTATTTAAATCCCAGACAAGAGCACCTAGAGGATGATTCTTGAGAGTCCTAAAACCTCTAGGAAGGGTTGAACTAGATTCTTCATTGTTGTCTGTTGGTTTAGAATCGGTAGGTGCAGATTCTGGAAAATTTCTTGAACTGGAAACTTTTATAGGGGATTCACTATTCTTGTCATTAATGTTAAGATTTGACAAATCTTCCTCAGGATTTTCAAGAGAAGTTTTAGGCTCATGTGGATCAGTCTCATTGAGTTTGACCTGAACTGATTCTTCCACACATTTGGTTTTCTTATTGAACACTCTATAGGCTTTACTTGTGATGGAGTAACCCAGGAAAGTTCCTTCATCACTTTTGGGATCAAATTTGTCAAGATTACCTTTAGTATTAAGAATAAATACTTTGCAACCAAAAACTCTAAATTAATTAACCTTAGGCTTCCTATTATTCCAGAGTTCATAAGGGGTCCTTTTTAGAATAGGTCTATTAAAAACTCTATGGATAACATAACAAGCTGTATTTACAGCCTCAGCCCAAAAATAAACAGGTAATGCATACTCATTAAGCATACTCCTTGCAATTTCTTGACGGGTCCTATTTCTTCTTTCTACAACTCCATTTTTTGAGGTGTCCTAGGGGCATAAAAGTTGTGACTATATCCATTGTGTGAGCAGTAAGATTCAAACTCATGATTCTCAAACTCACAGCCATGATCACTTCTCAAGGTCTTAATTCTAAGTCCACTATGGTTTTCTATAGACTTGGAATATTTGAAAAAATAGGAAAAAGATTCAATTTTGTGAGATAGAAAGTATACCCAAGTATACCTAGAAAAGTCATCTACAAGAACATAAACATAGTGCTTTCAATTTAAACATAAAACTCTTGATGGTCCAAAAAAATCTATCTGAACCAACTCAAGTGGTTGAGAAGTTGAAACTTATTTCTTTGGTTTGAAAGAAACATTGTGTTGTTTTCCCTTTTGACAGGGATTACACACTTTATCAATTGGGAATTCTAATTTAGGTAAGTCTCTAACTAAAAATTTCCTATATATCTACCTAAGTGAGTGCACATTAAAGTTTCCTAACCTTCTGTGCCACAACCAAGACTCTTTATGAAAAGAATTTAAGAAGGAAACATTTTTTTAGCTAAGGAATTTAAATCAACAGCATATCCATTCTCATTTCTACATGCAATGAAAAATAAATCATTTTTTGAATTAAAAACATTACATGAATTATTTTCAAATTTATCATTAAATACATCATCACATAACTGAGATATGATAATTAAATTATACTTTAATCCATCAACAAAAAGTACTTTAGAGATTAATATTGCATCAGGGTTACTAATCTGGCCTAAGTCGATGATTTTTCCTTTTTCATTGTCACCAAAGGTGACATGACCACCATAAACTTTAATTAGACTCTTGAAGCAAGAATAGTCTCTTGTAATATGTCTTGAACATCCACTGTCCAAGTACCATAGAGTATTACAAGAAATCATTAAACAACTTCCCTACAAAATAGATTAAACATGGGGTAATTTTGGTACCCAGATCTTCTTGGGTCCAGAAAGGTTAGCTAGTAAAACTTTGGTAAACCATATTTTCTTTATAGGTTTTCTAAAATCAATGAACATATTTTGAGACATAGATACTTTGTTAGGTCCTTTAGAAAATTGTTTCTCAAAAGATGGTCCAAAAATAGCAGTAAACTATCCAGATTTTGGAACAAATTTGGTTTTGCTAATTTGTCTCTGTCCATGATGATATCCTAGACCAGTTGTATATTTAGGAGCAATATGTTTTCCTTGAAACTATGTCAAGGTATCCCTACCAACAGTGAAATTCTCAATATCCTTTCTTTATTTTTCATTAGATAATTTGATTTGAGTGTTCTCTTTCAACAGTTGAGCATTATTTTCTTTTTCTATACTTAGATATGTTTTAACATTACTAGTCAAGGCATGTTGTTTCTTAAAAGACTTATATTTATCTTTTAGTTCATTGTAGGTATCTTCCAACATATTGCAATATTAAAATAGTTCAGCCTTAGAAATATTTTTATCATTATCTGAAGTACTGTTATTTCCAGAATAATAATCATTTAGAATAGGGGAAACAGGTACCTCAGATATGTTCATCTTGAATCACATGTTGGCATGATTCTTTTCAGAATCAGCAGCTTCTGATTCACTTGTGTTGCCTTCCGAAGCACTCTAGGTTTCTTTCATTGCTTTCTTGTACTTCTTGTCCTTATAATCATATTTCTTTTTGAATATTAACTTCAGACAGTCAGACTTGATGTGTCATTTCCTCTTTCATTCATAACAGACTATATCATCTTCCTTATCAGATTTCTACCAATCCTTCTTCAACTTACAATGTTGATCATACTTACCCTTTTAGTTTGGTTTTCTGAAAAACTTATTCTTCCTATAGAACTTATTAAATCTCTTGGCTATTTGAGCCATTTCTTCATCACTGTCTGAATCCGAATCTTCACTGGTTGAAATTTTAGTAGGTACATGTATTTTTTCCTTGTCTTTTCTCTTTAAAGCAGTAGACTTGAATGCCACAGATTTTCTCTTGGGTTCATCATCTTCTTTTTTGTTCACCTTCAGTTCTTCTTCATATATCAATATTTTACCAATCAACTCCTTAACAGGTATCTTGATGATGTCACATGACTCTCGGATAGACACAAAAGTGCCTCTCCATCTGTCTGGAAAACATCTCAATATTCTCATGATCTGCTCCTTCTCTGGAACAACTTTTCTCAGAGAACTCATGGTGTTGACAATCTCATTAAACCTGCGGTACACATCATAAATGGGTTCATCAGGTATCATTTTAAAATTATCATATTTAATAGTATAAGTATTTAATCTCATTTCCTTCATGTTGGTAGTTCCTTTATGAGAAATAGCCAAAGTGTCCCAGATTTCATGAGCTGTTTTACTTGCAGAAATTCGGTTAAATTCATTATCTCTTAAAGAGCAGTAAAGAGAATTCATAGCTTTACAGTTATTGTTATATTCAGAATTTGTAGCATCATCCCACGTAGATCTAGAAGTTTTGGGGATATCATATTTTGATTCTATAGCAGACCAAATATCAAAACAAATACTTTCCAAATTAATTTTCATTTTAATTTTCCATTGAGCATAATTCACACCATTAAAGAAAGGTGGCATGTTAGTAGCATCACCTTCTAGTCTACTATCCATAACTAGATTTTAGAAAATATATTAAAGAGATAAAATTTAAAACTAACAGAAATTTAAGATCTTTAGGATAAAACAAAAATCATAGTTTGAAAAATAGAGTTTTTGAAAACTTTTTATAAAAAAAAATGTTCCCTCTGATACCAAATGTTGGTCGGAGTGGATACTCAAGAGGGGGGGGGGTGAATTGAGTTCAAATTAAAATTTATGTTAAAAACTTTTAGGATTAAAATCCCCCAAATTAAAATGGCCCAGTCAATTAAGGAAGTAGATATATAAGTGACTTAATGTTCAACGGGTTTCTCAAAGGTTGATTACTCCTCAGTTGAATCAGTATGAGAACTAATTCCACTTTTGAAACAAGTTTACTAAACGAAACACATATACAAACTAACCATCACTAACTATCAGAGTAAATGTATAAATAGATTTCTGTCTTTACTAATATAATTACAGTGTATAAGTATAAAACAGAGTAAGTAAATGATGAAAACAACAAGTTAAACAAGAGGTTCAGTATTAAGTCAAGACCTAGTCCACTCCACTTGGTGATCACCTGCCACCATGCAATTATATTAAAAAGTCATACACAACCTGTATCGAGGCTTTACAACTGTTTTCACAAAATTTCCAGGTTTTTCATCCTCTACCACAGTTATATGTGGAAAAAATAAACTAACAAGCCATACTAGGCTTCTTCCATAGTTATGTATGGGAAACAAATGTAAAGAGAGTTTTGTATGGAGATTTTCAATACCCCTCAGTTTAAGCACAAGAGTCAGTGTGTGTAACATAGACACACTTCTCACAAGTGTAAAATACTTAAACACAGTAGAGTTAGAGATATTTGAATGAAGTTTAGAAAGCACTATATGTTGGCAGATCAGCTCTGGACTCATTGAAATGAAGGAAATGATGTTTTGGTCCTTCTCTGCAGGTTGCCTCCAAAACAGACTGTCGCAAATTCCAGGTTCTGACTTCCATATGTATAGACGATCAACTTCTTAGGTTTAAAGCTCTTTGTAGCACACCACTACATCTTGAAAAAATTTCTTTCAATAGATATTCGTAAAGATCTCTGTTCTTTAGAATACATGATCTAGTATTCTTCTTATTTATTATATTTTTTGGTGTTGTATGTGTCTGTCTTATGTATATTCAATATATTTTGTATCTTCTCTTTTGATGTTTGTCTCTACACATATATATATACACACTTTTCCAGCTTTTTCATATTTGGTTCAGCAGGGGCCGATAAGAGAAATGTTTCAACCATGTGTAGTCTTCCTCGTACATCGTACTATTTCCTAATATGCCTGTAAATATCATAAAATAATGTTAGGTGCATTAATATTTCCAGACATGACCATTATGATGGTATTAATAAAATTGGTAATGAAAATAATAGAATATCATTAGACTGGTAGCAGATGCATGTCACGGGGTAAAATTCAACGGTAGTCTCCTCAACTGTGAACTTCATCAGTAGGCTATTCAACTGTGAGCTTCATCGGTAGGCTCTCTGTCTGTAGGCTTGTAACAGTGGACTTTGTGTCAGTGGATGTATTATAACGGTAGCTGTTACTCTATGTAACAGTAGCTTCTCATCAGTGGACTTCATCAGTAGTTCTGTAACATCAGAATATTTCAACAGTGACCTTTCCACCGGTAGATTTCTCTCAATAGATAATTTCATTAATAGTGGAATAAGTCCATCAATAGACTTTGAACAAAAGTCGACTATCTCGAAAGTAGGAGTTTTCTAGCAGTAGCCTTCTACTAATGGTAGACATTTCCAACTGTAGACTTGAATAGTGATGCTCTCAATAAAAGATCTGAGAAAGAGTCTGATAGTGAACATCTAATAGAAGCCTTGCCACAGCAGTGACCTTGTGACAGTGACTCTTTGTCTGCGATCATTGATAAGAAAATCCACGGTAGACTTGTGATAGTAACCTTTTACTGACAGTGACCTTGTATATCTTCAACAGTAACTTTCTAGGATCAGTAACCTAGAGTAACAGTGAGCTATAACAGTGACCTTTAATAGAAGGCTCTTAACAGTAGACTTCAATCAGTGAACTTATATTTAGATAAATGTAAACCGTAAGCTGATGCAACAAAGTCATGAGACTAAGAATATAAATTTTTCAGGATAAACATTATAAGTACTGATTAAAAAAGGTTAGAATATGGCTTAATATATTGTGGTCAATATTTAAACATTATTTGGGATTATCAAAACAGGTGAGTCCAACAGTTCCATCGCTAGATCTATGAGGTTCACTTCCTATGTCATTTTATTTCTCATAACAATTTTGCTATAGAACTAATGAATATTTATTCATTTCTTTCATGGAATCCAACCAAGGGAATTTCGGAGGTGTGAAGTTTTCTTATCTTGTTGGTATACTATAATAGGTTCATATAAGACTTCTATAATATTGCAGTCCATTTTATAGCCCTGACATAGAAAGTGAATCTATTTTCTAGGACCAAGTAGTGTCAGAGGGCCTTCGAGGAGTTGGGGATGAAGCTAAAAAATGCTTCTATTTTGAGAATATCATAAGAGAATGTGGAGTACATAGTGTTTTTCAAGGCCTATGAATCTAGTATCAGCTGTGTGTTGATGTAGATATGGTAGATAATTGTATTTTGGTTGAGGAAGTTGAGTCCCCACATGCAGAACTATGAGACTGAAGACCCTTTGTTGGAAGAGGTTGTCTTCAATCTAAATATATGGAGGAACTAGCTTCTTAGGGAGCACTTTTTTATTTACTCATACCATCATAATCTCAGGTATATCATCATGTAGAGAGATATAAACCTATGATAGAGTTTTCAGTTAAAGTTCCTATTGGACTATGATTTTGGGATAGTCTATACTCCTTGGAAGAGCAACATGGTTGTAGATTTTCTTAGGAGGATGTCCCATTATCATTTGGTGGAGGATGCGCCTGAGTATTTGGATTATTTATGGATGACCATAGTAGAGTTGAGGGATGCATCTTATCTTCTGTTGATTTTTTGACTCCTCATATTCTCCAGTGTGTGAGGAAGGACCAGTTAGGAGAGATAAATAGTGAGGTCCATCATGATCAGATATCTTCAGGAGATTCCTGAGAATGAATTTATAAAGAAGGGGAACGCCTTATATTTTTCTAGGGACATATGCAAGAAGAGGTAATGAGGGAGTTACACACTTACCTTTTGTATTTACATCCTATAGTTAAGAAGAAGTATAGATACCTTTAGCAGTATTTTTGGTGGGATAACATGATGTGTAGTGTAACCGAGTTCATCTTTCGGTGTCTCACATGTTTATTGGTGAAGGATGAGCACCAGGTTTCAAAAATATTGACATTGTATCTTGAAATATTATAGTGTAAATGGTAAAACATATCCATTAACTTTATAAAAGGCATTTCATGGACAATGAGAGGTCATGATGTCATTCGGGTGATAGTTTACTGACTTAAAAAGCTGACACTCTTTTATTCCATCATAGAACAGTGTTCAGTGGAGAGTCTGGGATATTTTTAAGTGTGAGAGATTGACTAGATACCTAGGGTACCCTTGATGATTATATCTGAACATGATGTTTGGATTACATAATAGTTGGGGATATGATTTTATAAGGAAATTGAGACCAAGTTGTAGATGTGTACAAAATTTCACCTCAAGACAGATGGGTAGACTGAGTGTACTATCCAAGTGTTGGAGGATATGCTAAGAGCATGTATTTTAAAGTTTTTCTGGAGATGTATGGATCAATTCCCATTAGTATAGTTTTATTATAATAATATTTATCACTCTAAGATTGGCATGAAACATTTAAAGGTCCTATACAAGAGACCCTATAGGTCACCATTTTGTTTGACTAATATTGGTGAGGAGTCTCTTGTTGGCCCAGAGATGGTGCAGGTGATGAAGAAGAATGTATAGGTGATCCAAGATCATATGAGTACAAACAATAACTGATATAAATATTACATAGATCAGCTTCTTAGGACATTTTATTTTGAGCAGGCAGACCAAGTTTTCCTGGGAGTCTCCCCATGATGAGGATTGTGGATTTTGGTCAAGGAGGCAAGCTATCCTCGAGGTTCATCAGGTCGTTCAAGGTCTTATGGAGGGTTGGTGAGGTTTCTAACCAAATAGACATACCCCAAAAGTTTTAGTGGGTGTATGATCTATTCCATGTGTCAAAACTGAGGAGATACTTGAATGATCCTATGCATGTCATTGACTAGGATGATCTGGTCATTAAGATGGAGACACTTTTTGGAGTACCTAGTAGAGATCAAATATTGGTAGGATAGGACCCTGCAAGGATGGACCATTCCCTTGGTTTGTGTGCTATAGAAGCATGGGGGAATGTAGAAGATCTATTGGGAGTGTGAGATACATATGCGAGCTTAGTATCCTTACTTTTTGTTTAGCTTATTCTTCTTAGGGATGAGAATCATTATAGGGGGGATAATTTAGTGACCTTGTTTATTTATTGTAAGACATTAGAATATATTGAGGAATATTTTTGGATCCAGGTGCTAAGATTACATGATATTTTGAGGCTCTGTGAGCCTAGAGTTGATATTATAAAAAAGATTAAATTTATTAATATCTTACATGCATATTTATTGATAAATAATGTAATATGTCTTAAGTGGATCCTCATATTAGAAATCAAATACCATTGTTGTATCTAGAATATAGAATTTACCCTAGGTGTGAACTAAGGTTGGTCGGTTCCAGAAATTCAGTTGTGGCAGCCATTGGTGGGTGCACTAAGTGAATTAATTTAATTAACCTACCCCCTTTAAATACATTGTTATGAATAATTTACATGGTTTAACCACATAACCTTTGATATATCTGATAGTAGAACGAGATCATTCTTCATTACTGAATCAACATCAGATGATGAAAGGAAATTATATTGAGGTGGATCAAGAGGAATTGAATTCAGTGGGCCTTCTCCATCACTAGTAATCATGTTCTCCACCAATTATGGATCAATAATCGAGTTATTCGTATTCAATTTTGAATTTCTCCCTCTTGATTAAAATATTTATCATGGATTTAATCTATTTTTGATCTGTGATAACTAGTTTTATCTTGAGCCCTGTAATTCATTGATTGTATTGATCCACTATATTTAATCTTCTTATTTTACATGTTATCACCCCGGGAAATCTCTAATTATCAGTATTGACCAAAAATTATTATCCAATTATAAATTCAATTTATTTATGTGCTTCATCCCCCTCCATTATTTATATTCTTTACTATTGGCCTACGATGTCTTGGTTCGACTTTTCCAGGGTGGGTTTGAGTGAGATCAAACAACCAGATTCATAGAAGTTGCATATATGAAAAAAAAATATTGTAAAATTTAGGATGTATCATCGGTTGTTTGAGATTCTCCATAGATATGGGATGTAGATCTGAGACAATATCAAGCAGCAGATGACAGGAGGTTCATCAGATGATGTGTGGATTTCTTATGAATGAACATAATCTATTTTCAAGCCACCAGAGGTCGGGAAATGATAGTCGAATAAAAAACCTTCTAATTTAAGTTAGTCATTTTGTGGAAAAATTTAAGGAGGAGATGGATATAGAGAACTAAGAAAAAACCCATTTTTGCATATCAAATAATACTACATGACATGTAGTCCAAGAACACACACCGTGTAGCCCCTGACTATGAATCTAGGGTTTCAGGGGAGATAAGGATCACATTCACTGTGGATAGGACCACATGATATGTGTCCCTCATTAGTTGGATAATCCATGTTTCATATGGACACAAACAAGGCCCCGTATAGGAGGAAACACCATGTACTCTTGGAGTACATAGGCACATGTTGGTACTAGGGTATGACTAGGTACATGAGAAAAATTCGATGAACATGGGAATAATTAGGAGAATATAGAAATCCTTGGGTGGATAAGACACACCATGTGGCCCCCATAAATTCCATGTACTATGACCTGGCCTTTGATCTATGTCTAGAGGAGAACATGACATGTCTATGAAAAGGGACCCATGTAGTGTGGACCTCATACCCATTGTGTACCCTTATGAGAAACTTCCACCCTACATATCTCCTTTTTATAGACATAGATTTTGGCCCATGAGTAGTGTATCATGATTAGTTTTTCAATATAATACTATGGTATCCTTTATAGTAGCTTTCATGATACGATGTGGAATTTTTCGAATATGATGCATCTTTAGGTGATGCTTGATGACAATAGTGATCAAAAAAGATCGTTTAAGGGGTGTCTATGTTGGAAACCCCCTATCGCATCCGGTCATGGGTCCCATATATTCTTCTCTACATTCTAAACACCCTTGATACACTAAAGTGTGGGTACTATAACTACTGAGTAACACCCACTGATGCACTAGGGCATGGTACCTCTTCCTACGGAGTGGCACCCCCCCCCCCCCAACACATTTAGTCATGAGTCCTCTATCTACTAGGAAGAACCCCCTAACGCATCTGGTCATGGGTGCTCTATCTAATGAATGGAACCACCTAAAACACTAGGGAGTGAGACCTATAACTTTTGAGTGGTTCCCCTAATGCACTTGGGCATGGTTTCTCTATCTATTGAATGGAACCCCCTGATGATGTAGGGTGTATGTTCTCTATATACTAAATGGAACCACCCTGACACACTAGGGTGAAAGTCCTCTATGTACTGAATCATACATCTTAATTCACTAATATATGGGTCCCTTATTGAATAATGTTCCTCCTAAACTATGAGGAATAGTGGATAGGTTTGGGTCCTCTTCATGGTTACCTCAAAATATATGCGAGGTGTTGGGCATCGATGATGGACTATTGGAGCTGTAGGAATATTATTCATCCTAGGCTGGGTTGTGAGATGGATGTTACACCCTAAAAAATTCTAAAATAATAACATTTTATTCAATATAATATGTTACACACAATATTGAGTTTACATTTAATTACATGCAAGTATCAGTTTATCCTAGGTTATACGCAACCCCAATATATTTATGTTCAACAGCGTATTCAACACGCAACACCAAACATAAATAACCCATGATATATATTACTTTCAGAACCTAGACCCTGGAATGGATAATATTAACATGATTAAGTGAATTATGAAAATATTTTTTACACATTTATATATGATGAATTATTTAGGGATAAATTTATTATAAATGAAAATAAAACCCTTTTGAAAATAAAAGGAAATTTTTTTCTTCATAACTATTTAAATGCGTACAAGTGTATTCTATACTAATAGAATAGAAAATCACACATTTTGGATTATATTAATAAAATTTATATGTAATATATTATATTTAATATTTAACATTCATCCTATATGTTTCCTAGAAAATAGATAAAAATAAATCCAAATTTAAGCTTAAAATTTGTATTTTTCTAAAAAATGGTTTTGTTTCCTTTTTGTGGCGTTGTTATTTTAAAAATAATTTTTGAAAATTTTATAATTATTATTTTAAAAAATAAAAATAATTTTGAATTTGAATTATCATAATTATATCATGATGACTTTTTGATATTATTCTGAAAAGTTTCATTTTTTTGATGAATAGTGAAAAATAATGAAATTTAATTGAAAACTTTCTTTTCACCTAAATTATTTAAAAAGTTAACATATATTTTCAATTGTTTTTAAAGTAAAAAAATTTTAATTATAAATCTATTTATTTAATATAGGCCATTGGAACAAGTTTCATATTGAATTTTTATATAAAAATATTTTGACCTTTTTCACTTTTTCACTTTAAAAATGTGATTTCTTATCATGTTTGTGAGATAAATTTTAAATTAAATTCTACCACTTAATTTAATTAAATTAAAAAAAATGGAATAATTATTTGGAATCATTATAATTTATACTATATAATAAGGTTAAATTTAATTTTGACCAAAGTTATTAGTAAAAAAAATTAAAAACAATTATAGTTATTAATTAATGTAAAAACAAGTTTACTTAGTGGTTAAACATGGAATATAAGGTGTAAAAATGATAAAATCCATTTCCAAAACCTATTTTGTAGATTAATGTATACCCTTAGAACCTTATTAATGAAATATATCAGTTTTTGGGACACTTTTCCAGGAAATTGACCCATATAATAATTTAGGAAAAGAAAAAGACAAAAAAATATACCTTTCCTTCTTTTAATTCATATAAAGCATTGGGGATAGGAAAAAACTACATAGGTTTGGTTATAAATATTATTTCAAAATATAAATGAATTTATTTTATCATAATAATTTATCTTTACTTTTTATAGATTATATAATTACATTATATTCTTAAGAAACACCAACACATTAATAATTTATTTAATAATTAAATAAAATAAATGATACAAAAAATATTAAAAGTGAGGTAAATTGAATGATTTTTTGTGTTAAATTATCTTTTGGATGAATATATAATTATAAAAAACTTTATACTTAATATATTTTAATTCCATTATTGTATTGATATATTTAAAATTCAAATTAGATAAACAATGTCAAAATTGACATTAATGTTATTTTATAATAAATGATATTTAGTTAAATGGTTTAAAATAACTAAAAATTCTAACTTCTATAAAGTTATTTTTAAATTTTAATAAATATAAAATATGTTCCATTAGTGGACCAATTAATCTATTATAAACAATATATTGACCTATAAATAGTAAAAACTATGTTTGCACAGTTAAGGTTAAATTAGTGTTTTTGCGCGTTACATGCACTTCTGTTGAAAATAATTTCTCACACAAATCGTATTTTTATTTTATAAATTATAAATAATATTTAAATTAATTTGGTATAAATTTTCTAATAATTATAACTTTAATTTAGTCTTAAAGTATAAATTAACTGGGTCAGAAAACTAGTTATCGTGGTAAAAACAAAAAGTGTAAAATTGAGTAAACATAAAGACTAAAGAACAAAATGAAAAAAAATAATTTTATTTTTATGTGGTGTGAGTGTGTTTAAACCATGATATACCTTAAATCCATTATTTTTCTATTTTTTAATAACATTATGTAAGGTAGACCACCCAATAGTGAATACTTTTTGAGTATTTACAAGAATTCCACTCTTCCTCCATTACAAAAGGACACTCACTATCCCAACTTATTTACTCTTCTAAAGCCTTTTATATCATATAAAACCTACCCAAATAACCTACCAACATCCCTTAACACATTATAAGAGACCTATTTTGTTAAAAAAAAACCTGTCATGGTTTTAGTGCAAACCTAAGGAGGATACCCGAAGAAGAGGTAATGTTCTTAAAAAAGTGTTTTTATTTTTTTTCCTCATTCACCTCATTAAATTAATTTTATATCATTATTATATAATAACCTCAGTATCCAAAACATAATGAAATTTGTTTATGTTATGGGTATGACCTAAACCACACCCACTTCCAACAAATGGGTTTTCAAAATCATCATTCATGTGTATGAGTGGACTACCGCCTCGCAAAATGATGTCATTTATTTTTCAATTACAACCTCTCGTGGTTGGGAATAACGATGGACATATTTTTTATATATTATATATATGATATTTATAACATAATTATACCTCTGTAGTCCTTATATCATATACACCATTTTTTACATTTCATACCAAGCAGATATGATAATGTCACTCGTGTGTATGAAAAACTACCACCTCATAAAGCGATGTGAAATGTTTTTCAATAACATGTTACATGGAAGGTAATAAGGGTAAATATAATGAATATATATTATTTAAATAACATAATTATGATATTTATTACATAATTATCATTAATTAATTACAATATATCATTTTATTCTTTCTATTTCACACACTGAAAAAGTGATAACGTCATTCTTAGACATGTGGACTACCGCCTCCTCGAAGTGATGTGATATTTATTTTTTTATCAGCATATCATAAGAATGATATATATAATTATATATAGTTAATAAATATTTTTTATGATATAATGATTGTTATGGAAATATAAATGTCACTCACCTTTTTTCTATAATGATCATTGAAAAAATGAAAATGTTACCCATCAGTACATGTGACCTACCATCTTTATGATCATGACATTAGTTATTTTTTCATAAACATATTAGATGAATGGTTTTAAAATAATAATATATGTATAAATATGATAATTATTTCGTGATTATTATCTTGTATGTGTTTAAGTAATGACCTCTTTGACTATTTTTGACCTAGCAAAGTCATTTTTGACACATAAACTGAATATGGTCAAAACATCCGACTTAAACATAATTGATTAAGTTGTTGTATATAACTCATTAATAAGGTAAATAAATAATAATAAGACTGATTTTTTTTCTAAATAATTTTTATAATTATTCTAATTTTATTACTTAGGACGATAAATAACATGCGTGATGAATCAGATTTAAGGTAAGGCTTTTTCTCATCTCACTTTTATTTCTATGAGATATAATCCATATTCACCACTTATTTGTTTTGTGTCATTTATGTAATTACCATGAATTTATTTAATGATTATTATACTTATATTTATGGGGTTTTAATTTCCATTTTATAATCTCTCTTTCATGGTGTTTACAGTTTCAATGTTACCAAAGCAGTAAGGGAATTTTTTCTAAATTTACCATCTTTGAGACGTTTGTTATGTTATACACCTATCTTATTTTATGAGTTCTATATATTTACCACTAGACATGTTATATAATGAATATCATTATTTTTATTATATTCCAATTTTCTTTTAATGATATTCTTTCATGGGGATTGTGATTCAAAATTACTAATGTGGTAAGAATATTTTGTTACAATCTCATCGTTTATCAAGAATGTGTATGATTATGACTTCAATTTTTAAATCTTATAATTCTCATGAATTATATTTGTATATGGTTATTTATTATATTTTCAAGTAATTATACCATCTTAACATTATTTTTTACTTAAATGTTTTGATAATGTCTTTTTAAGAATACACGACTACATTTCTATCTTTGGTCCGAAATCTATGTTATTTCAAAACATTGTTTTCAAAAAATGTTTTCAATTTTTTAATTTTTTTTCAAATATATTAGGATATTTTTTTCAGGAAATGTTTTAAATGGTTTTTAAAATCATCATTTATAATCTTTCATGGTTCTTTTGAATGAAAAAAATTTTAAAAAATATTTTATGTTTTAAAAGTGATTTTCAAAATAAAAAGGGTATTTTTTCAAAATATTTTTAATGATAATTTAAAGGCATTTATATTCATCAATGTCAAAAAACCCTGTTGTTACTTATGATCTAATTGGGATATTTTTTAATAATACTATCCTCATTTCTTCTTGGGATGGATTAGTATTTTTTCAAAGAGATTGTTATAGAACCCGTTTCTTATCCATGTGTTAACTATGTTTTGAAGAGATTGTTATGGAACCTATTTATTTTTCTTAGGTTAAACATGTTTCAAAGATATTTTTATAGATACTATTTCTCTCCCATTGTTTAATCATGTTTCCAATATATCAACACGAAATCCATTTATTTTCCATGGGTTGATTAAGTAATAAAGGAATAATTATTGTTTCTATGAGTATTATGATGAAATATCTATGTATTTTATTGATATGGTGGTTCTTGGAAATCATAAATGATGCGTTCACCTAGATAGTGTCGGGTGATCCCGTTATAGATCAAACAATGGGTGCACCCATATATAACTCCAATGCATTGGGTAATTATTATTTTAGGATGATAATTATATTGGAAGTCATCTGTATGGTTATTCCAATTTCGAAGGGTTCTGTAAGGGTTTTATGAGATGTTGTTCCAATATACAAATATATTATATTGATGTGTTTATGATGCCCTTTTTTAACAATATTTATATCACATGGATCATTATTATTGATTATTATGATGATTTTATTTGTTAAAGACATATTATATGTTTTCATGTTTGATCTAGGTGTTGATGGGTTTGTGTTCTTTTATGATTCCCTCACACACTTTGATTATGTCATCATACCCTTATGCCCTCTTATGATCATTAATGACATTAAATTTTTATTTCTTATGTTTTCCCTTACAGACCATTTTATCTAACCCTTATTATTTTTCTTTACCCAAGATATAAAGTAAGTGGTTGACTGAATTATGTCTATAACTAATTTCACATGGATGATATTGATGAATTAATGTAAAATAAGAAAAACTAGATTAAGTGGGAGAAATTCTCATTTAAATTCATGTGAATTGTTTGTGTAGGTGTTTTTCCTAATTCTATTGTACTTTAAATCTAAAATCCTCTCTAGTATGTAAGATATTGAAGTTTTACTTATGATATTTAAGGTTTTTATGGAAAAAAATTGACCCCAATTTTGGGCATCATAGTTATAAATGTAAATTTTATGATTTATTCACAAGATATGGGAGTGAGAGTCCAGAGCTATTATAGTTGTTATCAAAGGTAGTTTTAGATAAATTTCAATATTAGGATGTTTTCATGTGATTTTATCTTAAGATTTATGGATACCTCTATAGGTTTATCAAGAGTTCAAAGTCTCAGACACCCCATTTGAGGGGTTTAAGTAGTAAAATTTTTGATTTATTAATGATTTTTTTGGGTTAAGGTATTTTAAACCCCTAGGATAACTATGAAGTTTTATTTAGGTAGGATTTAGTTTTCATTTTTATAGAAAAAAAAGAGAACCTGTATACTGGGTGATAACCCTTCGCATCTAGTAAGGTATAGGGGTTTGAACTTATAAAATCTTATATTTTTCATGTATTATTTTTAAATATTATATGGATTGATTTCGAGATTAGTAAATGATAAGGTCTGCGATTCAAAGGCTCTATGTTCTTGAAAAAAATATTTGAAAAATATTTAAAAAAAATTAATAGCACACACACGCGGTTTCCCTAAAAAAGTGGAATAACTCTTAAATGGATGACCAGATCAGAAATTCATGGGAATATTTGAGCTTAGAATGGAGGATTTACCCGTGACATGACTTAACTTTAGTCAGAATGGGTCATCTATAGAAAAAGTCATATAGGATGTAACTGTAAATAAAATAATTTAATAAAGAAATTATTTTGATGCAGTGAATTTCTTTTTATTAAGTCTTTGTAAGAAATTTGGTTTTAGAATAATAACCCTAGAATTTATATGAAGTTGTGTAGAAATAACCTCTGGAGAAACCATTGGAGGACGATGAAAAATCGATCAAACGATGCCTCACAGATTCAACAAACCTTTCCAATGATGACAACAATGCTTTGTTCTTCATCAGTGATTGAACCGAATAGAGGTAGAGTGGTTGTTTCTTTGTGGTTTCCTCCTTCTTGATTTTCATTATGAATATGGTTCAATCAAAGAATAGATTAATATATAGTTTGATCATTGTTGGATGGTTTATAATTACGGGGATTATTTTAGGAGTTTTACTGATTTTGTTCTTTGTTATTCATTCTAACGAGAACATATTGAGGCCAAACCAATGTAGTTGAGGTTCGTTCCTCATCTAATTATTTTCCTTGTATTTATCCTGCTTTTGCTTCACATTCTTCACCATTGGAACCTCACAGTTCTCCGGTTGACATTTATGGGCAGCTCTTAATGTTATTGGACCCCCAGATTGGAGACAAACTGACAACAGTGGTTGGTTTTGTGTTGATCGGGACACGAGGAGCTCAAATCTATGATCATTTTGAAATTCATGAACTATAAGAAGAAAAATGGATCTCTGAAGTAAAGGAATCATGGAATGGCTGGAGGAGATGCATGGGATGTTGTGGGAGGCCACATGGGAGCTGGAAGGGATGGCAGGAGTGGACTGCGGTGGCAGCTGTGCGAATCAGAGGTCACAGATGCGGCAAAGTGGAATGCGTGTGGAAGAAAAGGTTGTCTGCACATGAGCGGCTTAAGAAAGGGGAGAAGAGCTGGTCCAGGTGATTTAGACTCGAGTCAGACTTGGGGTGACCAAGGCAGAGTCCCTCCATGGTCGACCGTGAGCCACAGTAGCTCCAACTGTCATGGGAATAGTGGTTGTGTGGCCAAAAATATAGACGATTGACCATCATGGTTGACTGCTAAGGCCGGTTTTCCATGATAGGTGGACCGACCGCTATGGTTGATCTAGGGAGGCCAGTCCACGACAGTCAGTGGACTGACCGTGCGGTTAGTGCACGAGCCCAATGACCCCATTAAAATTTCAAATGACCATAATTTCTAAACAGAGCATCCAATCGATTATCCATCTACAAAGTTGATACCCTGACATTGAGAAGGTCCTCTTTAGAGAAATGGTGGTTTTTTATTTTAGACCAGTAGAGGTTGAGAGTTCTCCCTTGGTCCTTTTCTTGAGGGTTCAGTATGAAATTATGTCCACGCCACTCAATTGTAATCCCTTCAATAGGCTGAGTTCCAAATAGAGTATGGTATCGTTCCATGGGACTAGAGTGATATCCTATATCACCCCTAGTAGTGTTTTGTTGAATAGATATAGCCACCAAGAGCAGGGCATTGGTCCTCCATCTAGAAGGCCACATCAGTAGGGTCAGTGGCATTTTCCAGTGTGTCTAGGCAGTATCCTCTACATTGCGGGTTGATCCAGATGGTAATGTGGTGTTACCTAGTGTGTCTGGGTAGTATTACCTCTCTATGTATCATAGTATTCTTTAACCAATAAGTTCTCTTTGAGTGGGTCCCAAATAATCCATAGCTCTTCGTGAGTGTCTCCAATGATATTATGGATTGAGGAGTGAGTTCTACTGGAATGAGAATTCTTTAAGAAGAATCATGTGACTGTTAATTGGTTGTGGATTACTTTTAGAATTTTTGTCTTATATTGAGTATATATATATGTTCTTGTGATATGTTTTATAAACATATACTTGTGTAGATATGACTGTACTTTCCTTTTTGGTTTTTTTTTGGTATTATTTTGTGGTTTTGGTGTGTCCTACTGAGTATTCTTATACTCACCCATGTACGAGACTTAACCACATGTGTCATGTCTTGTGAAGATAGTCGACCTTTCGATAGAGTCCTTAGAATACTTGGACCATGCAGTACTTTGTGTGACTGAACAAACCGAGGTGTGTTTCTGTGGATTTTCATACATCAGTCCCAGTACCTCTTCCCTTACTGATTTGACTTTTGGTTACAGACCATTTTTGGTGGGCTTGTATTTTTCCATGTTTAATTTCACGTACTTTCACTATTGTACTCCAGTTGTGGGATATAGTGGTTTCATGCATTGTTTAGTTAGTGTTTTTATATTTTAACATTTATATCTTGGATATATATGTGTGTGTACTGGTACTTTAGGATAATACCTCTTATTTTTGGGATATGACTACTTGGTACTAGTCACTATCCATTGTCCTATTGGAGGTGAGCTTGGTATAGTCATAGCACATGTCCCTCTAGGAAGGGTTATGATAGAGTGGTATTTGATGGCATAGTTCAGTAGAGATCTTGGGATGCCTCTCCATGCAGGAGATAGTTCAAATCCATGGAGTTCCATTGACGATTGTTTCATATCGTGATGCTCTCTTTACATATCGATGGTGAAAGGGATTACAAGAGGCGTTTGGGACCTAGTTGCACTTGATCACAAAAATTCACCCATAGATGGATGACTAGAATGAGCAGACCATTCATGTTCTGGAGGACATGCTGTGGGATCTCATGTTAGAATTTTTCCATAGTTGGGAGGATCACCTACCAATGGTGGAGTTTTCATACAATGAATGATATAATTACACCATTATTATGACACCATTCAAGGCTTTGTATAGGTGAACCTGTAGGTTAACACTTTTCTAGAATGACCCAAGAGATTTAGCACTCATGAGCATGGAGTTAGTGCAAGCTACTATAGAGAAGGTTAAGATCATCTAGGAGAGGATTAATATTTCCTAGAGTCATTAGAAGTCTTATGATGATAGGAGATAGAGGCCTTTGGAGTTCGATGAAGGATACCATGTGTTCCTTATGGTTTCACCTCAATGGGTATTATCAAGATTTTTATAGGGTGGAAATATATTTATCATGTTCATTGGCCCTTTCTAGATACTATGTAGATTTGGTGAGGTGGCATACTTCTCGGCTCTACCTCCATAATTAGAGAGGGTACACGATGCCTTCCACATGTTGCAGCTGAGGAGGTACGTTCATGGCCCATCGTACTTCATCAATTGGGGTGAGATGAACATCGAGGATGGAGAGACTTTTTATAAGTACATGATGGTGATTGAAGATCAGTTGGAGAGGATCCTTTATGGGTGATGGATTTTTTTAGTTCATGCCTAGTGGAAACACGAGAATCTCCAGAAGAGGACATGGGAGAGGGAGGCTCAGATTAATTCCCAGTACCCTCATATGTTTGAGTATCCCTTATTTTGGATTTTTGGGATGTAAAGCGCCATGGTGGGGAGAACGTAACATATCAAATTTTCCATGTATTATTTTTTGATATTATATAGATTTACTATGAGTCCATGAATTGAGACGACATTTAATTCCAATGACCAATGTTCTCAGAAGAAATGTTTGAAAATTATTAAACTTTTTAATAGCATGTGATCATAGTTTTCTTGAAAAAGATGAATAAATCTTCAAAGGGTACCTGGATTAGAAATTCGATGGCACTATTGAGCATAGAATGACATATTTAACCTGGGCACGACTGAACATTATTTTTTGTGGGTCATCTGTAGAAATGGTCATGGAGGACTTAACCATAAAGAAAATAATTTAATAAAGAAATTATTTTAAAGAATCAACTTTATTTTTATTAAGACTTCATCATCAATTCAAAGTTAACATCATAACCTAGGAATTTTTCTTGAGGCATGGAGAAAGAACCACTAGAGAAATCATTAGTAGATGACGACAGATTGATTGAATGACGCACCTCATATTTTATGAACCTTTCTAATGATGACAACAATTTTTCATTCTTAATTAGTGGTTGAACTGAATCATGTTAGGGTATTTATTTATTTTGGGTTTCCCTGTTCTTGATATCCACGATGAACACGGTTCAATCCATGAATAGATTGATCAGCAATTTGATTATTGAAGGATGGTTTGTAATTTTAGGGATTATTTTGAGATTTTTCTTGATATTGTTCTTAGTTATTCATTATAACAAGAAATAATTAAGGAAAAATCAACGCAGATGAGGTTCATTCCTCATCTGTGTGTTTTCATTGGATTTCTCCCTCCCGTTCTTTGCATTCGTCACCATTGGAACCCCGCAGTTCTCGATTTGAAATTATCAGGAGGGTCTAAATGTGTGCATACCCCTAGATTAGATGAAAACTGAAAAATAGAGGTTGTGTATCTATATATTGTATCTTAAGGACCTCAGATATATGACTATTTATAAATTCATGTACTAAAGGAATAACAGAGTCTTGTGGATGTAGGGGTGGCGGTGGCCAGTGGGAGCGGACCATGGAAGTGGATGCAAGGATTGGAGGCTAAAGATGTGGCTAGGTGGGTCGCGTGCAGCGGCCCACATGCGATCAGGATAATCTATGGTAGATGGGTCAGTCTAGGGGAGATAGTAGAGGCCAGTTGGGCTGTGCCGGGCTAGGTGAGTTGGACTCAGGGCGACCAGGGCGGAGCTGCAATAGATCCAGCTACCGCAGACACATGGACACGTGACCCTAGCTGTAGACGTTCGACCGTTATAGTAAATAAATGTGACTGGTGAAACATCGCAGTAAATCTCCATGGTCGATCATCCGTGAAAGGTGGACCTACAACCATGGTTGGTCCACGATGGTCGGTCTGTGGCGGTCAGTCCACAAGCCCAGTGCACCCCTTTAAAATTTCAAATGCCCATAACTTCTAAACAGATATTCAAATCAACAAGACATATATGGAGTTAAGAACCTAACTTTGATATGGTCCTTTTAAAATAAGTGGTGGATTTTTATTCTGGACCTATATAGGTTGAGAGTTTTCCCTTGGTCCTTTCCTCAGGTGTTCAATACAAAATTAGATCCACATCACTGTATTGTATTCCCCTCTAGAGGTTGTGTCCCAAATAGAATATAGTGTCCCTCCATGAAACTAGAGTGTGATACTATATCAAACCAAGTGATGTTTTGTGGAATCCACATAACCACAGATATCAGGGCGTTGGTCCTCTATATAGAGGGCCACATCAATATGGTTAGTGTTATTCTCTAGTGTGTATGGGAAGGATCCTCTATTTCGTGGGTTGACACAAATTGGGTATGTGGTATTCCCTAGTGTGTCTAGATAAGATCCCCTCTCTTTGTATCATAGTATTCATTGACCAAGTCATTTTATTTGTTCCGAGCCCAAATGAGATAGACCTCTTCATGAGTGTCTCTGGTTATATAATGGCTCAAGGAGTGAGTTCTCCCAGAATGAGCATGCTTCAAGCAGAATCCTGTGTCTAGTAATTGGTTGTGTATTACCTCTAGAATTTTTGTCTTGGATTGATTATATCTATATGTTCTTGTGATATTTTTTTTAGACATATACCTATGTAGAGATGACTGTACTATCCTTTGTGGTATTTTTTTGTGCTATTCATATTTTTTTATGGGGTGTCCTATTGAGTGTTATTGTACCCACACCTACACGGGACTTTCCCGCATGTGACGTGTCTTGTGAAGAAGTTTAACCTTTAGAAGAAGTCCTAAGAATACCAGGACCAAGTTTTCCTTTGTGAGACTGGACAGACCGAGGTTTGTTCCTGTATCTTTTCAGATTGCAATCCCAGTACCTCTTATCTTGCAGGTTGGACTTGTGGTTATAGACACTTTTTGGTGGGCTTGTATTTGGTCTAATTTATTTTCTAGTACTCTCACTATTGTACTCTGGTTGTGGGATATAGTGGTTTCATTCATTTTTTATATAGTGTTTTTACATTTCATTATTTGTGTCTTGGAGATGTGTGTGTGTGTGTGTCTATAAGTACTTTAGGATAATTCGTCTCATTTGTTGGATATTTCTACTTAGTGCTAATCACCAACCCTTGTCCTAGTAGAGGCGGCTTGGGGTAGTCACGGAATGGGACCCTCTGGTATGGGTTGTGATAGAACCTATGATCGAAGGATGATTAGGGTTTCATTCCTATCACTGGACTACATGATGTCCTAGTTAATATGAAATTTTTATAGGTAAATATTATATTTATTTCAGAAACATTTGTTATTTTATTTGAGGAATAATATTTTATTTAACTTAAAAGAATATATGGTCAAATCCATCTAATAATTGGGTTTCAAACAAAGTTAGGAAATTTTTCAATAATTTTAAGGATAGTTATTTATGAAATATTTTAGTTTGAACTTTTGGTATTAAAATTGAATTTTTAATATTAGTGTATCATATTGAGGTTTATTCATTTTGGAAATTATCTTACCATGTTATAACTATTTTTTGGTTAATGTATAAAGATATGTGGAATATCTTGACTATACATTTTAGGGTTATGTGGTCTTTAAAATTTTATTTTATTGTATTAGGCATTAAAAATCTATCTTGAATACCCATCATTTTGAGAAAATATGAGATTGTGATGGAAATTGACAAAAGGATGAAATTATACTCATCAAGTAAGTATATATCATTTCTTCTCTTAGTCGATATGGTAAGATAATTCCTTAACTATTGGAAAAGGATCTTGAAGAAAAAAATTTATCATGTTACCATTATATATGTAGATATAAATGACCATCTTCACACCTCTTTGGTTTAAATTTTTCTATTTTTAACTTTATATTGATCATTTAGTTTTTAGTGATTAGTTATCTTTATCACTCTATAACCCAATTTAGGATTTATGTTTTTCTTCCTTGTCCAAGTATTCACTTCCAACTTATGTCCTACTATTTAGAATCCTGGTATGTGTTATTCCATATTACATTTTTTTACTTATCTTTATATATTATTAAAACTATGTTTTATTAACCCTTTTGTATGATGTGGGTTTACAACATGTATTTTCAAATGTCCAACATTTGATTTTTGAGATAAAATTCAAATTCCGAGGATGCAATTTATTTAAGGGGGGAGGATGTTACAACCTAAAAAATTCTAAAAGAATAGAATTTTATTCAATAACATATATTACACACAATATTTATTTTATCTTTCATTATCAGAAACACTCATTTTAGCTTCTGTTACACATAACCCTAATATTTTTATGTTCGACGACATATTCAACATGCAACACTAAACTTAAATGATTCATGATATATATTACCATTATAACATAGCTGTTGGAATGACAAGTATGAACTAGATAAACTGAATTATTAAAATATGATTTATACATGTATATATAATGAATTATTTGATAATAATTTTATCATAAATGAAAATAAATCCCTTTTGAAAATAAAATAAAATCTTTTTTTAAGAAAAACTATTTAAATGTGTATGAATGTGGTTTATAACAAGAAAATAAAAAAAACACACTTTATGGATTATATTAACTAATTCTATATGTAATATATTCAATATAATGTTTTAAATTCATCATATGTGTTTTCTATACAATTGATAAAAATAAATTTAATTTTACTCTTAAAAATTGTAATTTTCTAAAAAGAAGTTTTTTCACCTTTTTATAGTGCACTAAATTTAAAACCAAATTTTGAAAACTATATAATTTTAATTTGAAAAAATAAAATTAATTTTTGAAAGATAAATATAAAAATTATCTTATGGTAAATTTTTGGTATTATTCAGAAATTTTCATTTTTTGATGAACAGTGAAAAATACTAAAATTTTATTGAAAACTGTCTTTTCACAAAAATTATTTACAAAGTTAAATTATATTTAAAATTGATTCTAAATTAAAATTATATCAATTATAAATATATTAATTCAATATAGGTCCTTAAAACAATTTCTATATTTAATTTTGTATAAAATTTTTGAAAACTTTTGAACTTTTTAACTTTAAAAACCCTCTTTCTCATCATGGCTATGATATTAATTTTAAATTAAATTATGAAAATTATTTAAATTAAATTTGGAAAAATTTTATTCTATATTTTTAATTATCATAATTTATATTATATAATAAGGTCAATTTAGTTTTTTACCAAAGTGATTAGTGAAAAAAATTAAAATTATCTACAACAATTAGGGTAGAAATGATTTTCATTAGTAGTTAAACATAGAATATAAGGTGCAAAAAATGATCCAAAAAAAGTAAAAAACCCATTATCTGGACATATGTATACCCTTAGGACCTTAGAATAAAACTTTATGAGTTTTTGGGTCATTTTTACATGAATGTGACCGATATAATAAGTTAAGAAAATAAAACGACAAAAACCTGTAACTTTCTTCCTTTAATTTCTATAAATCTTTGGGCATCGGGAAAAACTACCTGGATTTAGTTATAAATATTATTTTAAAATATAAATTAATTTTTTTATAATAATAATAATTTATCTTTACTTTTTAATATAATTACATTTTATGCTTAAGAAACACTAATACATGGATTATTTAATTAATAATAAAATAAAATAAATGTATATTAAAATATTAAAATTGAGGTAAATATAATCAATTTTTGTTTTCCATTATTTTTTAGATGAATATAACATAATAAAAACAGTTAAATTAATATATTTTAATTCCATTATTATCTTTATATTTTTAAAATTTAGATTAAATAAATAATGTCAAAATTGATATTAATATTATTTTATAATAAATGATATTTTATTAAATGATTTAAATATAATAAACATATTATATTCAGTAAAGTTATTTTTTAATGTTAATAAATATAAAATATGTTCCATTCCTAGACCAATTAATCTTTTATAATTATCATATTGACCTCTAAATAATAAAAACATTATTAGCATGGTTGGGGTTAAAGTAGTGTTTTTGCACGTTACCTGCGCTTATGTTAAAATTAATTTACAACACACATGAGATCCTTATTTAAGAAATTAGATATAATATTTATAATAATTTGTTATAAATTTTCTGATAATTATAACGTTAATTTAGTATTAATGGATAAATTATCTAGGTTAGAAAACAAGTTATCGTTGAAAAACCAAAAAGTTTAAAATTGAGTAAACATAAAGTTTAAGGAAAAATGATAAAAATGATTTTATTTTTGTGTGATGTTAGTGTGGATCAACCCTAATTTACCTCAAATCCATTTTTTTAAATTTTTAAGCACACTAGGTAAGGGGGTCCTTCTAATAGTGAATACTTTTGAATATTTATAAGAATGACACTCCTCCTCTACTATATAAGGGCACTCACACTCCCAACTTCTTCACACCTCTCTAGCCTTTTGGATCATTAAAACACTGAAAAATGACCTTAAGACTTTTATAACCTCATAAAACAGTACATATTTCTTTAGAAAGAAAAACTTTCAATGTTTTAATGGAAACCAAAGGAGGATTCGTAAAGAAGATGTAATGTTCTTCTAGAAGTGTTTTTATTTGATTTCCTTATTTAGGTCCTTTTATCATTTTTATATAATTATTATATAATATTCTCAGTATCCACAATATAATTATATGTTGCTATGTTAAGGGTATTAAATAAACCCACACACAATTCCGTCAAATGTGTAATTAAATCATCATTTGTGTGTATGATGGACTACCACCTCATGAAATGATGTCGCTCATTTTTTCCATTAACACATATCATTATTGGGAATGATGATGGAAATACAATTTATATATGATATTTATTATATTTATAACATAATTATACCTCTATATTTATTATATCAAAGGAACCTATTTTACATTTCATACTGTAGGGGATACGATATCGTCACTTATGCGTACGACGGACTACCGCATCACAAATTGGTGTGAAGTGTTTTTCACTAACATGTTACATGGAAGTTAATAAGGGTTGATATAATTAATATATATGATATAAATAAATTCATTATGATGTTAATTTAATAATTATATTTCTGTAAATATAATATATTATTTTCTTCATACCATTTCACACACTGAAAAAGTGATAACGTTGTTCATGGATGTGTGAACTACCTCTTCAAAGCAATGTGATTTTTATTTTTTTCATCCCCAAATAATAATAATGATATATATAAGTATATTTAATATAAAATATGGTATTTATAATATAATTATCATTATTTAAATAAAATATTAATTTAACATATTTCTGTAATGATCACTGAAAAAATGGAAATGTTAATCATGTGTACACACAACTTACCATATCCATGATCACAATGTTAGTTCATTTGTCATAACCATATTAGATTATTGGTTTTAAAATAAGAATTGATGTATAATAATGGTAACTATTTCATGATTTTTATTCTTGATATTTTTATGTAATGAACTCTTTAACCATGGTTCACCTACCAAAGTTCTTTTTGACACAGAAATTGAATATGGTCAAAAAAATCAACGTAAACTTAATTGATTAGGTAGTTTTATATAAATTGATAATAAAGGGAATAAAATTAAAAATAAATAAGAAAATAATTCTTAATAAATTGAATAATTATCGTATGTTTATTATTTAGGAAGATAAAGAACAGGTATGATGAATCAGACTCAAGGTAAGGGTTTTTCTCCTCTCACTTTTATTTCTGTGATATATAATCCATATTTGACAACTTATTTTGGTTATGTAGTCTTTGTTAATCCAATGAATGTATTTTAGGATTATTATCCTTAAATTTATATGGGTTTTAAATATTAATTTGATCATCTCTCTTTCATGTGGTTTATGGTTTCAATGTTACCAAAGCGGTAAAGGATTTTTGTCTCAATTTACCTTCATTAAGGAATTTGTTATATTATACACCTATCTTCATTTATGAGTGTTATATAATTCCCATTTTAAATGTTATATCATTAATATATGTATCTTATTGATATTATAAGTATCGTTTAATGATATTATTTCATGGGACTGTGATTCAAAGATACTGAAGTGGTAAGAGTCTTTTGTTACAATCTCATAGTTTATTGAGATTGTGTTTCACTAAGTATCACATTTTTAAATATTATAATTATAATTAATTATCTTATAATGTAGTTATTAATTATATTTTCATGTAATTTTAACATTTACCTAATATTTGGTACTTAAAAAGTTTTAGAAATTGTTTTTAATAAAATCTGACTTCATTTCTCTCTTCGATCAAAAATATATGTTCTTTCAAAACCATATTTTCTATAAATATTTTCAAAAATATTTAAAAACGTTTTTTAAAATTAAAAAAGGTTACTTTCCTCAATAAATGTTTTAAATGACTTTTAAAATCATCTTTTTTATGCTTTCAAGATTATTTTAAAATAAAAATATTTTTAAAATATATTATGTTTTAAATAGTAATTTTCAAAATGAAAATGTTATTTTCTTAAAAGTTTATTTAATGATATTTTAAAGGTATTTACATTTATCGATGTTAATAAAACTTTTTGTTACATATTATAAAATTGGGATATTTTTTAATAATATCATCCTCATTCCTTCTAAGTATCAATTAATATTATTTCAAATATATTATTACAAAACCTGTTTCTTTTCCATGGGTTAACCATGTTTCAATGAGATTATTACGGAACCCATTTATTTTCCATGGGTTAACCATGTATCAAAGAGATTGTTATGAAACCCTTTTATTTCCCATGAGTTAATCATGTTTCAAAGAGACTGACATGAAACCCAATTATTTTCCCTATTTTGATCGAGTTATAAATGAATAATGATTGCATATATGAGTTTTATGATGAAATATCTATTTGTTTTATTTATATGGTATTTATTGGACATTATAAATTATGGTTGTGATCAAATAGTGAAGGTTAATCCCATTTTGGCTTATACTATGGGTACACCAAGATAGTACTCCAATTCATTGGGTAATGATTATGTTATCTATAGAATTCTATTAAAAGTTATCCATATGGTTATAATAATTTGTAAGGGTTATATAAGGATTATTTAAGGGTTATATAAGGGGTCTATGATATTATGTTCCAAAAGAAAACCATTTTTTATTTATGGGTTTAAGATTCTATTTTTGATCAATATTGATATCAAATGGATCATGATTATTGATTATTAGGACTATTTCCTTTTTTAAATCCTTATGATTGGTTTTAATGTTTTATTATCTAGGTATTGATGGGTTTGAGTAATTTTATGATTCACTCATAGACTTTGATTATGTCATCATACCCTTATGTGTTGTTATTCTCATTGATGACATTCAATTGTTATTTATTATGTCTAACCATACTGATAATTTAAGTTTACCCTTATTATGTTTCCTTTTCCCCAGTTTTTATATAAATAGGTTGAATGAATTATGTCTATAAGGGATTTCACAATGATGATGTTGATGACCTAATGTAAAATAATAAAATCTGGGTTATGTGGGAGAAATTATCATTAAAACTCATGTGAATTTTCTATGTAGTAGTTTTTCATTATTCTATAAAACTCTAAAACAAAAATATCCTTTAGGATGTAAGTGATAAAAATCTTTATTTTGAGGTTGTAAGATTTTTATGGAAAACATTGGGTCACAATTATCAACATTATAGCTAGAAATGTAAAGTTCTTTATTTCCGCACTAGATCCACGAGTGCAATTACTAGGCTGTTATATTGGCGATCCCATTTTTTTATCATATGGGTTTCTTTATGAGGATATATATATGTTGTTGGGTTTTATTTCCCTCTTTATTTGGGTTGAGTTTACTACTTATATCATATCTTATATCTCCCCCTATTCATTTTTGGAGCATCCTATTGGGTATGTTTATACTCACCCCAACATGGTATTTTTTCGCACATGTCATGTCTTATGAAGATGAAATAAATATTAGTGGTGTTCTCGATGTAGCATTGGGATAATCGGGTGTATAGGATATGTATGGTAGTTGGCCTAAGATATCAAGAGCTGAGATCTCTCATATTTTACTTCTTCCAATTTTTTTCAGGTTGGTACTTCATTTCTGGTTGGGCATGTATTTTTCCACTTTAAACTTTTGTTTTATTCTATCATAATCTAATGTATTCTTTAGAGGTTGTTGTGTACATGGTTTTACTCTATATGTTACTGACTTTTTTATTCTTCCTCTACACTGTTGTATAAATATAGGTGGGTGAGTGTGTACCAATACACTAGGTGAAGTATCCCATTTACATTATACCTTTTCAACACTTGTCACATGTCCTTGGCCTGTTGAAGGAGGGATTGGGTTTGTGACGACTTGTCCTTCCACTATCCATGCGGCCCCTAGTGGGTCAATACATCACATTGTACTTATTTCAATATTATTACATATATTTATTCCTTAAAATAAATTTTCTAAATTTTTATAATAAATATTTTTTGGTTTTTATTATATAGTGAATATGTTTTATGAAATATTCCTAATTATGACATAAAAATATATATTTATAAAAAATATTATTTGAAAGTATCGGTTTTTATATTCTTCCACAATTTAGAACTTTCACCCTTAAAATATCATTTCTTATTCTTAGTTGAAATAAATTGGGGTAATTTTGTTTCATCACTACCATATGTTCCCACGTTTCATATTCATACATATGGTATCTCTAGAGTACTTTGAGAAGGTAAGTTGTAGTATTGTGTATAATATTATCTCTATATTCCAAGATCTTCATAGATTAATCCTTATAAGATTGATCATAATCCACTTTTACTATATCTAGATTTAGTACATGTTAGGTATCTGGTATATACATCCTCAAGAGTGACACATGGAACACATTATGCACTTGAGATAGGTTTTCTGGGAGTTCGTTTAAATAGAAAATGACTCTGATTTTATCAAGAATATAAAAGGAAAAAACATATATTTTAAAATTATTTCCCTTATTCCCAAACTTCATGATTCTATTATATAAGGATATTGTATGGAAAAAATTATTTCCAACCTCAAACTCTAGGTCTCATAGATTATGTTTAGTGTATCACTTCTATCATGTTTGTAATGCTTTGATGTGTTAATAAATTTATTTTAACTTCTCTTGCATTTCATTGATCAGTTTAGGTTTTAATATCTTATGTTTTCTAACTTCATCCTATTATGAGAATGTTTTAAAAATATTCCCATAAATGTCTTCATAAAGATCCATCTTGATGCTCAAGTGGAATTTATTCATGTATGAAAACTAGAAAATGGTAAGATGTTGGTCCTAGACTCCTATAAATACCAAAAAACATGATATATATATATATATCATCTAGAGTTTTAATGTTACTTTCAGATTGAATATCTCTCTAAGGATCACACACTATACTAAAGTTCAACTCTTGGTTTAAGTCACATTGAAGACTTTTCCAAAACATTTAAGTGAACCATCTTTCACAATATGAAATAATTAATAATGGTGTTCTATTAGGCGTCACCACTTATCTAATGTATATATTTGAAATTTAATTAGGTTTAAAGTCCACTAGAATGATTATGAAGTGATCAATATTATATAAAGTGTCCACTACAACCCATATGGAAATATTTCCTTTGGATGAATTTGAAATGTTGGGGACAAATCCATGGAAATGTTCTTCTATTTCGATGTAGGTATATCTTTGTTTTCAACACCCCATTTGGATTTTTTCCTTTCCACCATCACTGGTTGGCTTAAAAAAATACTTTTATGTATATTCAAAAATATCTTTCTTCATATTTCTTCACATGTTGTTATCTTAAAGATATATATATATATTTTTTATCCTATAGTTTTTATAAAATGTTGATCATTGTGAATAATTATTTATCAATACTAAAATTTTATTATTTCTCCCTCATTATAGAATCAACATTTTATATTTCCATATTCTCCCTTTAATCCTTCTTTTCTATCTCCATAATAGATGGTTAAATAATTATTTATGAAAATTAGGATGTTGTTTCTTCCTTTACGATTTCTATGTATATCCTTTGAATATATAAGAAGATTGGATCCTTTTAAATTCTCATCATGGATAATGTTATATGATCTTTTCAACTCTGGGAATCGACTAATTTGTTCAAATTTATGAGATTTTATTAGATTGATAAATTGTAGTCCTTGATCACCTTTAATCATTTTTTATTTGTAGATATTGGCCTCAATCTATTTGAATATATACTTCATGATATTATGATATATATATATATCAAACTTATTTACATATACTTAATGCATCCAAATCTTAAATAAAAATATTAAAGTTTCTAATATCAGATCATGAATAAAAATATTTTACTCCTGAAAGTTAAACTCTCCGGAGGAATAAGCTAACACTTTAACATTTTTCATGTGTCCAAAACCCAATAACATCATTGATGCATGATTTTGTTTCTCAATTACAATCCCACTTGAGGTTAGTGTGAGTATAGGTGCAGTGACTAGTCTCTAATTCAACACCATGAATCATTATTTACATTCATCAGTATAGAAAAACATTTTCCATAACCATGTTATATTAGTTATTGGGTTTAAAAATCATGACATGTTATTAAAAGTAATTGATAATGGCCAGATAATAAAGGAAACCGTAGATCTTAATAATATATGGTTTTATATCTCATTCCATAATTGCCTTTATATTTAACGGATCCTCATATATCCACTTTCATGTGATTAAATTTCATAATAATGTTACTTTATCCTTATAAAAGTTACAATAACTTAAATTAGTATATAAATCCTCTTTTAAGTGAACTATTAAAAATATATTCAAATCCCCCTCATGTTATTTCTTTCTATTATAGTATACATGTGTATCATTAATAAAGTCCGCTAATAATTTATCATGGTAATATATACAGTCTTTATCCCTTATTTACATTAATATATTTAGATCTTTTTTAGTTTGAATTGAGATACTATAAAATCATAGTATCATACATTATATAAAATGTAGTCTTAGGAATATCATCCACCCCCAAGTTTTGTTGATGATATCATGATGGATGATCCACATTAAGAAAATACATACCCCCACATTGTGGATCAAAGAATTAATCAATAATTTTTAGGGTATAAGTGTTATTTATCACAATCATGTCATGTTCAAGATAATTAATGTAGAGATGAATTGACCTATCCTTCTTCTCTATAGTGAAGACATGAACACCCCAACATGAATCAATGATGTGTATAAATCATTTTCTTATATTATCTTTTAGTTAATACTTAACTTTATTTTAATAAGGAATATCCTATAGAGGGTCATGTATGTCGTATGATCTTTGTGTATATGTTCAATTGAGACCTCAACCCATCTATCATGATAAAGACTAGGAAAAGTTTTAGGAAATATATCAATATACTTTTTAGCAATATATTGTTTATTATATGGTAAAAATATCCATATTTTGGAATCATTTTACAAAGGAGATTTGTCACCCTCCTTTCACTTGTAAAGAATCTAAGAATGATTTATGATATATAAATATAATTCCCTCTCTTAATAGTTAGTGTTTTCTCTATATAGATAATGTCAATTCATTCCTAGTATAAAATAAAATTATAGTAATGGGAGTATAAACTTTTTTATTATGAGATTCAAAAAAACGTTAATTGGGGAAGAGTTATATTCTTGAGTTGTAACAATTTCATGAGTTAATATTTTCAATGATAACTCAAACTCTATGTCCTGAGTAGGTGTTCGAATATTTTTACGAATTCATTATAATATTAAAGAATAAATAGAACTAGAATTAAAAATAACATTATATATTATTTAATGATTAATAAGTGTACATGGTGCCAATTCATTTTCAAGATCCTCCTCGACATTGATGATAACATTGTATTTTCCATTATCTACTGGCCTTGGAGTTTGTTCTCTTCAGTTATCATTGAAAACACTTAGCTTAGTTCACTAACTTGCATAGTTCATATATTCCTTGATGTTAAAACATTTGACCGTAGCTAGAGTATTAAATGGAAACTTCATTTATTACATTATATTTTTTGATTATTTACCTCACATTAACATTCAATGGTATGATTCCCCTTCTTTAAACACTTGAAACATCACCTTGTTACCTTGAGGAAGTTTCTTAGATGCTTCTTCTCACACATATGATATATGGGTAGTTATATTTTCCTATGTCTATGAGAATTATCTATTGATCCATGAACTCAATTATCGACTTTTTGTCTCAATCCCCTTGATATTATTGAGAATCACTAATCTCAATATAAAATTTAATTACTTGTTAGAATATTTCCATATATCTGTCAATGTCTTGATTTTTATGTCTTTTTAAAGACATGTATTTCATCCAGTAAATAATTGGTCATCCTAAATTTCTAGTTAAATGAAAAATCTATAAGTTTACCTCGAAATCCTTGTGATTTTCCATCATAAGACCCTACTGATTTATCCTATATTTTATTGAGTATAAGGAAATATCTCTCAATTCTAATATAAAAAGTGCAATGATTTTTTTGGAAAATATTTCCTTGGATTTATCTAAATTTGGTGATTCAATATAATCCTTGAGTATTATATTGTTGATAGATCTCCACCAATGATGAAATAATCCACATATGTGATAAATAATAAATATAATATTTTATTTATTAGAGAATTATGGGATAAATAACCAATAATCATTTGAATTAATCCATTATTACATGATTATAGAATCTAAATATCCACAAAAATTTATAGGTCCTAATCACATAAATAGATCAAAAATAAATTTTTATCTCTTAGGAGATGAAGGTTATTATATAGGATTCATTTTATTAGTCACAACAAGATTAAATTGTGAAAATAATTCAATGAGGTTCTTAAATCCCACACTAATCATATTAGGCAACCTATTTGAGAAATGGATATATTAAGAATCAAATTGATTGTTTATATGGTTTCTTCTATTTATATCCATAAAATTACACATATAAAAATTATGTATGATAATACAAAAAAAATATTTATATTAAATTGATAACTATGGAAATAGTTGTAATTCTTAATAAATAACATTTATATAGAAACTTATAAATTTATTGGTTTCAATATAGGTTATTCATAGTATATTTTTAATTGGGTTCTTTAATATAATCTTAATATATACTTATTTATTTATTTGATACCAACCATAGTAACCTAAGTTTTATTAAAACAATATAAAATTATTTTTTAAAATAAAAATCCCAAAATCATTACCCAAAAATAAATAGGTCTAGTGTATTCAAGAGGCTAGATATTTAATACATCACCTTACAAATAAGATAAATAATATATATTTTATCTCCAAATTTTTTTCCTAATTCCATATGATATTTTATTACTTCAATGGATACCAAAAGGATATACAAAATTTAAAGGGTAGGATTATAAAGTATAGTATGGGAATTTACATGATAATGAAGTATAACAAATGAGTCGAGTTTAATAATATATTATCATAACGATGGAGGATAATAAATAATCACATCGAGGAATGGAATAAATAATAAAAAATCATAATATCATGTAATAATATTTATTTGGAATAGATATAAAACATGAAGTCATATGAATAAGTTAAGTCTCACTACCAAGACAACATAACATTATGTGATTGGCTTATTTATTGTTCACCATACATGGAATATCTTGGGATGAAATCATTACCCAATAAATTGGTGGGAATTTTTATTTTATTTCCACCCATGAAATCATAATATGTAAAAGAATATTTGTTCCACATAAGTAAATGATGTCAAATATTAATCATTATCTTAATAAAACCCCATGAGAAGGAAATGAGTTACAGACTCTTGTTGTATTGCATAACCAAATGATTATAACATAATGATTCCAATGAAATGAAGTGATTGGTGATTTTTTATTTTCATAATTTATTAAATTTTCATTTTTATTTACTATAGAGTTAATATTATGAAAACTGTATTATAAAGGAGTGTATATATAGGAAATAATATGATTCTCTTTAATGATGTCTAAAGTAGCGAGTAGATTACATTTAAAGATGGTAAAAAATAATGTTTTGACTAAAATCACAATTAAAATTAAATAATTGTCCATAAAATAGTAATTTTTTTGTAGAAATAAGGAAATAGATAAGACTGAGACCTTTCCTAGAAAATAAAGACCACTTTATTAAAAGTAAAAGAAAGATTACACAAGCCTGAAAGTAGAAGTTTTACACTGATCCCTCTTAAGAATAAAAAGAAGATCCTTCGGTACCTGATTAGCCTAGTAAAAAGCACCACCAGTGACACCTTTGTTAGCAAGCGCATCCGCCAGAGAGTTCACCTCATGATATACATGAGTAACAATAAACTCCTTCGATGAGAGAAGATCTAAGCACCTTGCCCAACGATTAGTCAACTTCCAGGAAAGATGAATAAAATCAGTTTGAAGGGCTGTAACTACAATATGAGAATCACATTCAATCCACAATTTTTTCCAACCCCTTCTATCAGACAGTTCAAATGCTTCAATAACTCCATACATCTCTGCTTAAACGGCAGAGAAAAATCCACACGATCCATAAAAACAGCCAAGAGAATGTCTATAATGATCCCTAAAAACTGAACCAAAACCTGAAAGTCCAGGATTACCATGTGAAGATCCATCTGAATTGATCTTGATCCATTCATCAAAATGGGGTTTCCATCTCACCTAAATGGTACCAAAAGGTGGCCAAAAAATCCCCTTAACACCAACCCGATTCATGACCAACCAGTCATGCAATGATTTTACACAAAACCTGTTATTTGGAACCAGCACAGTTCGAGCAGCCATAAGAAGTGTGGCTAAAATAGAACTAACATGCAGGTTGCCTACTACATGCATGAAATTACAATCCATCCCATTCCTAACATTTCCAACATTAGAACCATTATATAAATACCCTGCAAAAACAAATCCATCTTGATGAGTCCACTGATCATGCAGAATTTTGTTTCGTAGAAGCCACAAAAAATTCAATAACTTCTCTGCAACAGCAAGGAACAAACAAGCAAGATGTTGAGAGAGATTAAGATCAGGCTAGAATTTCATAAAGTCAACAATTGTATAGGATGTATGAAACATATATAAATAATATATAAGATGTATATTTTTATAACAGATACATAAAGATTGGAAAAGTTAGAAAAATCATAACCTATAAGAAAAGATGGTTGTTTGGGATTTCCCTTATATCTGATCCCGGATCACATGGTATGTGCATCTAACTGATTCAAAAATATAATAAAATTTATTAAATAATTGATTCAGAACCTTTTTAATGTATATTTCACTTTCTATTATTATTTTATTTTTATTTATATTCATTTTATTAAGAAATTATGTTCATGTTCACCATCCTGAGGAAGTTTGCATCATGCGTCCATGATCTAATCAGTATCTTGATAATTATGGAAATTATTATCAAATTATTCCATAACTATATAAGTGTAATGGTATTGAGTTTATATATTTCTATAAATTTAAAGGGTTATAAATTTTATACATTCTTATAAAATAATAATGCATTAAATAGTATAAATGTTTTCCTTTAATTATTCGTTCAGTTAGGTATTTTTCCAACCATGATGAACATAATTGATTTAATTAATTTTTATGATTATTTACCATTTAAAAATATATATAAGAAATATAATATACTCATTAAGATCATATTTAAACATAATTAGTATTACAAATATACACATAGGTGGTGATGAAAAATTAAATACATCATTCATGATGGAGTTAAACCAATAATAATATGGGAGACACATCTATTTTATAATAAATGAGAGGAAGTTAGATAATGATTATTCCATTAATATAATAAAATCTTATTTAAATTATAAAAAATATTTAAATAAATTATGATGGATAGAATATATTTGGATGAGGTATAATAAAAAAAGAACATAAAGACCATGGTTGAGATAGTTAACTATTCTATGGGATGCCCACCTTTGATAATCTACATGAGGTTTGCGAATGGTATTCACATGATGCCAAAAAATCTAAAGCATGAATAAGAGGATTGGAGGAGTAATTTTGATAGATATTGTATAATCTTGGTAGTCTATGGTATTACATGAAGTGGTTCTGTGGATGGTGGTATTTATAAGTGGAGGAGAGGGGTGATTTAGAATAAAATTTTAGAATAAAATATTATAACTCCCAATAATTATAAAGTTTTTCATTTAGTAGTGATAATATTGTGATTTAACAGAAAATAAGACATTAAAATATTCACATAACTACAATAAACTTTGAAAATTCATTCATGTACACTATTCAAAATTATATTAGTTATAATGTGCTTTTACATTGTTTTACTCTTACCCTCAATATTTTACTAATTATGAATAGTAATGAAAATTTACACTAACCAAATTTCAACATTAATATATAAAAATAAAATCCATGTTATCAAATTTATTTTTCCAATTATGATAGATTTTATTTTTAAATAAAATCCCCACTTATTAAAAATTAATAATTTTTATCACACAGTCTAAATTTTGACCCTTAGAAAAATTATTTACATTATAATATAATTATTTTATTATTAATATACATAAAACAATTATTGTTCAAATATGATTTATGAAGATAAAAATGTATTTATAATTTCTTATATTTATCAAAAATGTATTTTAATGAAATTAAAATATATTTATCTTCCAAAATATAATTATGGTTCCATTAAGAATTTTTTTTTATTTTATGATATTTAAAAAAATTATTTAAAAAAAGTATGATAAATATTCCTTAAATTTTTAGTTAATAAGTTACCAAAAATGTTTTTTTACTAATTTAATAGTCAGTTACCTATTTTAGTGACCAAGTTTATATACCTATAATTCAGGTTACAAATCCAATATTCATATTTCCAATAATCATATAGGTTATATACTCATTATAAATACATTTAACTTCCACCATTAATTATTAACTATAATTTATTTTAATATTTTATTATTAATTTTAAAAAAATTCGTTACATTACTATTTTTTTCAAAGTGTTTTTCATGAGTGTGGTTATTTTAAGAGACAAAAATGATACAATTTTTCCTATTTTATTTATTTAAATTTTTTGTGTATATTTATCCATTTAACTATTTTAATTTTTTTTATATTTACTCTATAAATTCCATGAAATAAATTATTATAATATTGTGTATTTTAATTTTAATATGTTATACATTTTCTATAATATATTCCTTACCATGACACTCATATTTTTTCAGAATTAAAATTCCCAAAATCTTTAGGTCATTGAATGATACATATGATTCATTCTAAGAGGGTGATATCCTATGACAATATCTACACTAGAAACACACAACATGTAATGAAGGAGAAAGATTAACAATCACAAGAAGCTTTGAAAAAGTAACTACACCTTCATTTAGGACATAAGTAGTGATATCCCCATGAAAGTAGCTAGGTTACTAATGAAAATGGTGAAACATTCCCAATTTTTATAGTGATATGACACTCTATTAATAAGGTTGGGGTGAAAGTAAAAAAATTCATGTCACTATTTATAATATTCCCACAACACACCCAATGTGAAAGAATATTCCTAGCCTAATAAAATCTCTTTAATAGTTATATAATATAGACAAATAAAGAATGGTGTATTCTAAGGGATGTAAATTAATAGAATAAAATCATTGATGAAAGATGCAAGAAACATAGATTAAACACATACATTAAAACTAATATATAATTAAATCATGGTATATTTAAAATTGTGTCAAATTATAGATCCATTTAGTAGAGATGAGGAAGAAGTTGCTAATGGTAACTGAAATATATGTAGAATAACCAAAAAATGAATAATGGATTAAACTCATAATATCACATTAAGAAATCCCATTTTGAACTCATAACATGTAGATTCAATATTACTATATTTTGGAGATTTTTGAAATAATAAATAGAGAGTAACCCTTAGGGAAAAATAAATCTAGGATTATAAGGCTTCTAAATTATCTAGTTTGTTATGTTTTATTTTTTACAGTATTTCATTTTCATTCGGTTACACCATATTCTTCCACATATGAACTTTATTCCATGGAGTTATCACCATTTGTGTTGATATCAAGGGGATTAATACAAAATTTATAATTAATGTTCGTGCAATAAATATTTCACTTCTAGATTTAATTTTTATTACGATTATTTAAGGTGTGAATGATGAATAAAAAAGTTAGTGATTATTACATAGTATTTCATTTGAAAACATATATTTACTTAGAAAAATTTTATAATATCAATTATCCTTCTATCGTTATATAGTATATGGTGAAGAAAGGTTACTTTAGAGGGACTAGTTTCCAGATTATGGGACATGCTCATTGGGATTGACCTCATTCATTTGGATAGATGAATGAGGATTTCAAGTATTTAATAACTCGATCAAGGGATGTCTCCAATTACTAGATATAGGAAGACATAAAGTCCAAGTTATATGTTATTATAATATACTAGTTCCTTAAATAATAAAAATAGTTTGGGTAGACTCAATGTAATGATATTGAGTTGGTCCACTTAAGTGTTGATTTAGCCTGAATGAACTTTCTGAAAAAAAAATAGGAATACACTTAAGGATTCACAAAAGGATCATATCCACATATCAATATTTTTTTTCATTTTCATTTCCTTCTACTTATATTCCCATAAAATATCCCCTTATATATATATCACAAACTCATCTTCAAAAGAGATACTAAAGACACTTATAAATGAAAAATGAATAATGTGCATTTCTAACTTTCTTAAAAGTAATTTCGATAGTCAACACCAACGATATAATCAGACGGTATTTTTAAATACTATTTTAATAACTCTATGAAAATTATGATTTCAAAATTTTGTTTCATTATCAGGGAATCTTGCATCCACTTATTGTTCTTAAATCATTTGGTCAATACAATGTTCCCATTTTCATTACTTTCATTCAGTCAATTGTTTTCATGGTTTCTATGAGAATAATCCCACCATTACAACATGGATTATGAATGTATTACTCTAGAAAAAAATATTCATGGTATAATATTAAATATATGGTCAAGTATATTACCTCATAATACATTGACAGTAATATCTGACCACAGATGTCGAATGAAGATATTTAAGCTAGGGAATACCATTAGAAGCAAAAATTTAATAATAACATAATTCACAACCTATTTTATTATAATTGACCCAATGATAAAACTATAGATACATATATTTCCCATACCATCAATTTCACACCCCTAGAGAACTGATTAATTATTAAAGAAAAAGGAAATCTTACTCCTAAAAGTGAAATATAACTTTATTAAGAGATAGCAACACAAGGGAATTAATTCATCTAAGAGAGTAAAAGAAAAGTATTAGAATAATAACATACTAAATTGGGACACCAATATTCTATTATAATATTTTACATTGAGGTTTTTGTACCCAATATAAAAAGAGAATTCATATCTAAGTTAATATAATACATTATAGATGATTTACATTATGAACAAGAAATAATAGTTGAACCAATAATGTCAGATGACGTTACCTTGGATTCATTCCATTTTTATTAATACATAAATAAACTACATAAAAACCTATTATTTTTAAAATGTACGTTTAGTGGATTGCTTGAATTCAATGAATGATTAAGATAAATATGCATCAAAATTGGGTGGTAGTTATTAAGAAATATTAGTGTAGAATGTGTTTCCCATTAAGACTAATTAGGAGGATTTTATAAATATAGAAAAGATAGAAAGACTTTTGAAACTAAAGAAGTAGATAATAAACTTCCTATTAAAATTAATACATACTCAATAGATACAACAACTCAGAAAACTATTGAAAATTAGGTCCTTTATATCTTTTCACCCCATAGATTTCACAATTTTCATTGGGTAGGGGATGGTCAAATTATGCATTGTATATATATACCACCAAATGAGGAAATTTATAATGTTCTATATAAGATCAATTATGTGGTGTATTATGTCAATGAATAAAAATTCTCTTTTGGATTTGGGATGATAATTGGTAATATTTGGATATATACAGTATAAATACAAAACCACTTAGAAAGGGTTAACTAATTTTGGTTTTATATTATATTTATTTTATTATATTTATTTTTAATAGTGATAATATTTAATATTTTGTTATAGAAATTCACTGTTTTTATGAGGTAGTATTCCAAACTACTAAACATATAATAACTAAAATGTTGTATCTATCCTTCACTTATAAATATATATAAACATATTTTTTCCCAAAATTATATTAATAAATATAAATAGACAATCATGGGGGAGGGTAATTAATTATTTCTAGGATTTTAATGTTTATATATATGTTTGTGTGTTCATTTAGTGTTACCTTGGGCTTAAAAAAATACCCCAGTCATGTTGAATAATCATAAATTTTTTTGGAAAAAGATTTGAGTAGAATATCTAAGGATGTAAAAGATTACTAAAATAAATTTTATTTTCTAATTATAAATGTATTCATTTCAATAAATTTTTATTTTCTATTAAATGCATTATTCAAATGTACTATCAATTATTTAACAAACCAACCCAATAGTTTTTTACCCTTGTGAAAAAAATATTACATTTCAATTTTCCTTGTTAGTCTTGTGTTATGATTTGAGATTCAAAACATAATATAGTTCTCCTTCAAAACTATAAGTTTTTATTATTTGTATCAAAATTATTAAAGTATTATTTGTAACCTAGAAAATAAATATGAGACTAGATTTAATATTCACCCTCATGTAATCCTCTAAGACCATGAATATCCATATAAATTATGCCACATTAAATTACATATAATTGTTTTTCTATCTCACTTTAGATATTTCACATTAAAATTATTCAAGAAAAGTTTCACGGAATGTTTTTCATGAAATAATCCAGGAAGAAATATAATATTCTTGAAATTATTAATACTGAGTTCATATAGTTATAGATAGAGGCGTTTATATAACACATCATCCTATATATCCTTTCCCACGCTAGTTAAATACTGACCATTGGTCTCTCTCTTTATATACCTGGGGTTTTTTTACTAGAAGTGAGGGTAATGAACATTAATAAAAGGGTTATTATTTTGATATAAAAGGTGTAAAAATAGTAGAAGAATCATATATTATAGATGATTATATTTTTCATATAGAACTATATATATTATCTCTATTTTTACTATTTAATACTTTAAAAAATGTTAAATGATATTTTCAGTGTAATGAACTGATTCGGCATGGTATTCTAGGGACTATGAAGGTTTATAGTGGATTGATTATTTTTTAGGGATTTTTTAACATAGGCTTCACAAAGATGGTGGTGGTCCCTATTTTTCCTTTAATTTAAATGGGAAAGAATAAATAGGGATGTCCAAGGCATGGAAATGGGTGTGGATACCCAAGGAATCTCTTGTGGGACATGGATGTGGGGAACTAACCACATCTATAGTGGATTACATGTTAAGGAAAGTTAGTTATGTTTTTGGAGCACACCCATTGTAGGTTAATATTTTTCTTGGTTTGTTCAACATCACCATGACTATGGTAGAGGTCATGGTATAAGCCATGGTGGTTATCAATTTAATGTTTTTAAGAGGTGATTTCAGCCCCATTCATTATTGGGATTTATTAATCATATTGAAAATGTTATAGGAATTAATTACATGGTTTTTTAATTTCATTTTAAGTCACCACTTCTGATATTAATGTATATTTCCTCTTCCTCATGGAAATCCTACAAATCATGTTGATTTCCAGAAGCTACGCATAAACCAGGGTGAGATGAAATTCTATCTTCTTATTTCTACCAAGGGACATCCATCCATCCTAGACAGAATATCAAAGCCAGAGAGATATATTATTGTTACTTATGATTGAATAAGAAAAATATTGACGATCCATGGAGCTGACAATGAGAAAAAAATGTTCTTGTTCAACACTTACAAAACTTTTATCCTCCAACAGTCAATCTAATACATGGTAGAGACTTTTTTTATTGTTTTAATCCAAATTCATGATTTATGTGATGAATATTAATTAATTTAATTATAAACTAATTCATGGATCATTCTTTGTTGATTTGACCACTGAATATTTCATTTTCTTAGAACTATGTATTTTATATTTATTTTAGAAAATTTGTTTATTCTCCCCAATATTTAGATTCCATCAACACCGTCCAACCAAATATTCCCCTCATTGGATTTAAATATTTATATTTTATGTATTCCCCCTTCATTCTAAATTCATCAATGGTTCTCAATTGATGATTGATTCAACTATATTCTATTACTCACTTCACAGTGTATTTGATTCTATGCTTCTAGAATTTTTTTATGCATGTTAGGAGTTGGGATTGGAGATTTCAAATATCCATGATGGTGATGACTTAAATATAATTTTTTTAGGGGTTATGAAGGATTTTTTAGTTGTATCATGATGTTATTTCTTTCTGAAGGGGTGAAAATGATGGTATTGGAACATTATACTCGATTACTAGGATTTTCGGATGATTCCAATGATTGAAGATGAGTAGACAACATCACAGATATAGATTCATGAATTATCTATAGTTTTGGGTAAATTATAACTGAAATTATATAAATTTATGAAGAACACACATCATGTGGACCCCTACTTATAAAGATTATCCATTCAGACTTATAAATATCACACAATCATATTCTTTTCTATATACCACTAACTTCAGTATTAGCACAAGAATGATTCCTCAAACTATTTATGTGTGGATGTGTTCCCTCGATTCCATCTGCATGATGGTACTATAAGGCATCCCATCCTGAGTAGGGTATGAGTGATCCGTTATATGTTCTAGTGAAATATAGATTAAAGTATCACTACATGTGTCTTGAGGATAGATCCTCTATCTCTTTATTACATAGGTTGGTTCAGCTATCTTGTTACCAAAAACCATGTCTTTCGATCCCATTCTTAGTGGTATATTCTAGATAGGGTTAAGTAACCCCCATAAGACTTTGGTGTGATCCCCTAACTATATATCTTTGTCTTATGTGTTCCTTCACTATTATAAAGACCCATGGAGTGAGCTCGCTTGGATGAGAAATACCTTGGATATTTATACAAAATCCCTTGGTTAGCAGTGAGGACATACCTCATGTTAATACATGGAGACATAATTTGAATATATCTAGGGTTTTTCTAGTCATCCACTTTTTTTTATATTGATTTTACACTCTCTTTAATTATTTCTATTTGGTGTTTTTGGGGTATCCTACTGGGTATTTTTATACACACCCCTATATGGGATCTTCCTAAACATGTCATGTATTTTGAAGATAAAAGTCCATTAAAAGTTTTCTTAGGTGCGTCTAGGGCTGGTGGAGTTCATATGGTCCATGATAACCATAGATAGATCCCAAAGTTGCAATTTGGTAATAGTTTCCTTTCATTATTAGGTCACCCCCCATATTTTTGGTGAGATGGTAGTTTTACCATTATATAATTTCATACTCTTTATTCATAATTTGGTTTGGGATTATATTTTATTCATAAATTTATATTATTAATTAATTACCCTTATGAATTATACTTATGATTGGAGATGTGTGTGTGTAAAGGTACTTTAGGCTAAGGCCTCCAATGTGTGTGATATGCATTCTCGGTGATAGTATCCATCCCTTGAGATATTAGAGTTGGTAATAGGGTGACACTATTGGAATACCTCTTTCTAGGAGGGCCCTAGTAGGTCAGGTTTTTAAATAGTGGTTTGTGATTGATCTATGTTTGGACTAGAGTTCAAAGATAGTCTATTGTGAGGAATATATTGGGAACTTGGAAAAAAATTAATGTTGTTTTAGTTTGATTCTCATAATAGGGAAACAATTGATGATGTGGTGTTTGATATATCTATTCATAAGGACTCTGATATCCTACTTATTGACTCAACATATTTAGTCACTAGTTGTTGGAGAAAAGTATGGATTATGAATCATATAAGAGTGGGTTGTGGATTCCGAATCCTTTTAATGGAACTCCCCATATATAATCTTTTGACCATATTTTGTATTTACTATTACGAGATACCTCCACAATGATAACTAACTTGAATTTTGTAGTGGGATCATTGTGAGTATCCTCTTAGTAACAAGGTTTTAGTCTAGGGACCTGTGAAGGAGGAGGTTCATCTAAGAGTATTATTGATAGAACCTCCACCTATTTATCTACTTGTTGTTCCAATAATAACAAAAAATAATGCACACATTCTTAGAATGCTTCAAGATTTCAAGATATAGATACCAATTAGGTTTTAGGGTGATCTAGACCCTTACGTAGAAGAGTATTGGCTTGAGGTAGTGAAGTGTGTTTTCCACCTTTTTAGAATCACTGTCAACTAGATATTTGTCCTAGTAGTGATCATACTCTATAGATCGGCTAGATGATGGTGGGGATTAGTGATGAATTTGCATAATGAGGTGACCCTCACTTGGGAAGAGTTTGTGAACCTATTTATAGACTAGTTTTATCCAATGAATTTATATACGATATATATCAAGGAGCTTCTGGATCTCAAATAGGGTACCATGTTAGTCTTATAGTACACATCGAGGTTCACTAACCTCTCATGGTATTCATAGATATTGTTCATGATAGATACTTTCTATAATGAAACATTGAGCATGTAATTCACTAAGATAGAAAGCTGGAGTGGTATCTCTATGCTTCACTTCTTTTGTTAGATTGTTAATGCATACCTTAGTTGAGGAGAGATTCATAGATTAGTAGTCACAAAACATCAGTTCTAGTTGTATAAATCCTAGAGATAATACCTCAGTTTAAGGTAGTCAATGATATACTTAGGGATCTAGGAGCGTCATGATGATTTAGAGGTAATCTTAGGACAAGTGGTTAGCTACTCAAGGCCCTCAAGGAGATTCAAATTAGCTGAGGGAGATAAGGTTCTTCTACATTGATGTGAAATTCCATATCACACAGGATTACCTAACCTACTATGTAGTAGATAAGGAGAAGGTATATGGGATACTAAAGAAAATGTAGAATCTTTATAATGGAGGAATGTATGGTGGTGAATGTGGTATAGGTTCTGGGAGAGCTATGGGAGGTGGTCGAAATTAATATGTGTTATCACCACTACCACCCTCAAGTGGTCCACACTAGGATCAAGGAGTTAGTGTTTAGGGATATAGATAACTATAGGATATAGAGGCTTATGACCTAAAGGATATTGATATGATCTAAGGTATGATCTATGTCTAATATACATTATCACTACTTATGATAAAAATAGTTGTGATACACTCCTTCCTTGACAAATCTCTTGTTTGAAGATTAGATATTATAGTGGATCCTTTGGCTCGACCATTTCACTTATAGACTCTCATCTGGGGATTTTCTAAGTTCATAAACTTTTTTTGATAGAGTGGTATGACTCTTGGTGGAGATATCTTCTTAGTATATATCTTCTTAGTTGCGATGAGACCCTATGATGTCATTCTAGGTATGGATTGGCTCTTGGTAGTCCATATAAAGATTGAATTTTTTAGGTTTATAATGTACTATGTATGGGTAGATGGGATTAAATTTTCCTTCGTTCATGAAAAAATGCATTCATAGTAGGTTGGGCTCATATGCAGAAGTATATAACTGGGTTTTCATTAGTTTTCTATTATAAATCTTGGAACTATAGATGTGATGAGATTTATGTTCTCTATAGTAGTGGTGGAGTATGAGGAAACCATTCCCAAGGACATGATTTTCTTACCCCCACCATAAATAGATTAACTTCTATATAGATATACACATATAGAAAACCCTGATATCCATGCCTTCATATTGGGTGACCCCTACCGAACTACGATAGATGAATGTGTAATTAAAGGATCTAAATAGGAAGAGTTTTTTTAGACTCAACGTGTCCCCCTGGGAACCCCCAATATTTTTTTTCCAAGAATGAAGATGAGAGTTTAAGGTTATATATTGATTATCAACACCTAAATCTAGGGATTATCAGGAATAATTATCCACTGTTGATAATTAATAGTCTCTTAAACTAGCTAAAATTAAGGAAGTGGTTCTCAGAGATTGACCTTAGGTCAGACTATGACATGATCCAATTTTGAGAGGATAATTTACCAAATATGAACTTATTATGTTTCAAAAACCACCATGAGTACCTAATAATACCTTTAATTATGATGAAAACACCTATACTATTCATGGGACTCTAAACATGATCTTTCATCCATTCTTGGATTAGTTCATGGTGGTATTCATAGTTGACATCCGTGTATACTCAATGTCAGTGGGGGATAATACGAGACATTTTCGAACGATAAAATGAATATTTTGAGTGCAAAAAAATTATTTTAGTCTCTAAATGTTTCATTTAAGGATTCAAGAGGTTCATATTCTAGGATAGGTTATCTCAGAAGAGGGAGTGGAAGTGTACTCAAAGAAAATCAACGCTATGGTAGATTTGGATCCAACCAGTGGTGTGACTGAGGTGAATAACTTCCATGGTTTGGTAGTCTTTTATTAGATATTCATCTTGATTTCTAAAGGATTTAACCACCTTTTATTTACATGACTCTAAAGGGGTATCCTTCTCATCATGATTTTTAAGAGCTCCAAGAGAGGTTCATGAGTTCCCCCATCTCAAGACTCCTAGAGGAGTGAGTGGATTATGTGGTATTATATGATTCCTATAGAGATACACATGGATATTTTTTGATGTAGATATATTTAATGATAATTTATGAGTCCCAATATAAGATACCACATGAGTAGAACTATGAGATACCTGATCTAGATATACTATTAGTGGTGTTTTCCCTAAAATCATAGTGGAATTATCTTATGGGTGAGTGAATCATTATCTATTTTGACAATAAGATTCTCAGTTATATATTCTCATAGAATTTATATAAACTAAGGGAGAGTAAAAGGATCAAGTTATTATAGTATTTTTCTTTTATGATAGATTATGCTCTTTTTAAAGGGAATTTGGTGGTAGATTCTCTTAGTAGGATATCCCATTTACTGTTACTGAGTGAGGAAGCAAAAGTATTTTTTTCACATTGCAATTAACCCTAGTGTATGTGGGTAGAGTAGATCACCTTCAATAAATGATTGTAAACCTATCAGTTATTTAGTGTTTTAAGGAATAATAACTTATATTTTTTGATTATGTAGTCTTCAATGATCATAAATTCATAAGACATGCTTCTAATTGATTTTATAAAGGTGGGGATAACATCAACCTTTCCAAGTATGAATGATGGATCAAGCCACACTCTAGAAGGAGGTGTTGAGGGAGTTTCAAGAACCCCCCTTAGTGGTAAATATATGATTGGTGAAGATGTAATAGGACCTTAAATTTCATTTTTTGTGGCTAGGGATAAAGAAGAGTGTTACTGAGTTTATCTCATTATGCCTCACTTTCCAATAGGTGAAGGCTGAGTATCAGTTGCCATCAGGTTTAGCCCAACATCTTGAGGTACTATAGTGAAAGAGGTAATATATCTCCATAGATTTTTTGATAGAATTTCAATGATCATATAGTGTTCAAAATTATATCTTGGTGACCATATATATATTCACCAAGTCGGACCATTTATTATCCATTCAATAGAAACTTTTAGTGAAGGGTTTGGGGAACCTTAATGTACAAGAAATAGTTTACGTTCCTGGAGTTTCCAAGATGATTTTTTAAGACCATGATGCTCTCTTCATTTAATGATTGTGGATAGGGTAACAAGAGGATTTTGGGACTTATTTCTGGTTGAGAATAGTGTTTTAACCCTAAAAGTATATTTAGACTGCGTATAAAATTCAGATACTAGATGACATTATTGGGGATTTTGTATGGATTTTTGGCCACAATGGGTATGATCATCTACCCTTGGTAGATTTTGAGTATAATAATATTTATCATTCCATAATCAGTATGGAACTAATTGAGGCCTTATATGGAGGACCTTTTATGTCACTACTATGATGAAACTATCTAGGGGAAAGAGTTATTCTGGGCCCAGAGTTTGTGCAATTGATGATTGAAAAAGTAAAGATCATCCCAAAGAAAAATAGATTACATAGATCAATCAAAAGTACTATATAAACTGATGAAGAAGGACTTCGGATTTTGATAATGGATACTATGTTTTCCTGAAGGTCATACCTTGATGTGGATAACAATGATTTTTATAAGGTAGAAAAATATCCCCATGGTTCATTAGCCATTTTTAGATATTGTATAGGGATAGTGAGGTGGCATACCAATTGGTTTTTTCATCACAGTTGGGCATGGTTCATGTAGTCTTCCACATGTCACAACTGAGGAGATAAATTCAAGATATATCACACATTATTGATTGGTGTGAGATATACATTAAGGATGAAGCTTCCTTCTTGGAATACTTATAGGAGATCAAGGGTCAAATGGAGAAAAAACTTCGTGGATGAGAGATTCACTAGTCATTTTTTCATTTGAAGCATAAAAAACTCCATGAGAGCTCATAGTAGTTTGAGAACCAGATGTGAGCTTAGTGCCCTCACCTTTTTTATTAGGGTTTTACTTTTTGGGATGAAAATCCCTGAGGTGGGTAGAATGTAATGACTCTTTTTTTACTATTTAATACATTGGAATATTTTAATTAATATTAGGAAATTAATTAATGGATTCATAATGCATTTCTTGGGATCATGAATGTCATTGATCACTTATGTGTTTTTTTGGAACTTTTTTCCTCATAGGCTACACCACGACCATGGTACAAGCCATGGGGGTCCCTTGTGTTCCTCCCAGAAAAACTGTTAATGAAAAATTGGGTATTGGATGATGTGTTCATAGGTGTGGAGTAATGAAGAACCTTCAATGGGAAATCATCATAATGTTCTCACCACACCGATGGTGAGGGAAGATGTGCAGGTTTTTGGGACTCGCCCTATCAATATGTTTAACGTCACCATGACCATGGTGAAGGACATGGTTTAGGATATTATGATGGTCAATTTGATGTTTTTAACAATTGATGTTGACTAATTTTTATCTAGGGAGTTAAAAATTATAATAGAAACACTTGAGGGGTTCATTATGGGGAATTTTAATTCATTTAAAGTTTCCCTTTCCCCTATCAATTTATATTCTCACTTACTTTTGGAAATCCATCTGATCTTGGTAATTTCACGAATCTCTAGTTGAACCTGGGTGATAATGAGATTCTATCTACTTTTCACTAATAAGGGAGGATCGGCTAAACTAGAAAGAGGATATATGCTTTGGAGATAGAGGCTTGTTCATACTAATTGTTGATGGATAGTATTGAACATCCTTGGAGACAGATGAAAGTGTAACAAATTATTATTGTTTAATTATTATATATATTTTTTCCTCTAATGATTAATCCAATCTAAGGTAGTTAATTTTTATTGATTTATTTATTCTCTATTCAAGGATTTTGTGATGAAAATGATATAATTTAATTATAAATTAATTATTGGATCAATATTTGTTTTTTAAAATATTAAATATTTCATTATTAAAATAACTAGGGATTTGATATTTAATTAGAAAATTTTATTTTTTCTCTCAGTTTTTTAGATTCCATCAATGTCGCCCAACCATACATGGCCATCATTGGATTCTCACCTTTGTGATTAATTTTTTTCACCATTCATTCTATGTTAGTCATCATCGTTTGATTGGACAGTGATTTTATTATATATGGGAACCCACTTTGTATTCATTTTATTTTATGGTTATGAAAATTGTTTATATGGATTCAGATTTGGGATTGGATATGTGAAAGATGTATGATAATGATGAAAACAATCTGATAGTAATATGGGTGACTATGGTTTTTCGAGCCCAATAATGCGTGTGTTTCTTTCTGTAGGTGAGATGATGATGAATCCAGCATCGTATACAAAATATGAGGGATTTTTGAACAAGATATGTGGAGGATGAAAATGAGACAGTGGAACAGTTGAATACTTTTATAATATCTAGATCATTATCGATATTCTAGGCCAGAAGGTGTGCCATTACGATGAACACATGTCATGTGGAAAGATCCTTGTAACATCTGGCCTTTTAGGATGAGAAAGTATCACTAGGCCATGTTCATTTTCTTCATTAAATGTTACACCTAGGATGGATTCATTATTATCATGGGGGTGTTTCCTAAAATCATTTTTTGTATGGGAAATTTCCCTATATTTTATCCCCATGAGGGTAAATTGAGGCATATTTACATTATTATAGGACAAGTGATCCCCTCTTCATGCTAGTAATAGATTTATTCAGGTGCCCTTATATGTATCATGAGATGGGATTATCTATCTCTTTCTTCCCTAAGTTGGGTCAAATATCCCATGACTAACATCCAGGGTGTGTGATCACTTTTATAGTTGGTTATTCCAGATAGTTTTAAGTATCCCCCATAAATTGTAGCTACGATCCCCTACCTTTTTATATTTGTCTTGTGAGTGATATCATTTTTTTCAAGACCCATGGAGATATTTCTCTTGGATGAGAATTATATTGGATGTTCAAAATAAATCCATCGGTTAGAAGTGGGGATATATTTCACCCTAAGACTTATATTTTTCCTTTGATAATATATGTGTTTTATCTTTTTTTCCCTCTTGAATTTGTGATATAGATCTTTCTTTTTCTTTGAAGATTAACATTTTTCATTTTCAGGGTATCCTACTTGGTTTGTTTATACTCACCCATGTATGGGCTCTGCCCACATGTGTCATGAATTATTTGAACAATAAACATTTCAATTGAGTCCTATGTGGGATAGGGATATGTGGATCCTAGTTTTCCGAGAATGAACATAGATGTATCACAAAGTTATATATTGGTAGAAATTTAATTTTTTTATCAGGTTGGACCTCATTTATAGTTTTGGTGCACTTATACTTAGCATACTATATCTTTCTGTACACTTTTATCATAATCAAATATGGTATTAGATGTTGTCTATTCATTTATAATATCATTTTTTAGTGTTATTTATTATATTAATTACTATAGATATGTGTGTGTAGGTATTGTAGGCCAAGGCCTCCCAAGTGTGTAATACGACTTCTTGATGTTATTATATATCCCCTGGCCATTTAGAGATAGGCTTGCGGTGTCAATATCATCTTACCTATATACAAGAGGTCCCTAATGGGTTGATTCATTACATTATAACATGGAACAACAATATAAAACAAATAACTAACATGAAATATTAAATTATATCCCTAAATTTTATATGGGGCATATATATATAATGGCCACCCACTCAGAAATTCAAAAAAATATATAATGTAAAATTGATTAATAAACCTGTTATAAAATTTTTTGACTCTCTTTAGTATTATCTCAAAATACATCGAGGTAATCTATACCGATCACCCATAAAACCTGTTCTTATACCTATATATCATAGAAATGTTTTTCACTCCCATCAAGATACATGTGAATGTTGTTAGAATAAAACTAAGTAATACACCAGCAAAGGTCCTTGAAATACATTCCCTAAAATACATAGTTTATGCAAGATAAATTAAATAATATGATAACACATAGATTATAATAAATCATTCCATGTTATCTTATGATAACCATACAACCACAACAGCTCACCCTACCTACTTTGGACAATTAAAATCAATAAAATAAATTATTGAGAATGGATAAGTATACTATCTGATGTGTTATTCACAAATTTATTCTATCTGTTAGTTTTAGTAACTAAAAATAGTTTAGTAGTTCATTTTTTGTGACCAGTAGGTATTTTTTTTCAATTTTTGTTAATATATAAATATGTGGTTTCCAAAAATGGTTTTTATTCTCGAAAGATTATTATGGATCCATTATATAGCATTGGATTTCATGCCTAATAAAGTATCCATGTCTATTAGTTGAGTGATATATATAAGGATATATTCTAATGAACGAGATGTAGTTATGCTTAATTAAGAGTTTGTCTAGATGGTATCAACATATTATCCTTAGATTTTATGGTTTTTTGGATAATATTAAAGGATAATACAATCATGTGTTAGGGAATGATAAAAAAAATATCTATATTATATTGGATGAGGTTTTGAGTTATTTAATAAGGGATATATTTTCTTTAGAGATTCCAAAAGTCTTATGAATGAATTTTATAATTTTTTGTTGATTTTGAAAGTGGAAATGTCAATGACCATTAATATTCATCATAATACATTTTTTCTAAGATTAAGATTTTTATTCTTACTACAAAGCATAATCATAAGACTATGTTACTGAGTGTATGATTTTTATACTGAACATAAATTTTTATCATAACATTTTTTTCACATATGTTTATTTTTCAAGAGAGTAATCCTTCATCTAATCATAACTCTTCTATATAATATATCAATACCTATTGAATTTTAAATGTTTGTAGAGATGAAAAAAATGATACATGCTCTATACTAGAAAATAGGATGGTCCATGATGTAGAGACGCATGAGGCTATGCATGTAGTTATTTAAAATATGTTCAAATTATCATATATTATAGATTATTTCAAAGAAGTAAATAACTGAGTCATATATAGATTCAAAATTAATCTTTTACATGTAATTAAAATGATATATTGAATAATATTAAATATGGTATCAAAGATCATGGAGTTTAAAAATATAAATAGAAACTAGGTATGAGAAATATTTCTGTATATAAATATGTAGTTATGATATGAAGATGTAGTGATAGGTAAAATTGATAGAACTTTCATACAATATGATAGCTAGTATTGAGAACCCAATACAAATATGTGTTTTTGAGAGATAAGGATATGAATTCGAGTTACATTTATGAGGAAGGATAACTTTTTTCACCCAATTATTCATGAATACAAGGGAGATTTAGATCATTCTTGATCTAGACGAAGTCTCGAGTTTAAAACTAATACAGAAGTTCCTAAGGGGGTACACAAGAAAACATGACCCTGTAGGATCTTAATGAGAGATCATTCTTCTTATCGGAGAATAAGAAACCAATGAGAAAAATTATATCATTCTAATTTTGGATAAACATTGTTGAAGATAATAAGGATTTATTGAGGGGAAATCCAATAATGGTTGGGGGTATAACTAACCAAAGGCTATAGTGGATGTATATACATAGAGTGGACTCTGTGATTTAACAAAATGATTAGAGATACTAGAGAATCCATGTTAGGTAAATAACCATCATAGAAAACAGTAAGAATTTCAACCGAACTTTGTAAATATTATGACCCTCTCTCTTTCTTAATCAATTAAAAATTAAGGCGAGTCTTTGAGAAATAATTAGATAGATCACCAACTTTAAAAAGCTGAAGTGGTTGGGATAAAAAGGAATAACTCATAAAAGAAAAGAGATCATTCATTCACCCCTCTACCTAAAAGTGATCCAATGGATCTGATACCATTAATTAAAATTATAGTGTAGGGTCCCTCTAAAGATCCAATAGAGAATAATAACCTTGTAAATAGCTAAGGTGTTCTAATATGTGATGGGAAAAATTATCATAAATTGAATAATATGATGCTACCCAACCTCCTATATCTTTTCCAAGAAGTGAGTGGATTTTATATAGTTGTTGAGGGTTCATCTTTAACATGTGAAGACAAGAAGAATATGATGTTTTAAGGAATGAATCAATATTACATTCAAATGTATCTATAAGAAAAGGTCATCCTAAAGTTTTTGGTTCTCCAGACCACCAATGAGATCTAAGAAAAATTCAGATTCAACTATGAAAATACTATAAAATTCAAGGAAAACAAACATTATGTCTTGAGGAGTTAATTTGATGAAAATAAAATTGTTATGATGAAGATATTTATAGTTATTCCACCTATGTAAATGATATTCTAAGAAAAATATAGGGGTTTGGTGTGGATATAGAGGGTTATTAATTATCAAAAACCCAATGAAGAATTTTCTATATTAGTATGATTCAAAAATATCAAACCTATAAGAATGATAATACTTGATAGTTGATATGCTACAAAACATACTCATAACTTATGAGATGAGAAATCGACCAACTTTCAGAAATAAGGAAAATGAAAAAATTTATTTTCAATCCATGAGAAAAGGATAGTTAGAGAAGAATATGATATAGAATCTAAAGACACATGTTGGGGATGAATAATAATTCAAAAAAATTGTTTCTCTTCTATTAGTGAGATTAATGAGGTATAACTAGAAAATAAATGACAACAATCTAACTTGATGTTATAATTGTAATTATGTTGGTCGTATTGATAAATTTTTCCCAATTATGAATATTGAGGAATCTAAACCCGTAACACCCCCAAATGATAAAGGGTTAAATGACTAAATGATATGAATCATGTTAACAAGGTGCACCTTCCTTTTCGAGAGCCTGTCTGATTAGAACTCCACAGTTAAGCGTGTTTGGCCTGGAGCTGTGATCAGGATGGGTGACCCTTTGGGAAGTTTCCCAGGGTGTGTGTCAGTGAAGACAAAGCACACTAGAAAGGACATGTGTTGGCCTATGGAGACAATCATTAGTCAGATGACCCGTTTAGGCATGTGGGTGGACCCCGGGGTGGGACCCACGTGTCTGCGGGGCAACTGGTGGTTCCTAGTAGGCCAGGACCCGATATCCATGTTAACTAGGGGTGTCTATGCTGTCACAGGGACCCGGTTGTTACAGTTGGTATCATAGGAGGAACCCAGCCTTAAGTGTGGTGCACTGCCTAGGTTCAGATGTAGGGCCCATAACGAGGACGTTGTGCTCTAAAGGGGGGGGGGGGTGAATGTAACACCACCAAATGATAAAGGGTTAAATTACTAAATGATATGACTCATGTCAACAAGGTACACCTTCCTTTTCGGGAGTCTGTCTGATTAGAACTCCACAGTTAAGTGTGCTTGGCCTGGAGTTGTGATCAGGATGGGTGACCCTCTGGGAAGTTTCCCAGGGTGTGTGTGAGTGAGTACAAGGCACACTGGAATGGACATGTGTTGGCCTGTGGGGACAATCATTAGTCAGATCACCCATCCAGGTATGTGGGTGGACCCTGGGGTGGGCCCCACGTGTCTACGGGGAAACTGGAGGTACCTGGCAGGCCAGGACCCGACAACCATGTTAATGCGGGGTGTCTGTGCTATCACTAGGACCTGGTTGTTACAAAACCAGTTGAGTATGATGAGAATACATAAAAATAGAATAGAAGGAAGTGCTTCAGTAGAAAATGAAGAGTCATTATGAGAATAAAATAAAAACATGACTCATTTAACATATCATAAATGAAGTCACTCACTATGATAAATTATGATAAATTATCTAAATCATCATGTACACTGGAAAGGACATGTGTTGGCATGTGGGGACAATCATTAGTCAGATGACCCGTCCAGGCATGTGTGTGGACCCTGGGGTCGGCCCCACGTTTCTACGGGGAAACTGGAGGTACCTGGTAGGCCAGGACCCGACGACCATGTTAATGCGGGGTATATGTGCTGTCCCCGGGACCCGGTTGTAACAAAACCAGTTGAGTATGATGAGAATACATAAAAATAGAATAAGAGGAAGTGCTTTAGTATAAAATGAAGAGTCATTATGAGAATAAAATAAAAACATGACTCATTTAACATATCATAAATGAAGTCACTCACTATGATAAATTATGATAAATTATCTAAATCATCATGTAGTGATTGTGAGGGAGAATAAAAGATAGAACATAAGTGGTAGTTGAAATAAAAATTAGAATTTTGAATGGGAAAATATAATTAATCATGAATGAAAAGAATAATTTTAAGAAATAAAACACAAAGGTTGTTGTTGATAAGAACGTGAGAATTATCCTGATTTGTAAGGACTCTGTAAGTGCATCCTGGAGACCCGGGATCAAATCCAGGCAGAGACATTATTTCCAAGTTATGGTAGCAGTGGTGGAGTAGTACTGTAGAAGTACTATAGTAGGCACTGTAGCAGGTACTGTTTGGCACCGTAGTAGCCGGGAATATGCCCCTGTTTGGGCCTTCGGGACACCGATTTGGTCCCCGAGTCCTTTAAGGCCTTCGGGCCACCCAGGCCTTCGGGTCAGTGAGGCATTCAGGACACCTCAAGGCCTTCGGGCCACCTTAAGTGATGATTCAAACTAGACGAGCTACAAAGAACAAGCTCTACAAGGAGGATGAGAAAAGAGCTTTCACCATAGCAGAAGCTAAACAGGTTTCAAGAATGAGAGGGTATGGCACCTACCATCGGGACAATCCTGTGCATGCATGGGAATGCCTATCCGAACAGTCATGCGAAGGTGGAGAGTTGATTTAACGATGAAGATGCTGGGGAAGAGAAGTTCCAAGTAGTTAGTCTTGGTTGTATGTAATTTTTGAATCCTGCAGGAAAATGAATTCCTCTCAGGCCTACAGGCCATGTAATACTTTCGCCAATGGGCCTTGTAAGGTTTCCACCTCACGCCTTGAAAGGTGGATTATCAAAATCAATAAAAAATGAAGGCCTTTGGGCCATTGGATAGATGGATCTTGATAACAAATATTATATTAAGAAGGAAGTGATATACATTTATGAGATCAAGAATCACAAGATGAGATATTATGAATAAGAAAAAATTATCACATATCTCAAGGAGGAACTAGATGCAATGGAAGAAGAACCAGCTGAGACACAATCCATATGTCTCAAAATATAAGATAAACTAAAAAATACCATATAATACTTCACTATTTATAATGAGTTAAATGTATACTCATCTAAACCCAGTGATAAGAAGAGTTAAAGTGGTCAGGGTAAATCTTTACATAATCAGTTTAAAAATTGACATGTTTTATTTACTAATTTAGATAACTAAACTAAAATTTAAGATGTTGGTGGAAATAAAATTGAGATAAAATGATCAAGATAAATGTAGAGTATGAATATTCCATAAATACCATAACTCCCTATGTAATTTGTGTATTGGTTTGTAGCATATCAGTGTCATGGAAATTCTTGGAAAATTTTTATCAAACTGAAAGATCTATATTTAGAATGTTATTACTTTTTATGTGGATGTTATTAATACAAATACTAATATTGATAGTGAAATATTTATTTACTAAAGAATAGTAATAGACCTAGGGTGTTATTTGGTGATATTGTTAGAAAAACTTTTATAAATATGAAATTTGTGACATAATCTGCACAAAATATGTCAAAATAAAATAGATTTTTATTTTTATAAGATGTGTGTAGGAGATGTTGATTAAAAGGTCCCACGATTTAGATGTTCATGACCAGACTACTAGGTGAGGCTCCTTATACTGTAAAAAGGAAGAATATTCTAGAAGGTAGAGAGGACTATTCATAGAAGATTAATACTTTCAAAAGTAGAAATATAAGAATACTAAAGAATTTGAGATGATTAGAAGATAATTGTAGGTAATCCATCAAAAAAATATCAAGTTGTACAAGATATATGATAAAGGATGTATGACTGCTAAATCTAAAAAAATGGTTACACATGAAGAAATTGGAATCCTTTCTAAGTTTCACACATATTCTGCTTTGAAGTTTATAGGAAAATCATGTTAAAATATGGTCAGTATAGGAAAGGGTTAAAAGACTACATGAAAATTTTACAATGCCAAAATTAATAAAAATGAAAAAAACATATTTAGGATTCTAAAATGAGTAAATGTGTTGATATTTGAAGGAAGGGATGTCCTAGGATGATATTGAACTCTCAAATTAATGATTATTTTGAGGAACTATGATATCCCTCCATAGACTCTATTATTGTTTTATATGTATGCATACATTATGTGAATTTAATTAGAAGTGTTGATATATCACTATTGGATAATAAAGAAGGTTGGAATCAAGGAATTTCAAGTTCCATAAAGTAGAATAGTGAGTTAATATCTTCATGGGATGAAAAATTGGAGATTAAGCCCCCAATATTCATATAAGATATAAAATTGGATTACGAGACATGAGAATCACAATTACCAACCTTATTTATAATTTTATAAAACAAAATTCTTAAGTGTAATTTTTTATTATTAAAGGATGAGATATTGGCGGTGATTTTCATTTGCAATGTTTGATTACTTTTTTAGAATGTTCAAGTTATAATCCTTTTTAAGATAATGTTGGTATAAGAAACCCCTAAAATGATATTTTTAGCATGGTGTCACATGTGTTTCTATTTATGTAAAAATTTGAAAACATGGTTAAATCCCAATTGTTTTCTACTCTAATTAATCCCAAATAGGCTTAGAGATGACTATCTTAAAGGTATTCTCTAATTAAAAACCTGTGATTTCATCCTTCCCTCATAAGTGGCTCAAGAATATTTTAGATGGAGGGGAAGATAATTTATTGATGAGGTGATTAGAACCATATTGACCCTTTTCATTTGAATTTTAATAGGGGGAATAAATCAATAATCAAAAATATTAAACATTAGAAATATGTGGGGATATTGAAAATAATTACAATGTGGGAGATTGTTATGACTAAGAGGGTTTCGATTGCACATGTTGTGAATATATCAATATGTGTTTACTAATGATGGTTATGATTCATGGATGATTTCTATGAATCAATGATTTGGAATTGGATTTCATTATTGATAAAAAATCCATGTATACTAGCTTAGTGAGCTACAAAAGGAGATGTTCTACTGAAGGAGATGTGTTGATACTGCTTGAATGATCTGGATAGACAACTACAATTTAGGGTCCTTAAATATAATGATTTTTGTGATAGTATTTAAAGAAACTATTGGAAAATGTTGTTGAATAATGATACAATTTATACACCATGTTTGATGATGTTTTGAGTTGTAGGAAAAGTGATGGAGTTACTTTAGAGAATCCCAAAATTCTTATGAAGGAATTCTACAATTTTGAGTAGAGATAAAAAAATCACAATGAGGTGATGAAAAAATTACATACATAAATATTACAACTTATTAGATAAATATTCATTAAATATCATTATGATCCATGAGAACACCATAAAGGGTCGGCTCTTTTGAAAAATAGTTATATAAACCACCAGTACATAAAATACCAACATCAACTCCAACTTATTTCATTAGGACTAACACCCTTCCTAGACAAATCATACTTAAAACATATCCTCATATCTTGGAGAAGAGAATGAATAAGAAAGGGTGTTCTTGGATTATTATTAAGTATAAACAAGAGAGTTATCAAAAAACCCTCATAAATACACATATCATGGGAACAAGGGCATGAGAACATGAGATAAATATTTTAAATTCATACTCAGCAATACCTATATCATAATCAAGAGTCAAGGAATAAATAATTGTCGTTTTTAAGACATGAATCATTAATGAATCAATTAAACTGATCCTTGAGAGCATAACACTGTCATAAGATCATATAAAAAAGTGGCATAATAATAATTATAGAAATATTATTCTCTTTTCTAACATGGTATCTCTCCATCTTGGTGGGTTGATCTTGTTTGAGAATATGCTCTTGGATTACATCACTTCATAACCTAAGATTTTTTGGACACTTTATTTCATTAATAAAACTTATTAACTTTAGATGGACATATGGATACTGACCAAGAGATTCACCACATTTTAGGCTAACGATAACCACCCATGCACCTATTTTTTTATTGTATAACCTCTCATATATCCTCTTTTTGGATTGGGATAACCTCAAATGTAACCTATTTTGGGATTGGGAAAACTTCTCATGTTACCTTGGAACTCATAAAAAATTAATCTTTTACCAATGTATTGGAGTACAATGATTGACCCACCCATAACATTAGCATAATCCTTTCATATGTATTACAAAATATGAATTAAATATTTACCATTTAATCATATCTTAAATAATATAAAATAAAATGAGTTTCATAAATATTTCAAAATTACAATCATAAACTATCCAGAGAAATAATAAATGTTGTATCATTAGTTTATATCTCTAGTAAAGATTAATAATTATCAAAGGATGTTTTTATAGATGAAAATACCTTAAAAATATCCTTAGAAAATTTTTCTTCAAGAAAATAATATTTTCATTTTCAAATAACTTATTAAAAATATAAAAATTTCAAATATATTAAAGAAATAATTTTATATTAAATTAACCATGGAAATTTGAATGGGAATATTCAAGAAAAGTGAAGCCATGATGGTGGGAACATTTGATCATCTAGTGTACATTACAATAATGATTCCATTCACATTTTCAATATAATGTCAAAAGTACCTCATTCTAAAAATGAAAAGAAGATTACTTTTAATTTTTTTATGAATTTAAAAACAGTTTTAATTGAATTTATTCAATAATTGGGGAATGTTAAAAGCATTTTTTATTTTATTAAATAAAATATAGACATGGAATAATGTATTCTCATCTGAATTGAAAAAATGAGTTGGTTTTCCTCATAAAAATATATTCAGTATTTTGAGTACATAGATAGAGGAAAACGAAATTAAAAATGTATTTTAAAAAAAAATATGGGAGAAGAAAATAAATAATATTTTTGAGAGATATATCATATAAAACCATCATAAAAATGGATTCATAAGGAATCTTAGTAAATATTAGATTGTAACATAAAACCCTTACCGCAAGTCTATCTTGCTTCTTAATAACTATAACCACTTGTTTAATAAATTTAAATTTATTATAATTCTATACTAGATCTATATTCATAACAATAATATCATATATGGCCCACTTATAACGTTTCAACACCCATTGTTTAATAATTATTGATTAAAATCTTCATTTATAGGTGTTAACTGTTTTGTTTCTCATGAATGTTTTGGTTCAGAAGAAATGGTCATTGAAAATTGATCATGGTTCATTCATATATATAATCTTAATAATACCATATTTATAATATTTAATATTAATTGACACTTCTATAAACATTAATATAAAAAGTTTATAAAAAAATAGTTACATCACTTCACAGAGACGGTAGTTCGTAAGTATGCATGAGTGATGATTTACACTTTTTGATGTATTGAATGAAAGAATGGTAAATAATATTAAAATATTAAAAAATTATTATTATATCAGAAAAATCATATATGTACACTAAATTTATCTAAATAAATAACCATGAAAAATGGTTATGGAAAATGAATCATATCACTACGTGGAGGTGGTAGTGCACACATACGCATGAGGGATACTTTCAAATTCTACTTGAGTGATAAGAGGGGAGAAATGGTTGTTCTATAATCATAATAACATATCAATATATTTATGATATAATAGTAATCTTGTTTTTATCAATATAATAGGTTTAGAGAAGGTGGAAGAATAAATAAAATTGAAAGATCTCAGTTAAGATCTATACCTCTTCTTTGAGAAACATGATTTAGCTTATAACATAATCCTTAAAATACTAGTGTCACTACTACAAAACTGGCCTTTAATAACACTATAAATATCCTTTATCAGCACTAAAAAATCACTAACAACTCGAGCGATGTTAAAAACCTGGTACTTTTGTTAACACTGAAAAAGCACTGTTAAAGGGGTCAATTATCAGTGCTAAAAAGTGCTGATAAATATAAACTTTATCAGCACTTTTAAAAGCATAAAAAAAGACGCATTTATCAGTGCTTTAATTTAGAACCTCTAAAGAAATCCTTTATCAACACTTTTAGAAGCACTGATAAAGACCTTATATATTATCAATTTTAAAAGGACTGATAAAGGACCATACTATAATATGTTATTACAAAACACTGCAACACCACTTTTGTGTGATGTAACAGCACACTACAGCACCATAAACATAACCGAAACTCATCAAATATCAAAAAAGAAATTACCAATACATAATTTAAATGAAATGAAATTCCCAACACAAATACCAGGAAGAAATACTATATTATAGAAATTTCAAACATTGGATTATAGAATTACATAAATACAAATAATTTCATACATTCCAAAAAAATCCTAACTATCAATTTTACCTTGATTTCCATTGAATTACTTTGTCAAACTCCCCAAATTTCAGGATTAGTTTCTAACAAACCACCTCAACTTGAAGAAAATAATCCACCTGTATAAGAAAATAATTATTATGAGTAATAATAAAAAGAAATAAATTAAATATAAATATGAAATATTATATTAATTTTATAGACAATTATTTTACTGTGAAAATATCAAGATTAGCTTTGTGATTGAGTTGTAAAGGGAACATAAAAAAAAGTTTTAAATTTCAATTTTATAGGAGTGGAAGATTTTGTAAGAGATTAAGTTTTTGAAAGTTTTGGTTATGAAAGGGATGAAAAATAGACAGAGAACCCAAACTCGAACAAAATAATCCTCTTATATAATAAAACAAGTATTATGTGATTATTACTAAAAAAATAAATTAAACATACATTTGAAACAATACGTTAATTCTATATACAATGATTTTACTGTGAAAACGTCAAGATTACCTCTAAAATCGAGTAGAGGTAGTATAATTCTTCTTCCTACAAAGGAAATGGAGTTATCTTGAAAGAAAGTGATAAATGCACCACTATAGGAGAGAAAAGGTTATAAGGGGTAAGGAGTCTAAAAGTTGGATAGATCACCACAAACTCAGACAAAAGAATACAACTATATATGACAAAAATTATTATGTGGGTAATAATAAAAAGATATAAATTAAACATAGATATGAAAAAATACATTAATTACTTGGATAATGATTTTACTATGAATACTTCAAGATTACCGATATAATTGAGCAGAGGTAGCATTGTTTCTCTTCTTTCAAAGGTAGTAGAGGTAACATGAAGGAAAGTGATAAATGAACCACTGCATGGGTGAAAATATTTTAAGGGGGAATGAGCATAAAATTTATATAGAGCATCCACAACTCGAAGAAAATAATCCACCTGTATAAGAAAACAATTATTATTTGAGTAATATTAAATGAAATAAATTAAACATAGATATGAAAAAATAAATTAACTTGATGGATAATTATTTTACTATACAAACATCAATATTACCTCTGTAATTGAGTAGAGGCAGCATCATTTCTCTTCTTGTAAAGTCAGTGGAGGTAACTTTAAAGAAAGTGATAAATGCACCATTGTAGGGGTGAAAAGGTTTTAAGGGGGAAAGAGCATGAAAGTTTGATAGAGCACCCTCAACTCAAACAAAATAATCCACTTATATAAGAAGAAAATTATAATGTGAGTAATACAAAAAATAAATTAATTAAATATAAATATGAAACAATACATTAATTCTATGGACAATGATTTTACTGTGAAAACATCAAGATTGCCTATTTTATTGAGTAGTGACAAAATTTTTGTTCTTCTTACAAAGGCATGAAACATGGAAAGAAAAATTCTAAAATAAATAAACTCTTCAAAGAATAATAAAAACTAAATCAATGTTCCATTATATAATTTTTCGGTAAAATAGAGAAATTATATCTTAACATTACCTTTGTATCTATCAAAAGAATTTCCTTCATTATAGTTTTTAATTTTGAGGTATTGGTAACATCATCATGTGTATAAGACATTGTTTCCATGAGTATTCATACATTTAATTAAGATTATGTTAATACAGTATAGAACATATAATATTATGAGGAGAAATATAGTATATTAAAAAACACTTTTACCTTCTCATTGAACTCTCTTTATTTTTTTAAAGGTTTCAAGGATTTGGTTCCTCTTTCGAGAATCCAAATCCCCAATTTGTGTTCCCCTATAACATACAATACATTTTCTACCGTGGGACCATCATGAGCTGGTTGTGACGTCTCAATAAAAGGGTTATCCTTGATTGAATTTTCATCTGACTCAACATTTGTTTTAGTCGCAAGTAGGAAAATCCACCAATTATTATTCATTGGATTATAGAAATAAAATACTTGCACTAAATGTGATTCCATTATAAATATCTTATATTTTTCTCCTTCTACACTAAAATTCACCTTCATAGAACCCATTTCATCAATTTTCACTCCATTGATATTATCAACCCATTTTCAATGGAAAATCGACATTGGAAATGTTGTATAATGTAACAAGTATATCTGTTCGATAATGCCAAAATATGACATATTTCCATTAATGGAATTTTTATCCCTAAAATGAGATATGTGAATCGCTTAATCCACAAGCAAAACACCACTATTTTTCATCATACAAAATTAATTTTTTTTCTTTTGTATAAAATGTATAACCATTTATTAGAAACCCATTATAAGATATAACATTTTAATTTATTCCTCTAGAAATCCATTGAAGTCGTTAGACATTTGAATTTGAACATTTAGATAACTCCTTACAAATTTAATCTCTGAACCATCTGATAAACTATTGATTATGTGTATCTGATATCCATATTCCATCCTTTGATGGATTCAAATCTATAATAATTTCTTTGTGGGATTCAATGTAAGGAACAACATCTTTACTATTATGTAATATGTAAAGATGTTCTTGTTCTCTCTCTATCAAGGTAATTTTAACAACATATATTCCAAAAATCCCTTCACCCATAAGGTTTTCGTTGTGACAAGAATTTAGGAGACTGATGCTTTCAACATCTGATAGGTATTCAGTACATAATTCAATAGATTCTTCAACAATATATCATTTGGAAATAAAACCTTCTGGCCGACTTTGATTCTTAACATACCCTTTCAAAATATTATACAATTCAATGGGGTACATCAATCATTAATAGACAATACCATATAGTTGAACCTCTCTGACCAAGTGAACCATCGGGTGCACCATTATATCAAAGAATGATGATGGGAAGAACATTTCTAATTCACATAATATGATTGAAATTTTCTTATTCTTGATGGGAAACTTCATCATGTCTATAAGTTTACTACATCTGAATTTGAAAAAGAAACAGATTCTTGTTAATATTTGTCATACATTTTGAAGAAGAATTCAATAGAAAGAAACATGCATTAAATCTTACATCAAAACATGACATTCATGTGATTTTAGTCCTCGTAACTTCAAATTAATCATTAAAACAACATTCATGATATTTGATGAATACCCCTATGGAAATTTTACACTTTTAAGGAGAAGGAAAAATTTCAATTTTTTCATATTTGGATAGAGTGTAAGCTACTCGAGGAATAAAATTCTAACTTTTACCCTTCACCAGTGCCAAATCTTCCCTTATCCCAATTTTAATTAATTACAACCTAGACTTGATGCCATATTTCATTTTTTCTAGGAACATTCAGTAACATGATAATAAAATTATCAAATACATTTTTTTCTACATGAATGAAATCAATAAAATGTATAACATACAAACAATTCCAATATGGTAATTTAAAGAAAATTGATATTTTCCTCCAACCTGAATTTGTAAGGTTTTCGATAATGGTTTTCCGAAAATAGTGCCAATCTTTTTAACTTTTTTGTACATTTGATCGCCTGTTGGTGTAGATGTTGTTGTAACCTATTCAATATTCCCATCAAATGTTGTTGTCCAGGATTGATATTTATGTCATTGAGGTAAAAAATTTAGATGTCCTAAAAACACATTCTTAGGGGAATGTTTCAACCGAACTGAGTATGTGCATTTTTCAAAAATGGGACACACCAACAAGCCTTTAATGTTATAGCCTAATAAATTTCCATAAGTTGAGAAGTCATTTATCATTACATAAAATATGGACCTCAATGTGAATTATTCACTTCTATGAGCATCGTACGTTATAACACCTATATCCCACATCAATTTTATATCTTTGATCTATGGAGCCAAATAGACATCAATATCATTACCAGGTTGCTTTGGTTCAGATATAAGTAGATACAACATAATATATTTGTGCTTCATGCATAACCATGGTGGAATGTTATAATTTACCAAAATTATGGGCCATATACTGTGATTATTAATCTATAGAACAAAAGGATTCATTCCATATATAGATGAAGTAATATAAAATTTTCTCAGGTCATCTCCAAATTTAGGAAACTCATAATCAATTTTCTTGCACTAAGTAGAATCTGATTGATGATGTAGGTCCCTATCGTTAATTCTTATATAAACATGTCATGTTAATTATCTTATGGTTTCATGACATCTATATAATGTTTTAAATCGTTGAATGATAGGAAAGTAACATATATTTTTTGAAGGACTTGATTCATTTTTCTTGTATCAATATGTGTCACACTTATGGCATTTCATGCGTGATTCATGGTCCTTGAAAAACAATATGAAATAATTTGGAAAATAATGTATTTTGAGAGATCATTCCCATTGAATGTAACATTAATTTAGTATCATATGTTTGGCATGGTAGTTCATTTTCTTCTAGTAGAACATCTTTCAGAAGACCAAGTAGTTCTGTAAATCTAGTGTCACACAATCTGTTTCCAACTTTCATATTATATAACTTCAATACAACTAACAATGGTGTGTATTTAGTACAACCGATATACAATGGTTTCTTATAATAAGTATTTAAATTCTCAAACAACTATAGATAATCATGAAGGATATATTCAGTTGTCATTTTCATTTCTTTCATGTGATCTTTTTCATATTTTACAAAGGTATTCATATCAAATGAATCATAAACCATAGTATCATCCCTATCTATGTCCACATTTAGTTTTTCCTCATGTTTATTCCAACAGTTACGGTTTTTATCTATTCCGTGAGAAATAAAATGTTCTTCCAACTATTTTAGACTAATTTTTCTTGAATAACAACAATGTAAATACAGACATAGTATTTTATAATGGTCCTCTGCATGCTCTCTTGTAAACTTAATAAACTCTTTTACTCCATCTTTATATTTATTTTTCAAAAGATTTTTGTGCAACTACTTTTGGTTCAAATAAATCCTATTGGGTTCATAAAAGATTAATTTTATAAAATATATAAATAAATTCACATAAGATAATCATTTTTTCAAGTGAAAGTTGTAGACAATTATAATAAGGGAAATATGGATCATTTCTACTAGAATATATGAGCGTCAATATATTTCAAATACAATAATAAGGTATTTTGGAATTTAAAAAATAGAGGGAGATAAAGGAAGATAATAAATAACATTTTCACTAAACTTTATAGGTGTAAATAGAAACATGGATAGTGTAGTGACCCTAGCCTGAATTACCCAAACATCACCAAGTTAGATGATCTTATGACCTCTAACAGAACTCAAAGTCAATAAAGGGTGGTTTAAACTTTGGGTGTAAAAAATCATCAATGGGAGGTCACCCCCCCCCCCCAATATAAATAATTAGTACTAGAGGTTGAACAAAATTCTTTCATGACCCTTGAAGTCAATGGACATACAGACCCAAAATCATCATTACCCGATATAGTCATAACTGTTAGACAAACAACTGTGGAAATAAATGGTGTAATAGATATATAGAAACATATACATGTTACACTAGTATAAAAACTAACTCACTTATATTCTATAAGAAATATAAAATAGATAAAAAACTGATATTCAAACATAACATGAACTAAATGCACCATAATGATTCAAAAACCGAAGGCTTGATGTGATAAAACCTCAGGTGCTTAACTGGGGATAGCCCCTTTGAATCTACTCCATAAGAAATCTAAGGACCATATAAAATTATAAGATGTACTAGATCCTATAATATGTATTAAAAATAAAGGAAATAATTATTTAGTAAGAAGATATAAAACATAGTAGTAAAACAACAATTAATAAATCCAAGGTTCAGTGTCAAATATAAAACAACTAATCATACATTAATAGTCAATAAAAACAACATACCAAAAATGTTTCCTTAAAAAATAGATCACAAATAAATCATAAACAATAGATCATAAACAATGGATCATAATCAAATAGTAGGAGAAGAAATAAAAAATGAAACCAAAAAAACGCAAAGAAAATTCGAAGGCCTACCTTACTAGGTTGAAGAAAATCTGAGACCCTCTTTAGATGTCAGATGAGATGTTCAGAGGCATTTGAGTGGTGTGATTTGACATTCTATTCATCGTGGAGGAGCGTTGATAGTAGGTGGCTTCCACAGAAAGATTCTTTATCGCGACAGGTTCACAAATGGTTAGGGTTTTTAAAATAGATCGGGACACTTTTATCAGTGCTAAACTAATAGCATTGATAAATATTCATTTATCAGTTCTTTTTTTACTGTTGAAAAAACCTAATCTCTATCAGCAAAAAAAAAGCACTGATAAAGATTCTTTTATCAGTTCTTATTACTGAAGCATTGTTAAAGGATTTATAATTATAATTATAAATAAAAAGTTTTAAATATTTATAAATACATAATAAAAATATAAAAATATAAATATAGTAAATATATTCCTTTTTAAATATATTTATTTTAATTTTATAATTATTTATTTATAATTATAGAAATATTTTAAAAAAATATTATTTATATATTTATATATATATAATTATAAATATATAATTGTATAAATATAGTGAATGTACATTTATAAAATTTTTTATTTATAACTATTTTTTTACAAATATATTTTTTACATTATTAATGAATATCTAATTTTGAGTGCATGTATATATGAACAAAATGATTGAAATTGAATAAAATTAGAATATATAGGTATACTGAAAATAATGAAAAAATAGATAAGTTCTCTATGTGTGCATATTGTATATAAAAATTCATTAATTATGAATATAAGTGAGAACATAATAATACACATTTGATATGTATTAAATTGAAAAATAGAACAACATTCAATTATATGTACGTCGAGTATTAGGAAACTCGTCTATATTTTCAATTCATATTAATTTTTAATTATATACCATTATTCAATAAATATATGGTAGTTTAATGTAAAGCACATAAATATTTTTTAATATATAATCATATTTATATATATTAATATATATATATATATTTAATATATACAATTTAATAATATTAATTATTATAATTATCTAATTAATAAAATGTTTAATATTTAATAATATATAATCAATCAATTCATTTTTATCAATAATTATTTAATTAATAAAATTTGTAATATTTTTTTTAATAAACACATTTTTATTATTTATTTATTTAATTATTTCAATTTATCAGTGCTAAAAATATTTTGATGAATGAAATATTTATTAGCGCTAAACATAAAGCACCAATAAAGCATACCCTTTATTGGTGCTAAAAATAATGCGCTCATAAATGATACCATTTATTTGTGCTAATATTAAAGAACTGATAAAGTTTTTATTTATCAACGCTAAAATAAAAATGCTGATAAATGGTTAAATTTATCATCTCTTTCTTTAGCGCTGATAAATATTATATTTATCAGTGTTTTCTTTTAGAACTGATAAATAACAGCACTACTATAGGCCAGTTTTGTAGTAGTGTGGTAGGAGAATAAAATGGAATCTAGAATAAATGGAATAAATATAGAAATATTTTAGAGTAGGTATTGACCAATTTATAAGGTTCAAATTTTGTGATTAAGGGAGGAGAATAGGTGACCTTTTATAAGTGAGGGGAGGGACCCACGTGGAATTACTTAAAAGATTTCAATAATATAACGTCATTGTTTATGTAAGTTGATCAAAATGGATAAGAAGTAAAATTTAGGATAATATAAGATTAAAAAATCTTCTAAAAATAAAAATTATACTATTTTATGTTGCATTACTACCCTTATGTTTTAGTTTAATCCTCGGGTAAACTCATTTTGACCTTAACTATGGTAATAAAATTTTAAGTTTATTATTATTAATTATGAGAAACAATTATGTTGAAACTATAAAATTTTAATAATTATTATAATTTAAAATTTGGAATCCATTTTACTAAATTAAATTTCTATAAGTGGAATAATTTTATTTTAAATAAGCATACAAAAATCATTTAAAACCTATTTTTAGAAAAATGCATTTTTAAGTATAAAACTGAAATTACTTATATTTCTTCCCTTGTAAAAACCATAAAATGAAAATTAAAATATTTTATTGAATATATAATCTATAAATTTAATTTAAAACATTAATAAATATAGATTAATTTAATTTATTGAGATAAAAACACATTTCACACCTAAAAACAATTTTTTAAATGTGTTTTTAAGTCAAAAATGAATATATACAAAAATTAAGTATAATGATGATTCATATGTAATTAATTAAATTATTTAAAATTAAAGTATAATTATATTAACTTAATACATAGTATAATTTTTAAATTAATTTATTTAATAAAAAATGATAATTCTAGGAAAATCGGTATTTTCACTATTGTGGAATAATAAATCATTTTCAAAAAATACTAAAAATTTACCCTAAGATATTATTTACATGATAATTTAAAAAATGTAATTCATTTCCATAAATTGTTTTTATAAAAACTATCAAAATTAATTATAATGTATATTCATAAAATGTAATAAAAACCATTTTTGAAGAAAATATATTTTTAAAGTATAAAATGACTTTAATGTAAATTTAGTGCTTATTTATTATGAATTAATCAATATATTTCCATTATTTAAAATATTTATAATTTTTTCATAATTTGGTTATTATTATTCATACTTTAATATTTAATAGCTAGGTTATAAAGAACTTACTATATCATAGTTCACTTAGACTTGAGGTAGCATGTAAAGAAAGCTATCAAATAAATTACCGTTTTTTTAGGGAAACAAATATTTAATATTGGGGTGTTACATTGTAAACACCTTAAAATTAATTCTCACATTAAAATTCTATCACTCTAATACAAACAAATGGGGATATATATAATTCATCATATCCTTAGGTTCTCATGTAGCTTCCTTGAATTATTAATTCCTCTAAAAAACTTTTATCAGGTGTGTAGTCCTCTTCAATAGAACTTAATTTCATGGATATAATATTTCTATAGGTTATTCCTCATAAGAAAGAACTTTATCTAGTGGTACATCCTCTAAATTAAGTACATTATAAGGATCATGTATGTACTTCCTCAAAAGAGATACATGGAACACATCATGAACATGAGAGAGGTTTAGTGGAAGTTCCAATAGATAAGAAAAGATCCTTAATCAACTAAAAATATTAAAGGGACCACTATAGTTCGGTATTATATTTTCTTTATTTTAGAATCTCATAAAAAAATTTACATGTAGAAATTCATATGAATATTGAATTCATAACATCAAATTCCATATCTCACTGATGATTTTTAGAATAACACTTCTTTTAACTCTGAACATCCATGATGTGATGATAAATGGATCTAACATCCATTTTTTATTTCCATCAATTTCATAGGTCCCAATTCCTATATTTCTAAAACTTCATTCTATCATGTCATAGTTATAAACTTCTTTATATTGAGGGATTTATAAGAATCCATCAGAATATTTGAGTGAAAGCTATTATTATAAGAGAATTCGACCTGAGGAAACTTTTGATCCCAAACTCATTTGAAATCCAAAGAATAGAATTTTTACATGTACTCCAAGGTTTGAATGTTTATCTATAACTATAAATATATATAAGGATGTTAGGAAGTACTAAAATATAACTCCATATTCAGATCTCATGAAAACCTACCCATAACTTCAAGGTAAACCTCAGATCTTGGTCAGATACTATAAAATATGATACTCCCTGAATCATTACATCTTCCTTAATGTATATCAAGGAATGATGATCAAGAGAGAGATATTCTCTAATAGTAATAATTTTTTTTTGACTTTTCAGGATGATTAAATACAAAAAAAATAGAATTATGGTTATTATATTTTTTGGGGATTATGATTATGAAATCCATGGTGATGTTTTTATATTTCTATTCTAGTATGAGTAATGTATGTGGCATCCCCTTAAGATTTTAAATATTAGACTTAACTTTATGACACACCAAACATTGAGATACATAATCCACAATATATCTCTTAATTTTATCCCACTATAACCACTATTTTATATCCCTATACAACTTCATAATTCCATGAGTAATGTGAATGATGAGCTATGAGATTTATCTAGTACCTCCATCACGAGGTCTAGTTTTGATAGAACACATACTCAGTTACTAAACCTTATCATCCCATCACTATGAAGGTTGAACATAGGAGAATTTATCACAAAATGTTTATCTCCACATCCTCATTTTTCATCTCTTTAATTGTTGCATTGATAGATGGTTGAACACTCACTTGGGAAAGATAATATTTCTCCTCTTCCTTCAATATTTAAAGATCTATCCTTTGTTTATAAATAAATATTGGATATTTTTTTATCCTCATTAGAGAAAAAATAGCACGATTCTTTCAACTCAATTAATCAACCACCCTGTTCGCTTTCCCAGGTTGGTAATGTATTTATAAATCATAGTCTTCAATCAACTTCAACCATATTCTATGAATCATATTCAACTATTTTTTGGAGAATATATAATTAAATATTTTTTGATCAATATATATATCATAACATTCACTATATAGATAATTAATCCACATATTTAATTCAAAATATTACCACTACTAACTCTAAATCATGATTCATGACGGTTTTCTCATTAATATTTAATTAGTGTGAGGCATAAGCTATCATCATATCATTATTAATGTGAACAAATCCCAAATCCTTATTCTAGGAATCAATGTAAATAAAAAAACCTTCTCCACTATATGGTATTGTGAACATAGGTTCACTAACCAAACTTCTATTCAGTACCTTTAATATTTCTTCACATTTATTAATAAAAAGTAACATGAATACCTTTTGGTTTATCTTTGTGATCAGATTAGATATACATGAGAATTTATTAAAAAAATATTGATAATATCCAACCAATACAAGAAATCTATAGACCTTACTCATAGTGATTGGTCTGAGAAATTTTAAAATAAATTTCATCTTTGATTGATCCACCAAGATACCATTACATGATATTATATAACCCAAAAACGAAACCTTTTGTTGCTAAAATTTTCACTTGGTAATTTTTTTATTCAAATTATCCTTTTATAGGGTCTTCAGTATAATCTTCAAGTGATCTTCATTATCTTCATGATATTACTTTCTATTTGAATATATAAGAATATTATCTATAAATACTACCATAAACTGACCATGGTAATATATAAATACTCTATTCATTAAATTCCTGATGATGGTGTGGGAATTAGTAAGAAAAATGGAATCACTAAAATTCATAGTGTTTATGCCTCAAATAGAAGGTTATCATGTGTATATCATAACGTTTCACCAGCAACTGATAATATCCATATCAAATATCAATCATCAAAAAACATTGATCTCCTCGTAATTGATCAGACAAATAATCAATACAAGATAGAGGATACTTATTATTGATTGTGATCTTGTTAAGTTAACTATAATAAATGTAGAGTAACATTGATCTATATTTATTATTAACAAAAGGAATAAGTGCTCCCCATGGTGATGCACTTGTATGAATGAATCCCTTATTAAGATTATCTTTGAGTTACTTATATAATCCCAAAAACTCAATTGGGAATATTATATATAAAGTGTTTTAAATATGTGTGGAACAGTGTGTGAGTTATATTGAAAATTTAATATCATGATTCAGAGGATGAATAGGAAACTCTTATAGAATTACATCAACACAGTCTCATGCAATAGTCATATATTTTATGTTGAGTCCTCCCCAACCATCTGAGATAAAGACCCCATTTGAGTAATAATAATGACCCATAAAATGGATATAATTTCCATTAAAAGTTCATATTTATCCTCACACTGATTGAAAATTATAGGTTGGTTCAGAATATCAAATGTGAATTCCCATCCTCGTAAATTAATATAGGATTAGGAAATCCAACCCAAGCCCAAAAAAAAATTCAACTGTATGGATAATAACAAGATTTTCAAGAAGAAAATTCCTATAAAATTCAATTAATTAAAAATTATAGACTTGAGATGTGATCATCATATCATTAGGATATATTAATAATAAATAAATATCTAAACATTGAGTAGGTAATGTGATACCCATAGAGAATTCATTAGATATAAATATGTGGGTAGAACAAGAATCAAATAAGACATTAACAGTTTTAGATTGGATGGTATGTGTAAGTTTTTCTACTTCATTATCATACCTCAAATTGGAATTAGTGTTCACATGATATTTCAATTTTTTTGGGATTATGATGTTTTTAATGTCAATCATCATCATTAACCCTAATATTTAATAACTAGTCAGCATAATTCCCATAATACTTTCATTTTAGACAATGGTGTGTGTGTTTTACATTTTTTGGAGCTTTCTATCGATTTATATCATTATCAAAATCCTTCATGTTACTTTATCATTAGATTTTACGATAACCTTACTATCTACACTTAAAGAATTTATTAGTCCCCTTATTACATTTTCCACCACACATCTTTCCAAGCATCTAGCATAAAGGATGAATCATCTTCTTAAATCTATGGTTTTTATTATTTTAAACATCAATTTGATTCCATATTTTTAAAAAAACATGAGATTTATGGGTTAATCAAATGACCATTTCCACCATGATAACACATCAAAATAATTATTCATTGCTACTGAAGTGTCTTATGGATAACACCCTTCTCTGATTAGTTTTAATCCACTAAATAATCAATAAAACTTATATTCTAGTTCAATGATAATTCTATAATTTTAACTCACATTCCCTATAAATGTTTCCTCATAGGTACCAACGGATTCCCCAACCTTGCGTATTTTCTCAAGGAATACCTTCTCTATTTCTGTATAAAGAATATAGGGAAAGAACATATTAAAAAATAACCTCATAAACTCAACCAACACTATGGATTAAATTTATTCCCATTGCCTAGTATTCTTTATAAGAATCCTCCATTGATCCACATTATATTTTAAACAATAAACAACTAAAATAAAATTTTCATAATCTAAGAACTAGAGAATATGAAATTTTTTTCAGTGGTACTAATCTATTTCTCAACAACTGGTAGATCATTTGACCCACTAAATGAATGTGGATGATACATAATATAGGATTAAACCATACTCTCTTATATCCTTTATTCATTCAGAATATTAGTATAATTCATCACTTGAGAAAGTTTTATGATTATAACATCATGATTTTTCATTATATCTCCCATAACATTCGTTTTCTCAGGAGTAAACTTCCATCACATTCAATGTTAACATAGTTCCTTCTATTTACATCCACTTACTAAAACCAAAAATCATAGTATGAGGAATAATAATCATTTTGGGAAATCATATAATCATTGAAATCATTTATAGGATATCTAAATCATTACACATTGTTTTCATTATATAACACCATTAACTTAACCTAGGTTATACATGGTCATTGTTTATTCAAATAATTGATAATTTATCATAATGAAATGTAAATTAACCTAATATTATCCTCACATAGTGTCTAAATAGGTATGAATTTTTAGGACTAAACATCCTTCACCAATGAAAATAAATTTAATTCCCAATACAAACCATTTAGATTTTTCACCCTAGGTGCATCTATGTCAAAGCTGCATCCACATACTAGTATCTAGATATAAATTTATTTTCATGGAAAACCACACTTATTTATTTACAATAAAATAGGGTATTCTTGTATGAATAGGCTTATCCTAAGGGTTCTAACTAATTTTTTTATCATCCAAGTTTTTAAAAATAACTGAACCTTTTTGTGATACCTATTAAATCCATATAAAATTTACATAAATAAATATTACATCAAATTATATTAATATTGTTCACATATAATTACATTCCATTACATAACTATAAAGTTTTAGTGTCTTAAAAAACATAGAAACATAACTAATGGGTATATAAAGTATTTACATCATATCCCACATAATTCATTACAACTAACACCCTTTATTGATATATCATAATTAAAAACATTATTCATATCCTTGGAAAATGGAAAAATAAGAAATGGAGAGATCAAATGCTTGGTAAGGGTAAATATGGGAGTTATCAATCCTTGGTCCTATATAATAATATCATGGCGATAATAGTACGTGAGAATGATCTTAACAATTAAAATTATTACCCAATAATTCATATATCATAATCATGAGTCGTGGAGTAAACCATGTTAGTTCATAAGACATGAATTATAATGGAATCAAAGATCATGATCCATAAGAGAATTAAATTGTCATAAGATCATGTCATAAAGTATGTTATAATCATAGTCATTGAAATCATATTTCAAGGCTACCCAAAAGTACATTCATCGCATGTTACTCTTGGGATAACCACCCATGTATCTACTTTGGTAATGGGATAAAATCCTATATACCCTTTTTTGGTGTTGGGATAACCATTACTGTATCCTTTCTTAGGATTGGGATAAACTCCCATGTACCCTTTGATCTCATAAAATTGTAATCCTTACCCAATTCCTTGGATGTCTATAATATAACCACATGTCACATAAGTATAATACTCATATATATATGCCAAAAGATCATGAAAAAAATAATTATTTAACCATAACTTATCCTTTGAAAAAGAAAATGTGTTTCATAATCATTTAATCATCACAATAATAAACCATCCAAAAAAATAATAAATATGATATCATTGGTCCATATCCATATTAAATCAAGATAAACATTATAGGATGTTGTTATAGATAAAAATACCTATAAAATATTACTAGAACATTTCATGAGAAAAATACCCTATTTTAAAATCAATTATTTTATAAATAAAAATTTATAAAATATAAAGGAAAACATATTCAATGAAAAGAAGCATGTATACTTGAGGCAATGTCATCAAATAAAATATAATTCATGATTTTGGTAAAATTCATTCATGTGGTGTATATTAAAACAAATGATTACCTTCCCATTTTTGATAAAAAATCAAAAGTACCAGATTAAAAAACTAAAAAGAAGATAAATTTTAATATTATTTATAGAAATTAAAAATTGGGAAAAGAATCCATTACAAATTCATTGGGTAATGATAAAAACATTATTCAAATCATTTTAAATAAAATATATACATGGAATAAAATATTCTCTATCGAATAGAAAAACAAAGTTGGCTTTTCTTAAAAACATTTTAGGCAATTTTTGTACTTAGAGAGAGAAAAATTAAAAAATAAGTTAGATTTTAAAAAAAATTCAATTTGAAAAAGATAAATAATTTTTATAAATTATATATAATATAACATTATGATTTGAAATTTAAACATTAATAGTCCAGGTAAAAATGAGATGTAAAAAAAAAACCCTTACCTTATGTCTAGCTTTCTTTGTAAGTGCTCGATAATCTTGTATAATAAATTTAAGTTTATTATAATTATATAACTGAACTATATTCATAATTATAATACCATATATTTTATTCTTATAACATTTAAACACCCATTTATTAATAATTCTTTATTAAAATCCTCATTTCAATGTGTTAACTATTTCATTTCTCATGAAATATCCAGTTTAGAAATTGTGGTCCTTGAAATTTTATCATGGTTAAATCATATAAATAATACTAATCATATCATAAGTATAATATTTAATCATGATTTAAACTTTTATATACATTCATTTATATCGCTGATTAAAATGGATTACATCACTTTGGGGAGATGGTAGTTTGTACGTATATATGAGCGATGTTATTCAATTTTCTAGGGATGGAATGATAAAAATGTTAAAATTATTTCAAATTAATTGAATCATAATTATTTAATAAATATAATATATATATATATACTCAATCTATTATAATAACCATCCATAAAAAAATGTTACAAAAAATGCATTATATCACTACGTAGAGGCGGTAGTCCACATGTATGCATGAGTGATACTTTCACATCCCATTTGATATAGAAGTGGAGGGAAATGGTTCTTAAATCATCATAACAAAATATAAGTATATTTATGATAATTTATTAATATTTTTTTATAAAATAGTTTTAAATAATGTGGAAGAAGAAATAATATTAAAATATCTTAGTTAAGATTTATACATCTTCTTTGAGAGACCTCCTTTGGCTTACACCTTAACCCTTGAAAGATAGGTATTAGGATAAGGAAAGGGGGTAAAAAGATGATGGAAAAGAATCTACAATAATTTTTTATTAGGTATTTTCTGATCTATAAGGTTCTAATTTTATAAATTATAGAGGATAATATGTTCTATTTCATAATTGATGAGAGGGACACATATGGAAATACTTAAAAGATTTCAATAATATAAGATCACTATCATTTTAAAAGTTTCTCAAAATTAAAATGAATTATATTTTAGGAAAATATATGGTCGAAATATCTTCAAAAATATTTATTTAGAAAATTTTATATTACATTCATACCCTTATCTAATAGTTTAACCCCGTGAAAAACATGTTTTAACATTAACTATGGTAACAAAATTTTACAATTTTTAATAATCATTATGATGAAAAATTAATTTGAACCTATAAAATTATATTAATTATATTTATTAAAAAAATTTAATATATTATAACCTATTAAATTTCTATATGTGTAAAATTTTAATTTTAAATAAGCACGCAAAACGCAATGAAAACTCGTTTTTAGAAAAAATGAATTTTTAAGAAAAAAATTGAATTGAATTTTATTTTAATCAATGTATAAACCATAAAATAAAAGTTATAATATTTTATAAAATATATAATATATATTTTTCATTAAAATGTCTTTGTAAAGGGTGCTTATTTTAATTTACTAATATAAAAATGCATTTTTCGCATTAAAAAGTTTGAAAAAAGCGTTTTTAAGCTAAAAAACAAAGATATAACAAAATAAAGTATAAATATTATCCATATATAATTAATTATATTATTTATAATTAAATTAAAATTATGATAATTTAAAAAATAATGGTACTTAAATTACTTTATTTAATGAAAATAAATTTTTGACTTATCAAAATTAGTAGTTTTCACACTTTGCTAAAAAATAAATATTTTTAGAAAAATGTTAAAATTTAACCCTAATAAAATATTTACATGATATTTTAAAAAACTATATTCAATAATTAAAATATATTTCATAAAATGTTAAAAAATAATTACAAATTTCATGCACATAATGCAATAAAAACCATTTTTGTAGAAACAAATATTTTTTAACAAATAAAATGACTTTGGTATGAATTGACTGCTTATTTATTTTAAATTATTCAATAAAATTGAATTATTTAAAATCATTGTACACATTTCCTTATTATGTGGTTATTAATATCAATACTATAAAATTTAATGTCTATTTTATAAAGGATTACTATATATCATTTCATTTAAACTCGGGGTTGTATCTACAACAAGATATCGAATACTTCAAGTTTATTTTAACCAAAATAAATATAAAATCATGGAATAATATGGATATATTACTTGTAAAGATTCATCAAAATAATTTTTTACCAAGTGTATGATTTAGATTTTGAATGTAATTTTTTTCCATTAGACTTTGTTCCTTACCATATGACTTTGATGCTGAACTTGAAGGTTTATCATAAGACTTTATTATTGATTGTAATTCTTTGAGCAGGAGCATAAAACTTTTATTAAGTGTAAAATTTCTATGTAATAATTCAACAAATAATTAATTTTAAATTTATATAGAGATTAAAAAACTTAGATAAACTCGATACCTAAAAACTAGAAGGTCCACATGGCATAGACACATGAGGCCATGCATGTGGATATTTTGAATGAGATTAAAGTAGTGGATTTTTAGAGTTTTTAAAATAAGTAAATACCCAAGTATTATAGATATTAAAAAGGAATATTTAACCCTAATTTTTAAGAATATACCCTATATGATTTCACCTACTACCAAAGTTAAGAGATTTTCAAAATATGAATGAAAACTGGGTATGATAAATATTTTTCTATTTAAATTTATAGGTATGATAAGAAGATGATTCCAGAGATAAGATTGATAAAACTTTTATATATTGTGAAAGATAGTTATGAGACCTTAATATACATCTATATCATTGAGATATAATTCGACGAAGTTGAATGCGATTGAATAAGAATGAGATATATTGTGCACATGAGTATTCATAAAGCTAATAAAGATCTAGGTCAGTCTTGATCTCCAAGGAGTCAATACCACCACTATTAATTATTTAATTGAGGGATTATATAATAAAATTGGATCTTATAGGCACGTGGAGTGATATTTTAAATCTTATTGGTGTATAATAAACCAAAGAGATGACGTAGATCATTCTAACTATGGATCAAAACCATTTAATCCAATAATGAGTGATTTGGGGGGAATAACCAATCAATGATGGGGTATAACCAACTAGAGGATATAGTGGATGTTTATAGAGTATAATACACTATGTTTTATAAGATTATGATCATAGATAGTGGAGAATCCATGTTTGGGGGGAACAAATAACATCAAAACAATCATTCTTTTTAACCAAACCTTATAAATAATGTATTATTATCTATGTCAATATTATTGTACATGAATGTGTGGATGTGAGAAATCATTTAGTGGATAAAGAACATTAAATGATTAAAGTTGTTTGGGTAAAATGTAATAAATCATAAAATAAAATAGATTACTGATTCACCCCTTCCCCTTAGTTATCCTATGGATCAAGGGTTATCCCATTTGAATAGAGGGAATAATGTAACATAGTAAATCTATTATGAGAGTTAGGGAAACAATATAGCATAAAAAATATTCATATAAGCAATATAATAATAGTATGGGTGTAACATATTCTATAAATTAATAGTCTCAACGATTCGAAGTAACATTTTGATCCACTCATATAATCAATACATCATATTAAATGTGTAACATAACATGTTTCATTGAATGAGTGTCTAGGCAGTGGATTATTACACACTTATATCACCATATTTTAAACCCTTGTCAATCTATTAACATTATCATATATTCACATTACATTGATAAATAAAAAATAAAAAAATATATGGAATACATATCCCATTACAATATCTATTATATAGTGCAACCTATCATGCATATAAAATATTCTGACCCACAACCTAGCCTCTAGTATTTCATAATAATGAACATTTACCCATAAAAAATTACTAGAAAATAATTTATATAGGCTAGAATTTACATGACATGATATGAATGATAAACTAGATAAGACATACCCCTCACTTATCCAATATAGAAAAAGTAAACCACATCACTGGGTTTCCTAAAATATACCTTATGTCCTAACTTATCAAATAATCAATTCCTATAAATCTCTTAGTGACTATAAGTCTTTACGTCATACCCAATCTAGTGTTTAGTGGCATACCCAACTATTATTCCCAATCCCAACCACTCCCCAACACTTCCACAGTGGTTATAATCTTCTAATGATTATAGCTAAAAATTAACCATTCATTGGAGCTTATTGGTGAACATACCATTAAGAAAATCCCTAAACCCACCATAAGTTAGAAAAATTATCTAATATCTCCTAGAAAACCCTGAAATTGCCTCCATATTCACATAATACCACTCATATAATTTCTATCATAATAGAAATTAGTATCACAAAATTTCATTATCTGACTTATCATTTGTTTTTTTTCATATGATGGAACCATCATAGACCAAAAATCCATAGAACAACACTAATAGAACCACCTCCCTATAATACCTCATTACATATAATATTTATTCCAATACAATTGTTCCCAATTCTAAAATAATCCATTTAATGGAGTTTCTCAATAATCTATTAGATGAAACGACAATATAACCAAACAAATAGAAAATACAAGTAAGGTAGACCCATTTAACTAAACAAAGATAACATGTTATTAGATACTCGTGAATTTCCAAAAACCTGAAGATTCATTTATGGTTAATAGAATATATTTAATACCCAAAAAATAGTAAAAAAGTCATCAATATTTTATTAAATCATTGATATTATCACGAATTGTGAATTCTATATATTGAATAATATCATTAATTTCTTCATAATGTAGACTCCTCTTAGTCCCATTTATGGTATTATGAATTATGAACCCCATGGATACACAAAAAATTACATATATTTCACATCATATATAAATTTATATTTAACATCCAACTAATCTCATTGTATTCATAGTTTACACATCCAATATAACCAACTAATTTTCTATATTCTCCAAAAATTTATAAATTTGATAAAAATGGTTTAATTGACGGCGTCTTAAAAAATACATTAAAGTATAATGAAAAGTCACTAGGTAAATTAGGTATTACCTTATCCTTACTAATAGAATCCCACTTCCATAGATGACTCATTGATTGGATTGCGGATGAAGCTCTAGGAGTAATGGAATTGTAGAGAGGTAAGGGTGAATGGTAGAGGGGCCACTTAGGGTTCTATGGGTTGAGAAATGGAAGGAGGATTTTTAAATATTAATTTAATTTAGATATTAAACAACATAAAATTAAATATATTGTGGATATATCATCGAGTACTAAGTATCCACCACTAGGTACCCGATGGGCCTCTGATATTTTGATGGTTTTACACTGGTTATCTTTTGTGAAACTTGGGCTCACATCCCCATACCAACACTACCATCTACCTAATAATCTTTTACCAAGTTTCTAGGTGTACCTATAATTTTTATATCAAATATTACCCAAAGGTACATTATTCACTGACACCAAATAATGTTTTCATGACATAAAAACATATTTAAAAACACAATCTAGAGTTCAAACATTCCTCAAAAACCAATATAAATCTTAAATTTAAAAAAAAATCTACTTAATAATAATAATGTTTCAAAATTAATTAGTTTCAATCACACCCACAATTCAATTTTTTTTATTTTTTCCCTTTTTTGGAATCCATTTTTATTTATATTGTTTTAGATCTTTTCCATTAAATTTTAAAGTTTCTATAGAGAGAGGGCATGGTGCTTTATTGGAACATGGTTACAAAAAACTGTGTGGAAACCAGGTAAGTGTTGAAAGACTTAGATAGTGGGGTTTTTGATTGTTTCTACATAGGTTTTCAAACAATGAAAAAACACCAGGGAACCATTCATGCCAATGTAGAGGTACTCACATGCTTAACGCATGGTTTGGAAAACAGTTCCCCCAAACCATACGACCTGTATAAAAATTTTAAAAATTAGAAATTCCTAAACTACCTCTATCATGATTTTACCACTTTATCTTCCATTTCCTCAATTATCAAACCCTATAGATCAATTCCTTCTACCCCTCATTCCCCTTTCAACGCATCCCTCAATTTTGGGTGTGTTTTTTAATGATTCATCAATAAAATCTCAATTAAGTGTGTATTGTCTTTTTACCTTGATTTTTCTTCCCTTATTTCATATGTTTCTGACCAATTTATGGTTTTAGGGACCTAAGTATTATCTCATATGAACTGTATGGTGTTATTCTTGATGTTTTTGGTTTTTTCTAGCTCCCATAGGTTCCCCAATCCTCCTGAATTACAGTTTCAAATCATTTCATGGTGATTTAATGTGTATAGGTAAGTGTTTTATTATTTTACTATTATTTGAAAATTTTAATATGCTTTATTTTCTTTTAATGGTCTCTATAATTATTTTGGTTCATGTGAAATGACTTGGAAATGGGTTTACCATTTATAAATGGTTGGAAATGATGTGTTTTGGAATGTTTTTGTATGGTATGTTATGGAAATGTATTTTTAATAACTGAATAGTTTAAGGGAAAAGCACATTGAAATCATGGGTAGCAAGGTAGGTAGAATATGACAATTATTCTTGGCATTAATATTCCATACCTACTAGGTTTATGCTACTCAACTAACTGGACCATTTTGATGTGTTATGATTCTTTACTGTTGAGGGTCCATGTGCGGTATAATTTTTTTATATGGCTCGGTCATAGAGAGTATAGGGATCCTAGGACCATTAAATAAATACCTAAGGATGATAATGGTTCTTATGTTTCTTTATATTCTTCTTTATTAACTCTTATTCTTACCTTGGATTTACTTAAAAGTTAAAAGGGTATTTTCAAAATCAATTTTGAATTTAAAACTAGCCTTTTTACATTTTTTAGTAATTATTGTGAATGGAACACCTAGTGGGATCTACTGGTAAAGTTATATCACACCCTACATACACCCAATTCATATTTTTGAACATGGTTTTATCTAACACGTGTAAGTGAAAGGCTTTACAAGGTGGTGGTGGGTATCTTTTCTAGTGACTTTCTAGGTCTTGTGTGGGAGGTTCCTTGACTAGTGGTCCACCCTATTATCACAATGAATATGGGTGTTTATTTTTATTGTTTTCCTTTTCATTTTTATATTATGGTAGTCGATCATGGATGTAACATCTTATACTTATATATGTTCCTTTTTTCGGGTTTATGTTATGGATATTTATTATGATGTATTTATAATTATGATGGTTTATATAATGGGGAAATAATTACCAAAAGAGTTCCCTAATGCCCATGCACTATTTAGTATCCTATGGAGATTAGGAATTCCTTTTGGGCCATTTCACATGTTGCTCCGTCTACCAACTCAAGGGTCACTCATGTTGGTTCATGAAATCTTTTTATCATCACAGTTATCCCTTTTCATTTGAGTTTTTTTTATTTTTAGTAGTCTTAATAGATAGAAGTTTTGAATTTTCAGACTCAAAATGTTGGATATGAATGGTTTGTTTAGAAAATACACATTGTGATGAATCTTGAGTTACCATGGTATGTTGACAATTGGTTTGAAACTTCCATAAGTTTTGTTTCATGGGCTTCAAACCAGGCATGGATTCTAAGATAGGGTGGAGTAGTTTTTATTGTTTCATGATTTCTTTATGATATATTTTATCACTTTTTTATTGTATTATCTCACTTTTTAATAGTGAATTTTAAAAGGAAAATTATTTTTTTTGTTACTCGACATGTGAAATCTTTATTAGAGACTCAGAATGAGAATTTGAAGGTTTGTAAGCATCCAAGTAATGTTTTTAGATGTGTAACTGGGTTATATTGGTAGATGATAGGTTTTTGAAGTGTCTAGGGGGTTTGGGGCCTGTAATATGAGTATTGTAAATGTGTAGTTCATGTTGTATGGTTGGCTCATAGTTACTGCTAACAAGGAAACCTAACTATGGTGGAAAATTTTTTGCAGGCATACGGTTTTATTAAAAATGATGTAGGTAAAAGGAAACTATGTGTGGTTCTAAAATTTTCTGCAAACATGTCATATGATCGGTGAACAGGTTAACTAATAGCATTCTAAAACCATGTGAGGTGGAGGTGTATGTGGGAAGTATCACTACACTATTACTGAAATGTTTTCCAGACTGTGGGGACTAACCATGCGCTTTATTAAAAGATTCCAAATTATTATTTTCCCCTATAACCCTTAAGAGGGTTCACCCATATTGTCTCCCTCATTTCACTCATGATCTCAACTATGTGTGAAAACATCCTTCTCCATTCTTATGTGGGAGTTCATTTGTATTCATGGTTGGAATTGAACATTATTAGATGTGTTGGAATCATCGAGGTAAGCCTCTAACTTCACAATATTACTTTGAGTTCATTTTCTTCTTCCTCTAAGCTTTGGTTCTCCAATTTGGTATTTTATTACCAATTCCACTAGATCATGGTGTAATCAGATACTAGTGATAGGTATTTCACTCTAACTAGGAAGAGGTTGACCCAAGAGGTCATTTCTACTTCACCACGTGTCGTTTCATCAAGGTATGTCATCATGGTGAATTTATAAATCATTAAAGCTTAAACTAATTTTTTTGGGTGGTTTTTTAACATCGCTGCTTATATATTATGCCCAATTAAAAGATATTGATGTTTCATGGGTTGTCGGAATGGTTTAGGTCACAGTTCTAGTGTGATTTGATTAGCTAGTGAGGTTTCGATATTTATACATTATACTTAGGTTTCTTTAAATTTTTATAATCTATTATTTTTAATTAATTATATATTATAGTAGTTATAATTAATTAATTATAATGGTTTAATTTTGATTTATTAAATCACAAATTTTGATGATCTTGGATGAGCTTCGGCAGCTACTGCCATCCCTTTGAAAAATAAATAGGAAGATTCCAGAAGGTATGTGGTTCATCATACCTTAACTATAGTACTTATGTAGTTTTATGGTAGTATGATCATGATTGGGATTTACCATGAGGGAAACATCCCCTATTTAGATTTATTCCAATAGTCTTTTTAATTAGTTCAATCATTTTAATTAAATGTATGAATGCCATGGGTCACTAACAACTCATGTGTGCTAGAATCACACTTCAACAAGAGACTTTGTCTAAGACTGATGATCCCTTGTGGGAGGCCATCACTTATGATTTTACCTTGAGGATCCTAAGTAGGATTACTCTATAGTGTTTTATTTAGGGGACCAATTGGGTTCCCCAGTGATTAACTAACACTAATATAGTACATCAGTTTTTGGTAGAGATGGTAGCGGGTGTCACCTTAGAAACTATACCAAACATGTAAGCCTGAGGGTTGCGGAAATAGTGGTGTGTTTAGGAATTCAACCACCTCACTCTTTATTTATACATTTACTTGATTATTATTGACGTGATTATGATTTATAAAGGTTCTTCTTGTAATTTTAGCTTATGATTCAGACACGATGGGATATATGAAAGGGATGCCCGAGATGCTTCTTGGTATAGGGATTATAAGAATTATTTTTTAATTTTTATCTATTTTGGATGCCCATACCCACATCATGGGATCTGAATTCTAAGCCTTTAATAGGATATTTTTTTATTCCTATAGGTACTTCTTGGTATCTAGATTTTGATCCTTTTTAGTTTTTATCTATTTTGGATACTCACGCATGCTTCCTAGGATCGAGATGTTGAGCCTTATTATTTATGATATTTTCATACATATTTCCTTGGATCAATTTTGTTTTCATACATGATTACATTTTGGAAAGGGATCTCCCCATTGTGCATTGTGATGGATGGACATGATGATCTACACCCTTCTTGAGATATAATTTAGGATCAAACATGCTCTCCTCAAATCACATCTTGGATTCTCCCGAGGGTAGGGTGGATGAACCATTATGAAACTCACTTGAATTCTTGGGGAGTTTATTTTTAATCCATTTATTAAATAGATGTGGATCTTGTATATGGATCCAGTGTGTATTCCTTATATGTCGCCTAAGGGTCATCTAACTAGGGATCGTCCAAGATGAAATGTCATGATTTACCTACAGGCCATGACCTATGAGTTAGACATTATGTTTAATTTATATGGATTTAGTGTTACGTAATCTATCTCATATTTTTTTATAGGATTTATATATAATACCTATAATACTTCATTATTGTTATTATAGTTGATTAAGGGTTATACTATGGTTATAAAATGTATCCCCCTTTGGAGAATTATCTTGCTCAGATATATTTGCGGCACTAGATGAAGTAGGTATACTCAATCAGTATTATGGACCCAATGATCTAATTTACTATAAATATATTTAGTGGTATGAAATCCATATCAGTTACGTATTCAAAGTATGTCCATTCCATTGGTATTATAGACCCAAGAATATACTTTGTATTTTTTTTACTTTCCTTTTTATTGTTGTCTCTCAGCTAGGCTGAGCACATTTCATGAGCATGACTTGTATGTCCTTGTATTTTTGTTTATATACAATTTATTAATATCATCATTATTACCCAAATTATTAGATTTCATATACATCCAACACTACCACAAAACATGGAAAGGGAAGCGCTGCCCTTTATCAACGCTAAAAATAAAGCACTGATAAAGGGGTATGCCTTTATCAGTGCTAGTTAAAAGAGTTGATAAATATAACCTCTATCGGCACTAAAATAAGCGTTAATAATGGTATACCCTTTATCAGTGCACTTTTTAGCACTAATAAAAGGGAAAATTTATCAGCGCATATTTTAGCGCTGATAAAAGTTTTTATTCTTAATTTATATAAAATTATAATATTTATTTTCACTAAAATAAAAGTGCTGATAAATATATGTTTTATTAGTGCTTTTATTTTAGCACTGATAAAACATACCTTTATCAGCGCTTTTAACTAGAGCTGATAAAGGTTCCAACGATTTTTAATTAATAACCCTAACAGGCCCTCCTCTCTCGCACGCGGTAAAGCTTTCGCGGAAGCTGAACCAGGACCCTCTTTTTCCGCGACTTCTCCTCCTCATCCACACCGTGTCCTCATCTTCCTCCTCCTCCTCGTCCTCCTACTCCTCTTCCTCCTCCTCCTCCGCCACCACCATTGGGTTTTTCTCCTCCGTCATTGCCTCCACCCCATTGGTTTTTATCCTCCTCCGCGACCGTCGTTGTTTCCGCCGCTGCGACTGCCGCTGCCGTGACCGCCGCTGCCTCCGCCGCCACCGCCTCTGCCGCCGCTGGTCAGTGTAGGAGTATTTTTCCTTCTCTTGGGTTAATATAAATGAGAAATGATGATACTTGAATGATTATGATGACTTATAGCTTTTTTATAAGTGAGTTGAACCTATGTATGGGTAGTTGGGGAAAGAGTGAGAGCCCAGGTACTGAGACCCTTGTATTGTAGGTTGTTTTAGATAGCGGGTGTGTGAGAACCTATAGTAAGTGGTTGGTTTGGTTCACTAGATGATGTGTGTTTTGAGGTGGGGATAAGAGTGGCACCCATGGGCTAAGGATTGTGTGAGAATTGATGTAAGGGGTTTGTGTGAGATCCCAGTGGTCGTTAGCATGTGACTCATGATGGTAGCGAGTTAGTGAGTTTTGGTGGTTGGGGGAGACTAATGAGTGCGGTTATCTTGGTGTTGTGAATACCTTAGATACATAAATCCAGGGTAGATTCTTTGACATGAGGTATTGATGCATATTAGGTGTTATCAATTTGATAGCGAAGGAATGTTCATGACTTGGATTTGTATAAGGGAATCACTCTCTATTATTTAGTTTTGGTGTTATGACTGGGTTGAGGGACATGATCATTTGGATTCCTAACCTTATTGATTTATAGCATGGTTTTAATGTGACCATCACTATTGAACCAAGATGGATGGGTTTAGGGTTATGAAGCATGGTTATATTCCTTTGGTTTTGGAATAATTTTGGGTAACTGGTGATCGTGTGGTGAGTTTTGGAATGGTGTGATGCTAAGATTGGAAAAGAGTACCAGGGGTGTCCCATTGTAAATATGTGTATTCCCCCTAATTTTGTCAAGATGTACGGGTAGGCTCATTGAGTTTGAATAGAGATATGATCCTACTCACTAGATACCACGTGTTGTGTTGAAAAGATTGTACCATGAAGTTTAAAGTCATGCGAGTAGGATGTATGTGTCGTGAAAGGTGTGATAACAGAGGATTGATCAAGGATTACTAATTTGGGATATGCTATCTAGAATAAACTTGGGGATTATACCTGGTAAAGAGAACATATTGGTCAGGACTTACCCATTGTATGTTCATCTTTTATATTTTAAAAATTCTATTGAACTCTTTCTATCGAAGGTGGGTTCTATAATTTCTTGTCATCTTAAGGTGTGTTTAACCATGGTGTAGGATGATTTTGGTTTTGGTGGATTCTTGGGGTTTTTGGGATGTGGTAAATGGTGTACTCGGTTTTAGATTATTTTATTCTCATGAGTTTACCCTATTTTATGTTTTTTTTCAGTTGGAAATCTCCTCTGCTATGCGCCGCTCCTCTGCCACGAATGCACCTCTATCGTGTGCTTAACAACACCTTCATGGTGAGTTTTCTCTTGTTACTCATTGGTTTCCTCTTTTTTACATGTTATTACTATTTTATATTGATGGTTATAATGTGAAATTTACGGGCTAAACGCCCCACTGAAAATCATAGCCGTTGGTGGTCCTTGTTTGTGCACTAAATGAATTCCATGTTGGTTGGTTCTTATTGAACATTTGAATATAAAAATTGGTAATTTACATATACATTACTTATGAATGAACTCCCCAGGATGATAAAACCTCTGTGATAACCCCTGAATTAATAAACAAAATTGAATAAGGGATTCTTTTTAAAATCTAAAATTGTGATTGTTTGGTTTGTATGGTGTTGCGATTGTGAGCATGATTGTGTTTTTGTATGGGGTTGTAGTTTTAGTCATGATTGATATTCCATTTGTTTTCCATGTTGTAGTTCTTCCACAATTTACTATCAATCTAAACTATACCCATTACAATTGAACCACCACTTTGTTACTAGTGCAATTCCACTGAATCCTAAAAAACCACTTCTAGAGGACTCTATGAGACACTTTATGGTGTGAAGATGATGTTTTTAAGATTATATATATTTTTAAAATACATGGTATGTAGTCTTGTTAAATGGATCATGCTTCACCATACCTGGATTTCATATAAATTTCAATGCCAGAAAACAGTTATCTCTAAAATTTACACCACATGACTCATCTTCTGACTCAAACTTGGAATAATTTTTATTTTAAATGTTACATGTCATGTGAATGTAGGTCACACACAATGTATCTCTAAGACATATACTTCAGCATGAAACCATGTACATTCCATCAAATAATGGTAGAACCATATGATATGTGTTTTACTTTACTCACACCATGTATAGACACCATAGAAACTTGATTTGTATAGACTATACACCCCTAGTGGTCATGTAAGGACTACACACAGTGTATTCCACAAAAATGTGATGCATAGCCGGTGAAGTGACTCATTTTGTATCTAAAGTACACACCTTTAGCTGAAGTTGTTCTATATGTCATGTATTTTCAAAGGCATCATGCAGTCTTTGTAAGACTAACTTGGAATTAATTTGATATATGTCAGATTAAATAAGTTATCTTATCCATAGACGATGTTCACCCTACTGGACACACCATATATATGGATTTCACATTTAGTTTAGAAATGGTAGAATACAACCATCCTTGACTTAGAACCCCACGCATTGTGTATCCATTGAAAAAATTATGTGCAATGTTAATTTCATTATTATTATTATTTATTTTTCACTTAGATGATAATATTTCAAGTATGAGTATCCCATTATAAATATATTCTCATGTAGATCACAATATTATGATTCCCTCATTCATTGGAAATTGAACCCGATGTGGTTTAGATATTTTAATTATCTTCACTCTTCTTGCGAGTTGACAAGTGACAAGTGAGATGTTTGGAGAAAATATGGAGTATGGCACTCCCCCATGTTTCGGTGAAGAGTCCTCCATGTATAGGTTTTAGGTACTCCATGGAGATATACAAAAGATAGGGCACAGTCCCCCGTATATAGATAGAGTTCAAGTACGTTCACATGTTTTGTGGTAGGTTCCTCTATTTTATTGTAGAGACATTTGTACCATGATTTTTTTTATAAAACCCAAACAATGCTACTTGATTAATTAAAACATAATATTAGGAAAGTTTGAGATCGAACCCATAAAGATGATGAATATGAATAAAGAATGGATAAATGCCAATCAGTTGACAAAAGAGTATGAAGATGGCATGAAAGAGTTTATCAAGTTTGTAGTAGATCATGCATGTGACCCTCCTCAAACCCTCTGTCCGTGTTTAAATTGTTGTTATTCAAGACAAATTAGTCCAGAGGACTTGGAATAACACTTGATTTGTCACAGAATAGATCGAAGTTATACATGTTGGAATAAACATGGGAAAAAAGGAATGTAGGTAGTGGATCGGAAAACACGACATTTTACGAAAGATCTGATATGATTACAAGCGTGAATAGTGAAGACAATCATATGAAGGGTGTGATTACAGATGTGAATGATGATGAAGATCGTATTGAGGAAATGACAAGGATAGTTGAAGATGAACTTCGTGATTGCCCAAAATTGTTTGAGAAGTTAAATAGTTGTGAAAAAATGCCATTGTATTCTGGTTGCACAAAATATACATCATTGTCAGCCGTACTGAAGCTTTATAATTTGAAAGCAGGAAATGGGTGGAGTGAAGCCAGTTTTATGGAACTACTTGCTCTCCTGAATGACATGATCCTAGAAGATAATGAACTCCCAAGCCGAATATATGATGCCAAACGAATGCTATGATCAATGGGTATGATATTTTAAAGAATGCATGCCTGCCTGAATGATTGTATATTGTTTCTCAAGGACGAAAAATCACTTAATGAATGTCCAAAGTGTAGTGCTTCTCGATAAAAGAAAGATGATTCTAGTCGTACAAATGTTTTATGGTATATTTCAATCATTCCAAGGTTTAGGTGCCTATATGAAAGTGAGGAGACTACAGGACAATTGACATGGCATGCAGATAAAATAATTAATGATGGCAAACTATGCCACCCGACAAACTCTCCTCAGTGGAAGAGAATTAATCACGAGGATCCTGAATTTGGAAACGAGCTGCGAAACCTTCACCTGGTGTTATCTACAAATGGGATGAATCCTTTTGGTTTTCAAAGTAGCAGTCACAGTACATGACCAGTTATGTTGTTAAATTATAACTTACCACCGTGGTTATGCATGAAACAAAAATACATCATGTTATCTATGATTATATCTGGACCAAAACAACCGGGTAATTATATTTATGTTTATTTGGATCCATTAATCGAGGATTTGAAAATATTGTGGGATTCAGGTGTTACATTGTATGATGCTTACAAAAAAGAAGATTTCACATTGAAATCCATTTTGTACGGGACGATAAATGACTTTACTGTATATGGAAATCTGTCAGTATATAGCATTAAAGGAACTCAAGGGTGTCTTGTTTGAGAACAAGGTACAAAGTAAATTACGTTGAAACATTCATCGAAAATCGTGTTTTTAGGACATTGTAGATTTATACCCCGATGACATAAGTATCGATCTTGGACGACATCATTTGACAGAAGTTCAGAATAATGTACAACACTGTCTCCACTAACATATGATCAATTTTTTGAGAAGGTAAAATATTTTAACACTACTTTTGGTAAACTGTTTTCAAAAAACCTTTCTAAAACTGATTGAAAAAAGAGATCAGTTTTTTTTGAATTACCATACTGGAATTGTCTGTATGTCAGAAATTTTCTTGATGATATTCATATTGAAAAAAAATTTATGTGATAGTGTCACCGGAACGTTGCTAAATGCACCTGGCAAAACAAAGGATGTAATTAAGGCTAGATTGGACATGGTTGAGATGGGAATACGAGAAGAGTTGGCACACGTGAAAGGTGAAAAACAAACATTTATTCCTCCTACTACTTACACTCTTTCCAGGCAGGAGAGATATTAGTTTTGCAACTTCTTGAATGACGTAAAGGTTCCAGAGGGGTATTCATAAAATATCAAGAACATTGTTTCAATGATCGATTTGAAATTAAAGGTTCTGAAATAACATGAGTGCAATGTTTTGATGAAAGATCTAATTTCTATAGATTTATGTTGAATTTTTCCCAAGAATGTCCGCCATACATTAATGAAGCTCTATTTCTTCTTCAAAGCTATATGTAGCAAAGTTATAGACCCGATGAAATTTCCAACTATAGAAAGAGAAATTTCTGTCATATTATGTGAATTAGAAATGTTCTTCCCACCGACATTTTTTGATATGATGGTTCATTTGATGGTTCATTTGGTGAGAGAGATTCCACTATGTGGTCCTGTACATTATATATAGATGTACCCCATTGAAATGTATATAAAGATTTTGAAAGGGTATGTCAAAAATAGAAGTTGTCCAGAGGGTTGTATTATAGAGAAATATATTGTTGAGGAAACTGTTGAATTGTGTATACCTGTCTGGTGTGGAAAACGTTGGCCTACCGAAATCTTGTCACACTGAGCAACTTGAGGGTGAAGGAATTTCTGGAAAAGAGGTTGTTATAATCAATATTACAGATCGAGAGCAGGATCACCTTTACGTTTTTCATAACAGTTTCGACGTTGACCCATATTTTCAAACCCACAAAGAAATTCTTAGGCGTTTGAATCCACCTAGGGATAAAAAATGGATATCAGATACACATAATCAACAATTTATAGGATGGTTTTAGGACCATATTTTGAAGTAGTTAGATGAAAATCTAGACTCAATTTTAGAACGACTTCGATGTCTAGCCGGAGGAGCAAGTGTGTATGTATTATCTTACAATTCTTATGCAGTTAATGGTTATACATTCTATACTAATGAACATGATGAAGACAATACCATGAAGAATAGTGGGGTTACACTTGTGGCTAAGGTGATGCATGTTTCTGGTACTAAGGAAAAAAATCCAATTTATGCAAATATGTCATACATTGGCATCATCAAATGAATATGGGAGTTGGATTATACGAAATTCAAAGTGCTTATTTTTCAATGAAAGTGGGTTGATAACAGGAGTGATGTTAAAATACATGAATTAGGATTCGTGAACGTTGATTTCAGTAAGGAATTGGAGAAAGATGAACCATTTATAATGGCATAATAGGCAGTACAAGTATTTTATATTCTAGACCCCACAAACCGAAATTGGTGAATTATTCTGTTATCAAATAAAACCACTGAAGGGTTGGATGAAATTTCAACGGAGGATGACCCTTTTATAGGGACTTCACAATCATTTCGTAGCGGTCCAAATGTAGACGGCATTTTGTATGTCATAGGAGACCAAAATGAAGGGATTTACATAGTCGATAGAGGAGTCAAATCTCTTCATCCTTTAAAGAAAAAAATAGAGTACAATAATCAGGTTATTTGTTTATTGTAATATACATTGTGTTATGTTATGTTATTATCTATCCACTGCTTCTTTTATGTAATCTAAATTAAATGTTAAACAACTTCTGCAGATAATGAATTTTGCACCTGCTGATGCACCCAATCCCGAGGCACAAAAGGTCTCTCACCCACATGTTGGTGGCCCAAGTGCAGAGCAACAACAAGTTTCTCAAACAGCTGATGGTGGTCCCAGTGCAGAGCAACAACAAGTTTCTCAACCTGTTGTTGTTGGTCCTAGTGAAGAGTGACAAAACGTTTCTCAACCTGTTGCTACTGGTCCCAGTGCTGATGCTAGTGCTCCGGAGAAAGATATTGATGATACTTGTGAGGAAATGGTAGGAAATGAAACCCTAAAAGTGAAAAAAAACAAGAGTGATGTAGTTTGACAATGTTAGCCAAAATCCTTAAGGCAAAAGAAAAAGGCATCAAATTTGAGGTGGGATGGAATAAGCGATGCCAACATGTTAACCCCAACAAAGCCATATTTAGTAGCTACATTGGAATAGTCACTCGGCAATGCGTGCCTATTGATGTATAGTTGTGGCACCATGTTGTCACTAGTCTTAAGACACTAATGTGGGAAGATATTATGGTAACATTATGATATCAATTTTTTAATTTATTAAATTGAAATACCAAAACATTGACTTACTCTTCATCATCCATTGTAGAGTACATTTATAGTAGATGCCTCGCACAAGGAATATGTATTAAGAGTTGCAGGAAGGATTTATAGAGGTTTCCGCACAATTTTAATGAAATATCATCTTAAAGATGCTGAAGGGAAAATCAAGCTCCACCCACCTCTTCTTTATGAACACTTGATATCCCAAGGATCATGGGACGTGTTTATCAACCATTGTGGGTAGAAGACTTTTCAGGTACATTGTGTGGGGTAATATGTTTTTTGATGTTTCTTGTATCCACCACTTTGATTGAAATGTTTTTATTTATGAAATAGAAACACAGTGTTGAAAATAAAAATTGCACTGCAGAACCAGCGCACCCTTGTCATAAAGCAAGGTTGGGGTACGCATCACTTGAGAAAAAATTGGTACATCTTTTAAATCTTTCGTACTACTTATATGTGACATAAAACAACACCATAACCATGTTTCTCTATTTATATGCAAATTGATGAATTGAAATCCAAATCCAAATCCATCCCATTCCATGTGCTATGGAAGGAGGCTCGTGTAAATAAAGAGGGGATACTGATAGATGAAAACACACAAAAAGTGTGGGAAACATGTGTAAGTATGACATAATATAAATTTGATTTGTTTTAAATTGCTATTACATTACAATGACTACTTATTTTTATATATTTTCTATCTGACATAGTCATAAGAATCAAAAACACCCGCACCAGATGCAGACATACTTTCAGCAGCCTTGAAGCAGCCAGACCAGTATGGCCATGTCAGAGGTGCAGGTTTTGGGGTGACAACCCAAACATATTTTCAAAAACAAAAACAAGCGGACGATGAAAATGAAAAAAATGGAAAATCTACAAGAAAAATTATCTATTTTTCAAGAATAATTACAATACGAGAGATAGATGATAGAAACATTGATGGGGGGAGGCAAAGAGAAGAAACAAATCAACAAAAACCTGTGTGTGACGATCCCTCCCCACCCCCCACCAGCTTTGAGGCAATCCATTCCCTTAAAAAACCGGACATAGCTGAGGTAATAAATGTTTAAATAATTGTTTCTATGAAATGTGATTCACATAGACACTGATACCTTTCCTGTACTAATATTCTATAGGGTGAGAATGACTCTAATTTATATCTAGAAACTCCCAACTATCGCCTTGTAGCGAGGGCTACGGTGTTCAATACGCAGAACGACATGCTACACAATAGACAACTACCAACAGATCATTTCAGAGTGTCAATTAACGTAGCTAATGAGCTGATTGATGAGCTACCTATTCCAAATGATGATGATGACATTCATATGGTTGAACAAGTTGTAGGAACATTCATCGCATGGCTGTCAGTTCTTGTTAAAAAACATGTCGACACGAGGTATCCATTTCCAAGTTATTTTTCAAGATGGACCTCTAACATTTAATGAAAAAAGTTCTGAACCAATGAATGTTATTACAGAACGACAAAGAGAAGGGGGTGAAACGAAATATCAGCTCAAAACTATCTCAAGGATCAACCAACCGATTGAAACGATCTACTGAGAACACCTTCACCATGCCCATTCTATATCCACAGTTAATATCATTGCAGGCTCATGTGGATACAAAGTTAATAGACAGCAATGGTCACACAATTGTTTTTGGAAAAAATATGTACAGATAGGAAACATTAGATTTCATTAGTGTTAAAAATGTAAATGAAATCCTCAAGTATGAATGGCTAGGCACCTCAGTTTTAAATGTATACATGAGGTATGTTATCATGATTTGATTTTACAAAAGCTAATATACTCTGATAATAATGACTAAATAAATTTTATATTTTTCACAGGCATATATATGAAAAACAATTGAATGGATTTCCCCATGAACAAAAATTTGGACTTGTTAGTCCTCACACCACCTCTTCAAAAGAAGAAATATATTCTAATAAAGAGGCTGCAATAATGTCATCCCTGCTCAAATCTTTCAAAAAAAATTTACAGATGACAGACTCTTTTTAATACCAACGATGCAGGGGTAAAACTATACAATTTAATCATATCAAATATATTTTTATTTCTTTTTTTACTTATTCCTTTTTGTATTTTTAGGGATCATTAGATGCTGATTGTAGTCAATTTGGATACTCCAAATATTTATTTTCTGGATTCAATGCATGGATATCCAACAAACTGACCACGCATGATGGCGTTTATTAATTTTTAATACACTAGATCCAATATTTTAAAACTAAACATATAGTTATATAATTTACGTTATCTTTTAATGAGGATTCTATTATGATAGGGTGGTGCATCAATATCTTCTAAGGCATTGAATGAATCCAAGGCATAAGGATGAGAAAGCCTATAAGATCTATAACTGGAAAAGTATCCGGGTATATATAATAACATTGCACTATCCAAACACATATCAAAAAAATTACTCATTGTTGTCGATGTTTCTGTAGTGTCCAAAAAAACAAATGGAAAGGACTGTGGTTACTATGTTTATAAATTTATAAAAGAGATCATATTTCATCAACAAACTAGCATCCCTGACTAGGTATTTTTGAAAATAGTTACAACTTAATTTAAAATATTTATTAATCATTTGTGTATTTATATATTTTCAGTACTACCATGACTATCGTAAAAACTCATATTCTGAAGATGATATAGATGTGTTTAGAAATGAATGGGAAACATACCTAATGGAATATTGTACACAAATAAGATGAAGGTGAATTCCTACTAATGTTATCCATATATGATCATTGATATCTCCCTTGTTTACACTTACTGAGCATATATGATCATCCTTTATTATGTTTTATATCTTTAGGTTATGAAGAACGGTTGTAGATATAATTTATCTTTCTAGTAAAGCATAACACATTGGACTAAACTGGTCGATAGTGTGGAAGTCTACCGATGCATAGTCATTCAGTCCACTCATGAGCATCTTAAAATATTAATGGGAGCCAATATCTTGGATTTTCAATTTTCTAATTTTAGTTTCCCTTATATGTGGGTGCGGGGTCTCCAGGAGAGAGGGGGTGTCCAGGTGTGGGGGGGGGGGGGGGGGGGTTTCCAGGATGGGTTGTGTCCAAGAGGGAGGGGGTGTTCAGATGTGACGTGTAAGAATCTACTACACCTCAATCCAACGCACGGTGTGACTGGTATGGATAAAAGTGTTTGATACCAGTTTCAAATTGACATTAACTTCAGAAAACAACACATTTGACATATGAAAAACTAAGAAAACACATTCAGATTGTTTTAATACTTTAAGACAATGATCCATGAGTCATTTTTGACATGTAAGAATCGACTGCACCTCAATCCGATGCACGGTGTGATGGGTATGGCTAAAAGTGTCTGATACCAGTTTGAAATTGACATTAACTTTATAAAAAAACCCTAATGACATACGTAATACCGAGAAAACGCATTCGGATTTTTTTGATACTTTAGGAAAACAATCCATGAGTCATTTATGAGGTGTACGAATCAACCACACCTCAATACAATGCACAGTGTGACCGATATGGCTAAAAGTGTCTGATAACAGTTTCAAATTGACATTAACTTTAGAAAACAACATAAGTGACAAATGGAAAACTGAGAAAACACATTCAGATTGGTTTGATACTTTATAATAACGATCCCTGAGTCATTTTTGACGTGTAAGAATCGACCGCACCTCAATCAGACGCACGATGTGACCGGTATGGCTAAAAGTGTCTGATACCAGTTTGAAATTGACAGTAACATTAGAAAACAACACTACTAACATACGTAAGACTGAGAAAACACATTCGGATTGTTTTTATACTTTAGGAAAACAATACATGAGTCATTTTTGAGGTTTAAAAATCAATTGTACCTTAATCTAACGCACAGTGTGATCGGTATGGATAAAAGTGTCTGATAACAGTTTCAAATTGTCATTAATTTTAGAAAACAACACAAATGACATATGTGAAACTGAGAAAATGAATTCAGATTGTTTTGATACTTTAGGAAAACGATACATGAGTCATTTTTGATGTGTAAAAATTGACCTCACCTCAATCTGATGCACGGTGTGACCGATATGGCTAAAAGTGTCTGACACTAGTTTCAAGTTGACATTAACTTTAGAAAACAATACAAGTGACATATGTAAAACTAAGCAAACGTGTTAGGATTGTTTTGATACTTTATTAAAACAATCCATGAGTCATTTGTGATGTGTACAAATTGACCGCATCTCAATCTGATGCACAGTGTGACGGGTATGGCTAAAAGTGTCTGATACCAATTTCAAATTGACATTAACTTTAGAAAACAACACAGGTGATATAGGGAAAACCGACAAAACGCATTCAGATTGTTTTGATACTTTAGGAAAATTATACATGAGTCATTTGTGAGGTGTAAAAATCGACTGCACCTCAATCCGACGCACGGTTTGACCGGTATGGCTAAAAGTGTCTGATATCAGTTTGAAATTGACATTAACTTTAGAAAACAACACAAATGAAATATGTAAAACCTTGCAAACACGTTTGTATTTTTTTGATGCTTTAGTACAACGATCCATGAGTCATTTTTGATATGTACAAATTGACCAAACCTCAATATGACACACGGTGTGGCCGGTATGGCTAAAAGTTTTTGATACCAGTTTCAAATTGACATTAACTTTATAAAACAACACTACTGACATATGAAATACTGATAAAATGCGTTCGGATTGTTTTTCTACATTAGGAAAATGATCAATGAGTCATTTGTGAGTTTTAAGAATCGACCGTACCTTAATCCGACACACGGTGTGACCAGTATGGATAAAAGTGTCTGAAAACAGTTTCAAATTGACATTAATTTTAGAATAAGGCACAAATGACATATGGAATTCTGAGGAAATGCGTTTTTATTGTTTTGATACTATAGGACGACGATCCATGAGGAATTTTTGAGGTTTATGAATTGACCGCACCTCAATACGACGCACGGTGTGACCGGTATGGCTAAAAGTGTCTGATACCAGTTTCAAATTGACATTAACTATAGAAAACAACATAAGAGACATATGAAACACTGAGAAAACACATTCGGGTTGTTTTGATACTTTAGGAAACTATACATGAGTCATTTGTGACATGTATGAATCTACCGCATCTCAATCTGACGCACGGTTTGACTAGTATGGCTAAAAGTGTCTGATACCAGTTTCAAATTGACATTAACTTTAGAAAACAACACAAGTGACATACAGAAAACTGATCAAACTCATTCGGATTATTTTGATACATTAGTAAAAAGATCCATGATTCATTTGTGATGTGTACAAATTGACTGCACCTCAATCCGATGCATGGTGTGACCGGTATGGCTAAAAATGTCTGATATAAGTTTCAAATTGACATTAGCTTTAGAAAACAACACTACTGACATACAAAATACCAAGAAAACACGTTCAGATTGTTTTCATAGTTTAGTAAAACGATCCATGAGTCAATTGTTCATTGTACGAATCAACCGGAACTCAATCCGACGCACGGTGTGATCAGTATGGCCAAAAGTTTCTGATATCAGTTTGAAATTGACATTAACATTAGAAAACAACACTACTGGCATACAGAAAACCGAGAAAATGCATTCGGATTGTTTTGATACTTTAATAAAATGATCCATGAGTCGTTTTTGAGGTGTAAAAATCAATCGCACCTCAATCCGACGCACGGTGTGACCGGTATGGCTAAAAGTGTCTGATATCAGTTTCAAATTGACATTAACTTTAGAAAACAACACTACGGACATACGAAATACCAATCAAACGTATTCGGATTGTTTTAATAATTTAGGAAAACAATCCATGAGTCATTTGTGAGGTGTATGAATCGACCGCACCTCAATCTGATGCATGGTGTGATCGGTATGGCTAAAAGTGTCTAATATCAGTTTGAAATTGACATTAACTTTAGAAAAAAACACTACTGACATATAGAAAACTGAGCAAATGCATTCGGATTGTTTTGATACTTTAAGACAACAATCCATGAGTCATTTGTGAGGTATAAAAATCGACCACACCTCAATCAAATGCACATTTTGACTGGTAAATCTTTTAATTAGATAAAGAATCAGTATTTATTAAATGAGATAAGTCATCCAAAAACATATTGATTTTACATTATTCCCTTTCATTGTTATCAGAATGAAAACATTTGAGTTTATCATTTCCATATTTTATTTTGACATTTTCATATTAATGTATTCTTTCATATTTATGTTTTAAATTATTTCATTATTTTATTACTAATATAATATTTGTTTTCTTATATAGGTGATTTTTTTACATGAGTTCAGATGCTTTGTTCGGCAAAAAATACCATGGATGACAATCTTTGAGAGAGGATCACGGATATCAAAGGATGAAACATTAATGTTTATAACTGTTGTTGGATAATTGTAATTATAACCATGTAAAACATTGTTTGAAATGTATATAGCATTGTTTTTTTGTATTCATGATGTTAAGTAAATGTATATAGGATTGTTCGTCAAAATATTGTGTGCGGGTTCTGTTTTGTATAGGTGTGCAGGTGTTGTTTTGTAAAGGTGTTGGTGTTGGTTCTGCAGGTATAGTTGAAGGATCCTTTATCAGCACTATACTGAGCGCTGATAATGAACACCTTTATCAGCGCTATCTTGAGCGCTGATAATAGGTCCCTTTATCAGCGCTATCCTGAGCACTGATAATAGGGTCCTTTATCAGTGTTATCCTGAGCACAAATAATAGGGCCCTTTATCAACACTATCTTGAGCCCTGATAATATGACCCTTTATCAGCGCTCAAGATAGCACTGATAATGTAATCTCTTTATAAATGCTAGGAAAGCGTTGTAAATGCTGGTGAAGATAAAGAGGGGGTCCCCTTTATCAGTGCTTTTTGGAGCACTAATAAACGGGACCCCCCCTTTATCTTCTCCGGTATTTACAGCACTTTTCTAGCATTGTTAATGTCAGTTTTTACCGCAAATAAAGGGCCAATTTATAGTAGTGCAATTATTTTTACTAGATATGTGTGGTACTGCATTGGTGGTTCCCTACTAAGTTTCATACTCACACCCTTCTTGGGCCACCATTTCATTGCGGTACCTAAGAATTAGTTCACTTGGTTGTAGGTACAAGTTGCGATGGGGCCAGGGAATGATTAAGAAGTTTATCTCAAATATGTATGTGGATATTGGGTATGTGGTACAACTTGATGTATTCAGTTGACCATTGTAATTTTATTCATGTTTCTTTTTATTTACTCAAATATATGTGATTGTCCTAGTGGGTAATCAATGTTGTATGTATGACATGGCCATTTTGGATTTTATGACATTTCATTTACTATTACATACAAGTTTATCTTTACTACTTCTTCACTCTATTTATTACTACTTTGGATGATGTCTGATTATTTCTATCATTTCATCCTCAAATACAAGGGCATAGTCTTTCCACTATCACACACTTGGAAATTTTTACTGATCTAAAACCTCTACTGTACAAGGAGGAATTGTTGTGGACTTGTAGTGAATCGGCTCAGGACAACATTTTAGTAGATCCAAATTCAGGATATTAAAAATTGGTATTAGAGGATTTGTTTTCCTATTGTTTTATTATTTAGAATATGGTACACTTGTGTATTAGGAATGTGTCAGAGCCTGTGATGGATATCAGACTAGTGTGTTGAGAACACTTGTTTTGGTGATAAGTATAGATTTCTAGGGATATGGGGTTGTTTTTCTGGATATGTGATTTTACATTTGTATGTTTATTTCACTTTGAGTTACATACATGTTTAATGGATATTATGATTAATTATGGATTTATGGATCTTGGAACATTGGCATGTGACAATTTATTGATTTGAATCTTTACTAACAAATGAAATAGGAATATCATGAATTATATTTGACATTTAGGTTCCATATCCTGTAGGTTTTATAGTGTGTAACTTAACTGATGATAGTGGATAATTATTTAAAGTGTCTGAAAACACAAAAATTTGGTTTTCCGATAGAGGTTATTAGTGGAATTATACTCAATTGGTCAAACTTGAATATATAATAAATTATAATGATAGACTATTTGGATCTATGGTAAGGAGTTTGATAGTAAGGTTTATGACTTAGTCCTTATGCATGGGAGGTTTAGTTACCCTAGTTGGTCAATAGGGAACATGGTTCTAGTTATGAAACCCCTCATAGTGTTTTTACCTATATTTGATTATTTAAAATTTCAGTAAAAACATATATAGGGTTTTACTACATAAATTGGATTAGAATTCGTGCTAATTAAACTGTGACAATGATCTATGACATAGATCATTAAGATGATACTATGAATGTGTTGTTGACCCTATACAGTTGTCTAGTATAATCCTCTAGTGAAATTCTGATAGGTAACTGAATGTTTATATCAGAATGAAAACACAAAGGGGTATTACAATTTATGTATTCTTGGAGAGGATTATTTCTTTATCATTTACATGACATCATAACCCCCAGAGAGCAGTACCTTATAAGGATGCATAAAGAGAATTAAGGCTTAGGTAGGCTGATGCTAGATCGTTTTAACCCTTGAAGTTCAATGTTTTATTTACATATTTTAGAGATATCCTATAATAATTTTTGATTATTTATGTTGAGACAGGTGTGTAGATGATGGTATGTGGGATACAACCTTGGGGAGGTTTGAATTAAGGGATAGGTGGTAGAAACTTGTGACCTAGTTATGAGCCTTGATTAGTAGGCAAAGGTGGGAGACCTAGAGGACTTAGTTTCAACCAATACCCATATATGTCTACATTATTTTTATCTTCGGAAACCTATGAGATTGGTTTTCCTTGGTCTATATATTCTTATGAGGTGGTGAACTTTTTAGTACTCTCTTGTTTGGACCGATGCATATCAGGTTTTGTTGTTTTTCAATATAAGCATGATAATGGCTTCTGTATCTAAGAAAGCACCTTGGATTATTGTGTTTTGAGACTGAGTATGATGGTTGTGCATATTCAGGTTCCGAAACATGTTGACTAATTGATGATTTTCATTATCTTTTTAGAGAATAGGTATACACTTGTTACTAAAAAAGTTGTCATGTGCCTGGAAATCATGCAACAAATAGCGACACAAGTGAAGTTCCTGATTTTTAAGAGGAGTTTAAAGGGGGATTTGGGCTTAGTTATACTGAAATTTCATGTATTATGTCCATATTATCCTTATGATGGATGTCTCAAGGGAGGGTGATTCATGGGATAATGGTATGAATTGTGTGGTACCATTAAAAAACATAAATTAGTGAGTTTTCGGGTGAAATCCATGGGCTGATGGTTTTAAAGGAATGTTGTGGGCATGGCTACCCAAGAGTTGTGATAACATGAAGGATTCCACTCTATAGTAGAGAATACATCATGAATAAGTTATCTACTTTTAGAAGGTTGACTCTTGGATTGACCTGGACATGCATTGTCGGAATACATGGTGTCTATAATTAGTTAAGGGTGATAATAGCCTTATTTCCTATTACTGTTGCTCAAGAAGAGTGATATATTCCTATTGATGGAATCTTAGTGTACACATATCATAGATTTGATCATGAATAATATCATGATATCATCTTGAGAATGATAAGATAGTGACAACTATATGTTGAGCATCATTACTTTTTAAATTCCTCTTTATATTTTGATGGATAAAATCCTTGGGAGTTACAATCAAGGTTATTTATAAGGTAATCCATATGGTGGGGAGTACAAAATTGGCTATTGGAGGGATTTTAACCTCATTATGAGATAAAAAATACTCATTTTCCATTAAATTTTCTCTTGGAATGCTGGAATGGGTGATGTTTCTATGTTGCGAGTCAGCACTTAAGAGTGAGTGTGTTTTAGATTTTCTATTGGTTATGTATAGAAATTACTAAGGTTTTGTATATTTTGATTATGAATTTGTTTCGATGGTGAGACAAGGATGCTTCTATGGTGGGTAGTGTAATGTTGGTTTCCATCTTTTGACCCTTGTGTGAGAAGGGTCATTGGACTGTGAGACCATTTATTTTGGATTTCATATTTCGTTAGGTTAATAGAACTTAATGGGGGATAGTTTTGCTATGAAATTTCACTGGAATTTAGGTACAATCTTCGTTTAATGTGCTCAAAATAATCTTTGTGTGCCTCAGGATAAATCATTAGTATTGGTTTTAGATGGCACATCGGCTGTAGGAGTTGAGTGTTTTTGTGAATAGTCATCCAAAAGTGGTTTGACCAATGTAACCTTGGGTATTTGTATGTGGTTAGTGAGGAAACATATTAGGTAGGCCATTGGGATGAGAAACACTTACTTTAAGGGTTTTCCATGTATTTTTAAATAAAATCCGGAACAACCATGTTGAGTTGGGTCAATTGAAACATGACCTTTTGGATCAAATCAAGGATCAGGAGAAATTCCCTCATGTGTGACCTAGTGTGTGAGTAATAATTCTAGGAGAATCATTAGTATGCTAGGGGCATGTTTATTTTGAAAATTATGATGGTTAAAGTACTATAGAACAAAATTTACCATTGAAAGTAGAACCTATGGTAGGATGGTCTTGTTTATTATTGTTTAAGGGGTCAATATGACTGTAATTTGTCGTAGATGGTCTTAGGTAAGCACTGAATTTGTGTTTTTGGTAGTGGTTATGAGGTATGGCTAGATGTTTTGGTGAGATGAGTACTGTATGTTAAAGAGGCATTTGAATGCTTATTGGGAATTTAGAAATTTGACACGGTTGTTTGAATGGAGTTCATGACCCATGTAGGTTGGGTTCTTCATTTTGATGTACACCAAGGATTCTCGAGGTTGATTGGTTTTATAATGGGGATTTTGTAAGATCCCATTTTTCTGAGTTGGAAATTTCAATAGGAATTTGAATTATCAATTACCATATGGGTCAAATCTTGGTTGGAGACTCAAAATGAGAATTTAAATGTTGGTATTCCACTAAATAATTTTTTTATATGTGGAATGAGGCTCGATAGGTAGTTCGGAGTTTTCGATAATTTCGTGGGGGTTCGGGGATTGAAACCATAGTTTGGGAAAGGTTATGTTCATGTTTCATAGTTAGTGTGTGGTTAACACTGACCATGCAGCCTAACCATGCATGAAATATTTTTACATGTGCATGGTTTGATAAACCATGTGGTAGGCCAGATGAAAGTGTTTAGGGTCTATAATTTATTTTAGACATGTCACATGGTTATAAAATGGTTTCAATAACCATGCATGAAATTTTTATACATGTGAAAGGTTTGATAAACCATGAAGAATTCTAGATGAATGTGTGTAGGGTCTATAATTTACCATATACATGCCTCATGGCTAGAAAATATATTGATTAACCATGCACTATAATCATGTGTGGTGGAGGTAAATGGGGTAGTATCACCACATGATTGGAACATGTTTTTCCAGACCATGTGGAATAACCATGTGTTTCATTAAAAGGGGAAAATTACAATTTTCCCTTTTACTCTTAAGATATTTTACCCCTATTTTTTCTTACACTTCACCTAAGAGATTCCCTGTATGTGCCAACCTCTTTTTCTCTTCCTCCATGGATGTTCTTCCTCATTATTATGCATAATTTAATGATTTTGGATGTGTTGAAATCCTTGAGGTATGCCTTTTACTCTATTATCCTATGTTGAGTTCTTTTTTATCTTCTTCTAAGAATAGAATATATAGTTTGGGATTTTTTTCTTGATTACACTAGATCATGGTGGAATCAGATACCAGTGATATGGATTTAAATTTTCCTAGTAAAAGGGAAACTTGAGAGTCCATCAACAATTTGCTACGTATTGTTTCATTGAGGTATGTCACCATAGTGAATTTCTAAACCATTAAGGCCTAAATTAAATTTTTTGGGTAGTTTTTTTACTGATTTTATTATGGATTATTCTTGATTCAAGTATTTTTATGTGTTAGATGACTTTTCGAGTGTTAGGTCACAATTCTTGCATAGTGTGATTGATCAGTGAGGTTTTGAGTTTTATGAATTATAGTAGTTTTGTTTAAATTTTCATTACATATTAGGCTTAATTAATTAATAATAGTAGATACAGTTAATTAATTATGAAGGTTTTTTTATGAGTCAAGACCTCACATGTCTTGAAGAGACTGGATGGGCTTTAGCAACTACTGCCATCCCTTGGAAAAATAAATGGAAAGCTTCCAAAATATTTGTTGTCTATTATACCTTCCCTATTGTACTTGTGAATTATTATTGTAGTATATGAATTTTTGGGATTTATCCTTAGGGAGATTCCCCATATATATATTTATTCCAATAGTCTATTTAATTAGTTTAATATGGTTAATTAAAAAGTTGAATTCTATGGTTCACTAAAAACACATGTGTGTTATATTTATATTTAGACTTGGGACTATGTATGAGACCGAGGATCCTTTGTCGGATGCCTTCAATTATGATAGTTCCCCATGTATATTGAGTAGATTTCATCACTAGTTTTTTTACAGGGCCTAATTGGTGACTCACTGTTTCACCAACCCCGATCTAGTACATCGGGTTTGGGTGGAGATGGTAGTAGGTGTCACCTTAGAACTCGTATCAAACATGTAAGACCTAGGGGTTATAATAGTAGTGGTGGATTTAGGCATTGAACCACCCTCACTCTTTAAATTATGTATTCCGTTTATTAATCTTGAAAAAAATAAGATATCCATAGGTTTTTTCTAGTATTTTGTCCAATGAGTCCGATGTTATGTGATATATGAAAGGGATTCCCATAGGTGCTTCATAGGATACAGATTCTGAGCCATCTTTTTGGCTATTATCTATTTGGGATACCCATACATACTTCCTGGAATTCTAATTATGAGACTTTTATTAGATATTATTATTGGGATACCCAGAACTACTTTCTAGGATCCGAATTTTATGTCGTTTTAGTTGTTTCCTTTTTGGGATGCCGAGACATTCTTCCTAGCATTTGGCTGTTGATCTTACTTCTTTATGAGATGCCTAGGTATAATTCATGGGATTTATATTTTGATCCTTATATGATCATATTTTAGACATGTAACTACTCATCATTCATTGGTATGGGACATGACACTCTACACCCTTCTTGAGATATACTTGACGATCAATTTTATCTCTTTCAGTGATGCCTAGGACACTCCCTAGTGTTGGGTGGAAACACTATTAAAAAACTCACAGTAATTGTATAGGAGTGGGCTACTGATCCATTTATTTAATTTATAATGATCTTGTAGTTGGATCCATATATAATATTTTACAGATAACCTAAGTGTCATCCCCTTAGGGAATATCCAAGTCGCAATTTTGTAATTTACATATAGGTCAGGACCTAGTATTCAGACATCAGACTTGATTTACATAGCTTGAGAGGTATTAAATATAGCTCATATAAAATTATAGTATTTCTGTATACTAAATGAAATCCTTAATTATATTTATTTTATTCAAGTTTGGGTGATCCTAGGATTTTGACATGTATCCACCTGTGGTGACGTATCTTTCTCAGAGAAGTTTATGGAACTGGATGAAGAAGGTAGCATCAATAAATATCATGGATCTAACTATAGACTTGATTATACACATCTTGAGTGGTATAAAACCCAACACAATGCCTTATTCATAAAATTTCTAGTCGATCAAGATCATATGACTAAATATCGACTACGGATTATTTTTTACTTTCTATTTTCAAATAGTGTATTAGCTAGGATAAGAACATTTCATGTGAATGAATTTTACGACGTTATATATAGGTTTTTATCCATTTTATTATTATTATTATTCATATCACAATGAGTGTATTACATATACGTACACTTCTTTTTGTTGGCTATGTATGAGACTGCATTGGTGGTTCCCTATTGAGTTTCGTACTCACACCATGCTCAGGCCGACATTGCACGGTGGTACCTAAGTATTCATTCACTTGGTTTTGTATATAGTTTGAGATGATACCCAAGACTAATTGAGTAGGATGGATCAGATATGTATGTGGATATTGGGTATGTGGTATAACTTGGTGTATATAATATAGTTTCTTATTTTTATTCATGTTTCTTTAATTTACTCTAATATATGTGATCAACCCAGTGGGTGGTCAATGTTGTATATATGACATGAAAATTTACGATTTTAATGCAATTAATTTGTTATAGAATAATTCTTTATATTTACAAATTCCACAATTTATTGATTACTTCTTTGTATGATATCTAGTTGTTTCAACTATTGAATCCTTTGATGTGATGGAATAGTTTCCCCACTATCACACCCTAGGACCTTGATACTAATCAGTATCCTATAGCATATGCGGAGGAACCCTTGAGGATTTGGGTTGAACAAGATTAGGTAACCGTTATAGTAGCTTTTGGGATGAGGCATTATAGTTATGTCATTTTTTTATTCTAATTAATTTATTTTTTTATGGTTTTATTCCTTTGTTTTATTTATATAGTAAAATTACTCTATAAAGACTTCTAGTAAAAACATCATGTGAGTTCATATGTAATTCTATTCTAGTTGACCAACCAATTTATTAGATACTTATTGAGGTAGTAGTGTAGGATTTTAGAGCCCTAGATTAGGTAGAATTATTCAATCCTAATCATAAAATGAACTGAAATCAAGAACAAAATGGAAAGTATTCAAGAGATTCTTAAAAATTATCCTATCTCCCTTCGAGGAAGAACTGGCCCATAGGAAGATGAGGATTGTGTGGAAAATATTGAGATGATATTTCAGTTTCTGGGAAATCTTTAGGCTGTCATGGTGAAGTGTGTAGCTTTTAAGTTGGAGGGTCCCAGTAAAAGGTTGTTTGAGTCATTGGTATATGATGGGAAGGATGGTCATATTTGGTGGAAGGACTTGAAGGATATCATTCATAGGTAATTATATCCTCATAACTTATTTCTCAAAAAGTCTCAAGAATTATTATCCTCTCATTAGGTCAATCACTCGGTAATGGACTATGCCAACTATTTTTGATATTATACACTTTTTTACTATATTGTTCACAAATGATATGTTAAAAAGGCTTATTAGTTTGAAATGGGTTTATGACCTGACAACCAGTCCCAAGACATCTTTATTAAGTTGAAGACATATGTTGATGTGGTTGATTGGGATTATATGGTAATAATTAACGAGGAAGGAATGATGCGTTTGATAGGGATATCCCTAGTGTCTATCCAAAGTGTACCAACTCTTCTAAAATGAAACGGATGTTGTAATAGAAGGGAAAATTCATGGTGGAAGTTCTAGATATTTACCCCAATAATTATATTTTGAAGCTAAATGTGGTGGAATAATATGTTATATCAGTGTAGAAGGGTAAATAACATGAATTATATGTGTCAGGTTCCACCCAGGGTATGTCATCAGTGTAGATTCATAGGCCATTTATAGTTTCTTTTCAATTATACTCATCTATTAATGTGTATAATAGGATCTTATACTACTCCAGGAACTATTGGATAGTATGATGATTCTAGGTATTTGATTACTCTCTCTTGTGTGTGTGATACAAATAATGGATCCTTATATAGGTAGAGTTAGCTCAGAGTAGAGCTGCAGGTTGGTAGTTGACCTTAGGATCATATAATGATGAAAAACCTCTATGAAGTGGATCAGGCACCAATGTAATAAGATATGGGACCTATTACAGTCATAGGTACTAATCTTATTACTTCATTTATGTAAATTTATTTATTTGATACAGGTGATTCTCCCTCCTTCCATTCTACTCACCTTGTGGACATGATAATGTTTCCAACTGATCTCATTTCATATTTCATGGATATAGTCACACCACATTAGAAGAGTAAGGAGTGGGGTTTCTAATGCCTATCATATGTTTTAATAATGTTATAAATTGAATTTAAGTGGGAATACATAATCCTAGATATTCACCTATATATGTAATCATGGGTATTTAATAGATGATATTATTTAGTGATCACATCTATTTCTACTACTAGTGGGTGACCTTTATTGACTTCTATGAGAGAACTTAGATCTTTTAGGGGGAATAGGACCCATGGTCTATATGTATAGGACCACCTCTTCCAGCTTTAGGGAGGATTACCTATCAAGTTTCTTATGTTATTTTAGATGTCGATGAAAAATGTTCATGAAGATAGTTTTCTATTATGGTTAGTGAGTTTCTTAATGTGTGTTTAGAAGATTTCCTAGGGTTATATCCAATTTTGGATGTGTAGTTTTCCATTAACATAATATTTACTATGCAACCTATATCTATCCCTTCATATAAAATGTACCCCCATAAAGTTTTACGGAGTTAAATATCTAGATGGATAATCTAGAGACCAAATGTTTCATTCAACTGATCGTATCCCCATGGGATGCTCTAGTACTCATTTCTAAGAATTTTGATGGATATATTCTTTTAATAATTTTCTATTTAAAGTTAAACTATGTCATAATCAAGAATAACTATATGTTTACCCACATAGATCATTTATTAAACTTACCTAAAGGGTAATGGTATTTTTCAAAGATTGATCTTAGCTCAATGTTTCACTAGGACAGGGAAAAGAAACCTGAAGTCCCTAGTAAATATTTTCAAATAAGGTATAGCCACTTTGAGAATCTAGTTATTTAATTTGTATTTAAAAATGTTGAAGTGGTTTTCCTAGAAACCATGAACTTGGTTTTCCAAAGATATCTCAACTTCATTGTCATGGTATTTGTTGATGACATCCTACTTTACTAAAAATTATAAGAGAGTCTTTGAAAATATATAAGAAACATTTTTTGGATATTATAGGAGCATCATATTTTCACTAAGTTTTCAAAGTGTAGTTTTTGGATTTGAGATGTCATGTTTCTAGGACATATGATTTCAGAGTCAGGGGTCTCATTCATTTAAGATAAGGCAGGGGAAGTGATGCCTTTGGAGGATCTGGGAAATGTTTTTGAAATCAAGAGTTTCTTTTGTTTTGATGTGTACTAAATGAATTTCATCAAATAATTCTCTTGAATTTCATCACTTATGAGGTATCTTACCCAAAATGGGTTAATGTTATCTTTGAGCCCGAAATTCCAAAAATCATTTGAGGAGCACAAGAATCATTTTACATTATACCTTGTGTTGACACTACTTAAAGTAGGTATGGGTTATGTGGTCTAATATGTTTTATCAGGTATGGCTTGAGGATGTGTGTCTAAGAGGGGTTACCATGTGGTGGCATATGGATCCCACCAACTCCAAGAACATGAGAGGAATTACCCAACCCATGACTTGGAACTCATTTTTCTGATGAATTGTCTCATATGATTATTCCACTAACTTTTTGGGGAAAATATTATGGTATATTTAAATTAAAAAACTGGGAGATGTATCTTATTCTTGAATGAACTAAATTTGATGAAGATATGATTGTGTGCTTCCAAGGGTTTTATATTAATATATTCTATTCTATGGGTAATGTAAACAAGGTTTCTAAATACTCAAGCATGGATTTTCCATCCACCTCTCTAAATTAGTCTACAAGTGAGTGGAATATCATGGATATTTTTTCTTGGATGCATCTAAAAGAGTATGAAGGTAAGGATGCAATGTTCTTGGATAGCATATAGTTTATTCCCTCTACACTAGAGCTTATATATGAAGATAAATCGAGGGATGAGGTGTTTCTATGATCCTGTCAAATATTAAATAGTGTGGAGGTAGATGGAAAATGATCCTTATATGTAGAAAGAATTTTTTTTAAAGGACACATCATTGTTATACTATATCTTAGAAAGTATGTGATATTTGACTATTAGTAATCTTAGTGGGCTACCCATCCATGTGCTAAATAGAAGTATTAAGAAATTAGAATATGGTTCTAGTGTCCAAGAATGGGGAGAGATATTTCCAACTTTGTTTCTTTATATTTTACTTTTCATAATATAAAATACAAGAATTATAAGACTTTAGGTATGGTGCACTAATTTCATATTCATATATATAATTTGGGTGAGGTATCCATGTATTTTATCATTAGTCTACCCCATACCCCTTGGGTAATGAATTCCATCTGGATGGTTGTTGATCATTAGACTAAATCTACTCATTTCATACCAATCAATGATACCAAAAAAGTGGAGGATCTAAGTAGAAAATATGTTCAAGAGATTATATGAGTGCATAGGGTACCATCTACTATCATTTCTAAAAGAGATTCCCATTTTCACATCATTGTTCTTGGAGGTACTTTGGAAGTTAATGAGATTTCATGTTAGGATTAACATGTCATAACATCTCTAAACAAATGGATGAACATAGTGGGAAAAACTAATTTTAGTGGAAATTTTTAATGGATATATTTTAGACATAGGAGGATCTTTGGAAAACCATCTAGAATTGGTATAATTTTCCAACAATAATAGTTATCAATTCTCAATCAAATTTTATCCCATAAAATCTTTATATCATTAACCATTCTGATCATCCCTATGTTGGGATAAAGTGGGTGAGACTTCTTTGGTGGGAATGATCATAGTATAAGAGACAATACGAAAGATTCAAATGATTAGTAAATTATTGAAAACATCTATGGGTAATTAAAATTCAAATGTCAATCATCTACATGTTCCCTTGTAATTTTCACTGGGTGAACGTGTGTTTTTGAATGTGACACCTCATTTGGGCCATTATCATCGTGAGAATCAAGGGAAACATACACCAACATATGTCAAACCATTTGAGATTACCAAAACGATATCAGGAAAGTTGTATACCATTTGAAATTACAACCTTATTTAACACCAATTCATGAGGTTTTCCATGTCTCTTAGTTGAAGTGGTATACCCTAGACAACTCCCACGTGTTGAATTGGGAAGGGCTTAAGTTGGAATGTAACGTGTCAGTGACTAAACAAACATTTATGATCATTGATTCCCATGTGAAGGTGTTATGAGGTAAATACATTCCATTGGTTTATATTCTATATCAACATGGTAATTATGAGCATGAGTCATGGGAATGGTAATCTTGGATGAAAGAGAAAGGGCCTCACCTACTCTCTGATCAGATTGTGGATTGGATTTTCTAGGGAAGAATTTTACATTATGGGGATAATTTTTACACCCATAACTCCATTTTTTGATATTTATTTCATGATTTTGGTCTCCTTTTTTTATTTACCAATTTTTAATGTCTATTTTCTTTAAAATTTATTTTTTGTGGAGACATAGAATAGAGAATGCTTACATCAAACCATGTGGAAACCATGGAAGTGTATAAGGAACTGAACATTGGGGGATTTCATGGTTCTTTAATGGTTGATAAAACCATGATTTAACACCTTTTAAATGTTAATTCCATGTTAAAGGCACCTACATGGTTGGTGCATAGTTTGGAAAATCTTGCGACTAAACTATGCAGCCAACCTAGAACTTAATTTTTTTTAAAATTCTAAAACAACCACTAACCTGATTTAAACCCATTATTCACCACTCCCTTCCCCCATTCTAAAAACCTCCATATTTATGAATTCCATACCATTTTACTCCTTCACCCTAGACCTCTATTTTTTGTGTTTTTTTTCAAATATTCGTTAAGAAACTCTCAAGTGTTTCTTCTCCTTTCCCATTGATGTTTATTTCATTATTATATACTTTTATTTCCACCAAATAGTTTTGGAAACCAAGGTATTGTATAACATGAACTATGTAGTGTTATAATTTGTGTTTTTGGTTTTTTCTTCCCCACACAGGGTACCCTCACACCTTTCCTTACAATTTCCAACTAGATCATGGTAATTTCAAGTGTAAACCTATGTGGTTTCAAGTTGTACTATTTTTTTAAAATATTAATGTTATTTATTTTCATTTAATAGTATCTAAAATTGTTTCAATGTGTGTGTGATTACTTTAAAATGTATTTCCACATTATAAAGGGTTGCAAATGATGTGATTTGGCATGTTTTACTGTGGTATGTGATGTAAATGGATTTTTATAAATAAATACAAAGGGGGAAACTCACATGAGAATTCCAATAACCTAGGCATGTAATCTAGGATTTGTATGATATGAATTTATATACCCTACCTAGAAGGATTATTCTAAAACACTCACTAAACCATTTTGATATGTTATTATGCCTTACTATTGAGGATTTTTTCATAAGAGAATAATTTTATATGGATAGATCATCAGGAGTACAAGGATCCTATGATCCAACCATAGCTAACTAGGGATGACCATGATGATTATGATTTTTTACTTTAGTGTCTATTAGTTATTATACTGATTTTATTTTAACATAAATGTTAAAATAATTTTTTAAAAATCTAAATTGAATTTCAAACTAGCTTGTTTTCATTTTTTGTTAATAATTATTATACATGGAACACATGGTGGAATTATATTGGTAAAGTTATCCTACACACTATATACACATAATGGGTGTATGTAGAATTGGTTTTATTTTACACAAGTAAGAGAGAGTCTTTACACAAATGTGGGATTTATCCTTTCTAGTGAATTTCTTGATCGAGTATAAGTGATGAAGTGATTAGTGGTTGACCTTTGTGTCACAAATTGGATGAGTGGATCTTATTATTTTTCTCTATTTATTTATTATATTTTTATACTCATTCAGGGATGTAACCTCTAATACTAATTTATGATCCTTTTTTTGTTTATTTTATGTATATTTATTGTTTCATCTTTTTGATTATATTGGTTTATAAAATTGTAATTTTTTTCCAAAGGAGTTCCTATACTATTAGCAATATACTGGTGATCGGGAAAACCCTTCTGGCCATGTCACATTCCTATATTAGTACTAGGTTGAGTGTAACTTGGGTTAGCTCATTAAATATTCCACCACCTTGTAATAATAATGGTCATTGAAAAATCCCTATGATTTTTCTTATCAACCTAACATGCGTCATAAAAAATAGCATGATTTCTAGTTCATTGACATGAATTTTATTCCATATATTTTTTCCGATTCCATATAAGATATTGTTATATAGCCTATGAACCTGATTTTAGAGAAAAAAATATTTATGAAATATCTATCTTTGGTCTACAACAAAATCCTATCAATTTTGGAAAAAATCTCTTAATGTAAATTTCTCTCACCATAATGAATTACATGAGAAAACCATTTGAAATCCTTTCTCTATATTGAACTTTTCCAAAACATAAATATCTCACTCACTAAAATACCAAATGTATCATCCTATTTAATATGACTTAATTTTAAAATACATTGTACGATGAATCAGATTACCATAGTTGAGTTTAACATCGTCTCATAGTGTAGTATAAAAAATATATTCCAATTTAGAAACTTTAAAACATAATCCACCTACGAGTATGAACATATTTATAATTTATGTCATACTCAAAATAATCACCCAATTATAGTCATGTTAATTATTGGGGAAATGACTCCACCAAAATTATATAGATGAATCCATAAATTTAGTTTTATTGATGAATTATATTTGAATTATCTAATCTACCACATGGAACTAATAATAATACCTCAATCACCAACTAAATGGTGTTACTATGAACACAAACCTAAAAAATTATCAGGACTCGGTATGCAAATGGTTATACTTCAAGTAATCAATATGATGAAACCCATTATATGATTGTACATACCATTATCCTAAAAAAATATAACACCTAGTCCTATATAAATAAAAAATACCACTAATGTTGAAACCATCACAAGAAACCAATAGACCTACTATATAATACCCACTCTAAGGCTTGGTATCACCATAGTTCTTCATGAACATGCTACCTATTAACCTAGGTCATTGGTCACTATGATCATTAGGAATCAATTGAAATATTATAATATCCTCATACAAACCAATGAATACATTAATCAAAATATTTATATATAAAAATAATATAACTATTAAAGGTATACCTCTAAAAAATATTCACTATCTTTTTCAATAACTAAATTATTTCACTTTTGGTTCCAGTTATAGAAACTAGTAGATACCACATCTTGATATAGATGAAGCAGTTCATTGATTCGTCATGATTATAACTTCCCAATTTATCTTTCATCAATCAAATACACCTTGGTGTATTTTTAAGGTGGATTAATCAGTTATATGATAACCCAAAGAATCAAAAAAAAGTGTGGAAATGAACCTATATCTTGGAAAGCTACAGGTAGTCCACCAACTCATATTTGAGAGATAATGGCCAGTCAATGGGATAAGAAGTATAAGTAATAACCTTTTTTAGCCACCATCCTTCTGGTGTGTGTCAACTGGTCTACGGTGGAATGGTCTGTGGTTACAAAAAAAATTATATAACCACTTACTAGTTGGTGGAATCACTATATGTGAGTTTGTGTTAGGGTAGAATTTTAAATATACCACAAAACCCCAATTTATTTTCTTTTCTCTTCTACCTTAAAAAACTCAACCCACATGAACCTTAGGAGCCTCTTGGGAGATTTTTACTCTCTTGGACTCATATAGCATAGGATCGAAGTGTTTTTTGAAGTGTTTTTCCTCTTATGGTATGTTCAAATCTTCTTTCTCATTTTTCTCCCTTCTTATATTGATCCCTTCTTCTTAATGGATATCGAATCCCTTTAAATTATTATACCTAGAATTGTTGATGTGAATTTATGATTCTATGATTTATTCTCACATATTTAGATATCACTCTTCCTTGATTAGGTGTTATCCACCAGAATATACTCATTTCAGATTCATTATATTTTTAACCTATAAATTACAAGTAGGTGTTTCTATGATTTTATTTTATCTTGTGATTTATTATTTCTTGTGAATTAATAGATATGTATTTATTATTATTAATATATTTTATATAAAAGTTGATCATTATTTTCCTTATAAAATATTCATTGATCCAATTCTTGATAAATTGAACATGGCATAGATATAATTGATTATCAGATCAATTCATCTCATTTTTTATAAAGTTTGAACTTCACGATTATTTTGATTTCATTTCAAAGGGATTTTAAAAGGCTATTTTGGTGAATATGTGGGCTTATTCATGGTTATGATTTCTAAAGTGAAATTCATTAATTTTAATGAAATATATTGTTTTATCATATCAATATGACCCCATATAGATCAAAGTTTATGTTTTTTATCATTTACATTTGCATGATTACAAAGAATCAATCCCTGAAGAACCAATCAATTTAGTAGTCTTATTAAACTAGATACGTAAATGAGTCCATTATTATAAATGAATACACTCAATACAGCATAATTGTTTATAAATAAGTAACTTTGAGGATAAATTTATTCCATATAGTAAATCCCTACATATATTTCATAGCATTCTTCTTGGATTACTAGGGAAGGAAACATAATAATGGTTATCTCAAATTCATAGTAAGGGAAAATTATAGTGGAAACAATAATGAATCAATGAGAATAATCAATATGAAAATTTAAATAACTGACAACACATGCCATGTAATCAATAACCAATGATAAAGTGAGTAAATAATATGGTAAGGTAAATAACTAAAAACAAATTCTCTTCAAATAACTAGATAAGGTAAAATAAATATAAAAATATATGAAACTGAAACACATTACATTTAATCAATGAAATGAAAATGAAATGTATCCATAGATAAGTTGATGTAAAATATCATAGATGAATAATAAATTAAACTAGATGATGGAAATTCTTTCTTAATGGATGTCTTGTCTAAGGCACATGAAAACCTATACCATAAAGACCTTTCACAAGATGGTTTAAAACGATGGATATAAACCCATTTAATTTGTGGAACTTATTTATCTCATGAGAATATGTCAATTCATCAATGAACTATATAAATTTCTGGATCCACTCATCATTTCATTTCCAAATAATTTCTTATATCGAATAATCTAAATAAATAATATTCCTTATAAAATATCCATATTGAATAGAGAATATGTAATTATTAATATTTCACCAAATAATCAAATAACTATCAAAGTAGACACCATATGTAAAATGTTATATGGTTTAGGCAATAATTATATCCATGATAAATGAAATGAATAACTTAGGGTAAATTAAATGTTCAATGATCATAGGAGATTGAATATTTCAAGGGGAATAACAAATAAATTAAGGAAGTGAATGTGATTACTATCCTTGGAAAAATCAATAATAATCCATACAAAGGAAGAATAAATATGGTATTAATCTATCAAATCCCAAGTGGAGTAAAATTAATAGGTTGTTTATGATGAATAAAAATACTATAAAAAGATCTTTTAAAAATTATTGAAAAAAATATCCTTTTATTTTGAAAAAATATTTCTTTGAAAATCTCCTCTAAAAAAAATCATTAAAAATTAATCTTTTAAACATGGAAAGAATGTTTCAAATAAAAGATGGTTAGTAAATCCATAGTGGTCTCCTCCAGCTAGACTGTTAGTAGTGACGGGATTTGTTTGGTTGATCTATGTCGTCATGGCATGGTGATAGGTTCTCTGAATCAAACTATTTTCTTCATTTTCAATTTTGGTTTTTCCTACTGCTGCTCTTTTCAATTTCTGTGGTTTGGTGTTGGACTACTTTGGTTGAATCTACTCTGAGATTCTCAGACTTGTGTTGTGTGATGGTTGGAAATGCTCCTCCGTCATTCCAGAATTGATGATTCGCTTGATGGCTTGTTGGATTTTGGATTTGGTGTCCTATTCAATTTTATTATTATCTCCTTGGATTTTCTTTTGTGAAGAACTTGTGATGGTTTTCATTGGGAATAAATTGTGATGGAAGCAGAAACTATGATGTTTCAGATGGGTTTTTTGATGAAGTTGTGTTATTTCATGATGAATAAAAAGCTCCTCTAGTTTAGGGGTAGAGTATTTATTTGGTAATATGTATGGTTGTTCTGGTTTTAGCTTAATGATCTACATTTTTTGGTTGTGGATTTGCTGCTCACAATGGTTTTTGGCATGGTTGAATTGATTTTGGTATGCGGAGTGTCGACTGGCTCATGGTAGCGTTGTGGTGTTTTTTGAGTAGGGTGCGGCATCCAAATTGCCTGGTAATACTTGTTATGGTTTCTTCTTCTCCTTTTGTGGATGTCCTTAGGGTAATTTCACGTTTCTGGATAGCTTGGTTGAACTTCGACTGGAGTCCACCGGCGGGTTTGTGGATTTGGGCTGGTGTCGACGGTCACACTAGTGTGTACACGAGGAGACTGGTTTAGTGGTTTTTCTTACTTTTCTGATGCTTGTGATTCCTAATTCATGGTACCTCAGCCTTCTCTTGATGATTTCGACTGCATCTAGGAAGGTTTTACAGCTTTAATGCTTGAATTGATAGTGCATCCATTGTGCTTGAATGTTATTTATTGTGAAGGCTTGTATTGTTTTAAGTGGGGAAGTGGGGAAGTGGTGATGTTGTGATGTGGTGAAATGGTGAAGTCATGTATGGTTTTTCACTTTTCCCTAAAAAGTGTTTTCATAATAATAAAAAACAATTTTTAGTTGGAGTAAATCCGTACTTGTCATACAAGGTAAAATAACATTCATTTTTCATTGTAAAAAGGTTTGAAAACTGCCTTGTTGGGAAAGAGATTATAATATTCTATTGAAAATATTTTTAAAAGAAAAAAAGGTTAAAATTTCTTTACCAAATAATTTTAAAATATTTTTTTCAAAACATTTTAATAAAAAATGGTTTTTTGAAGTAAACAGGTACTCTGACTAAAGATATAAATAAATTCTTCTTTTCTTAAAAAGATTTTAAAAACATTTTGTGTACCAAAGTGTAAAAAAATGGTATTAATACTTGAAAATGGTCATGAATAACCATAAGAGATGAAAATGAAATGTTTTATTAAATATTGGTCATATAATTTCCTCTAATGAAAATAACATTAAAAGATCATTATTGTTATTTTTGTGGAAAATAATCTTAAAACAGTCCAAAGTGTCCCATACCACTTTGAAAATTTTTAAATAGTAAACCTCATGAAGGAACCATATTAAATTTTAGTTTTAAATACCATAAATATAAATTAATTCTTAATGTAACATTTAAAAATGGAAATTATATACACCACAAAAAATAAGTAAGTGGTGAACATTACATTTATCTCAGAGAAGTAAAAAAGTGAGATTAAAATCCCTTACCTTTGTGGTAACAAATGAATTAGAAACCCCAAAGGTAATAATCATTAAATAAAGCATGTAAATACCATGAATATAAAATAATTAATTATATAATATGTCAATGTGGTAGTATGTTCACCATATATAAAAAATTATATGAACAATACTAAAGTATGCCTCATTGAAAGAAAAGTGATACAAGAATATCTTTCCTTGAGTTTTCTTTTGGGTGAAAATATTTTAACTTCCTATATATAAACTTATATTAATTATATAATTTATTTAGAATTTTTTTTATTTTTATCATAAATTTTATTTCATTTATTTCTATTCTTTATACATCTACTTAAACAATTATGTTTACATTGGGTGTTTTGACTAAATTCGGTTTATGTGTCAAAAACAACTTTTGGTAGGTCAAATATGGTCAAAGGGGAAATTATATAACATCTACATAATAATAATCATGAAGTAATTATATTATTTGTACATAAATTTTACTTTTAAAATCAATCAGTAAATATTTCTATAAAAAATGAACCAACATTACAATCATGGAGACAGTAGCTCTTACGTACGCATGAGTAACATTCTCATTTTTCAATAATCATTATAAAAAGAAGATAGGTTTAATTATATCTTTATATAATGATTATTATATCATAAATAACATATTTTGTACTCATCTAAACATATATATATAATTATTGTGATGTAAAAGTAATAACATCATGTCGAGGAGGTGGTAGTCCACTCATCCGTGAACAATGTTATCACTTTTTTAGTGTGTAAAATGGTAATAAATAAAATGATATATATATTATTTATATAAATGTTATTATGTCATGAATATCATATAGATGTTTTATATGTAATATGTGTTTAATTAAAACCATTATTTATACATTCCATGTAATGTGTGAACGAATCACATCATTTTGAAGGAGCGGTAGTCCACACATCCTCAAATGACGTTGTCGTATTAACATAAAATGGAAAGTATAAGGTTATATATTGTAAAAGAATTAAAAAATATTAAATAATTTATAAATATAATATAAAATATATATAAACATAGTTTCCATCATAATGGACAAACATTAAATTTGTTAATGGAAAAATGAAAAATCATCATTTTGTGAGGTAGTAGTTCGTCATACACAGAAATGATTTGTTAGTTACCCATTAGATGGATGTGGGTGTTAGTATAGGTAAAATAATTAATAAAAAATCATATTATTTTGAGGATACTGGTTTAATCATATAATAATCATGTAAAAATTGAAGGGGTGGAGGAGTAAATGAGTTAAAAGATATTGTTGAAAAATGTTACCATAAAAATCAGGTAACTCCTTTTTGTATGTATCAAAAGGCTTCCTTAGGTGGATTCCTTCCCAAAGGAAGGATTATAGGTCTGAAAGAGATATTTTTTGAGAATAATTGTATAGAGTTCAGATACGAAATTTTTTATTGATAGGTGTGAGGAATGGGGAGAGGTGGTGTCCTCTAATAAGGGGGAAAAAGGACTCACATGGTATTTTTTAAAATAAGTTAGGAGTACTCACCTTTTTACATACAAAAATTCCTCAAAACCCAAAAAAAATAATTTAAGATAAATGGAAGAATTATTTCCATTAAATGGTTTTTGTACAATTGGATAGGTCATTTGGTCCCATAAGTTAATGGTTTGGTCGTTTATTAAGCTTAATTTTTCCTTAATAATTGTAATTAGTTTTAATTACTTTCACTAATTTTTTGGTAAAAAACATATTTTACCATATTATAAATTATAAAATATGATTATTAAAAAAAATTTATCCATTTTTCTTAATTTTAATCAAATAAGGGGAAATTTAAATTTAAATTTAATACCACAGACAGGACAATAATGTGGGTTTTTAAAGTAAAAAAGTTCAAACATTTACTATGTTTTTATAGTCAATTTCAAAGTGAAATTGATTATAATTACCTAATTTATATTGAATGATAAAAATATTATATAATTAAACTTTAAAACCAATCTAAAACATAATTTATCCTTATAAATAAATTAAATGAAAAATAAGTTTTGAACTAAAATTCAGGATTTTTCAATATTCATTAGAAAATGAATCCTCACAGAAAAATACCAAAAAATTAACCTAAACTAATTTTTATATTTCTATTTCAAATATGATGTTTAGTTTGACATATTAAATTAATAAATGGGTCTAAAATTAGATTTAGAATGGGTTCTCTATTAAAAGGTGGTAAAAGTGCCATACTAAAAATATAGGTTTTATGTGTAAAATTGGGTTTGTTCTTTTCTTATTCCTATCAAATCTATTGGATAAATATAAAAAATATTTTATTGAATGTAATATATATATATATATATATTACATTAATATAACTAAATAATTCTAATTAATTTAATCTATTAGAGTAAAACAACTTTTTGAGCCTAAAAATAGTTTTCTATAAAAATATTCACTTTATATTCAATTTCTTTTTATATTCATTTATAATTAATTGGTAAAAAATTAGTTCATTTTATATCTTTGTAAACCATTATTTTCATAATTTAGTTATTACTATTCATAACTACTGATTTAACAGCTTTGTTATATCTTATTATAATAATATTTTAATAATATATTATTGTTCGATGAAACTTGGTCTTGCATGTAATGTAAGATTTCTAAGAGAGTCTCTATTGTGTGAAAAAAATATTACTCAATATTACGTGAATTTTGAAATATATAATATATCAAATTTATTTAAAATAGTTAAAATATGTTAAATTATCAAGGTATTATATCCCTTTATGTGCTTGGTTCTGCATGTCATACACACTATCAAATACAAGGTTCCTACATTAGATTTTCGGGTCATTAAATTCTCCCCACATTAATTAAATCACATCCTCATAATTTAAAATCAATATTGGAGATTGATTTTTTTATTTATTATGTTTTAAATCTCACAGTTTGATAAGGTTTTTTAAGAAATTCTCTATAAAATAGGGAATGGGAATTATAAGGGTCACATGGAATAACATATAACTAAGTCTATAAGTATGAGATAATTATTGGAAATTAAAGATACTTACTTGGAGTAAAAGTGTAAAAAATAAAAAGGGAGTGAATGAGGTCATCAATCACAAATAAGTGAATGATAATTAGAATGGTGAGGGCCACAAAGTCACAAATCTACGATTATTTAGAAGACCGCCAGTTCAATAAAAATTATGGTGTTAAGGAAACATTTTATTTCTAAGTCATTTTCATAATATTGGGTAATTATTTTACTTTCTAAGAATATAAGTAAATATACTTACTATATAAGTTTTAAATTCTTATGACAAAACCTAACTTTTGTTTATACTTTGACCAAATTGCAATTCATCTCTTACTTCAAGGAATATATATCCAAAATTTAACAATGATACTTGAAGAACTAAATTAAACATTTAATGAATCGTAAGGCCCATAAAAGAGTGAAAAGTATAAATATTAGTCTCTAACTATACTCTAAATTTAATATGGTGAATAAATTAATCATTAAACCTAAAAAATTACATTAATGTTTTATCATTAATATTTATTCACAAAATTATTCAAGTAAAAATGATGAATTATTAACTCGTACATTGTGTAGGATAGTGGTTGGAAAGAGACCCTTATTATCCTTAGGTCATGGGTTCATGAACTATGACCTTACTAGATTTTATTGGTCATCACTTATCAGACATGTTGTACTTTTAGGAAACCAAATTAATATAATTTCAATAATAAATATGATGTATATCCATGAAATTGTTTTGATAACTAAAAATACTTTTAACTATGGTTTTCAATTCAACCCAAATATATAAATACTTCATCCATTTATTTCCAAATAGGACCTTCCTAGGTCTAATATTTTTCCATAATATCATCCATAAGATTTCTAAATCCTGGAACCTTATCTTCAATTTAAAAAACCTTAGGTTTAACCTATGTTATTTATTGTCATTAATTATTTGTAATGAAAATGTGATTTATCATAAGCATATCACCTAGGAGTGTCAAATTAGGTGCACAGTAAGGCCCATTTTCATATACCAAGTTACCCCGAGTCAGGATCGGAATAGCCATGTTAGATTTATTACTTGTAGGTATATCTGTTCCAGAACAATGAGCAATTTTATTATCTAGATAGAAATGTATTGCTAGGAATACCCATATAATCACTACCTTACCAAAATTATAGGGTGTTCTTCTACACTTATCCTAAAATTATACCATAGGGTTACATTCTATCATCTAATTTTTCATAAATATAGTTCCAAATATTGGTACTAAACTTCATTTGATACCAACTGTAGATACTTGAACCCAGATAGCCTAGAGCTTGTGTCTGCTATCAATTACATTGGCATGATTACTAGGAATCAATCCCTGAAGGACTGATCCACTTAGTAGTCTTGGTAAACCAGATACATAAATGATTCTTTTATTACAAATGAAGACAATAATTAAAATATAATTTTGTATAAATAACTAACTTTGGGGACAACTATATTTCATCTAGTAAATATCTTCATATCTTTCATAGTACGCTTCTAGAATTCTTGGGGAAGGAAACATAATAAGTGTGAGCACAAATGGTCAGTAATGGAAAACTATAGCAAAATAAATAATGAATCAATGAAAATAATTAGTATGGAAGGTTAAATAACAAATAACTCATACCATGTAATCAATAACTGAGGAGTAATTGAGTAAATAATATAGCAATGTAAATAACTAAAAATGTATGCCATTCAAATAACTAGAAAAAGAAAAAATCAATATGGAAACATAAGAAACTGAAACATGTTTCATTCAATCAATGAAATGAAAATGAAGTTTACTCATATATATATCAACCCAAAATATCATGGATGAATAATAACGTAAACCAAACTAGGTAAATGCTTTCTTAATAAACGTCATGTCTAAGGCAGTTGAAAAACCTATACCGTCAAGACCTTTCATTAGATAGTTTAAAACTATAGATAGAAACATATTTAATTTTCATAACATATTTTTATCATGATAACCTGTCAATGCATTTAAGAGATATATAATGTCCAGGATCAACGTATAATTTCCTCTCCAATGAATTCCTTATATTGAATAGCCATAAAAAATAATATGCCTTATCAAATATCTGTATTGAATAAAGAATAAATAATTACCAATATTTCCCAAAATAATAAAATAACATTAAAAGCAGACACTGTATGTAAAATTGTATATGGTTTAGTAAATATTAATATCCATGATGAATAAAATGGATAACATATTAGAAATTCCCTGTTCAATAATCATAGAATATTAAATATTTAAATGGGACTAACAAATAAATCAATGGAGTGAATGTGGACACCATCCTTGGAAAAAATCAATAATATTCCATCCATAGAAGTAATAAGGATGGTATCAATACAAAAAATCTCAAGTGTAGTAAAAATAAAGGTTTTTTGTTGAGGATGAATAGAAATACTATAGAAAGATATTTAAAAAACATTCTTGTGTAAAATATCATTTTGTTTAAATGCCCCACCTTTGGTGGTGGGGTGGTAATGGCTTGGGGGTGAGGGGCAGGTCGCGAGGTCAAATCCTCGGGCTTGCGATTTATATGTAATTTTCTTCCTTATGTGTGTGCCGCTTTCGTGGTTGTACCAAAATTTTTAAAATATCATTTTGTTTAAATGTTTTCTTTTAAAATCACTTTTCAAAAAAAATATTTAAAATTTAAGCATTGAAACATGAAAATTAATCTTCATTGAAATTATTGTGAGTAAATATGTACTTACCATATGAGGTAGAAAAATTCCTTTTTCTTGGTAAAAAGGTTTAAAAAATTCCTTGTTAGAAAAGAGACAAAAAGATTCATTTGAAAACATTGGTAAAAGAAAAAAAGGGTAAAAATGTATTTTCCAAAAAAAATTAAAATCCATTTTTCAAAACATTTTAACAAAAGATTTTTTTTATGAAAATAGGTTCCCTGACTAAAGAGAGAAAGATAGTCAAATTTTTTTAAAAGCATTTTGAGTACCAAAGAGTGGAAACTGATAAAAATACTTGAAAGTGGTCATTAATAACTAGAGGATAGGAAAATGAAATGTTTTATTGAAAACATTTCATATACTTTACTCTAATGGAAATAAAATTTAAATAAAATTAAAGTTATTGTTCTGTAAAATAATATTTAAACATTCCAATGTATCCCATACCACTTTGAAACATTTTAAAAAATAAACATCTTGAATAAATAATATTAAATGGAAGTTTTAAATACCATTAAGATAAATTAATTCATGATATAATATATAAAAATTGTTAGTTGATACATGAAAAAATATAAGTAATATGTGAACATTAAATTTATCTCACAGAAGTAAAAAGTGAGATAAAAATCACTTACCTTTGTGGTAAAAAATGTATTGGAAACCCAAAAGGTAATAATTATTAAATAAAAAATTTAATTACCATTAATATAAGATAATTAATTATATTATATATCAATGTTTCAGTATTTACATCATATATAATAAATTATGTGCACATTAATAAAGTATGCCTCACAGAAAGAAAAGTGATACAAGAATCCCTTACGTTGCGTATCCTTTCATGTTAACATCCTTTAACTTCATGTATAAAAAATTATGTTAATTATATACTTTATTTAAAAACATTTTCATGTTTATAATAACTTTTAGTTAACTTATTACTATGTTGTATACAACTACATAAACAATTTCGTTTACATCAGGTGTATTGACCAAATTCTGTTTATGTGTCAAAAACAACTTTGGTAGGTCAAATATGTCAAAGGGGTCATTATATAAAATATCTAGAATAATAATAATGACATAATTATCATATTTATACATCAATTATACTTCTAAAATAATTCATTAAATATTTTAATGAAAAATAAACCAACGTTACAATCATGGAGACGGTAGGTCGTACATACGCATGAGTAACATTCTAAATTTTCAATGATCATTATGGAAATAAGTTAAGTAGAGTTATATCTTTAAATAATAATTATTATATCATAAATACCATATTATTTTGTCATATATACTTATATATATAATTATTGTGATGTAAAAGGAATCACATCATGTTGATAAGGTGGTAGTCCACACATCCACGAACGATGTTATCACTTTTTAAGTGTGTGAAATGGTAATAAAGAAAATTATATATATATATATATATATATATATATATTATTTATAAAAATTTAATTATGTCATTAATATCATATATATATATATATGTGACATTTTCTTAATTAAAACCATTCTTTACACATTCCATGTATCGTGTGAACAAATCACATCACTTTTAGGGGGTGATAGTCCACACTTCCTCAAACGACATCATTGTATAAACACAAAATGGAAAGTATAAGGGTATTTGTTGTAAAATAATTAAAGAATCTTAAATAAATAAAAAATATTATATATAAAATATATGAACATAGTGTGTATCATAATGGACAACCATGAAAGTTTGTATTGAAAAAAATGAACAATCATTATTTTGTGAGGTAGTAGTTTTTCGTACAGAGAAACAATATTTTTGTTACCCATTAGATATTTTTTTTTATTATTGTAGGTATAAACCTTAATAAGAACATAATAAAAGTATATATTGGATTCTTTTTTCATCATATAAGCATGATGTAAAAATAATTTAATGGGTGGAGGTGTAAATGAAAGAAAAGAGATCATTGGAAAAAGTAACCTTAATATCTAGTAACTTTTTTAGGTTTGTACCAAAAGGCTTCCTTAGGCGTCTTACTTCAAAAATTTATGATTATAGGTCAAGGTGAGGGATTTTGGGAGAATATTTAGGTAGATTTTTGATGATCTAATGTGTCTTGAGAGGTGCGAGGAAGTGGGAGAGGTGGTGGCCTCTTATGAGGGAGGGAAAATAATCACATGGTATTTTAGAAATGAAGTTAGGTGTACCCACGTTTTTCCGTAAAAAAATTATTAAAAACCAACCAAAATCAATAATTTAAGGTTATTATACTAATTATTTCCAATAAATTGGTTTTTTACAAGTGTTTATTTCATTTGGGCTCTTAATTTTAATGTTTAGTCCTTTGTTAAGATTATGGTTTCCTTAATAATTGTAATTAATTTTAATTAAATTCACTAATATTTTTGGTAAAAAACTTATTTGAACTTAATAGACATTATAAATTATTATTATTACAAATATTGGATCCATTTTTATAAATTCTAATCACATAAGTGGAAACAATTAATTTAAATTTTATACCGTAGATGGGACGATAATGCCGGTTTTTAAAGTAAAAACATTCAAAAGTTTACTATGTTTTAATAGTCAATATCAATGTGAAATTAATTACACTGACATAATTTGTATTAATTGATAAAAATATGATCTAATTAAACTTTAAAACCAATCTAAAACATAATTAACCTAATAAATAAAGTAGAAAAAAAGAAGTTTTGAACTAAAATTTAGTATTTTTCACTATTCATTAGAAAATGAATATTCATAGAAAAATACCAAAAATTTAACCTAACTAATTTTTATGTTTATCTTTAAAATATAAAGTTTATTTGTACATATTAAATTTATAAAAGGTTCAAAATTTTATTTAATATGGGTTTTCCATTAAAAGGTGGTAAAAGTGCCTTAATAAATATATAGGTTTTTATATTTAAAATTGGGTATGTACTTATCTTATTTATATAAAATATATTGGATGAATATAAAAAATATTTAATTGAATATATATTATATATATTAAATTAATATCACTCACTAATTGAAATTAATTTAATCTATTAGAGTAAAACAACTTTTTGCGCATAAAATAGTTTTCTATAAAAATATTCACTTTATATTCAATTGATTCTTATATTAATTTCTAATTAATTTGAAACCAATTAATTAATTTTATATTTTATTAGACCATAATTTTCATAATTTAGCTATTATTATTTATAACTAATAATTTAAATGGCTATTTTATACCTTATTATAATAATATTTTAATAATATATTATTGTTCGGTGAAACTTGGCCTTCTGTGTAATGTATGCTTTCAAAGAGACTTTCTCTTGTGTGTAAAACAATCTAACTCAATGTTGCTTTAATTTTAAAATATATAATATATCAAATATATTTAAAATATTGAATATATTTTAAAGTAACAGGGTATTATATCCCCTTACATTTTTAGTGTCGCGTGTCATACATTCTATTCAATACAAGGTTCCTAATTTAGATTTTCTAGTCATTACATTAATTTAATGTTTTCTACATGGTTTTTAATTATTTGATTTATCAATGAAAAATGTTATTTTTGAATTATTTTCTCATATTTTATAAATGTGTGTTCTTTGGTTATACAGAATGAGTGTTTTTTCAAATGGAAAAGGGTGTAGACCCATGTTTTAAAAAAAAATTCAAGCCTTTTTCATTGTGAATCTTCATTTTGAATGAATTAGGACTTTCCTGAAAGTAATTCACTGTTTAATGTCCAATTTGGAAATTTTATGATGATTTGGGAAAGGAATAGAGGATGACTACTCTTTTGAATATTTATTTTCAATAAAGGCTTTGATTTTAAATTTATTATGCTTGATGGACTGGTTGTCACTTTTTGATGATCCTATATTGGGATAATATCTTGGCGGAACATAAGTGTTTCTTACTTCCCACTCATGAGTGTTGAATATGAATTATTCACATGGGGTGTTACGGTGGTATTGAGATGTTAATTTATAATGATATGAAATATTTGTGGAATCAACCCATATTGATACCGATGAGGTTCCCCTTTGTGTTCCATATGACTTTATTTTTATAACTCAACTCATTTAGATACTCATGGGAAACTAAGAAGTTAGATGAGATGGATAAGATTTATGATTCTCTAGTGGACTCTCACACCTACTATTAGTTCTGTAAGGAATATTAAATGCTCAGCTATAAATGTGTGTCCAGTAAAGTTGGTGGACATGGACTTGGTTTTATTGTGACCCATTTAGACTTGATGTAAGAACACTTATTATTCATGATTTTTTGATTAGATAAACTATGGTGGAACCACTATGATACATATTTTATACCCATGAAATCTTTATATTAATTAATTGATATATGAAAACGTTGATTATAATTACATGGAACTGGATTTTCCTTTCCTAATTGATTACTATTCCTGATTGATCTTATTTCTAATAATATGTACATTGATTATATTTTATTGACATATATATAACTAAATTATATAAGGTTCACATCCATATCACTTTATTTATCTGACTTTATCATGTTAAATGGTTTTAATTTTTTTCAAAAACTTGTTTTATTTTTAAATGAAATAATGGTTTTCATCAAATTTTGGTTACCAAAATGATTTAAAATGTTTAAATATTTGTTTCAAACAAATCAATGATATATTTTTAATTTTATTTCATAAAAAACAAATTCTTCAATTTAAATAATTTTACTCGATTTATTTAAATCACTTTTAACATATTTGTAAATTTTATTGATGTAACCACATAAGATGATTGGTGGAATCCTACTAGGATTTAATATCTCACACACTTCTTGTACCATATGGAGTTTGAAGCCTTCATGATTCAATAAAAGTTGATTGTGTTCTCTTTACCTTATGGGTGTGGGTTCGTGCTTGGTTGGATAAGGGAAGGTGATTTGGGATTGGGTGGGTGGTCATGGACCACCAAGAGATGAGGTATGGTAATTGTGTTTTTTATTTACATTCTTGGAAGTTTTTGTATCCTCTCTTCTTATATAGATGTAGTTGTTTTGGATTTCTTTATTAGATGTCATTTTCCTAGTATAAATTTGATTATTGTTATATTTTTTGGGTGAAATCATTCCAAAACGTTTTTCCTTGATTACCATTCACTTGTTTCTAGACCATGGCGTTCAAAAATTCCTTTTAGGATAATGTATATTAGTTTAAATGCCATTTAAGATGATATTTTTGTCTGGTTCATTATATTTGGTGTCAAGGAAGGCATGTTCCTAATAATATTCCTTCCTTTAAATCCGTAATATTATTAATTTTTGGTGATTCATGGTATAAATGATATTAGGGATATATGGGGATAAAAGAGTTTATTTATGAGAAGGTTATTTATCACCACCATTTGTGATGAGACTTGAGTTTCCAAGGGATGTGGGGACTTTTATCTTTATTTTGAGCTATTAATTTTCTGATTTTGATGATATTTTGTATGACAACTCTGCTTTTTATTACAACTTAATCATGATTTATTACATAAAACATCACTTGATACAACAAATAATATCGATGGTTTTAGTTTCTTTGGGTCTTAGGATCATTACATAAAAACTTAAAAACAGAAATACAACATCTTTATTGAAAACTTCCTTTACATGACCACTACATTCCCTCATACTTAGCATTGCATGGGATAACCTGAGGACATGCATAAGAAAAGGGTGAGCTATAAAGCCCAGTAAGGGAATACACATGGAATAAAATGATGAGTACAATATAGGTTAGATAATAGGCATATCAATAGAGCATAAGAAAAACATGAACATAAAGGCATGATAAAGCGTGATAATCATAACATGGAAATGTGGCAACAACACTTAACATGGAATTAGCAAGAGCCAAGGCCCATTGTACATGGAGCATGAGTCAATCCTCATTGCACATGAAGCATGTGTAAACCCTCGTTGCACTTGAATTAGCATGATTCAACACTCATTGCACATGACGTATCATGATACTATACTTTACCCAATGCATTGGAGTGATATAAGGGTGCACCCTTCTTAAACATTTCATTTCATACATAAGTGTGCCACATGGATCATAAAACATTGATTCATAAAACATATTAATTTATTCCACGATAAATGAATGTTGAATTCATACATGAAACTTCATAATCAATAAGTAAATGTGCATAAAGGTGAATACCCTTGATGGAGAAATGGACATGGTATTTACTACACAATGGCATTGGCTTAGAAAATCGGCGCAATTTTGGCAGCGTAACGGCGTGACATAAGAATTCATAAAAAAGACTGATGAGAGAGAAAGGGGTGTCTCATCATATTTACATGAAATGGAAAGTAAGGGGGTCATATAGATACATGTCCAAACAATTGTAATGGAATTTAGATTCATGATACAAAAGTATTGCTTGAATGTAAAAGAGGAGAGAGAAGTTCCTTTCGGAATTTCGACATAGTAACGGGTGTACATGGGAGGAATTTAATGAGAGAGAAAGGGGTCTCCCATCATTCAAACAATAATCGGGCAGTATGGGGGAGGTGAAAAACCGTACCCCAACATTCATAATTGAAATTAAAAGGGTAAAACAACATAAAGAAAATTGGACAAAAATGACAAAGGAAGAAAAAACCCTTACTTGGAAGTGTGCTTCCAAAGACTACAGAGAGGCTTGTGAGAGGCTTCTTGGGAGCTTGGGGCACCTTTTAAGGATTATAGAGAGAGTATGGCATAGGTTGGACGAACTCCAAAGGCTTTGAGTGAGGAGGAAGTGGGAGCTTGGGTGGGTTTATGTAGGAAAGGTGAGGGAATTCTTTATTATTTAGGTTTGGGACCACTTTTATTAAATTAATCCAAACCACAGACCACCCCATGGTTTTTGACCATGGTTTTTGGAAACGTTAGGAGGAAAAAATTATTTTATAAGGCCAAAGTCCTAACTTCTTAAAATATTAAGGTTTCTTATGTGTAGGTGAGTCACACTCCCATGGAAATTAATTTAAAAAGACAAGGTGTTTAATAAGTCTTGAGGGGTCCATTAATGCTTTGAAAAATAATCCAAACAAACCCAAAATCACATTATTTTCATGGTAAACAGATATTGGAAGAACATAAAGATTATAGTATTTTATTACATCACTATTGGGTCATTATGACATCATAAAACACATTATATATTTAAACTGTATTTAATTTTTACTCAAAAAATTGACTGTCTCAGAAAATTATGAAAAATTCACTCTTGGATAATTTTGACATCTTGATTCCAAAAATAACATTTATTTTATCTAAATAATTTTCTAAATATTTTAATTTTCACTTTTATAATAGAAACTGACATTTATCGAAAATTCACGGGTTTTAACAAAAATGGCTTTCAAACCTTAATAAAAATTATAATTGCATTCATACAATTATATGATCATTTATATATAATAAAATTAATCTAATAAAAATAATAATAATATTTTATTAAAATATTATTTAATTCAAAAATCTCTTAGTTTAATAAAATATATTTCTTAATTAAATAATAACTAAAAACACCATTTGTACTTTAAAAACTATTTACAAAGTATCAATAATGACAAGAAATTATATTCATTATTGTATACAAAAATAATGTACATGAACAGAGTACTATCAATTAGTTACATAACCCCTTAAAACAGCCACATAAGACCTAAGGGTAAGGTGTGCGATGGTGATAGACTCTTGGGGTGGCTCAGATAACATCGTTCGAGTAGTAATTTCTATCAACTTCCAATTTTCTCGTATACGGTCCTGTTCGAGCTTGACATGATGAAGCTCACCTTGGGCTTGGTCAAGAGAGAATCCCAAGGATGCCACCTCTTTTCCAATCTCTGATAAATGGGCTTCATATGGGGAAATTCTACTGGATGAGGCCATCACTTCTTTTGTCTAAGTAAAATTGGATGTGTTAAAGCCCTATATTTATACTAATCATGTGATCACTATTCAACGGCTATAAAAGTAATAGTCACAATTCTTATCATAAAACCAAAGAAGTTGACATTTTATAAAAAAAATTATATAAAGAGACATTTAATAAGATCAATAGGGATTTTCCATTAATGAATCTTTGGGTCGTTATAATATTCCCCCCTTAAGAAATTTCGCCCTCGAAATTTTCCTTTTCCCACACTAAAACATATGTGGGTAACTCAGCTTCATCATTTCCTCCAATTCCCATGTCGCTTCTTCAAAATTTTGGTTTCTCTACAACACCTCGACGAGGGGCATTGTCTTATTTCGTAGAACTTTTTCTCTATGATCTAAGATCTTCAATGGTTTCTCCTCATAAGAAATATCGTCTTCCAATTGTACCACCTCAGAAGAGAGTACATGTGAAGGGTCCGGTATATACTTCCTTAAGAGGGATACATGAAATACATCATGTACTTTGTCTATAGTAGGCGGAAGTGCTAGTATATAGGCCACAACCCCGACACGATCAAGAATCTTGAAGGGGCCGATGTACCATGGAATTAACTTCCCTTTATTTCAAAACCTCATGAATTTCTTCCACAGAGATATGCATAGAAAATCCATGTCTCCAACTTTAAACTCAAGGTCTCATCGAAGATTATCTACATAACTCTTCTGTTGACTTTGGGCTGCCTTGATATGCTGCTGAATGGTTTTCACCTTCTCCACCATTTCCTCGACCATTTCTGGTCCAAGCAGCTTACGTTCACCGACCACATCCCAACATGCCGGTGTTTTGCACCTTTTCTCATACATGGCTTCATATGGTGCCATTTGGATGCTCTAGTGGAAACTGTTATTATAAGAGAACTCAACCAGAGGAATATGTTGATCCCATCCTCCTTTAAAGACCCTTGAGCATGCTCTCAACATATCCTCAAGTGTTTGGATAGTCCGCTCAGATTCGCCATCTGTTTGAGGATGATAGGTCGTACTGAAGTTCAGTTCAGTATTCAGAGCATGTTGAAGACTCTTCCAAAACATAGAGGTGAATCTTGGATCTCAGTCAGACACAATAGATAGTGGTACTCCATGCAACCTTACCACTTCTCTGATATATATCTTTTCCAGTTGATCCAATGATAAATCCTCCTGAATAGTAATGAAGTGTGCAGTCTTTGTAAGATGATCCAAAACAACCCAGATTGCATTGTTGCCTTTGGATATCCTCAGAAGTCCGGTGACAAAGTCCATGGTGATGTTCTCCCATTTCCATTCTAGTATGGGAAATTGTTGCATCATCCCCTTATACTTCTGTCTCTCTGCCTTCACTTGCTGACACACCATGAACTTTGATGTATATTTAACGATCTCCTTCTTCATATTATCCCACCATAAGTTTTCTCGGAGATCTTGATACATCTTTGTGCTCCCTGGGTGAATAGAGAAATTTGAACTATGTGCATCATCCAAAAGTTCCTTCTTCAACTCTGGACTTGATGGAACACATAGTATTTTCCCAAACCACACAATTCCTTCTTTATTAACATTAAACTCTGAGGATTTCCCTTTTTTGATAGCATTCACTTTTTCTTGAATTCCTACATCATCCTTTTGAGCATCCTTTAACCTTTCCAAAAGAGACGGTTGAGCAATAATTTGTGAATGGATTGATTATGTTCCCTTATCTATGATTCCCATGTCCATTTTCATCAAGTCTAAGAAGATTGGATCCTTCTCAATTCTCATCATTGATAGAATCGCTGGATCCTTTCTACTTAGGGCATCTTCCACCTTGCTTGCTTTCCCAGGGTGGTAATGGATTCAACAGTCATAATCCTTGATGAGCTATATCCATCTTCTCTGGTGCATATTAAGTTCTTTCTGTGTGAATATATATTTAAGACTCTTGTGGTCAGTATATATATCACATTTCTCTCCATAGAGATAATGACGCCAGATTTTCAAGGAAAAGATCACCGCTTCCAACTCCAGATCATGCGTTGGATAGTTTCTCTCATGGTTTTTCAACTGCCTTAAGGCATAGGATATAACTTTATCATTCTACATCAACACACATTCTAAGCCCTTATTCGAAGCATCACTGAATACCACAAAAATTTCCCCACTTGTGGGTAAAGTGATCATGGGCACAGTGATAAGCCTCCTTTTCAACTCCTTGAATCTTTCATTACATTCATCACTCCAAGAAAACTTTACTCCCTTTTGAGTTAGCTTGGTAAGACTGTTGGACAATCGTGATAAGTTTCTCACAAATCGTTGATAATATCCAGATAACCCCAAGAAGCTACGGATATCTGTTACCGATGATGGCCTCGGCTATCCCTCAATTGCATCTGATTTGGAGGGATCCACAGATATCTCATTGCTTGTGATGATATGGCCCAAGAATGAGACCTCATTCAACCAGAACTCACACTTTATGTACTTTTCATAGAGCTTATCCATGCACAAAGCCTCCAGTACAGTTCTTAAATGATCCTTATGATCCTCCTTGGTTTTGGAGTATATTAGAAAATAATATATAAATAGTAACACAAATTTGTCTAGGTAATCTCTAAAGACTCTATTCATTAAGTCCATGGAGATTTTTGGAGCATTAGTGAGTTCTAAAGGCATTACTATGAATTCATAGTGCCCGTATCTTATGCGAAAAGCAGTCTTGGGGATATCTTCCTTCTTCACCCTTACTTGATAATATCCCGACCACAAGTCCACCATGGAGAATTATTGTGCTCCATGCAGCTGATCGAAAAAGTCATCAATTCTTGGGAGAGGATACTTGTTCTTTATCGTGATTTTTTTAAGTTCACAATAATTGATGCAGAGTCGCATTGACCCATCCTTCTTCTTGACAAAGAGGACTGGTGCACCCCATGGTGAAGCACTTGGGCGTATAAACCCTTTATCTAGATTCTCCTGTAGTTATTTCTTCAGATATTCAAGCTCTACAACAGCAATTCTATATGGAGTCTTGGATATTAGTAAATCCCTGGGTATAAGTTCAATTGAGAACTCAACATCTCTTCTAGGAGGAAGGCCAGGTAGTTCCTCGGGAAACACTTCAGCGAATTCCGTCACAATAGGCATTTCTTCAAGGATGGTTTCTTCCTTGGACTCAATCATCTGAGCCAGATACGCGTGCTCATAAGGCAGTAATATCCACGCTTGAGATGATGGAGTTAAAAGAGATTCATCTTCCTCCTTACACTAGTAAATAATCGGGGTTCGATTCTCCATATAGAGTATGATTTCCCTCTCCTGACAATTTATATTGGCACTATATAAGGAAATTCAATCGATGCCAACAATTGCATCAAATTCCACTAGAGGGTGTATGACGAGGTTCACTAGAAAATTCAATCCACATATTATAACAGGGGAGGACTTATATTCATGGGATGCAATGATTGTCCCATTTGCCGTACTCAGTGACATCTTCACTTCCATGATTTGTGGTGGTGCTGGGATTGTTCTTCTAAACATTCGAGATATAAAAGAATGTGTAGAACCTGAATCAAAAAGTATGTTCGCTATTCTTGAATGAATAACTAGTGTACCTGTCACCACTTCGTTTCTGGGGTTCACTTCGGCAGAAGTGATGGAAAAAGCTCTTCCTTGCTGCCTTGGAGGTTGTTGGTTGTCTCTGAAAACCCTTGGATTAGGGCACTGATTTGCAAAATGACCCGGTTCATTGCATTTGTAGCATTGAACAACACGTTGAGGTTCGAACAAAGCGTTCCTCTCCTCTGTCGCAGCCGCGGGTCTTTCTTGCTGACAGTTAACAGCTAGGTGCCCTTCTCTTCCACACCAGAAGCATTTCCTCGACCCCTTAAGGCAATTTCCATGGTGCTTCTTTCCGCACTTTTGGAAAGTGGGGTGCTGGATCTTCTTAGAACCGTTGGATTTATCCAACGGCCCACTATCATTGAATTCCACCTTACGCTTCTTATCCCCATGATACCCATGTGATTCTCCGATCTCCATTTCAACCTTGAGGGCACATCGGACAATTTCCTCATAGTTTTCGAAGTCATGGATCGCTAATGCTTTCCGTAGGCTAGGCTTAATCCCAACAAAGAAGCGGTCAACTTTTCATTCTGGGGTAATGACAAAGCCAGAAGCTTATCGTGCAATCCTTGTGAAGTTTACCTCATAAGATCCAAAAGATTCTTCATCTTTTTTCTTGAGGGAAAGGAATTCCCTTTCCATCTTAAGCCGGAGGGTGCGCGGAAAATATTTGTCGAAAAACATCTTCCGGAAATCCTTCCACTCCAACGCCTCGATCTCCTCCTCAGGCTTTGTATTTTTGATCAACGTCCACCATTGATCAGCTTCACCCTCCATACGATAAGCCTCCAGGAGAACCTTCTCTTGTTAAGAACATTGAAGGATGGAGAATATCTTTTCAATGGAGTTGATCCATTGTTCAGCGATCGTGGGATCGGATGATCCACTAAAATTAGGAGGCCTTTGTCTCATGAAGCTCTCGATAGCGACTTGTTCTTTTTTAGAAGGCTTTGGACATTCCTCTGAACCCGTGTTTCTATTCAAAACTTCAGTTAGCTGAGAGAGAAGTGTGACAAATTTCGCGATTCCCGCTCCCATTGGATTGGGCCTATCATTAGTACAGTCATCACACTAATCTTCACAACGGTTGTTAGACCGAGTCCTCCTATTACCAGCCATTGTCTGGAATAAAAGAAAAGTTAGGGGTAACACATAAAGGGTAATCCAAAGACAAAAGTTGATGACTTATAAATAAACTTTCATTTCCTTAACTCATGAGTCTATTGGCTTCAATATAGGATTTTCATGATCTACTTTCTAACATATATTCTTAAGGGATTTTTTTTATTCCCTTAATAAGGGTTCATACTAATCTTTTGAATTTACCAAAGCATATCCCCCGGGAGTGTCATAAACAAGAGTGAAGAAAGGCCCATTGTCATGCACCAGTTCCCGTTCGAGTCTAGCTCAAAGCGGTGTTTTCGAGTTTTTCCCCTAGGATACATCTGTGCCAGATCCGCCTCTACCTGTTCGTATCCAGACAGGGATGTATTTTCTTGATAACCCACTTACTCAATAATCACCAAAACATAGGGACGTTTTTATTTTAATTCTTCTTGTATATAAGGCTTTACTAGGGTTTTCTAATCCTAATCCCAAAAATAAACAAACATATCCTCTGATACCAACTATGACAACCCTACTTTTTATTACAACTTAAACATGATTTATTACATAAAAGATCACTTGATACAACAAAGAATATCGAGAGGTTTAGTGTATTTGCGGCTTAGGATCATTACATAATAACTTAAAACATGAAATACAACATCTTTATTGAAAACTTCATTTACATGACTACTACATTCTCTCGTACTTAGCATTGCATGGGATAACCTGAGGACATGCATAAGAAAAGGGTGAGCTATAAAGCCCGGTAAGGGAATACAAATGGAATAACATGAGGATTACAATACATGTTAGAAAATAGGCATATCAATAGAGAATAAGAAAAACATGAACATAAAGGCATGATAAAGCATAATAATCATAACATGGAAATGTGGAAACAACACTTAACATGGAATTAGCATGAGCCAAGACCCATTGCACATGGAGCATGAGTTAATTTTCATTGCACATGAAGCACGAGTAAACCCTCATTGCAATTGAATTATAATGAGTCAACACTCATTGCACATGATGTATCATGATACTATACTTTACCCAATGCATTGGAGCGCTATAAGGGCGCACCCTTCTTAAACATTTCATTTCATGCATAAGTGTGCCACATGGATCATAAAACATTGATTCATAAAACATAATAATTTATTCCAAGATAAAAGAATGTGGAATTCATACATAAAACTTTATAATCAATAAGTAAATGTGCATAAAGGTGAATACCCTTGATGGAGAAATAGACATGGTATTCACTACACAATGGCATTGGCTTAGAAAATCGGTGCAATTTCGGTAGCGTAACGGCGTGACATAAGAATTCATAAAAAAGGCCGATGAGAGAGAAATGGGTGTCTCATCATATTTACATGAAATGGATAGTAAGGGGTCATATAGATACATTTCCAAACAATATTAATGGAATTTATATTCATGATACAAAATTATTTCTTGAATGTAAAAGAGGAGAGAGAAGTTCCTTTCGGAATTTCGACATAGTAATGGGTGTACATGGGAGGAATTTAATGAGAGAAAAAGGGGTCTCCAATCATTCAAGAAATAAGAGGGAAGTATGGGGGAGTTGATAAACCATGCCATAACATTCATAATTGAAATTAAAAGGGTAAAACAACATAAATAAAATTGGACAAAAATGAGAAAGGAAGAAAAAACCCTTACTTGGAGGTGTGCTTCCAAAGGCTAGATAAAGGCTTGTGAGAGGCTTCTTGGGAGCTTGGGGAACCTTGGGAGGATTCTAGAGAGAGTAGGGAAGAGGTTGGACGAACTCCAAAGGCTTTTATTGAGGAGTAAGTGGGAGCTTGGGTGGGTTTATATAGGAAAGGTGAGGGAATTCTTTATTATTTAGGTCTGGGACCCCTTATATTAAATTAATCCAAACCACAAACCATGCCAAGGTTTTTGCCCATGGTTTTTGGAAAAGAGAAGAGACAAACATTATTTTATAAGGTCAAATTATGATCTTCTTAAAATATTAGGGTTGCTTATGTGGAGGTGAGTCACACTCCCATGGAAATTAATTTAAAATGACAAGGTGTTTAATAAGTCTTGAGGGGCCCATTAATGATTTGAAAAGTAATAAAAAAAATCCCAAAATCACATTATTTTAATGTTAAAACATATATTGGCCGAAAATAAAGATTATAGTATTTTATTACATCACAATTGGGACATTATGATGTCATAAAACACATTATATATTTAAACAGTATTTAATTTTTACTCAAAAAATTGGTTGTCTTAGAAAATTATGAAAAATTCACTGTTGGATAATTTCGACATCCTGATTCCAAAAATAAAATTTATTTTATCTAAATAATTTTTTAAATATGTTAATTTTCACTTTTAAAATAAAAACTGACATTTATAAAAAATTCACGGGTTTTAATAAATATGGCTTTCAAACCTTAATAAAAATTATAATTGCATTCATATAATTATATGATCATTTATATATAATAAAATTAATTTAATAAAAATAATAATAATATTTTATTAAAAAATTATTTAATTAAAAAATCTATTAATTTAATAAAATATATTTCTTAATTAAATAATAACTAAAAACACCATTTGTACTTTAAAAACTATTTACAAAGTATCAATAATGAAAATAAATTATATTAATTATTATATACAAAAAAATGTACATGAACATAGTACTATAAATTAGTTACATACCCCCTTAAAATAGTCACATAAGACCTAAGGGTAAGGTGTGCAATGGTGACAGACTCTTGGGGTGGCTCATATAACATCGCTCGAGTAGTAATTTCTTTCAACTTCCACTTTTCCCGTAGACGGTCCTGTTAGAGCTTGAAACGATGAAGCTCATCTTGGGCTTGGTCAAGAGATAATCCCAAGGACGCCACCTATTTTCCGAGCTCTGATAAATGGGCTTCGTATGGGGCAATTCTACTGGATGAGTCCATTTCTTCCTTTGTCTAAGTAAAATTGGATGTGTTAAAGCCCTTTATTTATACTAATCATGTGATCACTATTCAATGGCTATAAAAGTAACGGTCCCAATTATTATCATAAAAGCAAAGAAGTTGACATTCTATAAAAACATTTTATATTAAGAGGCATTTAATAAGATCAAGAGGGATTTTCCATTAATAAACTTTGGGTCGTTACATTGGGATTCCCAATGAGCCTATATTTGATTTTTGGAATCTCTTATTATTTTAGTTCGAAATGGAAAGTTGACTAGAGATGCACATTGTCTTCACAATATGGTAAGAAAATAAGAATCAATGTGGTTGATTTCAAATTCATTCCAAGAACTAATGTGTGGTTGGTGTTTTTTTACAGACCCATGAGACCAATCCATGCATATTTCTACTTTAACCTCAAACTTGACACCTTTTCCATTTTCATCCAAAATTATTTCACTTATGTGATGTTATTTTGGAGGTTCTTATTTTTTAAAATACAAGACAATTTATGTTATTTTTTCTTGATATTTTTCTCTTATCAGTTCAATCCATTTTGTGATGATTTTAAAAACATTGAAAAACCACATTTATAATTTAAAACATGTGTTGTTTGAGTTCTTTGAAAAAAAATTTAATTACCAAATATATTGTTTTATGAAATTTTTTTCTTGACTAATTTATTTTAAAATACTCTTATTTGATGTCTTAAAGGAATGTTTTAAAAGTGAATTTTGGTTTTTAATGGATTTTAAAAAAATAGAAAATGGTTTTGGAATTGGGGTTTTGGATTAATATTTTGAAACTATGGAAGAAGACCCATGAGATTTTAAATGAATTTTTTAACTATGATGGATTTATATAAGGATTTCACATTTTGAATGTAAAGTTAAATGTTTTATAAATGGAGAAATATTGAGTATTTTTTAAGCAATGATGTTTTGATAAGTCTTTTGGGGAATCATGTGAAATATTTTGGTTCTTTTGTGTTTTATCTACGTTTTTATTTTATACTAGGTTGATGAGAATTTGTTTTTTGATGACTAAAAATTTCTACCAAAAAGTTTTACATAAAATATAAAAAGTTGGTTTGATGGTCTAGTATTTTAGGTAGCCCTTTTCTTTTTATGAAACTGGACTATTAATTTTATTACTCTACCTTGACTCTAAATAGAGTGGTGGAGTTTATACCTCTCCTCTATTCGACTATGTATAAGATTTATTTGATTTTCATCCACCTTCTTATATAGGTGAATGAGGTTATCTTGATTCAATGAAGTTGTTAGAATAAATTGATGGGATCTTAAATTCTAGAAAGACTCACAATCCGATGAATGTTAAGTGTATATATTCCTTGTATTAAGGACATGGATGAGAGTGGTGCGAAGTCATGATTACTTCATATTGTCAAGATATAATATACTGTGAATTCTTTATTTTCATTTTTTATCAGTGTAAATATCCCTATATGGTGAATAAATAGAATGTTTTTGATTTCTTGGGTCTTAGTCAAGGTGATTGATCAAATAACGATTATGTCAATAATTTAAAAAGTTTTTTTTCTTCTCATGTGACATTTTTGGTTATTAATCCCTTTAAGCTAATGGATTTAAATGAGGTAATTGCTTAGACCTTAGAGTATCCATACCAGTAGTCTATCTAACCATTTATCTGATGGTTATTGGAAGAATTGTATTCAAATTAATAAAAGTGATTGGAAGTGTAGAATGCTTCAATCATGATTAGTTTAAGTAAAGATAACCCCTTTGGTGGATAAAAAAGTCTTTTGACTAAGGATAGTATTATTAATGAATGGGGATGAATCTGTTTTGTTTCTAGTGTTGAGAATCATGTTATTGAAAGGGAATCTATGTGAAAGATCTAAGAGTATATAATCAATATGGTTGTTCAAGTCACCTTAATTTGATTTTTATATTGGGTTATTTAAATGGGATGTTTCATACAGGGATCATAAGATCCTAAAAATAGTGAATCTGATGCTTTAAGATAAGAATGATCAATCCATATGGCTCAATGTGTAGTTTTTTCACATAGTGGAGGTGTTGACCGAGGAAGTTGATGCTGAATAATCTTGTGGTTCCCTATATTATAGTGGATACCATTAGATTTTTCCATATTGAAACTATTCATATCTTGGTGACCTTTTTGTTATATGGATATCTTATGTGTTTATTTAGGATCTGTGTGGATTTTCCCTTGAGGAGCTTTCTTATTTTAGATATTTCTTTGTTTCTCCATATAGATATAATCTCTTGAATAGTAATACTTTATCATAAATGATTTCTATTTCGTGGTTTTTGTTTCTATATTTTTGATGAAATGGATTCTAATTTTGAAAACCTCCATATGTTTAGGGTTGTTTTATTTCAAATTCATTTTTTCCCCCACATGTGTATCTTCTAATAGTCGGTGTTGCATATTATTCAGGTTAGTTATTATTCTTCATATCCTCTTGTGATCCATTTTTGGTTATATATCAATCATGTTTTTTCGGAAGATTTTATTAGTTGAGAGATTATTACACCATGTTTGTTCCTTGAAATTTTTATTCAACTTATTTTTGGTTGGACATGGATTGGCCTTTAAAGATAACTCATGTAACTAAGACTGTGTGGATTCTTAATGGACTGAAAACTGAGAGGTTCTACTGTTTATTTATATGAGATCATTGATAATTGGGTGTCTATGATTGAAATCCTAAGATACTATCAAGTACATTCCCAAGGTATAAATACTTCAAATTTTTGTTCCATTCTTTTTTATAATTGAGTCATCTGTGGTTTATGATGTCATTTTTTCTTTTTGAATCATTGGGATGATTTCGATGTTCCTTTCTTGTAAGGTTTTGGTTTCTTCCCTTGGTGGTTTTTCATATGGAGTGAAAGAGTTATATTATTTGGATGATGGGGTGTGTTATTGGTGGATTTCCTTATTGTATTCCACTATTTTAGTGAATCATTAAATGGTTAGAAGTCGTATGATAGGTCTCTATTTTTTTGCTTGCTCAACATTTTTTGTGTTTCATTTGGGAGATGTGTGATTATCATTTAATATCTACTTAAAGGGTTATTTGGAATTTTTTCATTTATTATTTTAGAGATTGTGATAGATGTATTTTCCTAGGATGAGTATTCCTCTATTTTGGGGACATTCCACTTCATTGGTTGAGTGTGGAGAGTCTTTTGTAAAAAACATTTCTATCTTTTGGACATGAAGCTTTCTGGGAATAGAAAATGATATGGTGGGAAGAATTATAACATCCCATTTTTCTTTCATCAATTTAATTATCTTGGGTGCTTTTCCATATGTCTTAAGGGGTTATAGGATGAACCGATGCTCTATATTAGGTATGGACCAAACCTATGGCTTGGAAAGATGCAGATGGGGAACTAATTACCCAGTGGGGGAAACCGACCAGCCGGTGGGATAGCCTTGGGTTACAACATTTTCTCTATAAACATCGGTTAGCTAATGTGGGACATTGACTAGTAAGTGGTGTCATCAGATACGAGCTGGCATCGAGGTATCATTATAAATGATACTAAACCCCCATTTTATTTTATCTCTTCTGCTCCAAAATAAACTTCACCCAATTAAACTTTGTGAGCCTTTTGGGTGATTTAATCTCTCCCAAACTCATATCTTGGAAGACCAAAGAAATTTTTGGAGTGAAATTACTTTTCTATATGTTTTTCTTTTAGTGGTACTTAAAATCCCTTATTATCTTGATTCTTTATTTCTAGGGGCTTTGGAGTCCATGGAAATTTTCATACCTAGAATAGTTGATGTAAATATTTGCTACTAGGATCTATTCTTTCCACATTAGTGATTAAAATTCCTTGATTTAGTTTTTTCCATCAAAGGGTACTCATCCCAGATTCTTTGTGGTTTGATCTTAGAAATTCTAATTATTTATTATGATTCGTTGTTTCTAGAAAATTCATATTAATTTATTTCTTATTATTAATATATTTTCTATAAAAGTTGATTATGAATTTAAACATAAAATATTCTTTTATCCTCTTCTATATTATTTGAACATGGAATGGATTTAATTGATTATGATCTTGATTACTCCCACTATTTTATAATTATTAAATTCCATTTTTTATGATTTTAATTTAAATAGATTTTAAAATTATATTTTTGGGAAGTTGTTGTCTTAAGACTAGTTTTTATTTCAAGTGTGAAATGTATTGTTTTGAATGAAAAGTGTTGACTGGTTTAATGTTTTCTATGTGGTTCTTAATTCTTTGATTTATGAAACTACCAAGACACTTTTTGAATGATTTTATCTTTTTTTACAAATGGTTTTTCTTAGGTGATTTAAAATGAGTGATTTATTCAATATGAAAATGGCATATACCTATTTTTTGAAATTTTTTCAAGATTTTAAATTTTTATTATTCCTATTTAATTCTTTAGGGATGTTTTGAAGTTAATGATTTATTTAAATTCCATGTTATCATTTTGATAATGATTTGTGAAATTAATTATTTACGAATACCCTATTGAATGTTTATTTTAAATAGAGGGTTTGATTTGAAATCGATGATTCTTGATGGTGTTGTTGGAACTTTTTGATGACCTTATTTTGTGATAATCCCTTTGTGTGACTTACATGATTATTGTACATCCCATTAATGGGTGTTGATATGTTTTTCCCTCGGAATTTTGGGATGACCTCTTGATTGAAGGTTCAAACATTCCAATCGGTTTCTAATGGGTTTGTTCGTAGAACTGGAAACATCCAATGATTACACATCTATTTGAACCTAATTTCCAAAGGTAAGAGCTCATTAGTTTGTGGACTGATGAGGCTTAGGAATTTGCATTGGTTAAGAGGATGGGAGGTCAGACTCATCACACCTTTTTTAGGGGAATTATTGTCTACTCTGGGACTCGCTTTATATATTTAATTTATGTTCGTGAATCCTTATTAAATTACCAAGTATAAAATGAGGTTTCCTTTAGATCTGATAATCAATGATTGATATGTAGGAAATTTAGAGAATCTTTTATATGTATTTGAGGTTCTTCATTGATAGAGAATCATCGGTATTTGTTATAGATTATTAATCAATGGTATCCTTCAACAAATTTATATAGAAGTCTCTTGGTAATTATGATGACCATGTTGGTTTTAAAGCCACTCAGTGGGGCACTTGAAGTTTATTGTCATTCAGAAGGACATGTATTATTTCAGAGTTGGGATCGAACCCGCAGATGGGATACCTACGTATCCTTTGTTTAGAAAAGGAATCAGAACCCACGTAGTTCAAGTAAGGGAGTATGATGTTTACGATTGATGGCTCAAAGAAGGATTTCATAATTACTTTTACACTCTATTATCATGTTAGTCATTCTCGGTGTGAGAAACAAGAGGTATTGGTAAAAATTAGACAATTGTTCCATGAAAGATTCAATCATAAGAAATAATGTGGGACTTATGTATGTATGAATGCCCAGATAAATGAATATTATGATTTAATTCAGGGAAGAAATCTAGGAACAGGGTCCATAAAGGTGTATGTACTTCATATAGATTTGAATACTCTAACTTGGGGATTACTTCTGAAAAGGATTCCCAAATTATGAGAGGACTTATTATTGGGTTTTACTCCTGAGAAGGAATCCCTGATCAAAGGTAAATTAGGACTGGTTAAGAGAAATTAAGACTAGGGCTTACTCATTAAAAGGAGGCCCAGGTTAAGAGACTTGAAAAATTAAGGGACTTGAGGATTACTCCTAATGAGGATGACCAGATTTGAGAATTATTACTGGGGTTTATTCCTGAAAAGGAGGCCCAGGTTAATGAGGACTTGGGGATTACTTCTAATGAGGATGCCCAGATTTGAGAATTATGACTGGGGATTATTCCTGAAAAGGAGGCCCAGGTTTGAGAATTATGACTGGGGATTATTCCTGAAAAGGTGGCCCAGGTTAATGAGGACTTGGGGCTTACTCCTAAGTAGGATTCCCAGATTTGAGATTTATGACTGGGGCTTATTCTTGAAACAGAGGCCCAGGTTAATGAGGACTTGGGGCTTACTCCTAAGGAGGATTCCCAGATTTGAGAATTATGACTGGGGATTATTCCTGAAAAGGAGGCCCAGGTTAAGGGGTTCTCTCATCATAAAGGATGAGGTTGAATGAATGAAATCTCAATCTTTAGTGACATAAAGATGTGTAAATCACTAGGTTTTGACAAATATTCCACAGAGTTCCTTTCAGATAAGGAAGTCAAATCAATAAATCATTCCATAAATGGATTTGAAGAGTTTCTTGAAGACTGAATCTTGAATAGGATATACGGAATGGCTTAAGAGGGGTGAAATGGGCAAGAAGGGCACCCAAAAAGGTAGGGGCGCGCAAGTCCTGGCAGGCGCGCAGGTACTGTGTGGGCGCGCAATTCCTGGTCGCGCAGGTATACCTGCGCGACACATGGGTACTTGCGCGATAGTTAACCAGTAGGGTAATACTTGAGAGACTCTTGGTTAAAGAATTTAGAGTCATCTTGAGGTTCTTCCAGAAGAGTGGTGCACAAGTTTTATTGAAGGAGTTAGGCGGCGCGTAAGTGTGGCCATTTCCCTTAAGGGATGGCCACTCAGGCACGCAAGTTTTGATGAGTTTCAACACTTAGTCCTTCCTCCACCTCTTTAGATCTTCCGTTCTAGGTAAGAAATTACCTTATAAGTGTGTTGGAAGCTTTGAGAAGATACTAGGGAGCCGGGAGCTCAAATCTAGATTCTGGAAAAATTTCCTCTTCCCTTATGGAGGGCCCACCGGGGGTATTTATATGCTGGAGAAGACCCCGGGCAGTTATTACTTAGGGCGCGCAAGTGTACTTGCGCGACCATGGCGGAGCACAAGTGTACTTGCGCGACCATTGCGGCGCGCAAGTGTCCTTGTGCGACCATTGTAAAACTTGCGCGATCCTTGTAGAATGTTCTTCTTATTCCTTCCTTTGTCAATTTTTGATATTTGTCCAAAGGTTGAATCACTTTGAGCTCAGATATTCCCCTTTTCCAATCTTTAGATTCTGTGACAAAAGGAGCATCAACAAAAGTCCCCCCTCAGAGTTGGATCTGGAGAGAAAAGAGGATTTGACTCTGAGGTGAAAAGAAAAACAAGAAATATGGTAGTTTAAATTCATGCATGTTGGACATAAAAAGGCTAATGTTTAAGGTCGAAATAACTTTGACCAAAATGGAATAAAATTGACTCAATTCCTTGACAATTAATCTGAAAACATAGTACCATACTCAGGTATGAGGGAAAATATGTAAACTATGACTTAAGAAAATTTGAACCTGAGGAATGATATGAAAAAGAGCTAAAAGGAATTAGAATAAGTAGTTCCCAAGAATGAAGTTACCATTATTTACCAAACCCGTTAGGGGGTTGAATTATGCTGGTCCACTTAAGGGCATTGGCTGCATAGTCAAATAAATAGTATCTTTTGGCTAACAAGTATGTTATGTAGACTGTTTATGCAAGGCTGCCTAAGGGCACGTACTGCATAGTTAAGAAAAAGAACTCTCAGAAATTTACCTTTCTACTACTAAAAGCCCGTGAAAGTTTATGGAGATTCAAATTTTCCAAAGTATAGAGTTTGTTGTATGGAAAGAGGTACTTGAATATGTAGAAGAAATTTCCAAACAAGATTATCGAAGAACTGGATGGATATCACTCCTACGAAGGTCTGACCCAAACGTAGGGAAGGAGAATATAAACCATAGACTTGAATACTTTCAGATAATGAAAAAGTATATGGGACAAATATGTTAAGGATGGCTATTTTTGTAGATCCCTACATACAGTCTTTTAAGAGTAATAAAGACAAAATAGGCTTTCTTCCCAAGAATGTGTTGTACCTCTCGTACCCCTCGTGGTTTAATTTTCATGATCACAATCACTCTCTTATTTATCTAATCTTGTTTTAAGTGTTTTTGGATGATAGGCATGATTTCAGGTTTCCAAGGAATTGGGCCAAGAAAGACAAGAAGGAAAAAGTGGACTGATTTCAGTCCACCGGCCAACCGGTGGATGACCACCGGCCAGCCGGTGGTGTCTTGACAGAAGGCATCCCCTCTGTCCAGACCACCGGCCAACCGGTGTCCCAGCACCGGCCAGCCGGTGGAACCCAGACAGAAATCTCTGCCTTCTGCCTGGAGCACCGGCCAGCCGGTGGCCAAGCACCGGTCAACCGGTAAGTCTAGACAAACTAGTCGTTGGGCTTTGACCAGACTTGCCCACTTGACCCCCAACGGCTCCGAAAGCCCTCCAACGGCCATATTGAAGTATTTGGGGATATTTCTCCTACAAATAGACGAGGATGGATGCCGGGAACATACCCCCGATACATTGGAATGATATTTTGATCCCTTGAAGCTCTAACGACAAATCTCTAAGGCTACTTGTGATCCATTTCCATCCTTGAAGCTTGGGCTCCCTCTACATCAACTACTCTCACGCTCTTGGCGCTCAAGGCTTCCTCTAGTTTGTTATAATTTATTTATTTCAATTGTTTAGTTCTTCATTGGGTTTGTATTAAAACAAACCATCCTTTTCTTCCTCACTTTCATTTTGGGTTTCTTGCTACAACCATAATAAAAAAGCAAGCTGTTCGAAGGTGATATAGCCTACCTTAAAACGGCTAGTGGGTTTCTTGCTACAACCATTAAAAAGCAAGCTGAAGTATAAATCTCTCAACGGTTGAGTTGGGAGCGGAGCGTAGGCTTTGGTTTAAGCCGAACTCCGTTATCAAATTGTGTCTTACCCCTTTTTATTTCCGCTGCATTTATAAATTGTTTTTAAGTTGCTAATTATTTTACAAAGGCAATTCACCCCCCCCCCCCTCTTGCCATCACTCTCCGTCCAACAATTGGTATCAGAGGAAAAATTTGAGTAATACCCTAACCGGTTTCAAATTCAAGATCCTTTGTAATGGCTTCAACTTCTTTCGCCCCCGAAGGTTATTCATTGGGTCGTGCTCCATTTTTTGATGGAACCGACTATACCTATTGGAAAACCCGCATGACCACTTTTCTTAGAAGTATAGGTTATCCTATTTATAAAATTGTCATGCATGGTTACTCTCTCTCTCCTCCCGATGAATCCAAATGGACTCAAGACGATATTAAAAATTTCGAGCTTGATGGAAAACCCATGAACGCTCTTCATTGCGGCCATGATCGAAATGAATTCAATCGAGTTTCCACATGCACTTCATCTCATGAAATCTGGAAACTATTGGAGGTTACCCATGAGGGGACCAACAAAGTCAAGGATACTCGATTGGATATGTACCGTCATGATTTTGAGTCTTTTACCATGCATCCATCTGAAAATATAACTGAAATGTTTACACGTTTTACTGATGTTTGCAATGGGAGAAAGTCCCTTGGTGATGATGTGTCTGCAGAAACGATGGTCAAGAAGATCCTTTGGATCTTACCAAGCACATGGGCACCAAAAGTCACAGCAATCCAAGAAGAAAAAGACATCAAGAACATGCCGGTCGAAGAGCTCATCAGATCCCTCATGACCTACGAGATCACCATGAGGAGGCAAGATGAAAAGGAAGGCAAACCGATCAAAGTTCCAAAGAACATCGCCTTCAAAGTTCAAAAAGAAGAAAGCTCCTCCTCCTCATCTTCTTCCTCTTCAAGAGGCGATTCAGAAATCGAGAATCTTGCCCGCAAAATGCACAAATTCATGAAGAAGAACAAAAAGAAGAAATCTCGCAAGGCTCAACCCAACGAAAAATCCGAGCCCGAGGTAACATGTTACGGGTGTGGCAAGAAAGGCCATTACAAGCCCGATTGTCCACTCGACAAGAAAAAGGACAAGAACAAGGAAAAAAAGGCATTCAAGGCCACTTGGAGTGATAGCTCCACTTCCTCCTCCTCCTCCTCCTCCTCAAGTGACAACGGTAAAAAATGCCTAATGGCATTTCATGAGGTATCCTCTTCCGACTCCTCATCCTCTAGTTCTTCAAATTCTTTTAATCATTTATCTTATGAGGATCTCCAACATGCTAGAGATCAATTGGAGGAAGGTTTTCATGAACTCTCTTCCAAATTTATTGCTTTAAAAAAGAATTTCAAAAAACTTTCTTCCGAAAAGGAACATCTTCTCAAAGAAAAGGAGGACTTGTCCCTCAAGATCCAAAACCTTCCCGATGTTGATTCTATGGAATTAACAATCAAGGATTTAAGGGAATCCCTAGCTAAGTTCACCGAAGGTAAACATAAACTTTCGAAGCTCCTTGGTTCCCAATGCGTATCTAGAACCACCCAAGGGCTTGGCTATTCCAAGCAAGCTTCCTCTTCCCATGCTCCAACTATTTTGTAAGGGGGAGCTCCCAATATAAATTTTGAAACTATTGTAAAAAACCCGGGCACTTAATTTATGAATGCAATTGAAAAAATGCCCGGTATGGAAGGCCCAAAACCATTTCCTTTAATGATGAATTTCATAGGAGAAGACCCGCCACTAGACAAGTTTGGATTGAAAAATCCCTTTTAGCGAGTCTCACCAGACCAAAATTTGTCTCGGTTCTAAAATCCTCTCCCCGGTGATTTGTTGTTTTTATTTAGGGGGAGTTAGGATCATTTAAGCCTTTTTGCTTTATTTTCAAAACTTTCATTTCAAAACTTTCAATTCAAATTTCAAAAATTTCAATTGGTTTAAAATCTCTATCTTGTTTTTCAACCTTTCCCTCAATCAAGTTTTATGCCCCGTGCTATTTTGATAATCACAAAGGGGAGAAATTCTTGGTTGATTGGGGGAAAAATCTATCTCTCATGCTTTTCTTTACTTTTCAATTTATCCTTTAAATCATGCCTTTCATTTCAGTCTTTTACATTTCTTGTTTTGGTGATTTTGATCATCAAAATAGGGGGAGATTGTTGTACCTCTCGTACCCCTTGTGGTTTAATTTTCATGATCACAATCACTCTCTTATTTATCTAATCTTGTTTTAAGTGTTTTTGGATGATAGGCATGATTTCAGGTTACCAAGGAATTGGGCCAAGAAAGCCAAGAAGGCAAAAGTGGACTGATTTCAGTCCACCGGCCAACCGGTGGATGACCACCGGCCAGCCGGTGGTGTCTTGGCAGAAGGCATCCCCTCTGTCCAGACCACCGGCCAACCGGTGTCCCAGCACCGGCCAGCCGATGGAATCCAGACAGAAAGCTCTGCATTCTGCCTGGAGAACCGGTCAGCCGGTAAGTCTAGTCAAACTAGCCGTTGGGCTTTGACCAGACTTGCCCACTTGACCCCCAACGGCTCCGAAAGCCCTCCAACGGCCATATTGAAGTATTTGGGGATATTTATCCTATAAATAGACGAGGATGGATGCCGGGAACATACCCCTGATACATTGGAATGATATTTTGATCCCTTGAAGCTCTAACGACAAATCTCTAAGGCTACTTGTGATCCATTTCCATCCTTGAAGCCTGGGATGCCTCTACATCAACTACTCTCACACTCTTGGCGCTCAAGGCTTCCTCTAGTTTGTTATAATTTATTTATTTCAATTGTTTAGTTCTTCATTGGGTTAGTATTAAAACAAACCATCGTTTTCTACCTCACTTTCATTTTGGGTTTCTTTCTACAACCATAATAAAAAATAAAGCCATACAAAGGTGATCTAGCCTACCTTAAAACGGCTAGTGGGTTTCTTGCTACAACCATTAAAAAGCAAGCTGAAGTATAAATCTCTCAACGGTTGAGTTGGGAGCGGAGACGTAGGATTTGGTTTAATCCGAACTCCATTATCAAATTGTGTCTTACCCCTTTTTATTTCTGCTGCATTTATAAATTGTTTTTAAGTTGCTAATTATTTTACAAAGGCAATTCACCCCCCCTCTTGCCATCACTCTCCGTCCAACAGAATGAAGTTACCATTATTTAACAAACCTGTTAGGGGGTTGAATTATGTTGGGCCACCTAAAGGCATTGGCTGCAGAGTCAAATAATAATATCTTTTGGCTGACAAGTATGTTATGTAGACTATTTATGCAAGGCCGCCTAATGGCACATGCTGCATAGTCAAGTAAAAGAACTCTCAGAAATTTGACATTTTTGTGACTAAAAGTCAAGAAAAGGGCTATGAAGATCGGAAAATATTTAAGGTTAGGATTATGACACATAAATATGGGTATTGTCCAATGTATACAAATATAAACAGATCAATGCTAACCATAATCATGTTGTGGCTGGGTCCTGAATGGAAATGTTGGACTTCACTACGTATCTCATAAGGATGGGAATCAAGCCATATGTAGTTCTTAAACTACAGTTTAACATCATGTGGAGAAAAAGGATTAGAGATCATAGTTTAGGGTCATAGAGCTTTGACCATTATAATAAATACACAATGTGTGTTTTCATGGGGACTTTTCAGCCAGGGGACTGAAAGTGGAATTTGGGGTTAGGCCCAAATACTTGGGGCTGGATTCGAGGGACACTCGAACGTTCCTACGTATCCCATAAGGATGGAAATCAAGCCCACGTAGTTCTAGAAATACCCTTTGTACAAATTTGGTTCATACATGTGAAGGGTGAAAGGAGACTTTAGTACAATGATGGTTTAACCCAAGATAAAAGGTTTGGGCATTGCCATGTATGCACGTAGTCTTTGTAATGAAACATGATTGAAAAATCAATGTAAATAATGTTTCCCTCTCAGGTGATGGTATCAAAGAATATTGTAGTTTATTGTCATACTGGACAAAAGTGTTGTATAGTTTAACGTCGTATAACAAGGACGAAAGTGAACCAATGTAAAGATATTGACTCGAAGGGCAGTTTCACGAATTAACATCGTATGAGATGGAGGTGAACCGATGTGAAGATATTGGTTTTGGGCTTGACCCTTGGGAGGTTGCCTACGTACCCAGCCTAGAAGGCAAGGATCAAATTCCGCATAGTTCAATTAAATAATGAATTAACGATCAAGTTGTTCTTGGGGAAAACGACCTAAAAAATGATGTTTTGGGACTTACACATGGTTAGTAGCCCAGAGAGAGTGTAATGGTTGAGGTTTTCTCTAATCTCACATGAGTTATACTCAGTATGAGAAACAAGAGGTAACAACAACCTTAACAAAGTACAGTTTAATGTCATGTAGGACATATGAAGGGACTATGCAGTTTTAAGGTCTTGTAGTTAGGACTATGGGTGCTTCACAGTTTAATGTCATGTAGCAGGGACAAAGAACAGTTTAATGTCATGTAGGACTTATAAAGGATTTTCTGTACAGTTTAGCGTCATGTAGTTAGGATGATGGGGACAATACAGTTTAACATCATGTTGGAAAAAAGGGACTTCTATATAGTTTAATGTCATATAGCAAGGACGATGAAGGGGGGCATAGTTTAACATCATGTTGAACGTATTAGGGACTTTTTCACAGTTTAATGTCATGTTGGATGAAAGCGCGAATAGTTTAAAGTCATATGCATGGACCGTGGATGGTGCAGTTTAACATCATGCTGGACGGAAGGGGGACTATACAGTTTAATTTCATGCAGTGAGGACAAATTAGGGAAATTTTTTTCCCCACAGTTTAACATCATGTGGGACGAAATTAATACAAATAGTTTAAGGTCATATGTATGGACCCTGGATGATGCAGTTTTACGTCTTGCTGGACGGAAGTGCGAATAATTTAAGGTCATATGCATGGACCGTGGATGGTGCAGTTTAACGTCTTGCTGGACGGTGGTGCATTTTAAGGTCATACCGGACCATGGATGATATATTTTGTGTTTATACAAAATACTTCTTCAAAAATCTGGCATTGGTTGGAGTAGTGATGAGTTCTCCATCCATCGAGATTAATGAATAAGCTCCATTGGAGTAGACCCTATGTATTGAGTAAGTTCCTTCCCATTTTGGCTCAAGTTTGGGAGGTTTCTTTCCTGGTATCATTGGAGTTCTGAGAACTAATACCAATTCTCCCTGAGTGAATAAACAAAGACGAACTTTTTTGTTAAAAGCTCGTGCTATTCGATTCTGATAGACTTCCATGTGGTGCAAAGTGCACAATCTTTTCTCATCTAACCGTTCCAATTCATTCAATCGCTTTTGATATTGTTCATCTGTAGATGATTGATCACAAATGGCAACTCTGAGCGAGGGTAGTTGAACTTCAATTGGCAAGACTGCTTCTATTCTATATACCAATGAATATGTAGTTGACCGCGTTGTAGTGCGGGTGGTAGTCCGATAAGCCCATAAAGCATGAAAGAGTTTATCAGGCCATGACTTCTTATCTTTATCCACCATCTTTTGTAGTATATTTCAAAGAGTCCTGTTGAATTCTTCTATCTATCCATTGGCCACTGTATGATACTGAGACGAATGGTTGGATTTGATGTTGTATTCTTGATACAACTTCTTCACCTCCGATGAATAGAAGTTGGTGCCATTGTCCTTCAATATGGTATGAGGGACACCAAATCTAGTAATGATGTTAGACTTGATGAAGCTAACAACACATTTATAACTAACTTCCTTGAGAGGTATTGCCTTTGTCCATTTGGAAAAGAAGTCACTAGCAGTAATAATGTACTTAAACTGCTGGGCCGTAGCCAAAGGGTAAGGTCCCACCACACCCATTCACTATGTGGAAAATGGCCATGAGTATTTAGCTGTATGAAACAACTCTGGAGGTTGATGAATGAAGTTGGCATGTACATGGCATTAATGACACTTATTTGTGAAATCAACACAATCTTGTATCATTGAAAGCCAAAAGTATCCAAGCCTTCAAATCTGATCAGACAGTCTATGTCTAGACTGGTGGGCACCACAGAATCATGCATGTACTTCTTTCATGACAACCACTGTCTCTTCCCCATCAATGAATCTGAAGATAACTCCATCAAAACCACGTTTGTAGAGAATTTTATCTAGGTGATATGGGCTATCATAAAGAGTAAAATTGACCACACGTCTCCGGATTTGTTCTTTCATGGCTCTATTAGGTGTAAGTGTTCCATTTTGAAGGTATTCCATGATAGGTGACATCCATCCTGTAGTATGACTATACGGTTCAGGAATGGGACTAATTTCATTAATTTCCTCTGTTCTGATTCGAACATAAGGTGAAATTGAATGACGGTGGGAAATACTGATGGTTGTCTCGTCCCGATTTGGATCTGCCAGAGCTGTGGCTATATTAGCCAGTGCATCAGCTTGAGCATTTTGTGATCTTGGGACATAAGAAATTATCAGTTCTGAAGGGAATTCTGCCATTAACTCTCTGACATAATCATACAAAGGCATTAGTTCTTCTCTTCTGAGGGTATAATCCCCATTGACTAGTTTGATTACTAGGTCTGAATAACCTTTCACCTTTAAGTGATTCACTTGTGCTTGAAGCGCTAATTCCAAGCCTGCGATGAGAGCTTGGTATTCTTCTTCATTATTTGTACCACCTTCCCACAATAAGAAGGAATAAGGTAACACTGCCTTTTCTGGAGAAATGAGCACAATTCCTAATCCAACTTTGTTGAATTTAGGATTTTCCATTTTCCTCCCTGTTGGACTTCTGGAAGCACCATCAAAATACATTTCCCATGCCTGAGGACTTTATTGAATAGAGAAGACTTCCTCATCAGGGAGTTCAATATCTGAAGATGTGTCTTCCACTGAAGGGTGTTCATTCAAAAAATCAGCCAGAGCTTGGCCCTTTATCGCCTTTTGAGACACATACTTAATGTCGAATTACTACAAAATGACTGCCCACCTTTCCAGACGTCCTGTAAGAATTGGACGACTAAGGATGAATTTGAGCGAGTTATTGCGAGATACCAATTGGTCCTTGTGATGTTGCAGGTAGTGTCTCAACTTCTGAACTGCAAAGATTAATACCAGGCAGCACTTCTCAATACTTGAATACCGAGTTTCTGCTTCAAGCATAGTTCGACTGAGATAATAGAGGCTGTTTTCATTCCCAGCATAATTCTTTTGAGCAAGAAAGGCACCCAATGATCACTCTAGAGCTGTCACATAGAGGATAAGTGGTATTCCTTCAATAGGTTCCATGAGTATCGGTGGACTCAAATGGTATTTCTTGAGAATATCGAATGCTTCTTGACATTCGTCAGTCCACTGGTAAGTGACTCCCTTTTTCATCAATTTGGTGAAGCGTAAACTTTTGCCTGCCAAATTGGCGATGAAATGTCGAATATAGGCTAAGTGTCCTTGAAGTCCTCTTAATTCTTTCAAATTTTGAAGAGGTGACATTCCAAGGATTGAATTGGTCTTCTCATGATTGACTTCAATACCATGATGGCGTACAACAAAGCCGAGAAACTTTCCTGAGGTTATCCCAAAATCACATTTTAAGGGGTTCATATTCAAATTATGTTGTCGAAGCTTGCGGAATATGACTTCAAAATCAGCCAAGTGATTAGAAAGTTGTTTGGATTTAACCGCCAAATCGTCTACATAGCATTCAACAAACTTCCCTAAGAAGGGTTTGAAGATACGATTCATGGCACGCTGATATATTGCACCTGCATTCTTTAATCCAAAGGGAATTACCCGGTAGCAAAACACACCCTGAGGGGCTCTGAAGGCTGTGGATTCCTCATCTTCTGGGGCCATTCGGATCTGATTATATCTGGAATATCCATCCATGAAGGAAATTTATTCATAGCCAGCTGTTGTATCAATTAAATGTTCTGTAATTGGAATTGGGAAATCATCCTTAGGACAATGCCGATTAAGATCTATAAAATCGATGCAAACTCTAATTTGTCTGTTCTTGTTCTTTATAGGGATAATATTAGCCAACCACTTGGGATACTGAACTTATCTGATGAAGTTATCTTTGATAAGATTATCCACTTCAGATTCAATTTCGGAAGCATAAGTTGGATGTGTTCTTCTCGCGGCTTGCTTAAATCCATGATGTTCTTCTGATAAACCCAAATGATGAATAACAACATCAGGATCAAGCCCGGGAATTTCTGTATAGTTCCAAGCAAATAAATATCTATTTTTCTTTAGAAAATAAATATACATCTCTTTCTCTTCAAGAGTCATGGACGCACTGATTAAAGTGGGGCGTGGATATTCTTTTGTACCCATATTTATTTCTCTGAGTTCATCCACAGTGGTAGAGATACCCTCTTCAAATACTGGAGGAGCATCTCTGAGATCTTCCTCTTCTTCTTCATCATGTGTTATTTATTCTGTTTCTACTTGCATAGTAGATGATAAAGCATAATTTTCATGATTAGAAGAGATGTCAAAATTTTCATATCTTAAAGAAGAAGCTTGCATTTATGACCCGATTGATGATGAAGGGTCTTCTTTGGGTGATAAAGAGGAGATGATGGATTGAGAATCGACATCATTGTTCACCTCTGATATTACTATAACTTCTTTTGGCCTAATTAGAAAAGTATAGACTTGTTGGATTTTAGCAGATGAAATGAAGACGTCACCATTTGTGCTTTCATCACTGCTGGGTGGGTTACCAATTTCTCCCATGTTGTATGGCTCGATTTCTGTAATTGACATTATGGATATTTCCATAAGATTATTTTGATTTGGGTCTATCTTGTCAATTTGACCAATAGGCAACACATAATCTGTACTCACATGTGTAAATGGATTTACTATAATTTTCTCCAAACCATATGGAGCATTAACATTGGTAATCTCCTTTTTTGTGGATTTCTCCCTTTTCTTCATGTGATAGAATTCCAACTCAATGTATTGAGACTCACATGTCTTGAACGGGGCCTTATCACCATACAATGTCCCAACTTGACCATAGAAACAATATTTGAGACATTGATGGTATGATGAAGGGATAGCTGCATGTTGATGTAGCTAGGGTCTTCCAAGAAAGATGTTGAAAGCTGAGTCTTGATCAACAACCATGAAATCCGAATTGGATACAAGATCTCCAAACTGAGTTATGAGTGTAACATCGCCCAGTGGTTCTTGTTCATTTTTATCATATCCTTGTAACATCATGGTAGAAGGAGATAAATCAGATTCTATGAGGCCCAATCGACGAAGTGTACGAATGGGAATGAGGTTGACTCCTGAACCATTGTCAATGAAAGATCTTCAGATGTCTACGCCATTGAACTTTCCAGATAAGTACAAAGGTATAATATTTCCATGCACAACATCATATTCATCTTCATCAGTAAAAGATATTATTGCATGGAATTCTGCAGGATTATTCTCTATGTGATAGACTTCAGCTGCAGCAATTTCAGTTTCAAACTCTTGAGTACTTGACAAAGCCTCGATGAGTGCTTCCTCAAGATCTTTTGACAGATTCAGAGCATCCAGAATTGATAACATGGCTGGTACTTTGGCCAAGTGTTTCAATATATCATACTTTTGATCCAGAGGACTGCATTTCCCAACAAGAATATGTGGTTTAGCAGGTACCTTGGAAGCAGATTCTTTGGAAGTTGATGCATCTTGTATTCAGATAGGAGTTGAAAATTTTTTTGGTTTTGGAAGATTAGACCGATTAGATCCATTTACTTGCTGAGAGTAAGAAGATGGAACCTTCAACCGGTCTTCCAAAATAACTATTCCAGGATTGAATTTTCTATTGGTAGAAGAACTTGCTTGTTCTTGCTGATCTCACTGAAGGGCTCTACCACGAATTTCGGCTGCATACACAGTTCTAGAAGGGGTAGAATTGGAATAGTGGCTTCTAAAATATTCACATTTTCCATTATATCCAGATCCTCTGGAACTTCCTATGATTCCTCTGTTTGATATAGGGAATTCAGGCTCATCAAAATCGAAACTGCGACGGGCATATGGATCTGTTAATTGAATCATATTAACAAAACCGAATATTAACTCTTCGTCTAATGAAGACTCTTCCTGATTAGCTTGTTTAGGTTGTGTCATTTGGTGGGGCGGTGCCCGTGGCTTTGAAGTATATGGCATGAAGTCCGCCAGAGTCAAAGGCAACTTAGGCTTTGACACATACTCATCTTCTTCTGATTCTTTTTCTTTCTTTGAATCATGCCATTTCTTTGAGGACTTTCCCTCTGAAGAAAAGGGTTTTTCTGCAACATTCATGGCAGAAGACACAATCGGTTTCTTTAATTGTGTTCTCAAAATAGCATGAGTTCGGTTGATTGTCTTTCTGACCATCCAATCATCATACTTCTATGCATTTTTACTTTTGACTTCTTTCCATTCGCCTTCATCCTCTTGAACTGTAGTAGTAACACATGCTACCTGAGCTGAAGAACCTCTCAGTTTGACTTGTCCTGAGTCGGCCATCTTTTTCAGGAGGTCTTTGAAGACAAAACACATCTGGATGGGATGCCCCAACATTTGATGAAAAGGGAAATAATTGGGATGGTCTTCATATCTTTCCTTATTTGGCCTCTTAGGCCTTTCCAATTGAACCAAATTATTTTCCAGAGCCGAAATGAAGTAACCATGAACTTGTACATTTTGGAAAGAGTATGTTTTTCTCTTCAGATCATCAAATTGTTTTCGTCTTTGATCTCTTCGATCATTTGGACGAAACAGCCTTTGTTGTTGGCGCTTAGGAGGTGGATCCCTTCGAGAAGATGAAGGTTTTGAAGTAGAAACAGGTACAGGTGCTTGTTTAAGCATAACTATAGCAGTTTCTGCTTTACCCATTCTCCTTCTTGGAGATGATGGAATTACACGAGATTTAGCCTTAGCCTGTATAAGGGAATCTTCAATCTGTTGAGCGATTGAAGTAAGGTCTCGAAACCCTCCTGTGTATTTAATAGGGATTAATGGCATGCGTAATTCATCATGCAGATTTTCCACATAGATTGGCAACAATTATTCTTGAGGGAGTGCTAATCTTAGAGAATATGTTAATCCCTTCCAGCAAGCAATGAAATCTGAGACCCTTTCATTCTCCCTTTGCTTACAGTTTGTAAGATCAAAAACTGTTGTCTTTGGAAAAGTTGAGCTGAACTAACGAAAAATTGTTGATGGAGATCTTCCCATCCAGTAATTGACCGAGATTGAAAACTTATATACCAGACAAAGGCTAGTCCTTGCAAGGTCCGTACGAAGCATCTGAGTTTTACTGCTTCTTGCTGCTCCGGAGTTCCCATCATATGATCACAATAAGATACGTAATGCATTAAATGTTGTTCAAGGTCTCCTGATCCATTGAAAATAAGGAATATAGGGTTTCCAAAACTGGATGGAGGAGAGATTGAATCTACCCATTCAGGGTAAACGTTTTTTTCTGGTTGAACCTGTGCACGTTTCCCTTCCATAGTCTCTAACCGATATGTTAATGACTCAATGGAAGTTATTAACTTTTGAGAAACATCTGGTTGAACTTGGACTTGGGTAGGTGGAATGACTGGAGCTTGGACAAATGTGGTGGTTGGTGCTGCAAATGATGGTACCACTACCAACTTTTTTTGCACTTGACCCATAGGATTAGACCTGTGAGGGTGTACTGATAAAGAAGGATATTCTTGATCCATCTCAGTAGCTGCAACAAAATCCCTTGGCTGACTGACTCCAGCACGCTTAGGAGGAATACTACCCTCAAGTAGTTCTGCATTCAACCTCCTTAATTCCTTCATTTTTTTCTCCTGTTGTGCAAACCTTTTCTCTAGTGAGAGTGATTGTCCTTCTCCAGAGGAAGGATATGTAACATGATTCTTTCCCCTCCCTTTTTTGGATCCTTTTTGTAGAGGGGGAAGTGGGTTAATTGAAGGATTACCTAGGTTCTGATTAACCCTTTGATTTAGTGTATGCACACCTTCTTCATTTGTGTCGGTGCGTACATCTTCTTGAGCAGGAACCTCTTCATCTGAGTCCTCTGAGTGAGCCTCATCTGGTGGATCAACAACAACGTCACTGATGACATTGATTGATGCATAACGCATCACATACCTTCTATCAGCATTTCTGTGATATTTTCTTCTACCATGTCTATAATGAGACATTGCCTTTTACTGATTTGATCCCTCAGGAACTTCATAACGAACCGTAATTTGGAGGGAATCTCCTGATAATTTGGCTTTTTTTCCTCTTGAGGTTACTTCCCCAATCGAGAAAAGACCGAGTTTCTCTGAGGAGGGGATTCATGATTTGAAAAATTCCCCAGTCTGTTGGACTGGGGCTGTTTCTGTTGTTCCCGCTTAACTCCTAGAATCCTATTTGTTGATTCTGAGGGTTGGTTTAAAAGAGTCCCCAGTCTGGCAAGCTGGGGTGGCTCTTGACATGCTATGTCTGAGACTTTCTTAAAATCTCTCCTGATCTTGTGAACCTTATTCCGGAAATTATCTGAATGCATTAACCTGTATCCACTTTTATCACCTGGTTCAAAAGACCTTTGGATGATTTCTGACACTTCTGTCACTTGATGATGTGCTTGCTCCATACGAGAGGCCTGTTCAATATTCTCGTTTTCTTGATGCAGGAGTAATCCAACAACTTTTTCTATGTATTCTTGATTTTGAGAGGAACTAGTTGAGGCCTGTTCTTGGGAAAGATTTTGATTACAAACAAAGCTCATTGACTGTGGTCGGCCATGGTCAGTAACATTGCATGAGACCATTTTTGGCAGGCTTTGTTGACTAGAGTGCACTGTGAAATGCAGTGCTCCATGACCATCCTATCCTCTGACATGAATACCAGATGGGGCATTGGAAATTAACTGGTGCAACTTTCTTAGTGTGTCAAGGCATGAACACTGAAGGGATCTCTGCTGCTTTTCATCCTTCGGATATCGAGATACTGATAGAGATGCCAAGTCAATTTGGCGTTGTAACCATTATATTATCTTAACATGATTTTTATATTCATCATAAGATAATACATTCTTTTTCAACAGAAAAAGAGTTTTCCATATGTTGAGATGAATATCATGAATTCCATCTTCCGTCAACATTTCTGGAATGTCATTCTAAGAGTCAGCCAGAGGCCAAAACATGACTGGCACTTCACCTTTCGCCAGTTCTTTTCTCATGTTCAGAATTTACTCTTTATCATTTGATGAAGATTCTTCTACCTATTTTGACCAGATCTAGTGATTCATTGTTTCTTCATTGGATTTAACAATATTGGTAGAGAAATCACTGATTAAACTAGAAGATGCATGACTGAGGGGTGGTTCGGAGAATGACCTACACCCTGGGCTATCTTCCGATTGAGAAAGTATTTCTCCTGCCAGCAATGAAACATCAGACATGACTAGTTTTTCATTTTCAAAATCCTCAAGATAAGAGGGATTTCTCAGCACTACATTGTCCACTGGAGAATTTTTTCAGGCAATGTGCATCACTACTGCGGAGAGGTCTTTCGCAGTGAAATTCATCATCATGGGGAGGACCACCATGGTGGGTTACAGTAAAATATGAGATCTCTTGATCCTTGGTCTTCTGGCCACACAGAGGGTTATTGTAGCTCTCATCTGAAGATGAAACTTTGAGATCGACCAAATTGTCATGAAACAAGCCTTCATGAGGAAGTGTCTGTTGAAGACCTTCATAATTAATGTTCCCACTATTGGGAAATGAGGGAGTAGAATCTTGAATTCCAACAGATAATTTTCTGAGGGCTTCAAGAACTCCAGCATCGAGAAAATCCTTGTTACAGATTGGCTCTTGATCTCTTGTCTGTGCTGGCCAGGTCTTTTTCTTAGACCCCTTCTTACTCGCTTTGGAAACCACTTGTTGAGGAAAGTGGCTGCTCTGAGCAGGTGTATGTGCCTGATTAGGAAAGATGGTCATGTTAGGCTGACGATCTCCACTCAAATCAGGTGTATATGCCTGACTTGGCTGTCCGTATGATATGGGGGAGTGTACCCCACAACCATCTTGGACAAGAACAGATGTGTGTGTCTATTCTGGAGTGAACTGTTGATGTTTCACTTCACTGATAGGTATATATTTATGTGTCTTTCCCTAAGATGCCGCTGAAGCTGTTATAATATCCTGACAGGAATCCCAGATATGAGTAGGAATTTGCTTCTGCTCTTTCACCATTGATAGAATATTATTGGTGACTTCAGCTGCTAGAACAAGGATATACGTACATTCCATGCTTGGATTAGGTGTGTGTTCCCACTCTTGTCCTCCTTTTCCTGTCAGTGAATCTTGATAGTACTCAAGTGTAGGGGCAGAGAGTTGAGTATGCCTCCTGTTTTTCGCTAGAGCTTTCCGACTGACTTCTCTGAATGCTACCAATCGAGACTGTTGGTTGGATTGATCAATTCTAGCAGGAGTATGTGCATGATGATTGCACTTAACTGAATTTCGTTGACGATATCTATCATATGTAGTCAGACGAGCCTATTGGCTAACTGATGACGTATAAACAGGTGTATGTTCTTGTTTATAATACTCTGCCGGAATTGGCTGATGGGATTGGCGTGCTGCTGCCAGACGAGTCTGCTGGATAGTGGAATTAAAATGGGCAGGTGTGTGTGCCCGCTCGTTTCTTGCCACCAAGTTAGGTTGGTGGACTTCTCCGGAGATAGTAGAGATGAGATCCTGGTCACTGTTAACCGGATTTCGCCTATGGCGATTTGTCTTTCCTTCTCGGGTTTGAGGAACCTGAGCCGAATTCCTGGAGTCGATCCCTCATCATGTTGAGGGTGCACTGTCGCACGATTCTGGAGGCGATTTTTGGTGGGATCCCTCGAGAAGGACTCATGTCTTATTGAATTAAGGCCCTGAGGGACCTGCTCATTCACCTCCCCAGAATAAGGGAGCGAATGGTGATTGCGTTCCGGGGATAACGACCCGAAATGGTTGGAGACGGTAGTTAACACCGCCTGCTTCTTGATCACTGGTTGTCATTGTCCAGATTACCGGTGTGAGTTGTTCACTTGGAGGGCTTGTCGGGTAGCCTCCAGAGTTGGGATAGTACCATGTTGACGGAACTCCTTAACCAGCGCATTTGATACCCTGCGTTGAAGATGCTGAGTAGGTGATGTCATCCTTAGAGTAGATGACGATCCAACAGGAGTAGCAGCAGTGGCATTTTCAGCAGTAGTATTCACAGGTGTGAACTTGAGAGCATCCATTCTGTAAATGCAAAGGATCTTAGAAAAGAGTGCTTGTTTGATATAACAGACGTAATCAAGATAAATTCAGCCACTACATCTTTTGGATGAGCACATATGTCAATGATTGTTTTTGTTGGCCCTCTCATTGAGTTTTAAATAGGGGCCTAACAAATAGGTAAAACATCATTTTAACTTGATTAAGGATTCACGTCGGGTTCACCATTTTTTGTTTCCCTCGGAATTTTGGGATGACCTCCTTGATTGATGGTTCAAACATTCCAATCGGTTTCTAACGAGTTTTTTTGTAGAACCGGAAACATCCAATGATTCCACATCTATTTGAACCTACTTTCCAAAGGTAGGCGCTCATTAGTTTGTGGACTGATGAGGCTTATGAATTTTCATTGGTCGAGAGGATGGGAGGTCGGACTCATCACACCTTTTTGAGTGGAATTATTGTCTACTCCGGGACTCTCTTTATAGATTTAAGTTATGTTAATGAATCCTTATTACATTACCAAGTATAAAATGAGGTTTCCTTTAGATCTGACAATCAATGATTGATATGTATGAAATTTAGAGAATATTTTATATGTATTCGAGGTTCTTCATTGATATAGAATCATCTGTATTTTTTAGAGATTCTTAATCAATAGTATCCTTAGACACATTTATATAGAAGTCTCTTGGTCATTATGATGACCATGATGGTTTTAAAGCCACTCAGTGGGGCACTTGAAGTTTATTTTCATTCATAAGGACATGTATTATTTCAGAGTTGGGATCGAACCCACAGATGGGATACCTACGTATCCTTTGTTTAGAAAAGGAATCAGAACCCACATAGTTCGAGTAAGGGAGTATGATGTTTACGATTGATGGCTCAAAGAAGGATTTCATAATTACTTTTACACTCTAAGCTCACGTGAGTCATGCTCGGTGTGAGAAACAATAGGTTTTGGTAAAAATCAGACAATTGTGCCATCAAAGATGCAATCATAAGAAATAATGTGTTACATGTGTATGTATGACTCCCCAGATAAATGAAGATTAGGATTTACTTCAAGGAAGAAATCTAGGAACAGGGTCTATAAAGGTATATGTACTTCATGTAGATTTGAATACTCTAACATGGGGCTTACTCCTAAGAAGGAAGCCCAAATTAGGAGAGGACTTATGATTGGGTTTTACTCCTGATAAGGAATCCCAGATCAAAGGTAAATTAGGACTGATTAAGAGAAATTAAGACTGGGGATTACTTTTGAAAAGGAGGCCCAGGTTAAGAGACTTGAAAAATTAAGGGACTTGGGGTTTACTCCTAAAGAGGATGCCCAGATTTGAGAATTATGACTGGGAGTTATTCCTGAAAAGGAGGCCCAGGTTAATGAGGAATTGGGGCTTACTCATAAGGAGGATTCCCATATTTGAGAATTATGACTGGGGCTAATTCTTGAAAAGGAGGCCCAGGTTTGAGAATTATGAATGGGGCTTATTCTTCAAAAGGAGGCCCAGGTTATTGAGGATTGGGGCTTACTCCTAAAAAGGATGCCCATATTTGATAATTATGACTGGTGCTTATTCCTAAAAATGAGGCCAAGGTTAATGAGGACATGGGGATTACTCCTAAGGAGGATGCCCGGATTTGAGAACTATTACTGGGGATTATTCCTGAAAAGGAGGCCCAAGTTAATGAGGACTTGGGGCTTACTCCTAATGAGGATGCCCAGATTTGAGAATTATGACTAGGGCTTATTCCTGAAATGGAGGCCCAGGTTAAGGGGTTCTCTCATCTTAAAAGATGAGGTTGAATGAATGAAATCTCAATCTTTAGTGACATAAAGATGTGTAAATCACTAGGTTTTGAGAGATATTCCACAGAGTTCTTTTCAGATAAGGAATTCAAATCAAGAAATCATGCCATAAATGGCTTTAAAGAGTGTCTTGAATACTGAATCATGAATAGGAGGGGTGTAATGGCTTGAGAGGGGTGAAATGGGCAATAAGGGCACCCAAAAAGGCAGTGGCGCACAAGTCCTGGTAGGCACGCAGGTACTGCGTGGGCGCACAAGTCCTGGTCGCACAGGTATACCTGTGCGACACATGGGTACTTGCACGACGGTTAACCAGCAGGGTAATACTTGATCTACTCTTAATTAAAGCCTTTAGAATCATCTTTAGGTTCTTCCAGAAGAGTGGAGCGCAAGTTCTATTGAAGGAGTTAGGCAGCGCGCAAGTGTGGCCATTTCCCTTAATGGTTGGACACTCAGGCGCACAAGTGTTGATGAGTTTCAACACTTAGGCCTTCCTCCCCCTCTTTAGATCTTCTGTTCTTGGTAAGAAATTACCTTATAAGTGTTTTGGAAGCTTTTAGAAGAGACTAGGGTGTCGGGAGCTCAAATATGGATTCTGGAAATAATTTCACTTCCCTTATGGGGGGCCCACTAGGGGTATTTATAGGCTGGAGAAGACCCCGAGCGGTTATTACTTAGGGTGCACAAGTGTACTTGCACGACCATTGCGGCACGCAAGTGTACTTACGCGACCATTGTGGCACGCAAGTGTCCTTGCGCGACCATTATAAAACTTGTGTGATCCTTGTAGAATGTTCTTTTTATTCCTTCTTTTGTCATTTTTTGATATTTGTCCACAGGTTGAATCACTTTGAGCTCAGATATTCCCCTTTTCCAATATTTAGATTGTTTGACGAAAGGATCGTCAAAAAAATTCTATTAATCACATTGAGTTAGTTGAGGGTGGGAATGATATGTGAACTAATAATGATATGAAATACTGAGGGAATGAGCTCATATTAAAACTAATAAGGATCCCCTTTTATGATACATATGCCTGGTTTTTTCTTACACAAATTCTTTTAATGTTTATGGGAACCTAGTTAGTTATATGATATGACCTTGATTTATGATTCTCTTGTGGAATCACACATTGAATAGTGTATCCATAGAGTATATGAATGGTTCTTCTACAGACATACAACCGTGAAAGTAGTTGTGCATGGACTTTGTTTTATTAAGACCCATTTATACAAGTTGTAAGACCAACAATCAATCATGATTTATTTTTTATCTAAACTATGGTTGACTAAATATCATATCTAGGTCATACCTATCACATCCTCATACTTGTTACTTGATATGTTAAATTTTAATTTTCACTAATTAGAACTGGGGATTCATTATTTGGTTGATTACATTTCTTGATTGATCTTCTAACTGATAAGAATAACATTGAATCTATTGTATTAACTTTTGTATAACTAATTGATATCTCCTATACACCAATATATCTATAATTATGTTACTTTATCTTATGAAATGGTTTTCTAGTTTTTCAAGAAATTTTTTGGATTTTAAATGAATGAATGGCTTGCTTCTAGAATTGGTTCCTAAATGATTTTAAAATGTTTAAAAATATATTTTGAACACTTATTTGTTATAATGTAATTTAATGGATTTTAGATCCCATTCAGAAATGTAAAACCTTTTACTCTCTTTATTCTACCCCCTTTTAGAAAACATGGAATAACATATAAAATAACTACATAGGCACTTTGGTGGAATCATATGGGGATTTATTTTCTCACATCCTTCTTGTACTATTTCGAGATTGCCACCTTCATGTTTCTATAACATTTTATCATGTTATCTTAAAATTATTATTGTGGTTTAATGATTTTTTGTCTATGGGTAGGTGATTTCCGAAAGAGTGAGTGGTCATGGAACACTAGGAGATGAGTTGTGTAGTTGTGTTTCTACATTCCATTCTTGGATATTTTTGTTTTTCCTTATTGTATCAAGATATGGTTGTTTTTTATTTTTCTATTTGATACCATTTCTATATTTTAACTTTGACTATTGTAATCTTTTTTGGGTGAAATCATTCCCAAATATTGCTTCTTGATGACCAGATTCTTTTTTGAAACCCATGGAGATTGGGAATTCCCTTAAGACTAGAGGTTACCAGTTTATATAATGGTTCAAATGGTATTATAGGCTACTTATTTACAATGATACTATGAGTGAACATGTCTCTACATTCTGTACTAGAAACAATATTGGATATTATTTCTCTTTAACTATGGTGATAATGAACTATTCACATTCTAAATCAAAAAATATAGTGGTTTCAAATTAACCCACCCATCTCATGGATGTGATATATTATATCTAAGGAAATCACTATAGTTAATAAACTAAATTTATGACATCAAATGTTTAAACCCACCCATGATGGTTGTTATCCTTTTTTACATATATTATTACAACATAAAAATGTTAATACAGTAACATATAAAAATTGAACATTTATAGATTTTATTAATTAATACCCCTTGAATATGTTATTCTATGAAAAATCAACTAACTTAATATTGGAATTCTAATTAACAAAAACCTTTTCCAAATACTTTCTGTAATTTTTTTCTTTACATGGACCATTTTCCAAAATCTAATTTCCTTTAATAAAACATTATCCATTAATATATAGTTTTGATCATGTTAAAAAACCAAATATATTTAGTATAATTATTGTATGTTTAATTATTTCCATTCCAATCTAAGAGTATAATAAAAAATCAATAATCATTATAAATTTATTTTACAAAATTTCAACTATAACAATGATTTTTTTTTCAAAATCCCACATTCCTTTTAACATGAACCTTTAAATAGAAAAGTGTTTATAAATCAGGATACTAATGGATTTTATATGATATTACTAGTTTACCTTCATTTAATATATCTAAAAATTATAATACATAATATATAATGCTCAGATGTCACTCATAATATATAGGTCCAGGTTTCCCAGCCTAAGCCTTTGTTACACTAACCTCAGGGTTCCTTATCATGTGCAAGAGGATACCGAATAGTGAGGATGGTTCCAAGATCATCCATTTGGAGACTATACCCTTTAAATATTAAGATAAAATGATAATAAATAAAAAAGTCATCATACATAATAGTTATTCAATGAATGCATTTGAAATTAAAACATAGAGAAACTATATACCAATAAAATATATAATTAGATATAATAAATAGTCTGTTGAAATGTCATACATGGAACTCATTAAAAGGTATTTTCCTCACGACCAGTCATAAAAAATATTTAAATTAAAAAATATAAATAGAAACCCAATAAAACTCTTAAACCTATCCTTTATCTAAACTATAACACCATCAATATTCTCTATTAAAAATACATATACCACCTTTTATTTAACCATCATATTAGATATACGGTCTTTATATTCACCAAGTATCATATACAAGGTGTGAGAATCAAAAATATTTGAATACCAATTTTATGGATTTTAATATATAATATAGTATAATTTGTTTATTTATAATAGAGTTACTAAAATGGAAAAAAGTCTTTATAAGATATCACATCATATCATTGTGTCCAAACCAGGCCACCATAACCATATACCCCACCTTATTCAATAAATAATAGTGAATAGTGTAAATATTTTAGAAGGAAAAAAGTTTTCCAAATTACATTTCAAAGATAAATATACTTTATCTACCAATGGTAATAATTGAAAAAAGTTGGGAAGTACATTTGAATAGTGGGTAAGGAAAAAAATTTCCTACCAATCAAGATATTTGAGGTTATAATATAAAATAATCAATTTATTATATAAAATAATACATTATAGGAAGGGTTTAACATATGAAATACATTGAGATAATTGACGATGAAACATAACATAGTTATCCTCTTATATAATCAAGATATTATAGGAATATATTTATATATCTAATCCTTTGGAGCATTTGTCTAGGAAGTAGATCATGATATACTGATACCCCCAAAACTTCAACCTCTATCACAAGAGTAGTATCTATACACAAAACAATATATCAACATAGTCAATATAATAAAAAAGTCTATCTAATATAGCCCTTCCATAGCTCTAGAAAAGTATTCAAAATTTCAAGCACATCCCATACCTGGATTAATTAACCAAAACCCCTATCAGTAATGACATAAACCCATTAAAACTAACACAAACCATAATACACTAATACATATAATATAATTTCATTATTACACCTCTTGAATTATGATTTAGCTAGGTTTCACTCATCTTGTATCCCATATTTATAAGGTAACCCACCTCACTTGGTTTTTTACAAATTTACTTAGTTTGTTATTTAACGACCAACTCTTTCCCATCAGTCCCATAGTGAATAAATGATCACAACCATTATTGAATTAAATATCAATATACATTCCCAAATATCTAGGAAAATATGAACCATTACCAATAAAATTAATAGTGGTTAAAATCATCCAAATATGATTCCTACAATCAAAAAACACAATTATTCATGTTTGAGAACCCTTTACTAAACCAATCCCTCAACATAACTTGAGTGGATAAACTAATAAACACTCACTAGTTCATCTAATGAATCACCTCAATAACCATTCCTTACCGAAAATATATTTTTTTTTCGAAAGGGAAATAATAACCTTAGAATTCTATTATCTTGGTCACCTTTTGATTGTTATCCTATCCATAAGTGTCATTAACTAGAAACCCACCTAATAACTAAGAGGAAAAGAACTACCTAAAATTACCTGAGCCATAAGAGTCTTACTCCACTCAAAAAAGTTACTAATACACAAATAATATCAAAATGGGTGGTTTTTAATAACTGGAGAGACCAAAAATATTCTCACTTACCTTAAAAAATGTATGATCTTATTAAAATCATTTAACTAACCCATGAGACCTAGTCCCCAAGTTCTCATGAATTATCCCAATTCCAAAGACCTGTTTGAGGTTTGTTGAACATAATTAACACCTATATACTTTAATGGAATATTATGAATCGTATCCTAGAATCAAATGACATTGTATGGAATTCCCATTCCATTCATATGAGACTGAACCAATTATAATTAAAAATTTAGAAATTTATTAATTCCATTTCAAGTCTCATTGACCCAAAGCATCATAAAAATACATATAATCATGTATAAAACATGTGGTATATTTTTTTTATATATTGGATCCCTACCATGATGTATTTAAAGTTAATGTATCAAATATTTCAAGTAGATTATAACCCATTTTCATTAAATCAAGAAATTAGTTAAATAAGAACAAATTAGAGGTTTCAATTGAAACTAGTTAGAGATAACTAAAATAGATGGTGATACATTTTATTTTACTATAATATTTCATGTAGGTACCCACTGGAACTGATAGTTCATTTATTAAATAATTTATAAATATTTGTGAGATATTGAAATAGAAATTTTGAAAGGGATAATGGAGGGGGGGCTCCTAGGGTTGTTTGGTTGGAGAATAAAAGGCGATGTGTTTAAAAATATTTTGAAAATTTAAAATATTAATCAACATAAAAAAAAGAAAACATATGGATAGACCGACTCATAACTTTTGAATAATTTTTATTGCTATTATTTTCCACTATCCATTTAGTGGATAAATGATGATCCAAAAAAATCCCACAATTTTTTGACAATTTGAGTAATTTTTTTGATCAAATTATTATTTTTCTTTATATCATACAATTATTTTGATAAGAATGTAAAAAATAGAATTATTTTTTAATTTATTTAAATAAATGGATAATTTTATGTTCTTTCATTCTGTAATCACACCCTCTATGATTTTTTTTAATATGAGAAAGAATTTTAGAGTGTAATTTAGAACTATATGTAGAGTAATAACCCGATCAACCCTATAATGAATAAGTTGTATTAATTTGTGAATTTTATGTTGAAACCATGGTGAGAGCCTTAAAGTCAGATAGAAATACAATTATGGAGGATTATATTTTAATTTTAAAAAATTTAAACTCAAGGACATATGGGATTAACTATAGTGTATATAGGAATATCTTTTTTGATGTTATGAAAGATTTTTGTATGTGTTGGAATATAAAGGATTATTCCTCAAGGGGGGATATGTAATATGAATTTTGTGTTTAACTAACCATGGAATATGAAAATAATTTTTTCACTAGTTGTGTAATATATTTTATGAGTTGAACTACTAACACATAAAATTCAATACTATCCATAGAGTTAATGAGGCATAATGTGCAGTAAAGTAGAGAATAAATTTTTTGGGTTATAGAGTAATTAGTTTTGAAGTTAAGGATGATTAATTTGGATGATTTGGGAGGTTTTTATACCTTGTATTCATTCTCATTCTCTAGATTATTATAAATAAGTTGAAACGGTGGTTTTTTATTAATTTTCCTTAACACTACATTCATCATGATATTCCACTACATGATTGATAGATGAATTTATGAGTATGAAACCATATAAATGAATCTTAGATGGAATATCATGATATTTTTTATTTTCAAATAATTGAATGAAAATATTTTTCTCCCATACATTAACCTTTTAGTTTGTATCATTAGGATGGTGCTAGTTGGTATGAAAATACATATTTTTAATGACCCACTATCCAATGATCATAGTTCTTTCATTGTAAAATTTTAGATAATAAATAAATCATGGAATTTATTTGGAGATATAGAACATATATTAGAGGATTAATGGTAATAGGGGACATGACAAATTGGAGAAAGGATCCTTTGGGGTGATTTATTTTCATTAATAAGACTTCTATTTCTTGACTTGTATTTATGGGTAAATGATTGAGTTTTGAATTGTAGTTAAATTCTCTTTATTTTCATACATAATTTTTTTTCTTTTTTCTTCTATGAATATATTTATTCTAACCACAAGGATCTCTCATTCTCTTATTATGGACTTCCATTCTATCATTAGAGTTATTTCTTAGTGGATGGTGGATACAATATAATATGATGGTTTTATATTGGTGTTTATTAACATTTTTTATTAATTTTATGTATATAATAGTATCACATATAGATTTATTTTTATCTCATTCCTAGTAACTCATTGAGAGTGATGGAAAATAAGAGTTGAATGACAATGTTGTAATGATAGATAATATAAAGAGGGAAAACCTTATTATTTCTTTTACCTTTGAGATGAAATCATAATGCACCAAATTCATATTAAATTACTTTCACCAAAATATTTTATAGATTGAGTTATTTTAGTAAACAATAACCATGTGGGATCAATTACCTATTTGAAGTTTTTCAGCTATTTAACCATGTAAATTTATAGGATAATGAAATCATAGTTTATAGTAAAAGACATTCTCAAAAATGTATCCATTGTGTCTCAATAAATTTTTTCCATCAAAATTAAAATTGTTATTATTTTATCTTAACTTCAATTGAAAGTATATCCTCATATCTATTTTCAAAATATTTTTATTTCAAATACATTATTTCACAAATAGAGAATAGTTTAATAGTTGTAGTTCCCACCATTCTAAGAGGATCTCGCATATTTTTTAATATTACTGTATTAAACTTTTATAGTTATAATGATTAGGTTCCTTGAGAATTTAGAAATATGGATATTAAATGTAAGAATAGTATATCAATGTGTGTATATTTAAATAATTCCTACATTAAGGGGGACTAGAACATAAATTAAAATTAAAAATTGTTGAGTATAATTATTGTTCATAAAAGACTATGAATGTATTGATAATGAATAATTTTGAAGGTATTGATAAATTATTTTAGGAAAACTCTAACGATTATAATTTTTTTCATTTATTTCTTTAGAATATTATATGGATTATTTTTGGATCTAGGTGCTGAGATGACGTGAGATTCTAAGGCCTGGGGTGCTTGAAATCACTTTTTTAATATATTAAATATATTAATATCACAATCGTGATTTTTTCACAAAAAAATGGAATAAATATTGAATGGGGGTCTAGATTAGAAATATGAGGGAACTGTTGAGTTCAGAATGTGGGTTGGACCCTAGGCATAACATAACTATTTCCTATATTGGGAATTTGTGAATTTTTTTCACAGCATCAGAATTAATAAAATAAATTAATTAGTTTATTTATTTTATTTTATTTTATTTTACACATAAACTATATACCTCTATCTAAACATGGTTATTCCTCAACCCTATGGTTATATTTCTAACCTTGGGATTGAGAGGAACCACTAGGGAGGTTTCATTGGAGGATTAGTTGGAGGATTATTGGTAGACAATGTATGATCATATTGGATCAAGGATTATACACCAACGGATTTTGTGGATCTTTCCAATAATAAAAACTCAAAAAAATTATTCTTCAAAAATTGATTCAAAATCCAGGTAAGATGTTTTATTTGTGATTCATATATTTTTCTTTATCTTGTTTCAAATGTGGATCAATTCCATGAATAAGAATTGATTCACACATTGAAGGTTGATTTTTTTGCGGTGGATATTTTTGTTAATTGTTTTAAAAACCCTATTAATTAATCTAAATCTATAATAGTGGATATAGTATAGATTAAAACATTCCACATTTTTTCCTCATATTTTTTGGTTTATTGATTTCTCTGCCGTTTCTTTGTAACATCATCGTGGGTGTTTTATTTGGCCCACAGTTCAATTAAATACTCGGTATTCAATCGTTGTGCAACTATTATTCAATGAAACAGATTGATACTATGGGTAAAACATGTGATGGAGGTTGTGATTTGAGGATAACAAATTCTTTTGGGTGATTTAAGGAATAATGAGACTAGATAAGACTGAGGGTTTTGTTACAATGATAGATACGCAATGGTAGCTTGATATGGAAATAGATTCAGCTCGACAGATTGATTTCCAAGAGGACCGATGATAGTAATATGGTGAGATGGTGATGGTGAGGCTTAGTGACCTTAGATCTTTGATTACAAGGGGAATCATGGTGGTGGTGGCATGAATGAACGAATAGATATGAATCCAAGGGTTCTAGATATTTTTTAGTTATACAATAATCCATCCAGGATCACTCGCCATGTGAGACCCCCTATGCGGTGCTAGGTTTTCTGCGGATAGAAACATATCACACACTGTGTGACCATGTCACATGCCATGTGACTAATTTTTTGTATCTCAACATGTAACTTAGAGGTTACATGGGAATGGGAAGGTCAGAGTACAAGAACATGACTAGAGTACTCGTACATAGTCTAGTGCGCACATACATGACTAGGTGGCATGAGAAGAGTAATGGCTGATATCAACATGTCATGTACTATTCTTATATGATTTATATATATATATTTACTTGACGTGTGAGGAATCACCACATCGGAATACTAAGGGTTGGTGGGACACGTCTTGTACCCACATTACATGTCGTGCACCCACTTTGAGGGTGTTTGGAACCCTTAATTTCCTCAGTTTGGGCCAGTATCAGTTGAGTTTATTCCCTTGGACTATTAACTCAAGGGTGTATCATGGAATTACATGCAAATCTTAGTATTTTTATCCCTAATGGAGGATGATTCTTTAATTGAGTTTTTGGTGTCCTTCATGAGACTAGATAGTGATCTTCTATCATCTTATACCCTAGGTGGGGTTTGTGGAATTGGAATGACATCTTTGAGTAGGGTGTTGATCCTCTATATAGATGGAAATTTTAGTAGGGTTTGTGAGATCATTGGATTATGATCCCCTATATAGTGGGTTGAACCAAGTTTGGTCTATGGTGTCCCCTATGGGTCTTGAGTGTGATACCCTATCTGGGTATCAGGGTCTTCAGAGATCAATGAGATTTCTTGGGTGGGGCTGTATGATCATGAAATCTTGGATGAGTGTCACTGGTGATGGTATGGCTTGTGGAGTAGATTATCCAAGAACTAACACTGCTCCGAGTAGAACCATGTGGCTGAAAATTTGGTTGTTAATGCCTATTGGTTTAATGTCCTTCTTGAGTATATCTATGTTATTTATGTTATTTATTGATTTTTATATCTCTTTTAGGAGTTTACTATTTTTTAGGTTTTGTGTTTATTGTTTTTAGGGTGCCCAAATAGGTATTTTTATACTCACCCATGCATTGGATCTTCCAACATGTGTCATGTATTATACAAACGACATCCCATTTGATAGTGTCCAAGGAGGAAAGGGAGATGGTGGATCATAGCTTGAGATAGAAAAATAGATTTGTTTTTTTTTGTTTCATTTGATAGTATGCCTCACCCTTGGAATAGGTTAGACTCTTGATAGTTTTTTGTTGGGATTTTATTTGGAACCTTTTCCAAATTCAGTACTTTACTGGCATAATCTGAGTTGTGGGATCAAAGATGTTTTCATGAATTGGTTTCAGTTGTTTTATATTTCATCATTTTATGGGATTGGATTCACGCGTGTGTGTATAGATACATTAGGATAAGGTCTCTCATGTGTGTGATATGCCTACTCAGTACTGGTGGCTAGCCCCTAGACTATCCAAGGTGGGCTTGGGTTATTCTTGGTTTGGGCCCCATCGATCCAGGTCGTGATAGAGTGGTATTAGAGGAGTTATTTCTACCATAATACTGTAGTATTTGTGATTCGTTTAAGTTTTATAGAAACAATGTTAACAGTTTTGAGTTCGGATTTTAGGACAAGGTCACTAGTGTTGGTGTGGTGGTAGACATATCTATACACTATGACTCTAATCTCTTGCATTTCGACTCTGTACTTATATAAATTATATATAGAGGGAAAAATTGGTATATTCATTATATAGGGGTGATTTTTGGTTTCTATGTTCTTCTTGATTCATCTCCCTAGATATACACTATGATTGTGGTACATTTTCTCAATTCAGGATGCCTATGTAAAGACAACCATGCACTATTCCTATACAAGATCCCAAATATTATCCAATGAGTGATATGGCTTTAGTATAGGGTCATGTACTGATGATAATACCTTTGGGTGGTTTACCAGCTATGTTGCCACCCATTGTGAAACAACTAGCATTGGAAGAGAAAATTGAGGATGCGTGCAGGCTGAGCACACTGTATGAGTTATAGAGGAAGAAACCTCTCATTTTTTGGGGTGATCTAGACCCCTAAGAGGTTGAGAAATATCTAGAGGAAGTCACTTGAGTTTTAAATGTTTTGTGTATTCTTTAATATCAAATTAAATTCCTCATGGTAAATCTTCTTCAGGAATCCATTGGTCGATTGTGAAGTTTAGTGACCCAGTCACATGTTGAGAAAACTCTATCATTTTCATAATTAAAGAATCTATTTATAAAGGAGTTTTGTCCATCCATGTTGCGATCAGTTCACATCACAAATCTTCTGTATCTGTAGCAGGGCAGTATGACAATGGCAGAGTATTTAGAAAGGTTTATCGATCTATCGTAATAATCCATTGATATGGTGTAGGATCCATTATTAACTACTCAAAACTATGAGCAAGTATTACAAAGGGATATATGGTATTCAGTTTTATATCTCTACATTCCCACTTATACTGGGGGTGATGAAGCAATCCTTGGTGGTGGAGAGCTTCATAGAGGAGTAGGTGCCGACAGTGGGTACTGGTAGTGGGAACCTTAGATATGATACCTCAACGATAGGTAGCTAATGATAGTCATAGGGATCCAAACATGTCATTCTCTTTTGATGAAGATCCTAAGATAGAGGATCAATGGAACATGGATCTCAGTATGGATTGAATTATCCAAGGGAGAGGCGGTGTTTCTCCTTCAATGGTCAGAGATATTTAGAACTTGATTGTTTGACCGACCGTACAACTGATCTGGAGATGGTTGAGGGACTAGTGAGGCATAGATACAAGAAAGAGTAGGGTGTTCTATATTATAGAATATGTGGAAGAGGGTCTGGTAGAGTTGTAGGAGGTGGTCATAGGTTTGAACTACTACCACCACCACCCTCAGGTGGGCCACTCTAGGCTTAGGGAGCTGGTGATTAAGGATGAGGCCAACTACAAGATCTGGAGGCCTATGATCTCGAGAGTATAGGGATGATATGAAGCATGATCTATGTATTTTCTGTGTTAGTTATAGTATTGATATACATAGGTGTAATTAACTCCTTTCTTTCTACTTCTCTAGTTTTAGACTTAGTGGTTCTGGTTGAGCCTTTGGCTTGACCCTTGCAGTTGGAGACTCCAACAGGTGGTGACTCCACTATTGAAAATTTAGTTAGTTGTGATGGGCCATTTGCGACGGGATCTTGTTACAAATGGCCCATTATAGGAAATCACATCGTAAATGTGGTTTTTCTGCCATGGGTCATCATAAAAAATCATACTTGTGACAAACACTTTTCTTGTCACAAATATTAAACCTGTGGTATGTAAAAAATCTTTATTTGTGATGGGCCTGTTGCAAAAAAATTTAAAAAAAATTAATAATAATAATAAAATAATATTACTAATAATAATATAACATTAAGAAATTAATATTAAATAATAATAATAAAATAATGATAATAATAATTACAAAATAATATTAATAATAATAATTCAATACTAATATTATAAATAATAATAATAATAAAATATTATTATTATTATTAATACTAATAATATAAATAATGATAATGATAAAAAATAAAATAAAAATTGTTATTGTTATTAATAATAAGAATAATAATAGTAAAATAATAATAAAATAATAAAATAATAAAACCTCAATATTCATAAAAATATAAAAAATAATAATAATAAAATAATAATAATAATAAAATAATTTTAAATAATAATTTTAATAATATTATAAATAAATAATAAAATAAGTAAAATAACAAAAAAAAAAAATAAATAATAATCTAATAAAATAATAAAAAATAAAATAAAAATACAAAATATTCACAACAATATAAAAAACAAACTGTGTAGAAATTTAGATATAATATATTACAAAACAAAATGATATTCAAATTTATTATTATAAAATATAAATATATCACTGGGGGTCTTCTGGAAGAGAAGAAATCACTGGGGGCTTTTGGAGGACCTGGAGGAGTTGAGGAAATGGTGGAGGTAACTCCATCCCTAAACCATGATTCAGACGACACATGTACTCTATCATCTACTTGTGCTACTTCTTCCATCAACACATCATCTTCTACTACTGCTACTGCTGTCGA